>CM039720.1:22769364-24214667 GCA_022539455.1 Dendrobium nobile
TCCAGCCTCTACACTGGTCGTTGACTGCCAAAAGACTTTCGCTCAAATGCGTTAAGTTCTCCCGTATACTCATCACTTTATGGTTCTCCTCGGAGATTATTACCCCAGATCTTCTCAAATCACCCTCGATACAAGTAGCAATTGATCTCCTTATATCATGGGTTATCTATTTAGAATATAGCCTCTCATCGCGACTCCTTCTACATAAGAGAGGGGCACTGAAGCTTGATAGGGGAATGCCGCCTATCTACGTCAGTGGAATGCCTCCAATGTAAGAAGAAGATAGCAAGAAAAGAATAATCAAGGAGGAAATAATTTCCTTCTACACAAGAGAGGAGAACTGAAGCTTGATAAGGAATGTCGTCTATCTACGATAGTGGAATGCCTTCAATATAAGAAGAAGACTAGATGAGAAGAAAATGAACGATTGCAAAAATTCTAACTTCTACACAATGAGAGTGGCCTGGATTTGGGTAAGGGATACCACCTACCAAAATAGGAGATGTCTAAACTGTAAGAAGGATAGAATGTGGGAGGAGAAAGAAAATGATCGGTTGTAAAAAATTCTAACTTCTACATAAGGAGAGAAGCCCTGAATTTGGGTAGGGGATGCCACATACCATGGGGAATATCTCAACTGTAAGAATATTATAATACAGGAGGAGAAAGAAAAATAAACGGTTGCAAAAATTCTAACTTTATACGAGGAGAGGGGCACTGATTTTGCGTAGGAAAAATCACCTACAAAAAACTATGGAATGACTCCACTATTAAAGTCAGAACGAAGGAGTAGAAGAAAAGAAACAGCTGCAAAATTCCAACCTCTACACACTGGAGGGGCACTGTTTTGCGTAAGGAAAGTCACCTTACAACACAAAAAATAGTGCAATGCCTCCCCTATTAGAAAGTTAGAACATTAGAGGAGAAAGAAAAGAAAATGTTGTAAAAAATTTCTTCTACACTGAAGAGGGACGCTGATTTAAGTAGGAAAAGTCACCTACGAATAACAGCGCAAAGCCTCTAGAGTAAGAAGAAAAACAGGAAAGAAAGAAGGAAAAAGATGAAAATTTTCTAACTTATGTACAAGAGGAGGGGCGCTGAGTAAAGTAGGGAAAGTCAGCTACTGAAAAACAGCGGAAAGCCTCAACTGTCAAAAAGTCAGAGAGAGAAGAAGAGAAGGTGCAATTTTTCCCCTTGCCCTAAGGGCCTATTTATAGCATTTTTGAGAGAAGAAAAGAAGTTTCAAATTTTTTTTGGAATTTTCGAAATTTTTAGAATTTTTTTGGAATTTTTATGATTTTTTCATATTTAAAAAAAATTCGGCGGTTTCACAAACAACCGGCCCGAAACGGCGCCCGACCACCAACTGTCGCACGTGACTACGCGGGCCAAGTGCGGGGTAGCAGGCCGCGGAGCGGGCCCAGGCAGGTTGAAGGCGAGTCGCGGGTGCGACGATCGCGCTTGCCCAGGAAGACCACTGTGCGGGCGGCATGCCTGGCGCGCCGTTCGTGCCACTGCTGACGGCGGCGATAGCCGGCCGACCGGTTCGGCTGCCCACTCCATTTTGGGTCCAATTTGCACCTCTAAAAGGCCAAATCAGACATTTTTAGGGTCCCGGACACATTTTTTGATGTTCTGGACTCAATTTTTTATACTTTTGGAAAGACCAAATCAAGTCAAAAACTTCAAAAATTAAATTTGGGATCACCTGAACTCCGATTTCAGCAAATTTATAGTAAAACTGAGCGTCTCAAAAATACGAACACAACGACACCAAATTCGACTCAATCCAAGCCTAAATGAGTCCAAATCAAGGACCCGAAGCACTGTTGGAAGGTTCGAACCACAATTTGAGTTACTAAACGATTTCTAAACATAACGTGCTTATGGTCGAATCGAGCGGCTCGAGAAGTCGAATACAACGAGCCCAAGGTTGCCAAATTCCAACATCATTAAGACCTTCAAATGTCTTATGAACGGTCTATGATCAAGGGATTCAATATCGGTTGTCCATTCAAACCACTCCCGATTCGCCCCTTATCTCTCACCTATTTACAGGCCACGCCACTCCAAAAATCTATAAATAAACCTCTCATTTCTCTTGAGGGGGACCAAGCTAGAAGCAAGAGAAAAAGAGAAGAGAAGAAGGATAGGAGGGAAGAAACTCCTCCTGGGCCACTGCCGGAATTCTGCCCGACTTCCACGGGAGGCCAGAATTCTATCCGACTTCCACGGGACGCCGAAATTCTGCCCGACTTCTAAGTGACGCCGAAATTCCGCCCGAACTCCAAGTGACGCCGGAATTCCGCCCGACCTCCAAATGACACCAGAGTTTCACCCGAACTCCAAGTTATATTGGAGTTCTCCTTGAATACCATTTAATGCCGGAGTTCTCCTCGACCTCCAACTTACGTCGGACTTCTACTCGACACCGAGCCTCCGCTCGTCGCCAAATTTCTACCAGACATTGGACTTTTGCCTATTGTCAGACTTTCACCGGACATCTATGTGATGTTGGATTTCTGTCAATTACTGGACTTTTACTTAATGCTATCTTTCTGACCTCTGTCGTCAGACAACGGTCCTTCTGACTAACGTCGCCCGCCAACTACAATCTGTCTGGCCTCCGTCGCCCGCCGACAACGGTCCTTCTGACTAACATCACCCACCGACTACAGTCCTTCGGGTCTTCATCACATGCCGACAACAGTCCTTTTGACTTATTTCGCCTGTCGACTACAATCTGTCTGGCCTCCATCGCCCGCCGATAACGATCCTTCTTACTAACGTCACCCGTCGACTACAGTCCTTCCGGCCTTCATCGCCCACCGACAATGATCCTTCTGACTAACATCACCCACCGACTACAGTCCTGCTGGCCTCCATCGCATGCCGACAATGGTCCTTCCGACTTACGTCGCCCACCGACTACAGTCCTTCTGACCTCCATCGCACGCCGACTACAGTCTTTCTAACTAACGTCGCACTCCGACTACAGAACTTCAGACCAAACAAACACATTAACAGTGATGCTTTGTATTCTCACCATGTAATGTACTCTATAAGATGTACATCAAGCTAAGGCCTTCCCCTAAGGAAGGACCTCTTTTGTAATCAACTATAATGCAAGTGGATTCATTTATACTGGGCCAGGCCCTATGTTTTTCCCCCGTTTTCAGGGGGTTTCCACGTAAAAATCTTGGTGTCTTTAATGGATGACGCACCATCTCTTTTTATCTGATTGCGTGCCTGATTTTCTTAGAATGTTAAGATGTTAAACTTTATATTTCTCTACCGCCGCGAATACTCCTGGACGCAACAATATTCACATTTAAGTCTTTAATTTTATTTTTTCAAAATAATTTATAGCTATTTTTATAATAGATGTAGTTGACCTTAGAGGTGTAAATGAGTGGAGTCAAGTCGAGTAATGGCACTGTAGAGCTCGACTCGTCAGTTAGAAAGCTGACTCAAACTCAAGCTCGTTCTACTGTAAATGAGCTCAAGCTGACTCGTGAGCCTCGGCAGTCTGTGTGAGTCATCCTCCTTCTACGTCGTCCGAGCGAGTCGAGCATGAGTCCAGCACTAGCAGTCCATGTTGTCCAAGCTAGTCGAGTGTGTCGTCTGAGCGAGCCTAGCGTGTCGTCCGAGTGAGTCGAGCACGTCGTCTGAGCAAGTCGAGTGAGAGTTTCGCCTAGAGCCCAACATATTCCACCTTGCGCGAGTCATCTGCCTCGAGCCGTGCAATTTGAGCATGATACGAGATTTGATAAAAAATTTTAAATAGGCTTAGGAGAAATAAAAACATTTATTATTAATATTTAATAATATTCACATTTAATAAATAAAAAAATAAAATTAGAGCTGGCTCACAAGCTCGCTAGCCGAGCCTCATCTAGCTTGAACTTGAGCACTTTTAATAAATGAGCTTGACTCATGAGCTCGATAAGCTTGGCTCGTGAGCCCATAAATGAATTGAGCTTGAGCAAACTCGCAAGCCGGCTTAGTTCACGCACCCCTAATTTTTCCTTGCAAATACTAAATCAATAGACTATAACAATTTTAGTATATAATTTCAATTTCATGTCTTCAATAGCTTTGACATCTATGTAGTTATTAAGTTATATTTCACATGATATTAGACTTATGATCCAATTCTCCCTCTCACATTCTCATTCTCACTCTCCTTCTCATACTACTAGCCAATGTCAATCCCTCCATACGGTATGGATGTTCACAACCTCTATTACATGGGCTTGCTATTGACACCAACCACCAATGTGTATGCACCATTCTCTTGCACGGCAAAAGCCACCACCTACTCCTTACCCACTTCTTTCCTCAATTTGTCCCCAAAATATGATTACATGAGCTTATTATTTCCTCCACAACACCCAACTATCGCTCACCTCCACTTCAATCACTCCTCAACCTCCATTCCATCATAATGACACTCCTCCCTACTCCTTTTCAACCATTTAGCTTTTCCAATAGCTTGTAAATCAAGAACCATCATCCAAGGGATGAGCTTCTCCTCAACCTATTGTCAAGCAAGTTGTGAACTCTCTTCTCTAAGCACCAATCAACATCTTGTTATGGTCAAACTGTCTTCTCGAACTAAAGCCACTAATAACCAACACATATATCATCCTTTCTATTGAATTTCATGGCTTTAATCAAACAACATTTTCCACCACCATCAAACTCAAGCTTTTGTGTGCCGCATTCATAACTCACTCTAACAACCACCCATTTCCACACTCTTATTCAAGATCACATAGTCAAGTGGTGTCACACACTCAAGTGGTTCCACACTTTTAGCTTATTCTTTCAACCTGCAATCAACTTCAGGTCACCAACATCTCACTCTCTACTATACTATTACATCAAATAACACCATCATCAATAGTACTCGTTATTTCTTTTTCTTCTTTGAATTTTCCATCAGCTACTAATATTTTGTATTTTCTCTTTATATTGCTAAAATCTTCTTCTCCAGTGTTAGTGTAACAATCATATGGCATAACTCTACAAAGTTATATCCACTCTTTAACTAAAACTCTAACTTTGTGATTAGTTTAACTTTCCTAATAATCAACTAATATGTGCTAGATGAAAATTTCTTACTCAATGCATCAACTACTATATTGGATATCCTTGATTGGTGATTGGATATTTAATTTATTGTCTTTTATTAGCTTAAATTATCTTCTATGTCAAAGACTTAGCTCCTTCAAAGTGAAAATATAGTTTAGACTCTCATCATCAATAAAAACCTTACCCATGACCACCCAATATGAGTAATACCTCCATAAATTTAAAGCAAACACTATAGATGAAAACTTTAAATCATGTGTGGCATAGTTTTGATGATCATTCAACTATTTAAAAGCATATGCTATAGCATTTTTATGTAGCATTGAATTATAACATAGTACTTTAAATGCATCATTGAAAATTTGGAATCCTTATGACACCTCTAGTAATGTCAAGACATATTCTTATACTATTTGTCATTAATCCTTTTTCTTATGTATTAGCGAACAAACCACATATACCTAAGAAAATTGTGCGCCTCAAGCATGATTCTCATGGTTGGGAATTAACTGGCCAACCATTGAACCATTTCCTCATGTATCATAGTCATACTTTTGTTTGGTTACAACATTCCTGCTGCTTTTCAAATATTTATGTGATAAAAAGTAGCTTTTATAATCAGATATGCATGAGTGTGACCATTTTTAGAAAATTGTATGGTTTCACAAAAAAAAAATCTATAACACTCATATAATTCTTAAAAATTTTATTTTTAACAATAATTTATAGCTACTATTATAATAGATGTAGTTGCCACTCATAGATACTTAATCGATAGACTATAACTATTTTAGTACATCATTTCAATTATTATTTTTTCGTAGCTTTGACATCTATATAGTCATTAAGTTATATTTCACATGAAACCAGACTTGTGGTCTGATTCTCCCTATTACATTATAATTCTCACTTCCCTCATACGGCTAGCAAATGCCAATCCCTCCATAAGATATGTTGTGCATGACTTATTTAGCATGGGCTTGCTATTGACACCAACTACCAATATGCATGCACCATTCTCTTGCACACAAAAAGCTACCACTTCCTCCACTTCCTCCTTCCCCCTTCTTTTCTTAATTTTCCCCCCAAATATGACTACATGAGCTTATTGTTACCTACACACAATCCAAACTATCGCTCACCTCCACAACGATCTCTCTCATGCCTAGCGTCGTTACTCTACCTCTATTCCATCATAATGACACACCTCCCAACTCCTTTCCAACCATCTAGCTTTCCCAACAACCTCTAAATAAAAAACCATCATCTAAGAGATGAGCTTCTCCTCAGTCCACCTTCAAGTAAGTTGTGAACTCTCTTTTCTGAGCACTAATCGATATCTCGCTATGGTCAATTTGTCTTTTCTAACTGAATTTGTTGATAGCCAACACCACTGTAATCCTTTCAATATAATTTCTTGGCTTCCATCCATAACTCACTTTAATAGCCACCCATTTCGTCTCTCTTATTCAAGATCGCCCCCTTTTTGATAAATTCTCTCAATCAGTTATTAACTTTTGGAGATTGATATCTTACTCTCAACAATGCTCTACATTAGATAACACCATCTTCAATAGCACTCATATATTTTTTTTTTCTTCTTCTTTAAATTTTTTCCATCTGCTACTAATTTTTGCATTTTCTCTTTATATTGCTAAAATCCTCCTCCAAAGTGTAGGTGTAATCAGGGAGCAGAACCAAACTCTCTTTTGAGAGTGGGCAAAATAGGTTTGTGAAATACATAATCTTATATATGAAATAGAAATAGGAAAATTTTCCTAGAATTTGAACAACTGCATTTATTTAAAGTGAAAAAAATAGTTAAAATATTTAATTTTTAAGGGAAAAAAATAGCTTGGGCAATTAATTACCCATCCTGAGTTCTTCCTGATATGACACAACATTACAAATTTATCTCCACTCTTAACTAAAACTCTAAGTTTGTCATCAATTGAATTTCCCTAATGATCAACTAATATGTGCTAGTTGAAGAATTCTTACTCATTATATCAATCACTATATTGGATCTCATTGATTGGATTTGAATATTTAATTCCTTGTTATTTATCAGCTTAAACCCTCTTCTATGTCTAAGACAACTCCTTCAAAGTGAAAATATAGTTTAGACCCTCATGATTAGTAAACACCTTACACATGACCTTATATAAATTATACCTCCATAACTTTAAAGCAAATACTATAGATGTAGACTTTAAATCATATGTGATATAGTTTTGATACTTATTCGACTATCTTAAGTCATATGCTATAGCATTCTTATTTAGCATTAAATCATAACATAATTCTTTAAATGATGCATCAATAAAAATTTGGAATCCTTATAACCCCTCTAGTAATGTGAACAAATATCCTAAACCCTAAAAACTATGAACTTAAGATATACTTGTAAGTCTTATCCGAGCTAAAACCACTTGAATCTTCAAAGAATCCATAGAAATACCCTACTTATTAATAACGTATCTTAGAAACATAATAATCTCCACCCAAAATTCACATTAGTGAACTTGGCATATAATCTATGCTCCATTAGTGGTCTCAAGTGAATTATCTTTTGTTAGCCATGCATATGTTCTATTGAACATTTTGGAGACATAACAGCAAATAAGGACTTTTAATAATCACTAAAACATTGTTCATGTTTTAAGATAAGACTCCGTTTGGTATGAGTTTTTTTATTACTTCTTAAAGCAACTTTTTAATACAAAAATTAAAATACTTGTATTAAAAAATTATTTTAAAAAATAATAATAAAATCATCCCAAATAAAGCCTAAAAAACATGATTATTAAAAAAATTTAGATGATTAGCTTTGGCCCATTTATTTATATTAGATCACATCATTAGCTCATAAATCACAAATGAACCTTTCATCATATTAATTTGATTAATATATGCCAACACAGCCTCTTATCTTATTGACCTTGAAAAATACTTCATAAGTTCAATTTCCTTTGGTTTTATTCATTTATGGGCCAAACAGATATTAGTACAGCACAACACATCCAAGATTTGACAATCAAAATGCTGAAGTTCACTCCAAGGCCAATAAGGGCAATTTGATCCAAAGTATTAGTGGGCATCAAATAAAAAGAATTTTCTAATTTTACTTTTTTAAAGTATTTGATATAAAATAAAATAAATAAATTTTTTTTAAAAAGATTAAAATAATTTAAAAACATCAATTTCTGTCAATTATAAATTCTCTCAAATTGAATGAATTCCAAATACATAAACCAATTCACAGACCAGCATTGCCCATTGAAGACATACTGCCCAAAAATTGTTTTTATAGTAAATTTTAAAAAGATATTGCATTAAACAAAAAAAAAAGATCTTTCAACTATAAAAATAAGAAATTGTCACCCTAAATTTATTTACAATCAATAAAAAAAACATAGAGAATTCAAAATCCAGTATCCATTTATTACAGTTTTGCATTCGCAAAATATGCGAAGCCTTAACTACATAGGATCAAACATCCACAAAATAAAAGCCAAACTCACCCTATAAGAATGAAAGTTCACATGAACTCGAGAGCAGTCTCCAGCCAAGCTCTGTAGGTATCGTCTGAAAAGAGCACAAAGTGCACCTGCAACAATTAATCACAGTAAACTGTAAATCCTACAAAATAAACTAAAAACACATAGGAAACGTTCAATATAGTAAATAACACAATAGGACAACAATTTCATATACAATGCTGCAGTAGTCCAGGACTTGGGGTTACCAGCTGATAATAAAGAAGGCTCAAGATTTTACCCAGCCGAATGGAGAGATTATTGGGTTCGGACACCGGACACAGCTTACCGTTTGATACTGAACTCGGTACTGTGAAGTACTGAGTTTGGTAATTCACAGTACCGAGCTCGATACTGCTCGGTACTATGAAGTACCGAACTCATACTGAGCTCAGTACCGAGTAGAGGGTGATGTGACGTATTTTCATTGGGCAGTACCGAGCTCAGTACTGCTCGGTACTATGAAGTACCGAACTCGTACTAAGCTCAGTACCGAGTAGAGGGTGATGTGGCGCATTTTCATTGGGCTCCGGACATCATCTGATGTCGGAACCTAATAATTTGAATGAGGCAATATAGTGTCAGATATCGCCTTGTCTTGTCAATAGATTTGATAAAAATACGATCCAGCAAATATAGGGTGATTCGAACTTATATTTATCCTCGCACTATCCAACTCCCAAATCAACTTCAAAGAGCCGAATAGTCTTCACTACAAACAAACTTTGATGGATTCAAACTTTAGCATAAATGACCAAGTGAGAAGGAAAAAAATTCGGGCATGCAAGTCCATTGGCCACATATGATTAACGGAGGTGTAAAATCTTACCCCCATAAAATTCTTTTAACAAATGGCATTCATTTGATTCCCTTCAACTTTATGAAGGTAAAGAAACTCTCCCCCTTTTACCTTATATCCACTTAGTTTAGGAAACTATAGTTCAGCAACTTCTTCTCTATGTTAAGACTACTTAAATTAGCATGTTGGCAGTCAAAATAGTTCATGTTGTGATCTCCAAGAGCGTGAGTAACTAAATATAGCCCTCCAAGCAAAAAAAAAGGATCAACATGTAAAAGGCCTTAATAAAAGAGAAATTATTACGTTCGGAGGACATAACTCTACATTCGAACTCCAATTAAATGAAGACAAGTAAAATTTTAATATATTTTTTTATTTCTTGCCTAACCCGACGACCCGACCCAGCCCAGCTTCTACCATTAGGTTTAGCGCTCGTTTTAAAGGGGAAAAAACCCGTGAAAGCTACCCAATATTTAGAAGAAATTGTTACGTGTGGAATTAGGACGTAGCTATGCGTCTGAACTCCAATTAAATGAAGACAAGTGAATTTTTAATATATTTTTTATTTATTGCCTGACCTGACAATCCGGCCTAGCCCAGAGATGAAAATTAAAAAAAAAGGCCTTCAACATCGGGTTCAATTTTAAAATTATGGCAGACCAAAAGTCCCGAAGTTTGCGTAGTCTCTTTTCATCGTTGAATAAGGATAGCTCTGGTCTCCTTCAGGCGCTCTTCATCTTCGAACAAGGATCGATCTATCATCAACTCTAGGGGCTGATCATTTTCGAAGCATGATCTCTCTCGTCATCCTCTTTAGGCATCATCCAGCAGCCATATTCGCAATGTCAGATTTAAGCCGAGAGCGAGCTTGATATATGTGGCATTATATCACTGCATTTAAAAAGAGAAGAAATAAATTACGAAGCTACATTTTTCTTCTATTTAGGGTTTAATATGAAGGAGAAATTAAGAGTTTTTTTTTTAATTAATGTGTATATTACGTATGTCTAATTTATGTACAATATGTATTTCTCTAATATTTATATATCAATATATTTGCATTTATACATATTGTGCATTGTTTAAACTTGCACAATATGAGGCTCGTCTTGAGGCCCGCCTCAGCGCAATTCTAGTGAAAAACATCTTAAGGCTTATGCCTCTAACTTTTTTATGAGGCTTGCGCCTTAGCTTGGTTGAGGCCCGCCTTGAGGCACGTCTCGCCTCGCTAGCGTGAAGCTTATGTCTCATCCTATTTGTATATATTTTTTTGTTAAAACTAACATAAATCACGCCTTCATGCACATTCGAGCGCAACAACTTCCTCTCGATTGCCTCTACCTCTAGCCCACGGCCTTCACTGCAACCAACAACATCGTAGCCACCAACAACCATTTGAAAGCTACACACCACCACCCTAAAAATTTTGGAGTATTAATCTCATATTTATGTCGATGAAAATATTTCTAAAAGATGAACACGATTGAAATAAATTAAAAAAATAATATTGGTAGGTATTCGACACTACCGAATGAGGTAGGGGATAGACCAATTTGTTATGACGACAACTCAGATAAATACCACCTCAATGATGATAATGCAGATGATTCCTAAGTTGTTGCCAACTATTTCAGCTTTCACCAACTATTTCAGCTTTCACTAGGATTTAAATGTAAATGAGTGGATAATTGAGAAAGAAGAAATTTATATTGATGTTAAATAATACTTTTATGCAATTTTTATATTTAATATTATTTTCTCTTATAATATTTGAATTTTAATTCTA
The DNA here is from genome assembly GCA_022539455.1 of Dendrobium nobile. Taxonomy (NCBI): domain Eukaryota; kingdom Viridiplantae; phylum Streptophyta; class Magnoliopsida; order Asparagales; family Orchidaceae; genus Dendrobium; species Dendrobium nobile. The sequence continues at coordinate 22,780,586 of CM039720.1, forward strand.
TTTCATGCAATTTTTCACTTGTCATTTCATATATTGTGTAATTTTTTGTTTAATATGTCTGTCAATTTGTTAATTCATAATTCAATATGAAGTTAATATGTCATCATTTAACATATTATTTAGGTATTATATAAAAAATCATTTTTGACACCTTGAGGCTTACGACTCACCTCATGAACAAAATACGCCTCAATACTCAATTGCGCAATTTTAAACATTGATATTGTGTTTGGCATTTCTCTTTAAATAGTGTATTATGAAAGAGAAATTAAGTTTAGGGTTTTTTAACTAATGTATATATTATGTAAATGCATAATTTATGTACAATATTGTACCTTTACAATATTAACATACTAATGCTTTTGTACTAGTACATATCAATGTTGTCTACTCCTTATACGCATCCTATGTATTGCATGTTAAACGTGTAGCTTGATATAGTGTGTATAAATTTTCTCTATGCACACCTTATATACAAGTTAAATAACAAATAATAGGTTCATTTGAACAAAATTTAAGCATAAATATCTTGTCAAACAATAAAAATAGTAATTTGAAATCCTACATAAACTTACATCAATAGATTTGTGCAAGATTTAAGCACAATTTAGTCTAAATCTCGCTAAATAGTAAAAATGATAGCTTTAAATCCTACAGAAAGTTAAATCTTTTTATTTTTTTATATTAATTAATTTGATGTTTAATTAACTAATAATTAAGGATTATAATTTATAATTTATAACATGCTAAAAAAATAGCACGCGTCATTTGGATAATGCGCTATTGCCCATGCATGGCACAAATAACGCGCTATTTTGAATCGCCACGTTGCGTTAAGTAAATATCTATATATGTGCGTCGCATAGCGTCGTGCATCATTTTGCGCCATTGACATGTACGATACACGTTGTGTATAAGGGAATTTATACACACCACTGTATTTTGTTGCTGGTGTATTGTATTCATACTGTATTAAATTGTTGTTCATAATTGTACAAATGCTTATAGATGTACACTCCAAAAATTAATTTCCGTTGCAGACCCTCAACATTTAGAGTTATCTGTGACTTCTTGGTTGGGGCATTCGACAATGAAGTCGATGAGGCCTTAAAGAAAGTACACATATTTTAATTTAGAGTTCCCTGAATTTTAGCAAAATATTCCCTTTAAGACAAATATTCCACTAATATACATGCTGCTGTCATGTAGGATGTGTAAGCAGGCAAGCTTTCATGATCAAGGAGCATGAACTATGATTCATTGCTGATGAAATGGCTCTACTTACTAGATTGTCAAATAGAGGTGCAACTACAAGGGTGTAAGTGAGCAGAGCCAGCTCACGAGTGGGCTCAAACTCAACTCGTTAACGAGCTTGTGAATCAAACTAATACAAGCTCAAGTTCGGTCATAGCTCGAATTAACTCGAGAACTCATCGAGCCGGTTCGATTATAATTAAATATTATAAAACTACTGTTAGTTGCGTATGTGTTACTACTAGCCTAATTTATTACCTATGCGATTCAAAAGCAGCCCTACCCAATTTGAAAGCAGCCCTACCTTAACTTCGTGAGAGATTTGGCGACATCTAGGAGTTGAGGCGGACATCCATGGTATGATGCCTTCTCTTTGTAAGTTTGATAAATGTATTACATAATCGGATAGAGTTAGTATGATGCCTTCTCTTTGTCTTAGAGTTTAGACAAATGTATTACATAATCGGATTCCTTTCTCCCAGTTAAATTTTCTTTTTTTATTTTTCAAATATTTTTTCTTACCATTCATTGAATTCCTTTATTGTTTGAGTTCGATGTCATTGTTACCTGATTATTTTGGATCTTAATGGCGTGTAATGTTGTATAATTTTATTCTCTTTGAATTTTTTTTATAATGTCGATCCAAGGAGACACAATGCATGAACTTAGTGAATAGAGAAATGTTGAAAATAAAAGTGTTGAGGCTCAAAGTCAATCTTATGTTGCTCGTGAGCAGATGAATGAGGTTGTGATAGAAAATGAGCTTTCAATGACAGTATATGATGTTGGCAAAGAAGATGAATGAGAGAATGATGAGAATAACAAAAATAATGTTGAAGATTGGATGATGAAAATGATATTGATAATGTAATTGAGAGGAAGAAGAGGAAAAAAAACATCAAAAATTTGGGATTAATTTAAGGAAATTATTCTCCTGATGGGTAAAGGAGAATAGAGTGTTTTCATTATAAGAAGAAACTAGCTTTGGGCAATATTGGTTCGACCAAAATTTAAAAGGCATTTGGAATGTTGCCTAGCTAGGATTCGTGCTTTGAAGGAGCATAAGATTTTACATTTCCAACCAATAGATGTTGAAAACTCATGTACACAACAAATCAAGATGTAGGGATGTTAACAATGTTCAAATATGATCATGAGAAAGTAAGGGAAACAATTGCTCATTATATATTAATAAATGAAAATTCATTTTCTATTGTTGAAGAATTTTGCTTCAATTTAGTTTTGAATTTTATGTCACCTTACTTTCTGAAGTACTCACATGCTACCGCATGAACTGATGTAATGTTGGTATATGATAAAGAACTGATGTAATGTAGGTAAATGAAAAAGAAAAGAGAACGCTGAAGAATGAATTGAAAAGCATTAGCAAAATTAGTTTAACAATTAATTTGTGGAAATCCAAAAACTAGAGAATCTCATATATGGCGGCGACTGCGCATTATGTTGATTCCAATTGAAGGTTATAGAAACATGTTTTAAGCTTTATGCATTTGCCACCACCACATATGGCATCTGAGTTAGTTGACACATTTTACAGAGCTTTGTGTGATTATGGGTAGAAAACAAAGTATTCACTATCTCTGCTGACAAAGTAGCGAACAACGACAAGGCCATTAAACTTTCGAAAGATAGCTTCAGAGTTAAAGAAAAAACTATTCTTTGGCGGTAGACTCTTTCATGTTCACGTTTTTTCTTTGGCGGTAGACTCTTTCATGTTCACTGTTGTGCTCGTATGCTTTTATGTTAAAGGATGGGATAAATAGCATTGAACATGTGTTCGAGAAGATAAGGTATAGTAATTTTTTTAAATGCTTCTGAATAGATATTACTAAGATTTGGTGATGTTGTTCAGCAATGACAGTTACCTACCAGAAAATTAGTAATGGATTGTCCGACACGTTGGAACTCAACATACTCTATGTTTACGGCATTACAACTAAAAGAAGCATTTTTTTCTTATAGTGAAAGAGAATTATCATATGTTAACTGTCCAATAGAGGATGAGCGGGAAAAAATTGAAAACGTTTGTGAGGTTTTGGGCTTCTTTAATGAAGTCACAAAATATCATTTAAGGCATAGAGTACCCAACTGCTAATCTTTTCCTTTCCCAAATTTGCACCATTAAAAAAGTATTGGATGAGGGTGTAGCTTCAACTAATTATTTCATTGAGTAGATAACCAAAAAGATGAAACAAAATTTGATAAACATTAAGATGAGTGTAACCTCCTTATGGCATTTAGTGCTGTTATGAATCCATGTATGAAATTTGTAGTGATTGGGCTTGCATATCCTAAAATATATCATGGAGATGAAAGCATAAGACATGTCACACTTGTACGACGCTTACTTTATGAATTGTATCAGGAATAAGTTGTTAGTTTTGAGTAGAACTTCAAACTAGTAGAGCTAGCACAAGAGTTGCTTCAAAGAACACGAGCAGTTCGAGCAAGGATGCAAACATACATACAAAATGTCAAAAATATAGTGGATGGCATGACTTCACTTCATATGTATCAACCAAAACAAATACAAGGCCTGTAAAATCTGATTTGGACAAATATTTAGAAGATGGTCTAGAAATTAACAATGAAGGTCAAAAGTTTGATGTTATAGTATGGTGGAGAAACAATCAAACTAAATATACCCTAAATGTAATATCAAAATCACATATTTTCTCTAGTATATTGAAATTAGGAATTCAAAATTACTTACCTTACATGTGTGGGGGAGCATTAATAGATGTTAGGTAATTTGTAAATTTTGTAGGGATGGGTGGTGCATGCAACAAGAGATACTTCAACTTAGAGACCAATGCCAAATAAAAATATCTTTGGTTAAAAACCGAGAAACGTCATCATTGAGCGCTATGCTGAACTATTCTACTCATGGGGGTAAAGTTTTGAAACATTGAGACACAAATAGAATCCGATTAAAATCGGATTTTAGGATTGCTCTTAAGATTAATGTTGGGAATGATCTGAGATGGATCGACATATCTTGGTTGACAACTAATATTTGTCATCTTTTTTTTTTTTCGATTTGTTGGAAATGCTTTCAAGCACATTGATGTGAACTGATTGTTGAAATTTGGAAGCACAATGCTTCGTCCTACCACTATTGCAGAGAAATTGCAGAGGCTCGAATCTTGGAACCATTTTCTAAACGATCATAAATTTATATATTTTTACAAGAATACATTAGAAATATAAATAAGGATATACCTTCAAAATTTAAAACTGAGTGATTAAATAGAGGTATTGTAAGAGTGCAATATGAAGTCACAGGGATTTAAATGGAGCTTAGGCAAAGTTGCTATTAGACTCCTTTTTATAGAGATCGAAGCATTGTTGATGAAGAAGTCATTGATAACCAAATTAAATGTAGAAAAATAAGTATGTTAAAAAGATCGTGACACAACTAGAAAGGATATACTATCAAATGATTATAATTTGGAGAATGTGGAGTGTTACCGTTAAAGATAAGATAATAAAAAATAGACATGACGTAATTTGAGCATGTATAATGGATGGCAGAAGATGAACTAAGAAGCTAAATAGAAGAGTGATACAAATAATTCAAAAAGATTTACAAAAAAATTAACAAATGTAGCATTTTAAAAGCAAATAATTAGAACGAATGAAAAATAAAAATTCATAAAACCAAACCTAAATTGTTGAGACGTGGCTAATGATGATTACATAAGCACAACCTATGAAAACAAATAAAACCATATATATATATATATATATATATATATATATATATATATATACAGAGAGAGAGAGAGAGAGAGAGAGAGAGAGAGAGAGAGAGACCAAAACAATTCCTCAACTATTAATAAGTGCCCAATTTAGTCCAAAAGTTTCATACTACACCAACATAGTTCCTCCACCATTGAAAATTGATCAAATTTTGCCACTTAGTTAAAAACATATAAATTTAACAAAATATTTAGCAAATCCCCGCTTTTCATAATGTGAGTGGGGAATTTCAATAAAAACATTTAAATTTCATTTTTTTTACAATGTCCAAAATCATCCCGTTATTGAGCCATCATATGCGAGGATGAGATCGAGCAGTGAAGGATTTTGCAGCAGGTGGAGCCATGAGCAACGAGCCATTGGAAAAGCATATGGCAAAAATCAACGAGCTTCTTGAAGCGATCTCCACCAAGCAACATGTGAGCGGCCACAGTTTCCAACTATGCGTGCAAGTGGTGAATATTGAGCAGCGAATCAACATCTCAAAAGAATGTGAGCGATATTTTCGGCATGCGAGTAGTGAAGTCAAAGACAAAGTACAGGGAGTAAGCATGATCTTCGAGTTTTGTAATTAATGACGATATTTTTTGTAATAAGGTTTGGAGTTTTGTATGATTTTTCATTTAGATTTTGCTAAATAAACAATATTCTTTTATTAATTATGTACCCTTATTATTAAGTTAACTTTTATTCAGATTTGTGCAGTTATTAGAATTTATTAAATGATAAAATAGAGCAATATAAGCAATGTAATCTCACATACATTTGCACTACCTAAAATGCACTTACATTTAACTTAGATGTTAACTTTAATCATTATTTTTGACCCTGAGACCAAATTGATTCAACTTTTAATAGTCAAGGGATTAAATTGGGGCAGCGCAAAATTCTAGGACCAATTGGGCACTTGCTGATAATCAGGGGACTATTTTATTCTTTTTATATCTCTATAGATTAGTAGATGAAACTTTCGTAGAAGAAAATAAAATAGGAGTAAGATCACAAATTTAATTCTTTTGCAAATTTCTCTTCAAAGTTCAAAACCATAAGAGGTTTTCAAGTTCAATGATAACACTTACTAAAACATGCATCATGCTCGTTCATGCATTAAGATAGATTAAGCATGAGCATAGGATATGTGGGGAAAGTTTCATGGTATGGGTTAAGCTAATCATTTAACATTAGTTGAAAGCTTTTAAAAGATATAGTTGAAGTCATAATCAAATAGTCCCTCAATATAAACCAAATATTGTTCAAGCTACACTTAAAAATGTGAATAGAGGCTCTAAAAATAAGGAAACTTCAATAAGTTGAAGGCACTAAACAGAAAACCAATTATACGTCTAGAATGTCGAGCTGCATCAGAATAGCTATAGGGTTTGAATAATGAAAAAGGCTATGCAAAATCAAAGCTAATAAGATTGTACCTCTTTGAAATCACTTGGGAACTCCTTGATTGCAGATATAGCTATTTTGGACGCTTCATCAAAAGGATATCTAAAAGAATATTTCAAAGAAAAACAAGTAAGGCCGTGTTCTTACAAGAAAAGCAAGAAATAGGATTTTCAATGTTTGGGGATATAACAGGGAAATCAACAAAGCTATTATCTTTCACAAAAAGAAATTTTAGATACTTCTTTACCGATAAACACCACAAGATATGGCTGGGAATGCAATGTAGTCAATGTTATTCTCTTTTGCAACCTTCAAGCTATTTCTGCAATTATTAGTGTTAACCAATGAATAAAAAGAAAGTGAAGGGATGGGGACTATATGAATGCCATACAGCTGTCAGAGAGGGGGCACTGAAAGGAATATTAGTGGGCGTGGATGCTTACATATATGCATTTCTTAGGAGAACCTCAGGTTTGTCTACGGCACCATAAATGGGCCCAACAGTGTGTATCACTCGAGACACTGGCAGCTGAAAAGCTCTACATAATGATCAAAGTTATAAGTATTGTCCTTATTAAATTTTTTTAGAGAAGCTAAACAAAACCATAGATTACAATTCTTACGGTGTTATACGTGCTTCTCCAGTAGGACAACGAACTCCAGGTCGAACCTCTGGCACCTCATAACAGGCAGTTTTTAGCTCTGGACCAGCAGCTCGATGTATGGCTGCAGCAGTGAATCATAATATAAAGACAAGTCTCATACAAAAATATAAAAAAGTTATAAAGAAAATAGAAGACTTGGTAACCTCCATCAACACCACCACCTCCAAGCATTCTCTCGTTTGCTGCATTGACCTGCCAAAATACTTTATCAAAAATCTTACCTAAAGTTATTTCATGAGAGAACATAAAGCATGCTGAACCATATAGTAGCACCTAAGTCAAGATTCATGTAATTTACTGACAAACTATTACAAATTGAGGATTTTGTTTTTAAGAATTCTTTGAAGATATTTGTCAATTACATTTTCATTTTGCCAAAGAACATCCAAACTTGTTCAACTGATATCAGATCAAACGTGATAGACGAATTGTACCATGAAGATTCTTAATAAACCTAACATCTAAATGTGCAAGCCTGCCCTCACTTAGTCACGTTTTCAGCATCTTCAGCCCAGACATCCCTGTTGTGGATGACCTAACCCTGTCGCTTGACCTAAGACCCATCTATCCATTTATGAATATTCATAAGAGAAGCACAAAAACATCAAACAAAGACAGTGGCTGATTTCCAGTACCATCCTTAGATAACTCCATGCCATCCTACTCTTCTTTTCGAGCATTTGCTCCCCGATTCGAATACTAGTTATCACAACTTCAATATCAAAAACTCTTAAAGCTCAACCTTCTAACAAACTGTTCTCAGTGGATACGAAACAAAGGTTGCCAATAAGTCAACTGAGAGTTTCACGTTCATTTGTTGCAAGAAAAGAATAATAGCTAAAGATTGTCTCAGAGAAGGCTCAGCAACAACTGCCCTATTCTGTGAAAGTTGCAAAAAACATTCCTCACCAAAAGCCTTTTCCTCAGAACTTGACATAAAAAACATACTAACCAATAGTAGATCACATTTTCTGATTTGTACGAACAAACAAAAAATATGAAAATTCAAAATGGAATTCAATTGCTGCAGTAGATAACCAATGAAAATACATCTCATGTAAGTTTAAGGACATCACCAAATAATCACTATTCTTCCATCATAATTTATCATCAACTTGAAATAAGGTAAGCTTATTGGACTTCCAACAAACTTAGGATAGGGGGACAACAAAAATATAAAGTTTATAAAATACATCTAGAGGTATAAACAAGTCGAGCAAAGCTCGAGCCATGCTTAACTCAAGCTCGAGTCGTTGGTCAAATTGTGAGCTCAAACTCGATTTGAGCTCATGGCAATGATAGCGGGCTCGCATGAAAGCTCATGAGATCATATAAAAGGCAGAAAAGAAGGCATCGACGTGATACCGATGGAGAGAAGGCATGAGGTGCGCAGCTACATTTTAAAAAAAAAACAATTTTTCTGGAACCACTGTAGTCATACTAATATAATTATAGCTTTTTTTGGAAGCATGAGCTTTTTTTCATACGCTAGTTGTTTTTTTCAAGGAAAAATAATAGACCCTAACAAATTTTCTCAAGAGAAAAAAATCCTAGTAGCTACATCGTTACGAGCCAACTTGTGAGTCGAGCTTCATCAAGCTCGAACTCTAGTTTGCTTAATATACAAGCCCAAGCTTAAGCTCAAGTAAAAGCTTGTAGCTCAATAATCTTGGCTTGCAAGTACGTTATCAAGTCACTTCTACCCCTAAATAATCCATTTTCTAGAAAGAGGACTTTGACCCATATAATTTACCTACTTAATAAAACATATAATTATTCTGGAAACATGAGAATATTCTTTGTTGGATTGAATTGAAAACCTAGTTTTTTCATTGATTACACTGTTGTTGACAAGTCCCAAGCACTAGAAGAGAAAAGTTGAGGGTTGTGTTAGGTAGTTGAAAATCAATATACAACTTCTTAAACACTCATGAAATGAATCTTTTAATATATTATGTTAATAGTAGGGTGTTCACTGGAAGCGCAGAATGTATGACCTGAATATAGCGAAAAATATTCAAGGGTCGTTGCACCGGTGTCCAGGTGAAGTGTTAAATAAACAACGGTTCCCACATCATAGACATGTGTGGACAAAGAAACTAATCTATGAAACTAGAATTATAATAAGATATTAGAATATATGTTCTCTTATAAGAAAATTAATAAAATTAATATATATTATGACTCATAGGAAGATAAATATTCTATATATGCAGGAAACTAAAAAGGTTGAAGAAAAAACAAAGGAGATTGGTAGCTCAAAATTTAAACTTTAGTATTCAGATAGAAGTCGTACTATAAATGGTGTGGATGTGAGTATAGATAAAAATTGGAAAGATAATGTTGTAGAAATTAACAAAATTGGAGAAAAAATTATAAATCTAAATATTATTGTTGATGATAAAATTATTAATATTATAAATATTTATGCTCAAAAAGATTTGTATACATGTTCAAAATTAAAATTTTGGAGGAGATTTAAATAAACATATTAGTAGAGTGGTAGAAGATTTAAAAGCATATACAATGACGATGGGTTTGAAGTGTATAATAAAGGTTGTAAAATCATGTTAAATTTTGTCTTAGCTTATAATTTTGAGATTGTTAATAATTTATTTATAAAAAGAGAAAAACATCTCATCACTTATAAAAACTGACATAATAAAAACTCAAATTGATTATTTTCTTATAAATCAATTAGTTTGCAAAGATTGTAAAGTCATTCTAAATGAAAGCATAAGTATCCAACACCGCTTATTGATTTTGGACTTTCAGATGAAGGGATAATATATGAAAAATAAAGTAAAATGTTATCTTAAGATTAGATGAGGTCATTTAAAGAATGCTAATGCAAATATTTTTGAAAGTGAGATTCAATATCTCAAAATTTAAATTATTCATAAAGAAGCTAATGTTATATGGGAAAAAATAACTAATGATATGAAGGGACTCTAAGAAAGATATATTCAATGCAAAGAATTTAGTTTTTAATGATTTATATAATATATTAGATACTAAGGAAGATGAAAGATGGAAGTATAAGTTAATCAATCAAAGAGATTGATGCGGACATCCAACCGTCCATGGCTATCCGAGGAGCTGAAGATCAACGGCTGTCATCGTCCCACATTATCTTATATTTTATTTGTAATTTTTAAATTTTTATTATGAATTTTCCGTTTTTACCCTCACTTGAGAGGGTCGTCCTATGTAAGCCTTAGGGGCATATGTGTCTTGTTTTAGTTTCTTAGGCCTATATATAGAGGCCCTTTCTTATATAATGGGATGATGAATTGTTAATAAAATTTTATTCTACTTGTTTGATCTCTTAGTGAGTTCATGAGAGGAGAATGATCTCTTTGTGAGTTCCGTAATTCTCAAGATCTCTTTGTGAGTTCTTGAGGAAGTGGAATGATCTCTTTGTGAGTTCCGAGATTCCAAGATCTCTTTGTGAGTTCTTGAGGAAGTGGCGCATGTAGATCTCTTTGTGAGTTCTATTGGAGGTGTTGCTCGAGGTGTGTAGCTCCGGATTTTCTTTTTCCTAAACCCAATTTATTTCTTCTCTACCTAACCAAACTCTCTTCCTCCCAAATCCTCTCCACCGGCCCCCATAAGTCCACTGCCGGCCATCCCAGGCCAATCCCACCACCGGCGGCTCCGCCGACCTCCTTGGGACGACCAAGCCACCGGCCTCCCTCTTGGGAATTTCAAATTTGAAATTCAAATTTGTTTCCAAGAGGCATTGAAGACTTCCCTAAAATAGTTCCTTGATTTAAGGCTTTCATATTAATTGGATGTGAATTTGAATTTGAAATTCCAATTAATTCTAATTGATAGCCTCATTATTGGAAATTTTTCTTTCTTTCAAAATCTGAATTTTAATTCAGATTTATTGAATCTTTGATTAGTAATGTGGGCCCCACTCTACTTATGACAAATAATCTCCTCCCTCTCTATGTGGCCGGCCCCTCATTGGACATAATCTCTCTCCTATCTCATTAATAGGCCCCCTCATTAAGCCTCCATAATTACCTCACACAATTCCCTCTCATCCAATTTAATTCTCCCCATTAAATTTGAATTTAAATTCAAATTCATCCCGGCAATTCCACTTAATCTGAAATTTAATTTCAGATTTCCATTCTCTCTTCCAAAATTGATTTGGGATTTAATTAATCTTGCCACCTAGGCAAGTACATGGCATTTACGTTTCACATCAGAGATAAGAGCAGAATCTAATTCAAGTGAAGTGAACTAAAGATTAAGATAAAAAAGTATTTTTCTTAGAAGGTAATATTCAAAATAGGTGGATCAGATATTATGACAAGCTTTCAATAAAGATTGTGAAAATTCGATTGATTTTAATGCCCTTAGAATCCTAAATGAAAATAAAGATTTTTATTTTATTTTCGTACTAATAAAACCGAAGTTAGAGAGGCTTTAAAGAAAATGAAGTGTGAAAAGCAGTGGAACTTGATGATATTACAATAGACGTGTGAAAATACTTTGAAGATCAAGGGATTTCTTGGCTTACTAAACTTTTTAAGATATCAGATGAATGGAGGAGTGTGTTGGCTCTTATTTTTAAGAATAAAAGTCATGTCCAAGAGTGTGTGAATTATAGAGGAATTAAGTTAATGTGTTATACATTAAAATTATGGGAGAGAATAATTGACCATATGTTATGATGTGATACTAATATTTCTCAAAATCAATTTAGATTCATGTTGGGTAGGTCTACTATGGATGTTATACATTTGTTGAGAGCTTTGATGGAGAAGTACAGAGAAAGTAAGGAGGATCTACATTTGATATTTATTGATTTATAGAAAGCATGTGATAAAGTTCCAAGAGAAGTAATCTAGAGAGCTCTAAAAAAGAAAGGTGTTAATAATGCTTATATTCAAGTCATTAAGAATATGTACGCAAGAGCTATTACTTGTGTTCAAATACAAGATAGTTTGACCAAGTATTTTCCTATTTCAATTGAATTACATCAAGGATTAGCTTTAAGTCCATATATTTTGCTTTAGTCATGGATGTTCTTATTAAACATTCGCAAGAGGATGTACCTTAGTGTATGCTCTTTTTTTTTTAATTCCTAGTTTATGCTTTTTGCTGATGATATTCTTTTTGTTGATAAGATTAGAGAATGAGAAGAAGGGAAACTTAAATTATGAATATCAACCATAGAGTGCACAAGTTTTCGTTTGAGTAAATATAAAAAAAAATACATGGAGTGTAATTTTAGTAGTAATAGATCTAATGGTAGGTTTGTTACTTTGGGCAATCAAGTTATTAAAAAAAGTGCATGTTTTAAATATCTTGAGTCTATAGTTCCAAACGATAGTGAAATAGATAGAGATATTATTAGTAGAATTCAAATTGAATGTTTTAAGCGGACGAATGCATCGGGCCTATTGTGTGATAGAAAAGTATCTCTCAAACTCAAGGGAAACTTTTATAAGATGGTCATGAGACATGCAATATTTTATGACACAGAATGTTGGCTAATATAAGAAAAGTATAAAATTAAGTTAAGTGTTGCAGAGATGAGTATGCTCAAGTGAATGAGTGGTTTTACACTTAGAGATAGAAAGAAAAACAATTATATACGTGAAAAGGTTGAAGTAGCTCTAGTGGGGAATAAGATTAGAAAGAATCATCTTATAGATGGTTTGGTCACATAAAGCGTTGGCCTTCCGATGACCTAGTTAGGAGAGAAGATGTTTTAGATCCGGCCTAAGTAAAGAAAGTTAGAGGTAAACTTAAAAAGACTTAGTCAGAAAATATTAGAAATGACCTTTATTTATTAGATTTAAATGAGAATGACTCTTAATAGGATACAATGGTAAAAAAATGATTCAGGTAGTCGACCCCACGTAGTGGGATAAAGGCTTGATGTAGTTGTTGTACAAAAAATATTATAAAAGTCTTTCAGGATCAATCTAGCTCCTTCCGAAAGATTGGTACAATCATGACAGGAAAAGAAATAAATGGTATTCTCTCCCAAAAAGAATATTCTACTTTAAAAAATGCACAACAATACCCAACATACTGATTCTAAAGGTTAGAATTATAAAACATAACTATAGAGAACTATATGCAACGATACATCATTTCCTAATAATTGAATGTTCTAACTGCAATTAGTTTTTTAAAAAAATCGGTGATTCTGAAAGCCCAACCAAAAGAGGAGAACAAGTTCAATACAGGGATCAATGCAAGACAAATAAAACAAATTGGGAAACACAATATGAATCTGGTATCAGTTAAAAGATGTTCATGGATTCTTGAAAATGAAAGGCATAAAAAAGGGTTTAACTATAAATAGCAAATCTGGTCCTCTTAATAACAACTTGAATGATCTAAAAGAATAACAAGACAAGTCAGGGCATTAAATATATGTTTCAGCTTTTCTTTTCTTTTTTTGGGAAAATTGAGGGCATAGCCCGTTTTATTAAATCAAATCAGCTTACAGATAAGTAAAATAAAAACCATAACAATTCAGCCTAATAACAAGCTAACAGAATTCAGAGATCAAGAAATAAAAGGCAAATACAGAACAAACAAAAAAATTGAAGAACCAATCAATCAGAAAAAACTTTGACATTCTGGAGCAGCCTTCCTTCAACGGTTCAGAGGAATAGAAACTCAGCTGGAGACGGAATAAAAGTCTGAAATCTGGTAGACGGACAGGATAGATTGATTTGCTGGGACTCAGAAAAAGAAAACCTTTCAAAATCCCACACCCAATCTTCTTTGGTTGCCACTAAGGCCATCCAAAAGAAGAATAGCAGTTGATCATCATTGTCCGCAGCACAAGTTCTGCTAATTAATTCTTCTCGATGGTAACAGGTTATCTCCAGGTTGCATACAAAAAGGATCGAGCATCAAAGAATGATACCAGCAATCCATGGTTCGCAATTGAGATAAATCACTTCAAATACTTCAGCATAGATGGGTTGGCATCAGGCATTGATACCAAACCCAGAACAATGTTCTACCAAGAGAGTTTCAAAGCTTCTTTCACCTCAATGCCATTTTTCCATCCCATCAACTATTGATACTTTTTGAAATTTTCTTTATCAGAGAATTGGCACATAAAGCAGAGGACATGAACCTTCTATTATTCCTCTCAATCCAGATATGATAAATAATAGCATTCAGAATAAGGAGGCGACCAGCCTTGATCATTTTAGCCTTATCCGTATTATCAATATGAAGAAGAGCTAAGTAAACAGTTGGCCTAAAATAATGTGACTGGAATGAAGGGATAAGCTTTACTAACACATTAAAAGAATAGTCACATTCAAATAACAGATGTGAAGTAGTCTCTATATTGCTATAACATAGATTGCAAATGTTATCTTTGACCTGGATATTCCTAACAGCCAAAACGTCACACGTTTTTAATCCCCCTCTAAGCGCCATCCAGGAATAAACAGAATACCTCATAGCATGTTTATAATGCCAAACCAACTGATGCCAATCATACTGGATATCATTCGCAAAATAAGATAGATAAAAATCTTTAAACTTAGCATTTTCCATCTTATCCCATCCTATATGCTTCTTACTATCATTAACAATGTGCATATTCAGGATAAAATTCCTAATAGAGGAATTAACAGTGTCAGGAATATACCATTCCCCATAATTAATCCAGCTCGCCAACTGACTGTCACTAGCTAAAACAATGTGACTGTTTTGAAATTTTTCATAGATAGTACTTCCCAAACACCAATGGTCCCAAAGAATAGAAATAGGACTATTGTTAGTAATAAAAAAATTGAATTTCTCCCTTGTCTCTACAACAGTTTTACAAATGCTTTTCCAGAACATTGTCGCAAATGCTGGAGCAGGTTTCCAGGGAGATGAATATCTAGCTAGCAGCCACTTAGAAAGTGGAGAGATTGAATTGTAACATCTCATAATAGTATTGCAATTGTAAGCAAAATTTAAAGCTTGAAAAGATGCAATACCCAAACCACCCAAATAATACGGTTTGCAAGTATTTTTCCACGAGATGAGGTGAATTTTTTTACTATCAATGTCCCCATGATATAAAAATTTAGAGCATAACTTTCCTATGGTCTTGTAGATAGACTTAGGTATAATCATGCTCCTAATCCAATACGCCACAGAGTTGATTATGGCATATTTAATGAATTGCAACCTGCCAGCAAATGAGAGAGTCCTAGCCTTCCAGCCCGACAGTAATACCGTTATTTTCTCCAAGAGAGGAGCAAAATCAGTAATCTTTGTTCTACTAAAAGATAAAGGAATTCCCAAGTAAGAGAACTTAGTAGAAACATTGTGAATCTGCAGCTCATTTGAAATGACATTTGGGTTAGAAACATGGGGTGAAATAATAATAGAACTTTTCAGTAAATTCAACTGCAACCCAGTAAGTTTGGAGAATAGGCTAAGAGTTCTCATAAGCTTAGCACAATTATTTGAATCAGCCTTCCCAAATACCAAAAGATCATCCGCATAAGAAAGATGAGTCGGTTGAAAATTTTCCATTTTGAAGCCCTCAAAGCCATTATCATCAGAGTTATGATCTAAAAGACATGAAAGTGCATCCATGACGATACAAAATAAAAAGGGACTAAGTGGACAACCTTGTCTTAGTCCGGTTGAAGAGGAAAAGAATCCTTCCATCGATCCATCCAGACAAATTGAGAAATGAATGTCGTTAATACAAGCTTTGATCCAATTAATGAAAATAATGGGAAAACCTTTATCAGCCATTCTAGCAAAAAGAAATTTCCTGGATACTGTATCAAATGCCTTCCTAATATCATATTTAGCACAAAATAGATCCAGCTTATAATGCTTTTTGAAGAGATTTGTAATTTCCATAGCCAAGATGGAGTTATCAGAGATAACTCTATTGGGAATAAAAGTTGCTTGATTGATCTCAATGATATCAGGCATAATATTTTTCATGCGAGCTGCCAATATTTTTGCAATAATTTTGTGAAAGACATTGCACAGAGAAATTGGCCGAAAATCTTGAAGGTTTTCAGCATGAGATCTCTTAGGAACAAGTGCAATGGCAGTAGCCTTGGCACTGATAGGTAAATAGCATTTACAAAAAAAGGATTTAATAGCCTTACATACAAGAGGGCCAGTAATGCTCCAAGTTTTTTTATAGAAATCAAAATTAAATCCATCAGGTCCTGGCGCCGAGTTAGAACTGCCAGAGTTAATGGCTAAACGAATTTCCTCATTAGTGACAGGTTCCACTAGAGAATTGAGAGCCTCTTTAGATAAAGTCTTGCCTTTAGGTATGATACCAACATCATTAATTTCAGGAGGTGCAGAGTTGTAAAGCTTTTGAAAATGCTGGATGATACTAGGAATGTTACTATTCTCTTGTTCATGATTATGTTGAGTAGCAGCCACAAGAGAGTTACCATTAAAAGCTTTCCTATTCCTGATCTTGGAATACAAAAACTTCAGGTCATCCTCACCATTTTTTAGCCAATTAATTTTCGATCTCTGAATAATCCAAGAAGCATGTAGAGAGTTATAGTAATTGATTTCAGCCGTGATCTTTTTGAGATCTCCACATAATTCTCTATTAAGTGGGTCAATATCAACCATCCTTTGACATCTACTTTGTTTTTCAACCAATAAAGCACATTTTTTAGCAATAAGATTGGAATTACTCCAATTTCTTGCTTTAATCTCTCTTTTCAAAAGCTTCAGCTTTTTATAAAGACTAACAATAGGATTCCCAGAATCTGGGATTTGAAAAATATTCAATAAAATGCTCCAGAAATCCAGAATATGGCTCCAATAGTTTTTATACATAAACCTCTTTTTTAGAATTGAGATTATGTTGATCTCTAAGAATAAGAGGAGAGTGATCTGAAACCAGACTACTCAAAACTAGATAGTGAGAGTTAGGGTAATGATTAATCCAAGCCTCGTTAACTAAAACCCTGTCTAGTTTTAGATGAATAGGATTGTCTAGCCTTTGGTTGAACCAAGTGTGAAAAATTCCGGAGGAAGGGAGTTCTAACAGATTATTGTCAAATATAAAGGAGTTAAACGGATTTAGCCTATCAATAGCTAAGATGTTCCCTCCTTTCTTTTCAGATTGAAATCTGCAAGTATTAAAGTCACCAATCACCACCCAAGGTAAGGAACCTTGAGGATTAACGGCTCCCAAATCAGCCCATAGCTTATTCCTCTCATCAAAAGAATTAGAGGCGTACACAGCAGAGAGAATCATAAGAGAATGAGATCCCATCATCAAATGACCTGAGATCATTTGCGAGGAAGAGAAATTGGGAATAAAAGAAATTTTATCCGAATTCCATTTAATCCAGATTCTTCCAGAAGAAGCCATCTCAAAGTTATTAAAACTTTGTTCATTGTCAAAAACCTTGTGAGTAGAACAAAACCAAGAATCCAGGAGATTAGAAGAATTGATACGATTCTCAAGAATACAGATTAAGTCAAGCCTATGCTCATTAACCAGATTCCTACAGCAGAGAACTTTATCAGGGTTATTAAAACCCCTGATATTCCAAGCTGCTAAGGATGGACAAGTCATGGATAACTAGGATTTTTGATAAGGGCCTTTCCGGTTGCCCTTTCCCCTAGTTTGTCTTTGAGAAGAAGGATCAGAAGTGTGCAGCTTATTAGTAGTTGAGACTTCCAGTTTATCATTTCGCTGTAGATTCTATAGGATCACCCGTATCCTCACCTAGCATAGTAGAGGAGGATTCTGCTTCATTAGCATCCTGTAGGACACTAAATTTGTTAGAAGATAGAATATTTGAAGCCTTTTGTCCTTCAGAACGAACCGTAGAAGCATTAGAAGATGAATTCAAAGAAGTGGGTGAATTGAGATTTGGAATCTTCATATTAGTCCCAGTCAGAATGTGAGTAGGATCTTTAGACCCTAATAGTGAGTTAGACTCAACATTCAACGTAGTCTCAATGCTCTCATTAACAGGTTGAAAACCAACCCCATCCTCAGAAATAAGCCCCTTGTTTTTAACATTATCCGCGTGATTAGTTAGACTAATGTTTTGATTAGCAATATCAGCAACATTATTATCTAACCTTGGAGCATTCATGTCATCTCTGTTCATAGAAGTATCTCCATTTTTCTCTAGCGGATCATTAGCCAGTTCAGGAATAGAGTTAGAAGGATCAGGTAAAGGAAGCAGACCTTTCGGATTTTGTGAGTGCGGCCTTGGTCTACGGCTCTTGCTTCTTCCCCTGGGTGGGTTAGCGGTAGGGTTTATATCAGGTTTAGGATTTGCAGAACAGTTTGAAGTTAAATGGTTCAACGATCTGCAGTGAGCACAAAGAGTAGGACGCCATTCATACTGGATTTTAAGATTGAAAATCTTTCCATCCACACAAATCGGAATAATTTCCGGAAAAGTTGCCGAAGCATCCACTTGGACGCAGACTCTAGCGTAAGTTAGTCTAGATTTTGAAGCAGTGAGAGCATCAACAGCTAAAGGATGACCAACTTTAGTAGCTATTTTAGAAATTCCAACAGGAGTCCAGCAACATAAAGGAAGATCATGAATCTTAAACCAGATCGGAACAGAGGAGAGTTCTTCACGAATAGGAGAGAAGTGAGGAGTCCATTTTTGAAAGATAAAAGGTTTTCCTAGAATAAACCAGGCACCTCTAGACCAGACAAGGTCAAAATCTTCTGCACTAGAAAACTTAAACAGAAAAAAACCGTCACTAAGAGATATAAGTTTCATACTACCTTTGAGATTCCATAGCTTCTTCACAGCAGTAAGAAGCGCCTCATAGTACGGTCTCTTCCCAAGCGAATACCGAACCAGAGCAAGATCCCATTCATCCACCGCGTCCACAATATCTTCCGAAGGGAAGTTGATGATTTCTTCTTCAGTCGGCAAAGGAGAAATCAAGAACTCACATGCATTGGAAGGTGGACCCGAGAGTATCCGATCCCAAGAGCGTGGTATTTTTTTCCCCGCAACAGATGACGAGATGATAGGGTTAGAGAGAGGAGGAAAAGCATCGTCGTAGACGGAGGGATCCATAGGATCCCTCCAGCCCCTTCTCCGGAGAAGCACGAAGCGAATCGCCAAAAAAACCCTAACCCTAGCAGAGCGGAGCTCCTAATTTTAAGTCTTAACAGTAGAACTCATAAATCCGCTTAATTCCACCGTTTTCATCCAAATTTTCAAAACTTAATATTGAGAAGACTTGGCTTGATTACTCCCTCAGAAAGTTGCAAGGATTCCAGCTTTTCTTATCAACAAAAAGTTGAGCGCTTCATCCGTTTTATTAAACTAATGCCACAAAAGAGAGACATAAAAGGTTCAAGCACGACAGCAATCCAAACAACATTTCATGACGATCAAAACCAAGCTCTTATCTAAAAGCAGCCTATATACCCCAAATCGAAGGGGAACAGAATAAAATTCGTCAAGATGAAATTTGGAAAAAAAAAAAAACATATAATGGTGAAAGAACCTACTAACTCTTATGAGCCTCTTCCCGATACAACCTAAACATTGTACCCTACAAAATGGCAACCAATTTAATTGCGCAAAAAGCTCGCGTCTCAGACACTTGAAGGGAAAAAAAAAAAACCTATAATCAATCCAAAAAAAAAGCAAGCCATTGGGCAGCATCGTTGATTTCTAACTCACAATAGCATCTGTCCTGCCGTCCACGAACCAAGAAGTGATGTCCCCTTTCTCAAGCTTGAGGACGCTGGAAGAAGAGAGCTCAAAGCAATCAACCTCTCCAAGCCTTTCCCACTTCCCCGCCGAAGACGAAATCCCAGCCTTGGCCTCGCCAGCCACCACGGCATTGGAAGAAATCGAAGTGTCTTCCATCCTGGAAAAAACGATTGGAAACCTTGCCGGGGCTCTGATAGATAAATGGCGCCGATCAGACACAGGCAATTTCGAGAATCTTCTGGGGTTTCGGTGGCTCAGCACTACCCGGATGACTCGCAGAGCTCGGACCCCGTTTAAAAAGACTGACGAAGCCCTCACCATACAGAGCAAATTTTTTTTTTTAAGGTTCAGCAATGAAGGTAACGTGGAATAAAAGGTTGGATTTGGGGACTCTGGAGGCTTCTCTTAACCGTCCATTGGTTATCTGGATTTGATCACAGCCGTTCAATTATATAGCAATTAAATATTTCATAAAATTTATTTTGAGTCAAAACATTCTTAAATTCAAACTATTTTATATTTTCAACTCTCACAATTTCTCTCTCAATAATATTTATTGCTCATTCATATATATTCTTCTTGTCGCTTAAGGGTTATTTCATATAAATGTAAGAATATTAGTGATAATGGTTTAAAAGTTTTAACAAATTAGTTGAATCAAATTTCGACATCTACGGATTTGTGTTTTCAATGTTTAGATGCTAAGGGCATATGTTTAGAAATCGTTTTGTTAGAATTATAAACATAAAACAAGAAAGATTGTTGAAATGAGTTCGAGCAAGACTCGTTAGGATTTTAATTATGATTGAACTAATTTAATGTTGTTCGAAACTAATACTTTGTTTGGGACAGCTGTCTTGTTGCTTCTTAAAGCATCTTTCTAAAACAAAAATTAAAATTTTTGCACTAAAAAAGTGTTTTAAGAAGCAGCAAGAATGTCGTCCCAAACGAAGCATAAGCCAAACCTTGTAACCCAACTATTAATCAAAATATATATTAGCTAAATTTTTGGACTAGGATAATCTTGACCTAAAGTTGAATTCGAAAAGTTATAAGACTATTCATTGCAGGAGAACTAAGACATCCAAGTAAATAGATAATCTCCACTTCATGAAGTTGCATTAACACTTAGGCTTTGTTTGTGATAGCTTTCTTATTTCTTCTTAAAGCAGTTTTTTAGTACAAAATTTTAGGACTAGGATCTTACTGCTTCTTAAAGTAAAAAAGTCATCCCAAACGAAACCTTAATGATTTGATTCTAATCAAGGAATTAATAAACATTGATGGACCGAGCAAAATGAAACCAAAATTGAATTTGATTATTTCACGATTTGATTAATTTGACTATTCTTTATCTACTTATCAATTTGTTATTCTCCAACACAAATATATTAGGTAATATAATTATTTTACTATTTGAAAACTTTTCAAAAATATCTCAAAATTTTAGATTTCTCTTTAATCGTACATTTTAGGCATCATGTCAAAATCCCAAGTATACATAGTATAAAAAGTCAAACTTTGGAACTGAGACTTTCTATTTTGCAATAAGATCCATTTTGAAAGCAAGTGATTTCGCTTCTAATTGGCGAGTCTTGAACTGCATTCCTTGTGAAGATTGAAGCTCTAGTGTTTACGGCTGTTTAAAGGTCATAAAGATAAAAAGGTTGAGTCAAATTGAGAAGTGAGATCAACACATTTTAAAATATCTTTGAAATTCTAATTAGAATTTTCCTAGCGTACATCAAATATTAACTTGAAAAGTCTTTAGCCTTTTGATAGAACATATATCAAATATTAACACAACAAAAATTCAATCTTTCTACTAAGCATACATCAATTATTAACTTAGCCAATGTTCAATCTTTCTCGGATTAATCTTCTTAGATTTGCTTATTCTAAGAATATACACTACTTTAACATGTTGATTGTATATTTATCCCCCCATGCCTCACTTTAGGTGACTATATACTTTGGATGGAGAAACTTTAAAGTCAATTCCTTCAATTATTAGAGGTGACTGTACAACAGAGGGTACCATCACAATATGATGGAGTTTTTCCTCCACAATACTGCAACAATTTAGGGACAACATCAAGCTATGTGCATCACCATCCTCACAAGGTTATCAAGATCTCTATGATATAATTGGTTCAACACATCCTTCCCTTATTGTTCACCCAACCCATAATCCTCGACCTATTCTAGAAGGTTTATATCAACATCATTTTTTTAATACCCCTTGAGATGGTATAAAAAATATAGTATAAAGCCTTATTCCTGAGATATTTCCTTTGAGGGAGTGGAATCAATTTAATCATCCACGTAGCTTCCAAGAGTCCTCACCCTTAACAAATGAAATTCTCTAACATCCTATTCCCATGGGATTCAAGTTGCCTACAATCGAACCATATGATGGATCATTTGATCCGTACGAACATATTGATCATTTTAGGACCATCATGCTATTGGAAAATAAAAGTTTGGATTATCACCCACGTCGATTCTGAGTGCTCCTATTTTTGTGATCAAACATGACATAAAGAATATTGTATCATCTCAAGAGACGAACATGATATTCTATAATAAATTCAAAGATAAAAATAAGGTTTTAATTTTTTTTTTTAATTTTTTAGTTAAATATAATAAAAAGAATAGCATATTATCTCGAAAGGTAGACACGTCATTCTAAAATAGTATTTAAAAATAAAAATGAAGTTTTAAAAATTATCATTTCTATAAATAAATATAATAGGGAGAACATAATATCACCTCGAAATACTACAGACACAATATCATATCACCCTAAAGGGTAGACACGATATTCTATAGAGGTATTTGAATGCAAAAATGAGTTTTGAAAAATTATCTATGTTCCCAAATATTTTTTCCTATCTTATGAAAATAATATAGGATCTATTCTAAGTTGGAGTTACAGGTAGAGGTGTCAAAATGAGATTTTGGGTTGGGTTCAGGTCCAGCCCACCCAACCCATAAATGATCCATCATCGTATGACCCGACCTGAACTGCCCCTTTTAGTAAAATGGATTCGGAACCCAACCCCGAACTCGACCGGGTCTAGGTCCAAATTGACCCAAAAATGACCCACCAACCCGTTCTATTTTAATTTTTATTTTGACTTCAATTTAAACTAATTCAAATAATAATCTTAATTCTTAAATTATAAAAAAATAGAAAAATTTTAAATAACAAATTACATATTATACATCATTAAAATTATAGCATTCACAAATTATAAATCACAAATTACAAAATATAAATTTCAAAATTCAAATAACATATTATAAATAACAAATTACGAATTATACATCATAAATTACAAATTAAAAATCACAAGTCAATAACAACAACCCAACATTAAGAAACCATCATGAGGCGGAAACTTCAAATCAGTAAGGCAATAATAAATGCTTCCAAATAAAGACAACCCAATATTAAGAAACCACCAACAATTACAACAACAACCCAATAACCTGATACTAGAATATACCAAAAGGCAACAACTATAGGTACACAACCTAACAAACAACAACCACAACCCAACAATAACAACCACAACCCAACATATGCTCCAACTTGAATGAAGCTTAAAAATTAGGAAGAATTAAAACAACAACCACAAAAGGTAGAACCAAAAACTAATTACAACTACCCAAGATAGCTCACATAATTGTCAAGTTTATCTTATAACCTACACTACTACAGAAGGGCCTAATTTTAAAGTTCATCTTACAACACGATAACTCTCCCCATTTCTCAAGGGTCAATACCACTATTTATTTTCATTGAATTATCAGCATCTTCAAGTGAATTTTGTTCAATGTTTAAGCCAATAATATTCTCCATAACATTGTCAAGTTTTGGATTATTGATTGCTATAAAAGAACATACATACTTTAAATAAGCAATATAATTGAATGAAATTTAAAGATGTAATAGATAAATATTGAATATGATCTTTCATTTCTAGCATAGTTAGAAAATAAATAAAATAGCTTATCTCTAACCTTTATAGTTAGAGCAATGTAATCAACACCATATAATATTTTGTAGCACCACTCAATGAAACTAAAGTTGTATTTTGGATCTAGAATCACATCAATAGCCAAGATATGAGAGAAATCACCCTAGTACTTTTCAAATTTAATAAGCATGCTACTAGTCATCCACTTATTGTAATTATGCCCACTAGACACTTCAGATTTAAGGGAAGCATAAGTAGTGGAGAACAAGGGAAAATAAAGGTTTGATGTGGGATATTTTGCCTCTAAGAATATGTAAGTTATCTCATAGAAAGGAGCTGAGATCTTACATATATTTTCCAATTTATCCCACTCAATGCTATTGGGGCATGCTTTATAGTTAGACTCATCCAACTCTATATGCCACATTTCATTTAAACACAACATAAATTGATTTCCTAACAACATATCATTAACATAAACATAAATCATACATTCATATCCTTTCATAATTCATTTTTCATATTCATATCAATATTCATAACTTTTTCATTTCGTATATATTACAACCGTCATAGGAGCCACCGTCTAGTACCATAAAGGTACTCCTTTACCATTTCTTTTTTTATATTCTTTACCATTTTAACATGCACGAGAAAGCATCCCCAGCTAGTACCATAAGGGGATGAGCTCCATTAATTTAACATGCACATACAAGCATTCAATATAATATTCATATCATAATCATATCATCTTAATAATATAAAGCCTTATCATATACCTCATTCAATAATATGGTGAATAAATTAATATGCAAAAATATGAAATAATGGAATCAATTTAAATGTAGTAAAATAAACCAATTTGCAATAACAATTCAATAAAACTGAAACGATGCAATTACCATAATAAAGAAGCATGTTTACTCACCTGAATGTTTCAAGCTTTAATATTTTTCTAAAACCTCAAGCTTTGTTGTAGATCTCAATACTCGTCTTAGCATAATCATTAGAAATCTTTAATTATTCAAATAATATTTATAAGATCTTAAACCTTTAACTTAGAGTTCTCAATCCTAAAACAATATCAATAGTTCATATTATTTTTATTATGTTCTAATCTACTCCTAACATTTCTAAAAGGTTCTCTTTCTCTCCCTCTCATTTAAAACATAAAGCATATAACAATTCTAAAATCTCATACTTTTGTCTAATTACATTTTTAACCAAATTAACCTTTTTTCCATAACCTAAATTAATTTAAAATAAATTTTATTTTTGGATTTAAAATAACTAGAAATTTGAAAAATACCATTTTATGAGAAAACTAAATTTCTTCTCTTAAAAACCCTCTTAGGACCCTTAGGAACCACATTTGTAAAAGCACTTTCAAAATTTCCAACCTTAGAGAAAAATCTTAATTTTTCCAACTCAATACTTTTAAAGAAAAACTTCATTTTCATGCATAAAAACATCTCATAATCCTTCCCTAACATTCCTCCTAAATTCCTCTAAGAATTTCTAAGTTTCTTCACAAACCCTAAAATTTTCTCCTCTAAAAATCTAAGAGGAAAAGAAGATTTATAGGTTTAGGAACGTACCTTCGACTTCTCTTGACTTCCCTCTTCGTTTTCTCTCAAAAAGCTTTGCCATAAACCGCCGCCTGAAGCCTCCCTGCCGCCTTGCTCGTCCGCCTTTCCTTTCTCTCTCGGTTTCGAGTTTCGACCGAACGAACAAATGGGGACCGAATTTCATTCGGTCCCCTTAAGAGGGATGAGGGCTAGTTTTAATTACATAATGACATAAATGCTTTCACTTAAACCATATTTTATTTAGTATTGACTAAGGCTATTTTGGGTATTATTAGACTTCAGAGATTTTTTATCTCTCAAATTAATAGAAATTAAATATAAGTTTTATATATCAATTAGCTCCAAATTTTATGTATTTTATAAAATTATTTTCATCTAAATCTGACAATTTTGAATTTTTCACTAAAACTCGTGATGCATCGAAAAGCGTGTGAGGTCTAAAATGGCATTTTTCGGGTTTTACAATTCTCCCCTCCTAATAAAATTTTGTTCTCAAAATTCACATACAACATCTAGTTACAAATCAACCGACATCTTCCATTTCAATTAACATAAACTTCAACATTAGAACAAAACAAACTAAATATTTGATATATCATAACAAAAATAATTTGATCAACCCAAAACATCTGACATGATATAACAAGATAAAATACTAAATCCAAAATACCAAAACATCAGATTTAACATTTCCACTTAAAATAAATAATAAAGATATATCAATTACCATTGTCAGCATCTACAAATTCATTAGGTTCCTACTGAGTCAATGTGTAAACTCGTGGTCTGACATTCTGCCTGGATAGATTTTGCACTGAACTTGTAACTAGTGATTCTATTATCTTGGGTTTTCCATAATTCTTCTATGACGGTGCTTCATTTGATCTCATTTCTCATGAAGTCTTCTTAACCAAGGTAGGATAATATTTTGCTATTTGTCCAGGCTGATGACACCAAAAACAAGTGTTGGAACTAATCAAATATTCACCTTTATGTAATCTACCACACTTAACACAAGGTTCTGTGACTTTACTTACAGTTGCACCACTGACTCCATTAGGACTAAACTTGGGCTTCTTCTCATTTGTTCTCTCAATCTGATTGCTTTGAATATCCTCATAAAAACTCTTTCTTTTATACTGAGCCCTTCTCTTCTGAGTGGCTTGCAAATCTGATTCAATCCTTTGGGCCCTCATTACCATAATTGAATAATCCTCAATATAAAAGGAATCAAGGGTTATCTAATGACATCCTTCAAACTAGATAAGAAATGATGTCACTTCTCTTCTACATTAGGTATCATATGTGAGTCATACCTAGAAAGTCTAGTGAATTCAGCCTCATATTGAGTAATAGTTCCATCACTTTGCACCAATATGTTGAATTTATCTTGTATCTGTCTTCTAGCAGACATCGATACATATCAATCTCTAAATACTTTCACAAACTCCTCCCAAATAACTTGGCTGCTTGGTCTTCCTCCAAAGGTTTCTTGCAATTGGCTTGTCCACCCCCTCTCTACTTCATCATTGAAAGCATAGGTAGCTAAGGTTACCCTTCTATCTTGAGGGCATGACATTCCTTCCAATATCTTCTTTATTCTCATTAACCAGTCTTCCGCCTCTGTGGGTCCACCACCTATGAATGATGGAGGCTTCATGTCTTGGAATAACTTCAAGTATTTGTCCATTGAGTGCTTACACTGCCTCCAGCCTGGGTTTGAGTACTCTTAATCATTTGGGTCATAGCTGTCATCATCTGTGTAAAAGATTCCATAGTAGCATTGATGCTACTACTCGAAGGTTCTACTACAACTGGTATCTCCCTCCTAATCTCTTATGTAGTGTCATTAGTGGCATTATTTTTAGAGTCCATGACTCTGAGATATAACACGATGAAATAAAATTAGCATTTTATAACACACATATCCTATACCTTATCTAACCTATAGAATCATCCTATTGGCTCTTTTATATTGATCAATATTCTTAAGCCATTGCTTTGATACCACTTTTATCACGACCCAGCTCGATGAGCTTGTATAGGCGAGGCGGGAACGAATGGTCAGATGGTAGATCAAAATTTTTTTTAATTTCCTTAAAACTAATTCAATAAATTTAAAAGAGCCACTAAACTTCAAAATTTCTATAAACCGATATATTAAACATAAATACCTTTCTTCAAGGACTCCTCTCCTACGGTATACATTTCCACCCCTTCTACTCATTTTGATTTAAAAAAAAAACACCTGAAAATGTTAACAACTAACAATAAACCAAAGCTCCGTAAGTAAAACATTATTCTAAACTACAATAATCAAGGTAAAATGAACAATATGCTATATGCTACATTTCATTTGAACATAATATAAATTAATTTCCTAACAATATATCATTAACATAAACATAAATCATATATTCATATCCTTTTAATATTTCATTTTTTATATTCATATCAATATTCATAGCTTTTCCATTTCGTATATATTACAACCATCTTAAGAGTCACTGTCTAGTACCATAAAGGTACTCCTTTACCATTTCCTTTTCCATATCATTTACTATTTTAACGTGCACGAGTAGAGCGTCCCTAGCTAGTACCATAAGGGGGTGAGCTCCATTAATTCAGCATGCACATACAAGCATTCAATATAATATTCATATCATAATCATATCATCTTAATAATATACAGCCTTATCATATACCTTATTCAATAATATGGTGAATAAATTAATATGCAAAAATATGAAATAATGGAATCAATTTAAATGTAGTAAAATAAACCAATTTGCAATAACAATTCAATAAAACTGAAAGATGCAATTACCATAATAAAGAAGCATGTTTACTCACCTGAATGTTTCAAGCTTTAATATTTTTCTAAAACCTCAAGCTTTGTTGTAGATCTCAATACTCGTCTCAGCATAATCATTAGAAATCTTTAATTATTCAAATAATATTAATAAGATCTTAAACCTTTAACTTAGAGTTCTCAATCCTAAAACAATATCAATAGTTCCTATTCTTTTTATTATGTTCTAATCTACTCCTAACATTTCTAAAAGTTCTCTTTCTCTCCCTCTCATTTAAAACATAAAGCATATAACAATTCTAAAATCTCATATTTTGGTCTAATTATATTTTTAACCAAATTAACCTTTTGTCTATAACCTAAATTAATTTAAAATAATTTTTATTTTTTGATTAAAAATAATTAGAAATTAGGAAAATACCATTTTGTGAGAAAAACTCAATTTCTTCTTTTAAAAACCATCTTAGGACCCTTAGGAACCACATTTGTAAAAACACTTTCAAAATTTCCAACTTTAGAGAAAAACTCTAATTTTTTCAACTCAATACTTTTAAAGAAAAACTTTTTTTTCATTCATAAAAATATCTCCTAAACCTTCCCTATCATTCCTCCTAAATTCCTCTAAGAATTTCTAAGTTTCTTCACAAACCCAAAAATTTTCTCCTCCAAAAATCTAAGAGAAAAAGAAGATTTATAGGTTTAGGAACCTAGCTTAGACTTCTCTTGACTTCCCTCTTCATTTTCTCTCAAAAACATTTCGTCGGAAACTGTCGCCTGAAGCCTCCCACCACCTTGCCCGTCGGCCCTTCCTTTCTCTCTTAGTTTCGGGTTTCAGCCAAACAAACAAATGGGGAATGAATTTCATTCGGTCCCCTTAAAAGGGATGAAGGCTAGTTTTAATTACATAAAGACATAAATGCCCTCACTTAAACCAAATTTTCTTTAGTATTGACTAAGGGTATTTTTGGGTATTATTAGACTTCAAAAATTTTTATCTCTCAAATTAAGAGAAATTAAATATAAGTTTTATATATCAATTCCCTCCAAATTTTGCGTAGAATTTTATAAAATTAATTTTGACAACTTTGAATTTTTCACTTAAAACTTTTCGCGATGCATCGAAAAGCATGCGAGGTCTAAAATGACAATTTTTTAGTTTTACAATGGGGGAGGCATGAAACCAAAATTAATAATCTTTTCTATAGTCCTCAATTATTGTTAATAAAATGTATAATCAAACAAATAAAATCCTCAATGTTGATAGAAATTCAAAGATCTGAAGTCAAGCAAACTCTAATAGTACATCTTTTCAAGGTTGATTGAATGTTGGTTTTCTCCCTAATATACATCTTACAATCACTTCTAGGTGTATTCTAGACACTAACTATAGGTCTTGGCAGAGATAATGAAGTAATACACATACACCAACCCATTCAACACATCAAAATGGTAGATCGTACATGATAATGGCAGCATTGAATAAATTATTAAACTTTTGGTGGTCAAACATAGTGCTGGTTAAGTAAATATATGAGCTATAACTTGATTGCAAAATTAACTGACCTATATTACGGGTACTTCTCTTCTTGCAAACTTGCAAATGATGTCTTAAGTTGTCAGTCCTATTCTTACCATCACATTGATAAGATACACTATATATATATATATATATATATATATATATATATATATATTATATTTACATCTTTATTTACCATTAGCAGGTAGATGACCCATGCAGTGGAAATCTTCCTTTTATTTTCTTAAGAATATTTTCTTTAACTTCATTGTCAAAAATATCAATACTATCAAAATAATTAATGTCTATTTTAACTTCTTCTCCTTCATTAACAATATGTATATTTCAAGAATATGAGTACTATCAACAATATTATTGGAGTCCTCCATCTAACAAATGGAATACATAGTTATTACTTGTTAGTTTCAAAGAGTAATACAGAATTGAACAACAATAGATTATGTAGCATTTAACCAAAAGTCCAAAAATTTTCCAGCATTATACACTAAACCAGTGAACCAAGGCACTCATAAACACCAAATTGCACTAAAGCACTTAACTATGCATTAAAGAACTATAGAACTATAGAAGTATACCATAAAACTAAACTTTAAGAAGACTACGATAGAACTACATAAGCATAACTTCATGATAATAATAAGAATAATACTACAACAGTCAGCATAGAGCCACAGATTCACCATTTCAACCTATAATCTAAATTAAACTAGAAGAGAAGTTTCCAATAATAGTTTGTAGGGTGACAAATGTAATATGAATAGAACCTTAAACTATAAAAAAATTAAAATAATTAAAAAATAGAATACCCTAATTTCAAAAACCCAATGATTGTTAAAGAATGTCTTTGAAACTGGAAGAAGATCTGAGAAAACATGAATCCCAAACTCCTAATAACTTTGAAATCCATCAAAATGAAAATAGTTGAAAACCCTAAGTAGACAAAGAGATTAAAGATATAAATAAATATAATCTTTTGGGCCAATGAATTTCCACCGAGATGTTGCCTTTATACACTAACATCTACTATAGAATTGATGAGAGAGCAAGAGGCCAAGAGCAAAGGGAAAAATAAAAGACATCGAGAAGAGTATGACAAAAAACTAAGAATGAAGTTGTCAAAAAAAACTAAATGAGAGAAGAGAATAGATGTCTATATGGCCATGTGAAAACTGATAAAGCATTTACTTAAAATCTAAACCTCAAATTCACAGGTTTTTATGTCACTTTTGGGTTTATGGGTCAACCCAAAGTCAACCCAATTTTTAAAATAGGCCGGCTAGTTGAACCTGAACTTGAGATGTATGGAAAATGAGTTAACTCAAACCTGGAATTTTTTTAGTCAGGTCTAAGTCAAGTTTTGGGTTAGGTCAAGTCTTGACACCCATAGTTATAGGTTTTCCATAAAGGAAAGCCTTTATGGTTAATAATATCCCATAAGAGATAACTCTCCTAAAATATTCTCGATTAAAGTAATGAAAAATATTTTCTTAGATTTAAAAAATTAAGTCAAGAATGAGAGATTTTAGAGTTTTTAAAGGGGATCAGATCAAAGTTAAATAGTTATTTCTAGAGGACAAAGGATCAAAGGTAGGGAGCACTAGGATTTTGAGACTACATATATGTCACAACCCAACCAGACTAGGACAGGTCCTGTTGTATTGAACTGTTACTAGCAAATCCCAAAATCTAGTTTTGGAATTATTTCAATTTTTTCCAATATTTATTGAAATAAATTACATATTACAAAGCTTCTAAAATGTCCAAATTCTAAAAAAAAAACTCATCCCCCAGGCAAGAGCTATAGAATTGAAAATTTACCTAGTCGTTACTGTATAAAAATTAAAATAGAAATATATATATGACCCCAGATTTGATCCTGAACTGTTAGTACACAATCTCTTTCCACTTCCTAGATCTTGAAAACCAGAAGCAAAATCATAGTGAGCTATAACAACTCCGCAAGCCACACATTCCATTCCAAATTTTTAAATATTTTTTTTATCAAATATTTAATTAAATATTTAAAACAGTTAAATATAGTTTAAAAAAATCACTATACTAAGAGATGTAATAAATGCATAGCTGTTATTTCTTGATTTAAATGATAATACTGAATAAATAAGTAAATTGAAATTCATATCACTTTTTCCAAACCTAAACATAATCTCAAAATATTCTAGCCCCTTATGACTCTCTTTTATGTTTATAGCACCAGAACATATCACATATCTCTGTCTTAGACAAAATCTCAAAGGACTCTATCCCCTTATAACTCCAGTAATTCTCTGACACAAATATAATCTTAGATGATTATGGCCCCTTATGGCTCCTAATAGATACAATTTAATTACATATGCACATATATCATCATATTATATCAATTAAAAAGTAATTAATAATGCATCAAAATTTCATAGTGTTGTATAGTAGTAGACAACAAAAAAATTCAACTAGGCAAAATGCACATTTTCAGAAAATTACCAAATTGTCAAGGATTGTGTAAAATAATATTTTAAGACTTTTATTGTACTACATTACTATTTTTCAATATCCAGATAATTTTTTATTCAATAAAAATCCCAAAAATTTGAAACCTCCATTGAATATTTTTCAAAAAATATTCAAGATGTGAATAATCATAATCTCTATAATATATAAAAAGTTACGCGATGAAAAATTTATCTGTGCAAAGTTATCCCCATTTTTTGTTAATGGACAAAATTTTAATTGAAAAATTCCTTGAAAACTAAAATTTTTTTAAAATTAAGATGGACATAATGTGACTTACCTTTAGGCGAATAAGTTTCCTAACTAAGCTGATAGACAAAAATGGCCCGAAGTCGCCCAAAATCCATATTTTATCTTTCTCTTACTTCTCTTTCTCTTATATTTTTTTCCTAAACCTGGTTTTTCCTTGTCTATTAAGGGAAATGAAATTATAATGCTTTATAATAAATTAGTGGATTTGCATATTATATTAAAATATTAATTATTCTAGTTATTTAATATTAAAATATTAATTTTATTCAATTTTTTTAATAACTTTAAATTTGAAAATCCAAAAATTACAAAAAAATTTAATAAATTAGCTAATTTTATTTAAAATTTTTTGATGAAATCGATTTGTAAAATGGACAGCTGATGGTCCTAAAAACCCCACTTGTACTGATATTTCCTGATTTCTTAAGAAATTTCAACAATGCCTAAAAATTATAAAAAAATTAAGAAAGCTAAAACACAACACTACAAATGTTTTAGTGAAGATGGTTTATAATTTGGACTTAAGATGACTCCTGAAATAAATATTGATTGTTCTATGTCAAAAATTCTTATAAAATAATTTAGGGGTTTTGCAATGTACCCATCTTAAGAAAAATGCATCCTTGACATTCCCAAAGTAGAATGAGTCAGAATAAACTTGGATATAATTTCCTCATATCAGATTTCTTTTCCCATGTAGCCTCTCTAGAAGTTATATTCTTCCACTATACTTTGACCATATAAATCTATTTGCCTCTTAATTTTCTCACAAATATGCCAAAATTCTTTCGAGTCTTTTTCTATACTATAGATTCGGACGAACCTCAATATCATCAGCAGATAATCTCTTCCAATAATTAAATACCCTCTTTCTCAAAGAAGATACATTGAACATATTGTGTATATCAAATAAATAATCATGTAATAATAACCTGTAAGCAGAACATCAATCCACATAGTGATATCAAAAGGTCCAATGTCCCTTGGACTGAGCTTGCTAATTCTCTCAAATCTACTGACACCTTTTATAAGGTTGTTTTTAACATAAATTAGGTATCCAATCTAAAACTTAACCAACCTATGATTCTGATTATAATACTTCTTCTACCTGTTATATATAGATTTCAACCTTTCTCTAATCAAATTGATCTTTGTTGTAATATCATCCATAAAGACTTAATCAATCACTTATCTATCTCCCACCTTTTTCAAAGTCAAAGGAGTCATATATTTTTTTGCCATACAAAGCTTCATAAGTAGTTATACCTATGTTGGACTGATAACTATTATTATATATAAACTCTATCAATGAGATATGATCCTCCAAACTGCCCCCAAAAAGCTAAAATACAAAGTCTCAGAAGATCCTCTAGTACATGAATAGTCCTTTTAAACTATTCATCTATCTATGAATGAAAAGTTATACTAAAGTGCAACTTTATACCTAGTCCCTACTAAATACCTCTCCATAATTTGGAGATAAACCTTCCTTCCCAATTAGATACAATCACCTTTGGCACACCATACCCTAATAATATCTTTAATATATATCTGTGCTAAACCATCCGCTAGATATGTCTATCAAATTGAAATAAAATGGGAAGATTTTATCAGTCGATAGACAATAACCAAATAGCATCATGTCATTGCCTTGATCTTGAAAGTTTGTCAGGGATGTTAAGCCATTGTGAACTAGTCCGAGACTAACCAAGAGGGAGGTGAATTGGTTATTTAAAAATTTCTCAAACAAAAATCACAAGCTTAAACCAAACCAACATTCACCATAGAAAAATTAATGTGCAAAAATTAAATGTAGAAAAGTGGTAAGAAAGAACACAGAATTTTATAGTGATTCGATCAACTTGACCTACGTCCACTCCTCGGAGCCTCTCCTCTCAGTATTGCACTAAACTCAGTGACTCTCTTTTTGCTCCCACAGCAAGACGGAGAAGCTTGTACAAACCTCTTTCCACCGACTATACTGAGGCAGAGAACCCAACTCCTTTCGCTTCCTCCTGAAGCATACGGAGAACTCGACTCCTTTTGCTTCCTCTTAAAATAGGCAGAGAACCTCGATCAATTGTTAAAGTAGACCTCTCTCAAACCTCCAAGGAACCAGGAACGATGATAGGAGAAGACGACTTGGATCCTTGCTTGGAACAACCTTTGTGGAACTCCTCAAAACTCCCCCTCACAAGATCCTCCCTCTCTCCCTTGCTCTCCCTCTCCTCTTGGTTTTCTCAGGCTAGGACATTAGCAAAAGATTTCCACTTGAGTAAATTAGATATCTTAAACAAAAGGGCTTCGAATTTACCCTAATTTGTAATTAATCTTCAAAGATCATCCATGACGATCGACTGATCATCTTGTACGATCAGTTCAAATTCAGCTCAATCAGCCAGGATGATCTAGAAGAGTCTGGACAATTAGAAGGTTTATTTATTCTAATCGTCCAGGATGATAAGACATTATCATATCATCTAGAACATCACCCTTGATACATGTCTGGATGATGTAAAAAAAACTAATTGTCCAGGATGATTTCACAGTCATCCTGGTTGATTAGTTTAAAACGTCAAATATCATCCAGAATATTGCCCTGATTACAAGTCTGAATGATAAAAAAAATAGCTAATGGTCCAGGATGATTTATGATCATCCCAGATAATTAGTACAACAAAAATACATATTGTTATGGTTGTCCAGAGAGAAACTAAGGTTTATTTAACTAATCATCCAAGACGATCCTGCGATTGTTTAAGACGATATGATCAAGCAGTCAAACCTTAATTACCAAACTAATTTAAGCATAGTTATAGTACATCATCTAGGATGTTGTCCTAGACGATGTCCAAAAATAAAATATGCCTAAAAGGATTTGGCAGTTGAGTCTTTCTATTTTGAGCCTATCATTCAGGATGATACTAATATCGTCCAGGATAATTTGTTTAATTATGGCTGCCTTAACCAAGATGCCCTAATTAGGATTTCTATTTTTAACTTATTGATGAGGATGATTTGAGATTGTACCAGATGATATGATCAAAAATATAAAACTCTAAAAACAAAAATAATTTTTCCCTGAGTGTGTATATGTGCAATGTTACTTAGCATTAGGACCCACATTGTTACAATTAACTCAAAAAAGAAAAAGACCCTTCACGTACACTTATAGTCTAACTTAATCATAATCTACCCAATCTTGAGCTAGCTTGATTTGCAATTTGATCTTGTGGACCTGAAATGTTAGTAGGCATGACAATCGTAGAAAAAATAGAAGTATCAGAAATATTTTCTATTATTAAAATTATAATTTTTGAATCTAGATTCGCAACAATCTTCCCCTTTTAGATGATGAAAAATAAAAATAATTTAAACAATTTAATTGAAAATCATAAGAAAAAGACAAAGTGAATCAAGAAGTTTAAATTGTACTAAAAATAAACTGATTGTATAAACACTAAAAAGAAAATAGTATAATGAAACTAAATAGAAAATACTACCACTACTCCCCCTTTTAGCATCTCAAAAAGGAGGAGGGAACTAAAAAAGAAAAAATAGAATAAAAAGTACTAAAAAGATACAAACTACATCACAGAAAAATAACACAAGAAAATAAACTATAAGTAGGATGGCCCATAATCATCAGAAGGAGGTGGTGGTGGCGGCTAAAAAAAGCTAGAAAGAGTAGCAAACTTCTCCCCAAACCAGCCCATGTCCTGGTCATGTTGTTGTTGCTGGTGAACGACATACAAATTAAACTGAGCAACGTCTTATGCTTGTTGCTGCACCTATGCAACAACATAGGAGTCGAACTGAGCCTCCCACTGGATGAACTACTCTACCAGCTGATCTAATTGTGAGTGCTGGCGGAGCAGAGCAGGTGTAGGAACAGGTGCATGAGCCACCTCTTCCTCAGCTCCCTCAGCTTCCTCGTGCTCTAGGTGGAGATGAGTACTATGAAGAATATAGAAAGAGCTATTTATGTTGAAGGCAGGCTGAAAGTTTGGTGGAGCAGGGTACGAAAGGTTATACGTGGATTCTAGAACATATGCTATGATGTGTCCTAAGGCAAGGTTTGGCTTCCTTCTATATCCTGGATCCCTAATGCTAGTGATATGCTCAATGTAGCGGAAAAGAATATCAGTATCATTAAATTCTCTATGGGCCATGATATAGAAAGTGGTGATCGAAAGAAGCAGAGTGATGTGGACACGATCACCAGCTTTGGGAATAATAGAAGTGCGAAGTATATATTGGATTGTCCTAACCTCTTTGAGTAAAGTGTTAAACTCCCCAATATGATAGGAGATAAGAGTGTTTCTAAAAAAAGTGATTAGTTAGAGCCCAGTTATAATAAGGATCTTGAGACAAGATGTGAAGCTTGTGTTCAGTGGTGGTCAATTGAAGGAGCTCATGACAGTCTTGATAAGTGATCTCAATAGAATGTTTGTTCATGTAAGATTGAAGTGCAGTATACAAAGAGTTGATTCAAAGGCTAGCAAAAAATTCAATAAGCAGGTCGGAATTGAAAGGGATGACAAGGATAAGGATGAAAGTGAGTGAAGTGTGTGCAAAGAGGTCAAGAAAAGGGTAAGAAAGCATATGTGGATAGAAAGTCCTGGATAAGGTGATCCCTACTATCTTATAACATAGGTAGGCGGCTTGGTTAGCCACCTCAATGAAATGAGGGTCAAGGTTGGCCCTCAAAGAGCTTCCAACTAGCATTCTCAATCGCTTTCCTCCCACTATGAACACAAAAATTAAAGAAATGGTGAGACCAAAGATGAATGGTGGAATTTAGGGTGAAAAAAATTGTTTGAAGGATTATATTTATAAAGAAACGGGCTGATCTTCCAGGATGATCGCAAAATCATCTAGGATAATCAGGCAAATTTATTATGTCTAGGGGTCAAAAAGGTAATTATATCATCCAGAACGATCAGACATCGTTCGGGATGATAACACATGGGCGAACATCCTGAGGAGTCATGCTAGACGACGGTTGAAGAAGAATATCGTCTAAGACGATTATGTG
The DNA here is from genome assembly GCA_022539455.1 of Dendrobium nobile. Classification (NCBI taxonomy): domain Eukaryota; kingdom Viridiplantae; phylum Streptophyta; class Magnoliopsida; order Asparagales; family Orchidaceae; genus Dendrobium; species Dendrobium nobile. The sequence goes on from CM039720.1 coordinate 22,818,112, forward strand.
GATCTTTTAGGACCATCGACAATAATGGATCATACTGGCAAGATTTAAAGCGTGTAAAAATTTTGCCATGTGGATCGTCTAGGATGTACAGGTGGATCATTCAGGATGATCACCAATAATTGAGCAAAAATTTAAAAATCGTCTAGGATGAGGAGGATCATCCAGGATGATCACAAATAATTAAAGCATAATTTGATGAGATTGTCTAGGATGATAATGGATCGTCTAGGATGATTTTAAACAGGAGAGTCATATCAGCCGTTAGATGGAAGATGAAGGGTGGTATGAAGATATTGTCCAAGATGATAGGAAAATCATTTAGGATGATGTAAAAAAAATTGAAGATTTGGGGATGGATAGAGATGATTAGAAAATGCCCAAAAATTAAAAAAAGAAATAAAATAAAAATAGCGAAAAAGAAGATAAAAATGACAAAAAGAATGAAAATAAGTTTTTTTTTTAAAATTAAAGCACAAATATGATAAATTTTCAATGTGAATGAATTAAAATTTTGTAAGAATCAATGAGTTAACATCGTCAAAAATCTGAAAATGGTAGAGCAATCGACAATGTTAGCCCTAGTTTCGACTTATCACAGGGCAAAATCATCTTTTGAAAATAAAGATCTAACTTAGAGAAGTCAACTAGATAATAGAGAGAGATCCATTCAAAATTTGGTTCTAAAAGAATATCTTATAGGATAATATATAAAAGTAATTAATCACAATCATAAAATTTAAAATCAAGCATTTGAAAATATCAAGTGACATATGAATTCTTCTAAGATTCAAAGGTTTGAAAGAGAAGGAAGCTTGCTTTCTGGTGAGCTCATTTTATGCCTCTTGTCAATTGATTGGTGGACTTTCTGCATCTTTTGATACACTTTATGTATCTTTTAATTTTTTTTATAGTCATTGTGCATCTTTTCAGTTTTTCTTCTTTTTGTGCTCATTTTATGCCTCATTTCATTTTTACAAGCTATATTTCTTTCAAAACTTTTAAATACTCTCAATTATGAGAATATCTTCTAGATGTTAGAGAATAAAAACTCACTCTCTAATATAAGGAAGAGTAAAATACAAAATAGAATCAAATTCATATGATAAATACAATGACAAGATTATGAAAGCTTAAAAGTGATTTCATGACTTTGAGCATTATATATATAAGATAGATTACTGTAGTAAGATAGAAAAAATCTCAATCACAAAGTACAATTATTAATTTGAAATAGACTTTTTATTTAGAAAAAAAAATTACATCGTTAAAAGAAGTTAAAGGAAGGGAAACCATCAATGGTGTTTCTCTCTTTAATAGATTTAGGGATGTCAAAAATTGATTACAAATTTAAAAAAAAAAATAAGGCATAAAATATCATTTCCATTATGACCAAAAAGAAAAGCTGAAAGAAAATAAAAACATCATAAATAAAATCACTCCAAAATAACAACAAATAAAAATCAACACTCAAAACTAAAACAAAAGAAAGAATATAAAATAACAAAGAGCAATATATCAAAAACAATACAAATCAGAATTTTGTAAGCAACAAGTTAATGTATTTATGTCAATCACACCCAATCAGGTCATTAAGATCTTGAATGTGTTGTGAGCATATGTTGTCTAAGTACCACATGCTCTCACTATGTCTTGTGTGAGAGCACACCTATAAAATCATCAAACTTCAGATTTAGGAACCCAAACATGTTTAGGTCCCTTCATGCTGTTTGAGTCTCCACACCTAATGTGTACTATGGTGAATAGTGCAAGTGTGGGAGATGTGTCCAAACATGCAACATGAAAAACATCTAATACCAGGAAAATAATTTATTAATTTATTCGAGTTATAGTGCCTCTTCCTACATTTCAAAACTTTTGACTTTGGATCAGGATTAAAAAATTGTTCAGTTTTGAGTATAATCCTATTTTTCTCAATTGCATTCAATTGAGCTTTAAAAAATAAGTTAACACTTTCTAAAACAACATTATTAACTTTAAATAGTGCTCCATATGCTCATATTCATCAATATAAGTTTTAAAATCATTTTCAAATATAATGTGGGATGCTTTCAATGAATCATGCTCAATGACCAACTCAAAATACTTTTTATTTAGCTTATCAAATTCATCAAATAATGACATGTGATTGCTATCAATTATAGAGTGATCTTTAAATAGAACTTCATGTTCTTTTTACAAATTTAAAAGTTCTAACTTTAGGCTAGCATGCAATTTCTTAAGCTTCATATATGATGCATGAATTTATTCATAAACTTCAAGTAATTGTCTATAGGTTAGTTCACATACAACTTCTTGGTCAAACTGACTAGATGATCACCCGCCATCAAATACAGGTTTGTTGTCTCCTCTTCAGCTTCAGTCTCAGAGGAGTCAAATGTAGAATCCGCCCAGAACGCCTTTTAAAACTGCTTATTATCCTTATCCTTTCTGAACTTAGGTTTTTCCTCACGTTTCTCCTTGCATGAGTGAGCCTTAAGTGTAAGATAATTAGCTTTTACATATCCCGACTTCCAGCATTCAAAACAAATCATATCAGTAGAACTTTTGAAATTTTTGCTACCCTTACCTTTCTTCCACTTCTGATGGTGCTTTTGTTTCTTCCTTAGAAAGCTTTTAAATGGCCTAGTGATCAAGGCAATATTATTGCTTTTAAACCCGAAAGAATCAATATATATAGTTAGCCTTAAACACCATAGTTTTCTCATTCTTTTTCTCACCTGCATCAAGTTGTCTTTGGTTCACTCCTTGCTCGTAAGCAATGAGTGACCCAAGTAAGTTATCAATAGAATATGTATTCAAATCCTTAGATTTAGTAATTGCAATAATCTTAGCATCAAAGGAAGAAGGCAAGCATCTTAAAATTTTATTCACTTTTTTATAATTAGTTAGCTCTATTCCTAAGGCATGCAGTGACGTGACAATTTGAGTAAACCTAGTATATACATATCACGATTCTGTAGGGTTTATACGAAAGTTTGTAGTCATACAATAAAAAATTCAACCTAGATTGCTTAACTTCATTTATTCCTTCATAAGTAATACACAATCTATCTCATATTTCTTTACTAGTTGCACAAGTTAAGACACGCGTGTAATCTTCCGATTTTAAAGCATAGAAAAAATAATTCAAGCATTTTGCATTAAGTTGTGCTAAATCCCTATCATCAAAACTCCATTTAGTAAAAGAAAGTTCAATTTTTATGCCATTGATTTCACGAGTTGGTGGTGAATATCCATCCTTACAAGCATCCATATGTAATAGTCAATTGATTGTAAAAACATATACATACGAGTTTTCCAAAAATAAAAAGGTATGTTATTAAACAAAGATAGTTGGGTAATATAATACACTTATGTAATATTATGATTACTGAAGTTAGACATGGATCATAATTTAAAAGTTTTCAAAAATTAAATTTTATGAATCTCGCTTTGATACCACTTAAAAGTTCGTTAGGGATTTTAAGCCCTTGTGAAGTTGCCCGAGACTAACCAAGATAGGGGGGGTGAATTGGTTATTTAAAAAATTCTCAAACAAAAATCACAACCTTAAACCAAACCAACATTCACCACAAGAAAATTAAAGTGCAGAAATTAAATATGAAAAAGTAGTAAGAAATAACACATAGAATTTTATAGTGGTTCGATTAACTTGACCTACAATCACTCCTCAGAGCCTCTCCTCCGGATATTGCACTAAACTCAGCGACTCTCTTTTTGCTCCCACAGCAAGGTAGAGAAGCCTGTACAAACCTCCTTTCCACTGACTCTGATGGGGCAGATAACCCAACTTCATTCGCTTCCTCCTGAAGCAGGCAGAGAACCTAACTCTTTTCACTTCCTTCTGAAGCAGGCAGAGAATCTCGATTAATTGTTGAAGTAGCCCTCTCTCAAACCTCCAAGGAACCAGAAATGATGATCGAAGAAGACAACTCAGATCCTTGCTTGGTGAAACCTTTGTGAAACTTTTCACAAACTCCCCCTCAAAAGATCCTCCCTCACTCTCCCTTGCTCTTGCTCTTCTCTTTGCTCTCTCAGGTCAGGACAGCAACAAAAGATATCCTCTTGAGTAAATAAGAGATATTAAATAGAAGGGCTTTAAATTTGCCCTAATTTGTAATTAATCATCAAAGATCATCCAAGACGATCGGCCGATCATCATATACAATCAGTTCAAATTTAACTTAATCAGCTATGATGATTTGGAATAGTCTGGACAATTTGAAGGTTTATTTCTTCAGATCATTCAGGACGATAGGACATCATCCTATATGATTAGTTTAAGTTATCGAATATCATCCAGAAAATTGCTTGGATACATGTCTAGACGATGTAAAAACTAAATTGACCGTCCAGGATGATTTCACAGTTGTCTTGGATGATTAGTTCAAAATGTCAAATATCATCCAAAACATTACCTTGATTATAAGTCTTGACAATGAAAAAATAACTAATTGTCTAGGATAATTTATGATCGTCTTGGATGATTAGTACAAAACCATACACATCATCCAGAATATCATTCTGGTCGTCCAGGGAGAAACTAAGGTTTGTTTAACAGATCATCTCGAAGGATCTTGCGATCGTCCATGACTATATGATCGAGCAATCAAATCTTAATTACTTTTTTTAATTACCAAACTAATTTAAGCATAATTATAGTGCATCATCTAGGATGATATCCTGGATGATGTCTAAAAATAAAACATGCCTAAAAAGATTTGGCGGTTGAGTCTTTCTATTTTGAGCCTATCGCCTAAGATGATGCTAAAATCTTCTATGATGATTTACTTAATTACGATTGCCTTAACTAGGATACCCTAATTAGGGTTTATGTGTTTAACTGATCATCCAGGATAATTTGATATTATCCCACATTATTATAATTGTCGTGCACTTACAGACTGACTCAGCCCTAATCTATCCAATCTTGAGCTAGCTTGATTTATAATTTGATCTTATAGACCTAAAATGTTAGTAGGCATGACAATCATAGAAAAAATAAAAGTATCAGAAATATTTGCTATCATTAAAATTATAATTCATAAATCCAGATTTACAACAGATTTAGGGAAACCCATAGTAAAATTTGTTATTAACTCTTCCCATTTCAACTCTAGAATAGGTAATGACTGCAAAAGACCTCCTGGTTGCTGATGCTTTGTCTTCACTAGCTGTCATGCCTGACAATTCAACACAAACTCCACTATGTTCTTCTTCAATACAGGCCACCAAAATATACCCTTCATATCTCTATATATCTTGCTACTTCATGGATGAAAAATATAGCTTGAATAATGAGCCTCATGTAAAATCTCCAAAATAGATCTCCAAAATAAGAACCCAAAGTCTATCCTTATATAAAATAACACCAAAATCGGAAACTTGTAGTTTAGATTTCTTACTAGATCTGATCTGATCAATCAACTTCGGATATTATGTATATAATTTTTGAGATTCATGAATCTTTGCTTCTAAAGAGGCTGAATGATTATCTGAGTCACTATACAAAAATCTCAATCGATAGAATAAATCACCTATAACTATAATATATTTATATCTCATATCAAATACTCATTAAAAGCGAGTTATATACATGATAATAAAAAACTTCCTTCTCAGAGCGTCTGCCACCGCATTAGCCTTACCATACTGATATTGAATAGTCAGATCATAGTCCTTAATCAACTCAAGCCACATCCTTTTCCTCAAATTTAGATATTTCTGAGTGAATATATATTTTAGACTCTAATGATCAGTAAAAATCTCACACATAACACCATACAAATAATGATGTTAGATCATCAAAGCAAATACAACAATAACCAACTCTAGATCATGCTTCAAATACTTTCTTTCATGTGGCTTCAACTATCTTGAAGCATAAGCTATCACTCGAATATACTACATCAAAACACACCTTAAATCTCTTAGTGAAGCATCTTTGAATACTTCAAATGTTTTTGTACTAGAGAGAATAACCAAAATTAGAGTAGAAGTCAAATAACTAGCCTCACACTCTTGTGTCCAGATAAAAAGCTACTAACTTCTGAGTCAATCTCATTAGAGGTGCAAAAATATGAGAAAATCTCTTCATAAACTTCTTATAATATTTAACCATATCCAAGAAACTATATATCTCGAACATAGTAGTAGGCTTCGACCAATTAGTGACTGCCTAAACTTTATGGCAATCAATAGAGTTACCCTCACCACTAACTACATGTCCTTGAAAAGAAATACTCCTCAGCCAAAACTCACATTTAAAGAATTTTGCATTCAACTGGTGCTCCTCAATGTCTCCAATATACTTCTAAGATGTCTAGCTTGATATTCCTCAAAAGTAGAATATACCAAAACATCATCTATGAAAATAATTATAAACTGATCTAAATAATCTTTGAATACTCTGTTTATCAGATCCATAAAAATAAATGGTGCATTAGTCACCCCAAATAGCATTAATAGAAAAATCGTAGTGTCCACACTGAGTATTGAAACCTATCTTTATTACAACTGTGTCTCTCACCTTCACATGATAGTGAAAAGTATTCCTAGTTATAAATGTTCATCTGAAAATATGAGACCAAAAATTTCTTTAAAGTATAATGATTATTCTGATTACATTGATGTTAAATGAGCCATACAGATCTTTAGGTAAAGTAAGGCTTTGATTACATCGCAAATATTTAATTTCATAGCATTTTTCAAAGGTGCATTAAGACATTGTAATGCACCTTTGGAACTTCTATATTCTCCACATTTGGTTGTTGAACTTATTGAGGTTAATTATGAGTTTCTTGATTAATTATAACTTGTTTTCCTTTATATGTGGCTGGAGTTCATGAAAGTCCTTGGGGAGGTTGTAAGACCTCAATGAACTATCCCTAAGGCTCAATAATATGAAAGTAATACTATCACATGATACATAAGCTAGAACACTTATCAAAAGTTACAAAGATGATGATAATAATATAATCAATACCATATAATATAAATCATAGATTTTCAACCAAGCAATTATAATAGAAAATAAAATATGAAAAAAAAAACTGTAGAAAATAAAATCATAAAGAACACACCATATTTTATACTAGTTCAGTCAAACCATAACTTACGTCCACTCCCAAGAGTCACCCACTTTGGGTATTACACTATCACTATAGTGTCTCTCCTTTAGCCCCCACAACTAGGCGGAGAAGCTCTTACAAACTCTCTTTCACCAACTTAGTACGACTGAGGACCGTACTCGTTTCATAGGCATAGAACCTTGACTCCTTTTCACCCTCCTGGTGAGGTAGACAACCTGGACTCCTTTTAGAGAACCTTGAATCCTTTTCACCCTCCCGATGTGGTGGAGTAGCTGAGTCCTTTGACACCAAAGAGATCTTCTTTTTCCCAAAACTTCCCTTAAGAAAAACATTGAATTTGATGGTACTAAGATGCAAATTTGCAGGAGCAACTGTGTGAAACCCCCTCCACACTCCCTCGAAACCCACAATGATCTTCTCCCTCATAAACTCTACCCTTTCCTCTCTCCCTTTCAAGGCTTTCTCTTTAAGTTTTCTCCAGAAGAATGAAGACTCAATGCATGCCAAAGAAACTTATAATGTCCTTAGAGAAAGCTTAAATAGAGGGCTTGAGAACCCTAAAAAATTAATTTAACCTTTAAAGATCCTACATTACGATCTCAAGATTGTCCAATATGATGTGTAGAATTTGACTTGTTAGTAAGATATAATCACCAATTAGTATAGTACAAATAGTTCAATTTGCTTGTTTGTATTGTACAATCATTAATACAAATAATTCAATTTGCATGTTAGTATTGTGGTCAGTCTCTACTATAACAAACATAGGTTTTTAGGCCAACCATACTTATAGAATAAAATACATATGCTTAAGATCTTTGATCTCTAATTCTTCTATGGAATTCCAAAAGAGATTATCCTCCAAAGGAGATTATATCATCTTTTAGTGCCCCACTTGCATATATAAGCAAGTATATTAGACTCTTTTATAACTCAGGATGCTGTATAACTTGATCTATATACAAACTACATTTAGAATGACTTATAAATGTATACAACATCTCCTAGTTACATTCTACTTTGACTCTTACAGGAATGTAAAAGATTATATAAAAAGTAATAAGCATTTAACAAGAATGTATAGAGAAGTTGTGTAATATCTTAATGCTTCTAATGCAGTCCTTAAAGAGTTGAAGTTCACCAATAAAAAAAATAGATATAACATCAAGAGTGTTAAAGATAAATAGTTAAGCACAGGGTTCTCTCCAAGCAAATCACCTAATAAATAATTCACATCACCGGCCTAGCTTAAGCTAGAGTTGGTTGTCCTAACAAATCATTTCAAAGTATGAAAGAGGTTGTGTGATTTTTGTATATCGTATAAGAGTCTATTGATCAAATTGCTTACATTTAAGGTATTTTTTCATTAAGGTTGAAAATGGTTATTTAATTAAAGGTTACCTTATATGAATTCAGATTCGATTATTAGAAGTTTTAAATGTTGAAACTATCATTTAGTTTTGAAGAATTTGTAAGTCAATAAACCTTAAAGTGTAGAAGCCACCAACCTATAAATTTTAAGGCTTATAATCAGAATGTTACCATCCCCCATATAGGATAAATGACTACATAAAGCCTTTAGAGATTTATGAAGGGATAGGAAAGGGATCTTTAAAATCAATACACATGCCCTTCAAGTAAACTCTATTACAAATCTTAACCCCAGCACTATGATTTTGATGACAACAAATATTTTTTATTTTCATATTGATATCTTCTATTAATTATTACTATTGAATATCTTTTTTGTTGCCCTACTCACTAACATTTCAGGTCCACAGTTCAATTGCAACTTCAATCAAGTCAATATTAGGAAGATTAGGGTTGAGTATGTTTATAATTTCAACTTCAATATACTTTTATCTTTCTTGAGTCAAGTCATTATATGGTGGATACTAAGCTGAGTAACCTTAACACACACACTCAAGGGAGTGAGTTAGTGAGTTAGTGAGTTAGAAAAAATATTTTTGAACTAATTGTATAGTATGATTTATATAGTACTAGCGATCAGTTAACTAGAAAATCATAATTAGGGAACCCTTTAATTAAACTAATCATACTAGATGATCCATATCATACATGATGATTAGTTATAATCATAATATTTAACTACCAATTATAATTTAGGAACTTTAATATTCATATTTATGTCTAATCATACTATATAAAAAAATCATGCCTAAATTAATTTGATGATTAAGTGCTTAATTATAATTAAATTATTTAATCATATTATTAAGGATGATTAGAGACCATCATACTTTACGACCTGATTCATGTATAGGATGATAATTGAATGCCACACCTTATATTGGATGATTAGCTACATGTTTGTATTGATCATTCACGGCAATCAGAGATGATCATACTGTACTACTCGATTCCTGCATGGGACAACTATTAAATGTGGCCCCTTGTACTAAATGATTAGCTATGTGTTTGTACAAATCATATAGGATGATGTTCGCAATCATATGGGATGATCAATATAAACACTTGAACTGATTGTATAGTGGGTTGTAGTTCGTACATCCTAAAAGTTTTATTTTGAATTATTCGTACAATACAATCTTGGATCATATTGGATGATCAGAAGAGCTAGATTGAAATTTAGGAATTTCTTGGAGGTTCTCTATTTAAGTTTTCTATTGTCTTATTTTATAAGACTTTCGGCTGCTAAGTGTTCTTACGAAGGAGCAAAGAGGTATATATGAGAGCTTTGGGAGAGAGAAGAGGGAAAGATTTTTGTAAGGGAGATTTATGAGGGATTCACAAGGTTACTCCAAGCAAGGTTCTTCCTTATATTCTTCAAGCTTTTGCCTTGATCCTTTGGAGGCTCCAAATGACATTTTGCAACAACAGTCTCAGGTTCTATGCTTTCTTTAGGAGAGAGAAAAAGAATTGTTGGTTCTCTATTATCATCAGGAGGGTGAAAAAGGATTGCAGGTTCCTTGCCTTCACCACTAGGGTAAAAAAGGATTTCAAGTTTTCTGCCTTCATTGGGTTGGTGAAAAAGATTTTATAAGGGCTTCTCTGCCTTGCTATGGGGCAAAAGAAGAGACACTACTTTTAGTGCAATACCTAGAAAGAAGGTTTCAAGGGAGTGGATATAGGTTAGGTTGTACCAAACCACTTTAAATTTCTCCGTGTTCTATTTTTATTATATTGCACTTTTATTTTTCTGTGGTTTATTGTGTGGTTAACAAACTTTGAATTTCTATTAACGTAATTTTAATTTTCTTTTGTATTAAGGGTATTAATGTGCTTTCTTTTTGTTTAAATTTTTTAAATAACCAATTCACCCCCCTCTTGCTTAGCCTCAGACTGGTTTCTTTAGGTTTAATAACCTACATGAACATTCAAGTGGTATTAGGGCGGGATTTAAAAATTAAGTTTTAGAGAACTTTTGAAAAATGATCCATGGCTACTTTTGATAATTGTAATACTGCGAAAGTGTATTCGGTCATAAGGCCACCTTTATTTGATAATATTCATTCTATTTTTTAGAAAATTCATGAATCTACTTTCTTGATATCTATTGATTATCGTATGTGAAAGTTTATTCGGGAAGGATATTCTGTAGCTTCACGATTAGTAAATGGTATTAATATTGAAATACCTTTTTTGAATTGAGTATAGAGGATAGAGACTTAGCCCAACTAAATGCAAATTATTTAAACTTTTTTTTGTGCATTAAATATGAAGATTACATGTGTATATCTACTTGCATAACTAGAAAATAAATTTGGGATTAATTTTGCATAACCTATTAAGAAATAAATGAAGTAAAATAATCTAGGTTGAATATTTTACTCCATGATTATGAACTATTTTGAATGAAATCTAGTGAGTATATTTCTTAATGTATACTAGGTTCACCCAAATTGTCACTTCCCTCCATACTTTAGGTAGAGAACTTACCAATTTTGAAAAGTTTGATAAAATTGTGCATTGTCTACCTAGTTCATATAATGCCAAAAACACTATTATTACTAAATCTAAGGATTTAAATGTTTATTCAATTGATAACTTACTTGGATCACTCATTGCTTATGAGTAATGAGTGAGTCAAAGACAAATTGATGTAAATGAGAAAAGAAAAGAGAAAAAAGTTTTTTTAAAGGCTAATGATTTTGAAAGTGACAATTCTTTATCTGAAGGCGATGATGACATTGCGCTGATGACAAGATATTTCAAAATATTTTTGAAGGAAAAAAAGATGACGTCAGTAATGAAATAAAGATAAATCTAATAAAAATTTTAAAACTTATTTTGATGTAATCTATTTTGAATGCAGAAAGCCAGGGCACATAAAGATTAATCTGGTCAAATCTTAAAGCTTACCCAATCAAGGAAAAGGGTGAAGAAAAAAGCCAAATTAAAAAAGAGCAAGTAACAAATTCAAAAGGTTTTTTGGTCAGACTCCGCTTCAGACTCATATTAGATAGAATCTAAATATGAGGTAACTAACCTGTGCTTAATGGAAGATAACCATCTTAATCATTATGATCAAGAGGAGGCATGGGAGCTTTCCTATGATGAACTATTTAAAGTTTCTAAGAAAATTCATAATGCATATAGGAAGCTAAAGAAAATGTATGCATGTCTTAATTCTATTTTTTTTACTCCGTAAAAAGAATGTTAATGCCTTAGGAAAGACCACTCTACTCTGGATAACAATTATATGGTCTTGCTTGATGAATTTGATACATTGAACAAAAAGCATATTGACTTAACTATTGAGCATGATTCCTTGAAAGCATCTCATATTGAATTAGAAAATTCCATCAAAGAATTAAAAGAATGTTTAGATGAAGTTGATGATAGGGAGCAAGCAATAAAAATTGATACCTCAATTCATGAAAGTGCAAATAAATTTTTGTATGTTGAAGTAGCTACTTTTAAAGAAAATAAACCATCACATATACTTATAAAATTTAATAAATCATTGCAACATTATGCATCATTTAAACCTAGAAGAAGGCACCATAACCCAAATAGACTAGTAAATCCATTTCTAGGAGTTAGGTGCTTTTCTTGTGGCATGCTAGGACATATCTCCCACACTTATATTCCACCATAGAACATATTTGGAGTGGAGACCAAAATTGCATAAACCATATCATAATATGTGGGCATCTCATTCTTTAATTCTTAAGGTTGAACCCAAACTTGTTTATGTTCCTAAATCTAACCCTTAATGATTTTGTAGGACTGCTCTCACGAAAGACCATGTGAGAGTATGTGGTACTTGGATAGCAGATGTTCAAGGTACATGACTAGATATATACAGAAATTCATCATGCTGGAGGCCAGTGCAGGGGGTAAGGTAACACTTATAGATTACACCACTAGGAAGGTGGTTGGATCAGGTATAATTGGCAATTCATAAAATTTCATGATTGAAAATATTTTACTTGTAGATGACTTAAAACATAATTTCAGCATTAGCCAAATCCTTGAAAAGGCTTCGTCATAAAATTTGCATCTACCGGCTATTTGATTAACACATGTGTGATGTTTGTTAGTTATGAAAGCAAGTCAAATCATCCTTCCACTCAATTAAGGATATTTACATTAGAAAACCTTTAGAAGTCCTTCACATGGATCTCTTTGGATCCATTAGCACTACAAGTCTAGGAGGAAATGTCTTTGGGTATGTGATTGTTGATGACTACTCGAGGTTTACTTGGGTTAGATTCTTATCTCATAAAACTAAATCATTCACGGAACTTAGGATATTCTCCACTAGAATTCAGAGGAAACTAGGTTGTTTCTGATAATTCACAATAATGATGTTGAAGAGTTTGGATGAAAATTTTGAATCTTACTATAAGGAGCAAGGGATAGATTATAACATTTGAGCTCCTAGAACCCTTCAGCATAATGGGGTAACTGAAAGAAAGAACATGACCTTGGTAGAAGTCATTAGAGTCATGTTAGCTAAATACTTACTTCTTAAATACTTTTGGGCGGAAGCGATAAATACAATATGTTATGTTCTAAATAGGGTTAATGTTAGATCCAAGCTGAAAAAGACACCTTATGAAATCCTTAAGGGTAGGACACCCAATCTCTCTCACCTTCATGTCCTTGAATGTAAACTGTTCATTCTAAATAATGGGGAATCTCTACTAGGAAAGTTTGACCCCCCAAATTTGATGGAGTAGTCCTAGTATACTCAAATGTTGGAAAATCCTTTAAAGTTTTCAATAAAATGACACTAATGGTTGAGGAGACCACTCATATAGTTTTTGATAAATTTGATAATTCTAGAGGGTCTATAGTATAAGAAGAAGAAGTGGTTGAAGTCACCCAAGGAGTAATTGCTAATCTGAAAGAAAAGATAGGATCTGAAAATTTACTGCCTAGAGAATGGAGATATTCTTTAAGTCATCCTAAAGAATTGATCTTAGGTGACTCATCTTAAGGTGTTAGAACTAGGCATGGACTTAGTAAAAAAGTTAACCACTCTATCTTTATCTTCATGATTGAACCCATAAATATAAATCAAGCACTTTCTAATGAATTATAGATCCTAGCCATGCAAGAAAAACTGAATCAATTTACTAAAAATCATGTTTGGGAGCTAGTTAAAAATCCTAAGGACCAGAATATTGTTGAAACAAAATGGTTTTTCAAAAATAAAATTAATAATTTTGCAGTGGTGGTTAGAAACAAAACAAGACTAGTGGCTAAGGAGTACAACCAAATAAAAGGGATTAACTTTGAAGAAACTTTTGCTCCTGTAACTAGACTAGAAGTCATAAGGGTGTTACTAACTTTTTCCTACTTTAAGTGATTCAAATTATATTAAAAGGATATTCAAAGTGTTTTTTTTAATGAGGTAATAAAAAAAGATGCGTGTGTTGAACACCCTCCAAGCATTAAAAATTCACAATTTTTTAATCATGTATTCAAATTAAAAAATGCAATATATGAGCTGAAATAAGAACCTAGAGCATGGTATGAAAGGCTAAGCACATTCCTACTGGATAAAACCTTTGTTAAGGGGAGTGTAGACAACACCCTATTTCTAAAAAAAGGCAGGAGAAGAATAACTCATTCTCCAGATCTATGTTGATGAAAATTTGTTTGTATCTTCTGATAAAAAGCTATTTGATGAATTTTATAAGATAATGAGTAAGGAGTTTGAGATGAGTATGATGGGAGAACTAAACTACTTTCTTAAATTTAGTATAAGGTAGAAGGATGATAAAAATTTCTTTAGTCAATCAAAATACATTAAGGACATTCTTAAGAAATATAAAATAGATAAAGTGAAGATAATTAACACTCCCATGAGCTCTACATTTTAGTTGGATAAGGACTCAAGTGGAAAGTAAATTAATCAAAAGAAATATATGAGAATAATTTGATCGCTTCTTTACTTAATGCTAGTAGACTTGATATTATGTTTAGTATTTGTCTCTATGTTTGATTTCAAGCTTATCCAAATGAATTCCACCTAACTACTGTTGAGAGAATCCTAAGATATCTTTTAGGAACCAAAAACATGGGAATCTGGTATCCTAAGCATAACACTTTCTTTAAAATCATAGGATATTTTGATTCAGACTTTGCTAAATTTAGGGTTGATAAGAAAAACACTTATGGAACCTGTCAATTCATAGGATAATCTTTAGTCTCCTGATCCAGTAAAAAATAGAACTTAGTAGTCTTGTCCATTGTAGAAGCTGAATAAATAACCTTAAGAAGTTGTGTGGCACGAGTCCTTTGGTTAAAGAAATAAATCCTATATTTAGGACTATTTTAAGCACTATTCCAATCTTATGTGATAACACTAGTGTCATATGTATTTTAAAGAATCTAATCCAACACTCTAGGATCAAACACATAGATATAATGCACTATTTCATCAGGACCATGTCACTAAGAGAGATATAGAGCTATATCATATAGCCACTAAAAATTAGCTTGCAGATATCTTTACAAAATTACTTGCTTTTGAAACCTTCAATACTTTAAGGACCAGATTAGTTGTCGTAGATATTCATGCTTGAAAATCTAACATATGATTCTTATTTTCTGTTTTATGTTTTTATCCTTTTAGTGTTTTTTTTTATTTTGTTTTTTGGTTTTTCTTTATTCATGTGTATATTTATTTCTTATAAAATTTAAGAACCTAACCACTACTTAATTTAGTAGTTGAGCTCTTTTTTAAACAAAAGTCATACATATTTTTTTAAGCAGAGATTGACTACTCTAAAACTATTAAGGGAGGAAAAATTAAAGATTATCTCTCTTCCTCTAATCCTTTAGGGGTGTAATTTCTTTTTGAATACCTATTTCAAATTAAAAATTGGATAAATAAATAGAGATTTGTTTCAACTTCCTACAATTCTCTATCACATTTAAATAATTTTATAAATCAATAAATATATTTCAAATTTTCTTAATCAAGCTATTATCAATATCAAATGGACTAGGCTTTGGTTTGTGGTTTACTCTTCCTAAGAGAGTGAGTTCTTCTTCTTATATATTTGGAAGATAATCACAAAACTCAAAGTCTGTAAAGACTTAGAAAGGAAGAAAGTTTACAAAAGTGAAAAAGAGACACAAAATGAGCACAAAAGCTAAAAAGATGCTCAATGAACACCAAAATTGAAAGATGCACAAAGTGTATCAAAAATTAAAAGATACATAAACTGCGCCAAACATTGATAAAAGAGGCACAAAATAAGCCCACAATGTGTTAGCTTCTATTCCTTTCAAATCTTTAAATCTTAGATAAATTCATATAACAATTGATATCGACCATATCTGAGTTTGAAAATCATGATTTTTGATTCATCACTTTACAATGCTATCATCTTATATATATATTTCTAAAAAGAAGTTTGAAAAGATCATATTTCCTTATTTATTTTTTTGAATTAGATTTTTGTTTAAAAAGAATTTTAGCCTATAAGGAGCCTGAGCTAGGGTTGACAAAATTAAAATTTTTAACCTTTCTGGATCTTAGTGCTGTCAATACAATTCTTACTGAGTTATTTCTCTAATCATATGGTAAAATTTTTATTTACTGAAACTGATTGATTCTAAAAAAAAAAAAACTCTTTAATTTTGTTATGGTTGTTTTTGTCTTGTTTTTCAATTTATTTTATGTTATTATTATTTTTTACCCTTTTTTATCACCACATTCCATCCTTTAACCTCTCTAAATTTTGTTCACATCATCCAATATAATTCATATCATACTGTACGATCTTAACAAAATATTAAATATCTAATCATAATACATCCAACGGCTAATATTGATTAATTATTGGTGATCGTACTATATAATTTCCTTTATATATTGTACGATCCACGTGGTAGGAGTCGTTAACCGAATTGATCTCAGACGGTATGATTTTTAAAGACACATCATAACATGATCCACATGTTTGTACTGGAAGATCGTATAAGTCAACGATCATACATGCTTACTTCTCATGATAAACGCCCTATCTCTAATTATATAGTATGCTGTCTGATTGTACGATATGATAAGTCCACCTTTTTTTGACTGATCACTTGGATGAATTTATTGCACCTAAATCATGTATAATCTCACGATCATACAATACGATATGGCAAAGTTCTATTTTTGCTTACAAGACTTCCTTCATTCTCTTCACACAATTATACACTTCAAATCCTTTTCCTTCCCTCTTGAGATCTCTATGGATGAAGGTAAGCATTCCCGAGCACTTATGGGTAGTTCCTCAAGATGCACTATCGATCCTAGATTTACTAAGGCCGCTGATGAAGAGGCATATCAATGATATAAAACTATGGGAATGACCCCTTCTAAAATCATCACCTATGAGGTTCTAAACTTTCAAGTGCTCGATCTCTTTACCCATTCCACTCTTGGCTTCATCCTCACCCTTCTCTATCCATTCAATTCTGCACTTCTATTTGAATTTTTTGCAAGCCTTCAAACTAATAATGAAGTTATTTCCATACAATCATATATTAATATAAGGTATATTGAAATAATCTACCAAGACTTCCATGACCTTCTTCACCTTTCCACTACTAGTGACACAATTTACATTTTAGCCTCAGATTCTGACTATAATTGGATCCAAGCCAACACTAATTTTATAGAATTCACTGCTAACTATCAAATTCCTATTATTAGTGTAAGATGCTAGGATCATCCAACATATTCTTCAAAAAATTTTCACTCCTAAAGTTGATGATAGGATTAACATTACACATGTCCTCTCACTTGCTAACTATTATATTATGGCTCATAATGACTTTAATACAGTTGATCTTATAATTTGATATCTTGATAATCTAAATTGTATTAAAGATCCTAGATATAAAAGAAGCCTAACCTTGCCTTAGGACATCTCATTGCCTTTATCCTAGAGTCTAAATACAATCTTTAATTTCTTGCTCCACATGACCACCTCCTAGTCTTCTATTCCAATAGCTCCTTCCACATCCTTTATAATACTCATTTCCATAACGTTTGATATGCTAACCATGAGCCAGAGGAGGGAGAGGAAGAACAACCTCAAGCACCTACTCCTATCTGCCAGCAATTTTAGATTGATCAGCTGGTTCAGAGGTTTGATCACTTGGAAAAAAGGGAGGAATTATTGTAAATCTAAACCCAAGCACTATAATTTTAATGGAAACAAACATTATTATTTCTATATTGTTATCTTCTATTAATTATTATTATTGAATATCCATTATGTTGCCCTCCTCACTAACATTTCAAGTCCACAGTTTGCTTGCAACTTCAATCAGCTCAAGATTAGGTAGACTAGGGTTGAGTTTATTCGTAATTTCAACTTCAACATACTTTTACCATTCTTGAGTCAAGTCATGTATATGGTGGATACTAAGCTGAGTAACCTTGCACACACACACTCAATGGAGTGAGTTGGTGAGTTAGTAACATTTTTATTTTTTGAACTTATCATACAATATAATTTATATCATTCAGGAGGATCAGTTAACTAGAAAACCATAATTAGGACACCGTTTGTTGATTAAGACTAATTAAACTAATCATACTAAATGATCCATATCATACAGGATGATCAATTATAATCATAATATTCAACTGCCAATAACAATTTAGGCATTATTTTAATATTCAAATTTGTGTCTAATCTTACCACATGATACATATCGTATTGTATGATATATGACAATCAAGCCTAAATTGATCATATGATTAAGTGTTTAATTATGGTTAAATTATTCAATCAGATTGTACAGAACAATCAAAGATGATCATACTATAAAACCCAATTCCTACATAGGACAATAATTAAACATTGCCCCTCATAACGAATGATTATTTATGTGTTTGTACTAATATATAGGATGATGCTCCTAATCATATGTGATGATCAATATAAACACTTGAATTGATCGTACAGTGGGTTATAGTTCATACTAGCTAAAAGTGTTATTTTAAACTATTTGTGTAGTACAATCTTGGATCATACTGGACGATCAAATATACCAAATTGAAATTTAAGGCTTTCATAGAGGCTCTCTATTTAAAGTCTTCTATTATCTTGTTTCATAAGACTTTTGGCTTCTAAGTGTTCTTGTGAGGGAGCAAAGAGGTGTATAGGAGAGCTTTGGGCTAGAGAAGAGAGGGAGAGATTTTTTTAAGGGAGACTTATGAGGGATTCACAAGGTTACTCCAAGAAAGGTTCTTCCTCATCTTCTTCAAGCTTATACCTTGATCCTTTGGAGGCTTCAGAAGATATTCTGTAGCAACAGTCCCAAGTTCTTTGCCTTCTCTAGGAAGGAGAAAAAGAATTGTAAGTTATCTGACATCACCAAGAGGATGAAAAAGGATTGCAGGTTATTTGCCTTCACCAGGAGGGTAAAAAAGGACTTCATGTTCTTTGCCTTCATCAGGTTGGTGAAAAATATTTTGTAAGGGCTTCTCTGTCTTGTTCTTGGGGCAAAAAGATAAAAACTACTTTTAGTACAATACCTGAAAAGGAGGTTTCTAGGGAGTGGACGTAGGTCATGTCGGACCGAACCACTATAAATTTTTGTGTTCTATTTTTAGTATTCTATAATTTTATTTTCCTATGGTTTATTGTGTGGTTGATTAACTTTGAATTTCTATTATTGTAATTTTAATTTGCTTTTGCATTAAGGGAATTTAGGTGCTTTCTTTTTGTTTAAAATTTTTAAATAACCAATTCATCCCTCCTCTTGGTTCACCTCGGGTTGGTTTCTTTAGGTTTAACAACTTACATGAACTTTTAGAATCAAATATGAAATATAAGATCAATGATTTATTAAGATTTTATTAAGGGTTTTAAATTTTATACAACTATGCCTTCCACAAGTGGAGGCTAGTATGGTGCCTAAATCTTTAATTGATTATTAAAATTTTAATTAAAAATAAAACTCCTAATATCCTCAAGGAATTATGCATTACATAAGGAGATTATTAGTTAGTTTAAGGTGTATTAAAGGCATTGAATGAAATGCTTAAAGTCCCTCAAAAAGGAATCAAGCATTAAGCATAAAAGCCGTACAATTAAATTAATATTAATTATCAAATTTATTTATTTAAAATAAATTTTAACCAAAAGAAATTATTAAACTTTTTTTTTCATGTTTTAAATTTTTATTGAATTTTTCTAAATTTTTTTAATAATTTGACTTTTTTAATTATTGAATTTGAATGAATTATTAATGAATCATAATTAAATTTTATTAAAAAGTTTTTCTTAAATTCTAATGATTAATCTCTAAACTTTAATGGTTTTTATTTGATTATTTATGCATTTTAAAGTTGTATTTATTATATTTGTTTAATTATTTAATGAATTCTTATTAAATTTTAATTCAAAGTTTTTATTTAAATTGAAATTAATACTCTCTTATTTTCATTTTATTTTATTTAAATTTGTTATGGATTTTTGAATTTTATTTATTCTATTTATCTAATTATATAAGAAAGAGGTTATTTTTTGAATTAATTAAATTACCTTTTTATTAATATAAGTAAGACTATTTAATTTTAATCTAATTAATTCCAAAAATTATGTAATTGATAATATATTGCTTAATAATAACCAATATATCAATATCTAAATTTTTGTGATTCATTTGATTTATATTTTAGTTTTTGTGAATTTATTTAATTAATAATTAATTAAGGGTTAGTTGATTATTAATTAAATTTAATGAAAAATTCTTTTAAATTTTAATTTTCTTTAATTATAGCCGACCCCACGTAATGGGAGAAAGGCTTGATGTTGTTGTTTTTGTTGTTTATAGAATTGATTTAGAGTTGATTGAAGGTAGTTAGATATTTTTTTGTGATTTTTATTTGATATACTATTAATTTTAGAAGAATTAAACCTTAATTAAGAGTAAATTAATTATGAATTTTGTTTTAGCACCAATTAATGTCAAATGTGGTTGAATTTAATTCCTGAGGTATATGATGTCACTAAGGCTTCTTTTGGTTACCCAGTGTGTTTTCTAAAAGGTAGTTTTCAAAGCTTTGATTGAGAGAATGGAGTTTTGTAATGGAGAAGACAATATTAAAAGCTTCTAAAAATAGTACAAAAATACAGTTATGTGAAAAATAATTTTACATACAAACAGCAACTCAAAAACACCTTTACCATTTTGAAATAGAAATGACAAAAATATGCTGCCTCAAACGAGGCTTAAGTTTAAGTGTTTGAAATTTCGTTCCTATTGGATGTGTTTATGAATTCCTATGAGTTTTATAAGTTTACTAGACACAACCTTAATTATTATCGTTTCCACTAGTGTTTTAATGGTTTGACAATCATCATCTTTAACCCTTGTACACATGTGAAAGCCATAGCAATCATGTGTCCTAATTCTACTTGTAAAGGGTATAGAGAAATTTTCAATCATTTAGGTTAATTTTAACCTATATGCTTGAAAATTTAAGTAAGCTAAATTGATAAATTATTTAGAACTAGGAACATCACAAGATGTATATGATACCTCCTAGTTAAAATTGAAATAATGTTAATGAATGATTTGAGGCAAATTAAAGGAATTTGGGAAATTCAAATTTATCTTTATATCATCCATCAAAATTAACTAACTTTAAATTTTTTACATAAAGCTTTATACCCTAAACCCACTACAGGAAAATCATTAATTACCGACACATTTTTCTAGTGGTTTTCTGGCGGACTATTTTCCAGCAGTAATTCAGCGACTTGATTTTTTGAAAGAATTTTTGGCGGCTTTCCAGCGGTTTTATTTCCGGTGAAGTTTCTAACAGCTTTTCCTGTGGTTTTTATTAATTTTTAAAAAATCACATATTTATAATTTAATTAACTAATAATTTTATAGTTTATTTTAATTAATTATTAATATTTTAAATTAATTTTTAATTTACTTAACTAGTCTAATTAATTTTTAATTTAATAACTTATTTAATAAATTTTTAACTTTAATATTTATTATTATTTTTTTATTATAATTTTCATTTAATTCTAGTTTAAATAAATAATAATAAGTATTTTAACCCATTTTTCCTTCCAATAAAATGGTTGAGACTTTAGAATGAAATTTGGACTAAGTTTGAATCCTAGGCAGGCAACAGGCAGGTGGTTGGGCAGGCAAGCGGCCTGATTTTTTTAATTAATTAATTTTATTCTTTGACGGCCTTATTTCGCCAGAAAACCACTGAAATATTTTTCCTGTGTGGGTTTTGCTTGTGAAAAATTTGCAGCTAGAAAGCCGTTGGTAAATTCAAATTCTGCCAAAAAATAATCAATATTAGCCAAAAAATTTTTGCCGATAATAGGTGATTTTTCTATAGTGCCATAAATGTATGATATGCAAAAGAAATAGATTATTGGAATATTCATAATGAATTTTCAATACTTTAATTAAAATCATGAGCTAAACTTTTGCAAATTCATATATAGATGGAGCTAACATCAGACACCCCTGAGAAAATTACTAAATACGCTAAATGCCTTCTAATTCATTCCTTTTAAGTTTATAATTAATCATATCATTAATTTGAGAATAATTAAAGAGATTCAATAAAGTATATAAGTAAAATTATTCCTTAAATATTAATAATTCTGACTTGATTTTATTTTTAAAATGTAGGAAATTTAAATACAATGAAAATGGGTATTTATTTGTGAGATGCACAGCTTAGGTTGAATCCCACGATTTTAATATCTAATGGATTAGATCATATGGCGTATGGAAAAATCACAACCATTGGAAATATCCAAAGTAAATTATAGGCCTTGATATCATCTTTATTTTCTGAAAATAAAAAACCCGAAACCCATATTTCATTTTAAACTTTCTATATTTAAGGTTAAATTATCTAAAGCTTTAAACAGACATTAAAAATGATTGTAGAAGAAATAGGGAATAATTTAGAATGGATTAGATGCAATGCTTTAAGGATTACTTAAGAAAGACAAGTAGATTCTAGGGTTCCAATTATACCTCTACACAAATGATCCTAAAGAGTGAGTAAGGTCTTGTTTTTTTTTGTTAAGAGCTTCTCTATGACTTTGATGAAGGAACCAAAACTAGATGGAGGCTGAGGAAGGATCTCAATAAGCTTGGATGGAATTAATATGATTTAGTTTATTGTTGATCATGTTGCCGAAGATCACCCAACAGTAAGGAATGATCTAAGAAATGCTTAAGGGCTTCTAGGGAGGCAAAATGAAATGATAGTTGCACTAAAGTGAAGCTAGGTTGAGATTATGCTTAAAATGAGGGTTTCAAATGATCTTTTGGGTATTTCAGGGTTTGTCTTAAATGGCCTAAATGTCCCAAAAAAAAAAAGGATGGCATACCGCTTTATAGGTGGCGACAGATAATTGGGCCACTTGGATGACGATGCAGCGTGGCATTGGACTTACGTGCTAACGCCATCCATGTTAAATCAAGCATGGAGTGAGATGCACGGCTTAGGTTGAATCCCACGATTTTAATATCTAATGGATTAGATCATATGGCGTATGGAAAAATCACAACCATTGGAAATATCCAAAGTAAATTATAGGCCTTGATATCATCTTTATTTTCTGAAAATAAAAAACCTGAAACCCATATTTCATTTTAAACTTTCTATATTTAAGGTTAAATTATCTAAAGCTTTAAACAGACATTAAAAATGATTGTAGAAGAAATAGGGAATAATTTAGAATGGATTAGATGCAATGCTTTAAGGATTACTTAAGAAAGACAAGTAGATTCTAGGGTTCCAATTATACCTCTACACAAATGATCCTAAAGAGTGAGTAAGGTCTTGTTTTTTTTTGTTAAGAGCTTCTCTATGACTTTGATGAAGGAACCAAAACTAGATGGAGGCTAAGGAAGGATCTCAATAAGCTTGGATGGAATTAATATGATTTAGTTTATTGTTGATCATGTTGCCGAAGATCACCCAACAGTAAGGAATGATCTAAGAAATGCTTAAGGGCTTCTAGGGAGGCAAAATGAAATGATAGTTGCACTAAAGTGAAGCTAGGTTGAGATTATGCTTAAAATGAGGGTTTCAAATGATCTTTTGGGTATTTCAGGGTTTGTCTTAAATGGCCTAAATGTCCCAAAAAAAAAAAAAAGGATGGCATACCGCTTCATAGGTGGCGACAGATAATTGGGCCACTTGGATGACGATGCAGCGTGGCATTGGACTTACGTGCTAACGCCATCCATGTTAAATCAAGCATGGAGTGAGATGCACGGCTTAGGTTGAATCCCACGATTTTATAATGGATTAGATCATATGGCGTATGGAAAAATCACAACCATTGGAAATATCCAAAGTCAATTATAGGCCTTGATATCATCTTTATTGTCTAAAAATAAAAAACCCTAAACCCATATTTCATTTTAAGCTTTCTATATTTAAGGTTAAATTATCTAAAGCTTTAAACATACATTAAAAATGATTGTAGAAGAAATAGGGAATAATTTAGAATGGATTAGAAGCAATGCTTTAAGGATTATTTAAGAAAGACAAGTAGATTCTAGGGTTCAAATTATACCTCTACACAAATGATCCTAAAGAGTGAGTAAGGTCTTGTTTCTTTGTTAAGAGCTTCTCTATGACTTTGATGAAGGAACCAAAACTAGATGGAGGTTGAGGAAGGATCTCAATAAGCTTGGATGGAATTAATATGATTTAGTTTATTGTTGATCATGTTGCCGAAGATCACCAAACAGTAAGGAATGATCTAAGAAATGCTTAAGGGCTTCTAGGGAGGCAAAATGAAATGATAGTTGCACTAAAGTGAAGCTAGGTTGAGATTATGCTTAAAATGAGGGGTTCAAATGATCTTTTGGGTATTTCAAGGTTTGGATGCTGCCATGGATGGTTGTGATTGATCAGGTTTAGCCCCTAGATATCCACTAGCTTTCCCAAGTCATTAGGGAGAAGGAAGGCAATGTGTATAATGAGGAAGTTGTCGTGGTTGCCTTACACATGGGTAAGGGACCACTTGCCTATTTAGGTCAAAGCAAGGGTTAGAATGGGTTTAGGTGATGTTTAGGAAGATTATGGAAGAGCATTGAACAACTGAGATGGCTTGGGCTAGAAGAGATAGAAGGTTTGAGAAAGTTTGACCATTTGAGGAGTTTTGTTGATGTTTATTGACAATTTTATCAATCAGCTGGTCAAACCTTGCTGATGTGGACTTGAGGAGTTAACTTGCTAATAATGTTTAAGCAAATAGGTGTGTGTGTATTGAGGTTTGACCACACATGGATGTCTAACCAAATCAAACCAACCATGATTTGATTCATGGCTAGCTTAGAGATTTTTAAAATATACAAGGGAGTGATTATGAGAGGTTAAGGTGTTTACATTGATAATATACATTGAATTGACCTAATGTTGACTTGGTTTAACCAAGCATGGGTTATGATGACCAAGTCAACTATTAATTTAGTCAGGGTGACCAGTTGGCCCAATCCACTAGAAATGATGATCATAGAAGTTTGATGAAGATCAGGGTTCATATAGAGGATTGATTGAGTTGAGGTGGTGTGTATGATCAATTGGGTTAGCTTGAGTTAGCCCAATTCTGTCTGATGGATCAGTTAATGGCTGAAAGATTTAATGAAAGTTCCCAGTGAAGGGGTGTGGGTCATGACTGAGGTCAAAGGACAAGTGCAATGTGTAAGGCAGTGTATTGAGCTACCTAATTATTGTGAAGGGCTGCAATTATCTAGGAATTTATAATTTAGTGTATTTTGAATGTAGAAGTGATGATTGATCAATATGATTGGATATCCATGGTGACTATAAATCCACTAGATATATACTGAGGTCAATTGAAGGTTCGTTGTAGGGTGGAATGGATCAAGTGGCCTTAGCTAAAAGTGAGGTCAACAAACTTAAGTCTAGAGTTGATTATCCTAACAAGCAAATCATAGTGTGTGTTATAAGCTACATGATTTGGATATGTCCCATGTTTATTATTCTTTAGGGTTATCTATCATTTTATTTGTTATTTGTTTTTGGCCAAGGAATATTTAATCTTAATTTAATTTTTAATATTTTAATATTTTGTAATTTATTTTAAGGAAGATTTTTAATGTTGAAGTTTATTAATGATTGATTCTCTAAAGTCCTATATTTTGATTAGCCACCTTAATCCTTAAGCTTTTTAAATCCAATACACTTATGTCCTCTAAATGGAATCTAACATAAGGTATGAAAGGTTCATTTTATTAATAATTTATTACTGATTATTTATGTTGAGTGACAATTGTCATTGTGAAATTAAAGTCACTGGGTCTGTTTCACCCCCATTCAGGCCAATAGCCCTACGTGCTTGAGTTGCCAGATAATATACCATTTTTTCTTAGTTTTAGTTTGGTTACTATGTTTGTTCTAATTTAATTCATTTAGCTGGTTAATTATTGAATTTTTGGTGATTAAATAATTTTTTATTATTTAATTATTATTTATTAATTAAGTTTGACTCAACTTTGACTTTTAAATTTGCTTGAGATTTTGAATGTTTCTAAATTTTAATAAATATTTTATTTTATTTTAAATTCAATGCAACTAAATTTGTATTATTCTAATTTTTATTTATTTAGTTATGATTTTTATAAATTCAAACAATCAATTAGTTTAATTAATGGATTAAATAGAGTATTTTTAGTTTATGCACTAAATCAACTCCAAACTTCTTGAAACCTTACCAGAGGTCAATGATAACTTCTGAAGATGATCATAATTGTTTATAATTATTTAAAAATTTATTTATATTTTTATTTAATTTTCTTATTTTTTATTTACTTTTTATTTTTCAAGATTTTGATGGGTCTTTTATTTTTCCATGATAAAATATTTCATTTATGAATGAATGAGATTTATTTTGCTTTTTTATAATTTAATTTGGATTAATTATGAATTAAAAAATTTCTAAATCAATTATGTAACACTACAGGAAAAAGCAGAATTACCGTCGGAGCTTCCGGCGAATTTATATACGTCAGTAACTACGACATTTTTACCGGCGTGGTATGTGATGGAACTGTTACGGCGTGGTATGTGATGGAACTATTACAGAAATATGTGTTGTGTAAATCTGTGTTGTGGAGTAATTTTTGTTAGAATTTCTAATTGTTTGCAGGTGTGGAAATCTGATTGCTGCCTGAGAAGGCAATTTTTTTTGTTTCTGCAACAGGTTTTCGACGGATAAACCGCCGGTAATCCACCAGAAATGACTATAAATGAATTCCATAAGCATTTCCGGCGTCTGTGTTACGCCGACATTTTCGGCGGATAATACACCGGTGTCATCCGTTGTTTACGTTTCGGCGTATGTTGCGGCGTTTAATCCGCCGGTATTTCCAGCAAAATTATACGCTAATAATTCTGGCGTAATTAACGCCATAATAAGCTTATAGAAATCAACGTAACTAGCACCCAATACCGGCGAAATTATAAGCCGATAATTTTGGCGTAATTAACGCCATAGCTTACAGAAATCGATGTAACTAGCACCCACTAATCCGCCGGTAATGCGTCGGAAAGTACGCCGTAAAGCATTCCGGCGTATTATTTATGCCGGAAGAGTTTTTTCGACGCATGTCAAACTGGCATATGAAATTTCGTCGAAAATTCGATGGAAATGTACTATTTTTGTCAAAATTTTCATGTTACCGGCAGATATAGTCTATCGGTAATAGCAGGTTTTCCTGTAGTGCAAGGTAATTTTGGGTTCCTTAATTGATAGACCAAATGACCTTTAAATTTCTTGAAATTTAAACCATACTCACTAAAACCAGAGGTCCAATCCCAAGAAGTTTGAAGGCCATTAAAGTCCTAGAATTTTAATCAATTTCTAAAGTAAGTTTAACTATACATTTGGAAATTCATTCAAGGCAATCTATATTAACCCTTGATTCATGAATTAACATACCATGGAAAAACAACCCCAAATTCGTTATGGATTTTAGCTCTTTTCTTTACTTATGAACTTGGGTAAATTAATTGGAGTCCTTAAACACTTCAATTGCTAAGGGAAAATTTTAGAGATGTGTAAAACATTCCCAAGATTCACCCTATGAATTTCAAGCCATGGTGAATTAAACTTAATGAATAATTCTAATAATACCCTAGAGAGTATTCTTGAAATTATTTTTAACGCATTACGAATTTTGGTTTCAAACCTTAGGTCTTTTGTTCTCTTTATCAAGAAAAATCCATAGAGCCTATGAACACCCTAATTTGACAATTATGCGAGGAGTTATGATTTTGAGAAGCTTGGATGATTTTTTTGAATTTTTTTCTTAACCATTTACACAACCATCCATGCTTTTACATGCAATGATGTCCAATTGGTCAGGCAATGATTAGCAGCTAATGGTAAAATGTAGCACGAACTGCGACTGTCTGACTCAAGATCAGACAGACTGCAGAATAATCTCAATTTCTAATTAGAGCCATCGATCGGAATCACAGACATTGATTTCATCTTTAACTTTCAGCTTCGCTTCTCAACCGCAAGCAAATTTTGGCAAGATCCGGGAGATTGGTTGGATGATTCTTACTTAAATTTCTCATAGAGCATCACCCAATCAATAACCTTCAATCCAACAGCTAGATTCCATTGGATTGGAGGTTCTCTTTATAATTGACCACACTATGCAAACTAGGAGCTTGGTATTAGGTAATTACCTCGGTCAATGCTCCAATTGCCTAAGCATGAGTTCAGGCAAATTCTTTTGAGTCTAGGGAAGGGACTTGCTTCAGGAAGTAAAGTTAGAAAAGTAATGGGTCGAGAGTTGGATTTTGGCCAGAAAGGGGTCACTGGAGCTAACTCAAACTCATTGGAGGAGGTTAGTAGAGGGGCTTGGGAGCTGGGGAATTGGTCCTAGGGCACTCCAGAGCCTTTTTGAAATGAATCAAGCAACTTCTATTCAATAAAAATTAGAGTATTTATGGGCTTTTCAAAGTGCTAATTAGCTCGATACACCCCTCATTAGGCCTTCTAAGCTACTTGGGACCATAACATATGGCCTAGGGAGCCTTCCAGATTGTTCCAAGGCCTAGAGTTATAGGGTTTGCAAGTTTGCGTTGAACTTATGAGTCATATGGGTAGTTTCTTGGATTGTGGCTAGCTCCGACCACCACATAGGAGAGGTGAGGTGGAAAGAAGTTTGGAAGCCTCTTGAATGTAGTACAAGTGTTAATTTCCCTTTGGTGAGGCTTAGGTGCAAGAGCTTCAATTTGAGCACTGTAGACCATTATGAGCTCATTAAATATATATATATATATATATATATATATATATATATATATATATATATATATATATATATATATATATATATATATATATATATATATATATATATATATATATATTAATATGCTATTCCATTGCCATTTCTCTCGAGCAACTAGACGAACATGAGATAGAAGGGAGAGAGAATGAGAGATTTGGAGAGGGAAAACTATGTTTTGAGCTACTTCGGTTCGCTTTCAAATGTCATCCCAATTGGGAAAGTTGTCCAGATTGAGGCAGGTCGCATTATGCCTATCTCAGTTTTCAAAAATATAAAATTTTACCAAAATTTTCAATTAAAATTTTATTTTTGTTAGCAAAAAATGTCTATAACTTTGCACTAGAAAAACTTTCACATCGAAATTTTTTATATGCAACAGAGATCATGATTATGAACATTTTAAATATTTTATAAAAATTTTAGAACGAATATTTTGGAATTTATGCGATTTTAATTAAACAAAAAAAATAATATGGACACTGAAAAATAATGTTGTAGTATAATAAATGTCTTAAAATAATGTTTTACATAATCCTTTATAATTTGGTTATGTTCTAACATTGTGAAAATTTACTCAATATTAAGTTTGGTTGTCTACCATTATAGAATAATGTTGAATTTTGACATATGCTAAATTTTGCTTTAACGATTACAATGTGATGAAATATATACTTATGTGATGAGATATATGCTTATATGATTTAAAAACAATCTGTTAGGAGCAATAAGGGGTCATAATCCTTTGAGATTATGTCTGTGTCAGGGATAATTTTGGTGTCTATAAGATATATTCTGGTGGCTATAAAGCCATATTCTACTAGCTATAAAGCCATGTTCTGGTGGATATTAATTCATGTTCTGATGCATATAAGCCATGTTCCGGTGCATACAGGCATATTCTAATGCTATAAGCACAAAATGGAGATATAGGGGGCCAAAATCCTTGAAAATTCTATCTGGGACCGAGATATATGATATGAACTACTTTGTAATATAATCTATTCTATGATTTATCTGCTCATTATGGTTATATGCTCATCATTGTTATTTAAATAAATTGGATAGCTATTATGCTTTTATTTCCTTTCTTAGTATAGATAATGATTTATTAGATTATATTTAATTGCTTTTAAATATATAGTAAAAATGTTTAATAATAGAATTTAAAATTTTATATTAGTTTATATGGCTAGCTGAGATGTTGTAGTTCACTATGATTTGCTTGTGATTTTTAGGATCCATAAAGGGAAGGAGACTGTCGATTAGTAGTTCAAAATCATATCTGAAATTATAAATATTTCTTTATTTTGATTTTTATACAGTTATGGCTAGTCAGGTATGTAGCTTTTGCGTGTAGCCATGTAATGTAGTGTAGATATATATTTTGATGAAATGAAAGAAATCTTGTTGATGAACTATTTTTAGTACTTAGATATTTTAGTAACATTGTAGTTTATAGTTTATTGAAATATAATTTGGAAGTGAATCTGAATATTCCAAAACCAGATCTTGACAATAGTCTGACACAACTCAACACAAAGGGGCCTATCTTGATCGAGTTGGGGTGTGACAAATTGGCTGACATAAATCAGCCATGGGCTAGGGTAACCATGGTAGATGCATATGATTAAGGGACATACAATATAGTGATTAGCTTAGGCAGATTTGATTTGGGTTTGGTTTTGGCTCATGGAAAGTGTTGGGTCACCTAGGATAGATTCCCAGGGAGCCAATGGTCAGTCCTACAGGATTAATTGAGTTTGGCAAAGTTTTGACCATTGGATTTTGAATTCAAAATGTTTATGTATTTGGTCAACCAAATTTGGTCAACGGTTGGGTCCAACGCATTCCAAATGACATTTACAACTTGTTGGAAGAGGACTCATACTATGTTGAGGTCTCCATATATGAATAACACATTTAGGGTTTTAAGGGTTCCTTTGGTCAACTATAGTTGACTTGGTTAACAAAGCTTGACCAAGACTAAACTATGTTTGGGTCCAACCCAATCCAAATGAGATTTGGAGTTATTTGGAAGAGGTTTCAAAGTTTGGTTTGGTTGAGCCATGTTGAAGTTTATGAAAAGTTTGATTTAGGTGATTTAGGTTTATTTGTTTTCTTGGTCAACCATGGTTCACCAAGGATTCAATAAGATTCAAATCAAAATGAAAATTATTATGAACCTATTCAATGAATTTGAGAAAGTTACAAGTTGAATTTCTATAAGATGCAAAGTCTAGTGGCATGAATGATAAATATTTGAGGTTTTACATGCTTGGAACATGCTTTGATTTTGAGATTTAGAGAGCTATGAATACCTTCAAAATGATATGAAAGACTTTTGGGACATGCCTAATTAAAATGAAACTAACCAAAAATGATTCCATGGTCATTAGATAGGATTTTTAATCAATGGTAAATTCCCCTGAAATAATAAAAATTCCAAAGGGTTTTGGGTTTTGATTTTGAACATTGGATTTTGAGTTCGGGATTGTGACTTGGATTTTATTTTGAATTTGATTTAAGATTAGAGATTTGAAGAGTTTTAATCTCACACAAAAAATGAGATAAACACATACATATCCTAAAAATTTATTATGCACTTCTTTATTAGGTTTTCCCTATAACTCTCAAGGGTCAAGCTTGCACTTGATTCTACTCACTCTTAAGAAATACTATCTACAACTTTACTCACCTTGCTAAACTTTTTGTTGAATAATTTATTGCTAATCGAAGAATTATAAAAGACACCTCTCATCTTTTTTTGGATTCATTAAAATGAGAGAGAAACACTACAAGAGTACTTCAAAAGATTTTTTTCGAAGCTCGATAAATTTCAGGAGTAGATCCTGATTTCTATAAGGCCTTCGATTTGGACCGTTCTACTCATCATTAATGTGAGAGACTATTTTCTTATACGCTAATATGATTTATTGAATGGAAGCTAAAATAACTATATATGAGGCCATCAATGCTCTTCAAAAGAAATTTGAGCATTATAAACAAAAAATATATTCACAAGAATTTAATCAACCTATACAATAAAAAAAAAGGCAAGAGAAGTCAAAAAATAATTCTCATCAAATTCACCCATGATCACCTGTTATACTCTTTTAAATACATCAAGGGCTTACATTCTAATATAGATTTAAAATTCTAAATATCTCAAGTGGCCAAAGCCTCCAAGAAATCAAACAGGTAGATTTTAGACTCAATATTGTAACCTTCATCAATCAAAGGGGCATTCAACTGAAAATGCTTTCAATTAAATGATGAGATTGAATGTGCGATTCAATAAGGACATTTAGGTCATTATTTAAAAAAGTAATTTGTTGATCATAAGCCTGATAATAAAGGATATCAAAAGAACCATGTCAAAGAAATTATTAGCATTATTGAATAAGTTTATCCTCATGTTTAATATTCCTCGAAGGATCTAAACTCTTTAGAATGTTCAAATTATATATCTTTCAAAGTTTTATTTAAATTATCAATGAAGTTTTATATAAATAATATTACTTATAACAACAATGTTAGGAAGACACACTCATGAAGTAGCCTCGAAAGAAAACTATTAATGGACAAGATCCTCACTAGAAATATCCCAAAAGGAAAAATGATAGATAAGGTCTCCACTCATAACCTAAGAAGGTCTGCCCATTAAATAGCCTTGAAGGAAGACTAGTAGTGGATAAGGTCCTTACTAGAAAGTCTCCATGAGAACAAGTGATTGATAGTATCACCACTCATTCAAAGATTATAGAAGATAAAAATCTTAAAGGATTATAAATTATAAAAAAACCTCAAAAAACATAGGTACACCAACAATTTCAGAAGGCTAAGTCACAAGTATACTAAAAAGTTTAGAAGACTAAAAACCTAAAAGGATACAGATATATAAAAATCTTAAATTCTATAAACTAACTGTTCTAACTTGGTTGTGTGTGTGTGGGGGGGGGGGCAATATATATCAAATTATATCTTGGAAATACATAAATAACTTGGTTTTTCATGGGGGACAAATTTATAAATATTCTTACAAGAGGATGGAACATTCCTCGCTTCAAACAAACATCAAGCTCATAAAAATATCTCAAAGCCATATGCATTTATATGATCAAGCATCAGATTCAAGCATAATTTTTCTTATAATATATCTATCTTAAAATAAATCCAACAGCATATGAAAATATCCTGTCCAATACTTTTGGACAAGTTAACTACCAAAAGAAAAGAGGATTTGGATTTTCAAGTATGGAACTTGAATCACCACAGTAACACAACCCAGAAAAATGATCAAATGAAAAACATGAAAACAACACAAAGCAAAACCCACAAAACAATATCTCAGAGGCATAGTTTATGAATAAATATGTCAACTGTAATGCAATAGATGAATATGGTTTTCAAAAATAAAACAAATGGAACCCAATGAAGAATGGAGATGTCAAGGTTATTATAAACATCGATGATGCCCATTACATGCAGCATTATTTTAATCAAAAGATATTGCTGCTCTCACCAGCTGATATGGAGCTTTCTGATTTAACAATGAGAGGACCTTTGCTGATATCTAATCGCCGAAGTCTTCCAAGATGGTCGTGAGGAATTGTATCAGAAAGGGGATAAGAGAGCAATAATGGATGATTTGTGGTAGTGAGTTGGGGCTGATGGAAAGAAGGGGGTGGTAGCTGAACGGATTGGAGAGGGAAGCTTGTTTGTGGCTGCGGGACTGAGAAGAATGAGGGATTGAAGGGCAAGGGATTTAGTCCCACATCGTTGGCTTCACCAGTGTTAGATGCTTCGCCAGTTGCGATCTTCAGCCTCTCAACATCCTTCTTTAGAGCTTCGTTTAGTGCTGTAAAGAGATGAAAATGAGATTGTGAGAATTGAAAGATGTTTTATAGGAGGAAAGAAATAAGCATGACGAGAAATAATGTTCATAAATATTTTTTTGTCAAATGAATATTAAAACTATTGTATTGATGAAATGAGTATATTCTAATTTTGATTTATTTCTCATGTGTTGTATTTAACACTGTCTTTGTCAGGTCTCAAATCCTGGATGAGAAAATGGACGGTTGCATTAGTTAGTCGACAGCGAGCATAAAACTTGTCGAATAATCATAATACAAATACTTATGTTAAGAATGGTAGAGGTAGACTTAAAAATATTTGGTTAGAAAATATTAGAAATCATATTTCTTTATTAGATTTAAACGAGAATTTGACTTTTAACAGGATATAATGAAGAAAAAGGATTCATGTAGTCAATCCTACGTAGTGGAACAAATGATTGAAGTTGTTGTTGATGTCGTCGTTTCATATATTGTATTATTTTAAAGTAAATTCAATAAATTTTAGATCAAATCTGACCTCTGAATATCTTAACCTGAAAATTTTCCCAGATTTTGGGCCAGTTTGTTTTGGTCATAAATTTCATGAAGCAGTTGGATATGAATACTGGAAGGAAATTTTAATATAGGTATTTCAAAACAAAAAGTGGCGGTTTGTATTATAGGAGCTCAATTCTTGTATTTGAGATATAATGAGTTTCACATAGCTTTGGCTAAAGTAATACTTAAATCATTAACTAGTACATAATCAACCAGATTACTAAGGCCATTACTTAATATCCTGATCATTAAATCATACCCACATAATAAGATTAACTATTTCAATTAATTAATATAAACCTAATTAGACTAATTAGTATATTATATTCTATGAATATTAAAACAAATTTATTATTCTAGCGGTTAATGAATGACAAATTAACCAAATCAATGAGGCTAATGTAATATTTTTATAGTAATTTACATATACTTAATTTGAGTAACTAATTTTTTATTTTAATAAAGTATGACTAATTAAAATTATTTATCACTTTCATTATAGTATAACAAAGCGATACTTAATCCCAAATTATCTTAACCAATGTATCATTTAATCTCTCCATAACTAAGTAGACTAATTGTTTATCTTTATCATAAATTAATGATTTTATTTGCATGACAAAACCTTAATTAAGTAAATTAATTTAATATATTAGATATTCTAATTATTGGTTAATATTTATTTTTTTGGGTTTTTTATCATAAATAAATTATATTTAACCTAATCATTAATAAAAACCGAATTAATTAACCTAATCAATTTTTACTCAATTAATCTTATGATTAATTACTCTAATTTAGTATCATAATTGTTCTTCAACCCCTAAGCAATCTCTACTTCACTAATCCTTTTGTTAACATGATTTGAAACTATTATTATTATAATCCTCCCCATTAGCATCATCATGTTTAAAATCAAATGTGAATATGACTTCAAGCTCTTATAATTGAAACTAACTTTTCATTCTTTTAAAAGTGAGTCATATAAATTAGGAATATAATTCCTGATTGCTCCAGACATTAGGGACCGACATCATGTGTTCTTCCACGTAGCTTCTAGACAATGGAAGCTGATCATTCTAGCTTCTAGAAAATGAACACGCACCTCTTTTAAGGATGAAAGAGGGAAGGCAAGATTCTAAGTAACTTTGACGGAACGCTTCGACAATGTCATTGATTTGATCGGACAATTTTTCAAATTCCAATTGATAGTCGGAAATAGTTGCCGTTTGTAGTAATAATTATACAAGTTCATAGAGGAGTTTGAGGTATTTACATGGCCCAAAACCATTTCAAAGGGTTGAAAGGAAGCCAGTCTAGGATGTTAACAGTTTGGTTTTAGATAACTAAAGGTACCACTCCTTGGCTAGTCCATATGGAATGAGGTGAGCGTCAACTTATCTACATCTGAGAGCTTGTGAAACCCGTAGTAGTGTTTAATTTTTTGAATCCAGATTTTGAGGTTAACTCTGGCATACCTTAGAATGGCTATTCACAGTGGTTTGTAAAGGGAGCTGCCACGAGCTCCTTCATGGAATTGTCAGGGTTGGAAGGATCTAGCGATCAGGTCTCATTAAAACCCATCGGTGTGAAGGTTTGCTGACCTTGTTTCACCTCTAGAAGGTGAGGCAAAGGTTCATTCCCAGTAACATTTCTTTAATTTCATCGAGTTGTTCCTCAGTAGTTTGCTCCTGAGCTGTGAGATTGATTGGGGAGCATGTGCGATTTGGCATGAATGAGGGTGAGTAATGCGAGAGGCACCAAAGGTTAGGATAAACGGTAACTTTGACTGTGCCGATGACTCCAAAAGATTGGGGAGGGAGGGGAGGTTGAGGGAAGGACTATGGAAAATAGGATAAAACAATGAACAGAGAAGCAAGGAGAAGTAGAGGATAAGGTATTTTGATCTTTCATTGATTTTCTAAGTCCTGGACATAGCCACTTATACCCCTTCACCAAAAATGTCTACTTATCATTGGCAAGATAGGCGTCTCCTAAATCCACTACCTACCTCAGCCCCAAACATCGATAGAAACACGATATATGTCCTTCCCTGAACAAACATAGGAAAAAATGAATAAAATAAAATAGACTATGATTTTCATAAACTCATAATCACCCGCATGCTATAGTCCATCCCAATATGAAATCCTTAAGCTTTGTTGGTGGCTGGTGACATCAATGGGGTCGTTACTGGCTGCTAGCTGCATCTCGGACTACTTTGTGGCAGGCCGTATCACTCTACTTGATAACCCATCTTATATTTTGTTCCTTTGAGTTTCGTTTCATTTTTCAACAAAAAAACACATTTGCCAAAAGTTTTAGGGAGTCTTCATTTTTTAATATAACGACAGGTAGATTAGCATCCAAATAGCATCTTCATTTGGAAAAAGAGTGAGCATAACAGGAAAAAGAGTGAGCATAACAGGAAAAATTCACAGTAGTCAAGAAAAGCTACTTTCCTCAACCATCATATCTAAAAATATCAGAACAACATTCTGGCCTGCAAATTTTGAAAATATGACTGTAAATTTTGATGTCAGATACTTGCTATGTCCAAATTCAATTCTCCTGATTTTTAATCTTATCAACTAAAATATCCGACTTTATTTCCAAAAAAAAAAAAAATTCAAGAAAATTTAGGCATCCAATTTCTCAAATAGCATCCTTTTTTAGCCAAAACTAAAAATTTTTCACTACAATTAGCAGAATTCCAGACGATAAGTTCATGAATAAACTGAAAAATAATTTAAAAGAATAAAAATACTAGCAAATTCAATTTCTAGAACAGTATAGGTCATACCATCACGCAATTGGGCTTGTTGTTCCATAGTTTGTAAGCGCAGCCTAAGTTCTGCATTCTCTGCAGCCAAACCGGTTGTGTCTCTCTGGCAAGGAAAGGCAAACACAAAGAGAATGAATTTAGCTTTTGAAACTGGATGTAAAAAAAAAATCTAATCAAGAATAATCCTGAATTATTCAAACCGAAATGATCCAGTGAGAAGTGTGGGCTCCAAAAATTTGGCCCCAGCCTCCCTGCTCGCGTGTTTCTTTTTTTATTCGACGAGGGAGTTTTAACGAAATAAGTTCCGGAGTAAATTTTGGAAGGCAGATGGGTTTGTAGATAAGACACTACCCAGAGATTTCGCCCTCATTTTGTGAGGACTTTATGATCTGAGTTCTAGTTTCCTATAGGCGCAAGCCCCTATAGTTATTTACCCCTCCCGATCACGAGAGAAAACTTTCGATTAAGGCTAGTCATCAATCAGATACATAGAATATACGTGTTATCTGGCATATAGTAGCAGCAATGGGTTTGGGATTTGAAAATTTAGAAATTTAAATGATTTTGATATTCAAAATAGAAATTGCACCATCTTGCAGTTAAAGCGGATGGTTGGGGATTGGATGATAGACCCGATCAAGATCCCATGGTTCCGTCATCCCGGGCCATCATGATCCCTGGTCTACTTAGTCGGAGGAGGTAGTCGACCCAACCTAACAGAAGGATCCTTGTCGGCAGCCATGGGTTGCTTCGTCCAAGGGGACCTTATAGACCTGGGTTGGATGTTTGCCTAAGGAGACAAATTTGAATCTACCTTAGCTGACAGAGGGCTTTGTGCCCTATTAATCATATCCTATTGATTCATTTCTCAAGTATTTGATGCCAATAAGGAGCGTATATTGGCTCTGGCCATAACCGGTATATCGTGGCGCCATTTGGCGGCAAAACCACGCGATTCAGAGGGCCCCGGGTCGTCGTAACCGTTTATCCTGAGGTGCCATTTGGCGGCAAACCGTCGGTTAGAGGACACGTACCACGTCCTTACTGGCAAGAGACTGTTTGAGAATGGATCCTAGTGATATTTTCGACTAGGCATTTGGCTCTTTGTGAGCTGAAGTAATTTTTAGATTTGTCCATCTCAACAAACTGTTGCAGATGGTGGATAGATTTTACTTTGAGTGATTGATGGTTTGATTTCAATTTTAAATATCTTGGAATTTCTGGATTATGGATAATCTTTAGAATTTTTTGATTTTGAGTGGACTTTTGGGAGACATTTAAAAATGCTTGAAATTAACCCCTCCGATTGAGATCTGCATCCAACACGGCCATCATCGGGGTGACCTTAAGGTCATTTCCATTTATTGATCGAACCCTGTCAACTCAGACAAGCTATTGACTGAGGATCGGGTTTCATAGGCTTCATGCCTTTGTTTATGAATTTTCTTTGTTGAAAGCCTTGAAGGCCGAATATGAATGTACAAAATAAATATTCCGGTCAACTTCGTGACCGCATATTTATCCGATATCTCGAACCCTGTCTACTCCTATTTATCTACTTAGAAGGATCGGGTTTTGTAGGCTTCATGCCTTTTGTTTAATGAATGCTCTTAATTATAGGCCTTGAAGGCCTAATATGAATGCAATAAAACAAATATACTAGCCATCGCGACTGTATACTTGTTTGTTGGTTCGAACCCTATCAACTTCTATTGACCCATATAGAAGGATCAGGTTCGAACTTGAATTCACTTGTTTACCCGCACAGCATCCCTATACATCACGTGTGTACCAATAACATGCTCGTCAGGGCTAATGCGGGTCGGGATTATAGTTTTCCCTTTAGTGTACCTATGTGTATACAATTTATAGTGTACGTACATGGGTATTTTAAAATAATTGTAGTTGTGTAAGTATCCGTCATTTGAATGCACAACATTTACTTGAAGAGCTTATACACGCCTTCTGTCTGCTTGTACGAATGTTGTAGATCCGGTGGCGTGCGTCTTAGTGTTAACTCCCCCTTTCTCATTCACCGGGGAAGTTATTTTCTGGATTTTGGGATCAATGATCGTTGATCTGGAAAGAACTTTTAGGATCTTCGGTGTAATAGACTTATTATTTTTTGTGTTTGTGGGCACCCGAACTGTTCTCTTCTTAATTATATAATTAAAAAGAGACTTTGGAACACCAGGAAGTTTGGTTTTAATTTGTTCAAACATTTCTTCCCTTCTACCAGGGGGGTCCTTTTCTTACATAGAGTCGCCCTTGTATTAAACGCACTTGTAGATCTTGGTTACCATCGTTGTAGGTAATATCCGTACTTGTGTCCACAGTGATTCATTGTACTTACAATACACTGTGTTATCCACAAGTATCCATTTGCAGGGGACCGTCGTATCCCCTACGATCTCTTGAAGGTATTTGTAGAAGACCCATTGTTGCCTTGTGGGCTCCGAAAATTCGGCCCCGGCCTCCGCTCGCTTTTCTTATTCGGCGAGGGAGTTTTAACTGAATAAGTTCCGAGGTAAATTTTGGAAGGCAGATGGGTTTGTAGATAAGACACTACCCAGAGATTTCGCCCTCATTTTGTGAGGACTTTATGATCTGAGTTCTGGTTTCCTATAGGCGCAAGCCCCTATAGTTAATTACCCCTCCCGATCACGAGAGAGAACTTTCGATTAAGGCTAGTCGTCAATCAGATACGTAGATAATATGTGTTATCTGGCATATAGTAGCAGCAATGAGTATTGGTATTGAGGATTGGAAGTTTGAAATTTGAAGGGTATTTAGAAAGGTTTGAAAAGTTTGGTATTTAAAATAGAAATTTCACCATCGAGCACTTAGAGCGGATGGTGGGGGAATGGATGATGGGCCCGATCAAGATCCCATGGTTCCGTCGTCCCGGGCCATCGTGGTCCCTGGTCTACTTAGTCAGAGGAGGTAGTCGACCCAACCTGACAGAAGGATCCTTGTCGGCAGCCATGGGTTGCTTCGTCCAAGGAGACCTTGTAGACCTGGGGTGAATGTTTGTCTAAGGGGACAAATTTGAATCCACCTTAGCTTACAGAGGGCTTTGTGCCCTGTCGATTATATCCTATTGATTCATATCTCAAGGATTTAACGCCATTAAGGAGCGTATTGGCTCTGGCCATAACCGCTATCCGTGGTGCCATTTGGCGGCAAAACCACTCGGTTCAGAGGGCCCCGGGTCATAACCGTTTACCTGCAGTGCCATTTGGCGGCGAAACTGCCGATTAGAGGACACGTACCACGTCCTTACTGGCAAAAGATTGTTTGAGAATGGATCCTAGTGATATTTTCGACTAGGCATTTGGCTCTTTTGTGAGCTGAAGTAGTTTTTGATTTGTCCGCCTCGACAAACTGTTGCGGAGGGCGGATGGATTTTTCTTTAAGTGTGGATGGATGATTTCAAATTTAAATATTTTTTGGATATTTAGAACGGCATTTGAAAATATTTGGGAACTTAAAGTTATCATTTGATGTTTGCATCTTGATAATGTATCTCTTAATTGAAAGTCTAGTTCATCATCAAATACTCAAGCTTGAGTTCAATGTGGACTCAAATCAAATCTTTATTTGAGTCTAAATCTTTCAAATCATGCTCAAGTTACTTAAAATTCAATTTAGATCAAAATTGAGTCTTGGTTTGAATCCAAGTTCATTTCAAATTCCAATTCTGATTTGAGTAGATCCCTCATTTATTTGTTGACTTAAGTTCAAGTGCATGTCCACAAGTTCTCTATTTGAGTTCAAGTTCTATGTTCTTTGTGATCCCTCAAGTTTGAATTCACTTGAGTCTACTTGGGTGTTTTGTTCCAGTTCAAAATTCAAGTTCACTTTTTGTTTAAGCCCTCAATATTTTCAAATAGAAATTCGGCGGCACTCCGGCGTCGTCCCCGCGTAGGGGGCTGCATCAGAGTGTGTAAGGCCTTCCCGCCTGCCAAGAAAGGCAGTCACGGTAGGTGTCGAGTGACACCGCGGCCGCAGTTTTAACCCCCGCTCGCTAAGAAAAGCGGTCACGGGGTCTTTGAGCGCAGATTTAAAATATAGCATTTTTCCCCGCCTAAAAGCAGTGACGGGTACTTAATTAAATAATTTTGCTATAAATAACAAATTTCCCCGCCTGCTAAGAAAAGCAGTCACGGGTACTTATATTTTCATGCATACGAATTTCCCCGCTCGCTCAGTGCGTCACGGGCAATCATTAAAAAAGCGGACGAGGCGTCCGCATTGAGTCGCGCCTCAAGTCGAGGCGGAAGTCATGCGTATCGGGGCTTACGCCTCGAACCATCCAGCGAAGCCTACGATTTTTTCGCATGAGGCGTACGCATTAGAGCGTAACGCCTCGAGGCAGTATGAGGCACCGCCTTGAAATTTTTTCTTCGGTATATATGTAAATACGACACAGCCGATTCGTGTTCGTGTATTCGCGCATAGGATTAGGGCTTCCTGTGAGAATTGAAAGGCGAACTAGAGGCGAAGCCGTGAGGGAAAGAGACGAAGCTGTGAGGGAAGGAGATGAAGACGTGAGTGTAGGAGACGAAGTTGGAAGGAGACGACGCAGGGAAAGAAACGAAGCCGAAGTTGTGAGTGCAGGAAACGTTCAGGCATCGATTAGGTCGGAAGAGCAGGTACGCGGTGTTGTGGCATTGACTTTGACGTGCAGTAACGAAAGCTTGAATAACTCCTTATTCGGCTTTCTTTCATTCGTCCGATCAGTACATGCTCGGTACCGAGAAGGTACAAGCTCGGTACCGCTCAGTACAAGCTCGGTACCACTCAGTACATGCTAGGTACCGCTCAATACCGAGTGTACCGAGCAAGTACAGGCTCGGTACTGAGCGGTACATGCTCGGTACTGAGTATTATATGCTCGGTACTGAGTATTATATGCTCGGTACTGAGTATTATATGCTCGGTACTGAGCGGTACATGCTCGGTACTGAGTAGTACATGCTCGGTACTGAGTATTATATGCGCGGTACTGAGTATTATATGCTCGGTACTGAGCGGTACATGCTCGGTACTGAGTATTATATGCTCGGTACTGAGCGGTACATGTTCGGTACTGAGTGATACATGCTCGGTACACTCGGTATTGAGCATATACAACAAACAGAATTTCAAAATTACTCTTATAATATAATTTTGTTCCGGTACTGAGCAGGTACACAGGTCGAACCCCGCCAGGGGGCAGCGCCCCCTTGGACCCCCGGCAGACTGGTATATTTTTTTATACATGTTGTTTTATTATTAGTGATGTAAATAATTGTTAAAATATGTCATATTGTTAGCAATGACTAGTGGCACAAGAAGGAAAGATCCTGCATGGAAATATGGAACTCAAGTTGAAGTGTCAGGCGAAGGTGCAAAGAAGGGATATGTTTACATGAAATGTAATTTCTGTGAGAAACGCATAACTGGTGGCGTCAAGAGATTGAAGGATCATCTAGCCTGCACTCATGTCCAAACTAGTTTATGTTATGTTTAACAAAAAAC
Organism: Dendrobium nobile; assembly: GCA_022539455.1. NCBI lineage: Eukaryota > Viridiplantae > Streptophyta > Magnoliopsida > Asparagales > Orchidaceae > Dendrobium > Dendrobium nobile. The sequence goes on from CM039720.1 coordinate 22,860,729, forward strand.
TAAAAAATAGACATCTCAAATTGCAAAATCAAGGAAATATTGAGAATGAAATCGACCCTTTGCTTGTTGATGAGTTACAATCTGATGATGAATGGGTTACTCCTAAAAATGCTGATGTATCTGAAGTTGAAGCAGAAGGAGAAAGTAATGTCAATGAAGAAGACAATCAAGCGACTACCCAAATATATAAAAGAAAGAAACAAAGTGAGATTGGAGCTTCAAAAAAATTTAAAGGTATTGTTAAATATAATGAATTATTTTATATGTTACTATTGTTTCATTTTAGACCTAATGAAATATTAACTGATATAGGAGATAAAGGAAAAAATATTATAGATGAAGAAGAGCTGGAGGATGACTTTGACATTAATTATGAAGATTCTTCTGAAGACAATCAAAGTGATGATGAGCCTGCTTTGGGTCTTGATCCTAAGGGAATGTTTTATTTTTAAGTGAGTTTATTTTAAATCTTGTATTCCAGTAATATTATCTTAAAACAAATCTTCAAATTCATAGTTTACATAATATTTTGTTATTTTTTGTCATTATTTATAATTTTAAATTATTTTTTTTAAATCATTTTGAGGCTTACGCCTCGATCCGCCTCGAGGCTTACGCCTCGCCTCGCTTAGAAAAAACGCCTCGATTCCCGATTTCGCCTTTTAAAACCTTGGTCACAGGTACTTAAGTTTTTCCTCGCTCGCTAAGAAAAGCGATCACGAGTACTTATCTCATGCATATAACTGTAAATACTAATTTTTTACCTTGGGTGCGCAATAGTCGAGGCGGCGACGGCGGATGACGGCGACGTAGGAACCTGCGATGCATAATTAAAAAATATTTTACTTGTGCAATTTAATTAATCATATTTTTATTTAAAAAAAAAAAAGAAGCTAGAGAGAGAAAGAAAAGGAAGAGAGCTCTCTTTCTAGAGAGAGAAAGAGAGGGAAAGAGAGGGAAAGAAAGGATTTGAAGGGAATTTGTGTAGAATGGGTTTAGGAGGTGCAAGGAAGTGAGAGGAGAGATTTAGAGAGAGAAAATCCCTCTCTTCTCAATTTTGGAGAGAGAAAGAGAGAGTGTGTAATTGTTTTCTCCCTCTAGGGAAGGAATTTGGAGGTATGGTGGAGAGGGAAGATGTTTGGGGTGGAGATGGAGCTATTCATGAAGAGATTTCTAGAGAGAGAAAATTTTCTCTCTCTAAGTTAGAGAGAGAAAATGAAGGACGAAAATTTTTCTTTGTTGGAAGGGTGTAGGAAGTGTAGGGAAGTGTTTTTTGTGAAGGAATATATGTGATTTGGTGAGTGGAAGTGAAGAAAAAAAATGATTAGGGTTAGGGTTTGGTGTAGGTTTGAGAAATAGAGTTGGAGGAGGAAGAAGAAGATGAAGGAGAGGAAGGAGAAGGGAGTAGAGGAAGAAAATAGAAGAAAATGGAAGGAAATGTGGAGGGATGAAGAAAGAAAAAGAAAAATGGGAGAGGAGAAGAAGAAGGAAGGAAGAAGAAGAAGATGGGAAGAAGAAAATGGAGGAAGAAGAGGAAGAAGATGAAGAAAGAGAGGAAGAATGAGAGATTTACCTTGCTTGGAGAGCTTGGAGAGCTTGGAGAGCTTGGGGAAGAGAGGGGCGGCCTCCTTGGGCGTGAAATGTCGTGGAATGAGGGAGGGGGTTCAGTTGAGGGAATATGAGAGTGTGAGGGTTAAGTGGGGGGTATTTTAGGGATTTTTGGGTTTTTTTGTTTAAAGAAAATTCATTTTTTTTATTTAAAAAGCTCTCTCCCTCTCTTTTAAACAAAAATTTAATTATATTGCACAAAATAAAATAAAAATTTTAATCTTGCATCGAGTGAGTCGCCGCGTCGCCACTCGCACAAGTCGTCGTCTCGATTCGCGTGCCCAAAATTTAAATTTTCGCCGACCGTCGACCCCCACCCATATGCGTGTCGATCTTAGCTGTTTCCGTTGCTCCGGACGCATCGGCGCTGTCCGTTTCGCGAACGGAGGTCATTTCGACGATTTTGGGTTTTCGGTCGACACGCGTCGGGTGAGTTTTTGCGCGATTTCGAGCTCTTTTGCTTTTCAAACTCATCTCGCGCGGTCGACTCGACCCGACACTAGTATGAGGGTCAACATGCCTACATCATACCCACCTATCACCAATCTCAGGTGGTGGATGTTTGTACTTGTGCCCACAGTGGTTCATTGTACCTACGATATACACACTATTGTTATCCACAAGTAGGTTGTGTTCATTTGCAGGGACTCATTATATCCGCTACGACCTCCTGGAAGTATTCGTAGGAGAGTCATTGTTCTTGCATCCTACCCACCTGTCACCAATCTCAAGTGGTCTGATGTCTGGATTTGTTTATACAGGACAGGTCTTTAACTATCTAGTAGTAGTGTTGCCTTCTCAATCAACATGCATTGTAGGGATTGTCGCGGGAGATTCCAATAGTGCATGTAGGAGGGGCACCCATGCGTTTTACTCTTACAGGTACGATGCACCCGATCTTGTAGAGACTGTTGTAAGAGTCTGCTACATTCTTTACTTGTATGCATTGAGATATTATAGTTTGAGTTTGCTCGTATCTTGATTCGTCGTATGTCATGTAGAAGAGCGGGGCACTCATTTACAATCAAATAATATTGATTGTGCAAAGTGTGTATTTGCTTTGGATTCTTCAAATGCACCTTCTTTGTTAGCTCGTTGCATGTTGGATTCTCTTGTCGCTCGTAGATGAGCCTCATTGCATGTGACAAAGTCCTTTTTGTTATTCGAGTTTATTTTGGGTCTAGGTGTTCAAGTAGAGTTTGCATTTACAAGTCTTGGCACAAATCCTTGCATATTCGTTTGAGTGCACTGAGGGCTTGATTCAAATCAAGTTTGAGTTCATAGTACAAGTTCAAATTGATTGTTCAGGGTCCTTTGAAGTTCTTTGCAAGTTCATTTTCTTGTTCAAATGATTTGAATTTTAGTTCCAGCTTGGTTTCATTTTATTTGAATTTGAACCTTAGAAATCATTTAAATTTTGCTCAGGTCCTCTGCTCATTTTAGTTCAAGTTCTGTGCATTTCTGTTCGAGTACAGGTCTTCTATATTGTTGCCCAAGAAGGTCTTCAAATTGTTCAAGTCTTTGTACATTTCAGTAAAAATGTCGGCAGCACCCCGGCATATCCCCCATTTGGGGGAAAGTAGGGGAGCTGGGCCTTCCCACCATGCTACTCGAGCGTGTATGGTAGGTGTCCTTAGACACCGCGGCCGTACAAATTTTCATCCCACCACGCTACAAGAGCGTGTATGGGGCCTTCAGCAGTACCCGTACAGCAGAACACCATTAGCTCTCCCCACCACGCTACAAAGCGTGTATAGGGCTCACCCACCTCGCTATATGCTTCGCACCGGGCTCCCTCCTACCGTGCTACAAGAGCGCGTATAGGTGGTTCCCCGGTCCGCTACAAACGTCGAGAATGGGATTTTGGAACATCATACCTTTGTGTAGCAGTCGTTGGAACCGATGTCGAGGTCGAGGACTGTCCCCACCACGCTACAAGAGCGTGTATAGGGCTTACTTGCCTCGTCGCACCTGTTGCACTGGATTTCCCCCCACCGTGCTACAAGAGCGCGTATAGGAGGTCCACCAGTGCATTGAACACATCGAGGATGGGGTTTAAGTCATAAATTTATACCTTGGAGTCGTCGGCGACTTTCGGCGGTGTAGGGCACGGAAACCGAGGTAAGAGGAGGGGCATCCTCTTTTCTTTTCTTTCTTTCTTTTTTTTTTAACATTAATTAATTATAATTAATAATTAATTATAATCATATTTAATTAATTACTTTTACTTATAATTAATTATAATTAACAAAAATTATTAATTATAATTATTATAATTAACAAATATAATTAATTATAATTAACTTTCATTAATTATAACTAATCAATATTAATTAACTATAATTAATTAATAATAGTTAATTGTAATTAAAAATAAGTATTAATTATAATGAATTAAAATTAACTTTAATTAAAATTAATTATAATTATTTATAATTATTTAATTAAAATTAATTGTAATTAATTTTAATCATTATAATAAATTAAAATGATTATAATTAAATTAATTAAAATTAATTAAGATTAACTCTAATTAATCTTAATTAAGACAATACTCCCTCCCTCCTTTCTCTCAGTTCGGCGGATTTACGAGATCTGGCCGAAAAGCATGTGCAAGGGAGGAAGTTATCTCCACAACCAGTGAGCTCCCATAGTTGCTTGCGATCAAAATGTTTAACTTTCGATCCTGCAAGTAAGGGAACCTTGCCGGAGGAAGCAGAGAAGCGCACGAAAGGACGAGAGTTACCTTCACAGTCCGGCGAGCTCCTGTAGTTGCTTCCGATCAAGTCGTCATAACTCCCGATCCAACGGGAATGGAAAGTCGTCTGAGGAGCGACGTCGACTAGCAGCGAAGAGGCCGAAGAGGCGCGTGAGAGGGAGATAGTTACCTTCACAACCAATAGAGCTCTCGTTGTTGCTTCCGATTAAATGTGTCGTAACTTTTGATCGGACATGAAGGGTTGTGCCGGAGAAGCGGCAGAACTGGAGAAAGTTACCTCTGCATCCGGCGAGGCTCCCGTCGTTGCTTCCGATCAAAATGCGTATCTTCTGATCCGTCTCGAAGAAGAGAGCAGGAGAGACTGAGAGAGAGCGGGAACGAGAGAAAGAGAGCTTCGGCCTCGTTGCTTCGTGCCTTTAACGGCTTTAATGAGTCGTGCGGGTGATCGTGGGGAGAAAAGACACGGACATGTCGGCGACGTGCTGAATTCGGCGCCGGACAAGGTACTTATTATTATTATTTTTTTTTTGTTACGGGTCAACAAGAAGAGAGGCAGTAAATTCTTCAAGGTTTAAAACTGCTTAGAAACCTCTCAACGTAAACCAATTAAAATAAGCCACGGCCATCATGCTAGCTAAAAGCTAAAATCAAACCACAAGCCATCGCCCTAGCTTGAATCAAATCTTAATTTGAATATAAGCAGGGTAAGTAGGTTTCTTTTTTTTTCCCCAAAAAATGGCTTAATCATGTCATCATCGTTATCATTGGACTTTGCTGACAGTATTCAAACCTTTCAGTTATGAGGCATGCCCGAATAGACCTGAACATCAATTTAATTGTGAGCCTAAGGGCACAATAGAACTCTGCTAGCTCCTAACGACAATAAAATCATTATGAACCCATGTAACGAAGTTGCTAATAGACATTCACCTGCACGGTATGACTAGTTACTGCTAGACTCTACAAACTTTTAAAAAGATTCAAGAGTTAAGTATATTTACACCCGTCAAGAAAATTAAACATACTGACATCCGATTGTACGGTAATATGAGAGCAAAGGGCCTCAAAACCAATCTTGCAAGAGAAAGAAGAAAGGAGTTACCAGAGAGTATAAGGTATCTCGAATATTTCAAGCAAGTTTACTATCACAAATGAATAATCATTGTCGTTGGTATTTTCCAATCTACTTGAGTTCAACTTCATTTCAATTTGAATGCTACACGCCATAAGGGTTTACCCATTTCTGGAGCATTGACAACCCATGTTGTTCTTAATGAGTGCAAGCAGTATAATTAATGGACTAAGCATGTTTCATCAATGTTTAAAGCCAGATTCTCTTGAAGAGAAACCAAAGTAATGAAATCAAGACATTCTAGTGATTAAGTTCAAGTTCATATCTAAAGTGTATCATTGATTTTATTTTAGGCCAATAATATGAGCACAACTGATTTGCAAAGCTTTTCATGCAAGTTATTTCCAAGATTTGAAATTGTACAATTGAGTATTGAGGCATTTTCTCTTCGTGAGGTGAGGCGAGGCATGAGCCTCTAAGCATTTTGAGGTGTAAACCAAAAAATTAATTCATTTAATTAATATAAAATACAAAATAATAAGTAACATACTAATATTAAAATAAAATGAAACAGAATAACATAATTCATAAAAAGCCATAGAATGCTACAAATAATTCTAAATAAATAGTCTCTTTCACTCAAAGTCCAACATACACTAGTCTACGATCATAATTTATAAATTCAAAAAATTTCCTCAATATCATTACTCAATCTTCATTAGAATCATTATAGTAGCTAATTACTTTTTCTTCTCTCTCATACTAAAAATAAAGAAATTGATTTTTAACACAAGAAAGGTGTTGAAGAAGAAGCAATGGTAGTATAACTGCGACTGTGAAACAACAATGATGGCAACATAGCAGGATCATGTGCGAGTTGAGGGTCTGACGACATGCATGTTTGATCACTTTACACTCTATGTTTGGTCAGGCCTGAATCAATTAAGCATATGAGATCAAACTATCTTTTAGAAGCTGCTATATTTGGCCAAAATGATGGCTAACGGGGATCATAGTTTAAAATTGTGCAATTAAAGGCTCACCTCAATGTAATCAAAGAAAAAGGCAATTAAGCATATGCATCATGCTTGCCAATTGAGGCTTACACCTTAGTTGGGGTGAAGCACGCCTCAAGACACACTGAAGCACAATGTTTACACTATTTTGAAGAGGTGTAAACTAAAAAATTAGAGTATAAGTAATTTTCAAATTTTATTTAAATTTATAATTTTAATATATAATTATATATTTGTTATACATAAACAAACTTAAACTTGTGAAGAAATGCATAACCTCAAACTCACAGCCACACACTATAGAACACTTACATTAGTATACAATCCTACTATGTGGCCATCACTACTTTTCCGCCGCCGCTTCTCCTCCAACACCTCCCCTCTTGTTATTGGAAACTCATTTCCTTAATTTTAGTATGAGGGAGGAGAGAAAATAGTTAACTACAATGATGATTTTAATGGAGATCCTCGAATTGTTGAGAGTATAGGAATTTTAAATTTATGAATTATGATATTATACTACTTATTTATGTTGAACTGAGAGTGAGAGAGACTATTTTATTTAACGTTAGTTGTAGCCTTATATGACTTTTAATGGCCATGCATTGCTTTTATGAGCCTACTTTAATATCTTACTTTGATGTTAGTATGTTACTTTTATTTCATATTTTTCATTCATTTAATGGTTTAATTCAGAGGTTTATGCTTCAAAACCTCTTGAGGCTTATGTCTTACCTCACGGAAAGAAAATGCCTCAATACGTAATTGCACAATTTCAAACCTTGATGGGATAATAGGACAAGTAATTTGGAGATCAACCTTCTAAAAATAAAATTTGCAGCAATCTATCAACTTCATACCTAACTAAGTTATGCGGGCAAATAGGCTAACAGGTAATAAGTCATGAAGCTTAGTCGATATGTTGCCAAATTGAGTGATTGACCTAAACCAAGTGGGGTGGTTGGTTTTATCCTAAAGTGGTTCGCAACTCCAATTCCAAATTGACCCAATTGAGCTGTTTCATTTAAAATTAATTTGTCAATGAAGCAAATCAACCTTTATTGACCAAAAAGTTTTTTTTTCAAGTATACAAAGTGATCAAAACCAATATTTAAAAATTTAAAGGGATTTTATGATTAAAACAAGTAAAATATGCATCATTATAAGCCACATGAAATAGCCATGGTTTAAAATTATACAATTATAAGCTCTACTTAAGGCTCAATTCAATATAATTTAAAAAATGGCCAATAGGGCACAAGTGTCGTGCTTGCTAGATTAAGCTTATGCCTTAGTGGAGGTGAGGCACACCTCAATGCAATTTTAGTGCAATTTTAAAGAGGCCAAGCATCTTTATTATCTTTATTTTCAATTTAGATAATTTTAAAATCTTAATTTATAAACTTTATATATATATATATATATATATATATACACATAATTAAACTTATTTACTATACAATAATAGCATCAAGCCTTTTTCCCGCCACGTGGGGTCGGCTAAATGAATCTGTTTTTTTCTATTTTGTCATATTAAGAATCAAATTTTAATTTAAATCTAATAAAGAATGGTGATTTTTAATAATTTCTAGCCTAGTCTTTTTAGGTTTATATAAACTTTTTTTAACAAAGGTCAGATCTAATACATCTACTCTCCTACTCGGGTTATTAGAAGACCAATATTTTATGTGAACAAATCAGCTAAGGTGACTCTCTCTAATTTTATTTTTCATAGGAGCTGCTCCAACCTTTTCATGTATATACTCGTTTTGCATTCTGTCTCTAAAAGTAAGACCATTCATTGCACAGAGAGAGAGAGAGAGAGAGAGAGAGAGAGAGAGGAGTAGAGAGAATCCTACCTGACCGACCTCTCCCTTCCAATCTCCCCGACCGACCTTCCCTTCCTGTTTGGATCGGAAGCAAGAGCAGGAGCTCGCTTGTCGTGAGGTAACTTTCTCCCCTTACACGCGCTTCTTCGGCTTGGCCCCGTGAAACCAGAGGAAGAGGGGGGGGGGATTTATTTTAATAATATAATATATATATTAAATTATAATTATATTAATTAATTAAAATTATTATTTTAATTAATCAAAAAAAATTTAATTAATTATTATTAATTATATTTTATTAGAATTAATTATTATTAATTAAGTTATAATTAATTCTAAATTAATTATAACTTATTATATTAATTAATTTTAATAATTACTAATTAATTATTCTAATTAATTATAATTAATTAATTAAAAAATATTTTTAAATTAATTCTAATTAATTAGTTTTAATTATAATTAATAATACAAGTACCAAAATTGAAATCTCTTTCCCTCGATCCTCGATCCAACCTCAAAGTAATCCCCCCACTCTCTTACCTCGACCAACGTGTCGAGTCGGCGGTCTGCCCATGCACGCCTTTATTGAGCGTGGTGGGAGGGGCAACCGGCGCGACACCTACGACGAGGTAGGCGAGTGACCCCTCGATCCACGTGTCAGCCACTACAACCCCGCGGAGGTATGAACTTTTTCTAAACCCAAAACCCTACTTCAATATTCGTGGCAAACTGGAGAACTGTCCTATGCACGCCTTTATTGGCCGTGGTAGGATGGAACCCCGGTGCGGCACGTGTGGCGAAGCGGGGTCACTTATAAGTACCCCCGGGCGGGGGGAAAGCAATTGTTATCTTTCAAAAATGTCTTTTTAAAACCCCATGCACGCCTTTATTGGCCGTGGTGGGAGAAAACAAAAAAATACAACTGCCGCGGTGTCTCACCAACACCAACCGTGCACGTCTTTATTGACGTGGCGGGTAGGCGGCCTCTTGGTTTTTCCCCTAAACGGGGGAGACGCCGGGAGGCTGCCGAAATTTTGTCTGAAATACAGACAAGAACTTGGAACAATTTAGAACATGGACTTGGTTTGGACAACATGAACTTGGACTCTACAAGTACCACAGTGGACTTGATTGAACTCAAAGGACAAGGATGTGGACATTAACATATTAAGTGCAAACTTGAACAAAAGATTTAAAATCAAGAAGAGTTTGAATTCAAAGCTTTGAACATTTGAACTCATTTTTGATCAAATGAGAACTATGACTTGGACATTATTTGAACTTGGTTTGGACCAAGTGGGGACTTAGACTTGTCATATGAATGAACATGGAGGACTTGTGTAAGACTTGAGTTGGACTCAAGCTAATTTGAACTCATTCTTGAACTTGCAAATGACATTGAGCTCAAACTTGAACTCAAGAGAACTTGCCACTTGAATTTGAACTCATCCTGGACTCTACAAGATAGCAGGGGACTTGAACTGGACACTAATTATAAAATTTGAACAAACTACAAAGAAACTCATCTCGGACCCTAATCAAATGACATTGGACAATGAATTTGATTGAACATCTTTTGACTCAAACTTGAACTTGTATCTTGAGTCTCATTTGATTCAAAATCAAGTAGAACTTGATTTGAATGATGGCATCAAAGCTCCAATGAAATGATAAGGAGTTGTCATATTAATTTAAAGGTAAGGTACTTATTCAAATGTCATGCAATCAAGTGCAAGTTAGTGATCAAGTGGAATAGTCGCAAACTTTCAACATGACATGTTTACAATCAATGGCAAAGGAAAGATAATCATCTCAATTTGAATGAAGACACTAATAAACATGCAAATGGGAGGTTGATTTGCTAACAAAATATGCTTGGAGGAGTTGTAATGGGTATAACTTGAATACAACGATCAAACTCCAAGAGGATACAACAAAAAAAAGAAACATAAGATTATCTTATGATTTTCAATCCATCAAATTGCAAGTGATAATGAGTGCCTCTCATGTTATACAGAGCAGTTCTCTACAAACACATTTGACATGTTAGTAGAAGATGTGTGACAAATGTAGTAGCATTCCAATCAAGGTGCTAATAAAAAAGGAGTTCCCAAATACATGTTGAAAAGCTTTTGTACCAATCAAGATCAAGCTAATAACTACTTCCAAGGGCAACGAGAAGCTTATGATATTCAACATAATTCTCACACAAGAAACATATTTGCAAAGTAGATGAGCATGAAGAAATATAATAGCGAAGGAGTTGTTCACAAGCAAAGCAAGGGAGATGTAGCAAGGGTACTCTAGCATCCTCGTAGTCAACATCGAGATACAAATAAGTACACTAGATCCGTAAGCAAAGGGAAGAAAATCTGTTAAAGGAGATTCTGATTTCTGTTAGTAGCAATCGATGAGTGGACCAACACATCAATCGAATACTACTCAATTTCTTACAAATACTCCAATGCTTTCTTATTAAATGAGATGTAATTGTCAAAAAGAATAGTGATTATGTATACATCGAATATGTCACCTACAAGCAAAATACCAATTGACTACAACAAGTGCAAGTTCATATGATCCAAGGCAGGAGATTAGTTAGTGCACTATGACCCGCCTACGAAAATCAACAATAGTGCACGACAGTCTACTTGTACGAAACAGCGAACAATTCTATCCAGAAGCTGCTACGCCACGCCACCGGATCTGCAACATCCATACAAGCAGACAGAAGGCGTCTATAATTATTTCAAAATACCCCCTGCACGTGCACTATAAATTGTATACACATAGGTACACTAAAGGGGGAAATATATTCTCAACCCGCATGTGCCCCGGCGAGCGTGTTATTGGTACACACGTGACGTCTAGGGATGCTGCGCGGGTTGACAAGTGAATTCAGGTTCGAACCCGATCCTCCTATACGGATTAATAGGAGTCGACAGGGTTCGAACCAACAAATAAATATGTGGCCGTGGCAACCAGAATACTTATTTTAATACATTCATATTAGGCCTTCAATGCCTAAAATCAAAAGAATTCACTTTCAAAGGCTCAAAGCCTACGAAACCCGATCCTCTGTCGACAGCCCGACAGAGTGACAAGGTTCAGTCCATAAAGAGAAATGACCCCGAACACCCCGATGATGGCCGTGTTGAATTCAGATCTCAACCGGAGGGGTTTCCAAATATTTTTCAAATATCTCCAAAATATCCAAAATCCATTTCAAATATTTCATAACTCCACCCAAATACCCACAAAAATCCTAAAATTCCATAAAACTCCACAAAAATCTCAAAATCCCAAAAATCCCAAATATATAAAATTGAAATCTAACCATTAAACACTTAAAGCAAAATCTATCCGCCCTCCGCAACAGTTTGTCGAGGCGGACAAATCAAAAATAACCTCAGCTCACAAAGAGCTAAATGTCTAGTCGAAAATATTACTAGGATCCATTCTCAAACAATCTCTTGCCAGTAAGGACGTGGTACGTGTCCTCTAACCGGCAGTTTCGCCGCCAAATGACACTGCAGGTAAACGGTTATGACCCGGGGCCCTCTGAACCGAGTGGTTTTGCCGCCAAATGGCACCACAGATAGCGGTTATGGCCAGAGCCAATACGCTCCTTAATGGCGTTAAATCCTTGAGATATTAATCAATAGGATATGATCGATAGAGCACAAAGCCCTCTGTAAGCTAAGGTGGATTCAAATTTGTCCCCTTAGACAAACATTCACCCCGGTCTACAAGGTCCTCTTGGACGAAGCAACCCATGGCTGCTGACAAGGATCCTTCTGTCAGGTTGGGTCGACTACCTCCTCTGACTAAGTAGACCAGGGTCCATGATGGCCCGGGACGACGGAACCATGGGATCTTGATCGGGCCCATCATCCATTCCCCCACCTTCCGCTTTAAGTGCACGATGGTGAAATTTCTATTTTTAAATATCAATCTCTCAACCCTTCAAATTCCAAATTTTCAAACCTTTCCAAATACCCAAATCTAAGCCCAATTTCCAAACCCATTGCTGCTACTATATGCCAGATAACACGTATATTCTACGTATCTGATCGACGACTAGCCTTAATCGAAAGTTCTCTCTCGTGATCGAGAGGGGTAATTAACTATAGGGGCTTGCGCCTATAGGAAACCAGAACTCAGATCATAAAGTCCTCACCAAATGAGGGCGAAATCTCTGGGTAGTGTCTTATCTACAAACCCATCTGCCTTCCAAAATTTACCTCGGAACTTAGTTCGTTAAAACTCCCTCGCCGAATAAGAAAAGCGAGCGGAGGCCGGGACCGAATTTTCGGAGCCCACAGATTTCTGGCGACTCCGCTGGGGATTGGTTTCTCTTTCCATCTCTGGCTAGTCATTCATAAGCTATAGTAGCAGCTATATCAAATCGTACTCAAAATTCTGAGTTTTCCAAAATGATCGTTTAATGATTCAAAACTCTGAATTTTATAAAATGATCGTTCAAAAATTATTGAGATAACATATTTTGCAGTATTTTAGATTTATATTATTTTAATTGCTCGCTAATGTTATCTTCTTTTATTTTCGTGTTCTGTGCAAGTCTCTACATTTTGAAAGTGCGGGGTGATGTATCAGATTCTGATTACTAACCCTTGCCTTTCATTTATGCAGATGGATCTACAGAACACCCCGATGACCGTCCAACTGGGACGAGGAGCCAGGATCCAACTGGCTAATGCTGTTATAGAGACCGGAAACACTGGAGCTACCATTCAATTTGGTAGTGTTGATTTTCCTGCAGTTGTTGCAAGAGCTTCCGAGGCTCCTACTCATCGCGCGCATCTGCCAGCGCAGCGACTCGCTACTGAAACTCCTAGCTGTCGTGTGCATCTTCCAGCACAACGACCTGCTGCTGAAAATCCTCGTGAGAGAATTTCTGTGTTCGAAAGACTGTCACAGCCTAAGGTCTCAACCACCAAGAGGATCATAGCTGATGGAAGAATTTCTGTGGTGACTGCAAACACCACTAATCTGCCGACCAGGTTATCTGCACCTGGGAAATACGATGTTGAGGCCTCCTCATCTGGAGGAAGGCCAACAAGGAGGCAAAAAAGGAAGATGAACGCTGAACTACGAGCTCAGCAGCAACAACTCCCTGTTCACCCTTCCAATCTGCCAGCCCTGGTGCCTGAAGTCAATGTTCCCACCAGAAACAAATTTACTGACCTGAAATGGGTTAAAAGAAACAGCTCTACTGGGGAGCTGAAGAAGTCTTTCTGGGAGCAACGATGTGAAGTCCCAGCTCCTCCAAAGAGAAAAGAACTTGAAACTCTCTCAGCCCGGGTCTATCGGGTCCTGAAGACTGTAAAGGATAAAGGTCTGAAGAAGAAGTTTCAACGACCTTTAGTGATCGAGACTAGAAGAACCCCGCCAAGGGAGCGTCTATCCTTTGCTGCAGAGAAAAGAGAAAGACAATATATTTCACGCGGTGAACATCGGGGTGTGACACCTGAACCCTATGTTCAGGGATCCACTGCTGAAAGGTCCCGGTGGAAAGGAAAACAAGTCTGGAGGCCAATGCCTCGGAGAAATGAAAAAGACAGAAGAGAAAGAGGAACTGATCTGGGCGTGACATCTGGTGAGGCTTCCCGGAGATCCGCCCCCATCTACAAACAACGTCAGAAGTGGGCCCCAAAAAGGACCCATAATGATATTCCTCCAGACGGTAGACACCTTGGAAAATCCTCCAGGGGATCCCGTCGCCTTCCATCCCCTCCAAAAGAAGAAACCAACTTTGACCGCAGTCCGCTGGTTGAAGAAGTCCCCGTGCCTAACCAAGAGCCGGAAATCCAGTGGCGGCGCCGATCGGAGATCCGAGTACTAGAAGATGAAGGAAATATGCAAGGGGAACACAACATCGAAGAAGATGAATTTCTTGAAGAGGATGAAAATATACAAGAATACCTTGAAGGGGACGAAAATATTGAAGAATTTATGGATGGAAACTTAGAAGAAGAATTGAAAGAAATAAATGACACATTGGACATGGAGGTGGTCTACATGGTGAGACACGCCAATACTAATGATGAAACCTACTATGATGACGATGAAGGTGATGACGAGCAACAACCGCCAATTAGGCGAGTTTATCAACGTCGTCGTGAAGCTGGGTCCACCACTGGTAGAGGTGGTCATTCACAAGCTGAAGAAGAAAGAGAAGAAGCCGAGGAGAATCCCTTCGCTGACGAGAATGTCACACTTGCAGAAATGCAAAGACATATGAGGCGACAAATGAGAGCCAAAGACAGAGAAATCTCTCAGTTGAATGAGAAGATGACTGAGATGATGACTCAAATGGGGGCAATGATGCAGATGATGCAGAGAACTGCCGCTGTTGACGCCATGCCCAATCCTCCTCCGGATCCTCCAAATTTTCAAATGCCTCAAGCCTCGGGAGTACGAGGTAATCCTGAAGGTGGTCGCGAAACTCATAATGTCACCCGTCAGCCCACTCCGCAGAATATTGCAAGTACTTCCGAGCCCGTGACTGCTGCACAGTTGGAAGGAATAATAACAGAAAGAATCAAGGCTATTATAGCTGTTGACCAAGCAGAAAAGTTGGTGGGCAAGGGTCGTCCGTATCCTGCTGAATACGACCAAGTACCATACCCGAAAGGGTATTCGGTCCCAAAGTTCAACACTTTCAACGGTAATAACAACCCCAGGCAGCACCTGGCACAGTTTAAAGCCACCTGTGGGAATACAGGAGGAAATGACGCCCTACTCTTCCGACAATTCGTTAGTAGTTTGACAGCAACTGCTTTCGAATGGTACGCTGAACTGCCAAATGATTCTGTGAAAACCTTCGCAGAATTAGAATCTATGTTCGTGAAGAGGTTTGCTAGTGCAACAGAGAAGATCACGATCGCTGACCTCGCTCTTGATAAGAGAAAAAGAGAAGAATCAGTGACCAAATACATCACTCGCTGGCGAAATCTAAGTATGAAATGTGAGCAGCAGTTAGAAGAAGAACACGCAGTACAGTTGTTAATGGGCAACATTGATGACAAGATGCAACCCTTCCTGTGCATGGCTACGATAAACACATTTCAAGACTTGCTCGACAGAGTGGCCAAATTTGAAAAACTGAATTTGTCCAGATCAGAAAATCACTCTAATAAGCTCAAAAAGGCTAAAGCCCCGGGTGCTAGAAGGGGTGAGGCCGACTCTACGTTCTTCTTTAGAGCTGATAGAGAAAAGCAGCTAATTTACAACGTAGACAAAGACAAACAGCCAATGCAATATCAAGAAAGGCCTAAGCAAGTCTATAACCCCAACCCCCAACCGAAGCTGATATTAGGGGGAAATGATAAGCCACGAACTTATCAAGGTGGTGGAGAACGCCCGAGACAAACAACAGGAACTGGTGATAGAACGTTCCAATCCCTTAAAGATAAAATGAATAAAGAGTATTCATTCAAAAGGGAGAGTGTTGCCAAATTATTTCGACAAGTGTCGAGATCGGGTTTAGAACTGCCTGAATGCAAGAGGCCCGAAGAGTCGAAGCACACTGGTGATCCAAATTATTGCCCATACCATCGGGTACTCAGCCATCCTATTGAAGATTGCTACATCTTCAAGGATTGGCTTGAAAGAAAATATCAAAAAGGGGAGATAACATTATCCGACAATGTGTTGTCTCATCCTAAGAAGGAATCAGCTCGGGTGGTCACGTCCTCTTCCGTACCTCTGGTTGAAGAAAGAAGAAAAGAGAAGAAGCCAGTTCAAGAAGAACAGTGGGAGACTGCGGTCTCCAAGAAGACTGTGAAAATGTTAAAACAGCTTGAAGGAGTTCCAGGTGTAAAGTAGAAGTCTCCTGTTGAGCCTATGATAAGTTTGAAGGCACTGCCGGTGGTACGACCTTCTACTTCAAAACAGTTTTCCAACCAAGTTGGTTCTTCAAAGACTGAAAAGAAGAAATCATCCAAAAAGAAAACCAAGCTGAAGAAGCCAAAGGAGAAAAAGACTGCAACTCAGAGGGTTATTGATAGTCTGGATGAGTACTACCAGACTGTGAGGCGACCTATCAAGCTTGCTGACTTCATGTCAGAGTTTAAGATAGACGAAGCCGGAGAAGATGATGAGAATTCTCTTCCAACAGAAATATGTCGGGTCATCTCGGTGACACCAAGTACATTGACAAAAGGAGAATACATAGAAGAAGTACCTTCTGAATCCTGTATGATGGTTTTGCCAATGGATTACAGTTCGGAGGAGGATTTGTATTTTCCAGAAGAAAATGAATCAGACCCTAGCATAGCGTCTCAGATGGGACATGTAAACCTGGGTGGTGATTCTGAATCAACAGATGAGTCCCTAGACGCAACGATGGCCGACTCTGAAGAGAATGTACAATTAAATGACTCTGAACCGGAGGAGATTGCTCAAGTGCAGTTAAGAAGCGGTAAGGTACTACCGCCTCCACCGAAGAAGGGGGTCTCCAGCAAAGATAAGGAGAAAGAGATAGTTATCAACGATGATATTATCCTTGAAGATCCTAAGAAAAAGAAGACTTCAGCCAATGGGATAGATTATAATATTTTATCTCATCTGAGAAAGATCCCAGCACAACTCAGCATATATGATGCTTTGGTGATGTCTAAAGACCTTCGGGAGACTCTGATTCAGGCTCTCAAAGATCCCGAAAGATACGAAGCGTATTTTGCTGAACGTAATTTGACTGAGGTTCTACAAGCTCGTAATGAGCCATTCATTACTTTCTCCGAAGAGGACATGATGCTCGGAACTGCAGATCATAATCGTCCTCTGTATGTTACTGCAGAGAGCGATAAGCTGATTATCAGTCGAATCTTGATCGATCCTGGATCCTCCGTGAATCTGATAAGCTTGAAAGCACTGAGATCCCTTTGCCTTGATGTGGAACACCTCGGGCCAGATAAGCTAATGGTACATGGTTTCAACGAAAAAGGGCAGAAAACACTTGGATCATTCATGCTCCCTCTTGTATTTGGAGAGCTCCACACATAAGCTAAATTCCATGTGATTGACGCGGATACTTCATTCAAGGCGCTACTAGGTCGTCCCTGGTTGCATGAGTATGGCATTGTCCCGTCAACACTACACCAGTGTATGAAGTATCTCAAAGATGGAGAAGAATTCAGGATCTCTGGTGATATTCAGCCTTTTACAGTTCATGAAGCAACAGTTTATGAGGATGCACGATATTTCATGCCAAAGAAGCAAAAATCTTCGAGCTCCCTCGAAGCTAAAGCATCAAACTCAAAGGCTGCAAAGCGACCTGAACGGGAAGGTGAAAAGAAACAGGTGGGGAGAAAGAAGGCAGCGCCGACTCTTCCCAAGGCACCGATCATTCCAAAAGAAAAGAAACATGTACCTCATCTTGGGAGTGACACAGATGAAGACGATGTTATCCCTGCCAAATCTCGAAAAGTATGCCAGTCCATGGATGAATGGAGTAGACAGGTCGAATATTCAAGTGACGATTATGACTACGACTCCATCTACATGAACACGGTACAGAATGTGTTCTCTAGAAGAATTGATAGCCTATCAATTTCTGATAGTGTACTTATAGTCACACGTGTTCCTTTGCAACACTTCAAGGAAATCATCCCGCGCGAGATGCATAAAGTTGAAGAACTAGCTACCCTATATCTTCCTCCTCTTAAAAATGGGACTGTGCCAGGGAATGTACTATATTCTACGGGAATCCATGAAGAAGAGAATCATGACTGGGATTACATGTTCATCGACTCCGATGAATTATTTCCTACGAAGCTACCCAGGTTCAATACCAAGAATATTCAAAGAATGCTACGAAAGCAAGTCAATATTCCGACCACCAAGCGACAACTTCGTACAAGCCTAGGCCTTTGGTATGGAAGGAATCCGTGTCCATTACGGCAGAAGGATGCAGATGCATATAAAGGTATCGGGTTCATCAAACGAAAGTGTCTCCGGAAAGAGACTTGTCGGGCAATCACATGCACGGAAATCGAATCCGAGGAAGATGGTGCTGAAAAAACATACAAAGCTGATGATTATGATGAACAGCCCTTGGAAGCCGAGCCTGCACCAGAAGAGCTTGAAGATGGCGGACAGGCAGCTACCATGGATGAACTAAAAGAAGTCAACTTGGAGACCGAAGAAGATCCTCGCCCAACCTTCATTAGTTCTCTCCTATCCGAAGAACAAATAGAAGAAATAAAAGAGCTCCTCTGTGAATTCAGGGACTGCTTTGCCTGGACATATGCTGAGATGCCTGGCTTATCCCCTGATGTAGCAGTTCACAGATTAGCAATCAAACCGGAGATAGCGCCCGTCAAGCAAGCTCCAAGGAGAATGAGATTGGAGATTGAAGACAGGTGATTGCTGAAACAAAGAAGCTTATAGATGCAGGCTTTATTCGTGAAGAAAAGTACGCCGATTGGATCGCAAATATCGTCCCAGTGAAGAAGAAGAACGGGCAGATTCGTATCTGCATCGACTTTCGGGACCTCAACAAGGCGTGCCCAAAAGACGATTTTCCACTCCCTGTATCCGAACTCCTGGTGGACAATACGTCCAACTACGACATGTTCTCCTTTATGGATGGATCGTCAGGATACAATCAAATCAAGATGGCACCCGAAGATGAAAAGCATACATCATTTAGGACGCCCATCGGAATTTTCTGCTACATAGTCATGCCCTTTGGCTTGAAGAACGCTGGTGCCACCTACCAGCGGGCAATGACTCATATATTTGATGATTTGATACATCAGAAGGTCGAGTGCTATGTAGATGACCTTGTTGTCAAAAGTCTTGGCCGAAATGATCACTTAAAAGATCTCAGAATCGTATTTGAGAGAATCAGAAAGTTTGATCTGAAGATGAATCCTCTCAAATGTGCTTTTGGGGTTTCCTCCGGCAAATTCCTGGGGTATGTTGTTCGTCATCGAGGAATAGAGATCGACCCCAACAAAATTAAGGCAATAACGGAGATGCCACCACCAAGGAACCTTCGACAGCTTCGCTCACTGCAAGGACAACTGGCTTTCATTCGGAGATTCATATCAAATCTATCGGGTAGGTGCCAGCCATTTTCAAAATTAATGAAGAAAGATGTTCGTTTCAAATGGGATGCAGAATGTCAAGAGGCGTTTGATAGCATCAAGAAATACTTGTTAAATCCTCCCATTCTAGCAGCGCCAATTCCGGGGAAGCCTCTTATACTGTATACGGCAGCATTAGAAGAGTCCCTCGGAGCGTTATTAGCCCAGAATAACGAAGAAGGCAAAGAAAATGCGCTCTACTACATCAGTCGAAGGTTGATTGGAGCAGAAAGCCGTTATTCCCCAATTGAAAAGCATTGTCTGGCGCTGATTTTTGCAGTTCAGAAACTCCGCCACTATATGCTATCCCATAAAATCACACTGATATCAAAGATCAATCCGCTGAAGTTTTTGATGACAAGACCAGCGTTGACGGGTCGTCTAGCCAGGTGGGCAGTATTGTTATTGCAGTTTGAAATCATATACATGCCACAAGGCGGTGAAGGGACAGGCCTTGGCAGATTTTCTTGCTGCACACCCAATCCCGACTGATTCTCTACTAAATGATGATTTGCCCGATGAGCAGATTATGCAGGTCGAGGAGAATGAAAGGCTACCATTCTGGGAGATGTATTTTGACGGGGCATCGTCGATTAGACCTGTCCGACCTCCAAATATTGCAAGAGCCCGAGCCGGTATCGGTCTTGTTCTTATACCACCTGAAGGAGGCATAATGAGGTTCTCATTCAGTCTGACTGAACCTCGGACCAACAATGAAGCTGAGTACGAAGCTCTAATAGTAGGGCTGGAGATTGCAATTGACGTCAAAATTCAAAATCTTCAAATTTTCGGCGACTCTCAACTTGTGATAAATCAAGTCTTGGGCATCTACAAGATTTCCAAGGTTGAGTTGGCTCATTACCACCGGCGAACCATTGAGCTCCTGAAGCAGGTGCCGAATGTTAAAATAGTTCAAATTCCTCGAGGACAGAATGTCAAAGCAGACTGTTTGGCCAAATTGGCCAAGGAAATGGCAAATTCCAATGAGGAGAAGCCTATATTCATCGGAGTTTACAACCGTAGGGTCTTGGAACCCGCTCTATTACAATTCCCGATGGTAGAAGAAGTATCAAATTCAAGTCAGCAGGATGAAACTCCAGTTGACCCTAAACTTCTCCATCAAATCATTATAGAAAATTATCCAGAAGGATATCATACGGCCAAGAGACGTAAAGCTAGTCAAGCTTCAGAATCGTGGTGGCATTGTTTAGATATTGAAGTCGAAAATGATTGGAGACAGCCATTCATTGACTACTTCAAAGAAAACAAACTCCCGACAGAAAAGTCTATGGCCACACAAATCCGAAAAAGGGCGTTGCGATATGCATTCGTCAATGACATGTTGTATAGACGAGCCTTTGATCAAATGTGGCTAAGGTGCCTAGGGACCAAGGAAGCTGATAAAGTAGTGACAGAAGTCCATGAAGGGCTTTGTGGAGCACATCAGTCAGGTCCCAAAATGGCAGCTAAAATCAAGAGAATGGGTTATTATTGGCCAACTATGGTCAGAGATTGTATTGACCACGCTAAGAGGTGCCACGAGTGTCAAATCCACGGTGATGTTATACATCAGCCTCCAAATCCACTGCACCCAACAATGGCGTCCTGGCCATTTGAATGTTGGGCACTGATATTATCGGTCCAATAGATCCGCCGTCATCAGCGGGGCATCGCTTTATTCTGGCAGCAATAGACTACTTCTCCAAGTGGGCAGAAGCGGCTCCATTCAGGGAAGTCACATCCGAGCATGTGATCAACTTTTTCACCCACAATGACGTCTACAGATTTGGTGTGCCACGCCGAATAATCTCAGACAATGGTACTGCATTCAAGAGTACAAAAATTTACAAGTTTGTTGATCGACACAAAATCGATTGGCGATATTCATCCATATACAATCCAAGGGCAAATGGATTGGCAGAGGCCTTCAACAAGACGCTGGTGAAATTGTTGAAGAAGATTCTCACCAAGAACAAAATAGAGTGGCATACGAAAATGACAGAGGCACTATGGGCGTACCGTACAACATACAAAACGCCAACCAAAGCCACTCCTTACTCTTTGGTATTCGGAGTTGAAGCCGTATTATCGTTGGAGATTGAACTACCATCACTCCGGGTAGCAGTTCAGAACGATCTCACTCAAGAGCAAAATGCCCGCCTCAGAATGGAAGAGCTCGATGCACTTGATGAACTCAGGTTACAAGCTCAACAAAACCTGGAAATCTACCGAGGAAGAATGGCAAAGTCCTTTGATCGAATGGTGCGTCCTCGATCATTTCAAGAAGGAGAGTTGGTCCTGGTGCTGAGAAGACCAATCATCCCACACAGAAAAATTGGTGGCAAATTTGTATCAAAATGGGAAGGCCCCTTTGTCATTGAGAAAGTGTACCAAGGAGGAGCATATCAATTGATCGATCTGAACGGTCAAAGGCCCATGCCACCGATCAACGGTCGACACTTAAAGAAATATCATGCATGAAAATTCTATAACTAATGTATTTTGTGATGAACAAAGTTTCATGTACATAGTTATCAATGCATGTTTGCTTATATTTTGAAATTCTCTTGTATGGCAAGAATGCATTTCAAAATCCCCTATCAGACTGGGGGCATTTTAAATATTTATTTGGGTCGACATCGCGTTGCGTGCCGAAATCCCCAAATAAATATTTAAAATCTCAAAGATACAAAGCCTATCCAAAATGTCCCTGCAAGATAGGGGGCATTTTAAATATTCATTTGGGTCGACATCGTGCTACACGCCGAGATCTCCAAATGAATATTTAAAATCTTATATTCCAAATCTATTCCATTCCAAAATGTCCCTGCGAGACCGGGGGCATTTTAAATATTTATTCGGGTCGACATCGCGCTGCGTGCCGAGATCCCCGAATAAATATTTAAAATTATCAATCCATATATTCTTTTGTGCTAAAGAATACAAATATTTGTTCTTCAAAGTATATGCAGGCGATCTTTCAAATGTTAGAGACATCGTCTTCTCCAACAAACCAAGACTCAAAGGTCAAGAAAAAGACTTTTGTAGCTACACACTCCTACAAAATTGAGTCGAAGAAGCTTAAAATCTTTCAACAGCCTGAAGATTAAGGTTCGAATGGGTGTAAAAGGTCGGATCCAACACGCCCAAATATGGCCGGATCGCTGGCAGCTCTATCTACTCAACAAGCCATAAGAAAGGCCGTAGTAGCGGAACCCCCACTTCGTCAACCCGTCAGTAGGGACTGTAGGAAGAACGAAGGCAAATTTGACTCGACCAGTTCAAGTGATCGTAGTCTGCAAAGTTCTCCAAAATGACTGGAGAATCAAGGTTCCAATGGGAAAAAGAGTCTCAAGCAACTACCAGAAGTTCGTAGACTCCAAAATCCAAAACCACGAAGGACTCCAAATCTGTCAACTTCAGCAAAATCAGCATTGGGGAGCGCAATTCCCATAGCTCGAGTCTGAAGCCTGAATGGGTGTAAGAGGTCGGATCCAACAAGCCCAAATATGACCGGATCGCTGGCAGCTCCATCTACTCAACAAGCCATAAGAAAGGCCGCAGTAGAGGAACCCCCATCTCAGCAACCAGAGGACAAAGAGCTATTAAATTCTAGCTCTCCCAATCTGACAAACTCAAGTGATTCAGATTAAAGTCTTCTCAAGTGGTTAAGAATCAAGATACTACCTACGTTCGGTACTATCAACTGATTCAAGAACTTGCAAATCCTTCAACAAATCCGCAAAGCACAAAGCGAGGATCGAAGGAATTTTTCTTCAACAAGTCCGTCAAAGCACAAAGCAAGGGACCGAAGAAAATTATCCCAAAGTTCATGAAAAGCCCATGGCTGAACTTAGTGGATTCCGTCATCAACAAGTCCGTTATGCACAAAGCTCTGGACCGATGACTTTTCGCCATCGACCTAATATAAACCTAAGGGTTTAGGTCACCGGCATCTACTCCTTCAACAAGCCCGCCAAAGCTAGAAGCATAGGGCCGAAGGTACAAAAAAAAAACCGCCTGACAAGTCAAAAAAGACAAATCGGGTAATTCTCCATCAATGTCCACAGCACAAAGCACAGGACAAAAGAAATCAGTATCTTAACCATCTATTGATATATCCAAGAGATCTATGGAGAAAGAAAGTTTTAGTGTGACATCCAAATAAATTTTTGGAGATCCACTAAACAAAGATTTTAGGGTGACATCCAAGAAAATCTCTAGAGATCCACTAAATGAAACCCTTTATGTGACATCTAGAATAAATATCTAGAGATCCACAAGGTCAATCAACATACAACAAACGTGATTCGCTCGAGACGCATCCCACATTTGTTGGGGGGGCATTTGTTGACCTGTATGCTATACCCAAAGGAAACAAAAAAAAAAGAGAAAGCTCAGAATCAAACCTTACCCGTCGGATCCTCAAAACACGCCCGAAATCCCGACTGAAATCCTGCCCGAAATCCCGCCGAGACATTGTGCAGCAGCGCCGAATCGGTCACCTCCCGCAAATCCCTCGCAGAGCATCGAACGATGCCCTTCGACGCCTTTAAAACGACGACCAAACGAAGCCTTCGGGTGATTCTCCGCTCTCGACTCCAAGCCATAGCCGAAACTCCTCCCATACGCTGCTCCTTCCACGCTCGACTTCTCCTCCCGAAATCCACGAGCTCCACACACGAAACTCATCCCACTCCGACGCCTCCTCCGGCCTTAGACCAAGTCGACGCCAGCTCCTTGGTCAGCCGAACCCGACATCCTCCCTTTGCTCTGTTCGGCCTCCCTCTATCCCGATCTCTCTCAGCCCCGACCAAGCCCCTCTTGCCGACTGCCTGTGCCGACAAGCAGAGAGAGAGAGAGAGAGAGAGAGAGAGAGAGAGAGAGGAGTAGAGAGAATCCTACCTGACCGACCTCTCCCTTCCAATCTCCCCGACCGACCTTCCCTTCCTGTTTGGATCGGAAGCAAGAGCAGGAGCTCGCTTGTCGTGAGGTAACTTTCTCCCCTTACACGCGCTTCTTCGGCTTGGCCCCGTGAAACCAGAGGAAGAGGGGGGGGATTTATTTTAATAATATAATATATATATTAAATTATAATTATATTAATTAATTATAATTAATTAAAATTATTATTTTAATTAATCAAAAAAATTTTAATTAATTATTATTAATTATTAGTAATTAATTATATTTTATTAGAATTAATTATTATTAATTAAGTTATAATTAATTCTAAATTAATTATAACTTATTATATTAATTAATTTTAATAATTATTAATTAATTATTCTAATTAATTATAATTAATTAATTAAAAAAATATTTTTAAATTAATTCTAATTAATTAGTTTTAATTATAATTAATAATACAAGTACCAAAATTGAAATCTCTTTCCCTCGATCCTCGATCCAACCTCAAAGTAATCCCCCCACTCTCTTACCTCGACCAATGTGTCGAGTCGGTGGTCTGCCCATGCACGCCTTTATTGAGCGTGGTGGGAGGGGCAACCGGCGCGACACCTACGACGAGGTAGGCGAGTGACCCCTCGATCCACGTGTCAGCCACTACAACCCCGCGGAGGTATGAACTTTTTCTAAACCCAAAACCCTACTTCAATATTCGTGGCAAACTGGAGAACTGTCCTATGCACGCCTTTATTGGCCGTGGTAGGATGGAACCCCGGTGCGGCACGTGTGGCGAAGCGGGGTCACTTATAAGTACCCCCGGGCGGGGGGAAAGCAATTGTTATCTTTCAAAAATGTCTTTTTAAAACCCCATGCACGCCTTTATTGGCCGTGGTGGGAGAAAACAAAAAAATACAACTGCCGCGGTGTCTCACCAACACCAACCGTGCACGTCTTTATTGACGTGGCGGGTAGGCGGCCTCTTGGTTTTTCCCCTAAACGGGGGAGACGCCGGGAGGCTGCCGAAATTTTGTCTGAAATACAGACAAGAACTTGGAACAATTTAGAACATGGACTTGGTTTGGACAACATGAACTTGGACTCTACAAGTACCACAGTGGACTTGATTGAACTCAAAGGACAAGGATGTGGACATTAACATATTAAGTGCAAACTTGAACAAAAGATTTAAAATCAAGAAGAGTTTGAATTCAAAGCTTTGAACATTTGAACTCATTTTTGATCAAATGAGAACTATGACTTGGACATTATTTGAACTTGGTTTGGACCAAGTGGGGACTTAGACTTGTCATATGAATGAACATGGAGGACTTGTGTAAGACTTGAGTTGGACTCAAGCTAATTTGAACTCATTCTTGAACTTGCAAATGACATTGAGCTCAAACTTGAACTCAAGAGAACTTGCCACTTGAATTTGAACTCATCCTGGACTCTACAAGATAGCAGGGGACTTGAATTGGACACTAATTATAAAATTTGAACAAACTACAAAGAAACTCATCTCGGACCCTAATCAAATGACATTGGACAATGAATTTGATTGAACATCTTTTGACTCAAACTTGAACTTGTATCTTGAGTCTCATTTGATTCAAAATCAAGTAGAACTTGATTTGAATGATGGCATCAAAGCTCCAATGAAATGATAAGGAGTTGTCATATTAATTTAAAGGTAAGGTACTTATTCAAATGTCATGCAATCAAGTGTGATGTATGCAAAGGGGGGGTCAACACAAGTTGAGTTTTTTGTAAATTCTTGCATGATGTCTTTTCATCTTCCCCCTCTCCTTCTCTTCATTATCTTGTCTTTTCATCTTTTCCCCTTTTCTTTTTGTCCTTTGGATGTTTGCTAGTTTCATGTGGGCATTGGCTGTTTTGGTTTGAACTTATGAAGTTAAACTTTAGTAGTGCCAAGCTCATTAATTTCTAGTAGGGAAGTAGCTCATTATGAGCTGATGACTTACTATAAATTTATGAAATGAGAGCTAGATTTGGTGGGTGGATTTTGCTCTTTCACATTCCTTTTGAATTAATAATTCTGCAGCCATTTTTCTGCTCTGGAATGTTCTCTCACGGTTGGCTGCTTTGGGTGTGAATTGCCTCTTCGGGTGCTGTCTTTACCGCCTTGGCATTTCCTCTGTTGACCGAGCATTAAACTGCCGCTTGGTTTCCTGTGCTGGTTCCACGGCTGTGCTGTTTCTGGCTGGAACCGTGGCTTTGTTCTCTGGATTGTTTTATTGCTGCCTCTTGGGCTTCAGCGGGAATGACTTTTGGCTCTTGGAAACTTGGGAACTTTGGCTGTTGTGTTCCCCCTCTTTGGCCTATATGAGGTATTTTGTGAAGGAATAGTTAGTGAATTTTTGGAGAGCTAAGTGCTTAAAAACCTGAGAGGTTTTTTTTGGAAATCCTGCGGGCTCTTTCCAACCTTCTTCCCCTCCTTCTATGGAAATCCTGCGGGCTCTTTCCAACCCTCGTCTCGTTTCCTAACCTCTTTCGTCTCTCCGCAAGTGCCACTCCACCTGTATCTTTCTTCTAGTTTTTGGTTAAGTTGTTGGCTGTTTTTGTTGGCTGTTTTAGCAAGGTTGTTGGCTGTTTTTGTTGGCTGTTTTAGTGAAGTTGTTGGCTGTTTTTGTTGGCTGTTTTAGCAAGGTTGTTGGCTGTTTTTTTTGTTGGCTGTTTTTGGTGAAGTCATTTTGTTGGAATCAAAAGTTTGTAAGTTATTTTATTTTATTAAAGTAAAGTTATTTGGTTCAATTGTCGTATTTAGCGAATTTCTTTTATATATGAAGAGTGTCTATTTTTGTGATCAAAAATTTGGGTCCCTCTCCCAAATTTTTGATTGCATCAATTTGGTATCAGAGCAAGTTTAGGTAGTCCTAGGTTTAGGTTTGTAGTTTGTCAAGTTGAAGTTTGTCAAGTCTTTATTTTGTTTTCTTGTCAAAGTTTTGTAGTCAAGTCAAGTCAAATTGTGAGTCTAGAGTTTTCTTTAGATCGAGTAATTTGAGTCTTGTATTTTTGAGTCAAAAATGGAAAATCCAAAAAATATGGCATCATTTCTGGAAGAATGCGAGCAACATGATCCTAATGTCCCACTCCCGTTGGACAGGTGGATTCCTACTGAAGGTGACTCAACGGATCCACTTCAAGATCGACTCTACAAACTACAATACAACATGTTCTTATGTGATCAGAAATTCGAAAAATACAAAAAGTATCTACAACAGCAATTTGAAAAAGAACAAGAAGAGATTCTAAAAAGATTTGGCAAAAAACTTGAAGAACTGGATGATCTGTACGCACCGCCTCAAGGAAATCAACAGCAGATAATTCATCAAGAGCCGGATGCTCAGGTTTCGCCTCCTCGGAAGAAAACAAAAGCCAACTCATCGGGAGATGAGTTCTTCAAGTAGGGGAGTTTGATGTATGCAAAGGGGGGGTCAACACAAGTTGAGTTTTTTGTAAATTCTTGCATGATGTCTTTTCATCTTCCCCCTCTCCTTCTCTTCATTATCTTGTCTTTTCATCTTTTCCCCTTTTCTTTTTGTCCTTTGGATGTTTGCTAGTTTCATGTGGGCATTGGCTGTTTTGGTTTGAGCTTATGAAGTTAAACTTTAGTAGTGCCAAGCTCATTAATTTCTAGTAGGGAAGTAGCTCATTATGAGCTGATGACTTACTATAAATTTATGAAATGAGAGCTAGATTTGGTGGGTGGATTTTGCTCTTTCACATTCCTTTTGAATTAATAATTCTGCAGCCATTTTTCTGCTCTGGAATGTTCTCTCACGGCTGGCTGCTTTGGGTGTGAATTGCCTCTTCGGGTGCTGTCTTTACCGCCTTGGCATTTCCTCTGTTGACCGAGCATTAAACTGCCGCTTGGTTTCCTGTGCTGGTTCCACGGCTGTGCTGTTTCTGGCTGGAACCGTGGCTTTGTTCTCTGGATTGTTTTATTGCTGCCTCTTGGGCTTCAGCGGGAATGACTTTTGGCTCTTGGAAACTTGGGAACTTTGGCTGTTGTGTTCCCCCTCTTTGGCCTATATATATGAGGTATTTTGTGAAGGAATAGTTAGTGAATTTTTGGAGAGCTAAGTGCTTAAAAACCTGAGAGGTTTTTTTTGGAAATCCTGCGGGCTCTTTCCAACCTTCTTCCCCTCCTTCTATGGAAATCCTGCGGGCTCTTTCCAACCCTCGTCTCGTTTCCTAACCTCTTTCGTCTCTCCGCAAGTGCCACTCCACCTGTATCTTTCTTCTAGTTTTTGGTTAAGTTGTTGGCTGTTTTTGTTGGCTGTTTTAGCAAGGTTGTTGGCTGTTTTTGTTGGCTGTTTTAGTGAAGTTGTTGGCTGTTTTTGTTGGCTGTTTTTTTTGTTGGCTGTTTTTGGTGAAGTCGTTTTGTTGGAATCAAAAGTTTGTAAGTTATTTTATTTTATTAAAGTAAAGTTATTTGGTTCAATTGTCGTATTTAGCGAATTTCTTTTATATATGAAGAGTGTCTATTTTTGTGATCAAAAATTTGGGTCCCTCTCCCAAATTTTTGATTGCATCAAAGTGCAAGTTAGTGATCAAGTGGAATAGTCGCAAACTTTCAACATGACATGTTTACAATCAATGGCAAAGGAAAGATAATCATCTCAATTTGAATGAAGACACTAATAAACATGCAAATGGGAGGTTGATTTGCTAACAAAATATGCTTGGAGGAGTTGTAATGGGTATAACTTGAATACAACGATCAAACTCCAAGAGGATACAACAAAAAAAAGAAACATAAGATTATCTTATGATTTTCAATCCATCAAATTGCAAGTGATAATGAGTGCCTCTCATGTTATACAGAGCAGTTCTCTACAAACACATTTGACATGTTAGTAGAAGATGTGTGACAAATGTAGTAGCATTCCAATCAAGGTGCTAATAAAAAAGGAGTTCCCAAATACATGTTGAAAAGCTTTTGTACCAATCAAGATCAAGCTAATAACTACTTCCAAGGGCAACGAGAAGCTTATGATATTCAACATAATTCTCACACAAGAAACATATTTGCAAAGTAGATGAGCATGAAGAAATATAATAGCGAAGGAGTTGTTCACAAGCAAAGCAAGGGAGATGTAGCAAGGGTACTCTAGCATCCTCGTAGTCAACATCGAGATACAAATAAGTACACTAGATCCGTAAGCAAAGGGAAGAAAATCTGTTAAAGGAGATTCTGATTTCTGTTAGTAGCAATCGATGAGTGGATCAACACATCAATCGAATACTACTCAATTTCTTACAAATACTCCAATGCTTTCTTATTAAATGAGATGTAATTGTCAAAAAGAATAGTGATTATGTATACATCGAATATGTCACCTACAAGCAAAATACCAATTGACTACAACAAGTGCAAGTTCATATGATCCAAGGCAGGAGATTAGTTAGTGCACTATGACCCGCCTACGAAAATCAACAATAGTGCACGACAGTCTACCTGTACGAAACAGCGAACAATTCTATCCAGAAGCTGCTACGCCACGCCACCGGATCTGCAACATCCATACAAGCAGACAGAAGGCGTCTATAATTATTTCAAAATACCCCCTGCACGTGCACTATAAATTGTATACACATAGGTACACTAAAGGGGGAAATATATTCTCAACCCGCATGTGTCCCGGCGAGCGTGTTATTGGTACACACGTGACGTCTAGGGATGCTGCGCGAGTTGACAAGTGAATTCAGGTTCGAACCCGATCCTCGTATACGGATTAATAGGAGTCGACAGGGTTCGAACCAACAAATAAATATGTGGCCGTGGCAACCAGAATACTTATTTTAATACATTCATATTAGGCCTTCAATGCCTAAAATCAAAAGAATTCACTTTCAAAGGCTCAAAGCCTACGAAACCCGATCCTCTGTCGACAGCCCGACAGAGTGACAAGGTTCAGTCCATAAAGAGAAATGACCCCGAACACCCCGATGATGGCCGTGTTGAATTCAGATCTCAACCGGAGGGGTTTCCAAATATTTTTCAAATATCTCCAAAATATCCAAAATCCATTTCAAATATTTCATAACTCCACCCAAATACCCACAAAAATCCTAAAATTCCATAAAACTCCACAAAAATCTCAAAATCCCAAAAATCCTAAATATATAAAATTGAAATCTAACCATTAAACACTTAAAGCAAAATCTATCCGCCCTCCGCAACAGTTTGTCGAGGCGGACAAATCAAAAATAACCTCAGCTCACAAAGAGCTAAATGTCTAGTCGAAAATATTACTAGGATCCATTCTCAAACAATCTCTTGCCAGTAAGGACGTGGTACGTGTCCTCTAACCGGCAGTTTCGCCGCCAAATGGCACTGCAGGTAAACGGTTATGACCCGGGGCCCTCTGAACCGAGTGGTTTTGCCGCCAAATGGCACCACAGATAGCAGTTATGGCCAGAGCCAATACGCTCCTTAATGGCGTTAAATCCTTGAGATATGAATCAATAGGATATGATCGATAGGGCACAAAGCCCTCTGTAAGCTAAGGTGGATTCAAATTTGTCCCCTTAGACAAACATTCACCCCGGTCTACAAGGTCCTCTTGGACGAAGCAACCCATGGCTGCTGACAAGGATCTTTCTGTCAGGTTGGGTCGACTACCTCCTCTGACTAAGTAGACCAGGGTCCATGATGGCCCGGGACGACGGAACCATGGGATCTTGATCGGGCCCATCATCCATTCCCCCACCTTCCGCTTTAAGTGCACGATGGTGAAATTTCTATTTTTAAATATCAATCTCTCAACCCTTCAAATTCCAAATTTTCAAACCTTTCCAAATACCCAAATCTAAGCCCAATTTCCAAACCCATTGCTGCTACTATATGTCAGATAACACGTATATTCTACGTATCTGATCGACGACTAGCCTTAATCGAAAGTTCTCTCTCGTGATCGAGAGGGGTAATTAACTATAGGGGCTTGCGCCTATAGGAAACCAGAACTCAGATCATAAAGTCCTCACCAAATGAGGGCGAAATCTCTGGGCAGTGTCTTATCTACAAACCCATCTGCCTTCCAAAATTTACCTCGAAACTTGGTTCGTTAAAACTCCCTCGCCGAATAAAAAAAGCGAGCGGAGGCCGGGGCCGAATTTTCGGAGCCCACAACTGTGAGATTTATAGAATTCTTGAATCTCGATTGGCAAAATTTATGCCAAATCCTCCATAAATCCCGTTGCCAAACATCCCCTTAGTGATAACACTAGAAAAAAAGGATTTTAAGCGTTCTTAAAGTTGGTAAGTATCACACATTTCAATTGATAAAGGACTTTTTGGTTGATGGTTAAGGTCAAATTTTCCTTAGTAACCTTTTGATGTTCTGTTTGATACACATTAATTTATCCAATAATTGAATTATGTTTTGGTTTCTAGAAAACAAATTGATAACATCCTAAGATTGATGTTTTGGCTATGGATTCATTGGCTTTGTCACATCTCTCATGTGAATGAATCATGGCCATGATATTGTTGGCTTGGATATGCTAGTTTTGATACTTCGATAAAGTTTTATATCATGATCTTGTCAAAACTTCGCTTATCATTTAGTTCAATAAAAATAGATATGATGTTGGTCAACTTGGGAAGCAATTCAAATCATCCTTAGGGCTAAGAACATACTTTTATCAACTAAGTCTTTGGAATTACTTAGTCTGATGTGAATTCCAAGTCATGGGGACAAGCAATATTGCCAAGTCATGGTAGACAACTATGCCAGATTTACTTGAGAATGATGCTTTTGATGCATTAATAAATAATTTTTAATTGAAAAATATTTTCATCTTACTTCTATTCAAAGTGAACATAATTGAGAATTTGAAAATGAATGGTTTGAGAATTTTTGTTATAAGGTATTGCACATAAATTTTCATCTTCGCTATCATCTCAATAAAATAAGATTGTTCATGGAAAAAATTGAACCTTAATTGAGATATAACTAGGAGCATAGTCTTCCTCATTATTTTTGGCCGGTAGCAGTCAATATAATTTATTATGTGCTAAACAATGTTATGATTAGAAGTACTCTTAATGAAACTCCTTATGAACAATGGAGCAATCCTAAGCCCAAAAGAGGGCACATAATATGTATAAGGTTTGTTTTAAATAACAGTAAAGATAATTTAGGTAAGTTTAATGTTATCTCAGATGAATCTATTTTTTCTTTATTATTATTCAACTAGAAAACCCTTTTGCATTTACAACAAAATAATTTTGATTGTTGAAGAATTGGCACATGTTGCTTTTGATGAATCTAGCAATTCACTTTCCCAACTGCATAAAGATAATGAAATTGCGAAAAGGTTAAAGAATCTAAGCATCCCGAATGAGAAAAAATTTGGCAAGTGAAGTTCCTTGACAAGATCTGCAAAGCTTCACTCAAGTTGTGAACAATCAAAGACATTCTATGAAGTGACAATACAAGAGAGAGCATTCACCTCAACAAATCATCATAAGGTATGGAACGAGATCTTGATTACAAGATGTAACAAACCATTGTTTTTTTTTCCCTCAATTATAATTTAAATAAGCAAAAAGGATAATTTTAGAATGCTTGTGATGCATGATAATTAAATCAATTTGAAAGTTTTGCGAGTTTACACCTAGACATGATAATCATTCAATAATTAACCAAATGGTTGTCTAAAAATAAAATAAATGTTTCTTGTGTGATCATTAAGAGCAAAGGCCAAACTTATAGCTCAAGGGTTTGTAAAGTTGATGGAATAGAATTTGAAAAAAACTTTACCCTCATTGTTTGATAGAAATTGTAAGAATATTATTATTTTTTCATTTTTCAAAAATTAGTTCTTCAAAAATACGCCAGGAGTACCGTTTTATTGGTGTGATTTCAGAAGAGGTGTATGAAAAATAATTACGGATATATTTTTTTTATGCAGGCATTCAAATTACAAGCATTCAAAGAAACAGGGTCAAATGAAATTTAAGCTGATTTAAATTTAAAACCAACAAAAGGATAGCTCCTATAACTGGAATAGTTCTAAATAAAAGGATAATTCTACATTTCTTTAATGAAAACTTACTATATAAAAAAGAAAAAAATGCTAGTAATTATATAAAATAGCTAAAATAATCAGAAATACACTTGATGCATGCCCTATATTGCATAAAAATGTGTTAACTATTACAAGATATATGCTACTATCAAATCAAGGATGGCAACATAATTAATTTTCATCCCCAATTGTCTATCCAACAAGAGTTCTGCATATAGGCCATCCTAATAGAAACTATATCTCCAAATAAATTTTACATAATTATGTTCCAAGAAATCTTCTCATTCAATTTGAGGAATTTAACACTTAAACTTGTTCTCACAAATAATTATTTTAAGGCCCATCACCTTACCACTAATCATATGCACCTAAATAATTTTATCTTTCAAATCCATATCCATCATTATTTTCTTCCTACTTATATTCTTCATCTTTCCAACATATAATAGAATAAAAAGTTCGTTAATGTCTATCTATATTTTCCATTTATGTTTTTGCAAGTGTAATACTTTTTTTTTTTTTTTTGCAAGTGTAATACTTATTTTCCATAGTATCCTACAAATCTCTACCCATCTCATTCGAAGTCCCAACACTCCATATAGTACTCTAATCTTAATTTTAGAATTAGTCAACTTATACACATTTTACATTACAATTGGGTAAGTTTTGGTGCACAAGAGCAGATGACTTTCTACCCTAACTCTTGCATACTTCTCATCACAATAAGGTTGAGTGGTGGAGCATCATCAGCATGTTGCATCATGATAAATCGTTGCATTATTCTCTCCATTATCAAATCAGATACTGGCTTGTCGGCCAACCGAAGACTACTACCTATCAAATTTAGTATCATTTATTAATTTTTTTTTATTGACCTAATATCAATCCTTGGACTTTTTTAATTCAAGCTTGGGAATGATACGGTTCCACAAAAACAAGGGGAAAAACTGCAGACTTATAGTAGGTCAAAGGAGAAGATGGATTATTGATACGTAATTAAAGAAAAATTGAGAAAGTAAAGAATGCAACAAATGTTATCTAAAGGGGATAGAGGAAGAGGGTTGGTGAGGGAGCAAAGGTGTTGGACCAACTTTTGCTTTCCTTTTGTAGTGCTCCAATGAAATTGTAGAGCATGGAAGGTAGAAGATTCTGATGATGGTGTTCGCCAATAATTGCAAAACAAAAAACATTAGTTCACTAATAGTTCCTAACTTATTCTAAGATTTACAAGCTACATAAATTACAATTCTCAGCAGGTTCATTGGCCAATAACCAAGAAAGCTAGAATACTCTTCTTTGTAAAAACAATTCAGTGCAAACCTGGAATAAAGTAAGCTGCGCAGATAGTGTTGTAGCTTCAGTCTGAAGAGTTTGAACTCTCCTCTCAAGATCAGAGATATAGCGTGCCTTTCTTTCTTTAGAGCGAGCCGCAGACTGTCGATTAGCTAAAATCCTGCGTGTATCGTTTAATAAATTTGAGATCACTCAGATGTGAGAAAAAGAGTAATTGGGATATTGTTGTATATAATTTATAGAAGCTCCACCATGATAACAAGAAAAAATGCTAACAAAAGATCTCATAAGATACCACAAAGTTGTAAGATGAAAGTTCTTAGCACAATGATTGGAAGGTGAAATCTTATTTGTTTTTATGTTCTATTTATGATGTTATCTTCACTTTTAACCTTAAATATATGAAAAAGCTTATCAAAAACACCTTTCTACACTTCTCTTAATTTCATATTCCAAAAATACCATCTAAGGTTTATTAGAA
This sequence comes from Dendrobium nobile, assembly GCA_022539455.1. Classification (NCBI taxonomy): domain Eukaryota; kingdom Viridiplantae; phylum Streptophyta; class Magnoliopsida; order Asparagales; family Orchidaceae; genus Dendrobium; species Dendrobium nobile. Next base: position 22,895,835 of record CM039720.1, read on the forward strand.
GTTCTAAAACACTAACAACCATTTTTAGTCATATTAATATCACACATAATTCAACTAGTGTTGCATATAGCATATTTGACCATGCTAAAAAAACTCGAGAACATATTCAATTTTGTTAAGCCCATACTAAAATATGTTATCAATAGGAAATCATTGCAAAATTCAATGAGAATTTAATGTCTTGTATTTTCCATGTCATGCATAAGCATAGCCATCAATTTTCTTCTTTCAATCATTTGCAGCAACACTAATATATGATGAAACAAATCCAATGCATAATTTCAAAGAATGGAACTAGAACTAATCTATTCTAAGCATTGTGATGTACTGTTAGCCTAATCCCTCCTGGATCGGTCCAGTCGGTCCTTCCTGGACCAGCTCAAACTTTTTGGAGGCAGAACAATCCGCCTATTTGAGGCGGAACAGAGCCACCTGAGCTAATTGCCCGCTCCTTGGTGGGCCCAAAAGCAATTTTGAATAGGAGAAGGGGCCAACTAGGAGGGAAAGATAGGAAGGCTATTTGGGAATTTGAGAACTTACTGAATGCTTTTAGTATGTTGTTCTCTTAGGGTTAGGTTGAGGTGTTATTTGCTGAAATTATATTGTTCTTAGGGTTTTTGGGCTCTAGCTACCGGCTAGAGATCTAGGAGAGTCAGATCTTTCTCTCCAATTGAAGATCCAATTGTATCTTGTTATTTTCTTTCATATATCTTGCAGTAAAAAAGAGTTTTGGAGCATTCTTCTTCCTAAATTCTTATTGACATTTGCTGATTTCGAGGAAATTGTATCGACATCCTAACAAATTGGTATTAGAGCACTTTCCTGGGCTGAAATAGAAGTTGTCCTAGTTGATTTCAGTTGGATTTTCCTCTCTAATCTTAGAGTTTTTGTTGTCTGGAGGTCAGATTCGCATCAAAGTTATTCTTTTTTGTTGTTGGAGCCTAGATCCGAGTACCCATGACAGGAAAAAAAAAAGATAAAAGTGTCGGATGGGGGAGAACAGATAATTGAAATATAAAATTTCATATCTCAAATCTCAAGTTTTAGATTTCAAAAGTTAAATATTAGCCATCCACGAGAAGATTGAGAGAAAATTTTCCATCCAGGAGAAGATGTTGAAGATGTTCCTTGAGGGCCAAACCAGCACGACGTTGTTGGAGGTGAGGGAAGTCACTGACAACCAAGGAAGTAGGGAAAACCCTAATCCGATAATGCTAAGGGAATATTAAGAGGAAGAGATCTTGGAGGGAGAAGAGAGAATGCTTCTCCTATAGCCTATTTCTAGGGAGGAGTCGGGTAGAAGGTAGGGGGAGAAGCATGGGAAGTTGGTCATGAGCGAAGGGGTGCTAAATTTAAAAAGAAAGGGGTTGATTATGATCGGAGGGGTGCTGAATTTCAAAGGGGAGGGACTGAATTTGAAAGAAGATGGGTTAGTTATAATCGAAGGGGTGCTGAGTTGGAAAGGAGAGGGGCTAAATTTGAAAGGAGAAGGACTGACTATGATCGAAAGGGAGTTGAATTGGAAGGAAGAATGTGAGATTTTCATGAAAGGTTTGGGTACGAGTGTAGAAGAGATGATTGGCACACTTGGGGGGAACAACCCCTTGGGGAATGGAAAATTATGAAGGAAATAGGGGGGATGGAAGAGATTCGAGGGTGAGGAAGTTGAAGATTGCCTATTTTTGAGGGAGAAGAGAGGATGCACATGAGAAGATCTACAGGATGGAAAAATACTTTAGCATCAATAGGTTGACAGAGGAGGAGCGACTGATGGCGGTCGAATGTGCATAGAGGGGAAAACTTTAGCATAGTACCAGTGGAGAGATATGAGGCAGCCCATACGAACTTGGAGGGAGTTAAAGGATGGCTTGTTGGAATGTTTTTGAATCAGCAGGGGAGGGAATTTCTATGAGTAGTTCTTCTCTTTGATGTAGAACGAGAGAGTATGGGGTACTGTGAGCAATTTGAGCGCCTGGCCAGCCAACTGGACCTGCTTCCGGAGGCTGTACTGGAGGGGGACTTTATGAAAGGCCTCAAAATAGAGATTCAGGCAACAATTAGAGTGATGAGGCCTTGTGATTTGGGAGAGGCTATGGAGCTAACGTAGTTAGTGGAGGATTATAGGCACCTAGAGAGAGGGACTAGAGGCAGGAACTTAGAAGGTTCGTACAGGATGACCACCACCTTTTTGGCATCCAAGGAGCCGACACCAGGTACTCTTAGGAAGACCCCGAAGGAGAAGATTGTAAGAGGGGGGCTAGGAAAGACTTCAAGAAGCTTGCAAAAATGGAGTTATAGGAGAAGAAGGCGAAATGGTTTTGTTTTAAATGCGAGGAGAGGTATACATTGGGGCGCAGATGTAAGGACCGATCTCTTTATATTATTGCCATTTGTTATGATGAGAAAATTGAGTTAAGGATGTGTTTTTCTACTTGTCTGGACCGGCTCTAGTTTTTAGATTTGGAGCATTTTGCATGTTTGTGGCAGAACAGAGCCACCTGGGATGATTTCCTCATCCTTAGGGTGGGGCCCAAAGGCAATTTTGAATAGGAGAAGAGGGGCGGCTAGGAGGGAAAGATAGGAAGGTTGTTTGGGGATTTGGGAAATTATTGTATGCTTTAAATATGTTGTTTTCCTAGGATAAGGATGAGGTGTTATTTGCTGAAATTAGATTGTTCTTAGGGTGTTTGGGCTCTAGCTGTCGGCCAGAGATTTGTGAGAGCCAGATCTTCCTCTCCAATTAAAGATCCAATTACATCTTGTTATTTTCTTTCATATATATCTTGCAGTAAATTGAGTGTTAGTGTGTTCTTTTTCCTAATTTTTTTATTGTCATTCGTTGATTTTGAGGAAATCTTAACCACTTCCTAACATATACACATGCAAATACAACATAGAATAACTTCTACAAGTACATAATTGAAATGTTCAATCATGTTAAAATCCCAAACATCCCTTGGCTCTTGATCCCACGGCCAGCATGAGGATTCATGGGGCGCTCACCTAGATCACGCTGTTAAATCTCAGTCATCCCTTGGCCCTTGATCTCATGACAAAGATGGGGATCCATGGGAGGCTCTCCTGGATCACGCCAATCTCCTTCCATATTCAGGAGGATGATTTAGGAAGGATTATATTAGGAAAATTATGCATTATTCTGTAATTATTTGTTTCTTTATGAAGATATCCTGTAGAGATCTATAAATAGGGATAGTTTTGTATAATAAAATAAAGCCTTTTTCTACTCCAATTCTTTGAATTTAACATGGTATCTGAGCCTTGAATAGAAGGAAGTATAGAGGAGCAATCGGCCTTCATTGCTGAAAATATGAGGAATACAGGTTCCCACCACCGGCCGTCATTGCTAGAGTTCTAAAAAATATAGGTACCCACCACGAGCCTTCATTACCAGAATTTGAGGAATATTATGCCTTTCACTAACCTTCATTTAGGAATTTGAGGAATATTGGGTTTTCCACCTACCTTCATTGCTGGAATTTTGAGGATAACTGGTCCTTCCACTAGCCTCCATTATCGAAATTCTAAGGAGTATTGTTCATGATTCCTTCATGCGTACAAAATCGAGGAGAGATCGAGCAGGAAGGCTCCTAATGCATGCAACATCCAGAGTCGACCGAGCAAAAGTGAGAGAAGTCGAGCATACGACCTCCTCTTGTGTGCATATGGAAAAAAGCTAAGAGTTCCCTCTTGTGAGGGTCTATGGCTGGGACAAGCAACAGTGCAGGACCTACACTCCTTCCTGCGATTAGATCAGAGGGATTAAAGGCCTTGTGTGCACCTGTATTGGTAGATCGAACATGAGTGTTCAGGTGGAGTCGAGTGATTGATTTGCATTAGGCAGAAAGCTGCCTCGATTGGACGGGAGGAGATTTGCATGTCAAGTGCTGAGCCGCTTGAGACGTATTGTTCTGATGTTATTCATGAAGCTTGCCGCAACCCAAAAAATAGATTTGTTCCTACTGTCGTGCCTTCATTCCTGGCTTCCCGTGTTTGCAATCCTATATATAACCAATGCATCCTTCATTGTTGTTACTTAATATAGCCTTCATTGATATTTTTTGCCACCGCAATGTCTAAAGCTAATTTCTCCCAAAATTTTAACCAAATGGAGGACTCTATGGTGCACAAAGGGATTTGATAACTCTATTTTCATGGTACTAATTACTAAGTTGGGAATGGCATATCTGTATTCCTCAGCTTGAGGTGGTGTGTTAAAATCTCAACCATCCCTTGGCCCTTGATCCCACGACCAGCATGAGGATCTGTGGGAGGCTCACCTAGATCACGATGTTAAATCTCAGTCATCCCTTGCCCCTTGATCCCACAGCCAAGATGGGGATCCGTGGGAGGCTCACCTGGATCACGCCGATCTCCATCCATATTCATGTGGCGAATTTAGGAAGGATTATATTAAGACAATTATGTATTATTTTGTAATTATTTGTTTCTTTATTATGATATCCTGTAGAAATTTATAAATAGGGATAATTTTATATAATAAATTGAAGCCTTTCTCCAATTCTCTGAATTTAACAACTCATATAGTAAATATCATATAAATAAATGTCTAGTCCACAATATCTCCATGACAATATAATATTGGTTGCAAACCAAAAAGCTCTATCTCAAAAGTATGAACTTTGTTTGGGACACAGGAATATGATAAGATGCGACACAAGCATGTGTGGATGCATGTGGTACATTTGAAGTTATAAAAGAGAACACAAATTTTAATAAATGATAGAATTCTTTTTAAAGCATAGAAATATGTGCAATTCTAAAGTTTTCACTCATAGAGAAGAAGGATGTTAGGTTTTTATCAAAGGAAGCAATGATATTCTTTTCATGCATATTTTTAGTCCTCCATTGCTCCTCTCATAGGTCGGTAGTTTAGGCTTCAGCCTTCAGTAGCATGAATTGGAGAACGGGTAAATTTTTTTATTTTTGAGAAGATGGGCCGATAGCTTGCTAGTATAAGTTTCCATATAAAATTTTGAGATGTTAATTTCCCGAAGATCACAACATGTTTCAGCAAGTGTTATGGTTTCTGAGTTGTGATTTGTGAAGGAGAAATTCTTTCTTTTTGGATGCTTGTGACATTTAAGGTGAAGTAAGTTGATAATCATATGTTTATGCATTTTGTGGGATGGTGTTGGTATTTTTAAGCATGTGAAATTAAGTGAAACCCTAGCAATTGTGATTCCCAAACTCTAGGAGATGTGAAACCCTAGCGAATGAAATATTGAACTGTTTTGTCAAAAATAATTGTCTTAGCTTAAAACACTTAGCAAGGACATTATCAGTAATTGAATGGTCAAAACTATTGTATCTCAAGGAGGGTCGCCAGGATTTCAAAAGAGTTTGAAAAAATTAAAACAGCTGAAAATCATTTATATGAGATTTGTCCCATCTCAATGCAAACAATATCTCTGCCTCGTCTCATCCCTCTAGGCTTAACTACATAGGATTTAAGATACTTATGAATCTTAATCATTTCCAATTTACACGAGTTTTTCTGCGATACTGTAAACAGAACATTAATGATCTAAACAAAACTAATGCCATTTATAGTGCATATATTGCACTGAATAATTAGTTTATAAATCAGAAGAAATAACATCAATAACATGCTTGAAGAGCCTGGGAAAAGTTATGCTTTAGAATGACTCTAGTTGCTTTTGTGAAAATATTTTAAAGGAGCAATTCAATTTAAAGTTAAGTAGGCGGATTCCTTTTTACCCTCCGTATCTGTTTCAATCGAGGATCACATCAGCTACCGCTAGCCTAAAATGACAGCAGCAAGAAAATCATGTTATTGTAAAATAGGATTTTTTATCCTAATCTCAACAGTTTACATACGTCGGAAACCAAATCGTGTGCATTGAGATAAGCAATTTGATTATATGAGCAATATTTCTACTTCGGATTGCTTTAACAGTTTTATTTAAAGTTTTCTGATTTTATTAAATTATTTAGTTGAAATGATGTATAAATGATCATCCCTATATAGAATATGTTTAAGTTTAATTTAGGATTTAGGTATGTTTTATAATTAATAATAATAATAATAATATATATATATATATATATATATATATATATATATATATATATATATATATATATATATATATATATATATAAGGTGAGGTGTACAACTTATGCCAGCAAGGCTAGGCGAGCCTCAGCCAAGCTGAGGCACAAACCTCATGGCTGAGGCACAAGCCTCATAAAAAAGCTTAAGGCCTAAGCCTCGAGACATTTTTCACTAGAATTGTGCTGAGACAGGCTTCAAGGTGAGCCACATATTGCACAATTCTAAACAATGTTGCAAATTTCTTGAGGTTGTAGTATTAGTTTAATCTTCAATGTATTTGATTTTCCATTATTTCATGAAGTACTATCAACGCCTTGGAATGTTATCTCTTTACATCTTCCGCTTAATAATTTACATCCAAAACTTTATCAGATAATTCTATACAATTTATTTTAAAAGTAACATTACATGATAAATATGACAGGCATAAGATGCAACATGTGCATTATAATGACATACATACTTTTGATGATTTATAGATTACTTTATAATAAGCACAACATATATGACTGAATTTACGTGAGAGCATCAAATGCTCAATACAACAAAATTAAAATTTTCGAAGCTAAGCTGAATGATACCAATCTCAAAATCTATGCTCATTGAAAATGTAAATCGTGCAAGTGCAATCTAATGATCTAAGCAACATCTTAAAGTTTGATTTGCTTTCTTTATTTTAGTTCAAAATACCATAATTTCTTATTATTATTTTTTTTGTGGAAACATGACTATGATAATGATCACCACAGAGAATGTGTTGCGTCTTCAACGTTTGTATTGATTAAATTCAATTCATTATTTTGGTTCGAGTCCATTTAATCTCTCATTCATTGGTTTAGTTGTTTCATTGGTTTACTTTGTTGATTCATTATACTTCGAACATTAGTTCTCAATAAAACGTAGCTTTGTACATTATTGTTTTGAACCTTAAATGATTATTATTGTGGAAGATTGTTTGATGCTGGGTCACTTGGTAGTTATTTGCCTTTTGGTTTTGTGGACCTTGACTTGGGGTGTGTTTGAAATTGCTTGTTCAAAGCTCTCATTTCTATTGGTTACAACTTTATGGTGGTTTTTCAAAATTTTTGGAGGTGATAAGGAACTTTTCAGAACAATTTCACCTAGAGTGAGGGATTGTAAAAAAATTAATATTTGAGTTTTATTGGAGGATAGAAGTATTTAATACCTACAAAAGCTTTCAAAAACTTTGTTTTTCTTGTAATATGCTCATGTTATTTTATAGACAGTTGGAATCATCCCAAGCAAACCCTTATTTCTTTTTTCTCTAATGTTATGCCCTTGAGCCATGATTTTGACCGTCACTCAACTTATCTATTTAGAATGGTGAATTGTGTTGTTCAGACATGGTCACAATTTTCTTTAGGATGTTGTGAACTTGGTGCCACTAATTTATGGGATTTTGCAGCTTGATTTCCCTGAAGTTGTAATTTTGACTTAATGAATAATTTGGTGTAAGTTAGCGCCGCAAAGTGGGATTTCAATGAACTTTCCTCTACTAGAATTGAAGGTCGTTGACTTAATTCATATTTTAGGGAATGTCGTAGTTTATAATTATAAATAAAATTTGAGGAATATAAAAATGAATTCATTGCTTGATAAAATGCACTTTTCTCAATTTTTTCCAACGTTATTGGATGTAAATTATTGAAATGTGGTGCAAGTGTTGGCGACCACTTTCAATGAAAGTTTTCTCCCTGTACCAATTTTAGGATTGGATCTTCTTTGGTGACATCTATTTTTATTCTTTCATTTACAAAATTGTAATTAGCCAACCCCACGTAGTGGGATAAAGGCTTAAAATTGTTGTTGTTGTTGTATTTATATAATGTAATTAGATTTTGCATGGATAATTAAGATTTGATTAAATCTACAATAAGTTGGTCTTCACGGTGTGATTCTTAATCGTTGTATGATTTGATTCAGTCTTGGATTAAAAACATTTAAATTTGAATGATTGTAAATTATTATTTGAAGTAAATTCTAAATGTTTTTTATTTGCATCAGAAGAGACTAATTTAAACTAAACTAAGGGTTGGAAAAGTGCAAATTTGATTCTTTATATGCTTTTTGGTGCATCTCATCCAACATTACATTAAAGAATAGACCCTAAGCATCCTACATTACTTTTCCAATGACAAAGCATTTTAAAAGCCTTACAATCGAAACGAAAACTGTGTCAAAGCTTGCACATACTTCTAAATATCGCAATAAAATTCTATGCGTTACAAAGCTCGTGAAACAATATATTGGTTGGCTAGATTTCATTTCAGATTTGTCAAGAAAGTGAGATAAAATCATGTCAGGATCAAATTTTTAATGGCAAGAATCCTTCAGAAGGAATAATCAATTTAAAGAAGCGTCCTCAATAAAAATTAGAATAGGGAATCAAGGCATAAATACTATGAAAAATATTGCAAAATGAGATAATGCAAAGATAGCCGGTGATACAAAATGCAAATATTTTAGATGAAACCAGCAAAATAGAACGATGCGCAAATTGAACGAACCTTCTTGCCCTCTTCGGATCAATGGCCGTGAGTTCCGCTAGCTGCTCCGCCGTCATGGCCTTCTTCGCCTCCAGAATCTCCCCAAACACCACCTCGCCCTTCCTGGCCGCCATCGATGAAACTGACGAACCGTCCAACGAGTTGCTGTGCCGATGCTTCGCCCTCGAGGTCTCCGCAGACTCGCCATCTCCTGCATTGCCCGTCCTCGGCTCCTGGTCCCCACCTGAGCTCTCCGCCACCCGATCTTGACCCACGCCGTCCTCCGACCCCGATCCGCTTCCCTCCAACTTGCATCCGATCTTCTCAATGTCTATATAAGTAGAAAAAAGGTCTTCCTCGGACCCGATCTCTTCGAAGCTACCCGTCTCCATAGGATCCCCGGAGCTCAGGCCGAAGTCTTCAGGGATCCGCAGAACAAACTCGGATCTAGCACGTCTATGGAGTGGGCTGCCAATTGAAACCAACGAAGTGCCCATAGCTCCAGTAGCCACCGCCGGTGGCAACACCGTCGACAATGCATTGCTCCCCACCTGCCGGGAGAAACTGGGGTTTAGGCCAGTGTTAGTGCTCAATGTTTGGGATGGATCTATGGGATTCGTTTGCATTTCTTAACCTCTCCCGTCGTTTCATAAGACAGAGAGCGAAGTAGGCGGGGAGGGACGGAAGGATCCCAACGGAACGAAGAAGCTGAAAGTCCTCCTTTTATCCTGTTTCTTCCAGCGAGTCAGAACCGCACCGTCGCATTTTGACGCCTATATAGGGAGAAACAGAATCCGATTGCGACGTTTGAGCCTTAAACGCGCGCAGATCTAGCGGATTGATTTCTTTAATAATGTAACTTCTTGCAAATGGAGGTTTAAGGCGTTTCGATGAAAAAAAAAAAAACAAAAACAAAAAAAAAAAAGAGAATTTTTACTGTCAAAATTTGGAACTTTTATTTGGTCCGCTGAATGCATGTAGAGCTACGGTCGGCCGGCACTAAGATCTCAGGCACAAAACGAGAAATATCGAGCAAATACCGAGCAATTCAAACAATAACGAGAAATATCATTATGTGAAGACAAAATACCGAGTAATACCGAATAATCCCAAAAAATACCGAGTTTTTTCTAGAAAACTCGATATTTTTTGGATTACTCGGTATTGATCTTCACAGAGCGGTATTCCTCGTTATTATCAAACAATACCTAGCAATAACGACCAAATACCGAGCAAAAACCAAGTAACAATCCTCTGACCGAACGTAGAGCTACGTCCGGTCAGAGAACGTAATAAAAGTTCCAAAATTTGATTATGACAGAAATTTTAAAATTTATTTTAAGAGGAATGTAATAAAGAAGTGTATTAATTATTAATATATTATATCACTTTATAAAAATTAAATTTTAAATTTTATTTTTTGAATAAAAAAATAAAATTTAAAATTTAATTTTTAAATTTTATGGTAATTAAATTTTGATTAAGATAGAAAGACCTTGATTTTCTCCAACAACTCTTTATGAAATGATGGATATTTTTTCATAATTTAAAATAAATTAACATTTAAATTATTATTGAACATAGATTTGTATTTTATATATGATATTAAATTTACTTTATTATTGTCACTAAGCATAGATTTATATTTTATATGTGATATAAATTTGCTTTCATCAACACGAATCTTAATGCAATGTTTGTGCTCAAAAAATTTAAATTAAATTCGGAATCATTTGCAGATTGATTTAATTAAATTTAGTAAAAAATTGAGAGTTTTGGCAAGATAATCTTACAACATCAAAAGTGATCTGATCCGAATCCAAACGAGGTTAAATCAAGTATATAAAAGATAGTAAAAATTTTTAAGACATTGATTGGATCAAACATTTTTCAAATCTAGCATGCTTATAGTAACAAATGAGAGGCTCTATAAGACAAATCCAACAAACCCAAGCTCACTCAAATATGATGTTATTTAAGCACTTAAATGCTGAATAAATAATCTATAATCAAAGTATTTAATATAGGTTGTTCAAATGTCTACTCTAAAAGTAATATAAAGATCCTCATTCTCCCCGTAAAAAAGGAGACCAAAGTTTAAAGAGCATGGAGATATAAAGAACTCTAAAGCTCTAATTAGCATTCAACATCAATAATAAGCACCAACCATCGTTGACAAATGAGTGCCACTGTCTAACCGACATTGCTCAATTATTGTCATCCAATTATCATCTATCGACCTTCATTACCTAACTGACATTATATGTATCACGACCCAACCCGATTAGGATAAGTCCTATTGTGTTGAGCTATGACAAACAAATCTTAAGATTTAGTTTTTAAATGTTCAGATTCTCTTTCAATATTCATTTTAAATAAGCTAAAAACTACATAGCAACTAAAAACATCAAAAATATTGTAAATAAACTTTTCCACAATATTTCTTTCATTTCTTCAAAATGTATCTACATTGTATTACATTGTTATAAACAAAAAACTACAAAACTGAATATAAACTAATCATGATTGTATGAAAATCAAAACCATAAGCAAAACTATAGTGAGCTCAACTGGCTCAGTGGGCCATACAAACTATTTAAATTTCCAAATCCTTTTTATTAATTTTTCTGAATATTTATTTTCAAAATATTTAAAAGAACTTAAATGTAGTATAATAAATCATTGTACTAAGAAAGATAATAGGAGCATAGGAGTTATCCAATTTATTTAAATAAAAATATTGAGCAGATAAATAAGATGCCAAATAATAATACTAAGAGGATAAATATACTAAAATTTATATTATAGAATAGTTCATATCATAAAGAATTTTATATCACATATCTCAATCTCATATAGAATCTCAAAGGATTATAGCCCCTTATGATTCTCTTTTGTGATTATAACCTTAGTTTATGCCTGTAGGAACCAAAACATAGCTTATAACCACCATAATATGCCTTCTAGGCACCAAAATATTCTCTTACATAGACAGAATCTCGAAGGATTATGACCATTTATATCTCCCAGTAGTCCCATTTCAATCACATAAGCACATATTTCATCACATTATAACAATTAAAATATTTATAACAAAATTGAGCACGTGTCAAATTTGCACATGTTTTATAATGGTTGGCAATAAAAAATTATATTCTATAAAAGTTTACTGTTTCAAAATATAACCAAATTTTGAATGATTGTGTAAAACACTATTTTATGGCATTCATTGTACTACAACACTATTTTTCAGTATCCGAATTATTTTTTATTCGATAAAAATTGCTAAATTTCAAAAAATGACTCATAAATTTGTTTAACAAAATATTTAAAATGTTCATAATTTCAGTCTCTATAATATATAAAAAGTTACATGATAAAAAAAAATTTCATTATAAAGTTATTCCCATTTTTTGCTAACAGAAATAAAAGATTAATCAGAAAATTTAAAAAAATATATCTTTTAAAAATTGATATAATCATAATCTGACTTATCTTGATCTGGATAACTTTTTCAACTGGTCCGATCGCTAAAAATGGCTGGAAGCGGCTCAAATTGACTTTTCCCTTGCCAAAGTTATATATATATCTCTCTCTCTCTCTCTCTCTCTCTCTCTCTCTCTCTCCTACAATTATCAGTTGCTCGATCAAATGAATGGAATAGTGCTTTTAAAATATATTTAAAGTGCTCAAAATGTCATAGTGTTGCGGCACTAGTTAAAAATCTCAAAACTTAATACTATAAGTGTTGCAATATCACTATTTGGTGCTTTGGCTGAGTGCAATGCTTAGGTGCACTAACACTTAATGCCGAGGCACTTAAATAGTGACATTTCTTAGATTTTGCCAAAATTCAGGCCAAACACTTAGGACTCCTAAACTACACATAATCATTTTCATGCACCAAAACACTCCCAAAGGCATGTAAATGGTTAAAAAACTAAAAAAGTTAAAAATATTTACCTTTTTTATCTAATTGGGTCAAAATGAATAGAACTGAATGATGAACCTAGAGATGTCAAAACTCTTCCCTCCTCAAAAAAATATTGCGCTCGACATTTCAACACTTTTTTTAGATCACATAAATATATCAGTGTACAACTATCTCATCTCAAAATCTTTTTTTCCAAGTAACATTTCATTCAGTCCTATTCTTCCACTAAACTCTAATCATAGGAGTCTATTTACTAGTTAGTTTTTTAACATCATATGCTAGAATCCTATCTAGTTCTTACATGTAGCGTATACTTGGACGTACCTCGATGTCTTCAATAGAGATCCTATTTCCTGAATCAAAAATTCATTTTCTCAAAGTGACACATGGAACACATTATGAATCTCAGACATGTGATCTGGCAACTATAACATATAGGTCGATTTCCTAATCCTTTTAATAATATCAAATGGTCTATCATTCCTTGGAATCAATTTCCCTTCCTAGCCAAATATGTTAATGTCTTTCATCGACCAGATCTTCATATATACAAAATCACCTATCTAAAATTCTACAGCCCGATGCTTAGCATCAAAATATTATCACTGTTTGTCTGGTACAACCTTCAATCTGTCTATGACTAAAAGGATATTTTCAGTAGCATAATCTATTAAGGTTGGCCTAATCATATGTCTCTCTCTCACCTAAATCTAAGATAGAAGGTTTTACATTTTCTATCATATAAAGCTTCATATGAAGACATACATATGCTTGATTGAAAATTATTATTCTAAGAAAATTCTATAAAAGGAATGTGGTCTTTTAAACTGCCATCAAAATCTAGAACATAGAGTCTCAAAGGATCCTCCAGTATAATTTTAATGTACAAATTTATTCCCATTCCTTACTGAATACCCCTCTACAGTCTGGAGGTAAGCATCCCACCAGAAATGATAACCTTCGGTATCCCAATCATTCTAATAATCTCAATCACATATACATGTACTAATCTGTCTGCAGAATCAAACTGTTAGATCAGAATGAAATGGGTTGATTTCGTCAGACAATCAACTACAACCCAATTAACATATTATCCCTATCTTAACATACACTACAGGAAAACCCGTCATTACCGGCGGACTAAATCCGCCGGAACACATAGAAATCCGACGGTAATATAAGTTTCCGGCGCATGTTTCGGCGGAAATCCCTACGCCGGTTTAGGCCGCGTCGATAATTTTTTTCCGACGAATCTAATTCGCCTGAAAACATTCCGGTGCACTTTCCGACGCATTACCGGCGTAATAATCGATTTGGTGCCGACGACTTCCAACCAATAAATTTCGGCGCCATATACGCCGGTAAGTGTCATCGTATATTCCGCCGGTACTTACCGGCGGACTAAACGCCATAAGTTCGCCGTAGACAACCTACAATTTTGTTTGCGGCACAAAGTTTTCTGCCGGTACGTACCGGCGGCCTTAACTTAACTTAGTATTATGCTTCTTTTTTAGTGGCCAACATTCGGCTTCAACCATCCAACTTGAATTCTTTTGATAATATCCACATCTATTTCACCATCACTCTGAATAATAGATCCAAGATATTTAAAAAGTGTTACTTTTATTAATGACTTGATCGCTCAAAGTCACAATCCCCTCACTAGGTCTATTACTACTAAAATTACACTTCATATAATCCGTTTTAGAACTACTCAATCGAAAAACTTTAGTCTCTAATGTTGATCTCCATAATCCAAGTTTACCTTCAACTCCCTCTCTAGTTTTATCAACAAGAAGCATGCACCAAGGAATATCCTCTAGCAAATGTCTAGTGAGAACATCCATGACTAAAGCAAAAAGATATGGACTTAAGGCTGATCCTATATGTAATCCAACCGAAATAGGAAAAAAAATGAAACAAAATACCTTCCATCGGCGAAGAACCACCCTCGGCGGCGCGCGAGCAGGAAAGAGAGGATGCTCGGCGAAGTCCGGTGACCGTCGACGGCGAAGTCCGGTGACCGTCGACGGCGAAGTCCGGTGACCGTCGACGGCGAAGTCCGACCGTCGACGGCGAAGTCCGGTGACCGTCGACGGCGAAGTCCAGTGACCGTCGGCGATGTCAATCCACGGCGAGCGACGGACGGCGACGGGCGAAACACGCGAGGTGAGAGAACGGAAGGAAACGAATGAGCGGCCAGAGGGGCTCGGTGACGAAAAATAGGGCTTTCACCGGTGGACGTTCCGGCGGCGTAAACGCCGGTAACATTGCCGACACAATTTGCGTCGGAATTAATTCGTTGAGTTTAAATACGCCTGCGCAATATCCGCCGGTCATTTGCGCCGGTATTTTTCCGCCGTAACGTGCGACGGAAATGGTTCAGAGCGCATTTTACCGACGCATAGGGCATGAGACGCCGGAAGGTTTCCGGCTTATGGTACACCGGAAAATGCATCGTAAAGTTTCCGTCGCAGTAATCCGCCGTTACCTACGCCGTTCGTAGCGGCGCAAAATTTTCCGCCTGAAAATCCGAAGGTAATCGCGTGTTTTCCCGTAGTGATAGGAAAAACCATAGTAACTTCTTCCCACTTTTACTCTAGAAAGAGTAATAGCTATAGACAACCTCTTGGTTGCTGATGCTATGTCTTTACTAACTAACATGCTTAATATTTTGAAACAAAATATGTCACATCCTTCTTCAATCTAGGCCACCAAAATATAGCTTTCAAATAACTATACATTTTGCTACTTTTTGGGTGAATATTATAACCTGAATATTGAGCCTCATGTAAAATCTCTCACCTCAGATCACCAAAAACAGGAAACTATAATTTATTCTTATAGAAGATAATACCATAATCAAATACTCATTATTAAAATTTCTTACCATATTTAATTAAATCAATAAACTTTGGATACTATGATTCATGAATCTTTTCTTGCAAAGAAGACTAAATAGTAATATGAGCCAATATATCATAATTCCAATCAGTAAAAAAAATCACCTCTAACTTTAATCTCTCTGTATCTTATTTTAATGACTCATTAGAAGTGAGCTGAAGAAATAGAACTCAAGAAGATTTCATGCTCAAAGCATCTACTATCACATTAGCTTTACTAAACTGATACTGAATAGTTAAATCATAATCTTTAATCAATTCAAGCCATCTCCTTTGCCTCAGATTTATATCATTTTGAGTGAATATGTACTTCAAAATCTTATGATAAATAAAAATCTCACACCTGACACAATACAAGTAATGCCACCAAATTTTCAAAGCAAATAAAATAGTAGTTAACTCTAAATCATGTATCAGATAGTTTCTTTTATATGGCTTTAATTATTTAGAGGCATAAGCTATAACTCTATCATGCTGCATTAGAACATATTCTAAGTATCTCATTAAAGCATCATTGAATACCTGAAATTCATCTAGAAGAGCCAAAACTAGAGCAGAAGTCAAGCAATTCTTCAATCTTTTAAAGATAGCCTCACACCCTAGTATCTAGATAAAAGTTACTAACTTCTAAGTCAGACTCATTAAAGATGTAAAATTTAAGAAAATTCATTCATGAACATCCTGTAATATCCAACTATACTCGAGAAATTGCATACCTTAAAAATAGTAGTAGGCATCAGCTAATTAATAATTGCCTAAACTTTTTGGGGATCAACATATACCAGTACTACTCGCCATATTTCCCATAAAGGAAATACTCCTCATTCAAAACTCACATTTAAAAATTTTGGCATATAACTATTGTTGCCTTAAAATCTCTAAAATAATTCTTAAATGATTGATAAGATCTTCCTTATAAGTAGAATAAATTAAAATATTATCGATGAAGATAATAACAAATTGGTCTAGAAAATCTTTGAATATCCTATTCATTAGGTCCATAATAATAGATGGTACATTCGACCCCCCAAAAGGCATAACTAAGAACTTATAGTGTTAGTACCATGTATTGAAAGCTATCTTCATCATATCCATCTCTCTCAACTTCACCTGATAATATCTAGAATACAAATCAATCTTTAAAATTCAGAAGATCTAGCAAGCTGATCAAATAAATTTTAAATTCATAGTAGAGAATACTTATTCTTAATAGTGATGTTATCTAATTCCCTATAATCAATGCACATGCACATCATATCATCTTTTCTTTATAAATAAAATAAATGTTCCCTATGAGAACATAATAGGATGAATAAATCCCTTATCGACCAACTCTTGTAATTGAACATTTTACTTCTGAAGCTCCTTAAGTGCCATCCTATATCCAAAAATACATCAATATAGAAATTAAAGTTTCTATTTGGAGGTAAACTGACTAACTCCTTGGAAAATATATCTAAAAAATCTCGTACTACTTAGACATCAAAAAGACAACTAGAATCTATACTACTATCCCATACTAATGCCAAAAATATCATACAACCCTTCTTTGACAAACTATCTGCTTCCACAACAAAGATCAAATAGGATAGATCTCTTCTAACTACCCATAAATAAAGTAACTCGCTTCTTTAAATAATCAATTTGAGGCATATACTGACTCAATCAATCCATACCCAAAATAACATTAAATAAAAAAATGGATAATAAAATCAAACTATATTTCTACTTCTTATTAAAAAATCTCAATATTACAGAAATAAAATCTATTGGCTATCATACAATCTCCAGTTGATAAAGTAACATAAAGAGAAACATGTAGTACAATTAAAGTTAGATGCACCAAATCAAAGAAAATGCTTAGAAATAAATGAATAACTAACTCCAAAATGGAATAAAATATGACATGGATGATAAAAAATGTAATTCATACCTATCATAACATTTGAAGCATCATGATCCTCCTGCTGAGTTAAACTATACATGTTTGGTTGAATTGGAGTTGGAGTAACAGAACTATCAGTCTCCCTTTCACTTGTAGATGATCTAATTATTATAAAACCCGATCCACTGCCTATACCAGTAGAATTAATAATAAACATGTGAAGTGGAGCAACCTCGGTCTCCCTGTCGGTCTAGTAGAACTCTCAAATATGGGCTCAAATTATATATCAAATCCTACCTGTGGACACTCTGCCATCCTATGTCAAGCTTATCCACGTCTTAAATACTAGTAAATCACCTTGTAATATTGATAAAAAATGGTGTCTATCACAACTCTAGCACATAGGTGCCCCTTTTACAAGGCTCCTTGAACTATACCCTTACTCGGACCTACCATAGGTACAAATTATCCACCCTTCCTGGACTCTCCAGGTACAAATCTACTCTTCTTCTTAGAAAATCCACTATTAAAAGTCTAGCCACCAAACCTCTTCCTACACATAGTTCATCATTGCTGAGTAGCTATCAGATCGTTCTCTATCAACGAGCTCTTTCCACAAGCTCAGAAAAATAAAAAAATGTGAAATAGAACTAGAGACTGCCTCACAGTATCTCAAAGTCCTCTTAGAAACTTATAACACTTGTCCACATGAGTGCTAATAAATTGTGGAGTTTATCTGTCCAAATAAATGAACTCTACCTCATACTACATGAATATCTTTCTCTCTTGAACTAGTCTAAAAAAACTCTCTTACATCTATTGTCATGCATAAGGTGGTAAAAATAAGACTCTAAACACATCTAAGAACTCATCCCAACTAATCAAAGAGTTTAAATTCCCCCTAAATTTCATGTCCTGCTTGCCCATCCACCAGTGCTCAGCTTCACCATCTAATAGAAAGATTGCTAACGGTACCTTCCTCTAAGGAGAACACTGCATACTATCAAATATATTCTCTAGCCTTCTTAATTAGTCCTCAAGTACACTAGGCTCAACAATACCCCTAAACCTTAGAGGCTTCAATCTCAAAAACATCTCTAGATGTTAATCTATCTAGTTAGATCTAATAGCAGGAATCTTGCTCTGTGCCTCACCCATCGTCTGGGCTATCAAAGTAGTAAACTTTGAAACTATATCATAACTAACTATCAAAGTCATATTGTGTAAAGGAGATATATAACTGACACTTTGTCCATCTAACATATTTAGGTTTGGAAGATTCATAATCACACTGAATATGAATTGAATATACATGCACATAAAATAAATAATAATGACCACCTAAATAAACTCAAAATTACTACATTTAAATTATATATCATATTATATAGCTCTATTTTATGATTAATTCCAAAATTAATGCTCTGATACCATAAAAGTTTGTCACAACCCTTCTGAACTAAGATATGTCCTATCGTGTTGAGCCGTGATAGAGAAATCCCAAGTTCTAGTTTAAAATATTCATATTATCTTCTAATATTCATTTAAAAAAATTATAGACAACATAGCTACTAAAAATATACAAAATACTATAAATATACTCATCCAAAAAATTTCTTTCATTTATTTAAAATGTATCTACACTAGAATACATGAAAATAAACTGAAACTATATAGCTAAATAACAAACTAGTCATGAATGTACGAAAATCAAAACCAAAATAAAAAACTATAGTGAGCTCAACCAGCTCAGTAGGCTACACAAATCGATCTAAATTTCAAAATTTTTTATTAAATATTTTTCTTAATCTTTATTTGTAGAATATTTAAAAGCTGTTGGATGCAGACTAATAAACATTGTACTGAGAATGGTAACTATTAACCTCACTTTTAGCTAAGATCACTTGATCCACATCTACCTAATTACTTGATCTACAATCATTGACCCATAATCATCTTGATTTGCATCTCCTTAGTTTAGATTCAATCACCCTCTATAATTAACACTTCAATCAATCAATCAATCAACCTTCAATAAGCCTCAATCATACAACTAACATTCATTCAACCTATAATCACTCAGATGACAATTCGTTGATTCACAATCAACTGCCTTGCAATCACTTAGCTTATATCCTATTTATTCATAATCACCTTGGTTATCCAATTACATTAATCAATTATCACTTCTATGGTCAACAATTATTGAACCTCAATCACTTAGATAATTGCATCCCTGCATTACAATCAACTAACCTAATATACTAGCTCTTTGATCTCAATCATGATCCAAATCACTTAAGTAGGAGCTCTATACATCAAATTCATGCATCACTGATTCTCTGAGCTAATGGCTGGACCATTTGACCCAATTGAGCTAGCTCAAGCTATCACAATTGATTATACACCTCAATCACCTCCAATTGAACCCCAAATCATTCCCATCAAATCTTCAAAATCCTTCCAATACATGATTCAAATGCATTTAAAACTTTTCATGACTCAATTTCATAAGTTTGACTTGGTCAAACCATCAAAAGAGGTCAAAACCCTTACATACACTCATCATGTAATTAAACCCTTACATCTTGGCTTCAAATTCATATAATTACATCCCAATATCATTTCAAATATTCCCATTTGCCTAACCCGATTGATTTAACCAGCTTTGACTAGTTAAATTAGTCAAAACCTCCAAATGAACTCAAATGGTCAACTTTTAGTCAAACTCTTATATCATTGCTTCAAACCTCATCCATTCCACCTCATCAAGGCTTAATGTCATTCCCATAGCCACCTCAGCTTAGATTGACTTATTGATTGGTCAAACTGTCAATAATTATCATTAAAATCCTTATTTGGTTAAACCATTTTGGATAAGCCATTTCCCTCCAAAGCTAAGCCCTCGAGCCTTCCAAAAGTTTTCAAAAAACTTCATAATCCTCAGCTTAGCCTTAATTAACCCTTGGATTAGTCCTAAAAAAGCTAGGTGTCCCCCCTCCAATGTGAATGAGGCTAAGTTTCCACTTCTTTGTATAGCTTGCCTCACTACTGCCTAACAGTCTATGACATATATCTTTCATCTAAGCAGTGTCCTATTTATTTATGTTTGAAAAGAACATTTGCCTTGCATGAAAAAATGCAAAACAAATCAAAATTAATTTTCCTTAAGAAAATTAAAGATTGACTTTGAAATTTAATTCTAAAAATGAACCTACCATTAGAGATAATATATCATCTCGGAAGGCAAAAATAAAATCACCTAATGGGTTCAGACTTAGAATTAAGAACTTTCTCTTGAATATCATAACCAAATCTAAGAAGGAATTACATATGACCCAGTAGGGCCAAATGGAGTTCGATCAAGTATTTAACTATGATAATCTAGATGAATTATTGTTAACTTCATATTTGAGGTCTATTAACAAATGATATATCTCCCTAAAAGAAGAAAATATCATTTATTATTAATTATTCGAACATGATGATAACGATATTCATTGATTTTGATTTTAAAAAAGGAAGAATTAATTTGAGCTCTTAAAAAGTAGATGTGAGTTCTAAATCTCCTACGAGTGCAAACCCTCATGGTTAATTACACTCCAAGAGATTGAATTCTCTAAGAATACTCTCGATTAGAATGATGAACACAATTTTACTTTTAGATATTTTTAAGAAGTGATATCAAAGAAAATGAATTTAGAATCTCAACTAGCATTAGATCAAGTTTGAACACTTATTTTAGATATTAAAAGAAGAGGAGTATGAAGCACTTTAGATTTTGAAATAATTCAGAAGTGTCTTAACCTATTCTATGTGTTAGGCTTTAAGTTTTAGATCGATATGAGCTTTGATTTGAGTTGATCAATTTCTTAGAATGTTGTATTTAGATTCTTAAAGTTGGGGACTTAAGATTTTGAGTTTTCCATGGATCCTAAGTCTAAATTGGGCACTGAATAATAATATCCCGAACCTAGCTAATGTAGTGCATAACTTGGATTTATCATAGCCTAGATTAGGGAGCCAGCTAACCACCTATGAATTTTAAAACTATGAGTTTGGTCTTTTTATTATAAAGGAGTGGTAGGGATGTTGTTAATTAAGCTTTTTAGAGTTGGAGCATACATCTAGAGCAGATCCTAATTATCTCCTTGACTTATGTAGGGTGAGTATGCTTGAGAAAAATATAAATAAATTTTAGACTTTATTAATTAGTTTCTAATGTAATGTATGCAAATTGACACTTGTATGCATAAAATATATAAAATAATTTTGAAAAAGGCTTTAAAATTGTTTTATCTTAAAGATTGCATAACATCCCCTGACAAAACTACACCCTAATAGGTCAGGTGGTCTGCCAGAACCCGCAGGCGGGGTGGTGCCTAATAAGGAAGAGAAAGTAAAAATATGCTTATGTTGACTCTCGGCGGTCCCGAGCTTAATTCTTAAGTAGTTTGAATTTTTATATGAGCTTAAAAATTTTAATTTAATTTTGAGTAAAAAAAAAGGTTTTTATCCATACCCTCATCCACATATCCATACTAAATCAAAATTAACATGCAATAAAGAAAGCTAGAAAAACCATGCATGTTCTACTACACAATCAAAATAAATCAATAAATTAAATGAATTAACTAAATCAAATGTCTATGTGACATGTGCTACTTAATATTATAACCCAAGGTCTGTTTAAATTAAAAGTGGTTGGGTACCATTGACAATAACCCAGATTCTAATCCTAGGTCTGATGCAAGTGACTTTTTGAGTGGGATACTCTTTGTCTTCACTTCTTCATCCTTCTACGAGCTCCTTAGATTCATCAGATTTGAATATCTAAATGAAAAAAAATCCTCCCCGTAGGGGTGTTTTCTTTTCTCTTTGGATATTAAAATTATCATAACTTGGATCTCAAAATCGAAGAGTACTCTCCCATAAGGGAAGTTTTGTTCTCTTTGGATTCTAAGTTGGATGGGATATCCCAACTCAAAAACCAACTCTCACATTACAACTAAATTTAATTAAATTACATCACATAAAAAATAAAAGAAAA
This sequence comes from Dendrobium nobile, assembly GCA_022539455.1. NCBI lineage: Eukaryota > Viridiplantae > Streptophyta > Magnoliopsida > Asparagales > Orchidaceae > Dendrobium > Dendrobium nobile. The sequence goes on from CM039720.1 coordinate 22,918,232, forward strand.
TTTATAGACACCCTACATGGTTATTATCCTTAGCAATTAAAATTAAAATCATCACAAGTAGTTATACAAATCGAATTGCTCAAATTAAATTCACAACCTCGCTTGGCCATGCTTTTTTAAATTTTAAGAGGACTTTAGCAATTAACACTTGCAAAAAACTTCATTAATTTAGACTTTATTTTGCTCCTTTAATTTAGCCCTACATTAGCATGACCACCTAAAAAAAATCCTATAAGCATCCAGATCATTTCTAACCTAAGAGTAATTTATTGTCCATCACATCAATTCACAGATTACATAATTAAATAAACACATCAATCACAATAATCAAATAAATCAACCAGCATGCTGAAAAACCACAAAAAACTCGGCACACGATAGCAAAAAAGTAAAACACTAATTAGCCTACAACTAGAGTCGGTTGTCCTAGCAAATCATCTAAAGTGTGTGGAGTAGGCTGTTTGGCTTAGATATGTCCTGTATTGGGTAGTTTATTAATGTTGTTTAATGTTTTGATTTGTTGAAAGCTTAAGGTGATTCTAAATTTGAGTTTAAATATTAGTTTTTTAAAGTCAATTTTAAAGTGCATTTTAACTATTAAATGGTTACTACCTTTGTTTATACTAGGGTCATGAAGTTTATTTTACATTTCTTAGGGCTAAGTTAATAGCATCGTAGGCCCCGATTACTTAATAGTAATTTGTATTAATTGAATTAATTTAATTAGTTGAGGACTAAGGGTTGATAAATTTTAAGTAATTTGATTAATTGCTAGTTTGAGTGATTAAGTTAGAATTTTTTGGATTTTTAGGATAATTATTAAATTTTAGGATTTTTAAAATTATTTAAATTTATTAATTAAAGGGTTAAAAGTTATCTTTTTAAATTAAAGTGATTTATATAATTTTGATATTTTCCCTAAATACTAGACCTTGAGATGAGTAATTGGACATTGAGTTTGTTGAATTTTGAATTTTCTACATTAAGTTAAGAATTTTTAAAGTTTTGATCAAGATTTGAACTACACTTGACCAAATGGTTAACTTTTTTTGACTAAATTTTAAAGGTTTGGCATTTTTAGAAAATACTAGATCTTAAGTGGAGTTGAATGGCTTTGAGTTTGATCAATTTAAAATTTTTTAGAATTAATTATGATTTTTTAAAGTCGGCTAATTTATGGAATTTTTAAAATTATTTAATTAAGGATGATTTGGAAATTTTGATCCAAATCTATCCTAAACTCCTTGAAATTACTCCCAAAGGTCAGAAATGACCTAAGGGAATAATTCCAAGTGTTTAAGATTTTTTTTTTAGAAATTTTAATTATTTTTAATTAACAAAATTAATTAAAAGTTAACTTCCATAAAAAATTTAATTATTCTTTACTTAAAAGTACGATCAAAAGACTTTAAATTTTCATGAGTAGAGGGTTAAATTATGGTCAATTTAATAACTTATTCATAATTTTCAGATTTTACATGAATTAATTATGGCTTAATTAAGGCTCCATGGCAATTCTAAGGGTTAATTTGGGCTTCCTATATGATGGATCAAATGGGTTCCAATTTCACTAAAACTTGGGCCATGAGTTCTCATGTTCTCAAGGCCCAAGCCCACTAAATTTGGGCCTAAGGAGGATCCTCTAAAGTGGTTAACCAAACCACCTAACTCCTAGGGTTACCTTCAAAAATTCAGCAAGGGAGATTTGGACCAGGGATTTGGGTGTAATTGAAGGCCAACTAACACTTACACTATGAATAATTAACACACCAAAGCAAACAATCTAAATCTCATTGGAAAGATGATTGGGTTAGTTTGAATTTAAGTGACCCCTAAATCTAAATTAACCCAAAACTAGCCCTTAATTAAATCAAACAAGGGAGAAAAATTTTAGACATGTCAGAGAGCTCTTAATTAAATCAAATAAGGAAGAAATTTTTTTGACATGTCAGAGACATACCCAAGATTAATTCCTCAAAGTTCCAATCCCTAAAGAGTTATCCTAATGCAAAAAATGTAAAAATACCCCTAGGGTTCTAACTATTATAGCTTAAGTTTCATGCATGCTCAAGGACTCATACCATATGGCTTTTCAAGGTCTCAACAATACCTTTCAAATGAGTCTGAAAACACCTAAATCAGCCAAGTGATTGAGGAGATATTAATTTTCAAAATTTCTTATATTTTTGTTGCGTCCTGGAGTATTCGCGATGGTAGAAAATGATAAAGTTTAGCATCTTAACGTTGTACGAAGATCCAGCACACAAGCAGATAAGTGAGAGAGGGTGTAGCATTTTTAAGAGACACCAGAGTTTTTACATGGAAACCCCTGAAAAGGGGAAAAACCCACGGGGTCTGGCCCAGTTTGAATGAATCCACTAGTATTTGCAGTCGATTACAAATGAGGTCCTTCTTAGGGAGAAGACCTTAGCATGATGTTAAAAATATACGCCATATAGAGCGCATTACATGGTGGGAGTTATAATAATCAACATAGACATGTTTGTTTAGTTGGAAGGGCCATTACCGGCAAGAGACAGAGGTCATAAAGACCATTGTCTGGCGATGTAGGTTGGAAGAACCGTAGTTGGTAGGAGACTGGGGTCAGAAAGACCGTATTAGGAGGGTGGTTCTTCAGGAGAACTCTCAATGTCAAGTGGTGGCCTGGAAGAAGTCTGGGCATCAGGTGGTGGCCTGGTGAGTGCCTTAAGTGGTGGTTCAGCGGAGCAACAGCGTCAAGAGGTGGTCTGGCGGAGGTGAGGGCCTCAAGTGGTGGTCCGGCTGTGGGATTTTAACTGAATAAGTTCCGAGGTAAATTTTGGAAGGCAGATGGGTTTGTAGATAAGACACTACCCAGAGATTTTGCCCTCATTTTACGAGGACTTTATAATCTGAGTTCTGGTTTCCTATAGGCGCAAGCCCCTATAGTTAATTACCCCTCCCGATAACGAGAGAGAACTTTCGATTAAGGCTAGTCATCAATCAGATACGTAGGAATACGTGTTATCTGGCATATAGTAACAGCAATGGGTATGGAATTTGAGAATTGAATTTGGATTTGTGAATTTGGGAAGTTTGGATATTTGGAAAGATTTAATATTTAAAATAAAAATTTCACCATCTTTCACTTAAAGCTGATGGTGGGGGAATGGATGATGGACCCGATCAAGATCCTATGGTTCCATCGTCCCGGGCCATCGTGGTCCCTGGTCTACTTAGTCAGAGGAGGTAGTCGACCCAACCTGACAGAAGGATCATTGTCGGAAGCCATGGATTGCTTCGTCCAAGGGGACCTTATAGACCTGGGGTGAATGTTTGCCTAAGGGGACAAATTTGAATTCACCTTAGCTTACAGAGGGCTTTGTGCCCTATCAATCATATCCTATTGATTCATATCTCAAGGATTTGATGCCAATAAGGAGCGTATCGGCGCTGGCCATAACCGGTATTTCGTGGTGCCATTTGGCGGCAAAATCACTCTGTTCAGAGGGCCCCGGGTCGTCGTAACTGTTTATCCTGCGAATCCATTTGGCGGCATATCGCCGATTAGAGGACACGTACCACGTCCTTACTTGCAGGAGACTGCTTTGAGAATGGATCCTAGTGATATTTTCGACTAGGCATTTGGCTCTTTGTGAGCTGAACTAAATTTTAATTTGTTCACCTCGGCAAACTGTTGCGGAGGGTGGATGGATCTTGCTTTAAGTATTTAATGGATTGATTTCAATTTTAAATATTTTTGAGATTTTTGAGATTTTTTGAAATTTGGGATTTTTTGTGGAGTTTTGGGTTTTTGGATTTTTTATGGGTATTTTGGGTGGAGCTATGGAATATTTGAAATGTACTTTGGATATTTGGGAGATATTTGAAAATATTTGGGAACCCCTTCGGTTGAGATCTGCATTCAACACGGCCATCATCGGGGTGTTTGGGGTCATTTCCCTTTATTTGATTGGACCTTGTCGACTCTGTCTGGCTGTCGACAGAGGATCGGGTTTCGTAGGCTTTATGCCCTTATTAGTGAATTCATATTGTTGAAGGCCTTGAAGGCCAAATATGAATGCACAAAATAAATATTTCGGTCAACTCCGTAACCGCATATTTATTCGATATCTCAAACCCTATCTACTCCTATTTCTCTATTTAGGAGGATTGAGTTTCGTAGGCTTCATGTCTTTTCTTTAGTGAATTCTTTTGATTGTAGGCCTGGAATGCCTAATACGAATGTATTAAAACAAATACACTGGTCGCCACAGCCGTGTATTCGTTTAAAGGTTCGAACTTTGTCGACTTCTATTGATCCATATAGAAGGATCGGGGTTCGAACTAGAATTCACTTATCGACCCGCGCAGCATCCCTAGGCATCACGTGTGTACCAATAACACGCTCGTCGGGGCCCATGCGGATGATTTTTATATTGATTTAGACGTACCCCATTGTGTACCTATGTGTATACAAATTATAGTGCATGTACATGGGTACTTTAAAATATTTGTAGTTGTGTAGATAACTATTTTTTGGATGCACACAACTTTTCATTTGAAAGCTTATACACGCCTTCTGTCCGCTAATATGAGTGTTGCGGATCCGGTGGTGTAGCATTTTGATGTTGACTCCCCTTTCTCATTCACCGGGGATGGATTTTCTGGATTTTGGAGTCAAAGACTGCTGATTTGGAAAGAACTCCTTTTAGGTTCTTCGGCGTAGTGGACTTGGTATTTTCGGTGTTTGTGGGCACCCAAACTGTTCTCTCTTAATTATAGAACCAAAAAGAGACTTTGGGACACCAGGAAGTTTGGTTCAAATTTGTTCAAACCTTTCCCCCCTTTCTACCAAGGGGTGTCCTTTTCATACATAGAGTTGCCCTTGTACTCAACGCACTTGTAGATCTTGGTTACTGTCGTTGTAGATAATATCCGTACTTGTGTCCACAGTAATTTATTGTACTTTCAATACACTGTTGTTATCCACAAATATCCATTTGCAGGGGACCGCTGTATTCAATACGACCTCCTAAAAATATTTTGTAGAAGACCCATAGCTTCTGCACCATATCCACCATTTCACCAATCTCGAGTGGTTGTTATACTTGTTTGACCTCGTAGGGATCGTTGCAGGAGATACTTGTACTTGTGCCTACAGTGGTTCGTTGTCCTTATGAAGTACCCATTATTGTTGTCCATAAGTTATTTGTGTTTGCTGATGGAAGACTGTTGTATCCACTACGACCTTCTAGATGTATTTGTAGAAGAGCAGTTGTCCCTACACCATGTCCACCTTTCACCAATCTTAGGTGGGTTTGTTGATTATACTTGTTTGTAGAGGTGGATCTTCCACTATCAAATACTACTTTTGCCATCTCAATCTACAGGCATATGTAGGGATTGTTGTAGGAATTCATGCATCGAGGTCTTGTTCGCCACGAGTACCCCGTTGTTTGTTTGTATTGAAGTATGGTTTAGGCTCCTGATGAACCTCTCTTATTTGAATCCCATTTCAAATGGAAGATCGTCGTTGCATCTTATGAAGAAAATAAGCTTGTTATCTTTGATTAGCATCGCATTAAGAGGCCGGTCCTCCTTTGTTGGTTGCATTTTAAGAAGACCGTGAAAACTGCTTCAAGGTTTGCCTTCAACGATCTTAAACATTCAATCGATACAACCCAATGCCACAGAACAACCAGTAAGAACACCTCAGTAAATGAAAAGCCACAAAGAGCGATTCAAATGAGAATGTACATGTCTTCTTGAAGTCCAACTCAAGTTCTTGCTTGAGTTCAAAATGATTTGAATTTGGGTTCAATCTGAGTTTGAGTAGGAGTTCATAACCCCCACTTAATGTTATATAGTTCGAGCTCAGAGTACAAGTTCAAGTGTCCCATGCAGTCCAAGTCCTCAAGTTCAAGTACAGGTTCAAGTGCTTGTTCCGGGTCTTCTGAAGTTCTTGCAAGTATAATTTCATGTTCACTTTTGTTCGAAGTCTTCTGGGATCTTTGCAAGTTCATTCGTATTCTCAAATTGATTTTGATTTCTGATTACAACTTGATTTTATTTTATTTGGTTTTGATCTTGATTAATCATTTAGAGTTTCAGTTCAGATCCAAGTCCCCTGTTGTTCATATAAGTCCTCTGCACATTTAGTTCAAGTTCTATGCATTCAGGTCCAAGTATGAGTCTTCTATTGTTTATACAAGTCCTCTGCATATTTCAGTTCAAGTTTTGTGCATTTCTATTCAAGTACAGGTCTTCTGCATTGTTGCCCAAGAAGGTCTTTAAATTGTTCAAGTCTTTGTATATTTCAGTAAAAATTTCGGCAGCACCCCGGCATATCTCCCGTTTGGGGGAAAATACGGGAGCTGGGCCTTCCCACCACGCTACTCGAGCGTGTATGGTAGGTGTCCTTAGACACAGCGGCCGTACAAATTTTCATCCCACCACGCTACAAGAGCGTGTATGGGGCCTTCAGCAGTACCCATACAGAACACCAGTAGCACTCCCCACCACGCTACAAGAGCGTGTATAGGGCTCTCCCACCTCGTCGTATGCTTCGCACCGGGCTCCCTCCTACTGTGCTACAAGAGCGCGTATAGGTGGTTCCCCGGTCCGCTGTAAATGTCGAGCATGAGATTTTGGACCATCATACCTTTGCGTAGCAGTGTCGGCGGTGTCGGTGTCAAGGTCGAGGACAGTCCCCACCACGCTACAAGAGCGTGTATAGGGCTTACCCGCCTCGTAGTATGCTTCGCACCGGGCTCCCTCCTACCGTGCTACAAGAGAGCGTATAAGTGGTTCTCCGGTCCGCTGCAAACGTCGAGAACGGGATTGGAGTTAGAATTATACCTTGGCGACTCTGGCGGTGGCTCGTGGATCGAGGCAAGAGGGGTAGGCATGCTTCCCCTTTTTTTTCTTCTTCTTTTTTTCTTTGCAACTAATTATAATTAATAATAATTAAAATAATTAATTATAATTAATTATGATAAATATCAATTAATTATAATTAAAAATAATTAATTTATAATTAACTTAATTAATTATAATCAATTATAATTAATAATAATTAATTAAATTAGAATAACTAATTATAATTAAAATTAATTAATTATAACTAATTATTTTTATTAATTAATTATCATTTAAAAATAATTAACATATAATTAAATTAAGTAATTAAAATTAATTATAATAATATAATTAATTATAATTAAACATAGTTAATTATAACTAATTATATTAATAATTATTATTATCATTATTAAAAAATTTAATAATAATAATAATAATAATAAAACAAATAAACAGCCTTAAAGGATGTTTAGCCTGTTTGGTAACAGGGATTTGGCCGAAGAAGTGCGGGTAATGGAGAATGTTGCCTTCACACAAAGCGAGCTCCAGTCGTGTTTCTGATCCAATAGGAAGATGAGGTCGTCAATGGAGCGTAGTCGATCAGCCACGAAGGGTCGGAGAAGTCGCTCGAAAGGGAGAAAGTTATCTCTGCAGCCAGCGAGCTCCCGCCCGTTGCTTCCGACCGAAATGCAGTAACTTCCGATCCTTCAGAGAGAGAATGTCGTCGAAGGGGCTAGGCCGAGCAGCCACACAGGGGCCGGAGAAGTAGCGCCAAAGGGAGAAAGTTTTTCTCACAGCCAGCGAGCTCCCGTTCTTCGCTTCCGATCAGAGGGGAAGGAAAGTCGGCAAAGGAGCTAAGTCGAACAGCCCTAGGGGAGTCGGAGAGGAGGCGCAGGAGGGGAGAAAGTTATCTCCACAGTCGGTGAGCTCCCGAATTGCTTCCGATCAAACTTCTGATCCCGCAGGAAGTGTCGTCGAAGGAGCGATGTCGTCTGGCCTCGAGGGAGATCGAGAAGCAATGCGAATGGGAGGACGTTGTCTCTACTGCCGGCGAGCTACGGTGTTGCTTCCGGCCAAAGTGTCGTAACTTCCGATCGCACAGGAGGGGAGAGAGCCAGAGAGCGACCGAGAGAGTGAGAGAGTGCGCTGCTTCGTTTCTTCGGCCATTTAAAGATGTGATCGAGTCGTGTAGATGACGTGCGAGGATGCGACTTTGATCGTGGCTACGACGTGTGAACGACGCGCGATGGTAGAGAGGTATGGGATTTGATTTGAGTTTTTTTTTATTATACAGGTCAATAAATGCCCCCCAACAAATGTGGTAGGCGTCTGGAGCGGGCCACGTTTGTTGTATGCTAATTGACCATGTGGATCTCTAGATATTTGTTCTAGATGTCATACTAGGGTTCCCATTTAGTGGATCTCCAAGAATTTGCTTGGATGTCACACTGAAATTTTCTCTTTAGTGGATCTCCAAAAGTTGTTTGGATGTCACACTACTCTTCTTTCTTCATGGCTCTTTTAGATGTATCACTTTGTATATCGATGCTAGTGGATAGTATATGCTCAGGATTCTTCGATCATCTGGTTGTATCTTGATGAAATTTTAAATATTTATTTGAAAATCTCGGCATGCAGCGCGATGTCAACCCAAATAAATATTTAAAATGCTCCCAGTCTTTAGGGATATTTATAGATGTCATTCAGGGTGTTCATTCTGTAGCTTTTGCTAGAGCCCCGAGATTTTGATTTCTTCTGTCCTGTGCTTCATGTTGCGGACTTGGTGAAGGGTTGTCTGATTTGTCTTTGTTGACTTGTCAGAAATTTTGTATTCCTTCTGCCCTTTACTTCTAGCTTTGACGGGCTTGTTGAAGAAGAATTCCTCCGATCCTTGCTTTGTGCTTTACGGATTTGTTGAAGGATTCGCAGGTTTTGGATTCAGTTAATAATATCGAATGTAGGTAGTATCTTGATCCTTAACCACTTGAGGAGACTTTAATCTGAATCACTTGAGTTCATCAGATCGGGAGAGCTCTTCCTACATTCGTCCTCTTGTTGTTGAGATGGGGGTTCCTCTACTACGGCCTTTCTTATGGCTTGTCGAGTAGATGGAGCTGCCAGTGATCCGGTCATATTTGGGCTTGTTGGATCCGACCTCTTACACCCATTCAGGCTTCAGACTTGAGCTATGAGAATTGTGCTTCCCAATGCTGATTTTATTGAACTTGGCAGATTTAAAGTCATCCTTTGTGGTTTTAGATTTTGGAGCCTACGAATATTCAGTAGTTGTTCGAGACTCATCCTTCCACTGTAACTTTGATTCTCCAGTCATTTAGGAGAATTTTGTAAACTACGATCACTTGAACTTGTCGAGTCAAATTTGCCTTCGTACTTCCTACAGTCTCTACTGACGGGTTGACGAAGTGGGGGTTCCTCTACTGTGGCATTTCTTATGGCTTGTTGAGTAGACGGAGCTGCCAGCAATCCGGCCATATTTGGGCTTGTTGGATCCGACCTCTTACACCCATTCGAATCTTAAGCTTCAGGCTGTCGAAAGACTTCAAGCTTCTTCGGCTCAATTTTGTAGGAGTGTGTAGTTACAAAAGTCTCTTTCTTGACCTTTGAGTCTTGGTTTATTGGAGGTGCTGTCTCGATCTTTTGAGAGGTCTTCTGCATATACTTTGAAAAAGAAGATCTTTGTATTCTTTAGCATAAAAAACATATGAATTGATAATTTTAAATATTTATTCGGGGATCTCGGCATGCAGCGTGATGTCGACCCAAATAAATATTTAAAATGCCCCCAGTCTGATGGAAAATTTTGAAATGTATACTCATAACACGAGAATTTCAAAATAGAGAATATATACGCTTATAAGCGTGCATGAAAATATAGCGTATTAAACATGACATCTGCTTGAGCAATTCATGCATAGTATTTCTTCAGTTATCGGCCATTGATTGGCGGCATGAGCCTTTGACCATTCAGATCAATGAGTTGATAAGCTCCATCCTGATACACCTTTTCGATGACGAAAGGTCCTTCTCAATTGGAAACGAATTTGCCACCAATTTTTCTGTGCGGGATGATTGACCTTCTCTGCACAAGGACCAATTCCCCTTCTTGAAATGATCGAGGACGCACCATTCGATCAAAAGACTTTGTCATTCTTGCTCGGTAAATTTCTAAGGTCTGCTGAGCTTGCAACCTGATTTCATCGAGTGCATCGAGCTCCTCCATTCTTAACCGAGCATTTTGTTCCTGAGTCATCTCATTCTGGATAGTAACTCGAAGGGATGGAAGTTCAACTTCTAGTGGCAGTATAACTTCAACTCCGAACACCAAAGAGTAAGGAGTGACTTTAGTTGACATTTTGTAGGTTGTACGATACGCCCACAACGCTTCTGCCATCTTCATATGCCACTCTCTTTTGTTCTTGGAGAGAATATCTTTTAGTAATTTCACCAATGTTTTATTGAAGGCTTCAACCAAGCCATTTGCTCTTGGATAATATATAGATGAATACCGCCAATTGATTTTATGTCGATCAACGAATTTGTAAATTTTTGTACTTTTGAAAGCAGTTCCGTTGTCTGAGATTATGCGGCGTGGCACACCAAATCTGTAGACGATATTATGGGTAAATAAGTTGATTACATGCTCGGATGTAACTTCTCTGAATGGAGCTGCTTCTGCCCACTTAGAAAAATAGTCTATCGCTGCCAAGATAAAGCGGTGTCCTGCTAATGACGGTGGATCTATTGGCCCAATAACATCAGTACCCCAGCATTCGAATGGCCAAGATGCTATTGTAGGGTGCAGTGGATTAGGCGGTTGATGTATAATATCACCGTGAATCTGGCACTCATTGCACCTCTTAGCATGATTAATACAATCTCTGATCATGGTCGGCCAATAGTAACACATTCTTTTAATTTTGACTGACATCTTGGGACCTGATTGGTGCGCTCCACAAAGTCCTTCATGAATTTCTGCCACCACCTTATCAGCTTCTTGGATCCCTAGGCATCTTAGCCACATTTGATCAAAAGCATGTCGATACAATGTGTTGTTGACAAATGCGTATCGTAGCGCCCTCTTTCTGATTTGAGCATCTAAAGATTTGTCCGTTGGCAATCTACTTTCTTTGAAATAGTCAATGAAAGTTTGCCTCCAATCATCATCTTCCTCGACATTTAGGCAATACCACCATGACTCTGAAGCTTGACTAGCCTTGCGCCTTCTCTTAGGAACTTGTTATTCTTCAGATTGATCTTCGGGATTAACTGGTTGGGGAGGTTGAGGATCAACCGGAGTTGCATCCTGCTGGCTTGAATTTGGTATTCCCTCTGCCTGTGGGAATTATATTAATGCTGGCTTTAGGATCCGACGATTGTGCACCATAATTATTATAGGCCATTCGTCATTCATATTCGTCATTTCTTTAGCCAGTTTAGAAAGGGAATCAGCTTTACCATTTTGTCCTCGGGGAACTTGAGTAAATTTTACCACTGGAATTTGCTTTATAAGTTCAAGAACTCGCCGATGATAACATGCCAACTCAAACTTGGTGATTTTATAAACTCCCAATACTTGATTTACAATAAGTTGAGAATCACCAAAAATTTGGAGATTTTGAATTCTAACATCGATTGCAATCTCCAATCATGCTATTAAAGCTTCACATTCAGCTTCATTGTTGGTCCGAGGTTCAGTCAAGCTGAAAGAGAAGCTCATTATGCCTCGCTTGGGTGCGACGAAAATGAGTCCAATTCCGGCTTGAGCTTTTTCTAGATTTGGAGGCCGAGCATGTTTAATTGATGATACTCCATCAAAGTACATTTCCCATACTCGTAGCATCTCCTCCTCTTTGACATTCATGATCTGCTCGTCAGGTAGATCATCGTTGAGCGGTAAATCTGCAGGGATAGGGTATGCAGTGAGAAAATCTGCCAACACCTGCCATTTTACTGCCTTTTGACGGATGTATGTGATATCAAACTACAATAGTATCACTTCCCACCTCGTTAAACGACCTGTCAATGCTGGTCTTGTCATCAAGAACTTCAACAGATCGATCTTTGATATCAAGGTGATTTTGTGAGACAACATATAATGACGAAGCTTCTGAACTGCGAAGATCAGGGCCAAGCAATGCTTCTCGATTGGAGAGTAGCAGATTTTTGCTCCTATCAACCTCCATCTGATATAGTAGAGTGCATTCTCCTTGCCTTCTTCATTATGCTGGGCCAATAGTCCTCCGAGGGACTCTTCTAGTGCTGCCGTGTATAGTATAAGAGGCTTCTCAAGGATTGGCACCGCAAGAATGGGCGGATTTAACAAATATCTTTTCAGTCTTGGATTAAAAACATTTAAATTTGAATGATTGTAATTATTATTTGAAGAAAATTCTAAATGTTTTTTATTTGCATCAGAAGAGACTAATTTAAACTAAACTAAGGGGTTGGAAAGTGCAAATTTGATTCTTTATAGCTTTTTGGTGCATCTCATCCAACATTACATTAAAGAATAGACCCTAAGCATCTACATTACTTTTCCAATGACAAATTTTAAAAGCCTTACAATCGAAACGAAAACTGTGTCAAAGCTTGCACATACTTCTAAATATCGCAATAAAATTCTATGCGGTACAAAGCTCGTGAAACAATATATGGTTGCTAGATTTCATTTCAGATTTGTCCAAGAAAGTGAGATAAAATCATGTTCAGGATCAAATTTTAATGGCAAGAATCCTGCAGAAGGAATAATCAATTTAAAGAAGCGTCCTCAATAAAATTAAATAGGGAATCAAGGCATAAATACTATGAAAAATATTGCAAAATGAGATAATGCAAAGAAGCCGGTGATACAAATGCAAATATTTAGATGAAACCAGCAAAAAGAACGTCGAGCAAATTGAACGAACCTTCTTGCCCTCTTTCGGATCAATGCCGTGAGTTCCGCTAGCTGCTCCGCCGTCATGGCCTCTTCGCCTCCAGAATCTCCCCAAACACCACCTCGCCCTTCCTGGCCGACATCGATGAAACTGACGAACCGTCCAACGAGTTGCTGTGCCGATGCTTCGCCCTCGAGGTCTCCGCAGACGCTCGCCATCTCCGGCATTGCCCGTCCTCGCTCCTGGTCCCCCTGAGCTCCTCGCCACCCGATCTTGACCCACGCCGTCCTCCGACCCCGATCCGCTTCCTCCACTTGCATCCGATCTTCTCAATGTCTATATAAGTAGAAAAAGGTCTTCCTCGGACCCGATCTCTTCGAAGCTACCCGTCTCCATAGGATCCCGGAGCTCAGGCCGAAGTCTTCAGGGATCCGCAGAACAACTCGGATCTAGCACGTCTATGGAGTGGGCTGCCAATTGAAACCAACGAAGTGGCCATAGCTCCAGTAGCCACCGCCGTGGCAACACGTCGACAATGCATTGCTCCCCACCTGCCGGGAGAAACTGGGGTTTAGGCCAGTGTTAGTGCTCAATGTTTGGGATGGATCTATGGGATTCGTTTGCATTTCTTAACCTCCCCGTCGTTTCATAAGACAGAGAGCGAAGTAGGCGGGAGGGACGGAAGGATCCCAACGGAACGAAGAAGCTGAAAGTCCTCCTTTTTATCCTGTTTCTTCCAGCGAGTCAGAACCGCACCGTCGCATTTTGACGCCTATATAGGAGAAACAGAATCCGATTGCGACGTTTGAGCCTTAAACGCGCGCAGTCTAGCGGATTGATTTCTTTAATAATGTAACTTCTTGCAAATGGAGGTTTAAGGCGTTTCGATGAAAAAAAAAAAAACAAAAACAAAAAAAAAAAGAGAATTTTTACTGTCAAAATTTGGAACTTTTATTTGGTCCGCTGAATGCATGTAGAGCTACGGTCGGCCGGCACTAAGATCTCAGGCACAAAACGAGAAATATCGAGCAAATACCGACAATTTCAAACAATAACGAGAAATATCATTATGTGAAGACAAAATACAGAGTAATACCGAATAATCCCAAAAAATACCGAGTTTTTTCTAGAAAACTCGATATTTTTTTGGATTACTCGGTATTGATCTTCACAGACGGTATTCCTCGTTATTATCAAACAATACCTAGCAATAACGATCAATACCGAGCAAAAACCAAGTAACAATCTTCTGACCGAACGTAGAGCTACGTCCGGTCAGAGAACGTAATAAAGTTCCAAAATTTGATTATGACAGAAATTTTAAAATTTATTTAAGAGGAATGTAATAAAGAAGTGTATAATTATTAATATATTATATCACTTTATAAAAATTAAATTTTAAATTTTATTTTTTGAATAAAAAAATAAAATTTAAAATTTAATTTTTAAATTTTATGGTAATTAAATTTTGATTAAGATAGAAAGACCTTGATTTTCTTCCAACAACTCTTTATGAAATGATGGATATTTTTTCATAATTTAAAATAAATTAACATTTAAATTATTATTGAACAAGATTTGTATTTTATATATGATATTAAATTTACTTTATTATTGTCACTAAGCATAGATTTATATTTATATATGTGAATTAAATTTGCTTTCATCAACACGAATCTTAATGCAATGTTTGTGCTCAAAAAATTTAAATTAAATTCGGAATCATTTGCAGATTGATTAATTAAATTTAGTAAAAAATTGAGAGTTTTGGCAAGATAATCTTACAACATCAAAAGTGATTGATCCGAATCCAAACGAGGTTAAATCAAGTATATAAAAATATAAAAATTTTTAAGACATTGATTGGATCAAACATTTTTCAAATCTAGCATGCTTATAGTAACAAATGAGAGGCTCTATAAGACAAATCCAACAAACCCAAGCTCACTCAAATATGATGTTATTTAAGCACTTAAATGCTGAATAAATAATCTATAATCAAAGTATTTAATATGGTTGTTCAAATTGTCTACTCTAAAAGTAATATAAAGATCCTCATTCTCCCAGTAAAAAAGGGAGACCAAAGTTTAAAGGCATGGAGATATAAGAACTCTAAAGCTCTACTTAGCATTCAACATCAATAATAAGCACCAACCATCGTTGACAATGAGTGCCACTGTCTAACCGACATTGCTCAATTATTGTCATCCAATTATCATCTATCGACCTTCATTACCTAACTGACATTATCTGTGTCACGACCCAACCCGATTAGGATAAGTCCTATTGTGTTGAGCTATGACAAACAAATCT
Organism: Dendrobium nobile; assembly: GCA_022539455.1. Taxonomy (NCBI): domain Eukaryota; kingdom Viridiplantae; phylum Streptophyta; class Magnoliopsida; order Asparagales; family Orchidaceae; genus Dendrobium; species Dendrobium nobile. Next base: position 22,933,285 of record CM039720.1, read on the forward strand.
TAAGATTTAGTTTTTAAATGTTCAGATTCCTTTCAATATTCATTTTAAATAAGCTAAAAAACTACATAGCAACTAAAAACCATCAAAATATTGTAAATAAACTTTTCCACAATATTTCTTTCATTTCTTCAAAATGTATCTACATTGTATTCATTGTTATAAACAAAAAACTACAAAACTGAATATAACTAATCATGATTATATGAAAATCAAAACCATAAGCAAAACTATAGTGAGCTCAACTGGCTCATTGGGCCATACAAACTATTTAAATTTCCAAATCCTTTTTATTAATTTTTCTTATATTTATTTCAAAATATTAAAAGAACTTAAATGTAGTATAATAAATCATTGTACTAAGAAAGATAATAGGAGCATAGGAGTTATCCAATTTATTTAAATAATAATATTGAGCAGATAAATAAGATGCCAAATAATAATACTAAGAGGATAAATATACTAAAATTTATATTATAGAATAGTTCATATCATAAAGAATTTTATATCACATATCTCAATCTCATATAGAATCCAAAGGATATAGCCCCTTATGATTCTCTTTTGTGCTTGTAACCTTAGTTTATGCCTGTAGGAACCAAAACATAGCTTATAACACCATAATATGCCTTCTAGGCACCAAAATATTCTCTTCATAGACAGAATCTCGAAGGATTATGACCATTTATATCTCCCAGTAGTCCCATTTCAATCACATAAGCACATATTCATCACATTATAACAATTAAAATATTTATAACAAAATTGAGCACGTGTCAAATTGCACATTTTATAATGGTTGGCAATAAAAAATTATATTCTATAAAAGTTTACTGTTTCAAAATATAACCAAATTTTGAATGATTGTGTAAAACACTATTTTATGGCAGTCATTGTACTACAACACTATTTTTCAGTACCGAATTATTTTTATTCGATAAAAATTGCTAAATTTCAAAAAATGACTCATAAATTTGTTTAACAAAATATTTAAAAATGTTCATAATTTCAGTCTCTATAAATATAAAAAGTTACATGATAAAAAAAATTTTCATTATAAAGTTATTCCCATTTTTTGCTAACAGAAAAAAGATAATCAGAAAATTTAAAAAAATAATCTTTTAAAATTGATATAATCATAATCTGACTTTTTTGATCTGGATAATCTTTTCAACTGGTCCGTCGCTAAAAATGGCTGGAAGCGGCTCAAATTGACTTTTCCCTTGCCAAAGTTTATCTCTCTCTCTCTCTCTCTCTCTCTCTCTCTCCTCTCCTACAATTATCAGCTGCTCGATCAAATGAATGGAAAGTGCTTTTAAAATATATTTAAGTGCTCAAAATGTCATAGTGTTGCGGCACTAGTTAAAAATCTCAAACTTAATACTATAAGTGTTGCAATATCACATTTGGTGCTTTGGCTGAGTGCAATGCTTAGGTGCACTAACACTTAATGCCGAGGCACTTAAATAGTGACATTTCTTAGATTTTGCCAAAATTCAGGCCAAACACTCAGGACTCCTAAACTACACATAATCATTTTCATGCACCAAAACACTCCAAAGGCATGTAAATGGTTAAAAAACTAAAAAAGTTAAAAATATTTACCTTTTTTATCTAATTGGGTCAAAATGAATAGAACTGAATGATAACCAGAGATGTTAAAACTCTTCCCTCCTCAAAAAAATATTGCGCTCGACATTTCAACACTTTTTTTAGATCACATAAATATATCAGTGTACAACTATCTCATCTCAAAATCTTTTTTTCCAAGTAACATTTCATTCGTCGTTCCTATTCTTCCACTAAACTCTAATCATAGGATCTATTTACTAGTTAGTTTTTTAACATCATTGCTAGAATCCTATCTAGTTTCTTACATGTAGCGTAACTTGGACGTACCTCGATGTCTTCAAGAGATCCTATTTCCTGAATCAAAAATTTCATTTCTCAAAGTGACACATGGAACACAATTATGAATCTCAGACATGTGATCTGACAACTATAAACATATACGTCGATTTCCTAATCATTTAATAATCTCAAATGGTCTATCATTCCTTGGAATCAATTTCCCTTCCTAGCCAAATTGTTAATGTCTTTCATCGACCAGATCTTCATATATACAAAATACCTATCTAAAATTCTACAGCCGATGCTTAGCATCAAAATATTATCACTGTTTGTCTGGTACAACCTTCAATCTGTCTATGACTAAAAGGATATTTTCAGTAGCATAATCTATTAAGGTTGCCTAATCATATGTCTCTCTCTCACCTAAATCTAAGATAGAAGGTTTTACATTTTCTATCATAAAGCTTCATATGAAGACATACATATGCTTGATTGAAAATTATTATTCTAAGAAATTTATAAAAGGAATGTGGTCTTTTAAACTGCCATCAAAATCTAGAACATAGAGTCTCAAAGGATCCTCCAGATAAATTTTAATGTACAAATTTATTCCCATTCCTTACTGAATACCCCTCTACAAAGTCTGGAGGTAAGCATCCCACCAGAAATTATAACCTTCGGTATCCCAATCATTTCTAATAATCTCAATCACATATACATGTACTAATCTGTCTGCAGAATCAAACTGTTAGATCAGATGAAATGGGTTGATTTCGTCAGACAATCAACTACAACCCAATTAACATATTATCCCTATCTTAACATACACTACAGGAAAACCCGTCATTACCGCGGACTAAATCCGCCGGAACACAATAGAAATCCGACGGTAATATAAGTTTCCGGCGCATGTTTCGGCGGAAATCCCTACGCCGGTTTAGGCCGCGTCGATAATTTTTTTCCGACGAATCTAATTCGCCTGAAAACATTCCGGTGCACTTTCCGACGCATTACCGGCGTAATAATCGATTTGGTGCCGACGACTTCCAACCAATAAATTTCGCGCCATATACGCCGGTAAATGTCATCGTATATCCGGCTACTTACCGCGGACTAACGCCATAAGTTCGCCGTAGACAACCTACAATTTTGTTTGCGGCACAAAGTTTTCTGCCGGTACGTACCGGCGGCCTTAACTTAACTTAGTATTATGCTTCTTTTTTAGTGGCCAACATTCGGCTTCAACCATCCAACTGAATTCTTTTGATAATATCCACATCTATTTCACCATCACTCTGAATAATAGATCCAAGATATTTAAAAAGTGTTACTTATTAATGACTTGATCGCTCAAAGTCACAATCCCCTCACTAGGTCTATTACTACTAAAATTACACTTCATATAATCCGTTTTTAGAACTACTCAATCGAAAAAACTTAGTCTCTAATGTTGATCTCCATAATCCAAGTTTACCTTCAACTCCCTCTCTAGTTTATCAACAAGAAGCATGCACCAAGGAATATCCTCTACAATGTCTAGTGAGAACATCCATGACTAAAGCAAAAAGATATGGACTTAAGGCTGATCCTATATGTAATCCAACCGAAATAGGAAAAAAAAACGAAACAAAATACCTTCCATCGGCAAAGAACCACCCTCGGCGGCGCGCGAGCAGGAAAGAGAGGATGCTCGCGAAGTCGGTGACCGTCGACGGCGAAGTCCGGTGACCGTCGACGTCGGCGAATCCGGTGACCGTCGAGCGACGAAGTCCGATGACCGACGTCGACGGCGAAGTCCAGTGACCGTCGGCGATGTCAATCCACGGCGAGCGACGGACGGCGACGGCGAAACACGCAGGAGAGAGAACGGAAGGAAACGAATGAGCGGCCAGAGGGGCTCGTGACGAAAAATAGGGCTTTCACCGGTGGACGTTCCGGCGGCGTAAACGCGGTAACATTGCCGACACAATTTGCGTCGGAATTAATTCGTTGAGTTTAAATACGCCTGCGCAATATCCCGCCTTCATTTGCGCCGGTATTTTTCCGCCGTAACGTGCGACGGAAATGGTTCAGAGCGCATTTTACCGAGCATAGGGCATGAGACGCCGGAAGGTTTCCGGCTTATGGTACACCGAAAATGCATCGTAAAGTTTCCGTCGTAGTAATCCGCCGTTACCTGCGCGTTCGTAGCGGCGCAAATTTTCGCCTGAAAATCCGAAGTAATCGGTGTTTTTCCCGTAGTGATAGGAAAAACCATAGTAACTTCTTCCCACTTTTACTCTAGAAAGAGTAATAGCTATAGACAACCTCTTGGTTGCTGATGCTATGTCTTTACTAACTAACAAGCTTAATATTTGAAACAAAATATGTCACTCCTTCTTCAATCTAGGCCACCAAAATATAGCTTTCAAATAACTAAACATTTTGCGCTACTTTTTGGGTGAATATTATAACCTGAATATTGAGCCTCATGTAAAATCTCTCACCTCAGATTACCAAAACAGGAACTATAATTTATTCTATAGAAGATAATACCATAATATCAAATACTCATTATTAAAATTTCTTCCCATATTTAATTAAATCAATAAACTTTGGATACTATGATTCATGAATCTTTTCTTGCAAAGAAGACTAAATAGTAATATGAGCCAATATTCATAATCCAATCATAAAAGAAATCACTCTAACTTTAATCTCTCTTTATCTATTTTAATGACTCATTAGAAGTGAGCTGAAGAAATAGAACCAAGAAGATTTCATGCTCAAAGCATCTACAATCACATTAGCTTTACTAAACTGATACTGAATAGTTAAATCATAATCTTTAATCAACTCAAGCCATCTCTTTGCCTCAGATTTAATCATTTTGAGGAATAGTACTTCAAAATCTGATGATAAATAAAAATCTCCACACCTGACACAATACAAGTAATGCCACCAAATTTTCAAAGCAAATAAAATAGTAGTTAACTCTAAATCATGTATCAGATAGTTTCTTTTATATGGCTTTAATTATTTAGAGGCATAAGCTATAACTCTATCATGCTGCATTAGAACATATTCTAATATCTCATTAAAGCATCATTGAATACCAACAAATCTTCTAGAAGAGCCAAAACTAGAGCAGAAGTATCAAGCAATTCTTCAATCTTTTAAAGATAGCCTCACACCCTAGTATCTAGATAAAGTTACTAACTTCTAAGTCAGACTCATTAAAGATGTTAAAATTTAAGAAAATTCATTCATGAACATCCTGTAATATCCAACTATACTCGAGAAATTGCATACCTTAAAAATAGTAGTAGGCATCAGTCTAATTAATAATTGCCTAAACTTTTTGGGGATCAACATATACCAGTACTACTCACCATATTTCCCATAAAGGAAATACTCCTCATTCAAAACTCACATTTAAAAATTTTGGCATATAACTATTGTTGCCTTAAAATCTCTAAAATAATTCTTAAATGATTGATAAGATCTTCCTTATAAGTAGAATAAATTAAAATATTATCGATGAAGATAATAACAAATTGTCTAGAAAATCTTTGAATATCCTATTCATTAGGTCCATAATAATAGATGGTACATTCGACCCCCAAAGGCATAACTAAGAACTATATATGTCGTACCATGTATTGAAAGCTATCTTCATATATCCATCTCTCTCAACTTCACCTGATAATACTAGAATACAAATCAATCTTTAAAATTCAGAAGATCTAGCAAGCTGATCAAATAAATTTTAAATTCATAGAGAGAATACTTATTCTTAATGATGTTATCCAATTCCCTATAATCAATGCACATGTCACATCATATCATCTTTTCTCTTTATAAATAAAATAAATGTTTCCTATGAGAACATATAGGATGAATAAATCCCTTATCGACTAACTCTTGTAATTGAACATTTTTACTCTGAAGCTCCTTAATGTGCCATCCTATATCCAAAAATACATCAATATAGAAATTAAAGTTTCTATTTGGAGGTAAACTGACTAACTCCTGGAAAATATATCTAAAAATCTCGTACTACTTAGACATAAAAAGACAACTGAATCTATACTATATCCCATACTAATGCCAAAAATATCATACAACCCTTCTTTGACAAACTATTCGCTTCCACAACATAGATCAAATTAGGATAGATCTCTTCTAACTACCCATAAATAAAGTAACTCGCTTCTTTAAATAATCAATTTGAGGCCATATACTGACTCAATCAATCCTACCCAAAATAACATTAAATAAAAAAATGGATAATAAAATCAAACTGTATTTTCTACTTCTTATTAAAAAATCTCATATTACAGAAATAAAATCTATTGGCTATCATACAACTCCAGTTGATAAAGTAACATAAAGAGAAACATGTAGTACAATTAAAGTTAGATGCACCAAATCAAAAGAAATGCTTAGAAATAAATGAAACTAACTCCAAATGGAATAAAATATTGACATGGATGATAAAAAATGTAATTCATACTATCATACATTTGAAGCATCATGATCCCCTGCTGAGTCAAACTATACATGTTTGGTGAATTGGAGTTGGAGTAACATAACTATCAGTCTCCCTTTCACTTGTAGATGACTAATTATTAAAAACCCGATCCACTGCTATACCAGTAGAATTATAATAAAACATGTGAAGTGGAGCTACCTCGGTCTCCCTGTCGGTCTAGTAGAACTCTCAAATATGGGCTCAAATATGGGTCAATTATATTCAAATCCTACCTGTGGACACTCTGCCATCCATGTCAAGCTTATCCACGTCTTAAATACTAGTAAATACCTTGTAATATTGATAAAAAATGGTGTCTATCACAACTCTAGCACATAGGTGCCCTTTTACAAGGCTCCTTGAACTATACCCTTACTCGGACCTACCATAGGTACAAATTATCCACCCTTCCTGGACTCTCCAGGTACAAATCTACTCTTCTTCTTAGAAAATCCACTATTAAAAGTCTAGCCACCAAACCTCTTCCTACACATAGTTCACATTGCTGAGTAGCTATCAGATCGTTCTCTATCAACGAGCCTCTTCCACAAGCTCAGAAAAATTAAAATGTGTAAATAGAACTAGAGACTGCCTCACAGTATCTCAAAGTCCTCTTAGAAACCTATAACACTTGTCCACATGTGAGTGCTAATAATTGTGGAGTTTATCTGTCCAAATAAATGAACTCTACCTCATACTACATGAATATCTTTCTCTCTTGAATAGTCTAAAAAAACTCTCTTCCATCTATTGTCATGCATAAGGTGGTAAAAATAAGACTCTAAACACATCTAAGAACTCATCCCAACTAATCAAAGAGTTTAATATTCCCCCTAAATTTCATGTGTCCTCTTGCCCATCACCAGTGCTCAGCTTCACCATCTAATAGAAAGATTGCTAACGGTACCTTCCTCTAAGGAGAACACTGCATACTATCAAATATATTCTCTAGCCTTCTTAAATTAGCCTCAAGTACACTAGGCTCAACAATACCCTAAACCTTAGAGGCTTCAATCTCAAAAACATCTCTAGATGTTAATCTATCTAATTAGATCTAATAGCAGGAATCTTGCTGTGCCTCACCCATCGTCTGGGCTATAAAGTAGTAAACTTTGAAACTATATCATATCTAACTATCAAAGTCATATTTGTGTAAAGGAGATACATAACTGACACTTTGTCCATCTAACATATTTAGGTTGGAAGATTCATAATCACACTGAATATGAATTGAATATACATGCACATAAAATAAATAATAATGACCACCTAAATAAACTCAAAATTACTACATTTAAATTATATCATATTCTATAGCTCTATTTTATGATTAATTCCAAAATTAATGCTCTGATACCATAAAAAGTTTGTCACAACCCTTCCGAACTAAGATATGTCCTATCGTGGTTGAGCCGTGATAGAGAAATCCCAAGTTTCTAGTTAAAATATTCATATTATCTTCTAATATTCATTTAAAAAAATTATAGACAACATAGCACTAAAAATATACAAAATACTATAAATATACTCATCCAAAAAATTTCTTCATTTATTTAAAATGTATCTACACTAGAATACATGAAAATATACTGAAATATATTAGCTAAAATAACAAACTAGTCATGAATGTACGAAAATCAAAAACCAAAATAAAAAACTATAGTGAGCTCAACCAGCTCGTAGGCTACACAAATCGATCTAAATTTCAAAATTTTTTATTAAATATTTTCTTAATCTTTATTTGTAGAATATTTAAAAGCTGTTTGGATGCAGACTAATAAACATGTACTGACAATGGTAACTATTAACCTCACTTTTAGCTAAGATCACTTGATCCACATCTACCTAATTACTTGCTACAATCATTGACCCATAATCATCTGATTTCGCATCTCCTTAGTTTAGATTCAATCACCCTCTATAATTAACACTTCAATCAATCAATCAATCAACCTTCAATAAGCTTCAATCATACACTAACATTCATTCAACCTATAATCACTCAGATGACAATTCGTTGATTCACAATCAACTGCCTTGCAATCACTTAGCTTATATCCTATTTATCATAATCACCTTGGTATCCAATACATTAATCAATTATCACTTCTATGGTCAACAATTATTGAACCTCAATCACTTAGATAATTGCATCCCTGCATTAACAATCACTAACCAATATACTAGCTCTTTGATCTCAATCATGATCCAATCACTTAAGTAGAGCTCTATACTCAATTCATCATGCATCACTGATATCTCTGAGCTAATGGCTGGACCATTTGACCCAATTGAGCTAGCTCAAGCTATCACAATTGATTATACACCTCAATCACCTCCATGAACCCAAATCATTCCCATCAAATCTTCAAAATCCTTCCAATACATGATTCAAATGCATTTAAACTTTTCATGACTCAATTTCATAAGTTTGACTTGTGGCAAACCATCAAAAGAGGTCAAAACCCTTACATACACTCATCATGTAATTAAACCCTTACATCTTGGCTTCAAATCATATAATTACATCCCATAATATCATTTCAAATATTCCATTTGCCTAACCCGATTGATTTAACCAGCTTTGACTAGTTAAATTAGTCAAAACCTCCAAATGAACTCAAATGGTCAACTTTTAGTCAAACTCTTATCCATTGCTTCAACCTCATCCATTCCACCTCATCAAGGCTTAATGTCATTCCCATAGCCCCTCAGCTTAGATTGACTTATGATTGGTCAAACTGTCAATAATTATCATTAAAATCCTTATTTGGTTAAACCATTTTGGATAAGCCATTTCCCTCCAAGCTAAGCCCTCGAGCCTTCCAAAAGTTTTCAAAAAACTTCATAATCCTCAGCTTAGCCTTAATTAACCTTGGATTAGTCCTAAAAAAGCTAGGTGTCCCCCTCCAATTGAATGAGGCTAAGTTTCCACTTCTTTGTATAGCTTGCCTCACTACTTGCCTAACAGTCTATGACATATATCTTTCATCTAAGCATGTCCTGTTTGTTTATGTTTGAAAAGAACATTTGCCTTGCATGAAAAAATGCAAAACAAATCAAAATTAATTTTCCTTAAGAAAATTAGAGATTGACTTTGAAATTTAATTCTAAAAATGAACCTACATTAGAGATAATATATCATCTCGGAAGGCAAAATAAAATCACCTAATGGGTTCAGACTTAGAATTAAGAACTTTCTCTTGAATATCATAACCAAATCTAAGAGGAATTACATAGACCCAGTAGGGCCAAATGGAGTTCGATCAAGTATTTAACTATGAAATCTAGATGAATTATTAGTTAACTTCATATTTGAGGTCTGTTAACAAATGATATTCTCCCTGAAAGAAGAAAATATCATTATTATTAATATTTCGAACATGATGATAACGATATTCATTGATTTGATTTTAAAAAGGAAGAATTAATTTGAGCTCTTAAAAAGTAGATGTGAGTTCTAAATCTCCTACGAGTGCAAACCCTCATGGTTAATTACACGCCAGGAATTGAATTCTCTAAGAATACTCTCGATTAGAATGATGAACACAATTTTACTTTTAGATATTTTTAAGAAGTGATATCAAGAAAATGAATTTAGAATCTCAACTAGCATAGATCAAGTTTGAACACTTATTTTAGATATTAAAAGAAGAGGAGTATGAAGCACTTTTAGATTTTAAATAATTCAGAAGTGTCTTAACCTATTCTATGTGTTAAGCTTTAGTTTTAGATCGATATGAGCTTTGATTTGAGTTGATCAATTTCTTAGAATGTGTGTATTTAGATTCTTAAAGTTGGGGACTTAAGATTTTGAGTTTTCCATGGATCCAAGTCTAAATTGGGCACTGAATAATAATATCCCAACCTAGCTAATGTAGTGCAAAACTTGGATTTATCATAGCCTAGATTAGGGAGCCAGCTAACCACTATGAATTTTAAAACTATGAGTTTGGTCTTTTTATTATAAAGGAGTGGTAGGGATGTTGTTTAATTAAGCTTTTTAGAGTTGGAGCATACATCTAGAGCAGATCCTAATATCTCCTTGACTTATGTAGGGTGAGTATGCTTGAGAAAAAATATAAATAAATTTTAGACTTTATTAATTAGTTTCTAATGTAATGTATGCAAATTGACCTTGTATGCATAAAATATATAAAAATAATTGAAAAAGGCTTTAAAATTTTTTATCTTAAAGATTGCATAACATCCCCTGACAAAACTACACCCTAATAGGTCAGGTGGTCTGCAGAACCGCAGGCGGGTGGTGCCTAATAAGGAAGAGAAAGTAAAAATATGCTTATGTTAACTCTCGGCGTCCCGAGCTTAATTCTTAAGTAGTTTGAATTTTTATATGAGCTTAAAAATTTTAATTTAATTTTGAGTAAAAAAAAGGTTTTCATCCATACCCTCTACGATCCTCACATATCCATACTAAATCAAAATTAACATGCAATAAAGAAAGCTAGAAAAACCATGCATTTCTACTACACAATCAAAATAAATCAATAAATTAAATGAATTAACTACATCAAATGTCATGTGACATGTGCTACTTATATTATAACCACAGGTCTATTTAAATTAAAAGTGGTTGGGTACCATTGACAATAACCCAGATTCTAATCCTAGGTCTGATGCAATGACTTTTTGAGTGGGATACTCTTTGTCTTCACTTCTTCATCCTTCTACGAGCTCCTTAGAATTCGTCAGATTGAATATCTAAATGAAAAAAAAATTCTCCCCATAGGGGTGTTTTCTTTTCTCTTTGGATATTAAAATTATCATAACTTGGATCTCAAAATCGATAGAGTACTCCTCCATAAGGAAGTTTTGTTCTCTTTGGATTCTAAGTTGGATGGGTATCCCACTCAAAAAACCAACTCTCACATTACAACTAAATTTAATTAAATTACATCACATAAAAAATAAAAGAAAATTTATAGACACCAACATGGTTATTACCTTAGCAATTAAAATTAAAATCATCACAAGTAGTTATACAAATCAAATTGCTCAAATTAAATTCACAACCTCGCTTGGCCATGCTTTTTTAAATTTTAAAGGACTTTAGCAATTAACACTTGCAAAAAACTTCATTATTTAGACTTTATTTTGCTCCTTTAATTTAGCCCTACATTAGCATGACCACCTAAAAAAAATCCTATAAGCATCCAGATCATTTCTAACCTAAGAGTAATTTATATGTCCATCACATCAATTCACAGATACATAATTAAAAAAACACATCAATCACATAATCAAATAAATCAACCAGCATGTTGAAAAACCACAAAAACTCGGCACACGACAGCAAAAAAGTAAAACACTAATTAGCCTACAACTAGAGTCGGTTTGTCCTAGCAAATCATCTAAAGTGTGTGGAGTAGGCTGTTTGGCTAGATATGTCCTAATTGGGTAGTTTTATTAATGTTGTTTAATGTTTTGATTTGTTGAAAGCTTAAGGTGATTCTAAATTTGAGTTTAAATATTAGTTTTTTTAAAGTCAATTTTAAAGTGCATTTTAACTATTAAATGGTTACTACCTTTGTTTATACTAGGGTCATGAGTTTATTTTACATTTCTTAGGGCTAAGTTAATAGCATCGTAGGCCCCGATTACTTAATAGTAATTTGTATTAATTGAATTAATTTAATTAGTTGAGGACTAAGGGTTGATAAATTTTAAGTAATTGATTAATGCTAGTTTGAGTGATTAAGTTAGAATTTTTTGGAGTTTTTAGGATAATTATTAAATTTTAGGATTTTTAAATTATTTAAATTTATTAATTAAAGGGTTAAAAGTTATCTTTTTAAATTAAAGTGATTTATATATTTTTGATATTTTTCCTAAATACTAGACCTTGAGATGAGTAATTGGACATTGAGTTTGTTGAATTTTAAATTTTCTACATTAAGTTAAGAATTTTTTAAAGTTTTGATCAAGATTTGAACTACACTTGACCAAATGGTTAACTTTTTTTGACTAAATTTTAAAGGTTTGGCATTTTTAGAAAATACTAGATCTAAGTGGAGTTGAATGGCTTTGAGTTTGATCAATTTAAAATTTTTTTTAGATTAATTATGATTTTTTAAAGTCGGCTAATTTATGGAATTTTTAAATTATTTAATTAAGGATGATTTGGAAATTTTGATCCAAATCTATCCTAAACTCCTTGAAATTACTCCCAAGGTCAGAAAATGACCTAAGGGAATAATTCCAAGTGTTTAAGATTTTTTTTTAAATTTTAATTATTTTAATTAACAAAATTAATTAAAAGTTAACTTCCATAAAAAATTTAATTATTCTTTACTTAAAAGTACGATCAAAAGACTTTAATTTTTTCATGAGTAGAGGGTTAAATTATGGTCAATTTAATAACTTATATCATAAATTTCAGATTTTACATGAATTAATTATGGCTTAATTAGGCTCCTGGCAATTCAAGGGCTAATTTGGGCTTCCTATAGGTGACCAATGGGTTCCAATTTCACTAAAACTTGGGCCATGAGTTCTCATGTTCTTCAAGGCCCAAGCCACTAAATTTGGGCCTAAGGGATCCTCTAAAGTGGGTTAACCAAACCACCTAACTCCTAGGGTTACCTTCAAAAATTCAACAGGGAGATTTGGACCAGGGATTTGGGTGTAATTGAAGGCCAACTAACCACTTACACTATGAATAATTAACACACCAAAGCAAACAATCTTAAATCTCATTGGAAAGATGATTGGGTTAGTTTGAATTTAAGTGACCCCTAAATCTAAATTAACCCAAAACTAGCCCTTAATTAAATCAAACAAGGAGAAAATTTGTAGACATGTCCAGAGAGCTCTTAATTAAATCAAATAAGGAAGAAAATTTTTTGACATGTCAGAGACATACCCAAGATTAATTCCTCAAAGTTTCAATCCCTAAAGAGTTATCCAATGCAAAAAATGTAAAAATACCCTGGTTCTAACTATTATAGCTTAAGTTTCATGCATGCTCAAGGACTCATACCCATATGGCTTTTCAAGGTCTCAACAATACCTTTCAAATGAGTCTGAAAACACCTAAATCAGCCAAGTGATTGAGGAGATATTAATTTCAAAATTTTTTATATTTTGTTGCGTCCTGGAGTATTCCACATGTAGAAAATGATAAAGTTTAGCATCTTAGCGTGTACGAAGATCCAGCACACAAGCAGATAATGAGAGAGTGGTGTGCATTTTTAAGAGACACCAGAGTTTTTACATGGAAACCCCTGAAAAGGGGAAAAACCCACGGGCTCTGGCCCAGTTTGAATGAATCCTACTATATTTGCAGTCGATTACAAATGAGGCCTTCTTAGGAGAAGACCTTAGCATGATGTTAATAAATATACGCTATAGAGCGCATTACATGGTGGGAGTTATAATAATCCACATAGACATGTTTGTTTAGTTGGAAGGGCCATTGCCGGCAAGAGACAGAGGTCAAAAGACCATTGTCTGGCGAGTAGGTTGAGAAGAACCGTAGTTGGTAGGAGACTGGGTCAGAAAGGACCGTATTAAGGAGGGTGGTTCTTCAGGAGAACTCTCAATGTCAAGTGGTTGCTTGGAAGAAGTCGGCATCAGTGTGGTGCCTGGTGAGTGCCTTAAGTGGTGGTTCAGCGGAGCAACATCGCGTCAAAGGTGGTCTGGCGTGAGTGAGGGCCTCAAGTGGTGGTCCGGCTGTGGGATTTTAACTGAATAAGTTCTGAGATAAATTTTGGAAGGCAGAATGGGTTTTTGTAGATAAGACACTACCAGAGATTTTGCCCTCATTTTACGAGGACTTTATAATCTGAGTTCTGGTTTCCTATAGGCGCAAGCCCCATAGTTAATTACCCCTCCCGATAACGAGAGAGAACTTTCGATTAAGGCTAGTCATCAATAGATACGTAGGAAACGTGTTATCTGGCATATAGTAACAGCAATGGGTATGGATTTGAGAATTGAATTGGATTGTGAATTTGGGAAGTTTGGATATTTGGAAAGATTTAATATTTAAAATAAAAATTTCACCATCTTTCACTTAAAGCTGATGGTGGGGGGATGGATGATGGACCCGATCAAGATCCCATGGTTCCGTCGTCCCGGGCCATCGTGGTCCCTGGTCTACTTAGTCAGAGGAGGTAGTCGACCCAACCTGACAGAAGGATCATTGTCGGCAGCCATGGATTGCTTCGTCCAAGGGGACCTTATAGACCTGGGGTGAATGTTTGCCTAAGGGGACAAATTTGAATTCACCTTAGCTTACAGAGGGCTTTGTGCCCTATCAATCATATCCTATTTTTATCTCATCAGGATTTGATGCCAATAAGGAGCGTATCGGCGCTGGCCATAACCGTATTTCGTGGTGCCATTTGGCGGCAAAATCACTCTGTTCAGAGGGCCCCGGGTCGTCGTAACTGTTTATCCTGAGAATCCATTTGGCGGCAGACCGTCGATTAGAGGACACGTACCACGTCCTTACTTGCAGGAGACTGCTTTGAGAATGGATCCTAGTGATATTTTCGACTAGGCATTTGGCTCTTTGTGAGCTGAACTAAATTTTAATTTGTTCACCTCGGCAAACTGTTGCGGAGGGTGGATGGATCTTCTTAAGTATTTAATGGATTGATTTCAATTTTAAATATTTTGAGATTTTTGAGATTTTTGAAATTTGGATTTTTTGTGGAGTTTGGGTTTTTGGATTTTTATGGGTATTTTGGGTGGAGCTATGGAATATTTGAAATGTACTTTGGATATTTGGGAGATATTTGAAAATATTTGGGAACCCCTTCGTTGAGATCGCATTCAACACGGCCATCATCGGGGTGTTTGGGTCATTTCCCTTTATTTGATTGACCATTGTCGACTCTGTCTGGCTGTCGATAGAGGATCGAGTTTCGTAGGCTTTATGCCCTTATTAGTGAATTCATATTGTTGAAGGCCTTGAAGGCCAAATATGAATGCACAAAATAAAATTTCGGTCAACTCCGTAACCAGCATATTTATTCGATATCTCAAACCCTATCTACTCCTATTTCTTTCTTATTAGGAGGATTGAGTTTCGTAGGCTTCATGTCTTTTCTTTAGTGAATTCTTTTGATTGTAGGCCTGGAATGCGCTAATACATGTATTAAAACAAATACACTGGTCGCCACAGCCGTGTATTGTTTAAAGGTTCGAATTCTGTCGACTTCTATTGATCCATAAGAAGGATCGGGTTCGAACTAGAATTCACTTATCGACCCGCGCAGCATCCCTAGGCATCACGTGTGTACCAATAACACGCTTCGTCGGGCCCATGCGGATGATTTTATATTGATTTAGACGTACCCCATTGTGATACCTAGTGTATACAAATTATAGTGCATGTACTGGGTACTTTAAAATATTTGTAGTTGTGTAGATAACTATTTTTTGGATGCACACACTTTTCATTTGAAAGCTTATACACGCCTTCTGTCCGCTAATATGAGTGTTGCGGATCCGTGGTGTAGCATTTTGATGTTGACTTCCCCTTTCTCATTCACCGGGATGGATTTTCTGGATTTTGGGAGTCAAAGACTGCTGATTTGGAAAGAACTCCTTTTTAGGTTCTTCGGCGTAGTGGACTTGGTATTTTCGGTGTTTGTGGGCACCCAAACTGTTCTCTCTTAATTATAGAACCAAAAGAACTTGGGACACCAGAAGTTTGGTTCTAATTTGTTCAAACATTTCCCCCCTTCTTACCAAGGGGTGTCCTTTTCATACATAGAGTTGCCCTTGTACTCAACGCACTTGTAGATCTGTTACTGTCGTTGTAGATAATATCCTACTTGTGTCCACAGTAATTATTGTACTTTTAATACACTGTTGTTATCCACAAAGTATCCATTTGTAGGGGACCGCTGTATTCAATACGACCTCCTAAAAATATTTTGTAGAAGACCCATAGCTTCTGCACCATATCCACCTTTCACCAATCTCGAGTGGTTGTTTACTTGTTTGACCACGAAGGGATCGTCGCAGGAGATACTTGTACTTGTGCCTACAGTGTCGTTGTCCTATGAAGTACCATTGTTGTTGTCCACAAGTTACTTGTGTTTGCTGATGGAAGACTGTTGTATCCACTACGACCTTCTAGATGTATTTGTAGAAGAGCAGTTGTCCCTACACCATGTCCACCTTTCACCAATCACAGGTGGGTTTGTTGATTGTACTTGTTTGTAGAGGGGATCTTCCACTATCAAATACTACTTTTGCCATCTCAATCTACAGGCATATGTAGGGATTGTGTAGGAATTCATGCATCGAGGTCTTGTTCGCCACGAGTACCCCGTTGTTTGTTTGTATTGAAGTATGGTTCAGGCTCCTGATGAACCTCTCTTATTTGAATCCCATTTCAAATGGAAGATCATCGTTGCATCTTATGAAGAAAATAAGCTTGTTATCTTTGATTAGCATCGCATTAAGAGGCCGGTCCTCCTTTGTTGGTTGCATTTTAAGAAGGACCGTGAAAACTGCTTCAGGTTTGCCTTCAACGATCTTAAACATTCAATCGATACAACCCAAATGCCCAGAACAACCAGTTAAGACACCTCAGTAATGAAAAGCCACAAAGAGCGATTCAAATGAGAATGTACATGTCTTCTTGAAGTCCAACTCAATTCTTGCTTGAGTTCAAAATGATTTGAATTTGGGTTCAATCTGAGTTTGGTAGGAGTTCATAACCCCCACTAATGTTATATAGTTCGAGCTCAGAGTACAAGTTCAAGTGTCCCATGAAGTCCAAGTCCTCAAGTTCAAGTACAGGTTCAGTGCTTGTTCCGGGTCTTCTGAAGTTCTTGCAAGTATAATTTCATGTTCACTTTTGTTCGAAGTCTTCTGGGATCTTTGCAAGTTCATTCTTATTCTCAAATTGATTTTGATTTTCTGATTACAACTTGATTTTATTTTATTTTTGTTTTGATCTTGATTAATCATTTAGAGTTTCAATTCAGATCCAAGTCCCCTGTTGTTCATATAAGTCCTCTGCACTTTTGTTCAGTTCTATGCATTCAGTCCAAGTATGAGTCTTCTATTATATACAAGTCCTCTGCATATTTCAGTTCAAGTTTTGTGGCATTTCTGTTCAAGTACAGGTCTTCTGCATTGTTGACCAAGAAGGTCTTAAATTGTTCAAGTTTTGTATATTTCAGTGAAAATTTCAGCAGCACCCCGGCATATCTCCCGTTTAGGGGAAAATACGGAGCTGGCCTTCCCACCA
Source organism: Dendrobium nobile (assembly GCA_022539455.1). Taxonomy (NCBI): domain Eukaryota; kingdom Viridiplantae; phylum Streptophyta; class Magnoliopsida; order Asparagales; family Orchidaceae; genus Dendrobium; species Dendrobium nobile. The sequence goes on from CM039720.1 coordinate 22,950,882, forward strand.
CGCTACTCGAGCGTGTATGGTAGGTGTCCTTAGACACCGCGGCCGTACAAATTTTCATCCCACCACGCTACAAGAGCGTGTATGGGGCCTTCAGCAGTACCCATACAAAACACCAGTAGCACTCCCACCACGCTACAAGAGCGTGTATAGGGCTCTCCCACCTCGTCGTATGCTTCGCACCGGGCTCCTCCTATCTGTGCTACAAGAGCGCGTATAGGTGGTTCCCGTCCGCTGTAAATGTCGAGCATGAGATTTTGGACCATCATAACCTTTGCGTAGCAGTGTCGCGGTGTCGGTGTCAAGGTCGAGGACAGTCCCCACCACGCTACAAGAGCGTGTATAGGCTTACCCGCCTCGTAGTATGCTTCGCACCGGGCTCCCTCCTACCGTGCTACAAGGAGCGTATAAGTGGTTCTCCGTCCGCTGCAAACGTCGAGAACGGGATTGGAGTTAGAATTAATACCTTGGCGACTCTGGCGGTGGCTCGTGGATCGAGGCAAGAGGGTAGGCATGCTTCCCCTTTTTTTTCTTCTTTTTTTTTCTTTGCACACTAATTATAATTAATAATAATTAAAAATAATTATATAATTATTTATGATAAATATCAATTAATTATAATTAAAAATAATTAATTTATAATTAACTTATTAATTTAATATCATTATAATTAATAATAATTAATTAAATTAGAATAACTAATTATAATTAAAATTAATTAATTATAACTATTATTTTTATTAATTAATTATCATTTAAAAATAATTAACATATAATTAAATTAAGTAATTAAAATTAATTATAATAATATAATTAATAATATTAAACATAGTTAATATAACTAATTATATAATAATTATATATTATCATTATAAAAATTATAATTATAATAAAATAATAAAAAAATAACCCTTAAAGATGTTAAGCCTGTTTGGTAACAGGGATTTGGCCAGAGAAGTGCGGTAATGAGAATGTTGCCTTCACACAAAGCGAGCTCCAGTCGTGTTTCTGATCCAATAGGAAGATGAGGTCACAGGAGCGTAGTCGATCAGCCACGAACGGTCGAGAAGTCGCTCGAAAGGGAGAAAGTTATCTCTGCAGCCAGCGAGCTCCCGCCCGTTGCTCCGACCGAAATGCCGTAATCTTCCGATCCTCAGAGAGAGAATGTCGTCGAAGGGGCTAGGCCGAGCAGCCACACAGGGGCCGGAGAAGTAGCGCCAAAGGGAGAAAGTTTTTCTCACAGCCAGCGAGCTCCCGTTCTTCGCTTCCATCAAGGGGAAGGAAATCGGCAAAGGAGCTAAGCGAACAGCCCTAGGGGAGTCGGAGAGGAGGCGCAGGAGGGGAGAAAGTTATCTCCACAGTCGTGAGCTCCCGAATTGCTTCCGATCAAACTTCTGATCCCGCAGGAAGTGTCGTCGAAGGAGCGATGTCGTCTGGCCTCGAGGGAGATCGAGAAGCAATCGCAATGGGAGGACGGTTCTCTCACTGCGGCGAGCTACGGTGTTGCTTCGGCCAAAGTGTCGTAACTTCCGATGCACAGGAGGGGAGAGACCAGAGAGGCGACCGAGAGAGTGAGAGAGTGCGCTGCTTCGTTTCTTCTGGCCATTTAAAGATGTGATCGAGTCGTGTAGATGAGCGTGCGAGGAGTGCGACTTTGATCGTGGCTACGACGTGTGAACGACGCGCGTGGTAGAGAGGTATGGGATTTGATTTGAGTTTTTTTTTATTATACAGGTCAATAAATGCCCCCAACAAATGTGGAGGTCGTCGAGCGCCCACGTTTTGTTGTAGCTAATTGACCAGGTGGATCTCTAGATATTTGTTCTAGATGTCATACTAGGGTTCCCATTTAGTGGATCTCCAAGAATTTGCTTGGATGTCACACTGAAATTTTCTCTTTAGTGTGATCCCAAAAGTTGTTTGGATGTCACACTACTCTTCTTCTATGGCTCTCTTTAGATGTATCACTTGTATATCGATGCTAGTGGATAGTATATGCTCAGGATTCTTCGATCATCTGTTGTATCTTGATGAATTTTAAATATATTGAAAAATCTCGGCAGCAGCGCGATGTCAACCCAAATAAAATATTAAATGCTCCCAGTCTTTAGGGATATTTATAGATGTCATCAGGGTGTTCATTCTGTAGCTTTTGCTAGAGCCCCGAGATTTTGATTTCTTCTGTCCTGTGCTTCATGTTGCGGACTTGGTGAAGGGTTGTCTGATTTGTCTTTGTTGACTTGTCAGAAATTTTGTATTCCTTCTGCCCTTTACTTCAGCTTTGACGGGCTTGTTGAAGAAGAATTCCTCGATCCTTGCTTTGTGCTTTAGGATTTGTTGAAGGATTCGCAGGTTTTGGATTCAGTTAATAATATCGATGTAGTAGTATCTTGATCCTTAACCACTTGAGGAGACTTTAATCTGAATCACTTGAGTTCATCAGATCGGGAGAGCTCTTCCTACATTCGTCCTCTTGTTGTTGAGATGGGGGTTCCTCTACTACGGCCTTTCTTATGGCTTGTCGAGTAGATGGAGCTGCCAGTATCCGGTCATATTTGGGCTTGTTGGATCCGACCTCTTACACCCATTCAGGCTTCAGACTTGAGCTATGAGAATTGTGCTTCCCATGCTGATTTTATTGAACTTGGCAGATTTAAAGTCATCCTTTGTGGTTTAGATTTTGGAGCCTACGAATATTCGTAGTTGTTCGAGACTCATCCTTCCACTGTAACTTTGATTCTCCAGTCATTTAGGAGAATTTTGTAAACTACGATCACTTGAACTTGTCTGAGTCAAATTTGCCTTCGTACTTCCTACAGTCTCTACTGACGGGTGACGAAGTGGGGTTTCCTCTACTGTGGCATTTCTTATGGCTTGTTGAGTAACGGAGCTGCCAGCAATCCGGCCATATTGGGCTTGTTGGATCCGACCTCTTACACCATTCGAATCTTAAGCTTCAGGCGTCGAAAGACTTCAAGCTTCTTCGGCTCAATTTTGTAGGAGTGTGTAGTTACAAAAGTCTCTTTCTTGACCTTTGAGTCTTGGTTTATTGGAGGTGCTGTCTCGATCTTTTGAGAGGTCTTCTGCATATACTTTGAAAAAGAAGATCTTTGTATTCTTTAGCATAAAAAACATATGAATATGATAATTTTAAATATTTATTCGGGGATCTCGGCATGCAGCGTGATGTCGACCCAAATAAATATTTAAAATGCCCCAGTCTGATGGAAAATTGAAATGTATACTCATAACACAGAATTTCAAAAAAAATGCCATTTATAGTGCATATATTGCACTGAATAATTAGTTTATAAATCAGAAGAAATAACATCAATAACATGCTTGAAGAGCCTGGGAAAAGTTATGCTTTAGAATGACTCTAGTTGTTTTGTGAAAATATTTTAAAGGAGCAATTCAATTTAAAGTTAAGTAGGCGGATTCCTTTTTACCCTCCGTATCTGTTTCAATCGAGGATCACATCAGCTACCGCTAGCCTAAAATGACAGCAGCAAGAAAATCATGTTATTGTAAAATAGGATTTTTTATCCTAAATCTCAACAGTTTACATACGTCGGAAACCAAAATCGTGTGCATTGAGATAAGCAATTTGATATATGAGCAATATTTCTTACTTCGGATTGCTTTAACAGTTTTATTTAAAGTTTTCTGATTTTATTAAATTATTTTAGTTGAAATGATGTATAATGATCATCCCTTTATAGAATATGTTTAAGTTTAATTTGGATTTAGGTATGTTTTTAATAATAATAATAAATATATATATATATATATATATATCTATATATATATATATATATATATATATATTATATTTATATATTTATATATTAAGGTGAGGTGTACAACTTATGCCAGCAAGGCTAGGCGAGCCTCAGCCAAGCTGAGCACAAACCTCATGGCTGAGGCACAAGCCTCATAAAAAAGCTTAAGGCCTAAGCCTCGAGACATTTTTCACTAGAATTGTGCTGAGACAGGCTTCAGGTGAGCCACATATTGCACAATTCTAAACAATGTTGCAAATTTCTTGAGGTTGTAGTATTAGTTTAATCTTCAATGTATTTGATTTTCCATTATTTCATGAAGTACTATCAACGCCTTGGAATGTTATCTCTTTACATCTTCCGCCTTAATAATTTACATCCAAAACTTTATCAGATAAATTCTATACAATTTATTTTAAAAGTAACATTACATGATAAATATGACAGGCATAAGATGCAACATGTGCATTATAATGACATACATACTTTTGATGATTTATAGATTACTTTATAATAAGCACAACATATATGACTGAATTTACGTGAGAGCATCAAATGCTCAATACAACAAAATTAAATTTTCGAAGCTAAGCTGAATGATACCAATCTCAAAATCTATGCTCATTGAAAATGTAAATCGTGCAAGTGCAATCTATGATCTAAGCAACATCTTAAAGTTTGATTTGCTTTCTTTATTTTAGTTCAAAATACCATAATTTCTTATTATTATTTTTTTTGTGGAAACATGACTATGATAATGATCACCACAGAGAATGTGTTGCGTCTTCAACGTTTGTATTGATTAAATTCAATTCATTATTTTGGTTCGAGTCCATTTAATCTCTCATTCATTGGTTTAGTTGTTTCATTGGTTTACTTTGTTGATTCATTATACTTCGAACATTAGTTCTCAATAAAACGTAGCTTTGTACATTTATTGTTTTGAACCTTAAATGATTTTTATTGTGGAAGATTGTTTGATGCTGGGTCACTTGGTAGTTATTTGCCTTTTGGTTTTGTGGACCTTGACTTGGGGTGTGTTTGAAATTGCTTGTTCAAAGCTCTCATTTCTATTGGTTACAACTTTATGGTGGTTTTCAAAATTTTTGGAGGTGATAAGGAACTTTTCAGAACAATTTCACCTAGAGTGAGGGATTGTAAAAAAATTAATATTTGAGTTTTATTGGAGGATAGAAGTATTTAATACCTACAAAAGCTTTCAAAAACTTTGTTTTTTCTGTGTAATATGCTCATGTTATTTTATAGACAGTTGGAATCATCCCAAGCAAACCCTTATTCTTTTTTTCTCTAATGTTATGCCCTTGAGCCATGATTTTGACCGTCACTCAACTTATCTATTTAGAATGGTGAATTGTGTTGTTCAGACATGGTCACAATTTTCTTTAGGATGTTGTGAACTTGGTGCCACTAATTTATGGGATTTTGCAGCTTGATTTCCCTGAAGTTGTAATTTTGACTTAATGAATAATTTGGTGTAAGTTAGCGCCGCAAAGTGGGATTTCAATGAACTTTCCTCTACTAGAATTGAAGGTCGTTGACTTAATTCATATTTTAGGGAATGTCGTAGTTTATAATTATAAATAAAATTTGAGGAATATAAAAAATGAATTCATTGCTTGATAAAATGCACTTTTCTCAATTTTTTCCAACGTTATTGGATGTAAATTATTGAAATGTGGTGCAAGTGTTGGCGACCACTTTCAATGAAAGTTTTCTCCCTGTACCAATTTTAGGATTGGATCTTCTTTGGTGACATTCCTATTTTTATTCTTTCATTTACAAAATTGTAATTAGCCAACCCACGTAGTGGGATAAAGGCTTAAAATTGTTGTTGTTGTTGTATTTATATAATGTAATTAGATTTTGCATGGAATTTAAGATTTTGATTAAATCTACAATAAGTTGGTCTTCACGGTGTGATTCTTTATCGTTGTATGATTTGATTCAGTCTTGGATTAAAAACATTTAATTTGAATGATTGTAAATTATTATTTGAAGTAAATTCTACAATGTTTTTTATTTGCATCAGAAGAGACTAATTTAAACTAAACTAAGGGTTGGAAAAGTGCAAATTTGATTCTTTATATGCTTTTTGGTGTCATCTCATCCAACATTACATTAAAGAATAGACCCTAAGCATCCTACATTACTTTTCCAATGACAAAGCATTTTAAAAGCCTTACAATCGAAACGAAAACTGTGTCAAAGCTTGCACATACTTCTAAATATCGCAATAAAATTCTATGCGTTACAAAGCTCGTGAAACAATTATTGGTTGGCTAGATTTCATTTCAGATTTGTCAAGAAAGTGAGATAAAAAATCATGTCAGGATCAAATTTTTAATGTGCAAGAATCCTTCAGAAGGAATAATCAATTTAAAGAAGCGTCCTCAATAAAAATTAGAATAGGGAATCAAGGCATAAATACTATGAAAATATTGCAAAATGAGATAATGCAAAGATAGCCGGTGATACAAAATGCAAATATTTTAGATGAAACCAGCAAAATAGAACGATGCGCAAATTGAAACGAACCTTCTTGCCCTCTTCGGATCAATGGCCGTGAGTTCCGCTAGCTGCTCCGCCGTCATGGCCTTCTTCGCCTCCAGAATCTCCCCAAACACCACCTCGCCCTTCCTGGCCGCCATCGATGAAACTGACGACCGTCAACGAGTTGCTGTGCCGATGCTTCGCCCTCGAGGTCTCCGCAGACTCGCCATCTCCTGCATTGCCCGTCCTCGGTCCTGGTCCCCACCTGAGCTCTCCGCCACCCGATCTTGACCCACGCCGTCCTCCGACCCCGATCCGCTTCCCTCCAACTTGCATCCGATCTTCTCAATGTCTATATAATAGAAAAAAGGTCTTCCTCGGACCCGATCTCTTCGAAGCTACCCGTCTCCATAGGATCCCGGAGCTCAGGCCGAAGTCTTCAGGGATCCGCAGAACAAACTCGGATCTAGCACGTCTATGGAGTGGGCTGCCAATTGAAACCAACGAAGTGCCCATAGCTCAGTAGCCACCCGCCGGTGCAACACCGTCGACAATGCATTGCTCCCCACCTGCCGCGGGAGAAACTGGGGTTTAGGCCAGTGTTAGTGCTCAATGTTTGGGAATGGATCTATGGGATTCGTTTGATTTTCTTAACCTCTCCCGTCGTTTCATAAGACAGAGAGCGAAGTAGGCGGGGAGGACGGAAGGATCCAAACGACGAAGAAGCTGAAAGTCCCTACTTTTATCCTGTTTTTCCAGCGAGTCAGAACCGCACCGTCGCATTTTGACGCCTATATAGGAGAGAAACAGAATCCGATTGCGACGTTTGAGCCTTAAACGCGCGCAGATCTAGGATTGATTTCTTTAATAATGTAACTTCTTGCAAATGGAGTTTAAGGCGTTTCGATGAAAAAAAAAAAACAAAAACAAAAAAAAAAAAAAGAGAATTTTTACTGTCAAAATTTGGAACTTTTATTTGGTCCGCTGAATGCATGTAGAGCTACGGTCGGCCGGCACTAAGATCTCAGGCACAAAACGAGAAATATCGAGCAAATACCGAGCAATTCAAACAATAACGAGAAATATCATATTTGTGAAGACAAATACCGAGTATACCCGAGCAATACCGAATAATCCAAAAAAAATACCGAGTTTTTTCTAGAAAACTCGATATTTTTTGGATTACTCGTATTGATCTTCACAGAGCGGTATTCCTCGTTATTATCAAACAATACCTAGCAATAACGACCAAATACCGAGCAAAAACCAAGTAACAATCCTCTGACCGAACGTAGAGCTACGTCCGGTCAGAGAACGTAAATAAAAGTTCCAAAATTTGATTATGACAGAAATTTTAAAATTTATTTTAAGAGGAATGTAATAAAGAAGTGTATTATTAATTAATATATTATATCACTTTATAAAAATTAAAATTTTAAATTTTTTTTTTTGAATAAAAAAATAAAATTTAAAATTTAATTTTTAAATTTTATGGTAATTAAATTTTGATTAAGATAGAAAAGACCTTGATTTTCTCCAACAACTCTTTATGAAATGATGGATATTTTTTCATAATTTAAAATAAATTAACATTTAAATTATTATTGAACATAGATTTGTATTTTATATATGATATTAAATTTACTTTATTATTGTCACTAAGCATAGATTTATATTTTATATGTGATATAAATTTGCTTTCATCAACACGAATCTTAATGCAATGTTTGTGCTCAAAAAATTTAAATTAAATTCGGAATCATTTGCAGATTGATTTAATTAAATTTAGTAAAAAATTGAGAGTTTTGGCAAGATAATCTTACAACATCAAAAGTGATCTGATCCGAATCCAAACGAGGTTAAATCAAGTATATAAAAGATAGTAAAAATTTTTAAGACATTGATTGGATCAAACATTTTTCAAATCTAGCATGCTTATAGTAACAAATGAGAGGCTCTATAAGACAAATCCAACAAACCCAAGCTCACTCAAATATGATGTTATTTAAGCACTTAAATGCTGAATAAATAATCTATAATCAAAGTATTTAATATAGGTTGTTCAAATGTCTACTCTAAAAGTAATATAAAGATCCTCATTCTCCCGTAAAAAAGGAGACCAAAGTTTAAAGAGCATGGAGATATAAAGAACTCTAAAGCTCTAATTAGCATTCAACATCAATAATAAGCACCAACATCGTTGACAAATGAGTGCCACTGTCTAACCGACATTGCTCAATTATTGTCATCCAATTATCATCTATCGACCTTCATTACCTAACTGACATTATATGTATCACGACCCAACCCGATTAGGATAAGTCCTATTGTGTTGAGCTATGACAAACAAATCTTAAGATTTAGTTTTTAAATGTTCAGATTCTCTTTCAATATTCATTTTAAATAAGCTAAAAACTACATAGCAACTAAAAACATCAAAAATATTGTAAATAAACTTTTCCACAATATTTCTTTCATTTCTTCAAAATGTATCTACATTGTATTACATTGTTATAAACAAAAAACTACAAAACTGAATATAAACTAATCATGATTGTATGAAAATCAAAACCATAAGCAAAACTATAGTGAGCTCAACTGGCTCAGTGGGCCATACAAACTATTTAAATTTCCAAATCCTTTTTATTAATTTTTCTGAATATTTATTTTCAAAATATTTAAAAGAACTTAAATGTAGTATAATAAATCATTGTACTAAGAAAGATAATAGGAGCATAGGAGTTATCCAATTTATTTAAATAAAATATTGAGCAGATAAATAAGATGCCAAATAATAATACTAAGAGGATAAATATACTAAAATTTATATTATAGAATAGTTCATATCATAAAGAATTTTATATCACATATCTCAATCTCATATAGAATCTCAAAGGATTATAGCCCCTTATGATTCTCTTTTGTGATTATAACCTTAGTTTATGCCTGTAGGAACCCAAAACATAGCTTATAACCACCATAATATGCCTTCTAGGCACCAAAATATTCTCTTACATAGACAGAATCTCGAAGGATTATGACCATTTATATCTCCCAGTAGTCCCATTTCAATCACATAAGCACATATTTCATCACATTATAACAATTAAAATATTTATAACAAAATTGAGCACGTGTCAAATTTGCACATGTTTTATAATGGTTGGCAATAAAAAATTATATTCTATAAAAGTTTACTGTTTCAAAATATAACCAAATTTTGAATGATTGTGTAAAACACTATTTTATGGCATTCATTGTACTACAACACTATTTTTCAGTATCCGAATTATTTTTTATTCGATAAAAATTGCTAAATTTCAAAAAATGACTCATAAATTTGTTTAACAAAATATTTAAAATGTTCATAATTTCAGTCTCTATAATATATAAAAAGTTACATGATAAAAAAAATTTCATTATAAAGTTATTCCCATTTTTTGCTAACAGAAATAAAAGATTAATCAGAAAATTTAAAAAAATATATCTTTTAAAAATTGATATAATCATAATCTGACTTATCTTGATCTGGATAACTTTTTCAACTGGTCCGATCGCTAAAAATGGCTGGAAGCGGCTCAAATTGACTTTTCCCTTGCCAAAGTTATATATATATCTCTCTCTCTCTCTCTCTCTCTCTCTCTCTCTCTCTCCTACAATTATCAGTTGCTCGATCAAATGAATGGAATAGTGCTTTTAAAATATATTTAAAGTGCTCAAAATGTCATAGTGTTGCGGCACTAGTTAAAAATCTCAAAACTTAATACTATAAGTGTTGCAATATCACTATTTGGTGCTTTGGCTGAGTGCAATGCTTAGGTGCACTAACACTTAATGCCGAGGCACTTAAATAGTGACATTTCTTAGATTTTGCCAAAATTCAGGCCAAACACTTAGGACTCCTAAACTACACATAATCATTTTCATGCACCAAAACACTCCCAAAGGCATGTAAATGGTTAAAAAACTAAAAAAGTTAAAAATATTTACCTTTTTTATCTAATTGGGTCAAAATGAATAGAACTGAATGATGAACCTAGAGATGTCAAAACTCTTCCCTCCTCAAAAAAATATTGCGCTCGACATTTCAACACTTTTTTTAGATCACATAAATATATCAGTGTACAACTATCTCATCTCAAAATCTTTTTTTCCAAGTAACATTTCATTCAGTCCTATTCTTCCACTAAACTCTAATCATAGGAGTCTATTTACTAGTTAGTTTTTTAACATCATATGCTAGAATCCTATCTAGTTCTTACATGTAGCGTATACTTGGACGTACCTCGATGTCTTCAATAGAGATCCTATTTCCTGAATCAAAAATTCATTTTCTCAAAGTGACACATGGAACACATTATGAATCTCAGACATGTGATCTGGCAACTATAACATATAGGTCGATTTCCTAATCCTTTTAATAATATCAAATGGTCTATCATTCCTTGGAATCAATTTCCCTTCCTAGCCAAATATGTTAATGTCTTTCATCGACCAGATCTTCATATATACAAAATCACCTATCTAAAATTCTACAGCCCGATGCTTAGCATCAAAATATTATCACTGTTTGTCTGGTACAACCTTCAATCTGTCTATGACTAAAAGGATATTTTCAGTAGCATAATCTATTAAGGTTGGCCTAATCATATGTCTCTCTCTCACCTAAATCTAAGATAGAAGGTTTTACATTTTCTATCATATAAAGCTTCATATGAAGACATACATATGCTTGATTGAAAATTATTATTCTAAGAAAATTCTATAAAAGGAATGTGGTCTTTTAAACTGCCATCAAAATCTAGAACATAGAGTCTCAAAGGATCCTCCAGTATAATTTTAATGTACAAATTTATTCCCATTCCTTACTGAATACCCCTCTACAGTCTGGAGGTAAGCATCCCACCAGAAATGATAACCTTCGGTATCCCAATCATTCTAATAATCTCAATCACATATACATGTACTAATCTGTCTGCAGAATCAAACTGTTAGATCAGAATGAAATGGGTTGATTTCGTCAGACAATCAACTACAACCCAATTAACATATTGTCCCTATCTTAACATACACTACAGGAAAACCCGTCATTACCGGCGGACTAAATCCGCCGGAACACATAGAAATCTGACGGTAATATAAGTTTCCGGCGCACGTTTCGGCGGAAATCCCTACGCCGGTTTAGGCCGCGTCGATAATTTTTTTCCGACGAATCTAATTCACCTGAAAACATTACAGCGCACTTTCCGACGCATTACCGGCGTAATAATCGATTTGGTGCCGACGACTTCCAACCAATAAATTCCGGCGCCATATACGCCGGTAAGTGTCATCGTATATTCCGCCGGTACTTACCGGCGGACTAAACGCCATAAGTTCGCCGTAGACAACCCACAATTTTGTTTGCGGCACAAAGTTTTCTGCCGGTACGTACCGGCGGCCTTAACTTAACTTAGTATTATGCTTCTTTTTTAGTGGTCAACATTCGGCTTCAACCATCCAACTTGAATTCTTTTGATAATATCCACATCTATTTCACCATCACTCTGAATAATAGATCCAAGATATTTAAAAAGTGTTATTTTTATTAATGACTTGATCGCTCAAAGTCACAATCCCCTCACTAGGTCTATTACTACTAAAATTGCACTTCATATAATCCGTTTTAGAACTACTCAATCGAAAAACTTTAGTCTCTAATGTTGATCTCCATAATCCAAGTTTACCTTCAACTCCCTCTCTAGTTTTATCAACAAGAAGCATGCACCAAGGAATATCCTCTAGCAAATGTCTAGTGAAAACATCCATGACTAAAGCAAAAAGATATGGACTTAAGGCTGATCCTATATGTAATCCAACCGAAATAGGAAAAAAAATGAAACAAAATACCTTCCATCGGCGAAGAACCACCCTTGGCGGCGCGCGAGCAGGAAAGAGAGGATGCTCGGCGAAGTCCGGTGACCGTCGACGGCGAAGTCCGGTGACCGTCGACGGCGAAGTCCGGTGACCGTCGACGGCGAAGTCCGGTGACCGTCGACGGCGAAGTCCGGTGACCGTCGACGGCGAAGTCCGGTGACCGTCGACGGCGAAGTCCGGTGACCGTCGACGGCGAAGTCCGGTGACCGTCGACGGCGAAGTCCGGTGACCGTCGACGGCGAAGTCCAGTGACCGTCGGCGATGTCAATCCACGGCGAGCGACGGACGGCGACGGGTGAAACACACAAGGTGAGAGAACGGAAGGAAACGAATGAGCGGCCAGAGGGGCTCGGTGACGAAAAATAGGGCTTTCACCGGTGGACGTTCCGGCGGCGTAAACGCCGGTAACATTGCCGACACAATTTGCGTCGGAATTAATTCGTTGAGTTTAAATACGCCTGCGCAATATCCGCCGGTCATTTGCGCCGGTATTTTTCCGCCATAACGTGCGACGGAAATGGTTCAGAGCGCGTTTTACCGACGCATAGGGCATGAGACGCCGGAAGGTTTCCGGCTTATCGTACACCGGAAAATGCATCGTAAAGTTTCCGTCGCAGTAATCCGCCGTTACCTACGCCGTTCGTAGCGGCGCAAAATTTTCCGCCTGAAAATCCGAAGGTAATCGCGTGTTTTCCCGTAGTGATAGGAAAAACCATAGTAACTTCTTCCCACTTTTACTCTAGAAAGAGTAATAGCTATAGACAACCTTTTGGTTGCTGATGCTATGTCTTTACTAACTAACATGCTTAATATTTTGAAACAAAATATGTCACATCCTTCTTCAATCTAGGCCACCAAAATATAGCTTTCAAATAACTATACATTTTGCTACTTTTTGGGTGAATATTATAACCTGAATATTGAGCCTCATGTAAAATCTCTCACCTCAGATCACCAAAAACAGGAAACTATAATTTATTCTTATAGAAGATAATACCATAATCAAATACTCATTATTAAAATTTCTTACCATATTTAATTAAATCAATAAACTTTGGATACTATGATTCATGAATCTTTTCTTGCAAAGAAGACTAAATAGTAATATGAGCCAATATATCATAATTCCAATCAGTAAAAAAAATCACCTCTAACTTTAATCTCTCTGTATCTTATTTTAATGACTCATTAGAAGTGAGCTGAAGAAATAGAACTCAAGAAGATTTCATGCTCAAAGCATCTACTATCACATTAGCTTTACTAAACTGATACTGAATAGTTAAATCATAATCTTTAATCAATTCAAGCCATCTCCTTTGCCTCAGATTTATATCATTTTGAGTGAATATGTACTTCAAAATCTTATGATAAATAAAAATCTCACACCTGACACAATACAAGTAATGCCACCAAATTTTCAAAGCAAATAAAATAGTAGTTAACTCTAAATCATGTATCAGATAGTTTCTTTTATATGGCTTTAATTATTTAGAGGCATAAGCTATAACTCTATCATGCTGCATTAGAACATATTCTAAGTATCTCATTAAAGCATCATTGAATACCTGAAATTCATCTAGAAGAGCCAAAACTAGAGCAGAAGTCAAGCAATTCTTCAATCTTTTAAAGATAGCCTCACACCCTAGTATCTAGATAAAAGTTACTAACTTCTAAGTCAGACTCATTAAAGATGTAAAATTTAAGAAAATTCATTCATGAACATCCTGTAATATCCAACTATACTCGAGAAATTGCATACCTTAAAAATAGTAGTAGGCATCAGCTAATTAATAATTGCCTAAACTTTTTGGGGATCAACATATACCAGTACTACTCGCCATATTTCCCATAAAGGAAATACTCCTCATTCAAAACTCACATTTAAAAATTTTGGCATATAACTATTGTTGCCTTAAAATCTCTAAAATAATTCTTAAATGATTGATAAGATCTTCCTTATAAGTAGAATAAATTAAAATATTATCGATGAAGATAATAACAAATTGGTCTAGAAAATCTTTGAATATCCTATTCATTAGGTCCATAATAATAGATGGTACATTCGACCCCCCAAAAGGCATAACTAAGAACTTATAGTGTTAGTACCATGTATTGAAAGCTATCTTCATCATATCCATCTCTCTCAACTTCACCTGATAATATCTAGAATACAAATCAATCTTTAAAATTCAGAAGATCTAGCAAGCTGATCAAATAAATTTTAAATTCATAGTAGAGAATACTTATTCTTAATAGTGATGTTATCTAATTCCCTATAATCAATGCACATGCACATCATATCATCTTTTCTTTATAAATAAAATAAATGTTCCCTATGAGAACATAATAGGATGAATAAATCCCTTATCGACCAACTCTTGTAATTGAACATTTTACTTCTGAAGCTCCTTAAGTGCCATCCTATATCCAAAAATACATCAATATAGAAATTAAAGTTTCTATTTGGAGGTAAACTGACTAACTCCTTGGAAAATATATCTAAAAAATCTCGTACTACTTAGACATCAAAAAGACAACTAGAATCTATACTACTATCCCATACTAATGCCAAAAATATCATACAACCCTTCTTTGACAAACTATCTGCTTCCACAACAAAGATCAAATAGGATAGATCTCTTCTAACTACCCATAAATAAAGTAACTCGCTTCTTTAAATAATCAATTTGAGGCATATACTGACTCAATCAATCCATACCCAAAATAACATTAAATAAAAAAATGGATAATAAAATCAAACTATATTTCTACTTCTTATTAAAAAATCTCAATATTACAGAAATAAAATCTATTGGCTATCATACAATCTCCAGTTGATAAAGTAACATAAAGAGAAACATGTAGTACAATTAAAGTTAGATGCACCAAATCAAAGAAAATGCTTAGAAATAAATGAATAACTAACTCCAAAATGGAATAAAATATGACATGGATGATAAAAAATGTAATTCATACCTATCATAACATTTGAAGCATCATGATCCTCCTGCTGAGTTAAACTATACATGTTTGGTTGAATTGGAGTTGGAGTAACAGAACTATCAGTCTCCCTTTCACTTGTAGATGATCTAATTATTATAAAACCCGATCCACTGCCTATACCAGTAGAATTAATAATAAACATGTGAAGTGGAGCAACCTCGGTCTCCCTGTCGGTCTAGTAGAACTCTCAAATATGGGCTCAAATTATATATCAAATCCTACCTGTGGACACTCTGCCATCCTATGTCAAGCTTATCCACGTCTTAAATACTAGTAAATCACCTTGTAATATTGATAAAAAATGGTGTCTATCACAACTCTAGCACATAGGTGCCCCTTTTACAAGGCTCCTTGAACTATACCCTTACTCGGACCTACCATAGGTACAAATTATCCACCCTTCCTGGACTCTCCAGGTACAAATCTACTCTTCTTCTTAGAAAATCCACTATTAAAAGTCTAGCCACCAAACCTCTTCCTACACATAGTTCATCATTGCTGAGTAGCTATCAGATCGTTCTCTATCAACGAGCTCTTTCCACAAGCTCAGAAAAATTAAAAATGTGAAATAGAACTAGAGACTGCCTCACAGTATCTCAAAGTCCTCTTAGAAACCTATAACACTTGTCCACATGAGTGCTAATAAATTGTGGAGTTTATCTGTCCAAATAAATGAACTCTACCTCATACTACATGAATATCTTTCTCTCTTGAACTAGTCTAAAAAAACTCTCTTACATCTATTGTCATGCATAAGGTGGTAAAAATAAGACTCTAAACACATCTAAGAACTCATCCCAACTAATCAAAGAGTTTAAATTCCCCCTAAATTTCATGTCCTGCTTGCCCATCCACCAGTGCTCAGCTTCACCATCTAATAGAAAGATTGCTAACGGTACCTTCCTCTAAGGAGAACACTGCATACTATCAAATATATTCTCTAGCCTTCTTAATTAGTCCTCAAGTACACTAGGCTCAACAATACCCCTAAACCTTAGAGGCTTCAATCTCAAAAACATCTCTAGATGTTAATCTATCTAGTTAGATCTAATAGCAGGAATCTTGCTCTGTGCCTCACCCATCGTCTGGGCTATCAAAGTAGTAAACTTTGAAACTATATCATAACTAACTATCAAAGTCATATTGTGTAAAGGAGATATATAACTGACACTTTGTCCATCTAACATATTTAGGTTTGGAAGATTCATAATCACACTGAATATGAATTGAATATACATGCACATAAAATAAATAATAATGACCACCTAAATAAACTCAAAATTACTACATTTAAATTATATATCATATTATATAGCTCTATTTTATGATTAATTCCAAAATTAATGCTCTGATACCATAAAAGTTTGTCACAACCCTTCTGAACTAAGATATGTCCTATCGTGTTGAGCCGTGATAGAGAAATCCCAAGTTCTAGTTTAAAATATTCATATTATCTTCTAATATTCATTTAAAAAAATTATAGACAACATAGCTACTAAAAATATACAAAATACTATAAATATACTCATCCAAAAAATTTCTTTCATTTATTTAAAATGTATCTACACTAGAATACATGAAAATAAACTGAAACTATATAGCTAAATAACAAACTAGTCATGAATGTACGAAAATCAAAACCAAAATAAAAAACTATAGTGAGCTCAACCAGCTCAGTAGGCTACACAAATCGATCTAAATTTCAAAATTTTTTATTAAATATTTTTCTTAATCTTTATTTGTAGAATATTTAAAAGCTGTTGGATGCAGACTAATAAACATTGTACTGAGAATGGTAACTATTAACCTCACTTTTAGCTAAGATCACTTGATCCACATCTACCTAATTACTTGATCTACAATCATTGACCCATAATCATCTTGATTTGCATCTCCTTAGTTTAGATTCAATCACCCTCTATAATTAACACTTCAATCAATCAATCAATCAACCTTCAATAAGCCTCAATCATACAACTAACATTCATTCAACCTATAATCACTCAGATGACAATTCGTTGATTCACAATCAACTGCCTTGCAATCACTTAGCTTATATCCTATTTATTCATAATCACCTTGGTTATCCAATTACATTAATCAATTATCACTTCTATGGTCAACAATTATTGAACCTCAATCACTTAGATAATTGCATCCCTGCATTACAATCAACTAACCTAATATACTAGCTCTTTGATCTCAATCATGATCCAAATCACTTAAGTAGGAGCTCTATACATCAAATTCATGCATCACTGATTCTCTGAGCTAATGGCTGGACCATTTGACCCAATTGAGCTAGCTCAAGCTATCACAATTGATTATACACCTCAATCACCTCCAATTGAACCCCAAATCATTCCCATCAAATCTTCAAAATCCTTCCAATACATGATTCAAATGCATTTAAAACTTTTCATGACTCAATTTCATAAGTTTGACTTGGTCAAACCATCAAAAGAGGTCAAAACCCTTACATACACTCATCATGTAATTAAACCCTTACATCTTGGCTTCAAATTCATATAATTACATCCCAATATCATTTCAAATATTCCCATTTGCCTAACCCGATTGATTTAACCAGCTTTGACTAGTTAAATTAGTCAAAACCTCCAAATGAACTCAAATGGTCAACTTTTAGTCAAACTCTTATATCATTGCTTCAAACCTCATCCATTCCACCTCATCAAGGCTTAATGTCATTCCCATAGCCACCTCAGCTTAGATTGACTTATTGATTGGTCAAACTGTCAATAATTATCATTAAAATCCTTATTTGGTTAAACCATTTTGGATAAGCCATTTCCCTCCAAAGCTAAGCCCTCGAGCCTTCCAAAAGTTTTCAAAAAACTTCATAATCCTCAGCTTAGCCTTAATTAACCCTTGGATTAGTCCTAAAAAAGCTAGGTGTCCCCCCTCCAATGTGAATGAGGCTAAGTTTCCACTTCTTTGTATAGCTTGCCTCACTACTGCCTAACAGTCTATGACATATATCTTTCATCTAAGCAGTGTCCTATTTATTTATGTTTGAAAAGAACATTTGCCTTGCATGAAAAAATGCAAAACAAATCAAAATTAATTTTCCTTAAGAAAATTAAAGATTGACTTTGAAATTTAATTCTAAAAATGAACCTACCATTAGAGATAATATATCATCTCGGAAGGCAAAAATAAAATCACCTAATGGGTTCAGACTTAGAATTAAGAACTTTCTCTTGAATATCATAACCAAATCTAAGAAGGAATTACATATGACCCAGTAGGGCCAAATGGAGTTCGATCAAGTATTTAACTATGATAATCTAGATGAATTATTGTTAACTTCATATTTGAGGTCTATTAACAAATGATATATCTCCCTAAAAGAAGAAAATATCATTTATTATTAATTATTCGAACATGATGATAACGATATTCATTGATTTTGATTTTAAAAAAGGAAGAATTAATTTGAGCTCTTAAAAAGTAGATGTGAGTTCTAAATCTCCTACGAGTGCAAACCCTCATGGTTAATTACACTCCAAGAGATTGAATTCTCTAAGAATACTCTCGATTAGAATGATGAACACAATTTTACTTTTAGATATTTTTAAGAAGTGATATCAAAGAAAATGAATTTAGAATCTCAACTAGCATTAGATCAAGTTTGAACACTTATTTTAGATATTAAAAGAAGAGGAGTATGAAGCACTTTAGATTTTGAAATAATTCAGAAGTGTCTTAACCTATTCTATGTGTTAGGCTTTAAGTTTTAGATCGATATGAGCTTTGATTTGAGTTGATCAATTTCTTAGAATGTTGTATTTAGATTCTTAAAGTTGGGGACTTAAGATTTTGAGTTTTCCATGGATCCTAAGTCTAAATTGGGCACTGAATAATAATATCCCGAACCTAGCTAATGTAGTGCATAACTTGGATTTATCATAGCCTAGATTAGGGAGCCAGCTAACCACCTATGAATTTTAAAACTATGAGTTTGGTCTTTTTATTATAAAGGAGTGGTAGGGATGTTGTTAATTAAGCTTTTTAGAGTTGGAGCATACATCTAGAGCAGATCCTAATTATCTCCTTGACTTATGTAGGGTGAGTATGCTTGAGAAAAATATAAATAAATTTTAGACTTTATTAATTAGTTTCTAATGTAATGTATGCAAATTGACACTTGTATGCATAAAATATATAAAATAATTTTGAAAAAGGCTTTAAAATTGTTTTATCTTAAAGATTGCATAACATCCCCTGACAAAACTACACCCTAATAGGTCAGGTGGTCTGCCAGAACCCGCAGGCGGGGTGGTGCCTAATAAGGAAGAGAAAGTAAAAATATGCTTATGTTGACTCTCGGCGGTCCCGAGCTTAATTCTTAAGTAGTTTGAATTTTTATATGAGCTTAAAAATTTTAATTTAATTTTGAGTAAAAAAAAAGGTTTTTATCCATACCCTCATCCACATATCCATACTAAATCAAAATTAACATGCAATAAAGAAAGCTAGAAAAACCATGCATGTTCTACTACACAATCAAAATAAATCAATAAATTAAATGAATTAACTAAATCAAATGTCTATGTGACATGTGCTACTTAATATTATAACCCAAGGTCTGTTTAAATTAAAAGTGGTTGGGTACCATTGACAATAACCCAGATTCTAATCCTAGGTCTGATGCAAGTGACTTTTTGAGTGGGATACTCTTTGTCTTCACTTCTTCATCCTTCTACGAGCTCCTTAGATTCATCAGATTTGAATATCTAAATGAAAAAAAATCCTCCCCGTAGGGGTGTTTTCTTTTCTCTTTGGATATTAAAATTATCATAACTTGGATCTCAAAATCGAAGAGTACTCTCCCATAAGGGAAGTTTTGTTCTCTTTGGATTCTAAGTTGGATGGGATATCCCAACTCAAAAACCAACTCTCACATTACAACTAAATTTAATTAAATTACATCACATAAAAAATAAAAGAAAATTTATAGACACCCTACATGGTTATTATCCTTAGCAATTAAAATTAAAATCATCACAAGTAGTTATACAAATCGAATTGCTCAAATTAAATTCACAACCTCGCTTGGCCATGCTTTTTTAAATTTTAAGAGGACTTTAGCAATTAACACTTGCAAAAAACTTCATTAATTTAGACTTTATTTTGCTCCTTTAATTTAGCCCTACATTAGCATGACCACCTAAAAAAAATCCTATAAGCATCCAGATCATTTCTAACCTAAGAGTAATTTATTGTCCATCACATCAATTCACAGATTACATAATTAAATAAACACATCAATCACAATAATCAAATAAATCAACCAGCATGCTGAAAAACCACAAAAAACTCGGCACACGATAGCAAAAAAGTAAAACACTAATTAGCCTACAACTAGAGTCGGTTGTCCTAGCAAATCATCTAAAGTGTGTGGAGTAGGCTGTTTGGCTTAGATATGTCCTGTATTGGGTAGTTTATTAATGTTGTTTAATGTTTTGATTTGTTGAAAGCTTAAGGTGATTCTAAATTTGAGTTTAAATATTAGTTTTTTAAAGTCAATTTTAAAGTGCATTTTAACTATTAAATGGTTACTACCTTTGTTTATACTAGGGTCATGAAGTTTATTTTACATTTCTTAGGGCTAAGTTAATAGCATCGTAGGCCCCGATTACTTAATAGTAATTTGTATTAATTGAATTAATTTAATTAGTTGAGGACTAAGGGTTGATAAATTTTAAGTAATTTGATTAATTGCTAGTTTGAGTGATTAAGTTAGAATTTTTTGGATTTTTAGGATAATTATTAAATTTTAGGATTTTTAAAATTATTTAAATTTATTAATTAAAGGGTTAAAAGTTATCTTTTTAAATTAAAGTGATTTATATAATTTTGATATTTTCCCTAAATACTAGACCTTGAGATGAGTAATTGGACATTGAGTTTGTTGAATTTTGAATTTTCTACATTAAGTTAAGAATTTTTAAAGTTTTGATCAAGATTTGAACTACACTTGACCAAATGGTTAACTTTTTTTGACTAAATTTTAAAGGTTTGGCATTTTTAGAAAATACTAGATCTTAAGTGGAGTTGAATGGCTTTGAGTTTGATCAATTTAAAATTTTTTAGAATTAATTATGATTTTTTAAAGTCGGCTAATTTATGGAATTTTTAAAATTATTTAATTAAGGATGATTTGGAAATTTTGATCCAAATCTATCCTAAACTCCTTGAAATTACTCCCAAAGGTCAGAAATGACCTAAGGGAATAATTCCAAGTGTTTAAGATTTTTTTTTAGAAATTTTAATTATTTTTAATTAACAAAATTAATTAAAAGTTAACTTCCATAAAAAATTTAATTATTCTTTACTTAAAAGTACGATCAAAAGACTTTAAATTTTCATGAGTAGAGGGTTAAATTATGGTCAATTTAATAACTTATTCATAATTTTCAGATTTTACATGAATTAATTATGGCTTAATTAAGGCTCCATGGCAATTCTAAGGGTTAATTTGGGCTTCCTATATGATGGATCAAATGGGTTCCAATTTCACTAAAACTTGGGCCATGAGTTCTCATGTTCTCAAGGCCCAAGCCCACTAAATTTGGGCCTAAGGAGGATCCTCTAAAGTGGTTAACCAAACCACCTAACTCCTAGGGTTACCTTCAAAAATTCAACAAGGGAGATTTGGACCAGGGATTTGGGTGTAATTGAAGGCCAACTAACACTTACACTATGAATAATTAACACACCAAAGCAAACAATCTAAATCTCATTGGAAAGATGATTGGGTTAGTTTGAATTTAA
The DNA here is from genome assembly GCA_022539455.1 of Dendrobium nobile. Classification (NCBI taxonomy): domain Eukaryota; kingdom Viridiplantae; phylum Streptophyta; class Magnoliopsida; order Asparagales; family Orchidaceae; genus Dendrobium; species Dendrobium nobile. The sequence continues at coordinate 22,972,889 of CM039720.1, forward strand.
GTGACCCCTAAATCTAAATTAACCCAAAACTAGCCCTTAATTAAATCAAACAAGGGAGAAAAATTTTAGACATGTCAGAGAGCTCTTAATTAAATCAAATAAGGAAGAAATTTTTTTGACATGTCAGAGACATACCCAAGATTAATTCCTCAAAGTTCCAATCCCTAAAGAGTTATCCTAATGCAAAAAATGTAAAAATACCCCTAGGGTTCTAACTATTATAGCTTAAGTTTCATGCATGCTCAAGGACTCATACCATATGGCTTTTCAAGGTCTCAACAATACCTTTCAAATGAGTCTGAAAACACCTAAATCAGCCAAGTGATTGAGGAGATATTAATTTTCAAAATTTCTTATATTTTTGTTGCGTCCTGGAGTATTCGCGATGGTAGAAAATGATAAAGTTTAGCATCTTAACGTTGTACGAAGATCCAGCACACAAGCAGATAAGTGAGAGAGGGTGTAGCATTTTTAAGAGACACCAGAGTTTTTACATGGAAACCCCTGAAAAGGGGAAAAACCCACGGGGTCTGGCCCAGTTTGAATGAATCCACTAGTATTTGCAGTCGATTACAAATGAGGTCCTTCTTAGGGAGAAGACCTTAGCATGATGTTAAAAATATACGCCATATAGAGCGCATTACATGGTGGGAGTTATAATAATCAACATAGACATGTTTGTTTAGTTGGAAGGGCCATTACCGGCAAGAGACAGAGGTCATAAAGACCATTGTCTGGCGATGTAGGTTGGAAGAACCGTAGTTGGTAGGAGACTGGGGTCAGAAAGACCGTATTAGGAGGGTGGTTCTTCAGGAGAACTCTCAATGTCAAGTGGTGGCCTGGAAGAAGTCTGGGCATCAGGTGGTGGCCTGGTGAGTGCCTTAAGTGGTGGTTCAGCGGAGCAACAGCGTCAGGCGGTGGTCTGGCGGAGGTGAGGGCCTCAAGTGGTGGTCCTGCTGTGGGATTTTAACTGAATAAGTTCCGAGGTAAATTTTGGAAGGCAGATGGGTTTGTAGATAAGACACTACCCAGAGATTTTGCCCTCATTTTACGAGGACTTTATAATCTGAGTTCTGGTTTCCTATAGGCGCAAGCCCCTATAGTTAATTACCCCTCCTGATAACGAGAGAGAACTTTCAATTAAGGCTAGTCATCAATTAGATACGTAGGAATACGTGTTATCTGGCATATAGTAACAGCAATGGGTATGAAATTTGAGAATTGAATTTGGATTTGTGAATTTGGGAAGTTTGGATATTTGGAAAGATTTAATATTTAAAATAAAAATTTCACCATCTTTCACTTAAAGCTGATGGTGGGGGAATGGATGATGGACCCGATCAAGATCCTATGGTTCCATCGTCCCGGGCCATCGTGGTCCCTGGTCTACTTAGTCAGAGGAGGTAGTCGACCCAACCTGACAGAAGGATCATTGTCGGAAGCCATGGATTGCTTCGTCCAAGGGGACCTTATAGACCTGGGGTGAATGTTTGCCTAAGGGGACAAATTTGAATTCACCTTAGCTTACAGAGGGCTTTGTGCCCTATCAATCATATCCTATTGATTCATATCTCAAGGATTTGATGCCAATAAGGAGCGTATCGGCGCTGGCCATAACCGGTATTTCGTGGTGCCATTTGGCGGCAAAACCACTCTGTTCAGAGGGCCCCGAGTCGTCGTAACTGTTTATCATGCGGATCCATTTGGCGGCATATCGCCGATTAGAGGACACGTACCATGTCCTTACTTGCAGGAGACTGCTTTGAGAATGGATCCTAGTGATATTTTCGACTAGGCATTTGGCTCTTTGTGAGCTGAAGTAAATTTTAATTTGTCCACCTCGGCAAACTGTTGCGGAGGGTGGATGGATCTTGCTTTAAGTATTTAATGGATTGATTTCAATTTTAAATATTTTTAGGATTTTTGAGATTTTTTGAAATTTGGGATTTTTTGTGGAGTTTTGGGTTTTTGGATTTTTTATGGGTATTTTGGGTGGAGCTATGGAATATTTGAAATGTACTTTGGATATTTGGGAGATATTTGAAAATATTTAGGAACCCCTTCGGTTGAGATCTGCATTCAACACGGCCATCATCGGGGTGTTTGGGGTCATTTCCCTTTATTTGATTGGACCTTGTCGACTCTGTCTGGCTGTCGACAGAGGATCGGGTTTCATAGGCTTTATGCCCTTATTAGTGAATTCATATTGTTTAAGGCCTTGAAGGCTGAATATGAATGCACAAAATAAATATTTCGGTCAACTCCGTAACCACATATTTATTTGATATCTCAAACCCTGTCTACTCCTATTTCTCTATTTAGGAGGATTGAGTTTCGTAGGCTTCATGCCTTTTCTTTAGTGAATTCTTTTGATTGTAGGCCTGGAATGCCTAATACGAATGTATTAAAACAAATACACTAGTCGCCACAGCCGTGTATTCGTTTAAAGGTTCGAACTCTGTCGACTTCTATTGATCCATATAGAAGGATCGGGTTCGAACTAGAATTCACTTATCGACCCGCGCAGCATCCCTATGCATCACGTGTGTACCAATAACACGCTCGTCGGGGCCCATGCGGATGATTTTTATATTGATTTAGACGTACCCCATTGTGTACCTATGTGTATACAAATTATAGTGCATGTACATGGGTACTTTAAAATATTTGTAGTTGTGTAGATAACTATTTTTTGGATGCACACAACTTTTCATTTGAAAGCTTATACACGCCTTCTGTCCGCTAATATGAGTGTTGCGGATCCGGTGGTGTAGCATTTTGATGTTGACTCCCCTTTCTCATTCACCGGGGATGGATTTTCTGGATTTTGGAGTCAAAGACTGCTGATTTGGAAAGAACTCCTTTTAGGTTCTTCGGCGTAGTGGACTTGGTATTTTCGGTGTTTGTGGGCACCCAAACTGTTCTCTCTTAATTATAGAACCAAAAAGAGACTTTGGGACACCAGGAAGTTTGGTTCAAATTTGTTCAAACCTTTCCCCCCTTTCTACCAAGGGGTGTCCTTTTCATACATAGAGTTGCCCTTGTACTCAACGCACTTGTAGATCTTGGTTACTGTCGTTGTAGATAATATCCGTACTTGTGTCCACAGTAATTTATTGTACTTTCAATACACTGTTGTTATCCACAAATATCCATTTGCAGGGGACCGCTGTATTCAATACGACCTCCTAAAAATATTTTGTAGAAGACCCATAGCTTCTGCACCATATCCACCATTTCACCAATCTCGAGTGGTTGTTATACTTGTTTGACCTCGTAGGGATCGTTGCAGGAGATACTTGTACTTGTGCCTACAGTGGTTCGTTGTCCTTATGAAGTACCCATTATTGTTGTCCATAAGTTATTTGTGTTTGCTGATGGAAGACTGTTGTATCCACTACGACCTTCTAGATGTATTTGTAGAAGAGCAGTTGTCCCTACACCATGTCCACCTTTCACCAATCTTAGGTGGGTTTGTTGATTATACTTGTTTGTAGAGGTGGATCTTCCACTATCAAATACTACTTTTGCCATCTCAATCTACAGGCATATGTAGGGATTGTTGTAGGAATTCATGCATCGAGGTCTTGTTCGCCACGAGTACCCCGTTGTTTGTTTGTATTGAAGTATGGTTTAGGCTCCTGATGAACCTCTCTTATTTGAATCCCATTTCAAATGGAAGATCGTCGTTGCATCTTATGAAGAAAATAAGCTTGTTATCTTTGATTAGCATCGCATTAAGAGGCCGGTCCTCCTTTGTTGGTTGCATTTTAAGAAGACCGTGAAAACTGCTTCAAGGTTTGCCTTCAACGATCTTAAACATTCAATCGATACAACCCAATGCCACAGAACAACCAGTAAGAACACTTCAGTAAATGAAAAGCCACAAAGAGTGATTCAAATGAGAATGTACAGGTCTTCTTGAAGTCCAACTCAAGTTCTTGCTTGAGTTCAAAATGATTTGAATTTGGGTTCAATCTGAGTTTGAGTAGGAGTTCATAACCCCCACTTAATGTTATATAGTTCGAGCTCAGAGTATAAGTTCAAGTGTCCCATGCAGTCCAAGTCCTCAAGTTCAAGTACAGGTTCAAGTGCTTGTTCCGGGTCTTCTGAAGTTCTTGCAAGTATAATTTCATGTTCACTTTTGTTCGAAGTCTTCTGGGATCTTTGCAAGTTCATTCGTATTCTCAAATTGATTTTGATTTCTGATTACAACTTGATTTTATTTTATTTGGTTTTGATCTTGATTAATCATTTAGAGTTTCAGTTCAGATCCAAGTCCCCTATTGTCCATATAAGTCCTCTGCACATTTAGTTCAAGTTCTATGCATTCAGGTCCAAGTATGAGTCTTCTATTGTTTATACAAGTCCTCTGCATATTTCAGTTCAAGTTTTGTGCATTTCTATTCAAGTACAGGTCTTCTGCATTGTTGCCCAAGAAGGTCTTTAAATTGTTCAAGTCTTTGTATATTTCAGTAAAAATTTCGGCAGCACCCCGGCATATCTCCCGTTTGGGGGAAAATACGGGAGCTGGGCCTTCCCACCACGCTACTCGAGCGTGTATGGTAGGTGTCCTTAGACACAGCGGCCGTACAAATTTTCATCCCACCACGCTACAAGAGCGTGTATGGGGCCTTCAGCAGTACCCATACAGAACACCAGTAGCACTCTCCACCACGCTACAAGAGCGTGTATAGGGCTCTCCCACCTCGTCGTATGCTTCGCACCGGGCTCCCTCCTACCGTGCTACAAGAGCGCGTATAGGTGGTTCCCCGGTCCGCTGCAAATGTCGAGCATGAGATTTTGGACCATCATACCTTTGCGTAGCAGTGTCGGCGGTGTCGGTGTCGAGGTCGAGGACAGTCCCCACCACGCTACAAGAGCGTGTATAGGACTTACCCGCCTCGTAGTATGCTTCGCACCGGGCTCCCTCCTACCGTGCTATAAGAGAGCGTATAGGTGGTTCTCCGGTCCGCTGCAAACGTCGAGAACGGGATTGGAGTTAGAAATTATACCTTGGCGACTCTGGCGGTGGCTCGTGGATCGAGGCAAGAGGGGTAGGCATGCTTCCCCTTTTTTTCTTCTTTTTTTTTCTTTGCAACTAATTATAATTAATAATAATTAAAATAATTAATTATAATTAATTATGATAAATATCGATTAATTATAATTAAAAATAATTAATTTATAATTAACTTAATTAATTATAATCAATTATAATTAATAATAATTAATTAAATTAGAATAACTAATTATAATTAAAATTAATTAATTATAACTAATTATTTTTATTAATTAATTATCATTTAAAAATAATAACATATAATTAAATTAAGTAATTAAAATTAATTATAATAATATAATTAATTATAATTAAACATAGTTAACTATAACTAATTATATTAATAATTATTATTATCATTATTAAAAAATTTAATAATAATAATAATAATAAAACAAATAAACAGCCTTAAAGGATGTTTAGCCTGTTTGGTAACAGGGATTTGGCCGAAGAAGTGCGGGTAAGGGAGAAAGTTGCCTACACACAAAGCGAGCTCCAGTCGTGTTTCTGATCCAATAGGAAGGTGAGGTCGTCAATGGAGCGTAGTCGATCAGCCACGAAGGGTCGGAGAAGTCGCTCGAAAGGGAGAAAGTTATCTCTGCAGCCAGCGAGCTCCCGCCCGTTGCTTCCGACCGAAATGCAGTAACTTCCGATCCTTCAGAGAGAGAATGTCGTCGAAGGGGCTAGGCCGAGCAGCCACACAGGGGCCGGAGAAGTAGCGCCAAAGGGAGAAAGTTTTTCTCACAGCAAGCGAGCTCCCGTTCTTCGCTTCCGATCAGAGGGGAAGGAAAGTCGGCAAAGGGGCTAAGTCGAACAGCCCTAGGGGAGTCGGAGAGGAGGCACAGGAGGGGAGAAAGTTATCTCCACAGTCGGTGAGCTCCCGAATTGCTTCCGATCAAACTTCCGATCCCGCAGGAAGTGTCGTCGAAGGAGCGATGTCGTCTGGCCTCGAGGGAGATCGAGAAGCAATGCGAATGGGAGGACATTGTCTCTACTGCCGGTGAGCTACGGTGTTGCTTCCGGCAAAAGTGTCGTAACTTCCGATCGCACAGGAGGGGAGAGAGCCAGAGAGCGACCGAGAGAGTGAGAGAGTGCGCGGCTTCGTTTCTTCGGCCATTTAAAGATGCGATCGAGTCGTGTAGATGACGTGCGAGGATGCGACTTTGATCGTGGCTACGACGTGTGAACGACGCGCGATGGTAGAGAGGTATGGGATTTGATTTGAGTTTTTTTTTTTATTATACAGGTCAATAAATGCCCCCCAACAAATGTGGTAGGCGTCTGGAGCGGGCCACATTTGTTGTATGCTAATTGACCATGTGAATCTCTAGATATTTGTTCTAGATGTCATACTAGGGTTCCCATTTAGTGGATCTCCAAGAATTTGCTTGGATGTCACACTGAAATTTTCTCTTTAGTGGATCTCCAAAAGTTGTTTGGATGTCACACTACTCTTCTTTCTTCATGGCTCTTTTAGATGTATCACTTTGTAGATCGATGCTAGCGGATAGCATATGCTCAGGATTCTTCGATCATCTGGTTGTATCTTGATGAAATTTTAAATATTTATTTGAAAAACTCGGCATGCAGCGCGATGTCAACCCAAATAAATATTTAAAATGCTCCCAGTCTTTAGGGATATTTATAGATGTCATTCAGGGTGCTCATTCTGCAGCTTTTGCTAGAGCCCCGAGATTTTGATTTCTTCTGTCCTGTGCTTCATGTTGCGGACTTGGTGAAGGGTTGTCTGATTTGTCTTTGTTGACTTGTCAGAAATTTTGTATTCCTTCTGCCCTTTACTTCTAGCTTTGACGGGCTTGTTGAAGAAGAATTCCTCCGATCCTTGCTTTGTGCTTTACGGATTTGTTGAAGGATTCGCAGGTTTTGGATTCAGTTAATAATACCGAATGTAGGTAGTATCTTGATCCTTAACCACTTGAGGAGACTTTAATCTGAATCACTTGAGTTCATCAGATCGGGAGAGCTCTTCCTACATTCGTCCTCTGGTTGTTGAGATGGGGGTTCCTCTACTACGGCCTTTCTTATGGCTTGTCGAGTAGATGGAGCTGCCAGCGATCCGGCCATATTTGGGCTTGTTGGATCCGACCTCTTACACTCATTCAGGCTTCAGACTTGAGCTATGAGAATTGCGCTTCCCAATGCTGATTTTATTGAACTTGGCAAATTTAAAGTCATCCTTTGTGGTTTTAGATTTTGGAGCCTACGAATATTCAGTAGTTGTTCGAGACTCATCCTTCCACTGTAACTTTGATTCTCCAGTCATTTAAGAGAATTTTGTAAACTACGATCACTTGAACTTGTCTAGTCAAATTTGCCTTCGTACTTCCTACAGTCCCTACTGACGGGTTGACGAAGTGGGGGTTCCTCTACTGTGGCATTTCTTATGGCTTGTTGAGTAGACGGAGCTGCCAGCGATCCGGCCATATTTGGGCTTATTGGATCCGACCTCTTACACCCATTCAAATCTTAAGCTTCAGGCTGTCGAAAGACTTCAAGCTTCTTCGGCTCAATTTTGTAGGAGTGTGTAGTTACAAAAGTCTCTTTCTTGACCTTTGAGTCTTGGTTTATTGGAGGTGCTGTCTCGATCTTTTGAGAGGTCACCTGCATATACTTTGAAAAAGAAGATCTTTGTATTCTTTAGCATAAAAGACATATGAATTGATAATTTTAAATATTTATTCGGGGATCTCGGCATGCAGCGTGATGTCGACCCAAATAAATATTTAAAATGCCCCCAGTCTGATGGAAGATTTTGAAATGTATACTCATAACACGAGAATTTCAAAATAGAGAATATATACGCTTATAAGCGTGCATGAAAATATAGCGTATTAAACATGACATCTGCTTGAGCAATTCATGCATAGTATTTCTTCAGTTATCGGCCATTGATCGGCAGCATGAGCCTTTGACCATTCAGATCAATGAGTTGATAAGCTCCATCCTGATACACCTTTTCGATGACGAAAGGTCCTTCCCAATTGGAAACGAATTTGCCACCAATTTTTCTGTGCGGGATGATTGGCCTTCTCTGCACCAGGACCAATTCCCCTTCTTGAAATGATCGAGGACGCACCATTCGATCAAAAGACTTTGTCATTCTTGCTTGGTAAATTTCTAAGGTCTGCTGAGCTTGCAACCTGATTTCATCGAGTGCATCGAGCTCCTCCATTCTTAACCGAGCATTTTATTCCTGAGTCATCTCATTCTGGATAGCAACTCGAAGGGATGGAAGTTCAACTTCTAGTGGCAGTATAGCTTCAACTCCGAACACCAAAGAGTAAGGAGTGACTTTAGTTGGCGTTTTGTAGGTTGTACGATACGCCCACAACGCTTCTGCCATCTTCGTATGCCACTCTCTTTTGTTCTTGGAGAGAATATCTTTTAGCAATTTCACCAATGTTTTGTTGAAGGCTTCAGCCAAGCCATTTGCTCTTGGATAATATATAGATGAATACCGCCAATTGATTTTATGTCGATCAACGAATTTATAAATTTTTGTACTTTTGAAAGCAGTTCCGTTGTCTGAGATTATGCGGCGTGGCACACCAAATCTGTAGACGATATTATGGGTAAAGAAGTTGATTACATGCTCGGATGTAACTTCTATGAATGGAGCTGCTTCTGCCCACTTAGAAAAATAGTCTATCGCTGCCAAGATAAAGCGGTGTCCTGCTGATAACGGTGGATCTATTGGCCCAATAACATCAGTACCCCAGCATTTGAATGGCCAAGATGCTATTGTAGGGTGCAGTGGATTAGGCGGTTGTTGTATAATATCATCGTGAATCTGGCACTCATTGCACCTCTTAGCATGATTGATACAATCTCTGATCATGGTCGGCCAATAGTAACATATTCTTTTAATTTTGACTGCCATCTTGGGACCTGATTGGTGCGCTCCATAAAGTCATTCATGAACTTCTGCCACCACCTTATCAGCTTCTCGGATCCCTAGGCATCTTAGCCATATTTGATCAAAAGCATGTCGATACAATGTGTTGTTGACAAATGCGTATTGTAGCGCCCTCTTTCTGATTTGAGCATCTAAAGATTTGTCCGTTGGCAATCTACTTTCTTTGAAATAGTCAATGAAAGTTTGCCTCCAATCATCATCTTCCTCGACATTTAGGCAATGCCACCATGACTCTGAAGCTTGACTAGCCTTGCGCCTTCTCTTAGGAACTTGTTATTCTTCAGATTGATCTTCGGGATTAACTGGTTGGGGAGGTTGAGGATCAACCGGAGTTGCATCCTGCTGGCTTGAATTTGGTATTCCCTCTGCCTGTGGAAATTGTATTAATGCTGGCTCTAGGATCCGACGATTGTGCACCATAATTATTATAGGCCATTCGTCATTCATATTCGCCATTTCTTTAGCCAGTTTAGTAAGGGAATCAGCTTTACCATTTTGTCATCGGGAAACTTGAGTAAATTTTACCACTGGAATTTGCTTTATAAGTTCAAGAACTCGCCGATGATAACATGCCAACTCAAACTTGGTGATTTTATAAACTCCCAATACTTGATTTACAATAAGTTGAGAATCACCAAAAATTTGGAGATTTTAAATTCTAACATCGATTGCAATCTCCAATCATGCTATTAAAGCTTCACATTCAGCTTCATTGTTGGTCCGAGGTTCAGTCAAGCTGAAAGAGAATCTCATTATGCCTCGCTCGGGTGCGACAAAAATGAGTCCAATTCCGGCTTGAGCTTTTTCTAGATTTGGAGGCCGAGCACGTTTAATTGATGATGCTCCATCAAAGTACATTTCTCATACTCGTAGCATCTCCTCCTCTTTTACATTCATGATCTGCTCGTCAGGTAGATCATCGTTAAGCGATAAATCTGCAGGGATAGGGTATGCAGTAAGAAAATCTGCCAACATCGCCATTTTACTGCCTTTTGACGGATGTATGTGATATCAAACTGCAATAGTATCACTTCCCACCTCGTTAAACGACCTGTCAACGCTGGTCTTGTCATCAAGAACTTCAGCAGATCGATCTTTGATATCAAGGTGATTTTGTGAGACAACATATAATGACGAAGCTTCTGAACTGCGAAGATCAGGGCCAAGCAATGCTTCTCGATTGGAGAGTAGCGGATTTTTGCTACTATCAACCTCCATCTGATATAGTAGAGTGAATTCTCCTTGCCTTCTTCATTATGCTGGGCCAATAGTCCTCCGAGGGACTCTTCTAGTGCTGCCGTGTATAGTATAAGAGGCTTCTCAAGGATTGGCACTGCAAGAATGGGCGGATTTAACAGATATCTTTTGATGCCGTCAAATACTTCTTGGCACTCTTTGTCCCATTTGAAATGAACATCTTTCTTCATTAGTTTTGAAAATGGATGGCACCTACCCGACAAATTTGATATAAACCTGCGAATGAAAGCCTGTTGACCTTGTAGGGAGCGAAGTTACCGATGGTTCCTTGGAGGTGGCATCTCCATAATCGCCTTGATCTTGTTGGGGTCGACTTCAATACCTCAATGTCGAATAACATATCCCAAGAATTTGCCGGAGGAGACCCCAAATGCACACTTGAGAGGGTTCATCTTTATATCATATTTTCTGATCCTCTCGAACACGATCCTCAAGTCATGAAGGTGATCTTTTCGGTCTATGCTCTTAATAACCAAATCATCTACATAGCATTCGACCTTTTGATGGATCAAATCATCAAATATACGAGTCATAGCCCATTGAGAAGTAGCACCAGCATTCTTCAGGCCGAAGGGCATGACTGACTAGCAGAATATGCCTATAGGCGTTCTGAATGATATATGCCTTTCATCTTCAGGCGCCATTTTGATTTGATTGTAGCCCGACGATCCATCCATAAATGAGAAAATATCATAGTTGAAAGTGTTGTCAACTAAAAGTTCTGATACCGGGAGCGAAAAGTCATCTTTCGGGCACGCCTTATTGAGGTCCTTGAAGTCGTTGCAGATACGAATCTGGCCACTCTTCTTCTTTACAGGGAATATATTGGCAATTCAGTCGGCATATTTTTCTTCACGAATGAAGCCTGCTTCTATGAGCTTCTTTGTTTCTACAATCACCTGCTCTTCAATCTCCAATCTTATTCTCCTTGGAGCTTGTTTGACGGGTGCTGCATCAGGCTTGATTGCTAATCTGTGAACTGCTATGTCAGGGGATAAATCGGGCATCTCAGCATATGTCCAAGCGAAACAGTCCCTGAATTCACAGAGGAGCTCTTTTATTTCTTCTACTTGCTCTTCTGGCAGAAGAGAGCTAATGAAGGTTGGGCGAGGGTCTTCCTCAGTTCCCAAGTTGACTTCTTTTAGCTCATCCATCGTAGCAGCCTATCCACCGTCTTCCAGTTCTTCTGGTGCAGGCTTGGCTTCTACGGGTTGATCATCACGAGCATTAGTTTGATAAATCTCATCAGCGCCACCATCATTGGATTTAATTTTCATGCATGTGATTGTCCGACAAATCTCTTTCTGGAGGAATTTTCTTTTGATGAATCCAATACCTTTATATGCGTCTATTTCCTTTCGTCGTAATGGACGCGGATTTCTCCCATACCAGAGGCCCAAGCTTGTACGAAGCTGTTGTTTAGTGGTAGGAATGTTGATTTTCTTTCGTAGCATTCTTTGAATATTCTTGGTATTGAATTTGGGTAAACTCGTAGGAAATAATTCCTCGGAGTCGAGAAGCATGCAATTCCAGTCATGATTCTCCTCTTCACGAGCTCCCGTGGAATATAACACATTCTTTGGCACAGTCCCATTTTTACGGGGAGGCAGATAGAGGGTGGCGAGTTCTTCAACTTTATGAATCTCGCGCGAAATGAGTTCTTTGAAATGTTACAAGGGAATACGTGTGACTACGAGTACGCTATCTGAAATTGACAGACTGTCTATTCTTCTGGATAACACACTCTGTACTGAGTTCATGTAGATTGAGTCATAGTCATAATCATCATTTGAAAATTCAACCTGCCTACTCCATTCATCTGTGGACTGGCATATTTTTCAAGATTTGACAGGAGTAACATCATCTTCATCCGTGTCACTCCCAATATGAGGTACATGTTCCTTTTCTTTAGGAATGATTGGTGATTTAGGAAGAACTGGCGTTATTTTCTTTCTCCCTACACGCTTCTTCTCATCTTCTTGCTTGGGTTTCTTTGCAGCCTTAGAATTTGATGCTCTAGCCTCAAGAGAACTTGACGACTTTTGCTTCTTTGGCATGAAGTACTTAGCATCTTCATAAACTGTTACTTCATGTACTGCAAAGGGTTGAATATCTCCAGAAATTTTGAATTCTTCTCCTTCTCTGAGATACTTCATGCACTGGTGTAATGTTGAAGGGACAACACCATATTGATGCAGCCAGGGGCGACCCAATAACTCCTTGAACGAAGTGTCTGAATCAATCACATAAAATTTGGCTTCTGTATGAAGTTCTCCAAATACAAGAGTTAGCATAAATGATCCAAGGGTTTTCTGCCCTTTCTCATTGAAGTCGTGTACCATCAACTTGTCTTGCCCAAGATGTTCCACATCGAGGCACAGTGATCTCAGTGCTTTAAGACTCATGAGATTTACGGAAGATCCAGTATCGATCAAAATTCGACTGATCATCATATCGTCGCGCTCTGCCGTAACATACAATGTGCGATTATAATCTGCCGTTCCAAGCATCATATCATCCTCGGCAAAGGTGATAAGGGGCTCATTTCAAACTTGCAAGACTTCTGTCAAGTTGCGCTCAACAAAATATGCCTCATATCTTTCGGGGTCTTTGAGAGCTTGAATCAAAGTCTCTCGAAGGTCTTTAGACATCAGTAAGGCATCATATATGCTGAGTTGCGCTGGGATCTTACTCAAGTGGGATAAGATATTGTAATCTATCCCCTTAGACAAAGTATTATTTTTCTTGGGATCTTCGGGGATGATATCTTCATTGATAATTATCTCTTTTCCTTTATTTTTGTTAGGAGCTCTTTTCTTCAGTGGAGGTGGCAGTACTTTGCCACTCCTCAACTGCACTTGGGCCACCTCATCTGATTCAAACCTGTTTGATGAAGCATTCTCTTCAGAGTCAGCTATTGTTGTGTCCGGGGATTCATCTGTAGACTCGGAATCATCTCCCAACTTTACTTGTTTCATTTGTGATTCTATGCTTGGGTTTGAATCTTCATCATATAGAAAATATAGATCATCTGAACTAAATTCCATTGATGATACCATTAGACAGAACTCAGGGGCCGCTTCTTCAGCGTATTTCTCCCTATCTGATATCTCTGATGTCGTAAAGATGACTCAGCATGTCTATGTAGGAAGGGATTCATCCTCAGCTTCTTCTTCCTTTTTATTTATTTTAAATTCTTTCATAAAATCACTGAGCTTGATAGACTTCCTGGTAGTCTGGTAATATTCACCCAAACTATCAATAGCCTTCTAAGTTGCAGTCTTCTTTACCATAGGCTTCTTCAGCTTGGCTTTCTTCTTTGAAGACTTTGATTTTGACTTTTCATATTTTGATGAGCCAGCTTGGCCAGGTTGTTGTTTATAGGTGGATGATTGTGACACAGGCAACCATTTTAAATTCAGTACTGGCTCAATAGGAGATTTCCACTTTACACCAGGAACTCCTTCTAACTGTTTCAGCATTTTTGTTGTCTTCTTGGAGACCACATTCTCCCATTGTTCCTCTTGGATAGATTTTTTTGTTGTTATTTCTTTAGACGGGAGTACGAAAGAGGACGTGACTACCCGGGTGGATTTCTTTCTGGGATGAACTAACACATTATCTGATAATGTCAATTCTCCCCTCTTGTACATCTTTTCTAACCAATCTTTGAAGACATAACAATCTTTAATTGGATGGCTAACTACCCAATGATATGGGCAGTAGTTTGGGTCCCCACTGTGCTTGGACTCTTCATATCTTTTGTATTATGGCAACTCCAGACCATTCTTGAGTGCTTGTCGGAATAATTTAGCGACACTCTCCCTCTTAAATGAATATTCTTTATTCATTTTCTCCTTGAGGGAGGGGAACATTTTATCACCAGCTCCTGCAGTCTGCCTCTAGCGCTCTCCTCCACCAGGAAAGGCTCGAGGTTTATCATTTCCTCTAAGAACTAGTTTTGGTTGAGGAATTGGATCGTAAGCATATTTTGATTTTTCTTCATACTGCATAGGCTGCTTTCCTTTATCCACATTATATACTTCCTTTTTACCTTTATCCGGCCTAGGAGGAAATGCGGAGTAAACATCATTTCTCCTAGCATCAAGCGCCTTAGCCTTTTTGGATCTATCCGGGAGGCTTTCAAATTTTGATAAGTTCAACTTTTCAAATTTTGCCACCCTATCCAACAGATCTTGAAAAGTAGTAATTGAAGTCATGCATAAGAAGGGTTGCATTTTATCATCAATGTTTCCCATTAACAGTTGAACTGCATGCTCTTCTTCTAATTGCTGCTCGCACTTCATACTGAGATTGCGCCAACGTGTTATATATTTTATCACTGACTCATCTTTTCTCCTTTTATCTAGAGAAAGATCAGCGATATTAGTCTTTTTTGTTGCACTGGCAAACCTTTTCACGAATAATGCCTCTAATTTTGCGAAGGTCTTTAGAGAATCATTTGGCAGTTTGACATACCATTCGAAAGCAGTTCCACTCAAGCTGCTTACGAATTGCCTGAATAGCAGAGCATCATTGCCCCCTGTGTTCCCACAGGTAGCTTTGAATTGTGCAAGATGCTGCCTGGGATTTTTATTTCCATCGAAAATATTGAACTTCAGCATAGATTATCCCTTTAGATATGGCACCTGATCGTACTCTGCTGGGTATGGGCGACCTTTTCCTACCAACTTCTCTACCTGTTCAGCCGCTATAATGGCCTTAATCCTTTTGCTAATCAAGCCCTCAAGCTGCGCTGCAGTTACAGGTTCAGAGGCGCTCGCCACATTTTGTGGAGTACCCTGGCGGGTTGGACCATCGGTTTCTTTGCCACCTTCAAGTACACCTTTCACTCCTGAGGCTTGAGGCGCTTGAGGGTTTTGAGAATTAGTAGCTTGGTTGATGGGCTGAACCGGTGCAGGACCCATAGAAGTGGTCTTCTGCATCATTTCTATCATAGCCGTCATCTGAGTCATCATCTCAGTCATTTTATCATTCAGCTGATAGATTTCTTTATCTTTCTTCCGCATCTGTCGCCTCATTTGATTTCTCATTTCAGCGAGTGTGATGTCTTCGCCAGCGAAGGGATTTTCTCCAACCTCTTCTTCTTCCTCATCTCCTTCTTTTGAGGAGCGAGCACTTCGGTTGGTAATGGATCTAGCCCTGTGACGACATCGATAAACACGTACGCGCGGTTGTGATTACTGGTCTTCTTCACTACCATCATCATCTTCCTCTTCAACATCGATGTGGCTGACCATATGAACCACCTCGATCTCTATAGTGTCATCATCGTCATATTCTTCTTCTTCTCCTTGTACATGAATTTCTGAGCGACAGCACCAATGAATTTCAGATTCTTGACTTGGAATGACTATTTCTTCAACCCGTGGACTACGATCTAAGTGAACTTCCTCTTTGATTGAAGTAGGAGAATGACGGGATCTCCTGGAAGACTCTCCAGGATGTCTACTGTCATTATAATTGTCGTCATTATGGGCCTTCTTTGGGACCCATTTCTGACGAGTTCTGTTGGCAGGGGAGGATCTCCGGGAGGCTGCTCCGAATGTCACACCCGAACTAATTCTTTCTTCAGAGATATTTTCTCTTCGAGGCTTCGGTCTCCAAACTTATTTGCCCTTCCACCGGGACCTTTCGGCAGCGGATCCCCGAACATTTGGTTCAGGTGTCACGCCCCGATGTTCACCGTACGGATCTTGTATTTGATAACTTCTTCATTCAGTTATCATAGGAAATGATAGTCTCTCCCTAGGAGGGGTTCTTCGAGCCTCAACGATCAATGACCTCTGGAACTTCTTTTTCATTAGCCCTCTTTCCTTAACTGTCTTCAGAACTCGGTGAACCCGGGCAGACAGGCGTTCGGGCTCTCTTATCTTCTGAGGGGTCGGGGCTTCAGGTCGACGGTCCCAAAAAGATTACTTACGTTCACCAGATGAGCTATTTCTCTTTACCCACCTCAGGTTAGAAAACTTATTTTGAGTGGGAATATTGATATCTGGTTCTTGTGCTGGTAGGTTAGAGGGATGTATTGGTACAGGTAACTGCTGAGCTCGCAGTTCTGCATTTCTCTTCCTCCTCTGCCTTCTATTGAGCCTTCCTCCAGATGAGGAAGCTTCAGCATCATGCCTCCCAGGTGCAACAGGCTTTCTGGGCAGGGCAGTGGTGTTTGCAGTCACCACAGAGATCTTTCTTCCAGTGACAACCCTTTTTGCAATAAGGGTCTCAGATTGGGATAGTCTTTCAAATACAGAAGTTCTTCCTTGGGCAGTATTCCTGGCAGTAGCCCTTGCAGAGTGGGACGTTCCAGAAAATTCTTTAGAGTTTATGCCGTACACAGGGACGGCTGCAGCCCTTGCAGTAGCTGCTCAGAATTCGAGTCCACCAAAGTGAATAGTGGCTCCAGTGTTTCCAGTTTCTATGACAGCATTCGCCAGTTGAATTCTGGCTCCTCGTCCCAATTGGATGGTCATCGGTGTGTCCTGCATTTTCATTCTTCAAAAATGAAAGGCAGGGGTTGGTGATCAAAATTGATACATCACCCCACGCTTTCAAAATAAAGAAATAACGCAGAACAAATAATAGAAGCAGGAGAGTTAGCATGGAATTAAAAACCCTGCTAAACGAATTTTCATTGATCTTATTTAAAAGATTCATTTTCAGGAAATTTAAAATTTGATTTGCTTGCTACTATAGCTTTTGAATGACTAGCCAGAGATGAAAAGAGAAACCATTCCCCAGCGGAGTCACCAGAAATCTGTGGGCTCCGAAAATTCGGCCCCGACCTCCCCGCCTGCTTCGATTTCTTTTTGCTATGGTGAGGGAGTTTTAACTGAATAAGTTCCAAGGTAAATTTTGGAAGGTAGATGGGTTTGTAGATAAGACACTACCTAGAGATTTCACCCTCATTTTACGAGGACTTTATAATCTGAGTTCTGATTTCCTATAGGCGCAAGCCCCTATAGTTAATTACCCCTTCCGATAACGAGAGAGAACTTTCGATTAAGGCTAGTCATCAATTAGATACGTAGGAATACGTGTTATCTGGCATATAGTAACAGCAATGGGTATGGAATTTGAGAACTGAATTTGGATTTGTGAATTTGGGAAGTTTGGATATTTGGAAAGATTTAATATTTAAAATAGAAATTTCACCATCTTTCACTTAAAGTAGATGGTGGGGGAATGGATGATGGACATGATCAAGATCCCATGGTTCCGTCATCCCGGGCCATCGTGGTCCCTGGTCTACTTAGTCAGAGGAGGTAGTCGACCCAACCTGACATAAGGATCATTGTCGGCAGCCATGGGTTGCTTTGTCCAAGGGGACCTTATAGATCTGGGGTGAATGTTTGTCTAAGGGGACAAATTTGAATTCACCTTAGCTTACAGAGGGCTTTATCAATCGTATCCTATTGATTCATATCTCAAGGATTTGATGCCAATAAGGAGCGTATCGGCGCTGGCCATAACTGGTATTTCATAGTGCCATTTGGCGGCAAAACCACTCGGTTTAGAGGGCCCCGGGTCGTCGTAACCGTTTATCCTGCGATGCCATTTGGTGGCAGACCGCCAATTAGAGGACACGTATCACGTCCTTACTTGCAGGAGACTGCTTTGAGAATGGATCCTAGTGATATTTTCGACTAGGCATTTGGCTCTTTATGAGCTGAAGTAAATTTTAATTTATCCACCTCGGCAAACTGTTGCAGAGGGTGGATGGATCTTTCTTTAAGTATTTAATGGATTGATTTCAATTTTAAATATTTTTGGGATTTTTGAGATTTTTGGAAATTTGGGATTTTTATCGAGTTTTGGGTTTTTGGATTTTTTATGGGTATTTTGGGTCGAGCTATGGAATATTTGAAATGTACTTTAGATATTTGGGAGATATTTGAAAATATTTGGGAACCCCTTCGGTTGAGATCTGCATTCAACACGGCCATTATCGGGGTGTTTGGGATCATTTCCCTTTATTTGATTAGACCTTGTCGACTCTGTCTGGCTGTCGACAGAGGATCGGGTTTCGTAGGCTTTATGCCCTTATTAGTGAATTCATATTGTTGTAGGCCTTGAAGGCCGAATATGAATGCACAAAATAAATATTCCGATCAACTCCATAATCGCATATTTATTCGATATTTCAAACCCTGTCTACTCCTATTTCTCTATTTAGGAGGATCGGGTTTCGTAGGCTTCATGCCTTTTCTTTAGTGAATTTTTTTTATTGTAGACCTGGAATGCCTAATACGAATGTATTGAAACAAATACACTGGTCGCCACAACCGTGTATTCGTTTAAAGGTACGAACCCTGTCGACTTCTATTGATCCGTATAGAAGGACGGGTTCGAACTAGAATTCACTTATCGACCCGCGCAACATCCCTAGGCGTCACGTGTGTACCAATAACACGCTCGCCGGGGCCCATGCGGATGATTTTTATATTGATTTAGACGTACCCCATTGTGTACCTATGTGTATATAAATTATAGTGCGTGTACATGGGTACTTTAAAATATTTGTAGTTGTGTAGATAACTATTGTTTGGATGCACACAACTTTTCATTTTGAAAGCTTATACACGCCTTCTGTCCGCTAATATGAGTGTTGCGGATCCGGTGGCGTAGCGTTTTGATGTTGACTCCCCTTTCTCATTCACCGGGGATGGATTTTCTGGATTTTGGAGTCAAAGACTGCTGATTTGGAAAGAACTCCTTTTAGGCTCTTCGGCGTAGTGGACTTGCTATTTCCGGTGTTTGTGGGCACCCAAGCTGTTCTCTCTTAATTATAGAACCAAAAAGAGACTTTGGGACACCAGGAAGTTTGGTTCTAATTTGTTCAAATATTTCCCCCCCTTTTTACCAAGGGGTGTCCTTTTTGTACATAGAGTTGCCCTTGTACTCAACGGACTTGTAGATCTTGGTTACTATCATTATAGATAATATCCGTACTTGTGTTCACAGTAATTTATTATACTTTTAATACACTGTTGTTATCCACAAGTATCCATTTGCAGGGGACTGTTGTATTCAATATGACCTCCTAAAATTGTTTTGTAGAAGACCCATAGCTTCTGCACCATATCCACCCTTTCACCAATCTCGAGTGGTTGTTGTACTTGTTTGACCTCGTAGGGATCGTCGCAGGAGATACTTATACTTGTGCCTACAATGGTTCGTTATCCTTATGAAGTACCCATTATTGTTGTCCACAAGTTACTTGTGTTTGCTGATGGAAGATTGTTGTATCCACTACGACCTTCTAGATGTATTTGTAGAAGAGCAGTTGTCCCTACACCATGTCCACCTTTCACCAATCTCAGGTGAGTTTGTTGATTGTACTTATTTGTAGAGGCAGATCTTCCACTATCAAATACTAGTTTTTCCATCTCAATCTACAGGCATATGTAGGGATTGTTGTAGGAATTCATGCATCAAGGTCTTGTTTGCCACGAGTACCCCTTTGTTTGTTTATATTGAAGTATGGTTCAGGCTCCTGATGAACCTCTCTTATTTGAATCCCATTTCAAACGGAAGATCGTCGTTGCATCTTATGAAGCAAATAAGCTTGTTATCTTTGATTAGTATCGCATTAAGAGGCCAGTCCTCCTTTGTTGGTTGCATTTTAAGAAGACCGTGAAAACTACTTCAAGCTTTGCCTTCAACGATCTTAAACATTCAATCGATACAACCCAATGCCACAGAACAACCAGTAAGAACACCTCAGTAAATGAAAAGCCACAAAGAGCGATTCAAACGAGAATGTGCAGGTCTTCTTGAAGTCCAACTCAAGTTCTTGCTTGAGTTCAAATGATTTGAATTTGGGTTCAATCTGAGTTTGAGTAGGAGTTCATAACCCCCACTTAATGTTATATAGTTCGAGCTCAGAGTACAAGTTCAAGTGTCCCATGCAGTCCAAGTCCTCAAGTTCAAGTACAGGCTCAAGTGCTTGTTCCGGGTCTTCTGAAGTTCTTGCAAGTATAATTTCATGTTCACTTTTGTTCGAAGTCTTCTGGGATCTTTGCAAGTTCATTCGTATTCTCAAAATGATTTTGATTTCTGATTACAACTTGATTTTATTTTATTTGGTTTTGATCTTGATTAATCATTTAGAGTTTCAGTTCAGATCCAAGTCCCATGTTGTTCATATAAGTCCTCTACACATTTAGTTCAAGTTCTATGCATTCAGGTCCAAGTATGAGTCGTCTATTGTTTATACAAGTCCTCTGCATATTTCAGTTCAAGTTTTGTGCATTTCTGTTCAAGTACAGGTCTTCTGCATTATTGCCCAAGAAGGTCTTTAAATTGTTCAAGTCTTTGTACATTTCAGTGAAAATTTTGGCAGCACCCCGGCATATTCCCCGTTTGGGGGAAAATAGGGGAGCTGGGCCTTCCCACCACGCTACTCGAGTGTGTATGGTAGGTGTCCTTAGACATCGCGGCCATACAAATTTTCATCCCACCACGTTACAAGAGCGTATATGGGGCCTTCAGCAGTACCCGTACAGAACACTAGTAGCACTCCCCACCACGCTACAAGAGCGTGTATAGGGCTCTCCCACCTCGTCGTATGCTTTGTACCGGGCTCCCTCCTACCGTGCTACAAGAGCGCATATAGGTGGTTCCCCGGTCCGATGCAAACGTCGAGCATGAGATTTTGGACCATCATACCTTCGCGTAGCAGTGTCGGCGGTGTCGGTGTCGAGGTCGAGGATCGTCCCCACCATGCTACAAGCGCGTGTATTGGGCTAACCCGCCTCGTCGTATGCTTCGTACCGGGCTCCCTCCTACCATGCTACAAGAGCGCGTATAAGTGGTTCTCCAGTCCACTGCAAACGTCGAGAACGGGATTAGAGTTAGAAATTATACCTTGGCGACTCTGGCGGTGGCTCGTGGATCGAGGCAAGAGGGGTAGGCATGCTTCCCCTTTTTTCTTTACAACTAATTATAATTAATAATAATTTAAATAATTAATTATAATTAAATTTAATTAATTATAATAAATATCGATTAATTATAATTAAAAATATTTAATTTATAATTAACTTAATTAATTATAATCAATTATAATTAATAATAATTAATTAAATTAGAATAACTAATTAAAATTAAAATTAATTAATTATAACTAATTATTTTTATTAATTAATTATCATTTAAAAATAATTAACATATAATTAAATTAAGTAATTATAATTAATTATAATAATATAATTAATTATAATTAAACATAGTTAATTATAACTAATTATATTAATAATTATTATTATCATTATTAAAAAAATTAATAATAATAATAATAATAAAACAAAAAAAAAAAACAGCCTTAAAGGCTGTTTGGTAACAGGGATTTGGCCGAAGAAGTGCGGGTAAGGGAGAAAGTTGCTTTCACACAGAGCGAGCTCCAGTCGTGTTTTCGATCCAACAGGAAGGTGAGGTCGTCAATGGAGCGTAGTCGACCAGCCACGAAGGGTCGGAGAAGCCGCTCGAAAGGGAGAAAGTTATCTCTGCAGCCAGCGAGCTCCCGCCCGTTGCTTCCGACCGAAATGCAGTAACTTCCGATCCTTCAAAGAGGGAATGTCGTCGAAGGGGCTAGGCCGAGCAGCCACACAAGGGCCAGAGAAGTAGCGCCAAAGGGAGAAAGTTTTTCTCACAACCAGCGAGCTCCCGTTCTTTGCTTCCGATCGGAGGGGAAGGAAAGTCGGCAAAGGGGCTAAGTCGAACAGCCCTAGGGGAGTCGGAGAGGAGGCGCATGAGGGGAGAAAGTTATCTCCACAGTCGGTGAGCTCCCGAATTGCTTCCGATCAAACTTCTGATCCCGCAGGAAGTGTCGTCGAAGGAGCGATGTCGTTTGGCCTCGAGGGAGATCGAGAAGCAATGCGAATGGGAGGACGTTATCTCCACTGCCGGCGAGCTACGGTGTTGCTTCCGGCCAAAGTGTCGTAACTTCCGATCGCACAGGAGGGGAGAGAGCCAGAGAGCGACCGAGAGAGTGAGAGAGTGCGCAACTTCGTTTCTTCGGCCATTTAAAGACGCGATCGAGTCGTGTAGACGACGTGCAAGGATGCGACTTCGATCGTGGCTATGACGTGCGAACGACGCGCGATGGCAGAGAGGTATGGGATTTGATTTGAGTTTTTTTTTATTATACAGGTCAACACCGGTGGAGCAACGACGTTAGGCGGTGGTCCAGCAGAGGTGAGGGCCTTAAGTGGTGGTTCGGCGAAGCAACGACGTTAGGTGGTGGTCCGGCAGAGGTGAGGGCCTTATGTGGTGGTTCGGCTGAGTAACGACATTAGGCGGTGGTCCGGCAGAGGTGAGGGCCTTATGTGGTGGTCCGGCAAAAGTCTGGCGGTGGTGGACCAGCGGTGGTTCGATGGAAGTGAGGAAGCAAGAGCGATCTCCGATCTCTCTCTTTTTCCTTAGGCTTAGGGGGTCCCTTTTCAAGAGGAGAAGGAGTTCTATTTATAGATTTCTGGAGTGGCATGGTCCATAAATAGGTGAGAGATCAAGGATAAATGGGGAGTGGTCGGATGAACGGCCGATGTTGAATCCCTTGATCATACACCGTTCTTTAGACATTTGAAGACCTTAATGATGTCAGAATTCGGCAATCATGGGCTCGTTGGATTCATCTCGTCGAGCCGCTCAATTCGAGTATAAGCTTGTTATGTTTGGAAACCGTTTAAAAAAAAATGTTTGGAAACCGTTTGGTAATCCAATTTGTGGTATGAACCTTCCAACAGTGCTTTGGGTCCTTGATTTGGACCCATTTGGGCTCGAATTGAGTCGAATTTGGTGTCTTTGGGTTTGTATTTTCGAGACGCTCAGTTCGTCTATAAGTTTGCTAAAATCGGAGTTTGGATGGTCTCCAAATTAATTTTTGAAGTTTCCAACTTGATTTTGCATCGAGATTTGCGTCCGATTAAGATAATTTTTTGACGACGTATCAATTTTCTATAAAATTAAATGCATATTTATCCAGTCAGCCATACGCTTTACGTGCGGGTGTGATTTGATTGGTCAGCTAATCATTGGCGGCTAACTAGAAAATGCAGGATTGAATACAACCATTTGATCATAGAAGCGACTGTGATTAAATGAACTCCGGGATCACATGATTTAATTTGAGTCATTGATTAAGATTAATGGTTTGGATTACATCTTCAACCTCATGCATGCACCGTAAGCCATAAAGTTTCTCTGGCATGATTCGAGGGATCTTGCTGGCGAACTTCTTTAAAATTTCACAAGGAGGATTAGGAACATATAAATCATTAATTCAACTGTTAGATTTCAGTGGCTTGACAGTTTATTTCACACTTGACCATAGCTAGCTAACTAGGAGCTTGGGCTGGGGTTTATACATTAGAGAAAGTCCCAACGGATGGGCTTTTCTCATAGGAAGCTTGAAGGGATGAAGAGGAACATTTCTTCTTTAGACATCAGGGCCAGAGGATCATGAAAGATAGGAGTTCAAACAGAGGGCGGAGAGTTTCGCTAGAGTTCACTCAGGATGATAGATGGAGATGGCTAGGAAGTTAGGGGAAGAGACAGAAATGCTCAGAGAGCTCTGGGGAGTGTTTCTAGAGAGGTTGGATTCGAATGAATTAGGCTGAGTAGGGATGCCCTATTCAAGTGACACTTGCAGCTTTGGACAGCTGGGATGGCTTAAGGAAGCCTGTGGATAACTTCCAAGTGGAAGTGAACCTCACCTCTGAGCCTCGTGAGCTAAAAGCCAGTGAGCACAAGGTTTGGAAAACTTTGGATGAGGCCCGAGATGGAGGGTACCAGTGGAGCTCCAATCTGCTTGCTCTGGTCGTCTTCAGCCAGTGGCTGGGTCAGGATGAGGTGGAAAGGCAGCTTGGAGTCTAGAGAGCTCAATAGAAGAGATAATTGGGAAGGAGGCAGCCCAATTCATTGAGATGGCTCAGGTTGACCAAAACCGGGATGTTTGGGTAATTTTGGGTGCATCCTAGGTCAAGCCAGGTGGTGAGCTTGATGTGAAAGATGAATTAGGTCAATGTGAACCCAATGCAAGTGGCAATTGGGTTTGGTATGGTCTGTGGTGGGAGATGGCTTAGGTCAAAGTAGTTTTGACCACTTTAAGCTTGCCTAAGGGTTGACTTAGGTCAACCCAAGGGCTACGTTGATTAGGGGAGGTGTGTTGACCTAAGGATATATATATATATATATATATATATAACAATAATGATGGACATATTATAGTACATATGAACAAACTCTAGAAACTTGAAGATTAATGATGATGAATATGCTCATATCTAGGCAAGTTCTCCTTTCTTTAAAGGTAGAGGTAGAAATAATTTATAAGCTAATTAGAAATCAAGGAAGTGAAGCAATTAAAAATACACCTAACATTTATTCAAATCATGAGCGAATTGTTTTTTATTAGCAATAAAGAAAACATTAAGCAACCAAAAATCTGGCCAACATGATATACTCCTATTGCCTATGACTCACTAAGTAATAGTGTAAGACAGAAATAGCTATTTAAGGTCTTGTAACATCTAGCATTCAAAAAAAAAAAAAAAATCCCAACATATAGTAACAAAATTCAAGAACATTTTCTCCATTCAATTTGATCCAAAAACAAAAGAGAAATTTGATCAAATGCCTTTCAATTAGGACCCAATTACTTAAAAATTTAGAAGATAAGTCAAATCATTGATAATTTTGTATGTGATATCTTATCTAATAAAAATTAGAATAAAAGTGCAAAAATAATAATATAAATAATTCTTATTTTAATGCAATTTAAATTATAGATGACTACCTAAGATACTACAATTTGAAAATAATTAAATAATATTATTAATGGAACATAATATCTCCTTCTTCATTAAATTGAAATAAAAAATCTAATATCTTAGAAAGAATGTTCTCTTAAGATTCTCTTTTCTCATGGAAAAAATAATTTCTTGCACAATTCACATTAAACATAAGAATAAATTTTTTAAGGGAAATTTTTTCTAGCTAGAAGATTAAAAAAATCATAAGGACTATCTCGCCGCTTTAAGTGCTAACAATATGGCACGGTGAACAACTTATCAAGGCCTGTAGGGGTGTCAAAAAAAAATGACTCAACCCTTCAACTTGATCTGAGCCTGATCTAAAACTTCATGTTCATGTTGACTTATTTAATAAATGGGTCAATTTTGGGTCATGCATTTTTACTCATTTATTAAACGGATCAGGTTCGGGTTGACCATCCAACCTGTTTATTAATTATTTTCTTAAATTCTTTTATAAATTTATATAATCTTATTATTTTAAATCAATGAACATAAAATCTATGATTAATAAGGTAATAACATATATTTTTTTCATTAAAACAATTTATCATGAAGGATTTTGGTTGCTAGCAGGTCAGATTCAAATTCAATTTTTTGATCCTTTTATTAAATTGGTTGAATTTAGGTTGATCTGGTTCGATTTAGGTTAATTTGGGTGTTACCCAAACTCGACCGATTGATCCATTTTTAACACCGTACCCCCACCGGATTGAAGGGTGATAAGATTTGCATTTTTTGGGAAAAAATCTTATACTAAAAATCATCACTTGGATCAGTTGTAAAAAATGCAATACAATATAACATAGGATATACAAAATCATCACTTGGATTAGTAAAGTAAAAAAAAAAAAAATTTAGCTTCTTTCAATTTGGAATCTTCTTGATCTATGTTTGGCAAAAGAACCCCCGCATAGAATCTACGTGTTAAAGTTTAATACACAAGTTATTATATGGAACTTTTAGTAAAATAGTTTCTAACTTTAAGATTTAGATTTTATTTGGAACAATATTTTTACTATTTTTAAAGCAATTTTTTAACACACAAATGTTTTGAACTATAATTTTTTGTACTATAAAATTGCTTTAAAAACAGTAAGGAAGCTATCTCAAAAAAAAAAAAAAATGATTTGTTCGGAACAACTTCCATACTGTTTTTTAAAGTACAATACTTTAAATTTCATTTGGGACAATCTTCTTTCTGTCTTCTAAAACAATTTTTTAATACAAAAAAAAATTTAAAGACAACGAAAAAATAATTTCCAAAAGTTGTTCCAAATAAATCCTTAATAATATGCTTATAAAGTTATTAAAACATATTTTGATCTAATTTGGGCAACTTATCCCTCAATTGATGAAAAAAGTTTGAAGTGGTGATTTGAATGGTTTTCAATACATGTGAGAAATGGGCAAACTCTTCCTATTTATATGTCATGAACAGGTAAGACATCAATGTTTGCCACTTAGGTGGTGAAAAAGAGTTAGAAAAAATTAGCATTGGATGGTTTATCACATAGGTGGTGATAAACCATATTGACTCTTCATATATGAATCATAATAAAGTCAGTGAACAATAGGGTAGACTCCTTTAGAAATAAAATATCCTCATTAAAGTTTAGCTTAGGAGATGATCAAGTTGTGATAAATTAGGACTAAATCATGAGTGAAAAAGATAAGAAAAAGGTGGAGATTTCACGAGGAAAGGTGGAGATTTAAGTTTCTCTAGATGAACAATTCACAGTAAGCTAACTTCAACCTTCCAACTGATTTTAAGTACAAAATGAACTCAAAACAAGAGACAAACCTCCTTCTACTATATCAATAAGTGAGACACAACAATAACAATAAATAGAAACCATCAAAGAAAGTAAATCACTCAACACTCCTGAAGATAGCAAAGCAAAAAGGAAATTGACATATGTAACATGAAAGAAACCATCATATACTGATTATTTTTCATAGAGTCAAATAGCTGCATCAGTTCTGACCTTGTCCGAGCCGCATTGATCATCATCGCCGCCGCTCTCGCTCTCAATAGGGGCTTGAGGAACAGTGGCTGAGCCGGAGCTCACCTGCTGGTCACTTGTTGTCAAGCTTGCAAGTTTGTTCTGCTTCAGATAATTCTCAAGTGGAAGATTAGCTACCTGAAGAAGGCTCATCATGCTCATCTGTGGCAAAGAGGGTGAGTCAGCAACTCGCTGCTCTGCATCACGTTGAGGTTGGCAGTTCAAGTCTATATGTCCCTCGAGGAGATCGCCTTCTCTTTCCTTCAAGGAGCTACTGGTACCTTCGAGTTCTTCCCGGCTGCCCCAAGATTGTTTCTTGTTCACCTCCGCTTCCTCGCGCTCGGACTGCCGTTTCTTCTTCCTCATCATGAGGGTCTTGAATCTGCGCTTCACTGTCATGCAAACATTACAAGTGCAGGAAGGGCTGTGCTTCGGGCCCTTCCCACTGGGCGGCTGGATGCACACAATACAGGTGCAGCCAGGGCGATGACGGGGATGCCTTGTGGTTGCCGCAGCTGAGGGAGAAGCTTGGTTGCCTACTTCTCCCAGCGCCACCGCGGTGGCCAAGGCATCAAGGCCAGTTGATTCAGCCTCTGATGGAGATTGTTTTGAACTTGTGATACGTTGTCTTTTTAGCTCTGCAGAAATTTTTGAGGGTTAAAAGCCAGACTCCCGTCGTAAATGAAAAAAGAAAAGCTATGAGAAATTAAAATCTGGGGGGTCAAAATGGCCACAGGATGAATGGACAGCTTGTTACTTGTGAGACTGATAGCAAGCAATGAGCCCAAACAATAGCTAGTTAAAAATCAAGATGTCACACGTCAATCACAATTTTTTGCCATAGAGGGCATGATTATGAGAATTTAATCTTAGATAACTTAGTTTGGAATAATTTAGCAATAATCTAAAATCCAGAAACAACCGTGAAGCTCGAAAACAAAGCAGAGCATATTCTAATATTTATAGACAATCACAACTGGAGATGCTTGTAACCAAATTTTAATGAAAAAAGGGTTTTTTTTTCTTTTAAAAAAAACCTAGAAATATATCCCAAATATTTAGTAATTGAAAATAAGACCAAAGACCAACTAAAAATAAGTAGGAACCATGCTAGTTCCAGATAAAAAGGGAGCAAAACCATTTACAGATCAAATTCTCTGCAACGAATTGGTGAATATTTAGTTTTGAAAGATCACAAGCCGGATTCAAATCTGTGACTCAGATCATGAGAATCAGAGAGCATACTACTTGAGCTAGAGCTCATAGGGTTTCAAAACAATAGGATTAATTTTCAAAATGTTTATAAATGCAAGCATTTGCGTGAATTTCAGCCTTCAAAATTTTTATCTGCATTGTTACACGCTCAGCTAGGTATGGTAAAAAAGCATAGCTGTGCTCACTTTTAAGTTTTAAATAGTTATAATGGTGTTGAATCATAGAAAAATAACATTAGTGAGCCTACAATTAGGATATTCGTACCGTTTCTGCCTGTTAACAACATTCAACAACTAAATTCTTATTATAGCTAACTTTATACAATTCTTTCCTCTTAACATGCCATTGGCCCAGTACTGAGCATAGGTAAATTTTCGTAGTACTTATTGAGTAACAAGATGTGCACCATAAAATTGATGGCGAATATGTCTATATGCCTCATCCATTAACGCAACTGGAGATATTGTAGGAGCTTAAAACCACAACAGTAAATAACAAACCTTGTGTCAGTTGATATAATGCAAAAGATAAATTACTAACCTGAATGCTGCCTAAGGAGATCTTGCACCTCCCTTGCAGTCAGTTCATCTGGAACAGCGCATGAAGACCTATAGAATTTTCATTAACATCATGAGAGAAATTAAAAGCCCTAGTGTATTACCTCTTAAAATTACACTTAATACACACAAATGAAAAGTTTCATGACATCCTTAAATTCTTTGCATTTCATTCTTTTGAGAGTGGTAGAAAAAGTAATACTTAAATTGAGCCAATATTTAGGTACTTGTATAATGAGGAAGCAATGTATCACAATTCTGTGGCACAGTACATGAAGATATATAGAAGCATAAATAAATATATGTGCGAGGAAAAAAATCTGATACCTTATAAAAAGCTCATATCATGAGACAAATGAAATTTCCACATAGAAATTCTATTAGAGTTTGTAAGTTAGTTTGAGCAACATGTTAAAAAGGTTGATATTTAGACATTTGTACATATACAAAGAACCCTCAAGCGACGTGACTTTTTTGACCACCTTTCAATCTCTTCTTCCAAAATGAACCCTGAACTGGGAAATAGAAACATATTCAAAATCGTTGGGCATTTTTTAGTATCTATATGAAATTAAGGTTGACAATACACTAGAAATCATCCACTCCAACTAATGATGACCCAAACCATTGTTTAAAATTGCGCAATATGAGGCTCGCCTTGAGGCCCGCCTAAGCACAATTCTAGTGAAAAACGCCTCGAGGCTTACGCCTCTAGCTTTTTTATAAGGCTTGCGCCTTAGCTTGGCTGAGGCCCGCCTTAAGGCACGCCTTACCTCGCTACTTTGAGGCTTACGCTTCACCCTATTTATATATATTTTTTGTTAAAACTAACATAAATCATGCCTGAATGCACATTTGAGCGCAACAACTTCATCTTGGTTGCCTCTACCTACAGCCAGCAGCCTTCGCCTCTGCCAACACTGTCATAGCCGTCACCGATAATCACTTGGAAGTTGCACACCACCCAAAAAATTTTGGAGCATTAATATCATATTTATGTTGATGAAAATATTTCTAAAAGATGAATATGATTGAAATAAATTAAAAAGAAGCATATTGGGAGACATTTGACTCTGCCGAATGAGGTAGGGGATAGACTAATTTGTTATGGCAACAACTCAGATAAAGACCACCTCAGTGATAACAGTGCAAATGATTCCTAAGTTGTTGCCAACTATTTCAACTTTCATTAGAAATTAAATGTAAATGAATAGATAATTGATAAAGAAAAAATTTGTAGTTGAACTTGATGTTATATGATACTTTTAGGTAATTTCTATATTTAATATTGTTTTCTCTTTTAATATTTGGATTTTAATTCTATTTCACGCAATTTATCACTTGTCACTTTATATCTTGAGCAAATTTTTGTTTCACATGTATGTCAATTTG
The DNA here is from genome assembly GCA_022539455.1 of Dendrobium nobile. Lineage (NCBI taxonomy): Eukaryota > Viridiplantae > Streptophyta > Magnoliopsida > Asparagales > Orchidaceae > Dendrobium > Dendrobium nobile. The sequence continues at coordinate 23,003,146 of CM039720.1, forward strand.
TTAATTCATAATTCAATAAGAAGTTAATATATCTGTTGACCTCTGAATAATAACCAGAGAAACAAAAGGGAGAAGAAAGCTCAAATCAAAATCCTGCATACATACCCTGTGCCCGACGGATCCACGAATCCAGCCGCAATACCTGCCGAACTCCTCCAGAAATCTCGCTCAAATCCCGCTGAATCACTGCGCATTCGGCGTCGTTCCGCGATTTTTGCTCAAATCCTGCGGAGACCACCTCGATCGAGCCCCGTTCGCCTCTATAAAATGAAGCCGAACCCACGACTCTCTCCCGATCCCTCTCTGCTTCTTCCCGTTCAAGCTTTCCCGACCACTCAACCTCCTCCGACCTCAAAGCCTCCTCCGACCTCAAAGCCTCCTCCGACTCTGTCCCGGTAGCCGGCCGACTCCATTCCACTGAGCTCGATCCCAATCCCCTCCGTCCAGAGAGAGAGAGAGAGAGAGAGAGAGAGAGGGAGAAGGACCGACCTACCTCCACCTCCCTCGACGACGTCCCTGTTCTGTCGGATCGGGAGGTACGCCATTTTGATCGGAAACACGAACCGGAGCTCGCCTGTGTGAAGGTAACTTTCTCCCGTTCGGACGCTGCTTCGGCTCCATCCGTGGTTGTTCGACTTTGCTCACCCCGACGACATTCCCTGTTTGGTGGATCGGAAGTCAGAACAGGAGCTCGCCAGCTGGGAAGGTAACTTTCTCCCTTATGCGTGCGGCTTCGGTCAAATCCCGTGAGCTAGAGATGGGAGAGGAGGGATTTTGTTTTATTTTATTATATATTATAATTAATTATAACTATTAATATTTATAATTAATTAGTAATTAAGTATAATTAATTAGTTAATGATTAATTATAATTATTTATTTAATTATAGTTAATTATAATTAATTATAACTAATTATTAGTTAATTATAACTATAATTAATAAATCAATTATACTTAATTAATAATTACTGATTATAATTATCTAATTAATTATAATTAATCATCATTAATTATAATTAATTATTTGTTAGTTATAATTGTAATTAATTAATTAATTCTTATTGATTAATTAATTATAAATAAATTATAATTAATTATAATGAAATGCAAATGTTTCTCCTTCTCTTACCTCGACCAACACCGCCGTCGACGACCCCGCGCAGGTATAACTCTCTAACCCTAAAACTCTGAGAACTCGTTTCAACGCATTCGTCGAGACAAAACGACCACCTATGCATGCTTTTCTTAGCGTGGTGGGAGGGAGTGCGTCCCGACGCTTGCGACGAAGCGGGTAATCACCAAATTCCTTCTTCGAAGTTCGTATCGCCTTGGAAACCCCGCCTATGCACGCTTTTCTTAGCGTGGTGGGAAGGGATCCCGGTGCGATGCGCGCGACGAAACGGGGATACCCTTAAGTACCCGCTTGCGGGGAAATAACTGTTCTTGCAAAATATTTTCAAAAATAAAAAATACTTTTCTACAAACAAAAAAAATACCCATGCACGCTTTTCTTAGCGTGGTGGGGGATCGAAAAATTACACGGCCGCGGTGTCCTCGAAAGAGGGCATCTACCATGCACGCTTTTCTTAGCGTGGTGGGAAAGGCCCAGTTTTCTGTAGTTTTTCCCCTAAACGGGGGAGACGCCGGAAGGCTGCCGAAATTTCGGGTGAAAATATTGCTACACTTGGACTTGATTGCACTCGAATGACATGCAAGAACAAAGAACTAGAACTTGGTTGAACTCAAAGGACGATCGAACTTGGACTCGGACTTGTGAACCTTTGAACTTGAGAAGACATTGGACTTGTGGACTGGTTTCAATTGATCTAAATGAACTTGAACCCAATTGAATTCAGTTCTAAATGAATATGAACTTGGACTCTCATTCGAACATGAACAAGGACTCATTTTGAGCTCGAACGAACTCAATGGATAACATGGGACATGCACTTGAACAAAGAGCTCACACTTGAACTTGCAAATGAACTACAACAAATACCTGAATTCTATAAGATAGCATGAGACTACTTGAACTTGAATGTGATATGAGCTACATTGACTTGAAATTTAAACTTGGATTAAAGTTTGAATTTGACGAAGAACTCAAAATTGAACTATGTGCAAGAGAACTTGAATCAACAACAACTCAAATGCCATAAGAATGTGTAATCTAAAATTACACTTTAATGAATATTGTAATTCATATGTGAGACGTTTCTCTCACAACTGATTATGTGAGATCCATGAATCAATTGATTTATAAGAGCTCATCCATTGATATGAATAGGAGACTTGTGTTGCACACAATGTCAAACAATTGGTGCAAAAAGTATGTTGAAAATGCCATCCACATTAAAGGTTCATGCAAAATTGTTTGGCTTGAACAAATCTACAAGAAGCATGCAGCAAGTGTGGGGTATTCATACAGTCCACTATAACAGAGGGAAGAACGAATGCTTCTACCGCCTACAAGAGGTTATGACTCACCAAAGTGGATGTAGTAATACCTTGTGGTTCAAATGTAAGTGAGAACTATGAATCTATACATTGAACTCAACAAGCAAAGAAAATCAGAGGGAATGTATAGTTTGGTTGCAAATGAATTATACAAAATCCTTGGCAGTTAAATTTCCTACCAATGATGATTGTTGGTGTGCAAATTTATGTTGATCATGCAAGCAAAGGCAGGTGGAATTCAACAAATGCAAATACTTATGAATTACTGTAGGAAGTTTGTTATACACCCAATATCCCGCCTACAAATATGGATGAAGAAGTACAACAAATGTAAACTTCTTCAAGTCATTGTAGAAGTTCCTTCATATACAAAATATATAAGAACTGCGATAAATGTGAAGGCCCTTCTATAACATCAGAAGATCTGCAATCCATACAAACCCTCTACAAAAACAAATATGCATGTCACATGCCACCCCTGTGTAGATGTATAAAAACTACAGTAAATGCAGTATCCTGTAGTCAACTTCAGTCTAAAGATGAATATATCTACCTCCGGCAGTAGTGGGTGTTTGTAAAGACCAAGTCCACAACAAAAGGCATAAAGACTACAAGTTCCTACGAGCTTCTACAACACAAGGCAGGAGATTAGTTAGTGCACTATGATCCGCCTACAAAAAATCAATAAGTAGTGCACGACAGTCTACCTGTACAAAGCAGCAAATAATTCCATTTAGAAGCTGCTACGCTACGCCACCGGATCTGCAACCTCCATACAAGCAGACAGAAGGCGTTTATAAATATTCCAAAAATACCCCCTGCACGTGCACTATAAATTGTATACACATAGGTACACTAAAGGGGGAAAATATAATCCAAACCCGCATGGGCCCCGACGAGCGTGTTATTGGTACACACGTGACGTCTAGGGATGCTGCGCGGGTTGACAAGTGAATTCAAGTTCGAACCTGATCCTTCTATACGGGTCAATAGAAGTCGACAGGGTTCGAACCATCAAACAAATATGTGGTCGTGGCGACCAGAATATTTATTTTAATATATTCATATTAGGCCTTCAATGTCTACCACAATATGAATTCACTAATAAAGGCACGAAGCCTACAAAACCCGATCCTCTGTCGACAGCCCAACAGAGTTGACAGGGTTCAATCAATAAAAGAGAAATGACCCCGAACACCCCGATGATGGCCGTGTTGAATACAGATCTCAACCGGAGGGGTTCCCAAATATTTTCAAATATCTCCCAAATATCCAAAGTTTTATTTCAAATTTTCCAAAGCTCCACACAAAAATCCAAAAATGCCAAAATCCAAAATCCCAAAATTTCAAAAATATTTAAAATTGAAACTATCCATCTCAACGCTTAAAGCAAAATTCATCCACCCTCCGCAACAGTTTGTCGAGGTGGACAAACTAAAATCAACTTCAGCTCACAAAGAGCGAAATGCCTAGTCGAAAATATCACTAGGATCCATTCTCAAACAATCTCTTGCCAGTAAGGACGTGGTACGTGTCCTCTAACCGGCAGTTTTGCCGCCAAATGGCACTGCAGGTAAACGGTTATGACCCGGGGCCCTCTGAACCGAGTGGTTTTGCCGCCAAATGGCACCACAGATAGCGGTTATGGCCAGAGCCAATACGCTCCTTAATGGCGTTAAATCCTTGAGATATGAATCAATAGGATATAATTGACAGGGCACAAAGCCCTCTGTTAGCTAAGGTGGATTCAAATTTGTCCCCTTAGACAAACATCCAACCCCGGTCTACAAGGTCCCCTTGGACGAAGCAACCCATGGCTGCCGACAAGGATCCTTCTGTCAGGTTGGGTCGACTACCTCCTCTGACTAAGTAGACCAGGGACCACGATGGCCCGGGACGACGGAACCATGGGATCTTGATCGGGTCCATCATCCATTCCCCCACCATCCGCTTTAAGTGTTAGATGGTGAAGTTTCTATTTTAAGTATCAAACTTTTCAAACCCTTTCCAAATACCCAAATCTAAGCCCAATTTCCAAATCCATTGCTGCTACTATATGCCAGATAACACGTATATTCTACGTATCTGATCGACGACTAGCCTTAATCGAAAGTTCTCTCTCGTTATCGGGAGGGGTAATTAACTATAGGGGCTTGCGCCTATAGGAAACCAGAACTCAGATCATAAAGTCCTCGCGAAATGAGGGCGAAATCTCTGGGTAGTGTCTTATCTACAAACCCATCTGCCTTCCAAAATTTACCTCGGAACTTATTCAGTTAAAACTCCCTCGCCGAATAAGAAAAGCGAGCGGAGGCCGGGGCCGAATTTTCGGAGCCCACAATATCATCATTTAACATATTATTTAGATATTATATAAAAAACTACTTTTGAGATTTATTATCACTTCACACAATTTTTTTTTATTTTGAGGCTTACGCCTTAAAATGCTTTGAGGCTTACGCCTTACCTCATAAACAAAAAATGTTTCAATACCCAATTGCACAATTTTAAACATTGACCCAAACAACTCTACCGTTACAACAACAGCTATGGTAGCCACCTTTTCTGCAAATGGGTATCCAACACACGATGCCAACAACACAAACAGCTGGCTGCTGATGCATACCAAAAGTTGTCATCTAAAATGAACTCAGGGTAAAGTTGCCCTTCCATTAGAAGAGATATTTCCTGTGCTAGCATTTATATATCATTTGCTCTGCTTTACTGCACAATTTACACTTCCTCATCATTTGACTTCTTATAATGCTGTGAAGTTTTATTCAATTCAACATGCTATCAAAGCTGATGTCATGCGGCAATTATTTCTACTGCTCCGTCTTTCCGCTGTTTAAGTATATCCTTCTTTCAATACTTTGTTCACTGCAAATCATTTTATGGCTCACACACCTTCCTCCGTGCACTAAACCTGTTACTTCATTTTATGCCAATCTTACATACTGGTCAAATCTCCCCTAACCTTCAATACACTAGCTTGATGTTGATTGACAAAACCTTGCTGCTGCTCTTATTTTCTACAACATCGGCTTCTATTCTCCCATAGGTTCCGAACATAGAATTTTGTGGCAAAATCTAGAACACCATTAAAAAAAGACTTCAATCCATAAATAGTTCTCGTGTCATACAACTAAAGAACAAACTCCACAACATTTTCATAAAAGAATCAGTAAATGACTTGATATTTATCTGAAGTCAAAGCCAAAGTAGATAACATTGCTGTTACTAGCTGCACCATCAACCTAAAAGATATCATTTTTCACATTATAAATGGATTACCACCAAATTATCAGGCCTTTAAAATAGTTATTCGAACAAGACACACTCCAGCTAGCCTTGATATTCTTTATTCTCAGAAAAAAGGACCAAAATAGACCTTAGACTCTTTATGAAGGATCAAAATGATCCTCAACTATATTTGTAAAACCCGAAATCGGCGATCGTAAGCGTTGCACGCATTTCAATGCATCATGATGTAATTTAAGTGAATTTTCATAGTCGTCGGATTTCGACGAAATTAATTTTATAAAATTATACATAAAATTTTGAGCAAAAACAATATAAAGGACTTATATAAAATTTAGCAAAAAATTGAAATTAAAAATAAAATAATTTTTCAAAATTTTCTAAATGACTTAATAACCCCGCATGATCTTAAGAGATGGTTTTAAGCGAAGGCAATTAGGACAATTGCATGTTACACATGCTCACTCACTCTTAAGGGGACCGAAATCCATTCGGTCCCCATTTGCTTTCTTTCGGCCGAATTGAAGAGAGAGAGAGAGAGAGAGAGAGAGAGACTTTGGTAATTTTATAAGAGAAGAATTAAGTTTGAGATTATTAACTTTAGCTTATGAATATAAAATTATTTCTTATAGGTGTAAACGTTGTGACCTCGAAGGAAGGAGAACAAGCGTAGAAACCAAATCCCTCGAATCAAGTGAGTAAACATGTTTCTATGTTACGGTAGTTGTATTGTTTCATATTTTCATTTAATTGTTATTGCAAGTTATATGCTTTACTGCATTTCAAATGATTAAAAGATTCATCTCTCGCATATTAAGTGATTTACTATATATTACTACATAAATTATAAGATAGAGCAAAGTATTATGATATAAGAATGATATAATTGATATATAAAATGATTACATGTGCATGTTGAAATGATGGAGTTCACCTCCTTATAGTACCAGCTGGGGACGTTATACCCGTGCACATTAAAATGGTAAAAGTTATGAAAAAGGATAGGGTAAAGGAGTACCTTCATTGGTACTAGACATTAGCTCCTGTGACGGTTGTACTATATATAAAAAAAATTATGAATACATATATGATGAATGTAAACTGAATATGATATGATATATATTGGTGATTTATGCATATGTTTAAAATTATAAAACCAAAAATTGGTGATCGTAAGCATTGCACACATTTCAATGCACCGCGGCGAAATTTAATTTAATTTTCAAAGTCGTCAGACTTCAACAAAATTAATTTTATAAAATTATAAATAAAATTTCAAGCAAAACGGTATAAAGAACTTATATAAAATTTCGTATAGATTTGAAATTAAAAATCAAATAAGTTTCCAAATTTTTCTAAATGACTTAATAACCCCTCATGATCTTAAGAGAGATAGTTTTAAGAGAGAGAGTTTTAATTGAGTGCAATTAGGACAATTGCATATTAAATATGCCCACTCACTCTTAAGGGGACCAAAATCCATTCGGTCCCCATTTGTTTTCTTTTGGCCGAATCAGAGAGAGGGGGGGGGGGAGAGAGGGAGAGAGAGGGAGAGAGAGAGAGGGAGAGAGAGAGCCTCTAAGAGAAGAATTACGTTTGAGATTATTAACTTTAGCTTATGAACATAAAATTATTTCTTATAGGTGTAAACATTGTGACATCAAAGGAAGTAGAACAAGCGTATAAACCAAATCACTCGATTCAAGTGAGTAAACATATTTCTATGTTACGTTAATTATATTGTTTCAAATTTTTATTTAATTGTTATTGCAAGTTATTTATTTTATTGCATTTCAAATGATTCAATGATTCATCTCTCGCATACTAAGTAATTTATTATATATTACTACATAAAGCATAAGATAGAGCTAAGTATTAAAATATAAGAATGATATGATTGATACATATAATAATTGCATGTGCATGTTGAAATGATGGAGCTCACCCCCTTATGGTACTAGATGTGGACACTGTATCTATGCACGTTAAAATGGTAAAGGTTATGAAAAATGATATAGTAAAGCAGCACCTTCATTGGTACTAAACGATGGCTCCTATGGCGATTGTATTATATATGAAAATAAGACAGTTGCGAATACATATATGATGAATGTAAACTGAATATGATATGATATGTATTTATGATTTATGTATATGTTTAAATGACAAGTTTAAAGGAAATAAAAATTTAAGATATTAAATGAAAAGTGACCTAAAGCATATTTCTTCTATTGTCTTGAATTACTATAGTTTAGAAGCATGCATTACTCACTGAGCTTTGGCTTATTATTGTTGCTCTAACTTTTTTTTTCAGGTAAGTTTAAAATAATCAAATGAGTAGAAAAAATGAAAATGTGTGCCGTAGGTGTGTGGCACAAGATGAAAGGTATTTATGTTTATCATATATCAGTTTATATATTTGAAGTTTAGTGGCTCTTTCAATGAACTGGAAATAAATTTAGATTATGATTTTATCGTCCGACCATCTGTTCCCGCCTCGTTAATTCGAGCCCCCGGGCTGGGTTGTGACAATATTGAAGGACAATTTTAGTCCCTCAAATATTTAAAAATGAATCAAAATAGTCTCATGGTGGGACTATTTTGGTCCCTCTTCTTTACGAAGTTGAGAGACCAAAATAGTCTTTTAATATAAATTTGAACATCAAGTTTGGGAGTTCTTTCTCGAGTTCGTTCTCGAGTCTAGGCGCTTTGCCCACTCAGAGTCACAAAGTTCTTCTCAACCCATGCTTGTGCTGCTTGTGCCCAAAGACTATACATAAGACTTATCCACAACAATGCATGTTCAGTCATCCATCCAACCCACAAATGTTTCTTCTTTCTTGTCTGCTCAATTTGTGACTCCACAACTTACTGATGAGAAATTTCTAGTCTATATTAGAAGGAAAAGACAAGAACTAGAGCACAGATCACGCAAGCATGTGACCAAGATATTAACTCAATTTCAATTATATTTGAAGAAAATATTGGTACGAATAAGGCCGAAGATGTTCAATTTCCAACATTGATGACTGTATCATGCTGATTGCATTGATGTAGGGTGTTAGGAGATGCACAAGTCATTCAATTGGAAATTATGTTACTTATGAAAGGCTATCACCATCTTACAAAGCCTTTTCTACTTCTCTTGATGATATCCAGGTTCCTATCAAAACACAAAAGACATTACAAAATTCAGAATGGAAGAAGACAGTACAAGATGAGATTGATGCACTTGAGAAGAATAGAACATAAACTATTACTGATTTGCAGCTGGAAAAAGGCTGATGGGGACATTAGAGCTCGGAGGGTTTATCACCGTAGAGGCTGGAGATCTACGGGCTTGATTGAGTCTTTATACTTTTAGTTTTCATATGTTGTAGGAGATTTATGTAGTGTTATTTATTTTATTACAATTTTACCCTCTCTTAAGGGAGCTTTTGTGTTGTTTAGCCAAGGGTTTTTTAGTCCTTTGTTTCTTTCATGTTTTTGGTGCCTATATATATGGCCCATTGTTTTCTTGTAAGTATGATGAATATTTAATATAAAATTTCTATTTATACATTTCCTCTTCTCTTGGTGAGTTGAGTTTGTGTGTGAAGTCCTTTGGAGAAAGGCAAAGAAATACCCAACAACTTGTGAGCTCTTGGTTGATATCATCTCCCTCTCTATCTCTTCTTCTCCTTCCCTAGCCGTCCACTAATCCCCACCGCTGCAGCAACCTACTGCCCTTAACCCACCACCTCCTCTCTTCCTTTCATTCTACCCGTCTCCACCTTCTCCCCAACACCCTAGACCCATGGGCTTCCCAATCTTGTAATTAATTTACATCAGTTGAGCATTTGTCTCAATTAATTGTAACCTTTGGGAACCCACAACAGCTTTAACTTTTCTCTTCCCAAAGCAACCAATTTAATTTTTCCTTTTCCCAAGCAAACTAGTTCCCTTCCCAAGCAAGCTAAATTTAATTCTCTCTCTTTCCAAAGCAACCACTTTAACTTTTCCTTTTTCCAAGTGAAATAGTTCTCTTCCCAAGCAAGCTATATTTAATTCTATCTTCCTAAAGCAAACACTTTAACTTTTTCTTTTCCCAAGCCAAATATCTCTCTTCCTGAGCAAGCTACATTAAATTCTCTCTCTTTCCAAAGTAACCATTTTAACTTTTTCTTTTACCGAGCCAAAAACTTTCCTTCCCAAGCAAACCACATCAGCCCTCTCTCTCTTTCCCAAGCAACCAACTCTACCTTTTTACCTCCCAAGCTAACTTCTCTACTTCCAAATCCTCCTATAGCTGAAATTTTCTTTTCTCCCTAACTATTCTACCTTTCCAAGGAAACCTAGCATTTTGCAATGAGGACATCAATTTATCAAAGAGTGAGGGTTTCAAGGGGAACCCAAGGAGGAACTAGCCGTTATTTCATTAAGGACTTCATTCCTCCCATTCATGAGCTAAATATTAAACCCTTCCCTTGTTCTTCTCCTAACTAAATATTGATCTTCTCATTTCATCCATAGTAGTATCATCTCATATGTGTTGATTAATCCGGCAATCCCTACTTAAATTTGAGTTATCGGAAACTCTAGTGACTAGTCTCTTAATTAAATGTTGGACTTGTGTCAACCCATGTCATTTAGTCTAAATTGATTCACCTATTCTTAATGTTTAGCCTTTACTCATTAGTTTCTTGCTATTATATGATATAATAGTTCAAATTTTCTCATTGTTCTTAATGTTTTATGAAGTTTATTTTGCTGTCTTTGATGTTATCTCAGCCTAAATCTCTAATTGCATGACTCATTTCATTTAGTCCTGCATCAAAGGCTTACGGGTTTTCACTATAAAATACAAAGCAAATGGATCAGTTGAGTCAAGGCTCGATTGGCAGCTAGAGGATTTACACAATCCTATCAGATAGAGGCTATCAAGAAACTTTTGCTCATGTCACAAAGCATAATACTATCAGAATTCTTCTCTCATTGGCTATTAATCAAGATTGGTACTTGTAACAACTGGACATAAAAAATGTCTTTCTAAATGGTGACATCAAAGAGGAAGTCTACATGGAAATCCCACCTAGTTTTGAAAAAGGTACGACAAAGAATCAAGTTTGCAAACTCAAAAATTCCTTGCACGACTTTAAACAATCTCCCCGAGCATGGATTGAAAAATTCACAAAGGTTGTTTTAAAGTTAAACTACATACAAGGTCAAGCTGATCATACTCTGCTTGTCAAGAAATCAAATGTTGGAAAAATTGCTACATTGATATTTTATGTTGATGACTTATTTTATCAAGGAATGATAAGGAGGAATTACAAAATTTGAAGTATTAGTCAGAAGAGTTTGAAACACTACCGTTGTCAGGTCCCAAGTCCTGAAAGAGAAAAGTGGAGGGTTGCATTAGGTAGTCGACAGCCAGCGTAAAACTTGTCGAATAATAAAGACATGAATCTTTTAAGAAATTGTGTTAATGCTAGGGCGTCTCCTGGAAGCGACTCGCTGTACGGCCTGAATACAAGACAAGTGTGCAAGGGCCACTGCACCGGCGCCTGGGTGCAGTGTTAAATATGTAAGGGCTACCACATCAAGGATGGATGTGGGCAAAGAAGTTAGTCCATGAAACTAAAATTAGGATAGAAACTTGGAATATAGGTTCCCTTAAAGAAAAATGAATGGAATTAATAGATATTATGATTCATAGGAAGATAAATATTTTGTACATTCAGGAAACTAAATGGGTTGAAGAGAAGGCTAGGAAAATTGATAGTTTAGGATTTAAACTTTGGTATTCGGGTAGGAACCGCACTAGAAATGGGGTAGGTGTTATTATAGATAAGAGTTTAAAGAATAATGTTATAAAAATTAATATGACTGGAGATAGAATTATAGCTTTAAAGATTGTTATTGAGGATAAAATTGTTAATATTATAAGTGCTTATGCTCCTCAAGTAGGTTTGGATATGAGTTCAAAATTAAATTTTTAGAATGACTTAGAGATATCTCTAGAAGAAAATTTTTATTGGAGGAGATTTAAATGGACATGTTGGTAGAGAGGTAGATGATTTTAAAAGCATTCATGGTGGCTATGATTTTGGAACAATAAATGAAGGTGGCAAAATCATATTAGATTTTTATTTAGCTTATGATTTTTCAATTCCTAATACCTTATTTAAGAAAAGGAATGAGCATTTCATCACTTATAAAAATGGATATAGTAAAATCGAGATTGAATATTTTCTTATAAGAAAATTAGATAGTTTAGATTGCAAAGATTATAAAGTTATTATGAGTGAAAATTTATATACCTAACATTGATTATTAGTTTTAGACTTTAAGATAAATGGGCAGATAATAAAAAATTATTAACTCCCCTTTCTCATTCACCGGAGATGGGACTTTCTGGACTTTGGAGTCAATGACTGCTAATTTGGAAATAACTCCTTTTAGGCTCTTCGGTGTAGTGGACTTGATATTTCCAGTGTTTGTGGGCACCAGAACTATTTTCTTCTTAAGTATAGAACTAAGAAGAGACTTTGGAACACCAGGAAGTTTGATTCTAATTTGTTCAAACTTCCTTTCTGATTTTGCCAGGAAGTGTACCTTTTGTACATCGAGTCGCCCTTGTACCCGAAAAGCTTGAAGATCTTGATCACCAATGTCGTAGGTGATATCAATACTTGTGCCCACAGTGGTTCGTTGTACCTACGATATACCCACTGTTGTTATCCACAAGTGATTTGTACATGTTTGTGGGAACCCGTTGCAGCCACTACGAGCTCCTGGAACTGTTCGTAGGAGACCCATTGTTGCCTACATCATGCTCACCTGTCACCAATCTCAGGTAGTTTTGATGGTTGAATTTGTTTATAGACAGATTTTTGATTGCTGGTCTCCAGTATTGCCATCTCAATCAACAGGCATTTGTAGGGATTATCGTAGGAGTTCATGCCGAGATCTTAAAACATACTTTGTGTCACTACTAACCATACGAATGTCCTTGTAGTTTGAGTTCCCTCGTGCGTGATTCAAACTTTGTTCCTTGTATGTGTTCTTGAATCCAAATTCAATTTCATTTAGACTTGAATTCATCAAATTTACAAGTCCCCACTTGATGTTGTATAGCCCAAGTTCAAACACGAGCTCAGAGTACATGTTCAAATTGATTATTCAAAGTATTCTGAGATCTTTTGAGTTCAATTGCATAGTCATTTTCATTTGGATTTGATTCCAATTTGATTTTATTTTATTTGGGCTTGAACCTTTAGAAATCATTTGAGTTTTGGTTCTGAATCAGGTCCATAAGTCCTCTGTTCGTGTTCAATAAAGTTCAAAGGTCTACAAGTCCACAGTTCATGTTCATCTGAGTCCCACTGCTTGTTCTTTTGAGTTTAAACATGTCCGAGTGTTGTCGCACATTCACCCGAAATTTCGGCAACCTCCCGGCGTCTCCCCCGTTTAGGGGAAAACTACGAGAAACTGGGCTTTCCCACCACGCGCAATAAAGGCGTGTATGGTAGGTGTCCTCGGACGAGAACACCGCGGCCGTGCTCTTTCCTCCCACCACGAGCAATAAAGTCGTGTATAGGCGGTTTTCCGGTGCACCACGAACGTCGAAGTAGAGTTTAGGCAATTGCTCGCCTCGTCATAGGCGTCGGACCGGGGTCCCATCCCACCACGCGCAATAAAGGCGTGTATAGGCGGTTTTCCGGTCCGCTGCAAACAATGACGCGAGAATCTGAGTTTAGAGAGTTCGTACCTTCGCAGGCTTGACAGTGGAGGCTCGTGGACCGAGGCAGGAGGAACGAATATTTGTATTCTTACTTTTATATTATCACCATTTTTTTATAATTAACATTAATTATAATAATAATTAAGTAATTATAATTAATTATAATTATAATTATAATTAATTATAATTATAATTATTTAATAATTAACTATAATTAATCAAAATTAATTATAATTAATCAAATAATTATAACTAATAATTAATAATTAATTAATCATAATTAATTAATTAATTATAATTATAATTAAATAATTATTATTATTAATTAACATTAATTAAAAATTTGAATCCCCTACCCCTTCTCTGCTCACGGGATCCGGCCAAAGAAGCGTGAAAGGGAGAAAGTTACCTTCCACAGCGACGAGCTCCCGTTTGTTGCTTCCGATCAAAATGTAACTTTCGATCCAACTGGACGGGAACGTCGGACGAGTGAGCGAAGCCGAACGGTGACACAGGAGGCGGCGAGCTCCCCTTTTTCCGTCCGATCAAAGTGTATTAACTTCCGATCCGTTAGGTAGGGGGCGGCGTCGGAAGTCCACGAAGGAGCGAAGTCGAGCGTCCACGGATGAGGCGGAGAAGCGACGCAAGGGAGAAAGTTATCTTCACAGCAAGCGAGCTTCGGTGTCGCCTCCGATCAAAACACGTAACTTCCGTCCCGACCGAAAGAGAAAGTCGTTGAATGACGAAGTCGAACAGCACCAGAGTGGCCGAAGAGGGAGAGAGTGAGAGCGGGTTGTCGAGAGAGGCCGACCTCTCTTCTTCGGCTTTTTAACGACGCCAAAGTGAGATCGTGCGTGAAATGGTGGATGCGACATTGGTCGTGCAGAGGCATGGCGTCAAACATGGCCGGGCAGGTAAGGGGTTTTTGATTTTGATTGTTTTTTTTTTTGGTATAGCAGACGAGTCAACAAAAATAAAGTAAAATGATATTCTAGGATTAGAAGGGGGCATTTAAAGAATATTAACAAAAATATTTTTGAGAATAAGATTTTAAATCTTAAGATTTTATCTATGCATGAGGATGCTAATATTATGTGGGAAAAAGTGGTTAGTGATATTAAGAATATTGCAAAAGATGTACTTGGAGTATCAAAGGGAAAAGCTCATAATAGTAAAAATAGTTGATGGTGGAATCAATATGTGCAAGAAAACATTAAGAATAAGAAAATTTGTTATAAAAATTAGTTTAATTTTAAAAATTTTGATAATCGGGAAAGATACAAAGAGGCTCGTTAGGAATCTAAAAAAATAATATGCGATGCAAAGACCTTAGCTTTTAGTGATTTATATAATAGATTATATACTAAAGAGGGAGAAAGATATATGTATAAGTTAGCCAAGCAAAGAGATAGAAGTAATAAGAATTTAGTTCAAGTGAAGTGTACTAATGATGACGATCAAAAAATACTTTTCTAAGAAGATGATATTCAACAAAGGTGGATGAGATATTTTGCTAAACTTTTTAATGAAAATTGTGAAAATAAGATTGACTATAATGACCTTAGCACCCTAAATGAAAATAAAATTTTTTATTTTTATCGGCGTATTAATAAAACCGAAGTTAGAAAGGCTTTAAAGAAAATCAAGGGTGGTAAAGCTGTTGGACCTTATGATATTCCAATAGAGGTATGGAAATGCTTAGGAAATGAAAGAATTTCTTGGCTTACTAAATTTTTTAATACTATTTTGAAGGCTAAAAAGATGCCAGATGAGTGGAGAATGAGTGTTTTAATTCCTATTTTTAAGAATAAAGATGATGCACAAGATTGTGCGAATTATAGAGGAATTAAGTTAATGTGTCATACTTTAAAACTATGGGAGCGAGTTATGGAGCATAGGTTGCGGCGTGATACTAATGTTTCTCAAAATCAATTTGGATTCATGCCGGATAGGTTGACTATGGAAGTCATACATTTATTAAGAGGTTTGATGGAGAAATATAGAGAAAATAAGGAGGATCTACATATGATATTTATTGATTTAGAAAAAGCATATGATAAAGTTCCAAGAGAAGTGCTATGGAGAGTTCTTGAAAAGAAAGGAGTTAATGATGCTTATATTCAAATCATTAAAGATATGTATGCAAGAGCTATTACTTGTGTTCAAACACAAGGTGGTTTGACCAAGTATTTCCCTATTTCGGTTGGGTGGCATCAAGGATCAACCTTAAGCTCATATCTTTTTGCTTTAGTCATGGATGTTCTCACTAGACATTTACAAGAGGATGTACCTTGGTGTATGCTTTTTGCTGATGCTATTCTTCTTGTTGATAAGACTAGAGAGGGAGTTGAAAGTAAACTTGAATTATGGAGGTCAACATTAGATACTAAAGGTTTTCGCTTGAGTAGATCTAAAACGGAATATATGGAGTGTAATTTTAGTAGTAATAGACCTAGTGAGGGGATTGTGACTTTGGGCGATCAAGTCATTAATAAGAGTACACGTTTTAGATATCTTGGATCTATTATTCAGAGTGATGGTGAAATAGATGGGGATATTATCAACAGAATTCAAGTTGGATGGTTGAAGTGGAGGAATGCATCGGGCTTGTTGTGTGATAGAAAAGTACCCCTCAAACTTAAGGGAAAATTCTATAAGATGGTAGTGAGGCCTGCAATGCTTTATGGTGATGAATGTTGGCCATTAAAAGAGAAGCATAATACTAAGTTAAGTGTGGCAGAGATGAGGATGCTCAGGTGGATGAGTGGCTTTACCCTTAGAGATAGGATACGAAATGAGCATATACGTGAAAAGGTTGGAGTAGCTCTAGTAGAAGATAAGATTAGAGAGAGTCGCCTTAGATGGTTTGGTCACATAAAACGGCGGCCTTCCAATGACCCGGTTAGGAGAGTAGAGGTATTAGATTTGACTTATGTTAAGAAAGGTAGAGGCAAACCTAAAAAGACTTGGTTAGAAAATATTGTGAATGACCTTTCTTTATTAGATTTAAACGAGAATTTAACCTTTAATAGGACATAATGGAGAAAAAGGATTCATATAGCCGACCCCACGTAGTGGGATAAAGGCTTGATGTTGTTGTTGTTGTAGTCAGAAGAGTTTGAAGTTAAAGATTTTGAAAATATGAAATATTTCCTTGGAATGAAAGTGGATAGATCAAGAAAAGGCATTGTTGTTTCTCAAAAGAAATATATTCTAGATCTTTTTACAGAGTCTGATATGCTTAGAGGCAAACCTATTGACACTTCTATGGGCAGTAATAAAAATTTGACACCGAGAAAGAAAGTAAATTTATAAACAATGGGCAATGAAGACACGGAAATTGAGATGCATAAGTCATGAGGAAATGCAAGAGAATCAATTCACACCTATTTATCTATCTGAACACTCATTTTGCTCTATTTTAAGTTTTTTATATATATATATATATATATATATATATATATATATATATATATATATATATATATATTAATGTTCAAATCCACGGCTGCCTCATCCCCCATCTCCTGCCCAAAACCTGCTCAAATTCCTGGTACAGCCGGCCAACTCGACCAAGATGAAAAATATAAATTTAAAGTAATAAAAAATTTTCCTAAACTAAATACCTATCGATCTTTTTTTTTCCTCCCATATCCTCACCCGTCTCTTGGATCTATCTCTATTCACAATCTCCCTCTCTACTCTTTGTTCAAGCACTACTGCCCCGTTGCCTCTCCCCTCTACCACTTATCTCGTGTAGCCCAACAGCATCTCCACTTCTCTACTCGCATAGCAGCAACAACCGCAGCTCCAGTCCACTCATCAACCGATCCCTCATCAGCCGCCTCTTCCAAACCGAGCCACCACCAACCTCTAGATCTCCCCGTCCACTCATCCTGCTCTGTTCGGTCTCCCAGCCCGTTTGTCTCCTCTATTCCCACATCCTGCACAACACAACCAAACAGCAGCCCTCCAATCATTCCTGTCCAAGCCGACCATACTTCACAGCAGTCGTGCAAGCACCTTTCCTCCCACTCACGTGAATGCCACCTACTGCCGTGAAACTCCAACAGCCAAACCTCAAGCCCATCCTACATCTTCTTAACAACTCCACTTCACTACTCCCCTACAGCTCTCCATCGAACTCAAGAAGCCACAACCCACAGCCGATCTTCCATCTATCACATGCCTTTCCCATCTCTGGTCGCTCAACCCGATCCCAGCCTCAGACCTGAACCCACTAACCGGTTCCCCCCAAACATCAACTACTATTCTTCCTCACTATAGTGGCTACTTAACCTGTCTTCTCACATCTACAACAAACTCAAACTTCATCTCTTCTTCCCCTTTATCCGAGCCCAAATCAGCACCCAACATCCCTCCAACAGACCATTCTTCCTGCTACCCTCACAAGCTGTTCCCTCTACATACATTTCCCAACAATCTATCCCACCTACAACCCACTAAAGCCTCCATCTAGGAGGCATCAACCCATATGAACCTCCACGCCTTAGCCCCTCTCCTTCCTCAGCCAACTTGCAACAACCCTTACATCTCTCTCTACAAACAGAGAACATTCTCTCTATTTTTCTAACAAAGACTTCACTCTCCATTTTCTCTTTAACAGAGTCATCTTACTCTCTCCCTCTCTATATTATTAGTAGTTTAAAGAAAAAGAAAAAAGAAAAGAAAAGAAAAAAGAGAGAAAGAAGCTTGTGATTTGATCCCTCGCCATTTTATCATTGTCGTCATCTATCTTGCGCTAAGATATAATGCTGGCTAATCTCAAAAAACTCAAATCCCGTTTTCGGCATTTACAGTGTCATGTGCAACCCCATGTATGCGCTTTTCGTAGAACGGTAGGAGGAAGTTCGAAAATGACATTAGTGAAAAAGTGGATAGGCCATGTACGTGCTTTCGTAGCGCTTCGAGGACACTCTTAAATGCGCTTTTATGCCAACGAAAAAATTTACGACCTTTCGTGCATGTACCTCGAAAACCTATACATGCTTTTTTAAGCATTGTGTGATTGAATATATTGGTTGTGGTATCACCCAACACTAACCATACACGCATTTCATAGTATGGTGGGAAGGTTTAGCTCTCCCGAAATTCTCTCTATGTATGGGAGATACTAGGAGGCTGTCGAAATTCAGACTGAACAGGGAACTCAACTTAAACAAATTGACAGGGAACCAGACTGAAACTTTCTATAAAAGAAATGACTAAATAAAAACTATAAGATTTAAAAGACTTACATGTGAACCCGAGAAGATTTTGAAGAGCTTGATTTCAAGAACAAAATTTCCTTGTCAACACTAGAATGACACAAACTCTAGAGAATTTCTTCAACGTATTAGAACGAAGTGGAAAAACTCAATTGAAACCTTTCCCCATCTATAGGAAGGGAGTGATAGCTTGCGGACCCGCCTACATTTATAAAACCTAGATATAAACAAAGTTTCTAATTATCAAGTGATAGGGATAGAGTTAATAGGTCTTACCTGTGCGCATAACCCATGTAGAGACAAAATTTGCAATTTTCGGAGGATGATAGATCCCATAGGCCCCACCAATCTTTAAATAACTCATGTAAGGGTGAAACCTATCTTATTTGAAAAACGTAATCTAAAGAGGGAATCTACGTTGTATTTTCACGTCATCGGATCCGCAATACTTGCATAAACGAACATATAGTGTTCGTAGGCCCCTAAATAAAATCTTGTGCACACTTCAATGACAATCAATTGCATAAATGATAAATTTTAAATATTTTTAAAATCCCCCTCATGCATTAAAACAAATTTATTTATGCTCACAAGCACTCTTTAAGGTTGTGAATGTTGTTGCATACCATGTGGCTCCTAGGCATACAATCTGCTTCCAACCCAGCCTTTTCCAAAGCCACGCAAGTACATAAATATGATTATAAGAAAAAATCATCCCTTTGGATGCTTTCCTTGTTAGGTCTTCTATAAAAGGCATGTTGCCCAAGTCTTTTAAAATTAAATTCTAATAATATGAAGCACAATGTGACCAATAGATATTATTGAATCTTTCATCTAAGAACTCTCATGCTTTCTTGTAATTAGTAGCATTATCAGTGACAAGCTAGATAATATTTTCGGGCCCTACCCACTCAACAACCTCAGTACATAAGGAGCACAAATTTGTAGCATCCTTATTGATATCTAAAGCATCCACTGATTTCAAAAATTATACACCACGTGGATAATAAATAAAAAAATTTATTAATGTTCTACTCCTACCATCTGTCAATCCATATGCCATGAGAGTACAACCTGTGTTCTTCCAATAATTTTTATAGCTATCACTGAGTAACCTACACTCTTTACAATCTCTAAGTAGGTTAACCGTCATTTTATGATAAGAGGGGAGCATGTAACCAGGGCTTATAGCAGCAATATCATCAACAGCTTTCTGTGCATATGGTGAATTTAAGGCATTAAAAGGGATGCAACAGCAGAAAAACCATCTTGCTACGGTGAACTGCTTTCTTAGATGCTAAGCTACTTGTAATTGAAGGTTGGAAACCTAGTTTTGTTCACGGAGTAAAGAAAGTGTCAATCTCAGCAAGCTTTTTTTTTCCTTTAGCAAGTTCTGATAAATGCGCTTCAGTGGATTGTGATTTAGGTTGAGAAGAATAATCTCTTCCTTCCTCTACTTCAGCAACTACAGGAAATGATGTACTGTCCAACTCCTCATGTACTTGTTTTCTTTTTGAAATCTCCTTCAAAATCACCTGCATTTGAGATTGAACAATATGTAAAACTTTTTTGTAGACAATTATATTTCCCTTGACTCCTGCTAGATGTTGTTTCATTCTATTTATTCATCCTCTCTTGTATGCAATACCATAATGCAAACATTTGAATCATCTCTTCCCATCAGCTCCTTTAATCTTAATGATATGATTCCACACAATGTCCACTTTGTCACATACACTATAATTGGAAGCTGCACTCTCAGTTCCAGCATATGATCAAGTAAATACAATCATTATAATTTTATGAAGTTCACATGAATTATGAATTTAAATGAAAATAGATGACGATTTAAAATATATATATATGATAATGATATGTTTAGCAAATTTTTTAGCAACTCATGATATGGAATAAGCTAGATATTATATGCATTTCCCTTAGATGCTAAGACACTGCTTCTAAATCTTGGAATATTAATTGCACTGAGAGCCTCAAAATATTTGCTTAAAACCAGATTTGCCCTTTTGGATTGCACATTATCCTTCATTTAATTATTACAATAATATTTTCAGTTGAATTTCATTTGAGATTTTGAGAACATTACTTTAAAATTATCTAGCAATTTGTTATTCTTTTCTATAATTATTAGGAACAGTTTTAATTTAAGAATTAAAAAAAGCAAGAATTTTTAATATAGATAAGGTTAAAATTTTTGCTTTAACATGTATTCGCTAGAGTTTCATTTTTTCTAATGTTGTTGAAACATGTTAATATACAACTTTTTTTTTCATATTTTCTTGCATTTTGTTCCATGCAAAGTATAATTGTTTCTAGACATGAAGTAAAATCTATCTTTCCCAATTCTTTCTTCTTCATCGTTTGGTTAAACTATTATCTCCGCCCCCCCCCCCCCCGCCCCCCCCATAAGAATTGTGAAAGATCAATACCATTCTTTTTCAATTAGTAAGATTCCTTGTTCAATCAGTAAGATCATATATGATGAAAACAGCGAATTCAAAACAAATCAAACCAGATTATCTACTGCTAAACAAAATCAAATGATCAAACCTATATGCATTCTATCTTCTACTGAATCGTTTAAAAAAACTTCAAAAAAGAAAAGGGTTTACATTATACCATTTATGATTCATGTGCCGAGTGGAAAGGAACAAACGACAGAGAAGACCTTTGCTAGAAGACCTCTGCTAGAAGACCTTTGCCAAAGGATTGTAGCTGCTCGTCTCGCGAAAGCAATATGAATGCCGAGAGGAGAAGAACCCTAGCAGCGCGTTCGAACTTCGCCCGAAGCCACGAAAGACACAAGGGAATGAGGGATCTTACATGATTTAGGTTATTTTAGAAGGATTTGGATCGTGATCATAACATCTGATGATTACCATTAACGCATGATCAAACCAGGCGATTTTGAAAATCCGTCGTTGGTTCGACGGTCCGACCGCTGGTTCAAGCGGTTCAACACTGGTTTGATGCTAATCTTGTTCTCTGTTTTGATCAAACAGATTGACCAGCCAGTTCCCAATTTGATCGGTTGAACCAGCCGGTTCAGTCCGATTTTAATAACCTTGATCGTACCATTTGCATTCTAACTGCACAGGCATCCATTCAGAGACCCAAAAATAAAACATGATGCCAACATCACTGTAATAACCCGTATTTTGACTTTGCCAAATTTTTTTGGAGTCATTATAACTCCAAATCGCAATCCATATTCGCCATAGTATTTTGATCGAAGTATTTTCCTTGCACTAATTTTTTCATAATTTTTGGACACCGACAAAAATCCTTAAGGAATTTGTACTTGTTAGTACAAATGAGGAATTCGGAACCTTCATGTGTCCGTTTTGCAAACCGATTTCATCGATATTTTTTTTATATTATGATTTCTTTTATGGATATTTTTCTGTAATTTTTGGAGCAAAAAAAAAAGATGTATTTCAATTTTATATCAAAAGAATTGATTTAATTAAATATTATATTAATATTATAATATCATTTTATTATAAATATCTAAAGGCACTTAAGATAAGTCTAATAAAATCCCTTTTTCCTCATTGCCTCGGCAACAGAGAATTGTTTGAGAGCTTTGAGAGAGTTTTGTGAGGAAAGAGAAAGAATAAGTTCAGATTTGGAGACCGTGGAGCGATTTAGGTCCGTTGACGCAGTTAAGATATTTGTTCATCTCGCTGTAAGGAATCCATATCCTATTTCTGATTTCAATGATTTTGTATTTTTGATATTTTTCCGCTCAAATTTGTGTTTCTGTTACCGAAAAATGTGAATAACATTGTATTCACAAAACTTCCATTGCGTAACTTCTTGTATGTTATAGATATCGTGATTATAAGCTTTTTGAGTATTTATTTGAGATTTTTTACCGGGTGATTTTGAAAATACAATGATTTTTGCCTACTCCAAAATTTATTTTGACATATAAAAATAGCAATGTAGTAGAATAAAAGTCTTAAAATGTCATTTTATACAAACCCTGGTAATTTGGTAATTTTTTGAAAATGTGTATTTTACCTAATAGTATTCTTTGTTGTCTACTGTTATGTCATTTTGGTATCTTTTTTATTAAGTTCAGTTATGTTTGCTTGTTACAATACATTGTAAATGAATGTGGATACATCATTAAAATTGCTATTATAGTATTATGATACTACTGTGTGTGTAAAAGACAAGTAAAGACTGGTTGACCCGTTGGTTGGAGACTGATTGACCTGTACAGGATGGTGGGCCGACGGGCTTTCCTTTAAATAATATGGTTTGGTGTTATCCTCTACTGATTTACTATACTGACGGGCAAAGAGTGACGACTCTGTTTACTGAGCTAATGGTTTACTGATATTGATACAATACTGAAAAACACCATGATATCCAGTACTTCTTACTTGTTTAGTGTGACTATTGAAATGCATATTTTGAAGCATTGTTCTTATCATTTTACAGATTTATTGTTACTGCACGAATTTACTGTTATTGCATTACTACTGCCACCAGATTGTTACTGTTACTAATATAGACACTGGTACTATTCGATACTACTAATTATTGTACTTAAATTATACATATGATATACTGAGCACATGATATTGTTGACCTCCCTACTACAGCCAAAAGAAACAAACAATATATATATATGCTTAAATCATTACCTGAGATGGACATCTACCGCAAAATCCTGCACAGATCCTGCTCTGCCATTCGCCCCATACCTGATCTGCAAACGGCGCCGAAGTGTCGCCTCGTATGTCTCGATCGCGTGCTCTATCTTAACTCTCCTCCCGCTGTCGTTAAAAGGCAAGCAAAATGGAGCCAAAGGTTCGGTGATTTTCTCTCCCTCACTCCCTCCCACAACACTTCCATACTCACTCAAAAGCCACAGCTCTCACAAACCGAACCCCGTCAGCCTTGCAATCGCCACCTTACCTCTTCTTCTTTGACCTCTATACGCACAGCCCGAGCAGAATCATCTCTTCTACTCAATCTCCCTTCAGAAGTTCGTCACCTACATCCGACTCCACGAGCTACATTTCCTCTGCCTCTTCCGAAACCACATCCACGTCCAAAGTCCCATAAAACCCGTCGAGTTCGGAACCTAGCCGTTTGAACCCAGCCTTGTCCGACCTTACTCCTGCGACTGAAGCCACCCGACCTCTGGTTCTTTCAATCTACAGAAAGAGAGAGAGAGAGAGAACCAAGCTTGCCCTAGCTCCGACTCCGCCTCCCTCCGACGTCGTTCCTTCCCTATTCCGTTCAGAAGTTCCGACATTTTGATTTGAAACAAGAACGGGAGCACACTAGTTGTGAGGGTAACTCTCTCCCTTTCACGCTTCTTCGACCTAATGCCGCAAGCCGGCCGAATTAGAGGGAGAGGGAGGATTGTATTTTATTTTTATTATTATTTTTAATAATAGTTAATTAAACTTAATTACAATTAATTAATAATAATAATTAATATTAATTAATCATGATTAATTAAATACTAATTATAATTAATATAATTAGTTGTATATTAATTTTAATTAATTAAAAATTAAATTATAATTAATTCTAATTAATTAATAATAATAATATTTAATTATGATTAATAAAAAATAAATAATAATAATAATAATAATGAAAATCCCTCTCTTACCTCGGCATACGCGTCGGGCCAAAAAACTGCCCATACACGCTTTTCTCTAGCGTGGTGGGAAGGGAACCCGGCGCAATCACCTACGACGAGGTAGGTGAGCGACCCCTCAGCTCCAAAATCCTATTCTCGACGTTCGTGTAGAGCCGGCAAACTGCTCATACACGCTTTTCTCTAGCATGGTGGGATAGGAACTCGGTGCGGCGCCTACGGCGAGACCGGGATATTCATAAGTACCCGCTTGCGGGGAAAAACTGCTTCTCTTTTGCAACAGGTACCGAAGACCCATACATGCCTTTCTCTAGCGTGGTGAGGACAAAGATTTCACGGCCGCGGTGTCCTTGTAAGAGGTCACCTACCGTACACGCTTTTATCTAGCGTGGCGGGAGGCCCAATTTTTCCGTAGTTTTCCCCTAAACGGGGGAGACGCCGGGAGGCTGCCGAAATTTCGGGTAAAAATATGACTGCACTCGGACCTGTATGAACTCAAAAGAAAGAAGAATCTGGACTCAAATGAATAGTGGATTGTGGACTTGTACTTGAACACAACTCAAATGGTTAATCAAGACTCAAACCCAAATAAAATAAATTCAAACTTGAATCCAAACTTGAATATCAAATGAACATAATATGAATTCAAGCAAATACTTGAGATAGACTACAGGGGACACAGAACTTTAGCTTGCAAATTGAGCTTGTGGACTTGATAGAACTCCAACTTGACAAATACAAAGGACTACGTCATGAATACAACATGAAAACTAAATCAAGCCTAATCAAATGATGTTAAACTGAACCAAAGACTTGAACTTGTACTCTGAACTCAAAACTAGAACAAGATGTGGACAATAAGAACTTATGCGTTTGAGCTTGAACTATACGACGCCTAGTGAAATTTGGATTTGCAAGCATTAGATTCAAATCCGCATGAACTCAGTATGATAGTAGAAGACTTGAATGAATGTGGAAGACTCGTACTGAGTTTGAACTCAAGTCTGAATGAAACTGAACTTGAATTCAAACATATGTAAGAACTCAAACTTGAATCATATACAAGGAGATTTGAACAATAAAGAACCTGAATTTTTAAGCAAAATAAGAGACTCAAGGAGCTTGAGATTGAATGGGATGCAAAGAGCTGAACTCATAACAACATACAAGACTCAAGCATGAATTGAATCTTGAACTCGGGTCTGATGGAACACATAGGACTAGGCTTTGGATGAATGAACAAATCAAAGTCTAAATGCACAGTTCTCTAAGTTAACAACAAGTTGCAAGTGGGAGATGAAATCCTGATGCACACGAAAGATGAATGCAACGAACTCCTACGACAATCCCTATATATGTCTGTTGATTGAGATGGCAATATTGGAGACCAATAAAGGAGGATCTGCCCCTACAAGCAAGTGCAATCATCAAACCACCCGAGATTGGTAAAAGGTGGATGTGATGCAAGGACAATGATTCTCCTACGAATATGTCCAAGAGGTCATAGTAGATACAACAGTCCCCACAAAGTCAATACACTATACTTGTAAGAAGCAACAGACAGTTGTAAGGTGTACGAGTACTACCCATATGTAGCAATCAAAGATCCATCCCTACAAACAAGTGCAAATACATCAAAACTACCACCTGAGATTGGTGAAAGGTGGGTATGATGTAGGCAACAATGGTTCTTCTACGAACACCCCCAGGAAGTCGTAGTGAATACAACGGTCCCTCGCAAATGTACAAGAGCTGCTTGTGGATAACAACAATGGACATATCGTAGGTACAATGAACCATTGTGGGCACAAGTACAGATATCACCTACAACAATGGTGACTAAAATGCTACTAAGTACGTCGGGTACGAGGACAACTCGATGTACGAAAAAGGACATCTCCTGGCAGAATGAAAGAGAGGTTTGAACAAATTGATATTCCAAAGTTACTTCTTGGTTCTATCCTTAAAAGGAAAATAGTTCTGGTGTCCACAAACACTGGAAATAACAAGTCTGCTACACTGGTGATCTTGGAAGGAGTTGTTTTCAAGGTAGTGGCCACGAATTTCAAGAAAGACCTCCCTGGTGAATGAGAAAAGGGGAGTCAATATCAAGAAGAGGAGATGCCTCATAACATCAATACCATAACGCCACCGGATCTGCAACACACATATAAGCAGACAGAAGACGTCCACAAGTTACAATGTCACGCCACCAGATCTGCAACACACATAAGCAGACAGAAGGCGTCCACAAGTTACAATGCCACGCCATCGGATCTGCAACACATATAAGCAGACAGAAGGCATCCACAAGTTATAATGCCACGCCACCAGATCTGCAACACTTATACAAGCAGACAGAAGGCGTCTACGAGAATGTTGCATTCAAATGGCAGCTTCCCGTATAATTAAAATATTGCAAAGTAACCCCTGTACATGCACCGTAATTTGTATACACATAGGTACACAATGGGTAAATGCAATCACCAAACACCCGCATGGGCCCCAGCGAGTGTGTTATTGGTACACACGTGACGTCTACGGATGTTGCGCAGGTCAATAAGTGAATTCAGGTTCGAACCTGATCCTTATATACGGATCAATAGGAGTCAACAGGGTTCGAACCTTCAAACAAATACACCGGTCGCCAACAAATACACGGTTGTGGCGACCGGCGTATTTGTTTTAATACATTCACATTAGGCCTTCAAGGCCTATAATCAAGAGAATTCACTAACAAAAGCGTGAAGCCTACGAAACCTGATTCTCCTAAAGAAGTAAATAGGAGTGGACATGATTCAAATCATCAGATAAATATGCGGTTACAAAGTCGACCAGAATATTTATTTCATATATTCATATTAGGCGTTCAAGGCCTTTAACCAAGAAAATTCACAAACAAAGACATGAAGCCAACGAAACACGATCCCCTATCGGCAAGTTGATAGGGACAACAAGGTTTAATCAATGAATGACCCCACACCCCGATGATGACCGTGTTGAACGAAAATATCAACAGGAGGGGCTCATTCCAAATATTTCAAATATCATCTCAAAATCCAAAAAATCTCAAAATCCCAAAAATCCCAAAAAAAACTCTAGGATATTTAAAATGGAAATCCAATCATTAACCACTTAAAGCAAAATCCATCCATCCTCCGCAACAATTTGTCGAGATTGACAAATTTAAAACTACTTCAGCTCACATAGAGATAATGCCTGATCGAAAATATCACTAGGATCCATTCTCAAATAATCTCTTGTCAATAAGGACGTGGTACATGTCCTCTAACCAGCGGTTTTGCCGCCAAATGGTACCGCAGGATAAACGATTATGACTTGGGGCCCTCTGAACCGAGTGGTTTTACCGCCAAATGGCACCACGAAATACCAGTTTTGACCAGAGCCAATACACTCCTTAGTGGCATCAAATTCTTGAGATATAAATCAATAAAATATGATTGATGGGGCACAAAGCCCTATGTTAGCTAAGGTAGATTCAAATTTGTCCCATTAAGCAAATATTCACCCCAGGTCTACAATGTCCCCTTGGATGAAGCAACTCATGGCTGCCGACAAGGATCCTTCTGTAGGTTGGGTCGACTACCTCCTCTGACTAAGTAGACCAGGGACCATGATGGGCCGGGACGACGAAACCATAGGATCTTGATTGGGTCCATCATCCATTCCCCCACCATCCGCTTTCGTGCAAGATGGTGAAATTTTTATTTTAAATATCAAAATTTCAAATCCTTCAAATTCTCCAACTATTCCAAATACCCATGCTGCTACTATAAGCCAGATAACACATATACTCTACATATCTGATTGACGACTAGCCTTAATCGAAAGTTCTCTCTCGTGATCGGGAGAGGTAATTAACTATAGGGGCTTGCGCATATAGGAAACCAGAACTCAGATCATAAAGTCCTCACAAAATGAGGGCGAAATCTTTGAGTAGTTTCTTATCTACAAACCCATATGCCTTCCAAAATTTATCCCGGAACTTATTCCGTTAAAACTCCCTCGCCGAAAAGAAAAACAATTAGTGCGGGCGTAGGCCAGGGCCGAATTTTCGGAGCCCACAGATATAGAATAACTGGATAGCATGTGTATATTCCGATATGATTTACTATATTGATTTGATTTCAGCAGTCATTAATGATGTTTTTATTTGATATTTTATATGATTTTATACTGACTGATATTAAGGATACGATGATCTCTTTAGAGATCTGACACTCATACTGATTTATTACTTTATGAGTTTTTATACTGTTTACATATTCTATTACTGCTGCTTGTGAATTTTACTGTTTCTGTATTGATTCAATGATCATATGAATGCAATTGCTATGATTTGACTGTTGAAATGCATATTGCTCCTTTATTGTGCTTTGAGTTCAGTTGTAGGTTTTGGTAACCTGTTGGGTTTTTTAAGCTCATTATATGTGGTTAAATGTTTTCAGGTCAGGGCAGAGGTGCAGGAGTGTGAGGCTGGTCAGGGTTCTTGAGGTTCTGTTTCCTTTATTTTAATTATTCTTTTTGTACTCATGACATAATAGATATGTGCCGATTGTGTAGATCCTGAGTAGTGTATATAACTTTTGGGAATGAAGATAGATGTGTACATTGATGTTTTAAATTATAGAATATGTTGTAATGTTTATTACTGATAGATGAAATTAGATAGCGCTAGTATTATTTATTGAAAGATAAAAGAATAATTCTTCTAATTTAAATTCTGAGGCATCACAAGCACAAACAATCTTAGCTGTTGATGCATACCAAAAGCTGTCATCTAAAACTACTTCAGTAAAAAGGTATCTTTCTATTAGAGTATATATTTCCTGTACTAGTATTTGTGTATCACTTGTTCTGTTTTACTGCAGATGATTTCAAAATACAATTTATACTTCCGCATCTTGTGTCTTTCTACTATGCTTTGAAGTTCTATGCAATTCAACGAAGATAATGCTGGCCACTTGCCCTTTTTGTCAAAAATCATCCTTAACATATAAGACAATACATATTACCTTAGGATGAACTAAGTTAAAACTCGCACAAGGTGTAAAAATTGAATCCTCTTCAATACAATATGGTTCATTACACAAGATCCACCATGCAAACTGTGATTGCATGTATGGAAATTGGCAAACCAGCTAATCTCAGATAAAACATTCCATCTTTAAAAAGTTGAAATTTCTTAATTTATTCAACCTTGTTTCAGCATTTCTCTTCCAGATCATTATTGAATGTACACTTCATTGGATCTTTCTACCATCATATGTTAAAAAAACAAATTAGCAAATGTTGAGCTAGAAAAAAACTTTTTCTAGAATAACACTAGATATCCAGATAGATTTTTTTTCTTGAAAATCAAATATCAAACTTCTGCACAAGTTATAAGGTAAAACTGTTCTCTCATGACTCCACTCACTGCTATTTACAGGAGTTATATTATTATGACCTAATACAATCCTCACAAGACCAACTTCTACTCAACAGTGTCGATAGATTCTTTTTATTACAAAAGTATAATTCAACTTCAGAGTAGTAATTATACTAAGCAGACAAAAAGTAGATTTGTGGCTGAAATACCATCTTCAAAACTGGTGAAAGATGTTGAATCAAGGAAATGAATATCTCAGATTAACAGGACAAATAGAAGACATTCCAACATTTGATGCATGAAAAGAATGCTACTGGATCTGCATGCGCAATCCTATAATGGAATGTGCTTTCTAATCTATCTGAAGCTGTATAATCTTTTGCACATACAAGGAAAAGTTCCATAAAGCCAATGTGCATGACATAAACTAAACTTTGGATAAAAAACTGGTAACCCGCACCTTTTTAAATCCCATGTATTCTCAGTGCATGTCCATTTAGAAGGAGGCAGGAATTCCACAGGAATCCTTCTCCATTTTAAGCAATCATCACACTGGATCCATTGATCATGTCCCCTAAATGAAAAATTTTAGCAGGTAAACATTAAATCCATAAAGAGTCTGTTGGGTTAAAGTTCCATCAAATTATGATGGTAATTGCATGGAGCAATCATCCATGTTGCAGTTGTACAATCCACTTTGGATGATTGAAATTGAACCCAACAAAACCATAAAAGCATTTTGAGAGAAAAAAAAGGGAATTAGTCCCAGCGCCCAAAGTGGATTGCTGGGCTGAGATGTGTGTGATTACACCATGCAACTGTTATGGTAATTACAGAGGACCCCATCCAATTTTGTTACACTCCATGCTGCTTTTTGATAACCAGTAAATACACTACCTACCAAGGGCTCAATTGGTTAATTAAAGTTGGAAAATGTGTTTGAAAAATGATGAGTTTCCTAGATTCCATCATTTGGTATAATGCATTTAGAAATCAATATGGATTTGAAACTCTAACAATAACTTTAATTCACTCAAAAGTGATTACTTCAATTTCACACTCGAACTAAGAGAAAACAAAATCAACACTTTCTAAAACATATTTTTTCATCTACAAGCAACCAAATGATCCCTAAGATATTTCATAGCTGAAGAAGGAATTGCATGCACTTCAAGTACACTTGCACAAAGTTTACGCAAGGCTTCTTCTACTGTTCTCTCAGAAGGAATTCCTTCAAAGGACATTTTCCCTCCTGGCCTGTTCTCCCAGAAGGAATTCCTTCGAAGGACTCGAATTTCCCTTGGATCAAAAAAATTTTCTATCGAGGCATCAGTTAAACAATCTAATACCTAAATGCATCCGATGTAAAATATTTTTCAGTGATAAAATCATGATTTATAATAGGTAATCATTAGACTACGTTATTCAGAATGCAGTATGCATGGATTGATAAATATCTTATTTGCAAATTAGATGGATAAACCCGATGTTTCTGCTTATTGAAAACATATATCCATCACCATCCATGTTACTAATAAAAATTCATTTCTAGAAATTATTTATGCTGTGTTTCGATCACATAAAGCACTACAGCATAGAAAAACAAAAATTATACTCAAACAAATGCGAATAGAGTATGCATAAGCTTACCGTTAGTCATTAGACCATATTAAAAGTTTAGGAATACAAACAAATGTCCATGCATGTGAATTTTTTTTTTTCAATTCATAAAATATGTTGAGAAACTAGGATGTAAATTGTCCTTACCCGGATGTCCGAGCAGTGAAAAAGGTTCTTTTCCCTAGAACTGGAGGTTCCTGTAGAGTAGAAATATCAGTAAGATGTGAGAAAGAGTGATTTAGTATAAAAGCAAATTTTGAGATCAAAAGCAAAAGCATAAGTGGCCTTATTTTCAAGTACTTCATAAGTGAACCCTAAGATAGGTTTTTTTTATCATATTTTAAAGGAAATGTTTTTGAAATGTCTGTGGGCTCCGAAAATTCGGCCCCGGCCTCCGCCCGCGACTATTTTGCTTTTTCTTTTTCGCCGGGGGGGGGGGGGGGGGGGAGTTTTAATGGAATCAGTTCCGGGGTAAATTTTGGAAGGCAGATGGGTTTGTAGATAAGAAACTACCCAGAGATTTCGCCCTCATTTTGCGAGGACTTTATGATCTGAGTTCTGGTTTCCTATAGGCGCAAGCCCCTATAATTAATTACCCCTCTCGATCATGAGAGAACTTTAGATTAAGGCTAGTCGTCAATTAGATACGTAGAGATACGTGTTACCTGGCATATAGTGGCAGCATGGATTTGGGATGTTGGAAAATTTGGATGTTTGGAGGATTGAAACATTTGGAGATTTGATATTTAAAATTGGTAATTGCACCATCTTGCACCTAAAGCGGATGGTGGGGGAATGGATGATAGACTCGATCAAGATCCCATGGTTCCGTCATATCTATGTGAGCTGAAATTATATTCAAATTTGTCCACCTCGGTAAACTGTTACGGAGGGTGGATGGATTTTGCTTTAAGTGTCTTGATGGTTGATTTTCAAATTTTAAATATCTTGAAATTTATGATTTTTAGGATTTCGGGAATTTTGTAGATATTTGAGTGGAGCTTGGAAGGCATTTGAAAATGTTTGTGAATCCCTCCGGTTGAGATCAACATTCAACACGGCCATCATCGAGGTGACTTTGAAGTCACTTAAAAATATTTGAATTTTGTGGAGTTTGATGCATTTTGAAATATTTGAGATTAACCCCTCCGGTTGAGATCTACATTCAACACAGTCATCATCAGGGTGTTTGGGGGCATTTTCATTTATTAAACCGTGTTGACCATATCAACTTGCTGATAGGGGATCGTGTTTCATAGGCTTTATGTCTTTATTAGTGAATTCTCAATGTTATAGGCCTGAAGGCCTAATATAAATGTATTAAGACAAATATACCGATCACCATCACCGTATATTTGTTTGATGGTTCGAACCTTTTCGACTTCTACTGACCCGCATAGAAGGATCGGGTTCGAACTTGAATTCACTTATTGACCCGCGCAGCATCCCCAGACATCACGTGCGTAATCATAATACGATCGTCGGGGCCCATGCGGGTGTATGATTACACTTACCCGTTTGCCCTTTTTAGTGTACCTATGTGTATACAAACTATAGTGCATGTGTGGGGGCATTTTGAAATGTTTGAAATTGTACAACTGCCATTTGAATGCACACAACATTCCATTTGAGAATTTGAACACGTCTTCTGTCCACTTGTATGAGTGTTGTGCCCCCGGTGGAGTGGCGTAGCAGCATTTGAATAGAGTTATCCCCTGCTTTATGCAGATAGACTATCGTGCACTATTTGTTGTTTTCTACAAATGGATTGTAGTGCACTTTGATTGTAGATACTTGCACCCATCGTAGTTTCTTTCATATTTGTCCACATACAACATATTGAATGTATGACGAGTCTTTTTCAGTGGCATATAGGCATTTATATTTACTATAGGCATCTGTCATTTTACTCAAAAATGACATTTTACGTGCATGGTGAATTTCCCACAGGTGCCCATGAGTATCTGCATTTTCTGCACGTCGTATATCTTCATTTGTAAAGGGGAAGATGTATCTAGTTTCCATTGGATGGAGTTGACTGTAGGGGTACTATTATGTTCTTTGCTAAGATAGCCTGTAGGTGCTTTACATTTACACTTACTACTGTCACTTGTAGATGAACAATATTTGTGGTAGTTCTTTTGCGTTGTGCCTCTTTTATGATGTTCATTGGTTAATACTTGTAGGCACATGGTGCGTTGCTTAGTGTTGGCCCCAAAATGATACAATGATCACTTCCTTTGTGTTTATAGTTGATAAGAATACATGCTTACAACAATATCGTCACAGGTGGTACGGATAATCATTGTAGGCTTCTATGCTTATCATGCCCATCATAGAGACATCGCTAGATCTCCAATTTTGTTCATGAGCATACCACTACATTACCCATGGGTAAATCATTGCATACATTTAAGAATCTTGATCTCATTTTACATTTGCATGTTGTTGTATACATTCCATGCATTGTTCATGAGCATATCATTATATACCTCTTGCCATCATTCATGAATATTTCATTAAGTATTTTACAAATTCATTGTCACTTGGCATGTTTGTGTGCAATTGAGAGTTGATTTATCACAAGTCCTTAGCATATGCTTGTATATGAATTGTCACAAATCATTCATGCTCTTTGTGGATTGTTTAAGTCAAACAATTTGCATGACCCTTCAGTATCATTTGTGAGTGAATGATGCTAGAGATCACACAATCTTCACTATCCTTAAACTAGCTTGTAATTTGAATAGGACTTCATTGTTTGGATGATAATTTCACCATGCACCTTGTGTCGATTGCTCGGCACCAATCATCTTCAATTCACCTTCAATCACTTAAGAGCATGATAGAGGTACATTGCTGCTATTCATGGCATGCTTCATTTTTGTTCAATCAATTACTATTTAGGAGTGACTTATGCCTTATATTACAAATCAACTATCATGCTCCAAAGCTCTCATGTGATGGCATTGCAACCAAACCATACATTCTTACAATTTTCTTTTTGTATATTCACCAACATCTCCATTACATTTGAGATGATAATTGCAAATTCTTTATTGTCCAAAAATTTCACCTTAAAGCATATGATCAATTCAAGCATGAATCTTTAATTTTATCATTCTCATAATTCATGATTTTTTTTATTAGGCTTTAATCCAAGTTAAATTTAAAGTCAATTATTCAATGTTCATTTGAGCTCAATCTTCAAGTTTCAAATTATTTGTATTTGGTTCACTTAATGTTCCAACCAAATTTGGTCCCAATTCATGTCCTTGCTTGAGTTTTAGTAGCAAGCTCAAGTTATATGTCCCATGTAGTCCTTGCAAGTTCAAATTTGAGTCCTTGTTCAATTGTCCAAATTTTGTCCAAGTCCGATATTTCAGTGAAAATTTCGGTAGCCTCCCGGCGTCTCTCCCGTTTAAGAGAAAAACCAAGAAGCAACCTTCCCTCGTCGCTAATTGAGCGCTTCAGGTGTGTGTCAAAATGACACTGTGGTTGTATTTTTTTTTAATCCCCGCCCGCTACAAGAACGTTTAAGGGTTTTTAGTTTCGTTGTTAAAGAGCACAATTTATTTCCCCCCTCTGCACTACGTGAACGTTCGGAGGTACTTATTTTGTCCCCCTCGTGCTACATGAGCACTCCGGGGATTACCCACCTCATTGCGAGCATTGCACCGATTTCCCTCCCTACTACGCTATGTGAGCGCGTAGAGGGTTTGCCGGCTCGTCGCTAGCATCGAGGAATGATTTTTGAGTTAAGAATTTTTTTATACCTTTGCAATGACTGGTGTCGGCGGCAAAGAAAAAATCTTTTTTCCATTTTTTTCCTTTTTTTTCTTTTCTTTCTTTGTTTTGAAACTCTTTTTCTTTTGGAAATTCCTTCCACCTCTTTCTCTTGTATAGGTTTTCATATCATCACTTAATATAAGAGAAACCACATCAGTATTCTTCTCCATAACTTTTATTATTTCACCATCAGAAGATTCTGCTCCATAATCTTTTGAATAACTTCTCTATAAGCTGCAAATTCGGCATCTTCAAGCTTCCAAAATCTTTCTACTTACTTGAACTTTGCAACATTGAATCATCATCTGAAATTCCTTCGGTAGAACTGCCACTAACACTTCCACTTCCACTCTTTGTAGGGCAAATAAAATCGATTGCTGCAGGAGAACAAAGATACAAGAGCATATTATAATGATACTGCTGCAACTTGAAACTTTTTTATTTAACTGCTGTGCATACAGAGAGATAGCTCTCAATGCATCCCACTCATTCCTTGTACGACAGCAGTAAAGAAGTGGGATTGTCATTAAGTCAGGAACTCCTAGCCATTCGCTTGTAGTTGTGCCACTTGAAGACTGTATTCTCCAATCAGACATACATAATTTGAAAATATTTCACTTCTCTGATGTTGCATGGCCACAAAACCACGGCGCATTGTGAGTAACTAAATGAGGTAAATTACCCGGCCATACCTGTGACAACCGGTTCTTCCGGCCGGTTCAACTGAACCGGCCGGCCTGCCCTTTTAAATACCGCGAACAGAAACATTTCGCGGAACAGAGCAGTTCGCGCGAACAGGGAAACGGGCGGACGACCGAGGGTTTCGTGGGAGAGCGAGGTAAGTTTTGTTTTCCAATTTTAGTGAATAATCTTCTTCGATGATAAGAATCGATCATTCCTTTTTTTTCTCACAGTTAAAGAAGTGTTATTTTGGGAGAGATTGAAAGAACGAGAGAAACATACGATAAGGATTAAGGGAAAGGTTTATTGATTTCTTTTTGGAATTTCTCGTATAAATTTTCTTCCTTTACTTCATTCAAAGTGAATAATATGTTTCTTGAAAGATAGGGAAGAGATTGTAGCGAAGAAAAAGGAAATTGGAAGAGAAGGGATTTTGAGAGTTTGAGAAATTCTCATTCGTAAGTGAAATTCCTTTTATATAAGTTTATTATGGGATTATAATTTTAAGTTTTACATGAAAGTTATTGTTCGAATTTTAGGGTTTTAGAGAGTGAAAGATCAAGTTGTATGTGTTGATCCCGCGAGAATTCAACAGGAAGAAAGGAAATTGATTCAAGGTTATATCAAGCATCGACGATCTGAAGAGTTCAAAGTGGGTAAATTATATTATTTTATGTTTTATTGATGATTTCAATTTTCTAAATAATTGATTAAAAATCTTATATTATTAAATGTTGAAGGCAAATGTTTATGATTTTACCGTCTTAAGAAAGAATCTATACGTTATAAAGATTTAAAGGCTTATGGAAAAAGAAAAGAATTATTTATGAAAATGCATGTTAATTATGTTATATGAAATATAAATGATAAAGATGAAAATGAGAAAAGAAAAGAAAAGAAAAGAAAAAGAGAATAAAGGAAAAGGGTATTGAAATAACAGGAGTCACCCCCTTATAGTACTGGCTGGGGACGCCGTACTCGTGCACGAAAAAGGAAAAGGAAATTTCTATGGAAATGGGAAAAGGAAATCATATGAAAAAGGTAGTACTTTTGGGTACTTTGAGATGGTGCTCCTGTGCAAATCATATGGGAAAAGGAAATACAAATGAAATATTAAAGATAACAATTACTTCAAATTGATATAAATGAAAAATATCAAGAGAAGTATAAGTTAAGGAAATGAAAGAAGTACGGTTAAGAAATGATATAAAATATCGTAATTAATTAATTTTAATGATTAATTTACATAATTTCCCATTGAGTTTACTTAGTAAACTCAAACCACGAGTCTAAATGTTTCAGGTAATTCCTAAGAAAAGAAATGGAAGAAATAGAAGAACATATTTACAGAAGACGAGGAGCAAATGATAACAGGTAAAATATATTTTGTGTTTTTTTTTAGTGGCTCTTTATCATGAATGATCTAGAATTATGTTTAATGAATTTTATCGTCCGACTTTTCGTACCCGCCTCGTTAGATCGAGCTTCCGGGCCGGGTCGTGACAAAAGTGGTATCAGAGCCAATTAAGATCTGAATCATACTGAAAGAGCCATTAGGATGAATATCAATGATTGAAAGTTTAATGTGAAATGAATATTTTATTGATAACAGGAATCAAAATAATCCTAGAGAAGAGGAAGTGGAAAGATCAGTGCCTAATGTTAATGTTAATCCTGATGCACTGGCACAAATGATGACAGCTGTGACTCAGCTGATTCAAGATTCAAGAAATCAACCATCGAGGAGTAGTAGTGGTGGTGGAATAGTTATGGATAAATATCTGAAATTATTTCAAGATTTGAGACCACTATTATTCAAAGGAATAGAGGGACCAATAGAGGCTGAAAACTGGTTGCTGAGGATTGAAAAGATATTAGAAGGTATGAACTGTCCAGAAGAGAGAAAAGTTGCATTGGCAACCTTTGCACTAGAAGGAGAAGCTGAAAGGTGGTGAAGAGGACTGTATCAAGACAAATTTGAAGGAATACCTGGCATGCAAATCAAGTGGAATGACTTCACTCAGATATTCAGAGATTGGTTCGTACCTCTTACAGTGAGAAGACAGATGCAAGATAAATTTATGAGATTAGTACAAGGAGAAAGATCAGTGATGTAGTATGAGGCTGAATTTATCATCCTATCCAGATATGCTCCCCAGTTAATACAAACGGCAGATGAAAAATGTCATAAATTTTTATCTGGACTGAAGGATGTAATTAGGCAACCCCTGGTTCCTTTCGAAATTGAAGATTATGTGGTGCTAGTGGAAAAAGCTAGAAAGATAGAAGCAGACATACAAAATACTCAAAGAAGACGTGATTTTCAGAAGAGGAAAAGTGGTGAGGTTATGGGAATTCCTCAGGATTCACATAGCAAGTCTATTTCACAAGGTGGAAAATTTAATTGGAAAAAGACAAAGTCCAGTAGTAGTGACAGTTCAAGTGTGAATAGTTGTAGCAAATGTGGAAGACAACATAAAGGAGAATGCTTATCTGGTACAAATACTTGCTTCTGGTGTCATCAACCAGGTCATATAGCTAAGAACTGCCCTACTCTGGGGCAAAGACCAGCAGGAGAGTCAAAGATGAATACTGGATCTCAGAGGAATGTTGGAAGACCAAGAACAGTGGAATCAGCTGCATCTACTCCAGGATCAAGTCAAAGCCGACAGAATACTCTGCCTAGAGTATATGCATTGACTCAGAAGGATGCTAAGGATTCACCTGAAGTGATTACAGGTGATAAAAATGAGAAGTAAATGAATGTGTATTATGAAAGTACTATTAAAAGAATGATGCGTGTTTATGACTTTCTTATGTAATTTATAGGTATAATTATGATACAAGGAAAGCCTGTACGGATTCTATTTGATACAGGAGCTTCACACTCTTTCATTTCAGAAGAATTGGTTAAAAGTGTTGGATTGAATGTTTGTGAAATCAATGTAATTTTGAAAGTTTTAATGCCTGATGGATCATTTATAAATGTGAAAGGTATATGTAGAGTGACTTTCAAATTAAATGAAAGAGAGTTTGAAGCCTCAATGAATGTTTTACCATTGCAAGAGTTTGATATGATATTGGGAATGGATTGGTTATCAAAGCATTTTGTGGTTATTGACTGCAACAAGAAAATTGTGAAGTTTAAATTTCCAGAAGGAGAATTGAAGTTTTATGGTGAGAGAGGAATTTCTTCAATGATAATCACCTATATGAAAGCATCCAAATTTGTATCCAAGGGATGTCAGTGTTTTCTTGC
This sequence comes from Dendrobium nobile, assembly GCA_022539455.1. Classification (NCBI taxonomy): domain Eukaryota; kingdom Viridiplantae; phylum Streptophyta; class Magnoliopsida; order Asparagales; family Orchidaceae; genus Dendrobium; species Dendrobium nobile. The sequence goes on from CM039720.1 coordinate 23,042,207, forward strand.
TCATGTAAAGGATACGAATAAGGAAGTTAAAGAGTTGAAAGATATACCTGTAATCAGAGAGTATCCAGAAGTGTTTTTAGATGATTTGTCAGGATTAACACCAGAAAGAGGGATAGATTTCACTATTGAATTGATACCGGGTTCAGAACCAGTGGCAAGAGCACCTTACAGAATGGGAATCAAAGAGTTACAGGAGCTGAAAGGTCAGTTATAGGAATTGCTTGATAAGGGGTTCATCAGGCCAAGTTCCTCACCATGGGGAGCTCCAGTACTGTTTGTAAAGAAGAAAGATAGGAGCTTTAGAATGTGCATAGATTATAGAGAACTGAATAAACTTACTGTTAAGAATAAATATCCATTGCCCAGGATTGATGATCTTTTTGACCAATTGGAAGGGGCTACAGTTTTCTCTAAAATTGATTTGAGATCTGGATATCATCAGCTACGGATTAAGGAGGAAGATATAGCAAAGACAGCTTTCAGAACCAGATATGGTCATTATGAATTTGTGGTAATGCCATTTGGGGTGACAAATGCACCAGCTATATTTATGGATTTGATGAACAGAATTTTTAAGCCATTTCTGGACATATTTGTGATTGTGTTTATTGATGACATTCTGATTTATTCAAGTGATAAAGAAAGCCATTCCAGTCATCTGCAGGCAGTGTTGCAAACATTAAAGGAGAACAAGTTGTATGCCAAATTTTCAAAGTGTGAATTTTGACTGAGCAGTGTAAACTTTCTGGGGCATGTGATTAGTGGAGAAAGAAATTCAGTTGATCAAAATAAAATTCAAGCTATATCAGATTGGCCAAGGCCAACGACTGTTTCAGAGGTGAGGAGTTTTCTTGGACTTGCTGGTTACTACAGGAGATTTGTAGAGGGGTTCTCTCAGATAGCAGTGCCATTATCCAGATTAACTCAGAAAGCAATGAAATTTGAATGGAGTGATCAGTGTGAAGGAACTTCCAGAAGTTAAAGAATTGCCTAATGACTGCCCCAATCTTGACAATTCCATCAGGTTCAGAAGAGTTTCAAATTTTCTGCGATGCTTCCTTAAGGGGACTTGGTTGTGTGCTGATGCAACATGGTAGAGTGGTGGCCTATGCTTCAAGGCAACTGAAAATTCATGAAAAGAACTATCCCACTCATGATTTAGAATTGGCAGCTGTAGTTTTTGCACTTAAAATATGGAGACATTATCTGTATGGGGTCAGATGTGAAGTGTTTACAGATCATAAGAGTCTCAAATACATTTTTAATCAAAAGGAGCTAAATTTGTGACAAAGAAGGTGGTTAGAGCTCATTAAAGATTATGACTTGGACATACAGTACCATCCTGGAAAGGCAAATGTGGTTGCAGATGCACTTAGTAGAAAAACATTTGGAAATGCAAATTGGCTAATCACCCAACAGGAGCAGATCATCAGAGATATGGAAAAGTTAGAGATTTCAGCAGTCAATCAAAAAGAGACAAAAGATATGATGTTGAATCAACTGATGATCTAATCTACCTTGAAAGACAGAGTGCTCAATTCACTATCTCAAGATGAAAAATTTCAGGCCATCATACAGAAGGTACAAGCAGGACAATTAGAGAACTTTGTTATTGATGGAGAAGGGTTATTAAAATATAAAGGCAGGATCTGTATTCCAAATATTGGAAGCTTAAGAGAAGAAATATTGCAGGAAGCTCATCTCTCAACTTATGAAATTCACCCAGGCAGTACAAAGATGTATCAGGAACTCAGAGGTTTATTTTGGTAGCTAGGATTAAAGAGAAGTGTTGCAGAATTTGTAGCAAAATGCATTCCCTGTCAGATAATCAAAGCAGAACATCAAAGGCCAAGTGGACAACTGCAAACCCTACCTATACCTGAGTGGAAATGGGAAGACATTGCGATGGATTTTGTAGTTGGATTACCTAGGTCAAGGCAGAGTCGAGATGCAATATGGGGACAGATTAACCAAATCAGCTCATTTCTTACCAATCAAGCAGACAGATTTAGTGGAAAAGTTGGCAAAGCTATATGTTGATGAAATTGTAAGATTGCATGGAATTCCAAAATCTATTGTTTCAGACAGAGATGTCCGTTTTACTTCTAAATTGTGGAAGAAAATTCAAGAAGCTTTGGGTACACGATTGACTTTTAGTACAGCGTTTCATCCACAGACAGATGGGCAATCAGAAAGAACAATTCAAACTTTGGAGGATTTAATGCGATTATGTGTATTAGATTTTGGAGGAAATTGGGAGACTCGCATACCATTGATTGAATTTGCTTACAACAACAGTTTTAAGGCTAGTATTGGAATGACACCATATGAAGCCCTTTATGGAAGAACGTGCAGAACACCCTTGTGTTGGGTAGAAATTGGTGAAAGAAAGATAATTGGAACCGAAATGGTAGATGAGGCTACTAGGAAAATCAGATTGATCAGAGACAAATTAAAGACAGTTCAAGACAGGCAACGGAAATATTATGATGCTAAGCACCGACCAGTGGAATTCGAAGTTGGAGAGTTTGTTTTCTTAAAAGTTAGCCCAATGAAAGGTGTTCAACGGTTTGGAAAGGTAGGAAAATTGAGCCCAAGATTCATAGGTCCCTATGAAATCATTGAAAAGATTGGGAATATGGCATACAGATTGGATCTACCAATACACATGCAAGGAATTCATAATGTGTTTCACATATCAGTGCTTCGAAAGTATGTCTCAGATGATTTTAAAAGAATACAGTCAAAATCCATTGACTTGCAGCCTGATTTGAAATATATAGAAGAACCAGAAAGGATACTGGATTATGATGTAAAACAACTGAGGCATAGGGCAATTCCTTTTGTGAAGATTTTATGGAAACATGGATTAGAAAGAGATGCCACTTGGGAGCGAGAAGCTGAAATGAGGAGTCAATATCCTCATCTTTTTAACTAAGGTATGTTTCATTATACTTGTTTAATTTCGAGGATGAAATTTTTTAAGGAAGGGAGATTGTGACAACCGGTTCTTCCGGCCGGTTCAACTGAACCGGCCGGCCCGCCCTTTTAAATACCGCGAACAGAAACATTTCGCGGAACAGAGCAGTTCGCGCGAACAGGGAAACAGGCGGACGACCAAGGGTTTCGTGGGAGAGCGACGTAAGTTTCGTTTTCCAATTTTAGTGAATAATCTTTTTCGATGATAAGAATCGATCATTCCTTTTTTTTCTCACAGTTAAAGAAGTGTTATTTTGGGAGAGATTGGAAGAACGAGAGAAACAGACGATAAGGATTAAAGGAAAGGTTTATTGATTTCTTTTTGGAATTTCTCGTATAAATTTTCTTCCTTTACTTCATTCAAAGTGAATAATATGTTTCTTGAAAGATAGGGAAGAGATTATAGCGAAGAAAAAGGAAATTGGAAGAGAAGGGATTTTGAGAGTTTGAGAAATTCTCATTCGTAAGTGAACTTCTTTTTATATAAGTTTATTATGGGATTATAATTTTAAGTTTTACATGAAAGTTATTGTTCGAATTTTAGGGTTTTAGAGAGTGAAAGATCAAGTTGTATGTGTTGATCCCGCGAGAATTCAACAGGAAGAAAGGAAATTGATTCAAGGTTATATCAAGCATCGACGATCTGAAGAGTTCAAAGTGGGTAAATTATATTATTTTATGTTTTATTGATGATTTCAATTTTCTAAATAATTGATTAAAAATTTTATATTATTAAATGTTGAAGGCAAACGTTTATGATTTTACCGTCTTAAGAAAGAATCTATACGTTATAAAGATTTAAAGGCTTATGGAAAAAGAAAAGAATTATTTATGAAAATGCATGTTAATTATGTTATATGAAATAGAAATGATAAAGATGAAAATGAGAAAAGAAAAGAAAAGAAAAGAAAAAGAGAATAAAGGAAAAGGGTATTGAAATAACAGGAGTCACCCCCTTATAGTACTGGCTGGGGACGCCGTACTCATGCACAAAAAAGGAAAAGGAAATTTCTATGGAAATGGGAAAAGGAAATCATATGGAAAATGTAGTACCTTTGGATACTTTGAGACGGTGCTCCTGTGCAAATCATATGAGAAAATGAAATACAAATGAAATATTAAAGATAACAATTACTTCAAATTGATATAAATGAAAAATATCAAGAGAAGTATAAGTTAAGGAAATGAAAGAAGTACGGTTAAGAAATGATATAAAATATCGTAATTAATTAATTTTAATGATTAATTTACATAATTTCCCACTGAGTTTACTTAGTAAACTCAAACCACGAGTCTAAATGTTTCAGGTAATTCCTAAGAAAAGAAATGGCAGAAAGATAAGAACATGTTTACAGAAGACGAGGAGCAAATGATAACAGGTAAAATATATTTTGTGTTTTTTTTTTAGTGGCTCTTTATCATGAATGATGTAGAATTATGTTTAATGAATTTTATCGTCCGACTTTTCGTACCCGCCTCGTTAGATCGTGCTTCCGGGCCTGGTCGTGACAATACCATAGCGTTTTAACTCTTAAACCCTCCATCAAACATCACCCAACGTCACAATCCATACCTAAACTCTGGAATGCAAGCCACAAAATCACCAATGATGATGATTTCTTCTTTCTGTACATGCTCTGCATCCTTCCAGCCTCTTTGTCCATGGGTTGATCAAGCTTCTGGTCAAGATGCCACATTCTTTGAAGCAGGATGGACATTGGGAAGGGAGGAATGGATGTATGCAGGCTTTGGACATCTGAAGGCTTGAATGAGTGGAAAACACCATGAAATAGAGGAGCTCTGACATTAGGAAGGTCGGGTAGGAGTTTTCTTGGGGAGGATTTAGACGGAACAGGAGTTGAGAGGAGAACGAGAGCAGGAAAACAATGGGGCGGCAGCTTGGAGGCTTCAAAAACCAGAGAACCTCCAAGTCTTGGTTTACCTTCTCATTTTAAGGAACAAAGTCTGAGTTCGTTTGCAGTAAAATCACATCACAGAGCCGACGAGAGAAGCTGTAGCAGCGGGTTTTAAGGGATACAATCAGAGATTTTTTTTTAGCTTTGACGAGTACGAGGTATGGATTTTAATGTGATTTGAAATTTAAATTGACTTTTCCCTTTTTGTTAATTCTACTAAATTAATAGAGCTGTCATAAATATTTGTCAAATTGAATTGATGGCGACGCATCAATCAATTAAAATTGCTTCGATCTACATGTTATTTTCTTGATTTGTGTGCCAATTGTCTAGTTTAACGTGTCAATTTCACCGATTATCAAAATTAGACAAATTAATAGTGCATCTAGGATATCGTTGATGTTCCGGTCACAATGACGCTGTCCATTTCGCGATCGGACGTTGTTTGAGAAACGACGAGACTAATTTTCACATGGGGTCCCCTCGATTTGCATGCGCAACCTCAATAGACAAATTGATAGTGCATTTAGGGTATTTTCGGTGTTCCGAACACAACAACGCAAGTCCGTTTTACGATCGGACGTCGTCTGAGCAATGCCGAGGGTAATTTTCACATGGGGCCGCCTAGATTTGTGTGCGCAACCTCAATAGAACAAATTGATAGTGCATTTAGGGTATTTTCGGTGTTTCGAACACAGCGACGCATATGGGACCGCCTCGATTTGCATGCACAACCTCAATTAAACAAATTGGTAATGCATTTAGGGTATTGCCGTTGTCCGGGTTGCAACGACGCAGTTAGTTTCGCGATCGGATATCATCTGGGCGACGCAGAGTCCTAATTCCCTCGAAATGCATGTTGTCGCTTTGGAGCTGCCTCGATTTGCATGCACAACCTCATTCAAACAAATTGACAGTGCATTTAGAGTATTAACGGTGTTCTGGACAAAACGATGTAGTCCATTTTGAGATTGGACGTCGTTTGGATAGCGCCGAGAGAAATTTTCCTTGAAATTCGGGCTTTGCCTCAAGATGCGTGTCAACATCTTTGTATGTTTTAATTTGCACAAATCTGCTATCATTCTTAAGTATTTGAGATGTTCTGAGCACAGTGGAGGAGTCCGTTTTGCAATCGGGCTTCGTTTGGGCAGTGCCGAGGCCTATTCACCTCGATATGTGTGTTTTGTCTCGAAATTCGTGCCACCTATCAGGATAATCCAAATTGAACATAGAAAATATAATTTTTGAGTGTTCGCGATATTCCGTTCGCAATGGAGAAGTCCATTTTATGAACGGACAACACTTGGATAGCGACGAGGCTAATTTTTCTCGAAATTTGTGTCACAAATCTAGATGCTTCAAATTGAATAAACAAAATATAGTTTTTAGAGGTTGACAACGTTCCGGACGCAACGATGAAGTCTGTTCGTCTATCCGACATCGTTTGATTAGCCTTGTGCTTTAATTTCGGGTGTCGGTCATCTCTTTTGACCGATCTCATCCGGTTCAACTACGAGGGGCCTTGATCTAGCAGAATTTACCGCAACAACGCCGTTCATTTGGCAATCAGAGGTCATTTGACCCTTCAAGTGATGTGTGGCGCCAAGGTGCGTATTGCTGTTGACCTGCTATGTAACAAAAAAAAAGAGAAAAAAAAAATTTCCATACCTCTCTGCCATTCGCACGTCGCTCCCCATGTCAAAGCCATTCCTACGTCGCTTCATCGCACAACTTCGCGTCGTTAATTAGCCAAGGAGTTCGGCCCCTCTAGCTCGCTTCTTTTTCTCACTCCCGATTCTCTCCACACCTCTCGCTCTTTCTCCCTCCGGCCGAATCGGAAGCTCCGACGTTTTGATCGGAAGAGACGACTGGAGCTCGCTTGCAGTGAAGATAGCTCTCTCCCTTGCATCTCTTCTGCCCGACTCCTTGGCCGTCCGACTACGCGCCTTCTGCAACTTTCCCTTCCGCCGATCCTAAAGGATCGAAAATTACGCCATTTTGATCAGAAGCTGCAACGGGTGCTCGCTTGCTGTGGAGGCAACCTTCTCCCTTCCGATCGCTTCTTCTGTTCCTGCGTGGCCGACCGACTTCGCCCCTTACACGACTTTCCATTCCCGCCAGATCGGAAGTTAGGACATTTTGATCGGAGCCGAGAGCAGGGAGCTCGCCTTGCCCCTCTCTGTAGGATCGGAAGTTACTACATTTTGATCGGAAGCATCAACGGGAGCTGCCGGCTGTGAGGGTAACTTTCTCGCTTTGCGTTCTTCTTCGGCCAAATCCCGAAATCCACCGAACTAAGGGATTTAGTAAACGCGGGATTTAAGCCGTAAGTCCTTAAATCCGGGATTTACCCATAGCCAGGATTTAACGTGCACACCGAAATCGATTGGCTGGATTTAGCATAGATCCGACTTAATTCTCGCTGTAATCTCCAGCCAAATCACGTAACTTCGCCGAACAGAGAGGTAGAGGGAGAGGAGTTATTTAGTTTTTTTAATTAAAATTAATTTTAATTATAATTATTTTAATTAATTTTGATTAATTATAATTATTATAATTAATTATATTTAGTTCTAATTAAATCATTATAATTAATTTAATTAATCATAATTAATTTTAATTAGAATTAACTTAATTAATTATAATTTATAAAATTAATTATCATTAATTAATTTTGATTAATTATAATTTATTAAAATTTAATTAATATTAATTAATTATAATTAATTACAAATTAATTATAATTAATGATATTAATTAATTTTAATAAACTTTAATTAATTATATTAATTTGTTATAATTAATTATAAGCAATTAATTAAAAATAATAATTCCTTAATTAATTATAATTAATTAATGTTAATTATAATTAGTTCAAAAAGAAACAAAAGAGGAAGACCCCCTTTGCCTCGATCCTCGAGCCGACAGTCGCCGACAATCACCGTCGGGCCCAAAGGTATAAAATTCTAACTTAAACCCCGTCCTCGACGTTTGCAGTGGACCGGGGAACCACCTATACGCGCTCTCGTAGCACGGTAGGAGGGAGCCCGGTGCGAAGCATACGACGAGGCGGGTAAGCCCTATACATACTCTTGTAGCGTGGTGGGGACGGTCCTCGACCTCGACACCAATACAAACCACCGCCGACACTGCTACGCAAAGGTATGATGGTCCAAAATCCCATTCTCGACGTTTGCAGCGGACCGGAGAACCACCTATACGCGCTCTTGTAGCACGATAGGAGGGAGCCCGGTGCGACGCATACGACGAGGTGGGAGAGCCCTATACACGCTCTTGTAGCGTGGTGGGGAGTCTCTGCTGTTCTGGTACGTCACTGCTATTCTGGTATGGGTACTGCTGAAGGCCCCATACACGCTCTTGTAGCGTGGTGGGATGAAATTTGTACGGCCGCGGTGTCTTAGGACACCTACCATACACGCTCTAGTAGCGTGGTGGGAAGGCCCAGCTCCCCTATTTTCCCCCAAACGGGGGATATGCCGAGGTGCTGCCGAAATTTTCACTGAAATGTACAAAGACTTGAACAATTTGAAGACCTTCTTGGACAACAATATAAAAGACCTGTACTCGAACAAAAATAAGCAGAAATTGAACTAAATGAGCTGAGGACCTATACGATGAACAGTGGACTTGTGGACCAAAATTCTAAATGATTTTTAAAGGTCAAAATCCAAATAAAAATAAAATCAAACTGAAGCCTAATTCAAGTCAATTTGAACATGAAAATGAACTTACAAGGACTCCATAAGACTTTGAACAAAATGTGAGCATGCAATTGAATTCAAAGGACTGCAGGGGACTTGAACAAGACTAGAACATCAAATAAAGACTTTGATTTGAACTGGATCCGAATCCGAATATAGCAGTTGAACTCGCACTTGAACTGAGGCTATACGACATCAAGTGGGGACTTACAAACTTGATGAATTCAAGTCTGAATGAAACTGAATTTGGATCAGAACACATGCAAAGATCAAAGTTTGGATCACACACGTGAAACTCAAACTACAAGACCTTGAATACAACGAACTCCTACAACAATTCCTACAAATGCATGCTGATTGAGATGGCAATACTGGAGGCCGATAATGGAAGACCCGTCCCCACAAACAAGTACAAATACATCAAAACCACCTGAGATTGGTGAAAAGATGGATTTGATGTTGGAGCAATGGTTCTTCTATAAACACTCCTAGGAGCTCGTAGTAGATACAACAGTCCCCACCAAGTCAATGCACTATACTTACAAAAAGAAAAGAACAGTTGTAAGGTGTACGACTCCTACTTATATGTAACAACCAAAGATCTGTCCTTGCAGCAAACGCAACTGCGAAAATCACCTGAGATTGGTGATAGGTGGGCATGATGTAGACAAACGAGGGTCTCCTACGAACATTCCTAGGAGCTCGTAGCAAGCACAATGGATCCTTACAAACAAATACGAGCCACTTGTGGATAACAACAGTGGATATATCGTAGGTACAACGAACCACTGTGGGCACAAGTATTAATATCACCTACGACATCGGTGATCAAGATCTTCAAGCTTTTCGGGTACAAGGGCGACTCAATGTACAAAAGGTACACTCCCTGGAAAAATCAGAAAGGAAGTTTGAACAAATTAGAACCAAACTTCCTGGTGTTCCAAAGTCTCTTCTTAGTTTTATATTTAAGAAGAAAACAGCTCTGATACCCACAAATACCTGAAATAACAAATTTGCTATACTGAAGATCCTAAAAGGAGTTTCTTTCTAAATCAGCAGTCATTGACTCCAGAGTTCAGAAAGTCCTTCCCCCGGTGAATGAGAGAGGGGGGAGTCAATATCAAGACTAGAACGCCACCAGATCTGCAACACTCATACAAGCAGACAGAAGGCGTCTACAATCTACAACGCAATGCCACCGGATCCACAACATTCGTATTAGCGGACGGAAGGCGTGTATAAGCTCTCAAGTCTCAAATGAAAAGTGCATCCAAACGATAGTTATTTACACAACTACAAATACTCCAAAGTACCCCCGCATAAGTGCACCGTAGTTTGTATACACATAGGTACACAAGGGGTAAATACAATCCTGACCCGCATGGGCCCCGGCAAGCGTGTTATTGGAACACGCGTGACGCCTAGGGATGCTGCGCGGGTCGATAAGTGAATTCAGGTTCGAACATGATCCTTCTATACGGACCAATAGAAGTCGACAGGGTTCGAACCATTAAACAAATACATGGTTGTGGGGATCAATGTATTTGTTTCAATACATTCATATTAGGCCTTCAAGGCCTACAATCAAAAGAATTCATTAAACAAAAGGCACAAAGCCTACAAGAAACCTGATCCTCGATCAATAGTCCGGTCGAGTTGACAGGGTTCAATCAACTAAAGTGGAAGTGACCCCAAACACCCCGATGATGGCCGTGTTGATTGCTTATCTCAACCGGAGGGGTTCACACATATTTTCAAATGCCACCCAAATACTCCAAAAATCCAAAAAATCATTTCAAATTCCAAGATATTTAAAACTAAAATCAAACCATCAATGCTTAAAGCAAAATTCATCCACCCTCCGCAACAGTTTGCCTGGGTGGACAAATTAAAAATTACTTCAGCTCACAAAGAGTCAAATTCCTAGTCGAGAATATCACTAGGATCCATTCTCAAACAATCTCTTTCCAGTAAGGACGTGGTACGTGTCCTCTAACCGGCGGTCTGCCGCCAAATGGCACCGCAGGATAAACGGTTATGACCCGGGGCCCTCTGAACCGAGTGGTTTTGCCGCCAAATGGCACCACATATACCGGTTATGGCCAGCACCAATACGTTCCTTATTGGCATCAAATCCTTGAGATATCCTTGAGATATGAATCAATAGGATATAATCGATAGGGCACAAAGCTCTCTGTTAGCTAAGGTGGATTCAAATTTGTCTCCTTAGACAAACATCCAACCCAGGTCTACAAGGTCCCCTTGGATGAAGCAACCCATGGCTGCCGACAAGGATCCTTCTGTCAGGTTGGGTCGACTACCTCCTCTGACTAAGTAGACCAGGGACCACAATGGCCCGGGACGACGGAACCATGGGATCTTGATCGGGCCCATCATCCATTCCCCCACCATCCGCTTTAAGTGCAAGATGGTGAAATTTCATATTTTAAATATCAAACTTTTTAATGCTTTCCAAATTTCTCAAATCTCTTAACCCAATTTCCAAAGCCATACCTATGCTGCTACTATATGCCAGATAACACGTATACTCTACGTATCTGATTGACGACTAGCCTTAATCGAAAGTTCTCTCTTGTGATCGGGAGAGGTAATTAACTATAGGGGCTTGCGCCTATAGGAAACCAGAACTTAGATCATAAAGTCCTCACAAAATGAGGGCGAAATCTCTGGGTAGTGTCTTATCTACAAACCCATTTGCCTTCCAAAATTTACCCCGGAACTTATTCCGTTAAAACTCCCTCGCACAAAGAGCTAAAGAAATCGCGCGGCAGGGAGGCCGGGGCCGAATTTTCGGAGCCCACAATCGCTTTATTCACCAGTTTGGGTCCTTTCTTGCGTGATTTGAGGTATAGGAGTCAACAATGTCAAGACATTTCGATCTATTCACCTGCTAAAGCAATTCAGTAGCACATGGAATGTGGTGTGCATCCATGGCGAAATGGGGATACTTGAGCAGCACTTGTTAAGGAAAAAAAATACGATGAAAATGTCAACCTAACTTCCTTTAAAACACCAGAAATACATCATAACAATTAAATTAGTAAAGCCATTCTAAAGCACAATTTGCTCACAAACAGCTCTTTCAACTGAAACACTACATCAAGTATCTGATGATTCTTGCAACAAATACAGCAGAATCTTTTGGTTTGAAAGAGAATTTTTCTCCTAGGTGGAGAAGCAACATTCTATTCCTAATTTTATCTATCATCTAATGGCACGGAAATTAAATGTAGGCAATGTTTCATAGATTTTGAGAATAATTTAGCTGTTCATCAAGTATGTAAATTAAAGTTTGATTTTGCAGCATATATATACGTAGTTGAGTGTCTAGTTTTGCCCATACATTTAACCTTAAATATTATAACCAATTATGTATTTAACTCTATATCATTTGAAAGACAATAACAAGAAAATCATGATTTTATTCTCATTCAATTTAAAACATCATGTGAAGAAATTTAATACATCCGATCAAAGATATTTGAATGGCTAAGATTTTAAGTATCTAAAAGTTGGCTTAAATATTTAAAATTAGCCATTCAAATATCTTGATGAAGGTGAAAGATGTGCAAAGACTATATATATATATATATATACATAATATATACTTGCCAGTGCGGATGCCTATGCTGAACACACTAATATATAGTATGAAATATGTTAGAAAGAATTAAGAAAATAAAAAAACATTCTTGGCATGATAGTACCTATGTCGCACTCACTATATATAGTATGGCAAAATGCCAGCAAAAAAAGAAAAAAACACTACGCATAACCCTACCTACCTCTCTCATATACTTTGTTTATGAAGGATTAAAAGCAGCACACAAGTACAAAAACTTATTAGATATGAATGTCAGAAGATTTATAGAGCTGTATCAAATAGTCAAGGTAACGCTAATGAAGCTGATGATGATTAAAACAAAAGCGGTATTTTCAAGCAATACTCGGCAATTCTAAGAAGAGACCATAAGAAAGTAAAATTTGCTAGTAGTAACATATGAAAAAGAAACTATAACTTGTTCAGGGCCAAATCTAATATATTGCTTATCATAGTTTAAAGCTATAAATAGGCTTTGTCTAGTTTATTGTGTAATGAGAAAGTAAAAATATTTAATAAAGGACTTGAAAAAGGGGATAGTCCTAACTACTATAAACTGGTAAGATGTTTTTAGCATGATCAAGTATTTACACCACAAAAATACGAGATCATAAGCATGGTGCAATTTTTCAGTGATATTGTATGAATTTTGGGACATTGATGATTTGTCACAATTCAAGTAATACGTAAGAATTCATTGAAGAAACCCCAAAAAAAAAATAATTCGTACAATTTCGAGCACTTCAATTAACGAGATGAAGTAGAAAATTTGAAGAAAAGGCATAGGCAATTCAAGCTCAGCTACAGCTTACCTCATATTCCTCAAATTCTTGATCCTCAATGATGACAATGCTTGGTTGAACCCTGGGAGGAGGGCGCAACAAATCTTGTGCCTCCTCCCATGAAAGCTTAAGCTCCATGGCATCTTCATCGTCTATAAGCAATCTCTTGCTTTTGGAACCAATGTTCCGACTTCTTCTCTTCTCTGGAGTCAGTAAAGGCTGCAGTAATCCCTCATTCGCCCAACTTCCATGCTTATCTGTCTTTATGCAACAGACATCCCCGTCAGCATAAATCAAATTTTCAGAAAAATGGCTCAACTGGGGATCTCCAGTTCCCTTCAGTGACTGAAGAAGTCCAGAGTAACCACTTACTAGTAGGTTCACATTAACACTTGAATAGAAAGTTTCACTTCCAAGGGCCCCAGTTGCCAAAGCAGAAATTTGAGCTTCCTGCTAAAAGTTTGAATGAATTAAAAAAAAAAAAAAAAAGTAGAACCATCTCGGAAATGTACCAGCTTAAGCACAAAAAAAGAGGTAAAAAATAAAATAACACTGCATTGTGATTAATGTTCATACACCAGCAGAAGAAAAATACAAAAAAGCCATAAATCAAGGATGGAGTAGAGGAAAAAGGAAATGACTCAAAGCTTGCCTGCAGAGGGACAGTATTAGTTGCCTTTCGAAAGCCCATTACAAGTTTTCCTTCGGGATCTATCCGGCTGAAAGTCACTGCAAAAGAGAGGGCAACAAGAAAGAACAACAAAATTGAAGTATTGTATAACATAGTATGTATTTCAGAACCAAGCATGAAATAAACTCAATATAACAGAAAATAAAAAACTAACTGATGGGTGAAATCATATGTAGTACGAAACGCATTTCACAATAAACATCAAAACACTATCTAAACAAATATACAAAGATAGCCATAATTGGTCTGTCATACTTGCCTTAGTGATAGAGGGTTTAACAAAGGCATTTTTCTTGGAGGCTGGGTAGCAGGGAGAAACAATTTTGGATCAGGACCAGAAAGATGAGACATGTGGGATGATGGTGAGAAAACACCAAAGCATGCCAATTTTCTATGCAATTTACCCTCGTCTATAAATTTTATTATAGCTGAAAGTCATAATTGAGGCTTCGAGGCTTCTCCCTATAAGGTAAGCTGAATCATTCAATCGTACAATGCCTCAATGAAAATCAAGTATGAGGGAATGTAATATTAAAAAACTGCCCAATGCTTGAGAACCAAAAACCTTGTTATGCATTAGAACAACTTCACCACTGACTTTTCTAGAAGAAAAAAATGATCCTACTGTCAAAATGACCAGATTAATACTCCATATCTTGCCATGAACACAATTCTATAACCAAGGAGATTAGCATCATCCAAAAAATAGGTACAGAAATACAATACTTAACCTTAGGTCAGGAAAGTAAAAACAACAGCAACAATTTACACTGTTGGGAAACTGAAATTTCAGAACTGTTTAGCAAAATATCATGCTATGATATTGCAAGGAAAAGGCATTATACTAACAGATCTAGAACCTTCCAGCAGTGTTTTCAGTTGAAGTGTTAAAATGAAAATCCAATATGATGAGAATAGGCACATTACCAGTATCTCCAGCTTGCAACTGCAGGGACTGTATGCATGGAGTGACACCCTCTAACACGTACATTCTGCTGTTATTATTTGGCCAAAATCTGAACTGGAAATGCCACTCTTTGCCTTTTGCATCTTGAATCTTTAAAGGAATGCCTTCTGGTTGAGAAATTGGAGGGAAATATGCCTAATGAAACAACCATAGATAAGAAATATAGCTTTGAATGATTGTGCATTGAGAGAAGGGGGTGCATGGGTATCCAAACAAGGCAGTATAGCCATGCAGTTAGGGCCGAGATTTTTGCTTGAAGATAGAAGATCGTTTAAATATTGAATCTGTCACAGATCAAGCCAAATTTTTGGCTTAAACCGAATTAAAACCATAGGGGGGTCGGCTAGGACAAGCTCAAAATTAAAAAGAAATGGTAGTTGCTCTAGTAGCATACCACGAGGCAATTAAGTCCATTCAGCTTTTTGCATTGGCTCAGAGTTGAAAACATGCAGGAGCACAATTCTTTTAGTTTTTTAGCAGTTAAGTTCAAGTTGGTTCAATCAAAATAAGCCAGCTCGTTTTGCTTTAGAGCAAGATAGGGTCGAGCAACCCCATTAAAGCCAGCTTAAAATTAAAATGAGACCTATCTAGATCGATTCAATTTTAATTCATGTTGGCTCAAAATTGAATGAATCGAGCCACAAATTAATTTCAAACCAAGCTCCAAGCCATTGAGCTAATTTCAAGCCTACTCCGGATCGCCTTGAAATTGGATTGTTCACAGCCCTATATGCAACTTCAATATTGAGCAAATCAAAGATTTGATCAACCAAGCATCATTATTATGACTGAGTAGAAAGAAAACTAATATAGTGCTTACTGCCATCATGTTAACCGTTAAGATGCAGCCCAATTATCCACTGGAGAGACAAAGTGACGTGATTATTAAATACTAATAATAGTGTAGAAGTACCCAAACCATGAAACAAAAGATAGAATAGTTAATGTGATTATCCGGATAACTTAAACGGTCGTTGTATGCCATACTATACCACGATCAAAGGAGATGAAAACCAAAAGGATGATTAGCAGATAAGCAAATTTCAAGTTGAATTAATTACCTCTGCACATGCTTTAGGGAGAACTAAACGACCAATCCGCCCAGCATCACTGGCACTTAGAACCTTCTCAAACAGTGGTACAATGGTAGAGTTCGAACTTGAATGATAAATAGCTAAGAAAATCATAGCCTTGAAATATAAGAAAAAAATGGCCATGGTTTTCACATGATTAAAAACAATTCAAGAATCAATATAAATTTAAGATATCAAAATGTTTAGTGTTTCATTTTTTTTTATAACAACAGGATACTCTCCAGATATTTGTTGCAACTCTTGATCAGTGATCCTTGGCCAGTAGCGTGGAAGCAACTGATTCCTTCCCCTTCCTTCAGCAGGTGGTCGTGCAACACGCATTTGTGGAGCAAGCTCCTTTGATGCATCTGAAGTAACACCATGAATGGCCTTTGGCAGCTTTGGCAAAACATGTCGAGCCCTTTGAACATTCTGGAATGTAGCTAAAACTTTGCTTTGATCCCTTCCATCATCAACTATGCCATGGTGTGATAGTGCAATTTGTCGAGCACCAGCATTGGAGCATGCTTCCAAAATGTTGCCCGTGTTTGAACCACCCAAACTCATGCTAAGACAAGCTTCAGCCAATGGATTACTTAGATAATCTTTTAAAGCGTCTTTAGAATCACTTCCATAAGATTGTGGCAATCCTAGCGTGCCTTGACCTTTACCAGAGCACCCTGAACGTCCTAAATCTCCTCTATGGAATGCAAATTGCTCTTTTTTAACATGACTAAAAGATCCATTTGTGCTTTCTCTCTGAGCTAGAAGCATGGTGTTATACCCATTGACATCTATGTCTCTACCCAACTGCATAAGATTGCATTTAGCAGTTGCATCATCAGTGATTATGCGGTCAGAGCAGGTAATTTGGAGTTCGGACGATCCATTAACAGGTGGCGTGCCAAACTCATTCATCTTTTCATCAATAGAACACCTAGCTGATAGTGCAAGAATTCTTTGAGAGGACTGAGGCAACAAATCTTGAACCGATTCACCTGGGATCTATGTTAACATCAAGTGAATTATTAGATTCATATTATGCTAAAAAGTCAAATAAACTAAAACCACCCCAGAGTGAATGATGATCACAAAAGAATAGCTTGAATGCAAATATTACATAAACCAAAAGAGAAAATTTGAGAGTTTAAAGACTATTTCAAAGTGAGTATTTTTACAGCCCTTTAAGCCAATCGAATCAATTGATTTTCAAGATCTAAAATAAATTTTCTGGCAACTCCAAGATGCATATGTATAAGACAATAATTGTGTTGCCAATATTTTATAAGGGAGGGCAGTTCGATGGTAATTATTGATAATGGCACCAACAGTGGCCTAATAAGAGAACTCGACATACAACCAAATGATAGGGATGGTGGCAATTGAAAAATAAGCGCTTTCATTCAAATTTGAGAAGTCAACATGGTGACGAATGAAAATCTTTATTATTAGTCTTTTTTTTGGGGAATATTGATATGATTTGGGGATCAAATCAGCACTCAAAATAGTCACTAGAACAAAATTAGTACCAAACAATGTAAGAACAACCACCAACCAAGAAAAAATAACAATGGTATACAAGAACAACACTAATAAAGCTGAAATAATAATCTTCAATCAAAAGAAACACAAGATACAATTGATTCACTGTTCGAGAGTTGAATCGGCTCTCCCCCCAATTCCTATTAGCAACTAGGAACCCAAAAGCACCCAAGAAAACTACTCTAGAAAATTCTCCACATCATCCCCCAACATACAAACTTCCCCACTTCAAAATAGCCTCAATCCATCATAAATGCACCTCACATTTTCTCCAATGACCTCTCCTCAATCCTTCTCCTCCTATAAGTATGAAATGGGGTGCTGGGACCCACAAAATAGGAGCCTTTTGGCTCCTGAAATTTTGCCAAGCACCTTGACCAGGAGTGGGCTCCACATCCGAATCGGCGAATCCATACTCCCCTATCAAAAAGTCACTTGTCCTCAAGGTGGAAAGAAAGAAGCTACCTATGGATAATGTTGTAGGCTTTCCACATCACCTCAAACTTTGGTAAATTCTTCTACTTGATAAACGCTTTCTTGATCCCCTTGTCTCCTTGACGCGCCCCTTGCACCTCTAGTAATTCTAATATTACATCCATATCTTCTGACAGTGTAACCAATAGTATTGGTGAGGGTGTATGGTCTCCAATGACTCGTCTCAGCTGCGACACATAAAATACTGGATGAATGGCTGACGTTGGTGGAAAACATAGACAATAGGCGACTACGCCTGTGCTCCACGGCCTCGTAGGGCCCAAAGTATCGAGGGGATAGCTTCTTGTGGGCTCCGAAAATTCGGCCCCGGCCACCGCTCGCCGCTTTTCTTTTTATTCGGCGAGGGGAATTTTAACGAAATAAGTTCCGAGGTAAATTTTGGAAGGCAGATGGGTTTGTAGATAAGACACTACCCAGAGATTTCGCCCTCATTTTGTGAGGACTTTATGATCTGAGTTCTGGTTTCCTATAGGCGCAAGCCCCTATAGTTAATTACCCCTCCCGATCACGAGAGAGAACTTTCGATTAAGGCTAGTCGCCAATCAGATACGTAGAGATACGTGTTATCTGGCATATAGTAGTAGCAATGGATATGGAATTTGAGAACTGGATTTGGGTTTGTGAATTTGGGAAGTTTAGATATTTTGGAGATTGAAAATTTTGATATTTAAAATAGAAACTTCACCATCTTGCACTTAAAGTGGATGGTGAGGGAATGGATAATAGACCCGATCAAGATCCCATGGTTCCGTCGTCCCGGGCCATCGTGGTCCTGGTCTACTTAGTTAGAGGAGGTAGTCGACCCAACCTGACAGAAGGATCCTTGTCGGCAGCCATGGGTTGATTCGTCCAAGGGGGCCTCGTAGACCGGGGTTGAATGTTTGTCTAAGGGGACAAATTTGCATCCACCTTAGCTAACAGAGGGCTTTGTGCCCTATCGATCATATCCTATTGATTCATATCTCAAGGATTTAACGCCATTAAGGAACATATTGGCTCTGGCCATAACCGCTATCTATGGTGCCATTTGGCGGCAAAATCACTCGGTTCAGAGGGCCCCGGGTCATAACTGTTTACCTGCAGTGCCATTTGGCGGCGAAACTGCCGGTTAGAGGACACGTACCACGTCCTTACTGGCAAGAGATTGTTTGAGAATGGATCCTAGTAATATTTTCGACTAGGCATTTGGCTCTTTGTGAACTAAAGTAGTTTTCAGATTTATCCATCTCGACAAACTGTTGCGGAGGGTGGATGGATTTTGCTTTAAGCATTTGATGGTTGGATTTCAAATTTTAAATATTTTTTAGATTTTAAGATTTTTTGTGGAATTTTGGATTTTCGGATTTTTGGGAGACATTTGAAAAATATTTATGAAATGGACCCCTCCGGTTGAGATTTACATTCAACACGGCCATCATCGGGGTGTTTGGGTCACTTTCACTTTGTAGCTTGAACTTTGTCAACTCTATCTGGCTGTTGACAGAGGATCGGGTTTCGTAGGTTTCGTACCCTTGTTAGTGAATTCTTCTGATTATAGGCTTTGAAGGCCTAATATGAATGTATTAAAATAAATACAACGGTTACCACAACCGTGTATTTTTTTGAGGGTTCGAACCTTGTCGACTCCTATTGATTCGTATGGGAGGATCGGGTTCGAACCAGAATTCACTTATTGACCCGCGCAGCATACCTAGACGTCACATGTGTACCAATAACATGCTCGCCGGGGCCCATGCGGGTGTTTGGGGGCATTTTATAATTGAACCCTGTCAACTCCTTTTATCTTCTTAGAATGATCGGGTTCAAATTTAATAACCCGCGCAACATTCCTAGATGTCACGTGTGTAACAATAACACGCTCGCCGGGGCCCTATGATTGCTTTACCCCTTTTAGTGTACCTATGTGTATACAAACTACGGTGCATGTGTAGAGGTATTTGAAATCATTTGTAGACACCTTCTGTCTGCTTGTACGAATGTTGCAGATCCGGTGGCGTGGCGTAGCAGCTTCTGAATAGAATCGTTCGCTGCTTCGTACAGGTAGAGTGTCGTGCACTACTCGTGGCTTTCTGCAGGTGAATCATAGTGCACTAACGAATCTCCTGCTTTGGTTTGTAGAAGCTCGTACTTGTCATATTCTTCATGCATTTTGTTGTGATTTTTGGTCTTTTCAGTACATCCGTTACTGCTGCATCTAGGTAGGTAGATGTCTTCCTTTATATACTGGAATTGACTTCAGGATACTGTATTTACTGAAGTATTTCTACATCTACCCATAGATGGCATGTTATACATACATATGTATTCGCAGAGAGATTGTATGTATTGCAGATCTTCCTTCTTTGTTTGAATGCAGATCAATATCCTTATTTGTGTATTGATGCAGATTGCTGGAGTGTTATAAAATGATTGTTTTGACTACTAAGTCCCATCCACACTCCTTTACATTTTGATTAGCTCGAAGATCTCTCAAATTTCCTTGAGAACTCTATGTTATTGATTGATTATAAGCATGTTTATCCTTTTAATTTGATCTCTATTTATAAGAAGATTGTTGTATTTGTAGCAATTCTTCTAGTATTGCTTGTAGAATATTGTATGCATGGCAACTATAGAAACTTCTGCCATCATTTGAAGTGCCACGAGCATTAAAACCTGTTGCATTTCTTACATGTCGGGTTCTTTTATCGAAGGGGAATTGTTGTATCTCCTTGCCACCTTCACTATCTTTAAAGAGAGCTTTTAGCTTGTAATAAATTTATTATGAATGATCGTTTCACCATACACTTTATGTCAATTGCTTGGCACCATATTTAGCACTAGTTTTCACCAATCATAAGTCCTTCACATCTCATTTATGAATGTGTCACTCATTCAATTAGTTAAGAACATGATTGAAATATATGGCTTATATTCATGCCATGCCTCATCCTTGGCCAATTGATTGGCCCTCATGTAGTGACTTTGAAATCAAGTCATTTCTTTCATGATCTCTTTTTTTGTATTTGACTTGAGATGATCGTCGTTCATTTATCCTTTCACTTTTTTTTTTTTGTAGGCATATTACAAGAGAGTTGTTTGTTCATATATTTCAAACTCTACATGATAATGTTCAACTCATGTTCAAGATTGATATCTTTAAGCTCGAATTTGAGTTCAAATTCATTTAAAGTTCAAGCCATTTTGTGACCATTCAAGAGATTTCTTGGTCAAACTTGGCTTAAGCATTTTGCTCATTAAGATTTAGTTCATTCTATAGTCCAAACAAAGTCCAAATAATGTCCAAGTCACAGTTCTCATTTGATCAAAAATGAGTTCAAAATGTTCAAGTTCTCTTGTAGTTATCCCAAACTACAATCTCAAGTCAAAAGTTCTTTGTATTTGTTCTTTTAAATAATCAAAGTCTCTTATATTTTTCAAGTTCATTTTAAGCTTGAGCTCAAGTACTGCATGATTGTTCAAATCAAGTTCTAATTCGTGTCCTTGTAGTCTTTTTCGGTTCAAGTTCTTGGCACCAAGTTCTTTGTCATTTGAGTTCAAATTTGAGTTCATGTTATTGTCCAAATATTGTCCAAAGTCCTTGGATCTTCGATCCAAATTTCGGCAGCCTCCCGACGTCTCCCGCGTTAAGGGGAAAAAATCAAGAGGCCGCCTACCCGCCACGCCACCAAAGGCGTGCACGGTTGGTGTTTGTGAGACACCGCGGCGGTATGTTTTTTTGTTTTTTCTCCCACCACGTCAACAAAGGCGTGCATGGGGTTTTGAAAAGCATTTTTTATAAAAAAAAGGGCAGTTTTGCTTTCCCCCCGCTCGAGGGTACTTATAAGTGACCCCGCTTCGCCATACGTGCCGCACCGGGGTCCCATCCCACCACGCACAACAAAGGCGTGCATGGGACAGTTCTCCGATTTGCCACGAATATTGAAGTAGGGTTTTGAGTTTAGAAAATTTTATACCTTCGCGGAGTCGTCGTGGTTGGCACATGGATCGAGGGGTCACTCGCCTATCTCGTCGTAGGTGTCGCACAGGGGTCCCATCCCACCACGCGCACCAAAGGCGTGCTTGGGGCGGTTTTCCGGTCCGACACGAATGACAAGGTAAAAGAGTGGAGGGGAGCAAGCATTTTCTTTTCAAATATTAATTAATTATAATTAATTATAATTATCTTTAATTAATTATATTTATTCATAATTAATTATAAGTAATTAAAAATAATTAATTATATTTATTAAAATAATTAGTTATAATTAAATTCAATTAATTATAACTAACTCATATTAACTAACTTTAATAAATGATAACTAATTAATAATAATTAAAAATAATTAAAAATAATTCTGATTAAGAATAATTATAATTAATTATAATTATTGAATCAGAATTAATTATAATTAATTACAATAAATATAATTTATTAAAAATAATCATGATTAAGATTAATTATAATCAATTAACATTAACACTAATTAAACTAAATACTAACCCTTCTACATTTTTCCTCTGTTCAGAGGATTTAAGGGATCTGGCCGAAGTAGCACGTGAAAGGGAGAAATTACCTTCACAACAAAAGCTCCTGTGCTTGCTTCCGATCAAAATGGAGTAACTTCCGATCCTAAAGAGGGATCATCGGCTATGGGATGTTCGGCCAGGTAGGAGCTCTCTCTCTCTCTCTCTCTCTCTCTCTCTGGGGATCGAGCAGGTCGGAAGGTGGAGTTCGGGGAGTCGTAGGCCTGCTGGAGTGGAGGTAGGTGCTCGGCTTGGAGGGGGGATTGGGATCGGGATGGAGTTTGGTCGGGGCTTGGAGTCGAGAGCAGGTCGGAGCTTCGTATGAGCAGCGACGGGAGGAAGAGTCGAAGGAGATGAAGTAGCGACTGGAGCTCGATCGCGTGGGATCTGGTCGGATGTTCAACAAGCACCGGAAGCCTCATCTCATTCGGCTTTTAAAGACGAGAGTAATGCCCAGCTGGAACAGGATTTGGGCAGGAAACACGGAGAAGCGACGCAACGGCGCCGAGCTACAGGATTCCTTGCGGGATTTCGGGAATCCTTCGACAGTCCGAGGTTTTGCGGGATATCTGGAATTTGGGTAGCAGGATATCCGGAATTTGGGTAGCAGTTCGATGGACACGAGGTAAGTAAATCTTCTCTCATATTTTTTTATTTTGTTATTTATCCAGAGGTTAACACTTCTCATTCCTCCGTCGAGCTAGAGTCCTTTGTCTATAAGGTCGGATCTTAAGATAAACTCTGTCCCCAATCTCAAAATGCACATCCCTCCTGTGTCCATCTGTCTGCTTCTTCCTAATTTTTTTTTGCACTAGTAGTAGATGTCCCTTCAATTCTACCAAGATCATGTAACTTTCTCCCAAGCACTGCTCCGCTAATGACACTAGTGTGTTGCCATGCCCATAATGTAACAGATGAGGGGGATCCCTCACATATGGGATTTTAAATTTAGTCTAAGTTGTTGTACAATATAAAGTGTTATACCAATACTATGCTCAGGCTAACCATTTGACCTACCTCTTTGGTGTATCCTGGACAAAGCAATGAAGATAAGTCTCCACACTACAATTTATCATCTCCGTCTGGCCATCTGTCTAGCTGTGGTAAGCGGTACTCTACTTCAGGATAGTCCCCTGCAAGTTGAATAACTCCCTCCAGAAATAACACAAAAAAACCTTGTCGCAATCAAATACTATGGACTCGGGTATGCCATGCAAATAGACCACCTCTCTAATGAAAGTGGCTACCATTGACACTACCGTGTATGGGTGATGCAAGGGAATGAAATGAGTGTATTTTCTCAATCTGTTCACCACCACCAGAATCACGATGAATCCTTCTGACTTAAGCAATTCCTCAATGAAGTCCATAATCACCTCTTCTCACACCTCAAGCAAAGCTAAAGGCTGCAAAAGATCACCTAGAGCAATAGCCGGGTATTTGTGTCTTTGGCATACATCACAACTGGCCACCATCTTCTCCATAGCCTTTTGCATGCCCACCCAATACAGCTCCGCTTTCAGTCAACGATGTCTTCTAGAATCTCAAATATTCCATAACAGTTGTACCATAAAACTCCTGCAATAAGTGAGGGATTTGTGGCAATGTCTTCGAAAGCACAAATCATCCCTGGTATAGCAACGTCTAACCCACCGAGTAACCAAGATGATTGTCCTTTTTCTGTGGTAAATTAGATTTTACTCAGCACTTCATCATGCTTGCTATCTTACTTCAAGACCTCCCAATCCACCACCATGGGAACCGGTAGAGCCATAACCTGGGGATTTTGACTACACCTAGAGAGAGCATCTGCAGTTTTATTTTTCAACCCGAGCATGTATTGGAAAGCCACCGTTAATGTTCCTCTGTCACCATCCTCTACTCCAACAGGAACTTAAAACTTCTCTGATTGGTCCTGACTATGCTAGAGACACTATCGCCGTCAGTTCACTTTCATGTATTGATTTCAATCTAGCCCTAGCAGTCAACACTTGCTTGAAACAACTATGAGCCTTTGCCCTTGCATGAGAACGGCTCCCAATCTATAGCCTAATGCATCAATCTCCATTATAAACGGCTGGCTAAAAATTTGTAGTGATAATATAAGGACACTAGTCATGGCTTTCTTCAACTGCTCAAATGTCTGAGTTGCTACCTCCCCCCATTTGAAACAGTCATTCAACTACTCTATCAACGGCCAAGCTATGGAGCCAAAGCTATGGAGCCATATCCCTTCACAAACTTCTTGTAATATCTTGTGAGTCCCAAGAACCCCCTTAGCCCCTTCAGGGTCTTAGGCACTGGCCACTCCACCATTGCATCTATCTTGGTTGGATCAACTGACACCCCAGTTTGAGACACTATATATCCCAAGTATTCCACCCTCAGCTGCTCAAAAGAGCACTTCTTCAAGAAGACATATAGTTGGTGCTCCTTCAAAGTTTCCAACATCATTCTCAAGTGCTCCTCTAACTTGCTATAAATAAGGTGTCATCAAAGAATATCAAAGCAAACCTCCAAAGATAAGGCTTGAACACCCTATTCATGAGCGACTGGAAAGTGTCAAGGGCATTAATGAGGCCAAAAAGCATCACTAAGAGCTTATATTGTCCCTCATGAGTTTTGAAGACACCACCAAGCGATGCAGCTCATCCAACAACTCATCAATGACTGGTATGGGAAACTTGTCCGATATAGTCTCCTTGTTCAAGCACGATAATCTACACAGAATCTCCAATTGTCATGCTTCTTCACCAACAACATAGGACTAAAAAAATGACTCACATTGGGTTAGATGGTTCCGTCTTCAAGCATCTCTCGAATTAGCCTCTCAATCTCATCCTTCTGGACCTGTGGGTAGCGGTATGGTCGGATACTAACGGGAGAGACTCCTTCCTTCAGAATAATAGCATTCTCATGCTCCTATGGATGAGGAAATCCTTGGGAGGAATAGAATACCTCACTGAACTGATAGAGAAACGATTGAACTACGTCTGAAATGTTCTCTACGTCCAAGGTGTCTCCTCCCTCCAAACACTGGAGCTCCATCAAGAATCCCACTCCTTCACCTTGTATAGCACGCATCATGATTTTCAAGGAAACCATTTCTTTGGATAAACTAAGGCCTCCCTTAATCATCACCATTCTCCTCTCCACATGGATCTCCAAAGCTAAGGCCTTCAAGTTTGTCTTGGTCTCTCTCAAGGTTTGTAGCCACTTCATACCCAAGATCAAATTCGTACTTCCTAACTTCAGTGGAAGAAAGTCCTCCTCGATGTGAAGCCCCTGCAACTCCACTACCAATTCCTGACAGATACCCCTGCTCTTCTCCACCTTTCCTATGCCCGTCATCACCCCAAAGTATCTCGAGTCTACCAGCTTTAGCCTTAGCACATCAACCACCTGATTGGATCTGAAATAGTGGGTAGCCCCATTATCCACCAAAATAGCCACTGCCCCCCACCTATCTACCCCCTCATATTCATGGTGTGATTCGTGGTGAATCCCACTATAGAATTCAATGAAATCTCCACCACCTCCAAGTGTAAGGGCTCCTCTTCTCTGCCACTTCTCCTTTAGCCTCTACTCCGCCCATCTCCTCCTCATCAATCACAAAAAGGACTTGCAAGCTGAAATTTTTACACCTATGGCACAGTGTAAACTTCTCGTTGCATCTAAAATATAACCTCTTAGCTCGTTTGTCTTGTAGCTCTATATCAGTCAGCCGTTTAAAGTTCCTCCCGGCCGAGCTCTCAAACCTTTCTCCTTTAGAGATTCCCTTTGACCTGATATAGTCGGCACCCTAGGCGTAAGGAAGGCAGTCGTCGTGTGGTAAGAACCTCAATAGTTGTCCCCTTTAATACTCCTCTCAAGTGAGTTCTTATCCTATATCAACTGGGCTAACACCATAGCCTCTCCTAAGTCACTGGGTCTTTTCCCCCGCACAACAACTCTCAACTCTGGTTTGAGCCCCTTCATGAAATTGTCCTCTAACAATGTCTCAGATTGTCTCCCGAAATGTCTCAATAGAAGCTCAAATCTCTCTCGATACTCCACCATTCCCACCTATATCAAAGCAAAGAACTGCTCATAATAGTCCCCCTCTTGCTGAATTTTTATTTGGCCCGGTTGACCGGATGCAGAGGAACATCCGGTTGTAGGCAAAATCTCGCCTATACCGAGGTGTACCGAGTTTTTCCAAAAAAACTCGGTACACCTCGGTATAGCGGGATTTTTCCTACGACCGGATGTTCCTCTGCATCCGGTCGGAGGACGTAATAATTGTTCCCTCTTGCTTGGTTTGAAAGTGCTCCATGTTGGCTCAAGAAAAATGGCACGAATGCATGAATCCCGCTTTACAGCTGTAGGATTCCACTTCCCTTAAGTTAGATTGTAGTTAAACCAGATTTCTCCTGAGTTTAGTGTCAGGGTTTTAATTAGATCTGGGGTACTTACTTCCTATAAGCGCAAGCACTTATATTTAATTACCCCTCTTAACACGTAAGAGAGAAATCTCGATTAAGGATGAATAAATTTTAGCTATTTTAGTCTCAATTATGGGGAAGAAAGGGAAGTAAACTCGATCAAGATCCCATGGTTCCGCCATCCCGGGTATACCATAGATTTTAGTTTACTAACACTAACAATCATTGATCATAGTGTCCAGAAAATCTGATTAGCAGCAATGAGTTACCTCCTCTCAGGGATCCCAAGTAGACTGAAATAGTTAAATATGGGTTTTAATTTTATTAGGAGTTATGGGATTTACATCTATTAGAATACCCATAAATTAATTTAATTTGAGATTTATGACTCGTCTAGAAGTAACCCTGAAGTTTGGATTAGAGCGGGTCTTATGGCTTCTTTAGAAAGTAGCCTAGGAATTTAGATTTAGGTTGGGACTTACAGCTTCGGTAGAAAGCAGCCTAGAGATTTCATTTGGAATTGGGGCTTACTGTTTTATTTGTGAGTTGCCCAAAATGAGTCTTACAACCTAACTCTACAGAAAGGCTGCCCGAGAGTTTTTTAATTGTTTGGGTAGGTCTTATGACTTCCTTAGGAAATAGCTTGAAAAGCGAGTCTTACAACTTAATGTTTTAGACTAAGATGCCCATGAAAATTGTGTATTTTATAAAAGATCTCACGATAGAAATTCCACATGCTTTCGACATGGGATTAATATCATAATTAATGTATTTCAAAGCATTATTTAAAGATGAAATTCTCTCTTAAGGCTTCTGCCTTAATTTTTCAACAAGAGATGTTCATGTAATTAGATTTTGGTAGGGACTTATGGCTTTCATTAAAAAGTTGCCTAATTAGTAGGACTTACGACCTCTAGTAAGGGCAGCCCGAATATTTCAGTTGGATAGATCTTAGTTCTTCCTTAGAAGTTGCCTAAAAATGGGTCTTATGGCCTAGCACTGTAAGCTAAGTGGCCCGAGTTATGGGTCTTACAACCAAGCCCTATAAACTAGGATGCCCAAATAAGGGGTCTAGGGTTGTATTATCACCTAAACATTTTCCTTAGAGGTCGGACTTACGGCTTCTATTAGAAGTGGCCGATGTTTTAACTGGAGGTTAGGGGTTAGGACAATTTTTTACCTAAAATCTTCCCCTAAGGTTGGGCTTTCTTCTTTCCTTTGAAAGTTGCCGGGTAATGAGTCTTATAACCAAGTTCTTATAAACAAGGCTGTCCAAGTTTGAATTTTATTGTGTTTGTTGATAGGATGTCAGTTATTTAGGATTTGTTATTTGAAGTTTGAGAGGTTTATGAGTTAGTTTGAATTTGTGATTTTGATACTTCGGAGCTTTGACACTGACGTTAGTATTTTAGTTGTTCTGTGCCCATGTCTTTTTCCTACTACAGTAGTCCACTACTTTACCTTTTTTTTTTCAGCACTGTTGCTCTACTAGCTTTTTCATACTTAGTTTTTCTTGCTTTCCAATGCTCTGTTCTACCTACAGTAGCTAGACTTATTATTTTTTAGTATTAATTTAATTTATTTATGATGCACTGATTCTTGTTTACTTGTTTGTAGATAAGTCATACTTGCAACTGTTCAGGAAGCTCGCAGATAGTTGCAGGAGCTCGTAGCCACAAGGGATACAGTTATAGGGGTTAGCCCACCAGGGGCATTAGCAGGAGTTGGAGTGTTGTTTATTTGGAGAGTTTTAGGGTTTGTGAAGGAATGTATTGAGAGTTGAGTTTACTTGTATATGTAAATTAATGCAAATCATATTTCTTTTTTTGCTGCATTTTCTTTAAAATTAATTTTTATCAATCAACTAACCAAAAATCAAATTTTCTAATTAATTATATTAATATCAATTTTAAAACGTTCGGATTAAAAAAAATTCTCAGACTTAAAATTTTCAATTAAAATGCTCTCATATTTTAAAACTCACTAATTTCAAATGTTCTTAGATTTTTTTTCTTTTAAAATAATCAATCAATTAATTTCAATTAATTTTGATTAATTAAAATTTATTTTTTAATTGATTAATCAAAGATTCAAATTTAATTGTTATATAATTACTTCAAAAAGTTCTGTAATTTTTTTGAAATTTCGACAGCCTCCCGACACTGAGGGAGAAATCGAGACGGCGCCGCCGTAATTTCTTCCTACCCAGACCTAAGGTCGACGGCGTAGGGTCTTTAATTTGGAACCATCCCGGCCGAATCAAAATACAAGGGCCCGAGGTATTGAAATTTAAAGTTATCCGTCCATATCTAAGATCGATGGTGCGGGTCTTCAAATTTTAAATCATCCAACCATAATCTAAGACCAACTGTGTGGGGCCTTCGAATTAAAACCATCTCGGACGGACTTAAAGTCAACAACACGAGGTCTTCAAATCGATGCACTTATTGCTTTATAATTGATATAATTTTTATAGAAAATTTATATAAAAATATCTCTTCTTGAATTGTTTAGATAATAGTTGAAATCACTCTTAGCACCCGACGACTTGCAATTATCTTTTAATTAGAGAATGAAATGGCTGTTTGAAGTGATTTATGCATAGGAGGGTGCTTGATTGAGCAAATCTTACACAAGTGGGGCTCGACTACTTAAAAAGAGGCGGATGGAAGAAGGCAAAGGGCAGGACCAGTCGTGTGAGCAAGAAGAAGGGGTCCAGTGTTGATCAGGTCGGGCTGAGGCATCGGGGTTAGGGAGAAATTGAATAGCAATAAGGGAGTCAAAGAAGTGAAAGTGCTTGCGCCTCTTATGAAGCAAGAAAATCGGACAGCAACGAAGGAGCCCGAGAGCAACTCGTGCAATCTTTATACCTGTGAGGCGTCGAAATCGGACAGCAACAACGAGTCGAACAAGCAACTTGTTCGATCCCTCCCCTCCTGCGAACCGAAGTGGGACAGCAAGGATGGAGTCGAAGAAGCGATCTCTACACCTCCTGCGAAGCAACAACGTCGAACAGCAATGAAGGAGCCGAACAAGCCTCGCGTGCAATCTCTCCGCCTCCTGTGAAGTAACGAAGCCAAACAACGATGACGAAAAAGAGAAGATGAAAGCGAACCCTAAGTTCCTGTGAAGCAACGAAGTTGAACAGCAAAGTTGTGCTCGAAGGAGCAGAAGAAAAGAGCGCAAGTTTTTTCTTTTTTCTCCGCTTCCTCTTTTATCTACTTAGACTGTCGCTAGGGAGTTACGGGGAGTGAAGCATCACATTGTTTGGCGACCAACTGCCAATGGTGGGACCAGATCGAATCCACGAAGAGATATATCTCTCTGATGTATATATATACATATATATGTATATATATACATATATATGTATATATATACATATATATATATATACATATATATATTTCATTTTACTACTCTCTCTTTTTTTATCAGTCAGCACCTAATAAACAGTCCTTGAACTCCCACGAACGGATTGAATGTAGGCTACGAAAATTTGCGCCCAGCCTCTCCGCGAACCCTCTCTTTCTTTTCTTCGAGTCGTCGAGGAGAGTGATAATGCTTAAGTTCGGAGGTAAATTTCAAAAGGAAGATTGATCTTTAAATAAGACACTGCCCAAAGATTTCGCCATCATTTTGCGAGGATTTTATGACCTGAGTTCATTTTTGTTTCCTATAGGTGCGAGCCCCTATAGTTAATTACCCCTCCCGATAGAGAGAGAGAACTTTCGATTATGGGTAGTTGTCAAATAGATACGTAGTATCTAGCAGATAGTAGTAGCATGATTTGGATATTTCAAAATTTAATATTTAAAAATGAAAAAATTATCACCTTGCACTTAAAGCGGATGATGGGGGGAATGATGATAGACCCAACCTGACAGAGGGCTTTCTACCCTATCGATCATCGTGGTCCCTAGTCTACTTAGTCAGAGGAGGTAGTCAACCCAACCTGACAGAGATCCTTGTTGGAGGCCATGAGTTGCTTCGGCCAAGGATACCTTGTAGACCACAGAGTGAATATTTATCTAAAGGGATATATTTGAATCTACCTTACCTAACAGAGGGCTTTGTGCCCTATCGATCATATCCTATTGATTCATTACTCGATAATTTAACATTATTAGGGAACATACAAGCTTTGACCATGACCGCAATTTAATGGTGCCGTTTCGCGGCAAAACTATCCAGTCAGAGGGTCCCGATCATAACCTTTTACCTATAGTGTCATTTGGCAGCAAAATCACCGGTTGGATGACACATGTCATATCCTTACTGGCAAGATATAGTTTGAGAATAAATCCTAGTCATATTCTCGAACAGATATTTGCTCTTAATAAGCTGAAGTAATTTTCATATTTGCCCACCTCGGCAAATTATTGTGGAGGATGGATAGATTTTTCATTAAACATTTAATAATTTATTTCAATTTTAAATATTTAGGTTTTCGTGATTTTTGAATTTTGAATTTTCATGAGAATTTGAGAGGTATTTTTAAATATTTGAGTTCCTCCGATTGAGATTTTCTGTCAGCACGACTATCACCGGGATACTTATGGGTAATTTCATTTTATTAGTTGAGCCTTGTCGACTCTGTCGACTTATCAACATAGGATCGGGATAGTTGTCGGCTTCATGCCTTTAGCGGTGGATTTTCTAACAATAGACCTTGAAGGCTGACTATAAATGTATAAAACAAATATCCCATGTGATGCCACAACCGTATATTTGCTTGAAGGTTCAAACCATTTCAACTCCTATCCATTCATATGGAAGGATCTGGCTCGAACTTAGATTCATTTCTTAACCCGCACAGCATCCTCAAACGTTACGTATGTGCATACAATGCTTGTTGGGGCCTATGCAGGTATGCATTGCATAATGGTTGTATGCATGCAATATAGTAGACATATGCAACATATTTATACTAACATTTTTGTATTTTGCGCACAAATTTAGTGCAGCAGCGCACGATATGCATGCATAAGGTGCGGTATTCCCTCCTCTCCTAAAATTCTCACCTCTTTGTCTTCCATTGGCATGTCATCTTCCTGATTCAACCTTGCTTCTGGCAGAGCCACTCTAGCTTGAAACTCATACATCCACTTCATCATCCCCTCTAGATTCTCAAACCTTCCTTCCATCGCTGAAAAATGCTCATTCAACGATCCCACATCCGTTCGCAGCTGCCCTACTTCCCCCTCCAACTTTCTTCCAATGCCTCAACTCTCCTCCCAATCATCAGTCCCAAAAACTTTCTTTGATACCAATTTAATATGATTTGTGGATCAAATTAGCACTCAAAACAGCCACTAAAATAAAATCAGCACCAAATAGCAAAAAAATAGCCACCAAGAAAAAACATCAATGATATACAGGAACAACATTAATAAAGCTGAAATAACAATCTATAATCAAAAGAAATACAAGATACAATTGATTCAATGTTCGAGAGGTGAATTGGCTCTCCCCCAAGTCTTAGCAGCAACTAGGAACCCAAAACCACCCAAGAAAACTACTCCAGAAAATTCTTTACATCATCCATCAACATACAAACTTTCCCCCTTAAAAACAGTCCTAATCCCACCATAAATGCACCTCAGATTTCCTCCAATGACCTCCCCTTAATCATTCTCCTCCTATAAATCTGAAATGAGGGGTTGGGACTCACAAAAATGGAGCCAAGGCTCCTGGAATTCCGCCAACCCTCTTGACCTGGAGTGGGGTCCACAACCGCATCAGATATCTAAGATTATACTGTAATTTTCAGGAGAAAGGTGTTTTTATGTGTATTTTGAGGGTGTTGGTTACTTCAAATTAGCCAACTTCAACTACATCAATTTATTGATAGTTTATTAAGCTCCTATAAAAGATGAATTGACCAGCAATGACACAGCTAACTAATGCAAGGGGTGGCCTTTCTTTGATGAGATAACATAATTTACATTTATGCAATGTTTATTTTATTTTCCAGATCTATTTTAAGGTAATGTGTCATTTCATCGAGTTATCTACCATTATGGGAAATTGTGCCAAAACTCTAAATGCAGTATTAGCACCCAAATTCACTCATTTCCTCTTCTTGAGGCGTGTCATAAACCCAATAAGTGGCTTCTGAATAAAGGCATTTTGTTCATGCTTAACATCATAGAGCAGATCCTTCTAGAATGCTCGTTATCTATTGCTTGTACTAAAGGGCAAATTAATTTCTAGACCTCCAATTATTCAAAATATGATGCTAGACCAGCTAGGGCCGGCTGAACCAACTGAATCAGTCCCTAGTGGACCGGTTCTTGTCTATAGGTGGAAGGGCAAGAGGGGGGTGGAACAAGGAGAAAGAGAGGGGGGCGTCTAAGTAGAGGGGGCTCACACACTAATTAAATATTGTATTGGAGGGAGAATTCAAATTAGGGGCTGCTTAGGGATTTAACTTTTATCCTTTGCTTTTATTAGTCTTGTATTGTTAGGGTTTGTTTTCATCTTGAATCAGGGAGAGATTTGAGATCTAGGGCTTATTATTTTGGGCTCTAGGCTTTGTTAGAGAATTGGAGAGTTGTTTCTTCCTCTCGAATTGAAGAAACTTGTCTAGTATTGTTTTCTTGTTCGGGGATTGAACAGAAGTTTTCATCATTTTTCTCTCCAATGTTCTGAAATTCTTGCATCTTTTTGCAGATTTCTCTCTAATCAGCCTATTTCTCGCTGTTTTCACCAATTATTGATAGGTTTGTTTGCGAACTCAAGTATTTCCCCTTAGGTTACTTGCAAACTCAAGTATTTCCTATCATATGACTTCAGATTATTTCCCATACTTGCAATCTACAGAATTTAGATTGTCACATATGACTGTGAATGGATACTTGGCATACTTTATTAGCATAGAAATCCTTTTGAGGAACGGACACATAATGAGAGAATTTATCACAACTCAATGCTAAGGTTATCACATGACTGTTCTGTGCACACAAATCAGATGGTTGTCTCAAGATCCAAAGAAAAATCCATGCATGCTTCATTACATTCACTAACAAAAAAAGCATAATATTGCCAAATTATAGATATTGTTATCCAAAGCAAGGTTTTATTAATCATGGAGAGCCGTAATGGTTATACAAGAACCATACAGTAAGAATGACAACTTTAAAATTAAAAAAAAAATGACAGAACTACCATTTATATAAACGGTGATACAAGAACTATACAAGGAAGAACGATATAGCTAGAATATCTAGGAACGCAAAAGTTGTGTGCACAAAAATTCATGAATGCTTCATTACATTATGTAGATTGAACTAACTTACTGAAGAATTTCCATAATTCTTCAAGCAGAAAAGACACTGCACTCCTCCACCATCAAGTAGATCGAGCATAGACTTTGAAGCAATGCATCCACAATGTAGACGCTGCAAAAGATATGTTAATAACCGAAAGCAAAGAGACAAAATGAAACAGCAAGAAATGAAAATACATAACGTTTACAAAAACTGCACCTTGCCACAAAAAGCACATTCCCTCCATCCAGACTCCTTTTGGTGGAAAGTTTCACAGAAAACTAGCTTCTCATATGCCAACCTAGATCGAGAGACAATTGTGAAACAATCATCAAGCAAGCTAATAGAAAGAGAAAACGTACAGAAAGAAATAATGAGTGATAAAACATAAACAGGGATTACCAAACAGGATTACTCCTAGCATTTTAATTTTCTTAGATGATTGACCAGATCTTACTAAACAATGACCGCAGCACAGGAAAGTGCCCATAAAAGAGAATTGATAAACATTTATGAAATATTTAAGGGTTAATAACACTTTAACTCCATTGGTTATCATAACAAGCATATAGCCCTCATATGGTTTTAAAACATGTGGACAAGCTTCATTTATTTCCAAGGTTCTGAAAATTGGACCGAACATAGAATCGGAAGGAGAGGTTTAGGATTCAATTGTTTGGCTGGGTTTGAACTGGGTGACGTAATAAATATGAAAATTATTTAAATAAAATTTAATTAATAGAATGATCATATGATAATATAAATTTAGATTAAAAAATGAATTGAATTCAAACATTAATAATATCTTATGTAATTTTAAATTTAAACATATTCAATCTTTAAATATAATTCAAAAAATTTAACAAAATTTAACTTACATATAAATTTATAAATTTAATATAAATTATTATCAATTTATGTTATATGTTTAAATATAATTTACACCTATAAATTATATATTAAATTCAAATTATAAATTATTAAAGTTAGATCATTTATTATTAATAAATAAATAATATAGTACATAAATAATAAATGAAGCATATAAGTTATTTAAATTTATTAATTAAAAATAAAAATGTTATTTACATCATAAAAAAATTATTTTAAAATATATAATGTATATTGAAAACTTAAGAAGTAAAAAACTTCAATTGATTTAGTCTCACATCACTTTGAGAACTTCCTCTTGGTAATGTTCACACTTTATATTGACTTTTGAGTTTGGATGGGGAACTCATATGGAGTGATGGAGCCATGTGAAATGCTTATTGTATTTTCTTTATTTAAAAATTAAGCGTTTTAAATTTAAATTAATTTGTTAAATTATAAATATTACTTAATATTTTATTCTTAATGTATTAAATTAATTTATTTAATTATTTAAAAATTATAGAAATTGAAGTGGTCGGTTTAAGGAAACCGACATCGGTTCACCAGTTTGCCGGTTGAACCGGCGGTTTTGGCCGATTCATCTCAATTTGATGCAATACCGGTTGTCAAGCTGAACCAGAATGTCCTGTAGACCGGTTCACGATTGAACCGGTCAGACCAGCAAGTTATCTTTTCCATCCAACATGATGACAAATAAGCTATGATGCACCGACACTTCTCCTCAAAGAGGCGTGCAGTGTCCGACACGACACTCGTCCGACACTCCTCCGACACACGTCGGACACGCCGAAAACGTGTCCGATTAAAAAAATATTAAAAATAAATTGGACACGGGTGTCCGACACGCGTATCTTAAATATTTTATAATTTTTTTAAAATATAATTTCTTATATTTTGCGAGATTTAAACTAAATTTCTTATTTCATATCCACAACACCAAATCAACATCTGCATTTAATACCCATTCATCGAATATTCTCATTTTCATTTCTCTTTGACAGTGAATGTATTTTCATCTCCTCTCTTTTTGCACAATTACAAATCTTTCTCTTGTTGAACCAGAGTTGAAAGTAGTGATATTCAATGATGATGATATTGAAGGTCAAAAACAAACCTCTAAAGCTAATCATAGTAGTTGAAGCTTGAATGCTTGATGTTGTAGTAAGTGATTATTTGCTTATATTTTTGTGGTTGTACTAGATATTTTGTACTAAATATTTTATATTATAAGCTAGACAAGTTATCATGTCATTCATTTATTATTGTTTGTCATTTTTAATATGATATTACATTAATATATATACACTATATAAAAAAATGTATTGCCGTGTCGGCGCCGTACCCGTGTCCTATATTTTCAAAAAAAGCCGTGTCCCGTGTCCGTGTCGCTGTGTCCGTGTCCGTGCATCATAGCAAATAAGTCATTTTTGCTAAAGATAATTCAGGGTAACATTGATCCAAAATCAACTCGACAATCAATATGGCCTACTATGATACCAAATTGACTTAAGGATAATGATGCTGAACCAACATGATTTTCTAAAGTTTGTTCCAGAGGCAAAAGATCTAGAAATTTTCTATGAGATCAAATCTAATAACCAGTCCATATGACAATAACAATAAGAAGATCAAGGAATTTAAAAGATCATCAATATCCTAATCTAATTTTCTAACGTATAAGCCTTCCTTCGCCTTTCTTTTCCACTGTTTGTTTGTTACCAACATCCGCAACACCATTTCTGAGCAACAGCTCAATATTTGCATTTAGCGGTTAGAGTCCACCGTATGTTTTTTTTATGGAGAAAGAAAGACAGTAAAATACCATCATCTTTCTTAATAATAACTCAACTATTAAAAGTAAAATGTTACCTGAAATTGCACCATATGAAATAGGGCCAAACTCCAGGATCTTATGTCTGCATCTATGAGAAGAAAAGCCATGAGCACTTGGTGAGAAGGATAAGGAGGTTTGGTGAAGAATCTTGGAGAACTTTCTCTCTCTTGGTTTAGCCTTAAAATCTTATCACCAATTTCTGGATGATGGGCATTTCAAACTCATTTCAGTTCAGCGTAATAAAATTAACAGGTCATTGAATGTTAGTGTGGTTCTCTTTTTTTCATTATTAATTAAAATTAGGCATAATTATTTGTAATATATATGTGTGTGTATTTTTAAATCATTTAAAGTGACAAATTAATTTGGTAAGGGGTCCCTTGTCATTCAAAATTGCGACAACCTCCCAGCGTCCCCTCCCCATGAAAGGAGGATGGAAAGGCACTTGCCTTTCAATCCGTCGGGCCGGATCAAAGATACAATGACGCAAAGGGTCCGGTGCAATTGGTCCTGGCATAGGTCTTTGGGTCTTCAATATGTGGTACCTATTTTTTTTTATTATCTCTCTCTCTTCTATTTTTACTTCTTTTTTTAACTCTTCCATACTCACCATCAATTTGTAAATGGGACAACATAAACAGTCGGAGGTGAATGGGTGCAGAAAGATCAGGGCTGGGTGGTCGGGTTGGAGGCTGGGTCGATCAAGCTGGTCGAGTTGGAAGCGAGGCCAATCAGGGTTGTCGGGTCGCACAAGGAGAGCCGAAGACAGTGCGGATGGGTTCGGGCATAGGAGATCAAGACGGTCTAAGCGCAGGAGATTGGGATGGGAGCGGATTCACAAAAGCAGAGTCTACTAAGTGCGGTACAGAGAGGATCAAAGAGAACGAGGGGTTTCAGGTTAGGGATCATGCGTAGCTGAGTTTGGGACATGTGGAGGAAGAGACGGAGACATGAGCGGACAATTGCATCTAAGTTACTTGGGTGCACGGTCAATAAAACGAGAGAGGACGGGGCTAGGGTCTCATGTGCAGGGTCATGCGAACGAATAGGTAGAGGCGAGCACTCCTCGCATGCGAATGAGGGAGAAAAGCAAGAGGGGCTAGTGGGCAGTTCCTACATGAGAGTCAAATGGAGAGAGAGAGAGAGAGAGAGAGAGAGAGAGAGAGAGGGCGGGGAGGTTTTATGCCATAAGTGGGAGTTATATGAGCGAACCATTGCTTCGTTTGAGAGAGAACCATCGAGGTGGGGCCGATAAGGCTAGTTAGTAGTCAACACATCCAAAAATGTAGTAAATCCAATTAATGTTGTAGCCTGATCAGCTGGTGGTGTAGTTAATACATAAAACATAATTTGAACATTTGATACGCACAACCCAAGTTGTTGTAGTCACCTTTGTTATCACATATAACTTAGTAGTGGAGGTAACCACTCTTGGTAATGAAGTTGGCCAAAGTGTTTTGAGTAGCTACCCAACAAAACCCATAATAACTAACCAACTTAGCTTGATCATCCCAAATTGAAGTTTTAGTGATATCTATATTTTTAGTAATGCTTTATAGCCCCTTATCTGTAGTGAATTGCCCATTATAACAAGTTTCTACCCTCCTCATGAGGTAACCGTGGTAGCACTCCTCATTGGCTTATGTGCTTCTTTGGCTCGATCCTCTTGGTCCTTCACTCCCTTTTTAAAATATTTTTTCAACTAGAAAGTGAATTTTTGCACATGCAAAAATGGATTAATGTTAGTTTCAGCTTCTTCCCTGTTTGACAATTGTCTCCTTCTCTTCTTTATGCTACTTAGTGGCAATAGTTGAATTTTCAATGACTCTTCATCTTCTTTCCATCTTCTAATTGATCAACTTTCTTTTCTACCATCAAGCACATATGGCCTATTGGGTGCATGAATGAGTTTCTTGGGTACTCATTGGATCCTATGCTTACTTGTTGTATTTTTGGGTACTCATCCTATCTTTTCAAGCTTAGTTATGACTTGTAGATTTTGTCATCAACTTGAGCTACTACGATTGTGAGCTCCAAAACTTTGCGCCCTGACCGCATTGCACCTTTTTTTATAGGAAGACATACTGGGTTTTAAATAAGACATAACCTAGAAATTTCACCCTCATTTTGCGAGAATTTCATGATCTAAGTTATGATTTCCCATAGGCGCAAGCCCCTATAGTTAATTACCCCTTTAACGAGAGAAAACTTTTGATTAAGACTAGTCATGAGATAGGTACTAAGCACCTGGTGTATAGTAGCAATAATTATGGGGTTTGAATTTTGAAGTTCATGATTTGAAATTTATCACCACATACTTAAAACAGGTGATGAGGGAACGTAGACGGGCCCGATCAAGATCTCATGGATCCATCATCTTGAGCTGTCAGGATTCTTGGTCTACTTAGTCAGAGGAGTTAGTCGATCCAACCAGACCGAAGGAACATTATCAGTAGCCATGGGTTGCTTCGTTCAATGATACTTTGTAGACCTGGGATTGATGTTTGTCTAAGAGATATATATGAGTCCACCTTAACTGACAAAAGGGCATTATGCCTATCTAGTACATCCTATGATTCATTACTCAAGTACTTAAAACTGTTATGCAACATATGGGCTTTAGTCGTGATTATAATATAGTGGTGTTACTTTGCAACAAAACCACTCAATCATAGGGCACGTGTCACATCCCTGCTGTCAAAAAATTATTTGAGAATAAATCTTAGTGATATATCAGACATAATATTCGCTCTTTGTGAGCTGAAGTTAGTTTCAAATTTATCATCCCCAGGCCCCAATAAACGGTTGCGAGAACTGGATGAATTTTAGTTTTATGTTTTTGGTGATTAAATTTTCATTTAAATATTTAGAATTGGGGAAGTCAGGAGATCGAATCAGAGCAAACATAGGCACGGGCTGAGAACAGAGACATGAGTCGCGTGCAGGTACAAGTCTCGGATAAGAGTTAATCACGTTGGTCGCATACGACGGGTTGGGATCATACAAAATCACGGGAGAAGGCCTGAGCGGCTTTAGGTCATATTTGCGGGAGTGAGTACGGGAGGTCTAAGCATGTGCAAACAAAGTTGCACGAGTTCTGTGCGACGAGTTAGGCCGAATGCAAGTCGACAGGATGACACACGGGAGCAGGGAAGTCTGCGGCTGGGTTTGTGCAGGATAGTGCAGACAAGAGTGGGATCAGGCTAGGGATCAGCTAGAGCAGCTTTTGTGTGCGGCGTGCGAACGAACAGAGGAACAACAGGGCTTTGGCTTTTGCGTGTGGAATAGAGAGACGAAGGAGTGAATGCGGTTGAGTTTGTTCGAATGGAATGAGAGGGAGCGATTCTGCGTGTCGTTAACTGAGAGGAATAGTAAGTGGGAATGGTTGGGAGCGTCATTTGGGAGAGAGCAGTAATGAGTGGGGTAGATCAACAGTTAGAAGTCAAGAACAATTTTTTTATAAGCAAGACCATTCCAACAAGCATCTTCTCTGTCATTAACAATCTCTCATCTTCACTTAAGGTTTATTTGGAGCGTCTTTTTACCACTTTACTTTTCAAACTATTGTCACACTTCGATTTGACTATATCTTTCTTAAAGTTTTTACAACTAAATTTACAACTAATTCAATTTTTTTTTTGCATGCAATCCTTCCCCTAACTTTTCCTTTTAGTCTTGTTATACTCTATTTTACTCTAAATTAGCATTAAAAGGGGGGATCACCATAAACAACAAATGAAAGAGAAGAACAAGAACAATAGGTGTCAATTTCATAGTTAGATTGTGCAATCAATTATTGTGATTGTAGGTTTGTTCAATTCCAGCTCTTGAATGAGCATTTATTTGCATAAATTGAGATGAAAGATAACAGCTAAGAGCAGACAGGATTTTGAAAGAGATAGGAAGAGAAATTATAGAATAAGAGAGATTAATGCCAAGTGAATTAAATTTGTATTTCCAAGCTATATTTATAACCATAAAGATGAGATCATTCCTATATATCTAAATAAGCTATGTGATAAAAACAACTCCTTATCTAAATGCTTATCAAATTACTTTAAAATACCCAAAGAATATTCCATGGAGTTATTCTCCTTGATTTGGGTGACTAGGAAAGAGAAAGAGCTCTTTAGAGTGAATTGTGAAGGAGTAATCATTATTCCTTTAATTTCTCCTCCTTGATTGGTCAAACCTCCTTTTAGGAGTCTCAGTCTAAATTTAATGCTTAGTTTGATTTATGAATTTAGTTTTGCCTTAAACAAAACCTCCTTGCATTGTGGCCACAAGCTTTACTCGTATCGCTTGAATTGTTCAGTATATTTTAACTTCATCAAAACTTAAAATAAACTTCAATTTTTGGTCTTCTAATTGTTTTGGTGAGAACCATGCTAAAAATCTTATTTAAGACCGAATTAACATAAATTATGGTCGCACATGGATACCATAAGCTCAATTTATTTTTTTTAAAGTGTATGAAGCTTATTAGCTATGATGCACAGACACAGACACGGCGACACGGATACGACACGACACGCACACGGAGCACATCAATTATTGAAAATAAAGGACACGAACACGGATTGGACACGGTATTATAATTTTTACATTTTAAAAACAGTGTAATAAAATTGAATAAGTATAATTTTAAAATTTATTTAGAAATAATAAGTCATTTAACTAGAATTTATGCTTAAAATGATTAATATTAGGATGTCAAGAATCAGACGTCGATGCCATTTATTAGTCATCGAGAGAGGAGTTGAAAATGATGTCGAGAGTCTGGCATTGATATTATGTAGTAAATATTGAGCGTCAATGTTAAGAGGGCGTTTATCGTCGAAGTTGTGAGGGCATTGGTCATCGATGTCGAGAAGGCATTGAACAAAGAAGAGATGTCAATTTGTTGGTGTAAAAATTGCTAGCAACGAGCATCAATGTAAAGACAACGTCAGACTTTGATATGGAGATCATTTTGAAATGTTGATGTTGTAACGACGTCAGATGTCGATGTTGAGATGACATTGAACATTGTTGTGAAATCAAAGTTAAAACCCACCAAAGAGAAATGAAAATGAGAATATTTGATGAATGGGGTATTAAGTGCGTGCGATTAATTTGGTGTTTGGATAAAATTTGTAAGATACGCGTGTCAGACACGTGTGTCTAATTTGTATTTAATATTTTATTAATTGGACACGTTTGCAGTGTGTCTGACACGTGAAGAAGGAGTGTCGGATGCGTGTCGAGTCGGATACGTGTCAGATATTGCACGCCTCTTTCAGTAGAAGCGTCGGTGCATCATAGCTTATTAGCCTTTATTTGACATGAATAAACTCCATCTTTATTTGCATATTTCATTAATCTTACAATTATGAAGTAGGATTTTAAGAGCTTCCTGAATCAAACTTTACCACTTTATTTTCCCCATTTCTGTAAAAAACAAAAAATCCCTAACAGTGCTTATCAACTCTCTCCACCCTCTCCGCCTCAATGAAAGAAGCAGTTGGGGTTCAACATCACACAACAAGAAGTGGCAAGAATGACATGAATCAACTCCTACCATTCTCACTATTCAGTTACATAATTTTGCTCGCTTCCTTTTCCAAGAAGGATTTTCCTTATTGGTTTTTTTGTGCTTGTAGGAATTTGAGCTACTCATACTAGTGCTTGCCTAGCATGTCCTCAAAATCATTGGCTTAGTCTTTGAACTCTACAAGCCGGTGCTTAATGGAGTTTTCCTTAGTATCTCTTTCTTCTAGATCTTGAAGCCACAGCTTGGATTGAATGGAAGATATGAATGCTCCCTCCATGGACTCTCCATTTCAAGAACGTGGGACAAAAAGAGAAGCAGCTGTGAAGATGTAGATAATAGTAGCATCCAAAACATGCCTTTTAACACTTAATTGAGAAGAAAGTAAGAAGAAGTTTTTGATTATTTTAACAATCCCATATTTCATATTCAAGAACAAAGAGCCAAATTAGGAAATAGGGATGCAATCTTAAAGAGGGATATTCATAGAACTTTCCATTAAAGATGTTAACATTCCACTACATTTAATCTCAACATTTTTTTTTATTTCTTATTTATTTTCTTATAAATGATGGAGAAAATACCAATTAAAAAAGAAGGGCTAAGTGATATACGATAGGTTTAGCATAGGCCAATTACATGATCTATATTAAAGGGCTAAGTGATGTTGTTTCATCTTCCATTGGAGCATCATTCATTAGATTATCAGCCCCTTGTTTCCAAGGTGAAGTTCTGAAGCCTAAAGCTAGTTCCCCTGCAGTACAACTAAGCCGTCTAGCCACCCTTTCCCCTTCTAGT
The DNA here is from genome assembly GCA_022539455.1 of Dendrobium nobile. Lineage (NCBI taxonomy): Eukaryota > Viridiplantae > Streptophyta > Magnoliopsida > Asparagales > Orchidaceae > Dendrobium > Dendrobium nobile. The sequence goes on from CM039720.1 coordinate 23,085,253, forward strand.
GATGCTTTGTATTCTTCAATGCTTGTAATGTCTACATAAATTAAGAATGTTGTAATGAAAGAATATTTTGAAGAATTGAAATCAGTTTGAAGAAATTATCTTCATCCTTGGTGTTTGTTTGATGATAGCAGATTGGTTCCTCTTCTTGTGATTTTGTATTCTTTAATGCTTATAATGTCTATATCTATCAAGAGTGACGTAATGAAAGAATGTTTTGAAGAACTGAAATCAGTTTGAATAAAATTCTTTGGCAGTTTTTAAGATGACAATACATCGACTCCTAGTTTAGTGGCTTGGAACACCCATTTTGGTGAGAGATTATTATTTTTGTTATTTGCATTTAATTTTGATTTCTTGATATTATGCTCTCTATGTTCCTATCTATTGATCTGGAGTTGCTCTCTTAGATGCCACATTCCTACTTTAAGTAATCACAAAATCCATCCAAACTTGACTACTTCGCCTTCCTTTTAACACTATGCGCCAAAACCTTTACACAATCACCTCAAACTATTAGTTTTGTATGAAATCTGATTGTGTCAATCAATTGGGTTGTAATGTTAGCTCAGACCTTAATTTCGTCAGTCGAGCCGGGGGGGTTAAAGGGGGCCTACTCATGCTTTGGTTTCGGGGCATTGCCCGAAAAAATTTTTCCCGCACAATCATATAGCATTGTATACTCTAGTTTTGTTGCACTATATGCTTCTACTGATCGGGGATAAAGAGCGAAGCGCCACGGTGCTCCAAACCCTTGTACTATAATGCTGTCAGACAGGTTAGAGACAGGGAGTATAGCGCTGCAACATTGCAAGCCAGGTTGGGCAGTTTTATTTCTCAATTTTCATGTTTGAATTGGAGGGTTACATCCTTTGTGGTGGTTTATGAGAGTTTCTTAGTCAATTCTGTGAAGAACCTGTATGTGAAGAGTAAAGAGAGACAAGGAGAGAGAAAGAGAGAAAGAGATCTGTATAATTTCTCCCAATTTTCATAGTGGATTTCTTAGTGTGGAGTGCTCCATTGTTTTTTCCTAGTCTTTTCCTCTGCGTTTTCTTTCTTTTTTGTTTTCGTTTTGTGGTGTTTATTCCCATCAAAAACAACTCATAAACTCTCTTCCTAATATCCTAAGCATTCTAAGGAATATTCACATATTATATCTCCCAACCTAACCCCATCTTAAATCCCATGTAAATCACCCAGTCAAAATAACCCAAATCTAAGAACTGAGAGAGCACTCAACCGCTCTAGAAAGAGGTCCTTCCAAAGACCACCAATTTCCAATAGACCCTCATATATCCCCCCACATCAAATAAATTTACTCAACTTCACCTTCCACCTTTAATCCCAATATATACCCATGCATCACTAAAGTTGTGATCAACTTGTTGGACCACAAAGTTGTTGGTGCATAGAGCATGAGCATAACATAAAGTGGTCAGTGTAGTGAGCTCACATGCACCATAAGGAAGCATGTGTGAGGAGCAAGCTCACACATGCTCATAATATACGAGCTTGCACAAAGGATATTGCTACGCATGGGCTCCCCCTAATAAGTAACAGCTCATCACTAGATCTATTAATACAAAAATTACACTTCATATATTTAATTTTAGATCTACTCAAACAAAAACATTTAAGCTCTAAGGTTGACCTCCATAATTCAAATTTTTCATCAACTCCCTCTCCAGTTTTATCAATAAAAAGAATGTCATCAGCAAAAAACATACACCAAGGTACATCCTCTTACAAATGTCTAGTAAATAAATCAACGGTTAAAGCAAAAAGATAAGGGCTTAAAGTTTTCCTTGATGTAAACCAGCTAAAATAGAAAATTATTTGGTCAAATCACCTTGTGTTTGAACACAAGTAATAGTTCCTCTATACATATCCTCATTGACTTGAATATAAGCATTATTAACACCTTTCTTTTCTAGAACTTTCTAGAGCATTTCTCTGGATAAATTATCACATGTTTTCTCTAAATTAATAAATATCATGAAGATTTTTCTTACTCTCGCTATAATTCTCAATGTAATCTCTCAACAAATATACAGCGTCCATAGTAAACCTACTCAACATGAATCCAAATTGATTTGGAGAAACCTATGCTCAATTACTCCCTCGATAATTTTAAAGTATGGCACATTAACTTAATTACTCTATAATTTGTACACTCTTGTGCATCGCCTTTATTCTTTAAAAAAAGAGCCAAAACACTCCTACACTCATCCAACAACATTTTAGTCTTCAAAATAATATTAAAAAGTTTAGTACATCAATAAATTCCTTGATCTTCTAAACATTTTCACACATCTATTAGAATATCATCATGTTCGACTACTTTTTCACATAACATTTTTTTTTCAAGGCTCTCAAACTTTAGTTTTACTAAGACAATAATAAAAATAAAAATCTTTATTTTCATTTGGGTGTTAAGGTCATTAAAGTCAATCGATACTCATAACCTTCATTGAAAAGTCTATCGAAATATCCGATTCACCTATGCTAATATCCTCTTCTAAGAAAATCACTTTTTAATCTTCATCATTAATGCACTTCACTTAAACTAAATTCTTATTTTTCTTATATACTTGCTTGCCTTACTTATAAATATATATTTTGCCCTCCTTAGTATTTAATCTACTATATAAATCACTAAAAGCTAAATTCTTTGAATCATATATTGCTAACTTATACTCCTTATGGGCCCCTTTACATCTTTTACAAATTTCTAAGCTTTTACATCCAAACCAATTTTTATAACAAAACTTCTTATTTTATATCTTTTCTTGTATATTTTGATACTACAACCAACTATTTTTACAATTAGGAGATTTTTCATTTGTTTTTTCAAGCACATACTTTGCAACATTCTTAATCTCATTAGGATTTTTTTTTCACATAACATTAGCTTCCAATAGCAACAACCCAAATCTTAAGATCTTTATTCTAAAAAATATTTGTATTAGCCTTCTTTAAATACCTCCATCTAATCTTAAGATAATATTTTATTTTATTTTTTTCATTTTTCAAAACCTCTTCATCTTAAAGTCCAAAACTAATAAGCGACGCTAAGTACATAAACTTTTACTTAGAATAGCTTTCTAATCTTTGCAACCTAAATGATCTATTTTTTTTATAAGAAAGTAATCAATTTTAGTTTACTATGTCCATTCAAGTAATGAGATGCTTCTCTTTTTTCCTAAATAAAATATTAGCAATTACAAAATTATATGTTAGAGCAAAAGCTAATATGTTGAGTACTATAGCAGACTATCCAACCAAATTACTTATTTATGCCACTCTTTTTAGCGTTATAATTTAATTTTAAATATAAAAAAATGTTTAAATTACATTTATTTTCCTTAAAAAACTTGTACCGAGACATTCTTATCATTTTCAGTATGAAACTTGGAGTTTATTGATTCAGGAAATAAGAAGACCATTGTCACTAAAAAAAATGCTGCTTTTAGACAAAACACAATTAGCATATCTTTATACAGCGTGCAACATGTTAAATGAGCTTTGATGAAGTAGCAAAAAACTACTGCAAGAGTATACAGTCAGCATAGACAATGAACAAGGATCTTAGCGCACATTTGTATGTGAAATCAGCAATGAGCACAGATACAGGGACTGAGATCCCACGTTCCCATAGCACCGAAACAAAAATCCATTATAATCTTAAGTCAAATTTTCCACGGAACATAAAGTTTGAATTTCTAATAGGAACTAACAAAGATTCAAATAAGTCATCACTACACAAAAGAGTTAACTTGGAAGATAAGAATCCAATAGAAAAGAAATTATCTAAAAATGGATGCCCTATCAGTCCAAATAACCAACATACCCAAACGTAATTTATGAAGCCAAAAATGCATTACTATAAGCAAGACATTTTCTTGATCCGTCCAAATTTACTAAAAAGGGAGATTATTTACCCGCACTTATCGCATAACGTGGCAAATCCGCCCGATCTCAGCAGCCAACCCTTCCTCCATACTCCACCCGCCGCCGCCGCCCCACAAACACCGTTCATGCATCGCTTCGTCGACATCCTTTCCACCTCCAATCCACCTGCCGATCAAATCTCCCACCACAACACCGAGAATCACCGAACCCTAGCTACCAGCAGTCATAACACGAAGAAACCCCAGCAACTGCTAGCTCACTTTGAAAGCCACCAAGACAACTTTCCCTTTCCTGGATCCACTTCTCGAACTTCTTCCACACGAGGAAACCCTTCACCTTTCGCTTCACTATCTTCACCCGGAACTTCGTCGGAGCTTCCCCAAATCCAACGCCGGTGCCTGCCTCTCTTCCGGTAGGTGGCGACGATCACAGTCGCGTATTGATAGAACAAGGAAATACGAAAATCATCTTCATGCAAGCGAAGAAAAGCTGCCTTAACTCCCCAATAGATCAAAGAGGGCAAAAAAACAATACTTGATATGCATGCACGATCTGTATCATGCTCTGGTCTTCCAATAGCTTCTCACTCCTCTCACTCCACCGGTTATTCTAAATTCCCGCAGGTGGAGAAATAAATAGACTAAGCAGATAAATTAAGAAAAATTTGCATTTACCACCCTACCTTTTAAGAATTTTGAACCTCTCATTCAGATAATCGAGTGCGAGCTCTGTGCTTTAATTTATATATTCTTCTTTTTTTGTTATTGGAATCTAACGGCAGATGGTAATTGAAAAAGGAGTCCTGAGATATATACCTTAATATAAAATAGAAAGGCACTAATCCATCTAATTCCACTAGTAGAGCCCTACTTGAAAGAGAATTTTAATTTCATATGCCTCTATTCTAAGAGAATTTTGGATAGACATCATTGTTCTTTGTTTTAAGGAAATTTAATTTTATATGTTCAATGCACTTATGATCGGAAAAAATATGCTCTTTCGTTGTTTTACTCTATGAAAAATTTTGCACGAACCCCTTGCTCTGGGTTGCGGGTATTTTTTTAAATTTATTGTAATCAAAATTGATTCAAAAAAAAAAATTAAATAATGTTTGAAATCATATGTGATAATAATTAAATCTATGCACAAACATTATTGGAACCTTAATTGAATAAGAATTGAGATTGCTTAAAGAGATTTTTTATCATAGTTCGAATAAAATATTTTCAAAATTGTTGAATTGAATGTTCTAATAAGATTTGTATGATACTCGGACATTTTTTGAACTTATTAAATAATAAATTATAATACAACAGATTGCAGTTACAACATGATAATATTATAAGATAGATGACATAGAGAATAGAATTACAATGAAATGTATTACATTAAATAAAAATAATTATAATATTTATAACAATATATTGAGTTTAATCACAATAGTTATATTACACTAGATAAAAACTTTGATGCAATTAAGTAAAATCATAACATCTATAAAATAGCACAATTGAATTACTCCTTATAAGGCTTCTTTTGGGATAATTTTTTACCATTGTTTTTTTGCTTCATTCAAAAAAATTTTGTACTAGAAGTTGTAGAAAGTATTAAAAAAACTGTCACAAACAAAGCCTAAATCGTAGATAAGCTTTCTAGTATTAAAGTGCCCAACTCTGAAAATATCTATATCACTATGAAGTGTTCAAATTCGATTACATAAATATCAATATAAAATGCCTAAAACTAACAACTTCATAAAATTTGCACTTAAAGATTACTAGGATTGAAACAATTTTAATCAAGCAATAGTATGTGTATTTTCAATTATAATTCTGAGTTCATACCAATAAGCTGAAAATTAAAGAAGTTATCAAAATTATTTTAAGAAAATATGTAAAGTCAAAAGATCAATTTTTGGATTGATGTTTTACAGTACATCCATTGATGAGTACAAAATTCAGTTGACATAAGTAATATTCAATAGCTTATACTTAACACAATGATGTCATTAGCCTAAAATTGCTTAATAATTTTCTCCATCACACTTTAGCTCTCTATTTGAACTGAGTCATGTAATGGCGCTCTATAGTTATGATTAGAGCAGACAACTACATACATAGCAAGACAACTCAAATGAGACAATCTCAAGAAAAGCTAGGGAGTGCAAATAATAAATTTTCTTTTTTTTTTTTTTTTTTGAATTTTCATCGAATAATAATCGAATCTTGATCAATCTTATCATAAGTTGTATGACAATATCCCAATATTTATCAAAATTTTCCAAACTTTTATCAAATAGTTTTGAATCATGATTCAAGTTTCTTTGACTATTATTCAAACCTTGCTTTGAAACACAAGCAAGCTTTGAAGAAAGTTGATCATGAGCCAAACTTATTTTGACCAAGGTCAAAATAATTTTCAAGTAATGCTTGAAGATGCTAATCTGATTTCTAATATTATTCTGGTTTAGGAATCACATTGTAAATATATAATATTACCATAGATGAAAACATTGTCAAACACATAATATCAATAAACTTCAAAGAAATTTTTTAACAAGTTAGATGCGGAGACAAGAACTTTGTTTGAAAATTATTATTTGTGAATGAGAGTCACCAGATAAGAAAAATACGCTAAGAACAAGAATGGTTAATCAACTTCTTTCTCAAAAATATCACTTATATAATTATCGAGCATCTCTTCAAATTATGGGAGTATTTTGATCCAAATGAAATTTTATGTATAATTTCCCCAAGAAATAAAATAATGGGCATGTTTCCTTAATTTTGAGTATTATGGCAGATGAAATAAGCCTAGAAGTTTCCTCCATTTCAAAATACCCTACTTTGACATATATCATATTATGCAAGATAAATGGCATATCCTCTTTCTCTTTTGGCTTGCTTCATTATTGTCATCATCTTGCCTTCATTAGATATTACTTCGCTTGAGAGGATCCCACCAATAAAGTTGGATTCTTCTCATTCATCACTAACTTTAGCAAACAAGGGTTTTTTATTTTGACATTAACCATTATGTATTGCAAATTAGATCATTTTGAACAAGTTCTAGTATTGAGCTAGATAGAGCATCAAAGAGTGTGATTTGATACTTATTAAAGCATATACATGAACAATATTCATATTTTATTCAAACTATAATTGATCATGATTCGGGAGTATCAAATAATATATTTTTTATTGTTACTTGAATAATCATCAAAATTTGCTTGATCATTCAAATAAGGCCCAATCATAGTTCATGCAAATGTTTTAATAATATGATTATATCTTTAAACGTAGTTCAATCATGGGTAAGAGAATATTCAAACATTGTTTGACCATTGTTCCAACATATTTCAATCAATGTTCAAATATGTGTGAATGATATTTGAATATAATTTGATCCATGATTGAACAATGTTAAAATGCCAATGATATTAAACATTGATCAAATATTTTCTAAAGGTAAATAAAATATTAACATTATTTTATTGTATGAAGGAAATTAGAAAGAAGACAAGCAAGTTAATTGGATGGAAGTGCACCAAAACATAGACCAAATAATTAATAGTACAAAGAAGTATTTTTATAGAAGATCCCAGGGATCTTATATACAAAGGTAGGAAGTTGATAAAAAATCAATTTACTTTAAATTTGGAAATAATTTACTAGTTTGATGGAGCATGGTTAATAATTTCAATTCCTCAAATTGAACTATTTACATATTATTATCTTTCATTCTTCTTGAATGACCTTTATCATTTAGCATCGATCAACTGTATTTATGCTTATTGCTACTAAGAAGATTTTAATTGTGATTCATTGTACCAAAAACAATTTTGTAAATATCAATTACTTCACCATATTTAGCTTGCGTGGGTGATGATGTAGACATACCACATGTAGAAATTGGTGATAATATGAAGGAAGGATACATAGGAGTTGATGATGCTTTGGACATACATGCTATAGATGATAGTGATTCCATTAATACTTCTATGCTAAACCATCAATTCAAGATTATAATCCCAGTTTTATGATCTCCCTTAAACTAGCAAATGGATAAAATCTTCTAATTATGTATGTATCTTAGGTATAAAGGTTGCAGTTAATTCAAGTCATGAAGAACACATAGATAACTCACATCTTATAAGGGCTAGTTCTGGAAAGCACCTATAATTCAATGGCTACTAATATAATGTCATCATATTTAATTTTGTCTGTTGATCAATTTTAAGTTAGTTAGCTCTTTGAGAACAAAAAGGAGCTAAAACAAAGGTTACATATTCCTATAATAAAAAAGAATTTTCGATTCAAGGCGAAGAAATTGGGTAAATGAATATGGTACATCCATTTCATCTCCTAAAAATTCTCATTGCGATTGTGAGCTAAAAAATCGTCACTCAAATATATTTAAGATCAGAAGCCTTGAATTTAAACACTAATATCTTGCATGCTAAATTGAAAGACCATTGATAAGCTCAATTATAGCTCATTGGACATATAATCAAGGAAAAGCTCATCCATACAATCTTAACATGAAGAAAAGGATGATATTAGATAGTAAGAGGGTCTATGGTATTAATTATTCCTATGAGAAAGCTTGGTGATGTCATGAGAATGCTAATATATATATATATATAAGAGTTCTCCAAAACATTCTTTCAAAAATAGATATATTATTTAGTTCTGCTAAATAAAAAAAAAATCCAAACATAATTACTAACCTTTAGGAAGGCATTGAAACATATTTCAAGTATGTATATTTTTCTTTTGGAATTTATATTTAAGGCTTCAAAAGTGCATGCAAAGCGTGAATGTAATATTTATGAATACATAATGTGACGATATCTTACTTGCAATAGTAGCAAATTATATAGATAATCAAGTTTATATGATGTCATTTATAGTAGTATAATTAGAAAATAAAGAGTCATGAATGTATTGCATCATCAATTTGAGAAACTTAATAGACATAGTGAATAAATTTCGTATTTTTCTCTAATAGATATAATAGTATCACTAATACTCTATCAATTACTTTTTCAAAGGTACACCGTACCATGTATCTTGCACTCACTAAGCCCCAATGAATATCAAGATGAAGTTCAAAATTGATCATTTTCATAAGCAATATCACTTTCAAGGCTTAAATAAAATTGAGTTTCATAGGCACTTCAATAAAATATATTTTAAGAACCCAGCCATAATATCTTATCTTGAGAATGAAGTTGGTATTAAGCAATAAGCTTATGCTTTCTTTCCTAAAAATTGATATAATTTGATGATATCCAGTAATTCAAAAAGTTTCAACTATTTTATCAAAAGTGCATGCTACTATTCAATTATTAGATTAATAAAAATTGTAAGGTGCGAGACACAAAAATGGTTCCTAAATAGACACAATATTGTAAAAAATATAAAAATTATTTAAGTGAAGGGAATCAAAGAAATATTGGGTTGAGAAGCTCCTAAATAAGGCCTACCCCATTAGTTAAATTAAACTGTATGTCTTTGATAGATTGTGATGATGATTTACAGGTCTTTCATGTAAATATGTATTGATTATAGCTTGGGATTAGGGTGTTAGTTACTACAATTTATGTCCAAAGTTTTATGCATATGAAGCAAGATTAGATGCATATATTGTATTATATATTTAGAGTTTTGGGCACCCTCTATTAAGCTATGACTAATTAAGATATGACTCCTCTATATTTTTCCTAATAAACCTCTTAAGTTTTGGGCACCCTCAACCTCAAATTATCATTCTTATTTTCTAATTTCCTTTCAAAATTTTAATCAAACTTGAAATTTTCTTATTGCTATCTTCTTCTTCTTCTTATGGTTAGTATAGCGAACCTTTGCAACAAATCAGAACTAAAAAATTTTCTCCTCCATGATATTTTCACAAAAGAAAAAAAAAAAACTGCCCATAATATGCGATCAAATTTTTTATTAAAAAATAATCTTAAAATTATTAAGTTTATTTAAAGATAAATATAATATATTAATTTTAAAATCTATTCTACCAAAAAAAAAAATTCCCGGGAAGAAAGTTGGCGGGGCGGTTGGAACTAAGCTGTCATCGATCGATAAGCAGCCCAATTACTTTATTATTTTTATAATTTTTTTATGTTTTATGTTTCTTAAAGAACTGCAGAGAGAATGTGTTTTTGGCGTGGAGTGGAGGCCACGAAGACCCCATTTCTCTATCAGATTTCAGAATTAAAACTGCAAACATTTGACAATTTAATGATTTTGACTTTTCAATACAAAATTAATAAATTAAAAATTATTATATTAGTTTTAAAATAATTTTAATATTTTAAAAATATATTTTATAATTTTTAAAATTATTAAATCTATTCTGATATAATTTTTATATTTTAGTTTTACAATTTTTATTTAAAAGATTAAGATTAAGTTTCGGATATCTATTGCTTTATAAAATAGTTTTTCAATACAAAAATTAATAGTTAAAAAAAAATTTAAGTTATTTTGATAAGCAGTAAGAAAGCTGCTCCAAATAATACTTAAATATAAATATAAATTTAATAAAAAAAAGTCACTTAAAATATCAAGAATAAAATTTAGTTAACAGTGTATCAGTTTTAAAATACATATAATATAAACATTAATTAATTATTCGTATATTAAAATTTTCAATTATTTTAAATTTCTATTAAAAATCAAAACCATTAAATTGACAAATGTTTGCACTGTTAATTCTCAATTCATTAAAATATTTAGGAGCTATATTAATATCAAAATAAGTTGAAAGATGTGTAAATTTAACATAAATCTTAACATAAATTTAAAATTTATATAATCTATCCTTATGCAATTTTTTTATTTCGGAAAATAAGCTGTGTGCTGTCAAATGCCTAATAGAAATTAGTGAGGTCTTACGATACTGATCTGACACGGGCACTGAGAATTACGTGTTGTGACGTCGTAAGGTTGTTTTTCGTAAAAAATTAAGAAAACAATTACATATCTAACCCTATGAAAATGATTTAATTAGTTTTGAGTCCTCATTGTAAAAAGTACGATTCTTCATTAAAAAAAACAAAAAAGTCAGTATAATTTGATTATATCAACAATAAAATCATATAATATAATAATATGAATCATAAAGTTAGGTAAGAAATATTTAATCTATTTAAATATTATTTAAATTATATAATAATGATATGAATATATGATAAAAAAATATAATATAAAAATAATATTAACTTAAAATGTTAATGCATTTAATAGAAAATATTATACCTTACGTTCTTTTTATCCATTATTTTTTTTTTTTTTAATTATTGGTAATTGCTAGTCTTATGCTAACTCAAATTAGTACAGAGAGATAATAAAAAATGTGTAAATTTGAATTAAAAGCGTGTTTTTTTTCGTAGAGAATTACATTATATGGAAATAAATTGATCAAAATATGAATTGGGTAATTTATCAATATAACAATAAGTTCATTAGTTCAATATGTATTATATCATATTTTGAACTAGTCAATTAATATTTTAGGAGTCATCATAAGTCCAATATACTAACTATTTTTTTGTCATAATATAAATATTATTATGCTTTAATTATAATAATTTTATTTTAATTTTATGAGTTGTGTAGATTTGAAAACAAGAAGTTTTATTATTTAATTGTAATTATATAAGAAATTAACACATGTCGGCACGAGTTTTCTAGGTGTTCATTTTGCAAACTGCTTTCGCAAGAGTCTTCGAGGCATGCTGAGATATTTTATGAATATTTTTCTATAATTTTTGGAATCTTGATTTTGATGATATAAAAAATTTTTAAGGATTTTTTACTAAAAATTGAGCAATTATCATAATTATCAATACATCCTTAGCTTACTTTCTTATGAAAATCCTATTCCACTTATAGAATTCATCAAAAGCCATTTTACTTATGTTTCCCTTAAGAGAGAAGTAGAATTAGGAAAAAGAGAAGAAAAAAGGAGAGAAAAGGGAGAAACTTAGGATTTGGAGGTTGTAGGGTCATTTTTGTCAGCCAGTTCAGTTGAAAAATTAACTCATGTCAAGGTACGATATTGTTATCCTACCTCTGATTTCAATGATTTTATATATTTTGTATTTTATGATTTTTAATTTGGTCAAAATTTATAAAAGTTGCTATATCTCAATTTTTAGCAAACTTCTACCGTATAACTTTTAATATTTTATAATTTTAATCATTCTGCACATATTGATATGAATATATTAAATTTTCACAGAGTAATTTTATATTTTATAAAAAAATTTCTAATTTGAGAAAATTAGATAAATATAAAAATTGGATAATAATTGTCAAAACCTTGTAATACGAGTATATAACATGCATACTTGCTATAATTCATTCATTGTGATCATATACATATGAAAATAAGTATACTGATTGTTCTTATGAATGCCATGGACATGATTCATGTGTATATTTTATATGCACTAGACGGATACAATGAGCTTAATATTGATCATAATATCACTTATTTGCTATAATTATATATGTCGTGAAAAGTGTGTATATAGGAAAGACTGACAAAAATGATTAACTGATTTAGGTTGATTGTAGACATATTATCTTGTACAAGAAGGCATACCAATGAGCTTTCTTCTAAAATAAGATTTGTGATATAATTCTAAATGATATAAAAATATAGGCATAAGGGAAAAAATTAATATGATATGATATGCTGATGGGCAGAAAGTGATGACTTCTAATATGAAAGTCATCTGACTTAAATGTCTTGTGGTATGATTATATCCTGGAAATAAGACTAATATAATTAAGACAAATTCCTGTAGGGTTAACCTATAAGACTGAATACAGAAAAATGCCACAGGCAGTCTGATGTCATATCTTACTTACATTAATTTCATTGCTTGTATATGTATATGATATGAGTGTATACGATGGATTGCATAAACAACATAATATGCCATGATTTATATATGATATAAGATATGGCTGATACATGTATATAATTATAAGACTAATATAAAAGCATATAATATACATGAATCATTGATTATAAATATATATACTATATAACAAATATGGATTATACAACATACATGATATACTACACTAGCATGTTATGATGAATTGGAATAATATATAAGATACATGCATAACATCGACACTATACGATATACATATGAATATAACATGTATACATATTTTCTAATTTGAGATATATATAAATTATTTTGTAACTAATTGGTAAAAAATGATAGATTTTATCGACCCTTTGTATATGGTTACCAGTTACTGACCACTACTCTTAAGATATGCAATTGCATTGATATTTATTGATCAAATGATCTATTACTATTTTATTTACTGTTACATACTTTTACAATTATATATTCATACTGATAGTGATTGAATCATTACATGCATGTTACTTTTATTACATTGCATTGATTTCAGTTTTAGATTATAGTAACCTACTGAGTTGTTAACTAACTCTGTGGTCTTATATAATTTTAGAAAGGGGTCGAGATCTAGTTGAGTGAAGGTAAATCAAGGATTCAAGTTTAATTTTATATATATATATATATATATATATATATATATATATATATATATATATATATATTAGTTTTATTCATTTGCAGCTAAGAGCTAAGAGATAGACTAATGAATGTATGGATTGAACTATTGGCTATTGTACACAAATTTTGAGGGATAAATATAGTTTTATCTTTTGATGTATATGATTTTAGTTTTTTTTTATTGAATTGATTTATGTTGATGAATTCATAGAAGCTTTGGTTGACTAATTAAGAGATTAAAATAGGAAATTCTTCTAAAATTTGATCTTGAGGTATTACACAACCACATGTTCTACTTAACTCAATTTGGTTGTGAGTGAAAATAAGTTATAGTAATAATGATATAATGAGGAGATTTATGGTGTTGGAGTTTTCATCTAGTTTGTTGGATGGTATACTTAGTTAGATACCGAACTAATAAGAAGATGAGTATTGAACATCAATATTTTAATGATGACAAATGTTGCAAGGCTCTAGTTGATGTTGGATATAAAGCATAAGTGGTCGGTGATGGTCTACTTGATTGTTCTTGTAATATAAGGGAAAGAAATTTGATAAGTGGAAATCAGCCTTTGTAGTGTTGCAAAGTTGATCTCTCTATTTCATAACAATATGCCACGTTTTGTGGTACCGTGACATTCTTCTTTATATTTATAGGGCATCGTTCCTATGGGGCACTCCTGTAATGTCCCAAGATCTAAATGAGAAATTTAAACCTACTTTCTTCTATATGTTTATTAATTCTCAACTCAATTTCTCATTTCACTAGAACCATGTAATAATAAAAAACAATATAAAATAAACATCCAAAATACTCATATTAGAATATTTCTTGTTAAAATAATTAAAGTAATAACAATTCATAATACAATGATTGGTATAAAAGACCTAAATAATACTCTAAATTATAAAATTATGTGTACTTGCACAAATCAAATTTCCTGCTCTCTACTTGCTTCAGTGGACTTAATGGGGCTCTTGCCTTTGCCTGAAATATTTTAAACAACAAAGTGAGTATAGAATTCAGTAGGTCAACCCTTTCCCCCATATTAGAGTTCAATTTATAATTCATGATGAAAATTAACATTATAATAAAATTAATGTTTACCATATAATTTGACAAATTAAATCACATATAAATATGAATGCAAAATTGCATATATGCATATGTCCACTTATAACTCCCATTTACCAACTCTCACATGGTTAGGATAGGTGCAGAGCAGAGCCAGAATAGGATTTAAATATATATCCAATAGGCAACATTTAAACTTAGTGACATCTCCAGCCTTAAGATAATTTGTCACTAGTTTTAAAAATCATTAAGCCTCTAAATTTATTGATTTAAGTTTAATATATTAATTATGCTTCAAAACTTATAAAAAATATAATAATGCAAATTAAATTTAAAAATTACAAATAAAATATTAAACACTTTAGAATTCAAACCTTAACTCAAGAAAATTAAAACCCTTTAATTTGACTTCAATTTAAGATTAATTTAATTTTAAGTGAAAATTAATATTTAATTAATTTAATTTATTAAAAATAATGAAAAATTCCAAAAAAAAACTCAAACACTTTAGAACACCTCCTTAGGTCATCTCTGACCATTAGAGGTGATTTTAATAAGTTTGGAGTTCATTTGGATTCAAATCACAAAAAGGCTTTAATTAAATCAATTATATAATTCAAATAAATATTCAAACTTTAATAAATAATAAATAATTTTAGAAAAATCCAAATTGAGCAAACTCTAAATAATTGAACTCCATTTGGGGTTTAATATTTATTAAAAATATCAAATCACCAGAAATAATTTAAAATAAAAACTCAAATATTTGGTCAACCTTAAATCAAAATTTAAGTCAAAACTTCAAACATACATAAGTAAATATAGAAAAATCTAATTCCAACAAAATTAGAGTTTAATTAATCATCTTAAGGTCTAATATTTAAGAAAAATATAAACTTTCTAGAAATCAACCATAATAAAAAATGTTAAATTTTGACCTCTTAATTTAATGATTAAAATAATCCAAAAAATTCTAAAAAATTAAAAATCTTTTAAAATTCTAAAAAACATTAATTTGAACATTAAAATTAGTAACTAATAAACTTCATTAAAATCTATCAATAATTAAGCTTCAAATCAATTAAGACACTTAATTAATATAGGTTACCACGGGGTAACCTGGGCCTACGAAACTATTAACTTAGCCCCAAGGAATGTGAAATAAACTTCACGGCCACGGTGAACAACAAATGTCGTAGTCATCCAACACTTAAAATATATCTTAAACTATATTTTAGATCATTAATACTAAAACTTTAATTAAACTTTTCTCTTAAGACTTTCAACCAACCAGAACATTAAAACAACTTTAACTAACTATCCTATATATGGCATATCCAAACCAGACAACCTATCTCACACACTTTAGATGATTTTCTAGGACAACTAAATATAGTCTCATGCTAAGTCGGTGTTTTACTTTCCTGTTGTTGTGTACCAGATTTTTTAAGCTTTCAATGCATAATAGTTGCTAGAATTAGTGATGTGAGTTTTTATTTAATTCCATGCAATATGTATATTGATTTAATGGACATTAGATTACGCTTAGGCTAGGGACGATTTTGATGCTAATATAATTTTATGTAGGTGGTCATGCTCATACAAGATTTTCAAAAATAAAGGGGGCATAAAATTAAGTTTTAAACTAATAAAATTTTCTGCATGTGTTCCGCATGCTATGTCCCCCTTTAAAATTAAAGAGCATGGCCAAATGTGGTTATGATTTGAGTATTTTAATTTTTTTATTAATATTAACTACATGGGATGATTTAACTATAACTGTTTAGGATAACCCTATACGTTGTTTAAGTCTAGATTTTTTACTTTGATGTAATTTAATGTATTTGAGTTGTATTAAGAGTTATAAATGTGACTATTTGAGATGGGATAATAAATATCCAATCTAGAATCCAAAGAGAAGGGTGACATCCCCTAAAGGAGAGTATCTCTTCATTTGGACATCTAGAGTAAGATACTTTGAGAATCCAAAGAGAAAAGATAACATCCCTTTCAAAGGGGGAGTTTCTTTTCATTTGGATATCCAAACCCGATGGATCCAAGGAGTTCGTAAAAAGACGAAGAAGTAAAGATCAAGAAGAATCCCATTGTCAAAGTCACTTAAGTCATATGAGTAGAATCTGGGTTGTTGTCAGTAGTAGTACCCGGTCACTTAACTTTCTACAAAATTCTGAATTGTAATATTAAGTGGCACTTGCCACATGGACATTCAATTTGAATATTTAATTTAATTGATTGAATTATATTAATTGCACAGTAAAAGTTATATGACCTTTCTAGCTTTTTTAAATGCATGTCGATTTTGATTTATCCTAGAACCAATCAGAGGCTCATGAGGGAACGATAAACTATTTTCTACCTTAATTAAATTTAAAATTTTCAAGCTCACATAGAAACTCTAACGAATTTAAAAAATAAGCTAATATCGTTAAGAGTCATGTAAATATATTAAAATTTTCTCTACCTTGTTAGGTGCCTCCCCACCTACGGGTTCTAGCAGGTCACCTGACCTATTAAAGTGCAGTTCTGTTAAGGGGAAGTTATGCAATATCTAGAATAAGATTATTTTTAAGACTAATTTTAAACTGCTTCATATTTTTAAGCATTTTTTGAATCAAATTACATGCATTATATTAGATACAAATTTAAAAATATCTAAAAATTTTAATTGCATTTACTTTAACCATCAATGACCTAATATAAGTCAAGTGGCAAAATTAAGATATGTTCAAGATGTTAGTCCCATTTCTTCAATCCTAATTAAATAAAATCCTTAACAATCTTTCATAAATGACCAGACTCATGGTTTTAAAGTGCCTAGCTGGTTAGCTAGCCCCCCAATCCAGACTGGGTAAGTCCAGATCCAGCACTGCATTAGTTAGGTTTTGATTACTAATTTTCAGTGCCTAATTTATATTTAGGTTATGAGGCAGGTTCAGACTATAAGATTTTAACCTTCTGGGAAGATAATTCCAACTTTTTAATAAAATTGACAACTCAAATTAAATCTCCCTCAATCCAAAATTTAAGCACAACATTTAGAATAGGTTGGGGTATTTCTAAAGAGTTTCATAATCCTAAGGCATCCCCTACCTCTCTTCCTTTGACTTCCAGAAATAAGTGTTCAACTTTGAATCAATCTCAATTGAAAATTTAAATTTTAATCCTTTGATATCTTTCCTTGAAAGTTTAAAATAAAATTTCTATCATTATTTTAATCAAGAGTTTTCTTAGGAGACTTTAATTTTATATGATGTAATTAACAACGAGGGTTTACGCTGAAAGGAGATTTAGAAATCCATATCAAATTTTTAGAAATTAAGTTTTTTTAATTCAATTAATTATCTTTAATAAAATCAAAGTCAATAATCGTTATGATCATATTCTAGTAATTAATAATATATGATATTTTCTTCCTCCGAGGAGATATATCATTCGTTAAAATGACTTCAAAGATGAAATTAATAATTTCATATCCAAATTATTGTAACTAAATATTTGATTGAACACTAATTTGACCCTTCAGGGTTATATGTAGTTCTTTCATGAATTTGGCTTCAATATTCAAGATAGAGTTTACAATTCTAAGTCTGAAACCATTAGGAGATCTTATTTTCACCTTTTGAGGTGATATATTATTTCAAATGGATGTTTGATTTGAAAATTAAAATTCAAAAGTCAATTTCATACTTTTCCTAAAGAAAATTAACTTTTCAAAACTCAACTTTCCAACACTTTTCAATCAAGCACCTAGAGAAAATACTAAACAAGATCTAATTAAATATTCCATATATGCACTGAAGGGGTTTAACCACATACTTTATCATCTAAGGGAGACTACGACTAGAACATTATCAATATAGTTATTAGGAATACTAATCTAATCCAACATCAGCCATTTGTCCAATCCCTAAATCAAAATGCTCGTATAATCCATCATGTTCTCTAAACTTTCTTTCTTCCTAAAGTTGGAGAAAAGGTAAATAACACTCCTCTCTTGTATGTAGTCACCAACCTAATCATGTCTGACACTATTTTTGATGAATCCCAAATGATCATTTCTTATCTACATAACCTTACTTCCCTTCGCTCATGCTCAACCTGCCATAAGCACAACCTTGCACTAGGTCACCTAATTGCATATGTGTTGGACTAAAAATATTAGCTTATATATCCCGCACCAACAGACAAATTTCCTATTTTCTACTTCGATGGCTTTTTTGTCTTCTTTCATCATCACCAAGGGGATTAGCCCGAAGAAGAACAATATTTTGATAAGGAAGGGGGAGTTAGTCCAGCACCAGCACCAGTACCAACACTAACACCATAATACAAATTATATATCTACGAGGAGGAAATAAAATGATTTAATTAATTAAAGAATATACTGGATAAACATATTTAGTAGTAGTAGCAGTAGCATGAGACCAACATGGCATGATTTGGTGAGCAATTTAATACGACTTAACGCTATTTCCAACCACCACCTGATCAGGGTTCCTACTTCTAGGATTTCTTTTTTGTTTATTTATAGTCTTTCTTTTATATTTGTGTTACATTTTTTGTTATTTTTGTCTTTCTCTCCTTTTTGTGATGTCAAAAGGGAGAGTAGTTAATTGTTTGTATTTTATGTTTTTCCCTATAATCTATTTTTTAAAATAAAAATTATATGCTTGTGTGTTCATCTGTGTTTTTAACGTATAAAAAAAAAATGATAAATACATAATTTTTTGTTACTTCCCCTATTTTTCAAAAATATCTCATATAGTGAGGGGAAGTTGGGAGAAAATATAAGCTCATACAATTTCAACCAAAAATATTTACCATCATCAAGAATAGAGAGATTGTTGCAATCTGGGATCTTGAGCTTATGATTTTGATGAATAATAAATATTATTGATTATTTTTTATTTTACCTAGTATTTTATATTATGTATATATTTTATGTGTACTAACATTTTAGGTACATCGTACACAGTGTAAAAAGATTTAGAGCTAATGTTTGGGCAGAATAGGATGACAAAGAATTTGTAATATTTGATTCTTTTATTTTTAAATTTCTTGATTCATAGTCCTTTAAAAGGTGTATGTTACGTTGGTGATCATGCAAACACACATAGGGGAGTGATAAAATAATTTTTAAAATTTTGAACTAATTATACTATGTAATCCAAATCATAATGTATGATTAGATGCTTCCGAAATGACTTATAATGGCTAATTTTTAATAATTTTCTTAGAATAAACCATACTATATTTTCTGTTCAAAATAGAAAACCTAATCTCCAATCAAAATTAAGTAAGCTTTTTTAATATCGATATCTAAACTAATTGTACTGTACGATCCCGTTCATATAATTTGATATTTGAAACTTGCTTACTTAAATCTCCATGATTGGTTAATCAAATCAAGGGTTAATTAATATAGTAGATCAAACTGCATAATTTTTAGATCATATTGTATGAAGAAGTTCATCCCGATGATCATCTTATATAAAATCTTAATTTTTGTGTTGCAAATATGATTTTATGGATTATAATTTTGATGATAGCAAACACTTCTATTTCTCTATGACTGCCTTGTCTATTAACATTTCAGGTCCACATGATCATACTGCAATTTGAACCAGCTCAAGATTGGGTAGACTAGGTCTGAGTCAGTATGTATACTTTTTCCTTTCTTGAGTCTATTGTAAATGAAGTAATTTCTAATGTTGAGTCTAGTAATTAGGTTGTTAAGCCTAAGTTAATGTCCCAAGGCTACCAAGAGGGGGGTGAATTGGTAGTTTAAAAATTTTAAACCCTCCTTTTAAAATTATGTTGAACCGAAATGAAAATGTTTCTTTTAAGTTTTTGTAGAAAAAGTTTTTCAACCACAAAGTTTTTAAGACTAAAAATAAAATGCGGAAACGTAAAAACAGTAAAGTAAATGACACCAGATTTATAGTGGTTCGGTCTAAAACCAGACCTACATCCACTCTCCAGAGGCACCCTCTGAGTATTGCACTAATACCAATAGTGACTCTCCTTTTGCACCCAATGCAAGGCAGAGAAGCCTTTACAACACACTCTTTTCACCACTACCCGGTGCGGCAGAGAACCGTCGTCCTTTTACACAATCCTCAGTGTTGGCAGAGAACCATCATCCTTTCACACAATTCCCAGTGTTGGCAGAGAACCGTCGTCCTTTCACACAATCCCCAGTGTTGATAGAGAACCGTCGTCCTTTCACACTCTCCTAGTGTGGGCAGAGAACCCTTCGGCTATTTACACTCTCCAAGTGAAGGCAGCGAACCCTTCAGCTATTTACACTCTCCAAATGAAGACAGCGAACCCTTCGGCTATTCACACTCTCCAAGTGTAGGCAGCGAACCCTTCGGCTATTCACACTCTCCAAGTATCGGCAGCGAACCGGATCTCCTTGACAGATCTTCTCACAAGAATCTAGAAGGAAGAAAGAAAAGAGTGAAGTAATCCAAATTCACAAGTAGAGATTCTTACCTTTGAACTCCAAGGAAAGCCTTCATGCTCCAATGGTAGGAATCCTCCTTTGAATGCACTCTCACACTCTCTTCTTAGCTATTCTCTCAAGAGGCACGAAGATCAAATGACAAAAAGATTGGGTGGCAGTCTAATTTGGACTATTTATACAAAAGACAAGAAAAATAGCCTAAAAACTGTAAGTATTCAATTCTGTACGTAGTGGATCGTCCCGTATGATCGTGGATCGTCCTGGACGATTTTACTTAAAAGCCTTGAAACGAACCTATTTTCATATGTGTACGAAATATTGTCGTACAAGCTGATCGTCCCATACGAACTAAGTTCGTCCGGTACGAACGGTTATTACAAGGTCGGTTCTAGAAACTGTAGAAAATTGTCCTAAGTCGGTTGTATCGTCTGGACTAAAATTGGTTCGTCCGGACAAAATTTTTACAGAGAACAAATCGTCCTGGACGATAATAAATTTCGTATGGATGAAAATTTTACAGAGAGCAACTCGTTTTTGACGATAATTAATTTTGTCTGGACGAAAATTTTACTGAGACCAGATCGTCCTGGACGATAATTAATTTCGTCCCGGACGAATAGGACTTAGAAAATTTTTCATGCCAGTTCCTATTCGTTCCATATGCTCAATAGGAGATAACTGTCTGATCGTCCCGTACGATCAGTATAAATTTTATATGATCTCCTTATGTGTGTGTGCATGTTTTTATTTATTCAATTACAATCACTCCCTTTCAAAATTAATTCAAAGAAAAGTACAAGCTTCAAATTTACAAAGTATTTCATGTTGAATTTGATTTGAAGTCTTCGTAGTCTGGAGTTAGATTTTCCTGAAATATTAGTACACACAAGAGCAAATACAAATCTTCTAAAATTGTTAGGAGATAACTACACATTTGAACAATAATGTTTGGAATCATCAAAACTATATAAGTTGCAAAAATGTAAAGCATTCAAATAGCAACTATCTTAACAATCTCCCCCTTTTTGATGATGGCAAAACAATTATTATTTGTATGGTTTTAATTTAAACAAATCTCTTAAACTCCCCCTGAATTGATGAATACATGAAAATAAGGAGGCATTTTAAACCAAAGAATTCAATATTTTTGTTTTTAAAAAATTTTTAACAAAATAACACAAGCCAAAGACACAAAGTCAAATACAAAATAAAAATGCTTTTAACAAAATAACACAAGCCAAAGACACAAAGTCAAATACAAAATCAAAATGCAACTGAAAACATACAAATACAAATTTCTCCTCCTTTTTGACAACAACAAAAAGTGAAGAAGAAATAGACAAGAAATGTAAGTAATGATATGAAATTCATTTGAAAATTTAATCTAAATGGTGATTGACATAAGGTATGCAATCTAAAACTAATAACATTAGGTAAATCATAGAAATTTATAGAATTTAAGAAGTGATATAACATTGTAAGTAAGAAGAATTTGTCAAACATGATTCAATTTAGACATTTGAATATAGAAAATCATTACAAGAGAGATGAATAAAAATTCTATATTTCAAAGTTCAATAGAAGATAAATGAACATAAGATCAATTTGAATTAAGAGATTGAAAGAATTTGGAAAGGAGAGAATTACCACAAGTGGCGTTTTGCGCATCTTTTTCAAATTTTTGGCACATTTTTGTGCATCTTTTGACATTGGGCTAATTTTGTGTCTCTTTTACATATTTGCGAACCTTTGCGCAAACCTTTTGATTTTTGTAGTTTTTGTACAATTTTCAAGAGTAATTGAAACCAATTCTTTCCAAGATCAATAATATAAAATTTCAAATTTTTCTAAGTGCATAAATATCACTTGAGCAAAGAAATACAAAATAAATAAACATCTAAATTGCAATAATAATATTAACTTTTATGTAGTCTAAATGAATAGACATGAATTTAAAAATTCTAATTATAACAAGTTATAAACAAAGTTTAAATTTAGAAAGACTAGATTTTCTAATGTAATTAATCTCAAATCACAATCTAATTTAAGCACAATTAAGATTAAATAAGACTAATGAAATTCATAAAAATTAAGTACATTCCAAAAACAAACCAAAATTAAATCAACTACGACATGTATTGATATTAATGAGAAAGATTACATGATCATTTCATAATATCAAAACAATAACAAAAATAAGAAACATAAACAAACATAACTAAGACAAATACTAAAATAAACACTAACACAACAAACATTTAAAACAAACACAAGTACAACAAACACAAAATCATCTCTCATTCTTTACTCTTCTGGAGGAGGAGGAGGAGGAGGAATGCCACCAAAAAGGTTGAAGTAGGAGGCCATCAACATAACATTGGTATTGATTTCATGTACTTCATTTTTGATACTACCAATGTCCTGTTGTTGCTGCATAAGTTTGTACACATCGTCCAGTACGAAAAATTTCGTCCTGGACGATTTCCACACATTTTGGATATTTTGAATTTTTATCAAACTAAAACAAACTAAACATTCAAAACACAGAAAACAAAGATTAAATCATAGACTTTAAAATAAACTCATTCAACACACTCAAAAATCACAAAATTCAAAACAAAAATCAAAGACAAATAAACTAAGAAAACATAAATATCAATGTTGCAAAAATATTTTTATTTAAGCATTCAAATCAATAACAACAAGCATTGTTCTTAATGTACTGAAGGTATCAAAGGCTAAAGGTTTTGTAAAAATGTCTGCAAGTTGATTTTCAGTTGAAACATGTGTGAGTTCAATTTCTCCCTTGGATACATGATCGCTTATGAAATGATGCCTTATGTCAATGTGTTTGGTTCTAGAATGTTGAATAGGATTTTTGGAAATGCAAATAGCACTAGTATTGTCACAATAAATTGGAATAGTGCCTATAGTTAATCCTAAATCAATCAACTGTTGTTTTAACCAAAGTACTTGTGCCACACAACTTCCTAATGCAATGTATTCTGCTTCTGCAGTAGATAGGGCTACTAAATTTTGTTTTCTACTGGACCAAGAAATTAATGAATTTCCAATGAATTGACATGTTCCAGAAGTGCTTTTTCTATCCACTCTATAGCCTGCAAAGTCAGAATCTGAATAACCAACAATTTCAAATGAAGAGCTAAACTTAGAATACCAAATTCCTAAGTT
Source organism: Dendrobium nobile (assembly GCA_022539455.1). Taxonomy (NCBI): domain Eukaryota; kingdom Viridiplantae; phylum Streptophyta; class Magnoliopsida; order Asparagales; family Orchidaceae; genus Dendrobium; species Dendrobium nobile. The sequence goes on from CM039720.1 coordinate 23,109,505, forward strand.
TTGAGTTCCTAGTAAGTATCTTAAAATCCTTTTCACTGCTGTCAAATGTGATTCTTTTGGATCTGATTGAAATCTAGCACATAAGCAAACATTGAACATAATATCTTGTCAGCTAGCAGTCAAGTAAAACAAAGATTCAATTATCCCTCTATATTTCTTTTGATCAACAGATTTACTCTTAAGGTCCTTATCCAACTGAACTAAGGAACTCATTGGTGTACTAACAGGTTTAGCATTGTCCATTTCATATTTCTTGAGGATGTCCTTAATATATTTAGTTTGGCTAAGAAATGTTCCTTCCTCAAGTTGCTTAATGCTAAAACCTAGAAAGTAATTTAGATCTCCCATTAGACTCATTTTAAATTCATTACTCATTATTTTAGAAAAATCATCACAAAGATTTTTATTTGAAGATCCAAAGATGATATCATCCACATAAATTTGAACAATGAGTATATCATTTTCAAATTTCTTTAGAAAGAGAGTTGTATCCACACTTCCTTTTTCAAAAGATCTTTCAAGTAGGAAGGTGCTCAATCTCTCATACCAAGCTCTAGGTGCCTGTTTCAATCCATATAATGCCTTTTTTAACTTGAAAATATGATTTGGGTATTTTGAATTTTTAAACTCTGGAGGTTGTTCTACAAAAACATCTTCTTCAATAACCCCATTCAAAAAGGCACTTTTGACATCCATTTGAAACAATTTAAAACTTTAAAAACAGGCAAATGCAAGTAAAACCCTAATTGCTTCAAGTCTTGCTACAGGGGCAAAGGTCTTCTCAAAATCAATTCCTTCAATTTGATTATACCCCTTAGCAACTAATCTAGCCTTATTTCTAATGATTACTCCTGAGTCATTCATTTTATTTTTGAACACCCACTTGATTCCAACAACACTTTGATCTTTTGGCCTTGTAGTTAATTCCCAAACTTTATTTCTTACAAATTGATTCAACTTTTCTTGCATGGCCAATATCCAAAATTCATCAGAAAGTGCTTGATCAATATTAGTGGGTTCTATTGTTGAAATAAAGGCTGAATGATTGACTTCCTTGTTTAATCCACGCCTAGTTCTAACACCCTCATTAGGTTCATCTATAATCAATTCTCTTGAGTGGTTTTTAGAAAATCTCAAATCTCTAGGCAAAGGGTTTTCTCTTTCTAAATTTTCTTCCAAATTTAATATATCAATCTTTTGGGAGTTTTCCTCAATCTCTTCTTCAACAACATTTGACTCTTCCAAAATTCCAGATTCATCAAATACAACATGTGTGGTTTCTTCAATGATTAAAGTTCTTTTGTTGAATACCCTATAAGATTTTTCAACACTTGAATATCCAACAAAAATTCCTTCATCTGATTTTGGATCAAATTTTCCTAAGGCAGATTTTCCATTGTTATGAATGAACACCTTGCAACCAAAAACATGCAAATGAGACAAGTTAGGTGTTCTACCTTTTAGCAACTCATAGGGTGTTTTATTTAAATTTGATCTCACATTCACCCTATTCAGAACATAACATGCAGTGCTAACCGCCTCAGCCCAAAAATATCTAGGAAGTGAGTATTCTGCTAACATTGCTCGGGCGGCTTCTATTAATGTTCTGTTTTTCCTTTCAACTACCCCATTTTGTTGAGGGGTTCTAGGTGCAGAAAAATTGTGATCAATCCCTTTTTCTTTATAAAATTTTTCAAATCTTTCATTTTCAAATTCTCCTCCATGATCACTTTGTAAAGAAATTATTTCACATCCTAGTTCTCTTTGAATCCAAGTTGAAAAATTTTTGAATTCCTCAAATGATTCACTTTTATGAAAAAGAAATCTAACCCAAGTGAATCTTAAGAAATCATCCACTATAACAAATCCGTATACCTTCCCTACTAGACTTACAGTTCTTACTGGTCCAAAAAGATCCATGTGAAGTATTTCTAAATGTTTACTAGTTCTAAGATCCTTATTGGACTTAAAAGAGGACTTCACTTGTTTTCCTAATTGAATGCATCACAAAGGTGGTCCTTAGTAAAGTCTAGTTTTGGTATACCTCTCACTAAGTTCTTTTGGGTAATTCTTCTAAGGTTTTTCATACTAGAATGACAAAGTCTCCTATGCCAAAGTCATGATTCATCAGAAATAGTTTTCAAATAAAAAGCAGTAGGAGATTGAATAGAATTCAAATCTAGCATGTAAACATTGTTTACCTTTTTTCCATTTAAAACTTCTTTTTCATTTAGGCTTAATATGCAGCTAGTAGGTAAAAATTTCACATTATAGCCCTTATCACATAACTGACTTATACTTAACAGATTATATTTTAAGCCTTCAACCAATAACACATTATCTATGAAAAAGTTTTTGAAATTTCCAATAATACCAGATCCAATCACTTTCTTTGTTGTATTATCTCCAAGTGTAACCTTGCCTCCACTCCTGGCTTCCAGCATTATGAATTGAGCAGTATCTCCAGTCATATGCTTTGAACATCCGCTGTCCAGGTACCATATGCTCCCACGAGGTCTTGTGTGAGAGCACTCCTGCAAAACTCTCAAATGTTAGGCCTGGGAACCCAAACAAGTTTGGGTTCACCTTTTAGCAATTTATAATCAGATGCATGTATGATATGTCTAGGTTTATACATCTTAGGTCTCCACACCAAATTAGATTTCATCTTCAAAGTACAGGTGTGAGCTATATGTCCCAAAAATCCACAATTATTACATTTAACATTAGGAAAAATATTCTTAAGTTTTCTTCCATATGATTGTCTTCTAAGGGATTTCATGAATTTAGGATAATATTTAGGATTTGTAAAATCTTCAAGTTTAGGGGGTTTCCTATTATCCTCGAGAGCTCTTATTATGAGTTTGTAAAATGAATTCATATCTTCCAAGATTCGATTGGTATAATTGATTCTATATGTCTTGCTCTCAGATTCATCCTTAAAATTCTTAAATTCTTTTTCAAGATCAGCATAGGATGTTTTTAAAGTTTCAAAATTTTTATTCAAGTCATCATATTCATCAAGTAGTTTCATGTAGTTGTCATCTATTAAAGCATGATCTTTCCTAAGGATTTCGTGTTCCTTCTTGAGCTCTTCAAATTCTAAACTTACACTAGCATGCATCTTCTTCATTTTCCTATATGCATCATGCATGTGTTCAGAAACTTCAAATAATTCATCATAAGTTAAGTCACATATCTCTTCTTGATCTGATTGATCAACATTATCTGCCATCAAGCAAAGGTTGGTGACTTCTTCTTCTTTTTCAGTCTCAGATGAGTCTGAAGCTGAGTCCGCCCAGAAAGCTCTTTGAAATTTTTTTTTGCCCTTCTTTACCATTGGTTTCTCCTCCACCTTCTCCTTGCTAGGAGTGGCCTTGAGTTTTGGGCATTCAGTCTTTATATGACCTGGTTTCCTTCATTCATAATAATTTACTTCATTAGAAACCTTGCCATTTCTGTTAAACTTACCTCTGTTCTATTGCTGGCGTCTCTTCTGCTTCCTCTTTAAAAAGCTTCTGAATTGTCTAGTCATCAGTGCAAAATCATCTTCATCCTCAGGTTGTGAGTGTTCACTCTCTGACTCTTCCACTTTTAATGCAATATTTTTCTCCTTTCGTGGTTCACCTGCATCAATCTTTCTTTGACTTACTCCTTGCTCATAAGCAATGAGTGAAACAAGAAGATTGTCAATAGAATATATGTTTAGATCTTTAGACTCTATAATTGCAGTAATTTTAGCATCATAAGTAGTAGGTAAACATCGAAGAATTTTATTGACCATTTCAGCATTTGTTAATTCCCTACCAAGTGCATGCAAAGAAGTGACAATTTGTGTGAATCTTGTGTACATGTCAGAAATAGATTCATTAGGTTTCATGCGAAACAATTCATAGTCATGTAACAAGATATTGAGTCTTGATTGCTTAACCTCATTTGTCCCTTCATAAGTTATACAAAGTCTATCCCATATGTCCTTTCCGCTTTTGTAAGTGGAAACCCGCATGTAGTCTTCAGATTTTAAAGCACAAAAGAAACTATTTAAACATTTGGCATTTAATTGTGCTAAGTCACGTTCTTCTATAGTCCAATTTGCAAAAGGTGTTTCTACCCTAACTCCATCAACTAATCTAGTTGGTTTTGTGTAACCTTCCTGAACTAGGATCCACATGCGATAATCAAGTGACTGTAAGAAAGTAGACATGCGTGTTTTCCAAAAATCAAAAGGAATATTGGCAAACAGTGGAGGTCTAGTGATAGAGTAACCTTCAGGTGTGTTTCGGTTTCCGAATGTAGCCATCTACGTTAATAAAAAAGTAGTTCAAACTTATGATTTTGAAACGAGGCTCTGATACCACTTGTTGAGTCTAGTAATTAGGTTGTTAAGCCTAAGTTAATGTCCCAAGGCTACCAAGAGGGGGGGTGAATTGGTAGTTTAAAAATTTTAAACCCTCCTTTTAAAATTTTGTTGAACCGAAATGAAAATATTTCTTTTAAGTTTTTGTAGAAAAAGTTTTTCAACCACAGAGTTTTTAAGACTAAAAATAAAATGCGGAAACGTAAAAACAGTAAAGTAAATGACACCAGATTTATAGTGGTTCGGTCTAAAGCCAGACCTACATCCACTCCCCAGAGGCACCATCTGAGTATTGCACTAATACCAATAGTGACTCTCCTTTTGCACCCACAGCAAGGCGGAGAAGCCTTTACAACACACTCTTTTGATCACTACCCGGTGCGGCAGAGAACCGTCGTACTTTTACACAATCCCCAGTGTTGGCAGAGAACTGTCGTCCTTTCACACAATCCCCAGTATTGGTAGAGAACCATCGTCCTTCCACACAATCCCCAGTGTTGGCAGAGAACCATCGTCCTTTCACACTCTCCTAGTGTGGGCAGAGAACCCTTCGGCTATTTACACTCTCCAAGTGAAGGCAGCGAACCCTTCGGCTATTTACACTCTCCAAGTGAAGGCAGCGAACCCTTCGGTTATTCACACTCTCCAAGTGTAGGCAGCGAACCCTTCAGCTATTCAAACTCTCCAAGTGTCGGCAGTGAACCGGATCTCCTTGACAGATCTTCTCATAAGAAATCTAGAAGGAAGAAAGAAAAGAGTGAAGTAATCCAAATTCACAAGTAGAGATTCTTACCTTTGAACTCCAAGTGAAGCCTTCACGCTCCAGTGGTAGGAATCCTCCTTTGAATGCACTCTCACACTCTCTTCTTAGCTATTCTCTCAAGAGACACAAAGATCAAATGACAAAAAGATTGGGTGGCAGTCTAATTTGGACTATTTATACAAAAGATAAGAAAAACCGCCCAAAAACTGCAAGTATTCAATTCTGTACGCAGTGGATCGTCCCGTACAATCGTGGATCGTCCTGGACGATTTTACTTAAAAGCCTTGAAACGAACCTATTTTCATATGTGTACGAAATATTTTTTTACAAGCTGATCGTCCCGTACGAACTAAGTTCGTCCGGTACGAACGGTTATTACAAGGTCAGTTCTAGAAACTGCAGAAAACCGTCCTAAGTCGGTTGTATCGTCTGGACGAAAATTGGTTCGTCCGGACGAAATTTTTACAGAGAACAGATCGTCCTGGACGATAATAAATTTCGTCTGGATGAAAATTTTACAGAGAGCAACTCGTTTTTGACGATAATTAATTTCGTCTGGACAAAAATTTTACAGAGACCAGATCGTCCTGGACGATAATTAATTTCACCCCGGACCAATAGGACTTAGAAAATTTTTCAAGCCAGTTCCTATTCGTTCCATGTGCTTAATAGGAGATAACTGTCTGATCGTCCCGTACGATCAGTATAAATTTTATATGATCTCCTTATGTGTGTGTGTATGTTTTTATTTTCTCAATTACAGTCACTCCCTTTCAAAATTAATTCAAAGAAAAATACAAGCTTCAAATTTACAAAGTATTTCATGTTGAATTTGATTTGAAGTCTTCGTAGTCTGGAGTTAGATTTTCCTGAAATGATAGTACACATAAGAGCAAATACAAATCTTCTAAAATTGTTAAGAGATAACTACACATTTGAACAATAATGTTTGGAATCATCAAAACTATATAAGTTGCAAAAATGTAAAGCATTCAAATAGCAACTATCTTAACATCTAATGCTAAGTAACTTTGCACACACACATTTGGGGGGAATTTTTTTGACTACTTTTAGAGTTCTCTTTTTTTTCTCACATCATCTGGGATGATCCAAAAATTATCCTGAATGATCAGCTAAAAATAGAAACCCTAATTAGGACATCCTGGTTAAGGCAGCCATCATTAAGCACATTATTCTGGACGATCTTTATATCGGCCGGGACGATAGGCTCAAATAAAAAAGAATCAACCACTAGAACTATTTAGACATTATTTATTTTTGAACATCGTCCAGGACATCGTCAAGGACTTGGGCCACACAACTTCTTAAGGCAATGTACTCAACTTTAGCAGTGGAAAGTGCAACAGAGTTTTATTTTCTACTAGACTAGGAGACTAAAGGTTGTCCTATGAATTGGCAAGTTCCAGAAGTACTCTTTCTATCCATCCTACATCCCGTAAAATCAGAATTAGAATATCCATTAATTTTAAAAGAAGTACTGTGCATAGGATATCAGATTCCTAAGTTTTAGGTCCCCAAAAGATATCTAAGAATTCTCTTAACTACAGCCAGGTGGGATTCTTTAGGATCAGCTTGAAATCTAGCATAGAGACAAACACTAAATATTATATCAGGTTGACTACTAGTCAGGTAAAGTAAAGATTCAATCATCCCTCTATACTTCTTATGATCAATAGATTTTCCACTTGTGTCCTTATCCAATTGCATATTAGAAATCATGAGAGTATTTATTGGCTTAGTTTTATCTATTTCATATTTCTTTAATATGTCCTAATGTACTTTAATTGACTTATAAAGGTTCCATCATCCAATTATCTTATGTTAAATCCCAAAAAGTAAGACAACTCTCCCATCATACTCATCTCAAACTCCTTACTCATTATTTTAGAAAAATCATCACATAACTTTTTATCAGAAGATCCAAAAAGTATATCATCAACATAGATTTGAACAATGAGTAACTCATCTCCAACTTTCCTTAGAAAAAGGGCAGAGTCAATACTTCCCTTAACAAAATCTCTCTTCAGTAAAAATGTGCTAAGCCTCTCATAACAAGCTCTTGGTGCTTGATAATCCATATAAAGCCTTTCTTAGTTTGAAAACATAATTTGAAAATTGGAAACTCTCAAAACCTAGGGGTTGCTCTACAAATACATCCTCTTTTATTATCCCATTTAAAAAGACACTCTTCACATCCATTTGGTAAAGCTTAAATCCCTTATAATAGGCAAAGGCTAGTAGCACTCTAATGACTTCCAATCTAGCTACATGGGCAAAGGTCTCCTCAAAATCAATCTTTTATATTTGGTTGTACCACTTAGCTACCAATCTTGCCTTATTCCTAACCACCACACCAAAATCATTCATCTTTTTCTTAAAGATCCATTTGGTTCCAACTATACATTATTCCTTTGGTCTTTCTACAAGCTCCCAAACATCATTCATAACAAATTTGTTTAATTTCTCTTGCATAGCTAAGATCCAAAACTCATCAAATAAGGCTTGATTAATGTTCGTGGGTTCAGTCATTGAGATAAAGGCAGAGTGGTACACTTCCTTTCTAAGTCCATACCTAGTCTTAACACCTTCAAAGGGGTCTCTTAAGATCAGTTCTTTAGGATGACTCAAAAAATATCTTCAATCCCTAGGCAAAGTGTGGTAGGATCAACCCTTTCCTCTAGATTTGAATTTTCTACTCTTTGGGTAATCTCTCCTACTCCTTTTGCTCTCTTCTCCAAAATTTCAACTCCTTTGGAAATCTCTCTAACACCATCTTCATCCTCAATTCTAGACTCCTTAGGATCAAATTCATCAAACACTATATGAATAGTTTCCTCCACCACCAACGTCCCTTTATTAAACACCCTAAAGGATTTCCCAACACTTGAGTAACCTAAGAACACTCCATCAGATTTTGGGTCAAGTTTTTCTAAGTGTGACTTTCCATTGTTATGAATGAAAATCCTACAACCAAAGACATGGAGGTGGGAAAGGTTGGGTGTTCAACCCTTAATTATCTCATAGGGTGTTTTATCAAGTTTGGCTCTAACATTCACCTTATTCAACACATAACAAGCTGTGTTTACTACTTCAGCCCAAAAGTGAAAGACTTTCACTGTTGAAGGTATTCTGGGAGAGAAAAAAGAGAGATCATAGAGAGTGGAGATGGAGAATTTAAGGTTTGCGAGAGGGAAAAGTAATATAGTTTCACACGATCACTCTAATCAAGCTTGCACCTTGATTCCTTCATAGGGCTCTATAGATCTGCTTGGGCTGCTTTGGGAAGAAAGCTTCAAGGACAAAGTTCGAGGTTCTCTGCCTTCACCAATAGGGTACAAAAGGATTGCAAGGAACTCTCCTTCACCAGGAGAGTGAAAAAGCATCCAGGTTTGCTTCCTTCACAGGAGGGTGAAAAGAGCTTCCAGAGTTATCTACCTCACCAAGAGGGTGAAAATGATTCCAGTTCTTCGCTGTACTAGATTTTATCCGCCATGTTATGGGGAAAAAAGGAGAGACACTACGAGTTAGTGCAATACCTGAAGTGGATGACTCCAGGACATGGATGTGGGTCATTATTTGACCAAACCACAATACAATTTTGGTGTGCTCATTCTAATATTTATTTTTTATATTTTACTTTTATACAACTTATTTTCCTAAAAATTACATGTTGAAAAAATTTGTAGTTGATGTTATATTGATTTGTTTAAATTATCATCATGTTTTTGTAATTATCATTTAATTAATTTTCTTTCGTATCGGGTGATAAAATTATTTATTTTAAGTTATTGAAAAATTTCAAAAAGAACTTATTCTTGTTAAAGTTATTTTAAAATAATCAATTCACCCCCTCTTGGTGTGTCTAGGGATAGTTCAATGAGGCTCAACACCCTCCATTGAACTTTCAATAACTTTCTTAAAATTGATAATTTTAAATGGAATCGATGAGATCAAAATTATTGGGGATTTGTAGCTTGTGATCAATCAGGTAGCTAGAATTTATAAAGTGTTGAAAGAAACTATGTTTACTTATTATCAATATATGATTTATTTGCTAGAACAAATTCCAAATATGACATTATATAAAATTTCACATGGGAATAATTCTACGACATATGCCTTCACTAAGTTAGTCTAAGCACTATCATGTACCAAAGAAGATTAAATTTTATAGAAGTCCAAGGCCAAAAAAAATTTATCTCCAATAGACTTTAAATATATAAATTAAAAATCATCAACTGAGGTGAATATTATTTTAGCAGCAAATTATAAATTGGTAGATTAGAGAAAATCTTTTATCAAATACTTACAAGAAAATAAGCTCCCTCGTAAAAATTAATAGCTGATCACATCAAAGAAGATCATTATCTTACGCTCTTATTAACGATGCCTTATATTTAAGATTATTCAATTAGATGTGGTTGTGGTGTTGCAAATCTAATTTTATGGATTAGAATTTTGATGATAGCAAACATTCATGATTTTCTATGACTGCCTTGCCTACTAACTTTTCTGATCTACAAGATCAAGTGCCACTCAAGCCAGCTCAAGATTGGGTAGATTAAGTCTGAGTCAGTTTGTATTTTTTCCTTTTCTTGAGTCTATTGTAAATAAAGTGGTTCCTGATGCTAAGTAACCTTGCGCACACACACTTGGGGGATTTCTTTGTATGACTTAGAGTTCTCTATTTTGAGTACATCATCCAGGACAATTCCCATATCGGCCAGGACGATCAGACTAAAAATAGAAACCCTATTAGGGCATCCTTGTTAAGGCAGCCGTCATTAAGTACATCGTCCTATACGATTTTGTATCGGACGGGATGATAGGCTCAAAACAAAAAGAATCAGCTGCTTGATCTATTTAGGTATTAGTTATTTTTGTACATCGTTCAGGGCATCGTCCTAGATCGGCCTGGCCGATCCAACACAATTATGCCTAAATTAATCTAGTATTTAAGGAAAGTAATTAAGATTTGATTACACGATCACATCGTCCTGCATGATCGCAGGATCGGCCGAGACGATCCACTAGACAATTGGACATCGAACAACTCTTATTCAGGGCGATGTTCAGGACGATAGTCCACGATTTGTACAGATCGGTTAGGACGATATTTTATCATCCTGAACGATATGAACAAATTTCTTCTAATCGTCCCGAATCATCTTGGCTGATTGGGCTTAATTTACACTAATCGACCATGATGATATACATATCATCATGGACAATAAAGTAGGCAAGTTGCAATTAATGAGCTCATTTTGAGCTCTTCTATTTATGCTTGGACAAGGCACTTAGTAAGTGTCTTTGGCAGGGCCCGGCTACTCCGCCGCACAGGGGAAGGTGGAAGTGATTATGTAAGGGCTTCTCCACCTAGTTGTGGGGGCTAAGGGAGAGACACTAAGTTTAGTGCAATACTCAGAAGGTGCCTCCGAGGAGTGGACATAGGTCAAGGTTTGATCGAACCACTATAAATCTGGTGTGTTCTTTCTTTTATTATTTTCGCATTTAACTTTTGCACCTTGATTTTTATTATGATGATTTTGGTTTTTTATTACGATTTTGATATAAAGATTTTATAAATACCAATTCACCCCCCCCATCTTGGTTAGCCTTGGGCTAGTTCATAAGGGCTTAATATCCCTAATGAACTTTCAAGTGATATCAGAGCAGGATTCATAAAAATGAGTTCTTGAAAACTTTTGAATTTTGATCCATGACTAATTTTTATAATTGAAATATTACGAAAGGTTATTCAATCACCATACCACCTTTGTTTGAAAATATTACATTTGATTTTTGGAAAATTTATATGTCTACTTTCTTGCAATCAATTGATTATCGAATGTAGTATATGATTTTAACTCGTTATTCTATACCGTCATGTGTTATAGATGGAATTAAAACTGATATTCCTTTTAATTAATGGAATAGGGAAGAACAAATTAATGCTTAATTGAATGCAAATTCTTTAAATTATTTTTTTTTTTTACTTTAAATTCTAAAGATTGTATGTTATTATCCACATGCACTACTGGTAAGGAAATTTAGGATAAATTGCACACCATATACGAAGGCACTAGTGAAATCAAGAAGTCCAAGTTGAATATTTTAATGCATGATTATGAACTATTTTGCATGAAACCTTATGAGACAATCTTAGATATGTATACTAGGTTTATTCAAATTGTGACATCATTGTTTGATTTAGGTAAAGAGTTTTCAAACTTTGAAAAAGTTAATAAAATTCTGCGATATCTACTTGATAAGTTTGATGCTAAAGTTATTGTTATTTGTGAATAAAAAAATTTGAATTAATATTCTATTAATAATTTGATTGGCTCACTCATTGCCTACGAGCAAAGTTTGGGTCAAAGACTTTTGGATACATGAGAGATAATAATTCTAAACGCTGAAAACATGGAGAAAAGTGGCTTAGTTTGTGACGAAAGCGATGACTTGTCAAGCAAATTAAAAGCCTCACCAAAGCATAAGCATCAACAAAAGTGGAATAAAGATAAAAATGGTGAAAATATTAAGATTTCTTTTGACGTTGTTTACTTTGGATGTAGGAAGCCTGGACATATAAAAAATTAGCGCAATAATTTGAGAACTCTTCTTACAAAAGAAAAAGTAAAGCTAAGCAAATTATAAAAATGACAAATGATGAAAAATAAAAAATCTCCTGGATAGACCTAGCTTCTGAATCATCAGACCAGGAGCAAGATAATGTGTAAACCATTATTCGTGTGCTTTATTTTATTTTTTGGTTCTTTTTTGTGTATTTTCTGTGTTTTTTTTTCTTTCTTTGGATTTATTTATTTTCATTCTTTGTACTTTCTATTGCGAATCTATTTTAATGGTTTATGAATTTGATGATAGCAAATACTCTTATTTTTCTACAACTGCATTATCTACTGACATTTCAGGTTCACACGATCGGACTGCAATTTGGAATCAGCTCAAGATTGGGTAGACTAGGTCTGAGTCAGTTTTACCTTTTTTCCTTTCTTGAGTCTATTGTATTTAGTGTGGCTCCTGATGATTTGTAACTTGGAAGATTTTCTGTTGTTCCCTAAAAAATTTTGTTTTTGGTAACATCGTCCGGGATGATATTTATATCATCCTGGACGATCTGTCCAAAAGCAGAAACCCTAATTAGGGCATCCTCATTAAAGCAACCATCATTAGGCAAAACACATCATCCTGGACAATTTTGTATCGGCCAAAACGATAGGCTCAAAATAGAAAGAATCTGTCGTCATATATATTTAGGAATTACTTATTTTTGGACATCGTCCAGAGGATCGTCCAGGACTATAAAATATCATCCAGGACGATCCAGGACAATTTTTCCAAAACTTCTCTAGAATTTAAGGAAAGCAATTATGACTTGATTGCACGATCAAATCATCCTGGACGATCACCAGATCGTCCTGGACGATATACTGGATGATTGGACATCGGACAGCTCTTTTTCAGGGCGATGTTCAGGATGATATTCCACAATTTACACTGATCGTTCAGGACGATATATTATCATCCGGGATGATAAGAACAAATTTCTTCTGATCGTCTCAAATCGTCCCGACTGATTGGGCTTAAATTGCACTGATCGTACAATAGCATATTATTATCGTCCTGGACGATAATGTCGGCAACTTACATTAATGAGCTCGTTTTGAGATCTTCTATTTAAGCTATGATATGACACTTGGTAAGTGTTTTTGGTAGCCATTGTAGCTTCGTTCTTTTGAGGGTAACTTGAAGAGAGAGCTTGAAAGGGAGTGAGGAACGGGTGAAGTCTGAGAGAGGGAGAAGATCCTGTGAGGGGAACTCAAGGGAGTGTGAAGGGGGACTCCACACGGTTGCTCCGGTAGGCTTGCACCTTAATACCATCGGATTCAAGGCTTGTCTCAAGAGAAGTTCAGTAAAGAAGAAGATATCTTTGGTGTTAAAGGACCCGGCGACTCCGCCGCACTGTGGAAGGTGGAAGTGACTTTGCAAGGGCTTCTCCGCCTAGCTGTGGGGGCTAAAGAAGAGACACTTAGTTTAGTGCAATACTTGGAGGGTGCCTTCAAGGAGTGAACGTAGGTCAAGGTTTGACCGAACCACTATAAATCTGGTGTGTTCTTTCCTTTATTATTTCCGTATTTAATTTTCGCACTTTGGCTTTTATTGTAGTGATATTGGTTTTGATTGAAAGATATTTTTTACCAATTCACCTCTCTCTCTTAATTAGCTTTGGGCCAGTTCATAGGGCCTAACATCCCTAACGAACTTTCACTTTCTTTTTTTTGTTAAATTTTTTTTGACTTTACTTTTTCTTTTTATTTAGTATTTTCTCTGATCAACACACACATTATCATCTTTAAAAAAAATAAAAAAAAATAAAAAATAAAAAAATGAAAATGAAAAATCTACCTTCTATTTTTCTTAAATTCTTATATAAGTTGTGGTTGACTTCTCTAAAAACAGTCAAAGGAAGGAAACTCATAATTTTAACTCTCAATCTCTATTTTTTAAAATAAGTTATTCTACTTTTAATTTAAAATGTTCATTATATTTTAAATTAGATTTTGAAACTAAACTTTTTCATCTCCCTACATTTTATCTATCGTATAGGAATCTTTTGCAAGTTGTTGAATCTACTTCATAATTTTCTTAATCAAGTAGTTCATTGTGTCAATATGATGAGTTTACTTTTATTTTTAAAATTTCAGAAATGTAGCATATTAAAAAAAAAGGCCAATGACGTTAAATAAAAAAAGTGGCCAATGACGTCAAATCAAAAGATGCATAATGATGTCAAATTAAAAAGGTTACATAAAGTATATCAAAAAGTAAAAGATGGACAAAGTGCTCCAAAAAATTGATAAAAGTCATAAAATGAGCCCACTAAAAGTATGCTTATTTTTTATGTATTTTTTTAAACTTAAGAAAACCCTTGATATTTTCGGTACTTGAGCTTGAAAATCATGATTCCTAATTCATCAATTTTTGCATTGATCTTTTATTAGATATATTTTATGATTTTTAAAAAAATTAGTGTTTTTTTTTAATTTGTTCCTTGATTTAGATATTGGATTAAAAATTTTTTGAGCCTTTAAAAGAACTTGATCTTGGATTAATAATTTTTGAATTTCTTACTTTTACTATATTATGCGTTGTCAATCCATTTCTTACTAAGTTTTTGAATAGAATTAAGAGATAACTTTGTGCCCCTTCTCTTTTTGATAATGTCAAAGGGGGAGAACGTACTATTTTATTTGTATCTTTTTTTTCTTTCAAAAATTAAAAACAGCAAAATTTTTTGATTTCTTCTATTTTAAAAGTTTTATTTTAGTAAAAGGGAGATTAAGAGAAACTATTTACATTTTTGCAAATTCAACCAGTAATATTTGCCATCATAAAAAAGGGGGGAGATTGATGCAAATCTGATTTTATGGATTAGAATTTTGATGATAGCAAACATTCATGATTTTTTACGATTGCCTTGCATACTAACTTTTCAGGTCCACAAGATCGAGTGCATCAAGCCAGCTCAAAATTAAATAGATTAAGTCTGAGTCAGTTTGTATTTTTTCCTTTTCTTGAGTCTATTATAAACAAAGTGGTTCCTAATTTTAAGTAACATTGCACACACACACTTTGGGGATTTCCTTCTATCTGACTTAGAGTTCTCTATTTTGAGTACATCGATAAGGATGATTCCCATATCGGCCAGGACGATCAGACTAAAAATAGAAACACTATTGGGCATCCTTGTTAAGGCAGCCGTCATTAAGCACATCGTCCTTAATGATTTTGTATCGACCGGGACGATAGGCTTAAAATAGAAAGAATCTGTTGTCAGATCTATTTAGGTATTAGTTTTTTTGGACATCATCCATGGCATCATCCTGGATCGGCCTGGCTAATCCAGAACAATTATGTCTAAATTAATCTAGTATTTAAGGAAAGCAATTACGATTTGATTACATGATCACATCGTCCTGGACAATTACAGGATCTGCCGGGACGATCCACTAGACGATTGGACATCAAACAGCTCTTATTCAGGGCGATGTTCATGATGATATTCCATGATTTATACTGATCAGCCATGACGATATTTTATCGTCCTGGATGATATGAATAAATTTCTTCCGATCATCCCAAATCATCATGGCTAATTGGGCTTAATTTACACTGATCAGCCAGGACGATAAAGTCAGCAAGTTGTAATTAATGAGCTCATTTTGAGCTCTTCTATTTAAGCTTGGACAAGGCACTTAGTAAGTGTCTTTGACAGCCATTGAAGCTTCATTCTTCTGTAGGAAATGTGAAGAGAGAGCTTGAAAGGGAGAGAGGAAAGGGTGGAGTTTGAGAGAGGGAGAAGATCCTTAGAGGGGGTTTCAAGGGAGTGTGGAGGGGGTTCCATACGGTTGCTCCAGCGAGCTTGCACCTTAGTACCATCAGATTCAAGGCTTATCTTAAGGGAAGTTTTGGGAAGAAGAAGATCTCTTTGTTGTCAAAGGGCCCGACTACTTGCTGCACTGAGGAAGGTGGAAGTGATTTTGTAAGGGCTTCTCCGCCTATATGTGGGGGCTAAAGGAGAGACACTAAGTTTAGTGCAATACTCGAAGGGTGCCTCCGAGGAGTGGACGTAGGTCAAGGTTTGGCCGAACCACTATAAATCTAGTGTGTTCTTTCCTTTATTATTTCCACATTTAATTTCTGCACCTTAATTTTTATTGTGGTGATTTTGGTTTGTGATTGTGATTATGATTTAAAGATTTTATAAATACCAATTCACCCCCTCTTCTTGGTTAGCCTTGGGCTAGTTCATAAGGGCTTAACATCTCTAACAAACTTTCATGTGGTGTTTAAATAAATCAGAAGAACAAAAGATTATAGAAGAAGTGCATGCTGGATTATGTGGTGCACACCAATCTAAGCTAAAAATGAAGATAAAAAATAAATGATTGGGATATTACTGGCCATCGATGATAGATGATTGCATGAATGTTACATGTCATCATCATCAATGTTAGGTGCACGGAATAGTTTTACATCAGCAGCCAAATATCCTATATCCAACATTACTTAGTAGCCTTTTTAAAGCTGGGGTACATATATCATTGGAATAATAGATCCTCCATCCTCTAGAGTTCATAGATTTATAAGAAGATCATTCGTGAGAAGTCAAAGCTCATCATGTTCTAAAATTCTTCAAAGAAAATATCATATACAAATTCAGTGTTCCTCACAAAATTATCTCAGATAATGGTCTATCATTATGGAACATTAAAATAAATAGTTTTGCTAAACGTCATAATATTGATTGGAGATACTATACCATCTATTACCCTCAGGCAAATGAATTGATAGAGACTTTCAATACAACTCTTATTAAGATATTAAAGAAAATATGATAATAAGCGTCAATGGCATGAGAAGTTGGTTGAAGCTTTGTGGATATATCGAATCACATTTAGAACTCTAATGCAATTTATATTGTACATTTTATTCTTTGGTGCATAAGTAGTTATTCCTTTGGAAGTACAACTACCTTCACTCATGGTGGTACTAAATTACAAGATAACTTCAGATCATAAAGTTAAACTTTTATTAGAAGAGTTTGAATGATTGGAAGAGAAGCATCTGCAAGCTAAATAAAATCTCAAGTTGTGCAAAACTAAAATGATCTAGGCTAATGAGAAATTGGTTTGTCTGAGAACTTTACAAGTTGGTGACTTGGTAGTAGTTCTATGAACACCCATTTTAGCTCATCGAAAGATAGGCGATAAGTTTGAGTCAATGTGGGAAGGACCATTTGTGGTGGAAAAGATCTACCTTAGAGGTTCTTATCAGCTGATAGAATGCAAAAGGGATCATCCTTTGTTACCCATCAATGGATAATATCTCAAGAAGTATCATGATAGTTGATGTATCAGAAAGAATTTTTTAATAAAATAATTTTTAAAGTTTAAATTGTTGACATCATATTGCTCTAAATAAAATTTGGTCCAAGTGACAAGATTTCGTCCAACATCTTTTGTTGAATTTTATGAACTTCAAAATCATCAACTTTTTTGATTGCAATTCTTACCACAAAAATTCTCCACATTCACTATTTTGATATGACTAAGTAAATGTTTGATTCTTCCTTAAATTCTTCTCTTTTACTATTTTGATAAGGTCAAGCGATTATAGGATTCATTATCTCACTTTACTCTCTGTTTCAATATGGTCAAGTAAGTATTGAGTTATCATCCACATTTATTATTTCGATTTGGTCAAGTGTGGGATTCATCCCTTATATATCCCACATTCACCATTTTGATATGGTCAAGTGAAAGTTGGACCCTTAAATCTTTAAATTATGCCAATTTAATATGGTCAAGCAGATATTAAACCCTTTAAGATGTCTTTATTCATTATTTCAATATAATCAAATGAACATAAAATCTCTCTACTCACCATTTTTATATGTTCAAGTGAGTATTGAGTTATCTTCCACATTTACTATTTTGATTTGGTGAAGTGTTGGATTCATCCCTTAAGTCTTCCATATTCACCATTTTGATATGCTCAAGTGAATGTTGGATCCTTAAATCTTTGTGTTCTACCATTTCAATATGGTCAATCAAACATTAAACTCTTTCAGATTTCTTTGTTCATTATTTTGATATGGTAAAATAAATATAGAATCTCCCCTACAGACCATTTCGATATTGTCAAGTGAGTATCTAAATCCTCCATGTTTGCCATTTGATATGGTTAAGTGAACACTAGATAAATCTTTAAATCCTCCTCTTCATTGTTTTGATATGGTCAAGTGATTGTAGGTTCTTTCCCATTTCTCATATTCACCATTTTGATATTGTCAAGTGAATATTGAGTTATCTTCCACATTCAGCATTTTGATATGGTCAAGTGAATGTCAGATCCATCATTAAAATCTTTTGTATTCATCATTTTGATATTGTCAAATGAATGTCGGATCCCTAAATCTTTGTGTCTTGATGTTTCGATATGGTCAAACATGACATCAAATCCTTTAAGATCTTTTCCTTCACCATTTTGATATGGTCAAGCAAATGAAAAGTATCTTTTTATGAGCCCACATTTATCACCTCATTCCAACTTAAATTTCAATATCCCTACTTAAGATCATTTCCAGGTCCTGATCACTTACACAACCTTCTAAATTCTTTTGATCTCTTTGGTCAACACCAACACATGTAATTTATCCTTCAAGTTCATCACACTTGTTGGGGGTCCACTTGTTGACCTCACTTTTAGCTAGGTCACTTGATCCACATCTACCCATGATCACTTTGATATGCGACCAATCATAATCTACAAACACTTAATTTGCAGCTCTTCTATTCATAGTCAATCATCTTACAATCATTCAACCAATATATATTCAGTCATCTTCAAGCAATCAATGAATCTACACTCAATCAAACTTTAACCATCCTTGGATATCTAGTCACATTAATCAATCATCACTTCTACATTCAACAATCACTAAACTATAATAACCTGGATAATTACTGCTATGTATTACAATCAGGTAGCTCAGTGCACTTCCTTGCATAGTGCACTGACTCCTTGACCTCGATCATCACTCAAATCATTTCACTAGGAGCCTCTTATGATAAATCACTCATCATTGAACCTCTCAATCCTTAACTGGTCCATTTGACTTAGTTGGGCTAGCTCAAGCTAACTCAATTGATCATACACCTCAATTACCACCAATAAAGCTCCCAAATGAACCTTCATCTTCATTAAACTCCTCTGATCACCAATCTTAGTAAATTGGACCTGACTGGTCCCCTAGCTCAGTCAATGGTTAACTTGGTCAATGAAGCTTGGGTTGGATCAAATCAAACCCAACTGGGTCAAACCACTACTTACTCTTCATTCAAGACATCTAAACCTACAAGGCTTCTTCCTTGCATTGTTTAAATACCTCCAAACTCACTATGAGTTAATCATTTATTGATTTGACTTGGTTAACTATTTAAGGTTGGTCAAACTCCACCATACCTGTATTCAATTGCTCAAACATCAAGCCTACTTCCTCAAGCCCTTTGAAATTGATCCCAACAGTACCCATACACTTACCCAAGTCCACACCAATTAGGTTTGACCAGTTCACTGGTCAAATAGTTAATAAATACCTCGAACAAGGCTTGAAAGGTCAACACTTTTATTCAACCCATTTCTCTCCCAAGGTAGCTCATCAAACGGCTTAAACTAACTCTAGAAGCTTCCTAATCATAATCTTATCCTAGCTTAAACCTTGGTTAGCCCTAAATTAACCCTAGTGGTCTCCCTACGTAAAAATGACCTAGGGTCATTGTCCTTCTGCCCAGCTCATTCTCCTACTGCCTAATAGCCTTGGCCCGCTATCAATCATCCAGGAAAGCTACTTGATGAATCCCAGCCATCCAAGCTCTGTCCAATAGCTTGAATAGGAAAAAACACCTAAAACTCTCATACACATGACATTCACTCTACACTCACTCTAGCTTTTTATTTTGCATTTCCAGAGCTTCCTTCATATTTTCCTAGTGTTTCCTGGGCATTTTGATCTTGCCAATGGTGAGGTTAATGAATAATCGAAGCTCTGTTTGTCCCAAATCATCTAACTCTTCACTCATCCTCTATCCGAGATTGGTTTCTTCTACAAACTTGTAGAGAATCTTGTTGACTAAAAAAAATGAAATGAAATAAAATTTTTTTGAAGTAGTTTACCTGTCATTGGGCCCACCGTGTGCCTAAGCAAAGCAACTGTTCGTTTAAAATAAGGCAACCGCTCACTTACTCCTTTAAAAGAATCGGAGTGTCTAAGGTTTGTTGATCAAATTCTCTTTTTGTCATTGAGGCTCGATTTTGTTGCTTTGCAAGAGGCAAAGAGATTGCATGATCGCTTCTTAGGATCCCTCGTCGCTATTTGGCTTTGCCACTTTGTAGGAGGCAGAGATTGCACGAGTTACTATCTTGCTCTTTCATTTGTTATTCGGCTTTGTTGCTTCGTAGATATTACATGAGTCACTCTTCGGCTCCTTTGTTTGATGTTTGGCTCATTGCTTCATGAGAGCAGAGATATTGCGTGAGTCGCTTCCTCAGATCCTTGTTGCGGTCCAACTTTGTTCCATCATAGAAAGTGCGGAGACTGCACCCATCGCTTATTTGGCTCCCCGTTGTTGTTCGACTTCCTTCTTCGCAGGAGGTGTAGGGATTGAACGGTCACATCTTCCACTCCTTGTTATCCGACTTTGATCTGAAGTAGGATCGCAATAGTCACTTCTTCGACCCCTTTATTACTATTCGGCTTCCTTGCTTTGCAGAAGGTATAGAGATTACACAAGCTGTTTCTTCAGCTTCCTTTGTTTCTGTTTGGCTATGCTCCTTCAACGACAAACTTGATCGTGCTCGAGCAGACTCAATTCAATTTTTTTTAATGTATATTATAATATATAATATTATATATAAAAATATATACTATGATATATCTATATCATAATATATTATTTTATTATTTATATAATATTATATATCTAAAAAAAGATAAAAAAAAAAGAAGAAGAAATAAAAAAAGAGAGAAAAAAAGAGACTTGCAAGCAGGTGTCGAAGACCGGCGCCATCGATCTCAGATCTTGGCTGATAGTTGTTAAATTTGAAGCCCCCATGCCATTGATCTTAGATCTGGATGGGATAAAATAAAATTTGAAGACTTCGGGCCGTCGTATATTAGATCCGGTCGGAATTATTTGAATTTGAACACCCGCACCATCGATCTTAGATCTAGACGGATGGTTTTAATTTGAAGACCCTACGCCGTTAACCTTAGGTCCGAGTAGGAAGAAATTTTAGCAAATGCCATCTCGATTTCTCTCTCGGTGGGGAGGGAATACCTTAAGGATACTAAAATTTTCTTAAAATTTAGAGGGAAATTCAATTTGATTCAACTAAAATGTTAAAATTAACTTTTAAATATTAATTAACTAATTTAGTTAGTTAATACTTAATAAAAATTAATTTATTAAGATTAATCAAAATAATTGATTAACTGAGATCTTTAAAGTCTCCTATATCATTAAATGGATGGGA
Source organism: Dendrobium nobile (assembly GCA_022539455.1). Lineage (NCBI taxonomy): Eukaryota > Viridiplantae > Streptophyta > Magnoliopsida > Asparagales > Orchidaceae > Dendrobium > Dendrobium nobile. The sequence continues at coordinate 23,130,765 of CM039720.1, forward strand.
GCGGAGAACTTAGAAACACTCATTCTCCTCTAGGCCCTCTAAATCTAAATATTTCCTTCTTTTAAATACTTTTACAATCATCATTAGGATTAAGTTTATTTGAATCATTACTAAGAGCCTATTACTAATTTTTTTTTAAGAATAAGGGGGCGAACATATTCTTCCATTACTTTTATCCTACTTCTCATTATTCTCTCAAATGTCATCCCGCATGAATGAGAACTACTTGGATGTTATCATTTTATTCCAAAGACTATTTTGATAAGCCTCAAATATCTTTAAACAAGAGTGTTTTGAATGTCTCTAAATGAGATATCTCTTTAAGACATTCTAACACAAGTAACATTGAATGAAATACTTTGAATTGTATTGGCATTTTAAATGCTATTCCTCTTGAAATGTTAGAAATCTCTAACTATTAAAACATCACCTCTCTTTCTGTAGCCAGTGAAATAGAAAGACTTGCAATAAATCATTCCATCTCCTCCATCAACTTAGAGTTGATTTTTAATCACTCAATGTAGATTTAATTTGAAACAAATTGAATAGCATTTTTAATCCAAGAGTCTTAAAATATAAGAGCATTTTAAATCATAGAGTTTTAAATATAAAAAATCATAGAGTTTTAAATATGAAAGCATTTTAAATGAAAACTTTAAGTCTGAGAGTTTTTAAAATCCGAAAGTTTTAAAATTGATATCAATACAATTAACTAGAAAAATTTGATTTTTGGTTAGTTGATTAATTAAATTATTTTTAAAGAAAAATGCAAGAAAAGAAATATTGTTCGTATTAATTGACATATACAAGTAAACTCAACTCTCACTACAATCCTTCACAAACCCTAAAACTCTCCAAACAAACAACACTCCAACTCCTACTAAAGCCCGTGGTGGGCTCCAACCTCTATAATTGTATCCCTTGTGGCTACAAGCTCCTACAATTATCTGTGAGCTCTCAGAACTGTTGCAAGTACCACATACCTATAAACAAAATAAATAAATGTTAATATATCATAAATAAAAAAATCCTTAAATAAAAAATGCTGGAGAATAGTAATCTAGTTACTAGGAAATTAAAGTATTGAAAAGCTAAGAATAGCTAGGTACTGAAAAAACTAGTAGAGCAACAATACTAAAAAAAACTAGTAAAGCAATGATGCCAGAAAATGAGTAGAGTAGTGAACTACTATAGTAGGAAAAATATTACGAGCACAAAACAATCAAAACTCCGAAGTATCAAAATCACAAACTCAAACCAACTCAAACAAGTACATAACAAATCTCTAAATATTGTACAAGCAATTACTGTCTATACAAATACATATTCAAAATTTATGGGCAGCCTCATTTATAAGAACTTGGTCATATGACCCACTACCCAGCAACTTTTAAAGGAAATATGTAAGCCCGGCCTTAGGGAAAAGTTTTAGATAAAAAATGACCTAAGACCAACCCCAAATAAAACCCTGTCCACTTCTAATAGAAGTCATAAGTCTGACCTCTTAAGAAAATGTTTATGTGATAATACAACCTTAGACCCCTCACTCGGGCATCCTAACCTATAGGTTTAGGTTGTAAGACCCGCTAATGAGCCACTTCTAAGTGAAGTCGTAAGTCCCATATGTTAGAGATACTTTTAAAATAAAGTACAATAATCCTAACGCTCCTACAAATAACCAAGCAACTTCTAAGGAAGCCATTGAATCTTCCAACCAACCTTCTAATCAAAATTTATGGGCATCCTAGTCTATAGGATTAAGTTGTAAGGCACGCTATCGGATAACTTCTAAGTAAAGTTGTAAGACCCATATTTTAGAAAAATTACTAAATAAATTGCAATGATCATAAAGTTCAAACAATCCAACCCAAACCTATGGGCATCTTAACCTATAGGACTAAGTTGTAAGACCTTCCATTTGGGCTACTTCTAAGTGAAGTAGTAAGACCTGCGTGTTAGGAAACTTCTAAATGAATATCCCTAAATCCAAACCTCAAATCCCATGGGCATCTTAGCCTATAGGACTAAGTTGTAAGACCCGCCACTTGGGCTAGTTCTAAGTGAAGTAGTAAGATCCGTGTGTTAGGGAACTTCTAAGTGAATGACCCTTGACCAAAAACTTAAAACCACCTGGGCATCTTAGCCTATAGGACTAAGTTGTAAGACCCACCATTTGGGCTACTTCTAACTAAAGCAGTAAGACCCACTTGTTTGGGAACTTCTAAGTGAATGTCCTAAAATCCAAAACTCAAATCCCTATGGGCATCTTAATCTATAAAACTAAGTTGTATGATCTACCATCTGGGCTACTTCTAAGTGAAGCAATAAGTCCCACACGTTAGGGAACTTCTAAATGAATGACCCTATATCCAAATAATTAAACCCCTTAGGGCATCCTAGTCTATAAGGGCTAGGTTGTAAGACTCACCTTTTGGGCCACTTAGCTTATAGGGCTAGGTTGTAAGACTTGTCATTATGAAACTTCTGAGGAAGCCATAAGATTTACCCAACCAAAATTCTTCGGCTTACCTCTAAAAGATGCCTTAAATCCCACTATCATGATAGCTTCTAAGGAAGTTATAAGCCCCTACCTAAATCAAATCACGCAGGCAACTCCTAAATGGAGCCATAAGCCCCAAACTAAATAAATTAATGGGCAAGTTCTAAAGATTCCATAAGCCCTAACCCAAATTAAATAAAACTAAAATTCACATATATCCACTTCAATCTACTCGGGATCCCTGAGAGAATACAACCCATGACTGCTAATCAGATTTCCTGGACACTACAATCAATGGTTGTTAATGTTAGTAGACTGAACCCACGATATGTCCGAGATGACTGAACCATGACATCTTGATCGTGTGTACCTTCACCCCCATAACTAAGTTTAAAACTCGGTTGCACATTCTCACACCCCTTGTATGAAACTAGGTATATTTCATCCTTAATTGAGAGTGCTCTTCTAATGCTTTAGGAGGGGTAATTAACTATGAGGGCTTCTGCTCATAGGAAGTAGAACCCAGATCTAAAAAAACCCTGACACTACTCTCAGGGAAAATCTAGTTAAATATTAAACTCAATATACCTCCGGGAAAATTAAAGGGAACACCCATAAATTCATAAGAGCGAGGTTCACATATTATATATTTAATGATTTTTCTAGAGCAATCAAATATTCAAACAATGAGAATAATCCCTTCCCCATCTTTTAAGATAATGAGATAAATCCTATCGAAACATTAAGCTCCTATAGGACATACCAAAGCCACACAACCTCCTTCAGACGCCTAAATGGGTTGCTAGAACAATCAACTCTAGCCTAGGTTAGGCTGGTGGAGTAAATTGCTTGTCAGGTGCTTTGTTTAGAAAGTATCTTGTATTTATTTATTTATCTTATATAATCTAGAATGTCATACATTTTAGTATTTGTTGGTGTACTTAGGCTCTATAAGGACTCCATTAGGATCATATACAATTGCTCTAGACATTCTATTTTTTTTTAATACTTATTTATCTTTATATAGTCTTTTATATTCCCTACAAGTGTCAAAGTAGAATGTACCTAGGAGATGTTATATACATGTATAAGTCACTGTAAACGTGGTTTGTATATAGATCAAGTTGTACATCATCATGAGTTGTAAAAAAGTTAAATACACATGCTTATACATGTGAGTGGGCACCAAAAGATGATATACTCTCATTTAGAGGATAATCTCTTTTGGAATTTCATAGAAGACTTAGAGCTCAAAGACCTTTAGCATATGTATTTGATTCTATACATATGGTAGGCTTAGAAACCCATGCTTATTGTAGTGGAGTCTGGCCAACCATCTTTCCTATGGAGTCTAAGTCAGTTATAAACATTAAAATCAAGAAATGAATAAAATTTATTTTATATAAGCAATATCTTTTATTTTTATTATTTCATGCATTACATTTATAAGAGCGGTAGCTTATATTAGCGAACCTATATTTTTCTCGATGTGCATGTTTCAATCTTTGTTGGAATATGTATACTAGTTCTAGGATGATATAATACTAGGTACATTAAACACTAACCCCTTTACCTATTCATACATACATGCATACATCTTTTTATTTTTCTACGTACGCTAGAGGCTAGGAATTTTATGCCCACCGTGGGCAAGGTAGAGCGGTCCTCATTGCACTTGAAGGTTGTTATACATTTCCTATTGGTATAGGGTCGTTATGCTGTAGAATTTTCTAGTTAGAAAATTTAGTTAGGTAAATTAAATAAAATAAAATTTAGAATTTTTAGCGAGTCATCTCATTAGCATCATTTCAACTAAAAGTTAAAATATCCTGAATCATTGGTTTAGAGTTTGATCTAATCCTTTGATATCATAGGATAGAGCTGATCTTGTCATGCATTACATCTAGGAGGATGATTGCTTGTGTATTAGGTTATTATGTGGTAGTGCATTTCAAGCAAGCATAAGCCCATAAACCCAAAATTCCTTTTTAGAATAAGAATAAAAAATGCAAGATGTTTTATAGAATTTAAATATATTCTTGAAGGAGTGAATGATATTTTTCAAAATATATAAGACAACTCACTTATATTTTAAATCTAGAATGACCATAATCTCCATTTTAATTAAAAATTTTCTTTTCATAGATGAAGTTGATTGTAGGAGCTTACCTCTATAGGAACTCAGGATCCTAGTATAAAAAATAATACCCTATCTTAGTTCACTACAATATGAGCAAAAATCTTTTGAATGACAACTAAAGCATATTATGGGTTAATTTCTTATTTGAAATAATAGGTGAATCTAAATTTTAACTTTCAAGGTAATTTTTGCATTCCCTACACCAAATTTGAATTCTTTCCTCAAGTTGATGATATGGTGTTAGTTTATCTTTCGAGATAATTAACACTTATTATGCATATTTGTTAAAAAAAACTAAAAGAGTAAATTAGTACAGTAATCAAATTAAAGTTGCCCACATCTTTGATAGAATTATCATAGCTATTTTGTTTGGCCCTAACTTTCTAAGTGTCTAATTTCTTGGAAATTGTTATAACTTGCACAGTCACAATTGGCAAGCATACGCTTTATAGACTCTGACTATTCTCTTAGGATTTATCTTATCAGGAGACCACTAAAAATTATTAGTAGTCATTTCCTTTAATAATTCATATCCTTCATCAAATTGCTTAGACATTAAAGATCCTCCAACTACAGCATCTATGATTGACCTTAAAGATTATACTAATCTATTATAAAAGGTCTAAATACCCAACCAATCAGATAAGGCATGGTGAGGTCATTTTCTAAGCTTTTTTTAATTTCTCTCAACTTTCATAAATTGATTCTCCTTCAAACTGGACAAAAGATATGATATCATTTCTAAGTTTGATAGTTTTTTAAGGTGGGTAGAACTTAGTTAGAAATTTGTGAACTAACTCATACCAAGTGGTTATAAAGCCCGGGGGTAAAGAATTCAACCACATTTTAGCCTCATCTCTTATGAAAAATGGAAACAATCTAAGTTTAATAGCATCATCACTATCACCATTATACATAAATATTGTATAAATTTTTAAGAAACAAGCTAACTGTAAATTAAGATCTTCAATAGGAGTCCCCCCAAATTGGAAATTTTTGAACCATTTGAATGGGATGTTTTAATTCAAAATTATTAACCTGTATAGTAGTTCTACTAATACTCTAATGGATTTCATCTACTATAGGCTTAGCATACTCCCTAAAAGGACTAGAATGATCTAGCATTGGGTCACACATCTCTATTTTTTTATTTTTAAAATTTTCAAAAGGTTCATTTCTATCTCAAAATCAAATAACAAAGACTTCTTTTTAGATCTACAAAACATACAACAATGAATAAATAATAAAACATAAAAAATGAGAAAAATAGGATACAAAATACAAGTATGTCTAAATATGCACTACTTTTAATAATATAGTTAAACTTATAATATGCAAAATACTTCCCCAGTAATTGTGCCAAAAATGTGATGTCGTGGGGTTGGTGTAGATTATCGAGATTGATTCTATCTAAGCTTATCTAGATGTAACATGAAAGATTTAAATGTGATTAGGTTTTTTTTATATGCCAATATTTAAAGTCCACTTAAATATATGTAAGTATACATGTCGAATCAAATAATAAAGTGATGAAGTAGAGTGTCGAACCCACGAGGAAGAGTTATGCTTACTTGCAATAAAATTATTATTATTTATTATTATTGCATAAGTTATCCTACTGAAATAAAAATATTATTTTTGAGTTCCTACCACTGAATAAAAATAAGTAAAATAGTTGATACAATTTTTTAAAAATAATTTGGATTGATTCATGAAAATATCAATTTTTTCTAATGATAACTCTTAATTTTAGCTATGGATTAGAACATATGCATCCCTAAATCTTTATCAAACTTATAGAGGTAAAAAAAGATATCAGTGAAAAAAGATATATGCTGACCTACTACAATTTTAATATCTCATTAGAATATAGAATATTCAAACATCCTATGTCTAGGCAAGTCAACATTCTATCTCAATACTCTTGATTATTTTTGCAATCCTCCGTCAAGGCTATACATCACACTAAATTTTAATTAAACACACGGTCATTATATATATTAAATGGAGAACATGATATGGTAAAAACATTCATAAATATTTTGAGTATAAGAGTCTATATTAGTTCTTAATATGCTCTTTACATCTTCAATCCAAAATAAAAGATATATCCAGATATAGAAGAAATAAAAAGCAAACTCATTTTTATTATATTCATACAAGAAAATTAGTAAAATTTCATCATCAAGAATGATCAAAGTATCTTCTCTACACTCCTTCTTCCTCTACTTATAGAGTTGCTTATACAAACATAGGTTAAACTCTCCCATATAATATGTCTTGTACTTCCTTAGCCTCTCTTAAATTTTACTTTAAGAGAGTTCTAGAGAAGTACACTGAAGATGTAATAAATTTTGTACAAGTGACTGAACTCTTTTACAAAAGAAATTGAACATCAATTTATAGGAAAACATAGAAATAACCTCAAGCATTGCGGCGCTTGATAATGTTGTGTCACCGCATTTAAAATAGAACTAGCGCTAAGGCTGATAGGTTTACTCTAAGGTAGCGCTTGATGATGTGGAATAATTAAAAATTGAACAAACGTATACTTTTGCTATGCTGATTATGGCTCTAAGAAGTTGTAACTGCTACACTGCGGTGCTCTAGAAATCTGACCATTGTAATGCCTGTGTGGGGTTTCCATCCCTGAGCCGTTTGAATTGAATGCAGCAGCATTCATTTTCCCAAGAACCCGGTGTTGCCAAACTGAATGTTCAATGTGAAGGTGTTGCTTGAGATGGCAGTACAGTGCTCGCAAATAGAGAGAATGTTGCTACAATGTCTAAAAATGGCACTTCAGCATAGTTAATTTCAACACAGTGGCATTGTTTTATCCGGCGCCATAGCGCTATGTGATACTTTGTATTTCTCACCATTTTTAAGTATTTCATGTACAAAAATAACTAAAATAAAATATTTTTACTATAATTTAAATGTAATACACATTATATAATTTACACTAAATACGAGCATCAATTAAATCATATATTATTTTTTACACTTATATCCAAGGCTTCTTTTAATAATGTGATATATTGTGATTTATTGTTAAAAAAAATATAGGATAAAATTTTGAAATTCGTAGTAATGTACCTCGATGTAGAGCTTATAGGCTTCCTTCATAATATTCCATGTTCTAATATGGTATAAAATAAAATTATATTTTCTCTTATAAAACTAAAGTACTATCTCAAATAAGATCATAAAAGAGCCTTCATTAATAGAAATTGGTCAAATCATAGAAAATTGAGGAGATTGTAAGGTCAATTTTGAAAGAGCAAAAAATTAAGGTACTCTATATTGAATTCAAAATAATAATAATGATGACACTATAGGATATAATTTTTTTTAATTGATAATTTATTGCAATCCTTATTGTAATATATATTTTGTGACCTAAAATTCTATTGTAAATTTAGCAACTTGCCAAAATATATCACAATAAAATATTTATGACATAGTGTGTATCACAAATACGATGATAATTGAAGCCGAGGTTATAATACCACAAAATAAAATTAGGAAGAATTATCTATTTTTATCTCTTTAATTAATCAACTAAAGCTTGTATAAATCATCAAAATAATAAATATATATATCTAGTGAAAGAAACTAATAATTGTATACCTCAAAATATTCATTCTCCTAAAACTAATATGCAATATGCAGGATATCAGTATAATTACTATCTTACACAAACTCCTAACTATAAAAGAATAAATGAAATTACAAAAAAAAAAAAAAAAAAAAGCCTGAGGATCTCTATCAATCTCACTCCAGCTAGTCCTGACCTCTTCCCTAATATGAAATTATAAAAAATCCGCATAATGAGCATAAAAGCTTAGTAACTAAAATTTTATCGTTGCCTTCAATGCAAGATAAAAGAATCAACATGTATGTTTAGGTATAGTTAATATCATTCATCACTTAGTAGCAATAAAAATCTTAAAAATTAATAATAAAATCAATATGATCAATAAAGTCAAAAGAGATCGATCTATCAACTATCAAACTATAAGAAAAATCAATGACTATTACCCAATAAGCCATGTAGTATGTTATGATATATTTTATTAATATTAATACTAGCATGAGTTCATTTAGCTATCAATCTGTTTAATGTATTATTAGGAAAATATTATTATGAGTATAATTTTGAAAAGTAAGATAGGACATGCAACTTTAATGTGGTATTCTATCATAGCTATCAATTTATTAATCTTACCTTATACTAATTATTTATTTTCACATGTGTCTTTCAATGATTATTTAAGAGTTGTCATCCTCTACCCATCCACGTAATTCAGTCAACTAATTATAAGCTACAACTAGGATTACACCACCAACCATTTATTTAAAGGAAAGCACGTCGGCCCACTCTATCGCATAGGGTATTATGTTTCAAGAGTCAACCTATATTTATTATAGTGTTAACAACTAATCTTCATTGCTTACAAGTAAATGTTATATTTTCTATGCAACATAAGTCAATGCCAATATATGAAATGTAAGAATAAAAAAATATAGGAAAATATATCAAATTTATTTACTATGTATCAATTTCGAAAAATCAGATCTTCTAATTTAACCAATAAAGTATTAATATGTTTCAGTCAAAATGCTCATATTGATAACATTTATCATATATCAAAATTTATGCGGTGAAAATTTTACCAATACAAAATTATCCTTATTTTTAAATAATAAAAATAAAAAATTGATAAAAAATATCAATACCATCAAATTATTGAAATAAGAAATTTGATAATAGTACTTTACAGTAAGACGAGTAAATTTCCTAATAGGGTCAACAGACTAAAATCCCTCTACGGCCTCTAAACCCAAACTTCTATTTTCTCTTTCCTCTCTTTCTCTCTTATTTCTCTCTAATTTTTCTTTACACTTCTCTCTTATGCGAATTTGGGAAGAAGGAAAAGCTTATCTATTGCTTTAAAATATTTTAATAAAATATTAATATGATAATAATATAATTATATAATTTAATCAAATTTTAGTATTAAATTTATATAAATCTATTTGGTGATTCAAATTTAAAAAAAAAATTATAAAATAACTCATTTTATTTAGAAAATTCTAGTGAAATTGGTTCTTAAAACGAACACCTGATAGTCTCAAAATCTTCACTTGTTTCAAATTTTAATTTCTTAAGGATTTGCATCAGTGCCCAAAATAAAGGACAAAATGTCATACAAGACAAAGTGCCATGCCATAAGAGTCACCTCTTGAACCCTATATGAGACAGTGTCACACGGCATGAGTCACCACTTGAACTTATAGGGGCAACCTCTAGAATCCTATCTGCCTAGTGAATGATTTTGAGATAAACGTGCTGACGATGACATCATTTACTTACGTGGATGAGATTGTGAAATTTCTTAAGTAAAAAAAGCTAAACTCTTAACCATCGAGATGCTTTTGGTGTAATGGTTGAAATTTTATTAAGAAACTCTATAGTTAAGCGTATTCATCCTAGAGAAATTCTGAGATGAGTAACCTCCTGTGAAGTTACACCAACAAGACAAAGCCATTAGGCCCTTAGGTGAAAGCGGACAATATCTTGAGAGTTGAGAGTTTGGGTTGTTACATAGGTGAACTCTTACCAAAATAATCAATTGCAAAGCCCAAGATAGTTGACAACTTCTAATCAATTTCATGATTTTCATAGGTACAATTATACAAAATAAATGGCAATTATATATAACATATTTACAAGAATACAATAACCAATAGCATACACATGTAAGAAATATTAAATTGATGGAACAAACTAACAAATAATTAGATATTTCTAATAAATGCAACAGTATAAATCCATAATATATGCAATAATCATTCCACCTATTTCATTAAAACAAAACTAAAACAAGTCAGCTAATTATCATCATCATGAGCTTTCATGCTGTAAAATTTACATTCCTCCAAATTGATGCATTAGACAGATTTGAAGCATAACCATCAATAAATTTTAGATCTTTAACTCTCATACATTTGTTAATGTGTACGATGATTTAGGTTTTCCAACTTCTTCTCATTGAGCTCATTCTATTCAAATTCGGGTCTTTTGCATAACATTGCAAATCGAGCTTTTATTTAGGGGCTGTTTGGTATGCAGAATTAAGAGGGTAAAGTAATTATTTTACATGCATTTCGTGAATTAGGTCATTTGGTTGATTTTAAGCAGAGCATAAGTAACTCCTCGGAAGCATAAGGGGTGTATTAAGATGACCTGTTTAACCCGCTCAAATTGAGCGGGTTACAAAATTTGTGAAATCGCCGGCGGCGGCGAGGCCCTACCGATTCCCCCCACCTGCTCCGTTGAGATGATTCACACCATGTCTCTCATCCACGACGATCTCCAATGTATGGATAACGATGATCTCCGGTGTGGTCAGCCCGTCGCCGTCCTCGCCGGCGACGCTCTCCTCGCCCTCGCTTTCCGCCATCTCGTCGATCTCAGTAACTACCCTTCCTCCAAACCAATTCCCCCCGCCATCTTTGTCCGAGCTACGGCCGAGCTCGCCCCGCTGCATCGGCGCTCATCACATTATTGAATATATTTTCTTAATATGCATCACATCAAGATTAGGAAAAATGAGATTAGAAAACTAATATTTGCAATTTTCAATCAAGAATGTAAATAAAAAATTGAAACTAATTTGCAATTTGTGATAAAAAAATTAATATTTATGGGTCTGGTTGGGGATAAGGAATGCATGGACAAGCAACTAACAAATGCAAGGATAAGCAACATTGGCAGGGTGTTTATACAATCACTATAAAGACAAACACGACAAAGCTAAAAAGAACATAGTACATTCTAAATCAGCTTTCTAATAAGCATCTAGCCAAAATATATCTAGACAAAACCTTTTTTTTTTTTTGTCTAGGGTTATATACTCATATTATCAATACATAAAATTACATCTATAACCCTCGCACATCTAATAAGTTTTTTCTTTTATAGAGCAAAAATATAAAATAAATTGCCCCTTCTCAACTCAAAAACTTCAAAATTCCATCTTTATTAAGCACGCAGCTCATTTTGATCTATTAGTTAAGTGCTTTATTTACCAATCAAAAGGTTTTGAATTCGAAGCTTACGTATATATTGTGTGTGTATGAATTTATCTTTAATTGATTCATAAGTCCCCTTAAAAAACTTTACAAAGCAAATTGAGACATGCATTTTTAATGACTTGCCTTGCACTTCACATGACTCCTTGGATTGTACTCTTTCTGTTATATCATCACCAAACGCAATTACAAGTTAAACGAATCAGATCATTCTCTTCATTATTCTTTTCAAAAAGTTATAACAATTAAAAAAAAAAAAAGTTTGTGAAGATTTAAAGAGGGGCTCATTTGGGATAGCTTTCTTATTGCTTTTTATAACAGTTTTTCTGTTCAAAAAATAATTGAATTAAAAATTTTTATACTAAAAAGCTACTTTAGAAAACAGTTAAAAAAAACTAAAGAGTAAGGTATTTTCATTTGATTATTTATTTATTTATTTTTAAATATTTTATTATTTATTTAATATGAGTTGTTGATTACAATCAAATTTGATGAAATTGAAATTTCACTGTGGCACATTGAATTTATGTGGTTTCATTATCAAATTGATTTCTTCAGATTCAATCGATCATTGCTTTGTCATTTTAGTTCAAATTTTCCTAATTTGCACCTTGAAAGAGAGTTTTTGAGTATTTAGAGATCTTTGATATGTAATCACCCTAACTTCTTTTATGTGATTATCATTCATTGCTTTATCCTAACTGTACGAGAAAATCAATACCCTAAACTTCACGACATCAAATTGATATACAAGCTTGTGGTTATATATATTAAATGTAGGGCATATTAATTAAGTTAATCAAAATTAGTAAAGTAAGTAGGGGTTTCAATTATTGACCCGACTTGAAAAATTTAGGTTCAGTTTCCAATTTTTGACTCGTTTGAAAAATCAGGTTGGGTCAAATCAATGTTCGCTAACCCGAATTTGACCCGAGTCCCTATCCGACCTCACCTATCACCCCAGCACAGGCGCCTCGCTCTGGAATCACTCACCCGCAAAGTCGCGCTCGTGGTGCTCACACATGTTGCCTGCAATAGCCAAGCGCTCGTAGCAACGTGGCCTCGCCCTCACTAGCACCCGCATAATTGCTCACTAGCACGATCTCACCCTTGCCCAATATCGCTCTCGTGCAGTTCCACACAAGGCCCGCACTCAACTCTTGCATGCTACACTCTCGCACATACGGACTAGCATGTCTATGTCCGAGTTTAAATTTTCGACGGATTTGTCTAATTGTGTCGAGTTCGATAGGATTACTCGACGGCGGGTCAATTTCAAATTTGACCTAAACCCGACATTAAAACCCATTTTAACACCTTAAAAATATGTAATTTAATAAGATCATTTAAGTCGTGATTCAAGAATAATCCATCATAACTATTATGAGGTTCAAAAATTTTTCGAACATTTGATAGAGGATAACAATTTTCTAAAAATGGTTATAGTTAATAGTTTGGAAGATTATTTAGTTGCAAACAAAATAATTCTAGTTTATGTGAGTATTATATAAGTTTTACAATTTTTATAATTTTATCTCTCAACTATTTTGTTATTACTTCATCACTTTAACTCTAGAAACTTCAAGAAGTTTGTAGAACTATCTTTCTTCTTGTTATCATTAATGTTTTAGTCCAAAATAGACAAACTATAGAAAGAGACAATAATTAAGGGGAGCGAACTTTTGCTTGCTTTTGTGATAGAGAGAGAAGCTCTAGGTTTTTAGGGTTTTGGCGTGCTTCTTCGTCTTCACCCCGGCCGTCTGGCCGTCATGGCAGGTAACATGTAAGATTTTCCCCCGCTTCCTGGTAGTTCTTCTTTGTTAGGAGCTGCTCCTTCTCCCGCCCCCCCGGCTCTTTCTTATGCTAGCAATCTCTCAGCTCCTCCTAATCGCGAGGCGTGGCCGATGTCCTTCGTCAACCCGACCAAAAAACTTTCCTTTGCCGCTTCTGAGCTTACCGAAGGCAAAGATTTGTGGGATCTTTGCCTAGTGGGTTACTCTTTGGGTCAAAGACCGTATTACGAAAGACTTCTTGCGGCGATGAACAAGGCGTGGAAGCTTAAAGGCTCGTTCTCGCTGCTTTCTCTTGCTGATGATTTTTTTCTTCTGAAGTTTACTTCCAGTGAAGATTTCGATATGATCTGGTCAGGAGGACCTTGGTTTCTCCTTGGCAAACCTTTCTTCCTTCAGAAGTGGAATCCGAAGTTCCAACAAAAGCGGGATGAAGCTGCCTCTATCCCTCTGTGGATTAAGATTCTCAACCTTCCCCTTGCTCTCTGGACCCCATCAGGTATCTCGAAAATTGCTAGTTACATTGGTATTCCTCTTTATGTGGATTCTCTTACTGCCAAAAGAACAAGACTTACTTTTGCCCGAGTGTGTGTTCAAGTTGACAAAAACTCGGTTTTGCCTGATGAAATTCCTTTGGAAATTGATGGTGATGATTTGGTACTTAAAGTAGTCTATGATTGGAAACCGTCGAAATGTGATGGCTGCGGCTCTCTTATCCATCCTTATGCTTTGTGTCCTTCTAACCCTTCACCCAAGCCTTCTCTTCCTCCAAAACCTGCTTTTCGGGGCAGGAGCATGAGTCGGGCTCCTACTGCTAGAGGTAAAAGATCCCCTTCTCGGCCCAAGGTTAATTTTCCGGTCAACCCTCCTCTAAACATTAATTCTGCTTCTACATCCCACTCCCTGCCCACGACTCTTCCTCCTCCTCAACCAACCACAGATCAGCCACCACCCTCTGAAATTGCCAATGAACCTCTTATTATTCCTCCTGACAATACCACATCACTCCCAAATCTGAATTTACCGCATGAAGAATCCTCCTCTTCAGGTCAATCCTTCCACTTCTTCTTCTTCGCCCCTCGCAAGTGGTTTTAGCTAATAGCTTTGTCTCTCTTCCAGTTGACAATTTGGACAATTCGGAAGAGGCTAAAGAAGATGAACTTTACTCTTCCTCTGCTAATTCCGAGGAAGTTCTTCCCCCCTCCTCTTCCTCCAAAGCTTCTCAGCCCAACTCCAAACCTCCTTCTAACTCTGTTTCCTCCCCTGACAAAAAAGCCAAGCCAAAGACAGCCAAAAAGGCCAAAAAACCCAAGTAACCCATGTCCTTGCCCGCTATCGCTGCTTGGAATGTTAGAGGGTTTAATAACCCGACCAAAGCCAAGTTGTGTAAAGATCTCATAGCCACTTACAGTCTCAAAATGCTTTGTATTCTTGAAGCAAAAATCCACAATTCTGTCTCTCATGATCCTTGGTTTCTTTTCTCTCATACTTTGTTTGACAATGAGGAAAGTTATGATAATTTTTCTTTCTCCAATCCCGGTAGAATCTGGCTTAAATGGGATGCTTCCTAGATTTCTTTTTCTCCTCTCTTTACCTCTTCTCAAGTTATACATGGAATTGTGGAAGCTGGGTCCCTTCCACCTATCTATATGTCGGTGGTTTATGCAGCTAATGAGTCGGCTGATAGGAGATTGCTTTGGGAGGAACTTTTGAACCTCTCGGTGGGGCTGTATCACCCGTGGGTTGTCATGGGTGACTTTAACTGTTGCCGGTTCGAAGGGGAAAAAGCAGGTGGGAATCCTCTGTCTGCGGATCGTTTGGGGGAGCTTAATACTTTTGTTTTTGATTATGGTCTGCAGGATCTAGCTTCTGTGGGGTTGTTCTTTACCTGGCATAACCAAAGGACAGATTATCCTATTCACATTAAGCTGGATAGGATGCTTGTTAACCATGCTTTTCTGGATCTTTTTCCTTCTGTTTTTATAAAGTGGATTATCCCTCTGGCTCGGATCATTCACCTCTTATTTTGTCTGCTAATCCTTTGAAAAGGAATTTCTCAAGGTTTATGTACAAGGCTTTTTGGGCTAATATGGATGGGTTTTGGGAAGAGGTTTTAAAAGCTTTTGATAGACAGGTCTCTGCTAGTCCTATCAATTTTCTCTATGACTGTCTAAAGATGCTTAAAGGGGCCATTCGTGAAAAAAACTGGAGCTCTTCTCAATTCATTTCCAATGGCATATTGGAGATGAAAAATATTCAACAATGATGCATTTCAGACATCCAGACTGATCCTTTAAACCACTCTTTAAACATCTCTTTGAAGGAAGCTAATGAACGTTTAGCTTCCTTACAATCTGACTGGTATACTTGGATTTCGCAACGGGCTAAAGCTTACTGGCTTTCTCAAGGGGAGGACGATCTTGGCTTCCTTTATGCCAAGATTAGGTCCAGGAAGAACCGGAATACTATTAATGAACTTGTTACCCCTACTGGTATCCTCACATCTCATGAAGATTTAGCCCAGGCTCTTATTTCACACTTTAAAGAGCTTTTTAATCCTACCCCTCCCCCTATGGTTAATGGTTATAGCATTCCTTCTGGCAACAAAATTCCCACTCATTTAATCTCTAATCTTGTCATTCCAGTGACCAATGATGAGATTAAAAAAGTGGTCTTTGATGGGGTTTCTACTTCTGCTCCAGGTCCTAATGGGTTCTCTTTTGGGTTCTACCAAAAGACTTGGCATATAATTGGTTTTCATGTTTGCAGGGCGGTCAAACACTTTTTTTCTACTGGTGTCATGCCTCGTGGTGCAAAAGCCACTGGATTACTCTTATTCCTAAGGGTACTCACTCTACCTCCATTTCAGACTTCAGACCTATATCCTTATGCAATGTGTTCTACAAAATTGTGGCTAAGATCCTTGCTAATAGGCTGAAACCTATTCTCCCTTTGATTATTCATGATAGCCAATCGGGGTTCATTGCTAAGAGATGCTCGACTGATAATGTCATTCTTGCTTCTGAAGTTCTGAGGGAATTCAAGAATAGTAATAAATATTTTTGTGCCAAGCTGGACATTAAAAAAGCATTTGATACTGTCTCTCGCACCTTTCTTATTAACAGACTGAGGCAAAAAGGCTTTCCGGAAATGTTTATTAATTGGATTAAAGGATGCATTATGGATGTTCATTTCTCTATTTGCCTAAATGGTGCCTTGGAAGATTTTTTCAATTCCTATTCTGGTTTGAGGCAGGGTTGCCCCCTATCTGCACTTCTTTTCTGCATTGTCATGGATGCTCTATCCACTTTCCTTGATGCTCCTGATGGTTTTCTGGGCCTTAAAATTAATGATTCTAATGTTAACCATCTCATGTATGCTGATAATCTCTTAGTTTTTGGGCTGGCCACCATGGAGAATGTTTCCTCTCTTAAGGAGATTCTTAAAAACTTTGCTGATGCTACTGGTCTTAACATCAATCCCATTAAAAGCTCTCTGCTCTTCTCTAGTGGCTGCATTCCGATTGAGTCTATTTCTACTTGTCTTGGGATTTCCCATGTGGAGGAGTTTATTACTTACCTTGGCATCCCCATTTCTTCCTCCAGACTGAATTATTCTCACTTCCAACCCCTACTGAGTAGAATCTCTACTCTACTTGTGGGTTGGAAAGTTAAATTTCTTTCTTTTGCAGATAGATTACAATTTCTCAAGTTCACCATTTCCAACACTATTGCTTATTGGATTCGAGGAGCTGTTATACCCAAAGCTTGTCAGAAATTGATTTCTAAACTTTGTTCCAAATTCTTATTTTTTGGGAACATTTCTGATAAGAAGCTTCACTTAATTTCTTGGAAGTCTGCTGTTATTCCCAAATATAAAGGGGGTTTAGGTCTGCCTTCCTTTGACTACTTCCTTTCTCTTCAGGATGCTCAACAACAACACATTAATTGACAATTGGTTTATGAGGAAATTTGAATCGCCTTGGAAAAAACCACCTCCCCATGCCTCTAAGTTCTGGAAGTTTATCTGCACGGTGGCCGCCTCTATTCTCCCTTCTATTTCTCTCTGGGTTCACAAAAACTGCAACTTATCATTCCTTTGGGATCCTTGGTGTAAGAAGAAAGCTTTAGCTGACCTCTACTATTTTACCAGATTCTCTCATACGCGTGTTAATAGATTTATCCATGATGGGATGTGGATGTTACCTTCTGATCTCCCTCCTAGTATCATTTCTAATATTAATAGCATTGATATTTTTGAAGATCATCCCGTGATTACTTGGGAGGGCTCTCTCTTTCCTTTCCCTCCCTCTAAGAATGTTTTGGCTACTTTTCATGAGGCTTCTGAGGATGTGTCTTGGTTTAATTTCATCTGGCATAAAGGTCACGCTTTGAGATACTCATCCTATGCTTGGATGGCTATTAGGGGCAAATTGAAAACTGCAGATAACCTTATTTCTCGTGGCATTCTGGTGGCGGGTTACTGCTCGTTTTGCATGAATTCTTTGGAGAATCATCATCACATTTTCTTTGAGTGTGACTTCACCTTCTCCATTCTTAATGCTTTGCTCCCTGATACCAAAAAGTTCTATCTTAGGCCTTATCTGTTGCAGGTCTACAATTTGTTTGATAATATGCAAGATTATAGTAGGAGAGATAAGTTTTTCTGTTATTTTACGATGGCCACTTTGATTTACTATACCTGGAGAGAGAGAAATAACCGTATATTTGCAAATGTTTGGAGGTCACCTTCTGAGGTGAGTCTCGATGTTACCTATGCTGTTCGTGCTAAAGTTGTACATTGGAATGGGTTTGAGGCCCTCAAAGAGAAGTTTCCCCACATTCTGGGTTGAGTCTTGGAGGATTTTTATTTGAATTTTACTATTGAGATGGAATGGGGATGTTTTACTGCTGCTGTTGGGTTTCATCTTCTGATATGGCTTGCATTAGATCATGGATTCATTTGGTTACATCATGGCTATTATTTGGGACACTTTGGCTTTTTTGAGCTGGTTTCTTTTGCTGGAGCTGCTGGTTGGTAGTTATTGCTGGATTGATTGGATTACTCCTACGGGAAACTTGGCTGCGGGAATTAAGAACTAAATCTCTGCTTTATTAATCTGCTTCCTTTTGGCCGAGATTGGTTTATTAATCAGGACGATGATGAAGCTTCATTCGATGTACGCTGGCTGCTACCCCTTGGATGGTCTTCGGGCAACCAGGGGCCAATTTTTATCTGAGTCCTGGTTAATCTTGTTGGAGCTCTTTTTGAGAACTTGGGTTCTTTCATTATCTACCTGTTCTGCCATGTTTTGCTTCTTTATTGCTTTAGCAAGTCATTTTATATGCTCCTCTTCTTGGACTTACGGGATATGCTTAACTACTTCCTGCTTGGAGACGTCTGCTCCAGAATCTGCCTGCTTGTCCACCGCTGAGGACCCTTCTTCCGCTTCCTGCATTCATCGGCCTTTCCTCAGCTGTTTTGGTGCCTCTGCTTGTTCCTGGTTTTTGTTTTTGTCATTGGGGTGGTATAGTTGAGGTTTCTTTTGGGTCCTTCATAAGTTTTTGTTTTTTTTGCTTATGAAGGGGTTTTTTTCTTTACTTGTAATCATTTTTCATGTAACTTTTTATCTTAATATATGGGCTAAGGCTCCAAATTTTCCCAAAAAAAAAAAAAAAACTATAGAAAGTGTTTGGTTAAAGAAACCATAAAATTTTTCAAAAGTTTTGGTATTAATTCTGCACTCAAGAAAACTCTATTTTAATTGTAAATTTATGTGAACAATGAAACATTTTTCTTAGTATATAAATGCAAGCATCCTACTCAAACTCCAGTTATCCATTACAAACAAAAGAGGTGAGAAATAAACACACACTAAGCACAACTGAACAATAATAAATTAACTTATAACCTTTCAGACAACTCTTCATTAAATATTAAAGAAGAAAATTCAACCAAAACCTAGCTAATACCTTACCAAAACTTCACTAAAACAAGGCTTTGACAAGCTTAGGAAGGGGATAAGAAAGAAAAAAGTGAAGGGGTTAACATACCTAATGGTCATTTCAAGCAAAAGAAAGCCTCATTTCTTCCACCATCTTTTCTCCTGCATCTAAGCAGTTAGTTTACAAGATGAGGACCAGGGCTCATAAATGGAAGGACACATGAATAAGTGACATACTTAACACTATCAAGAAGCACCACTACAAATATTCGAGAAATCGATTTTTTCGTTGAGATTATCTCTTCAATATCGCCGTCGCCGACTTCTCTAGGATCCGCTAAGATGGAGACAACCATGGGAGTTGCAGAGGTATTAGAAGGGAAGCCATTGCTCTCTGGTGTCTTACTCAAGTGTTCAGAGTTGTTTAGAGTAGATCCAGTAAGTGGAATGGCTCTTGGATAGAGAAACCTTCTGTTCTTTTTTTCTGGATTTGAAGATCCAGGGAGGTTTTCAGTTGTGTTGATACTGGAGGATTTAGTTGAATTAGCTGCTGAGGAAGCAGGGATGATGCCACTCTGTTCAACTGAAGTTGGGGAAATTTCAAACTGGAAGACTTCAGTGCAAGTTCCAGAACTGAATATTGGACCTGTAAAATTACTTTTTTGGATTAGATAAAGCTGATCGTAATCTTACCTTGAGTTGAGTTTACAAATTGATTATAGAAGAAAATGAAATATGAATATAGAAAGAGATTTCCATCATTTGACAAGATGTAAATACAAGTTTCTCTGAGTAAGAATAACCGAGTAATATTAGTACCAAACCAAAGAATTCGTTCTAGATGCTAATGAGTTTCAGGCAAGTAGCATAGTCCACCTTTGATGAGCAGGTACTCTACTGTGATTGCTTAGTGACCCTGCAGCAGCTGCACCACGTCTCATTCCTTCCCAATAATGAGAGACAAGACAATGTTACCCCCCTCTTGAGAAGGAGAGATTATTCTGTGCGGACACCGGACATAGCTTATCGTCCAGAGACAAATCAGGTGCAACCACGTCATCCAATACTGAGCAGTACCGAGCCGCAATACCGAGTAGGAGGT
This sequence comes from Dendrobium nobile, assembly GCA_022539455.1. Classification (NCBI taxonomy): domain Eukaryota; kingdom Viridiplantae; phylum Streptophyta; class Magnoliopsida; order Asparagales; family Orchidaceae; genus Dendrobium; species Dendrobium nobile. The sequence continues at coordinate 23,151,339 of CM039720.1, forward strand.
GAGGTGGCGCATTTTCATTAGGCTCTGAACGACGTTCGGTGTCCGCACAGAATAATTTGCCCTTGAGAAGGCTGGGGTGGTTTATCACAACACCTAAACTTCTTATCAAGATCCTTGGTTGACAATCTGGCGATCAACCCTTTACCTAGTCAAGGCCATTGCTAAAATTTGTACTTTTTATTCAAGCAACAGGTATATACATAAATTCCTATGATGCAACGACATAATATAATAATGAAACATATTTTCTTGGATGTATGCAGAACACGTGCACTTGTCTCACACATGCCCGTCATCTGTTCAACATGTCATCTATTGTTCAAATAAAAAAAAAAGTATAGATACAAAGAGATGGGAAAGGGGAGTGTGTGAGTAAGAGATATAATCAGAGAAGGAGAGAGGGAGAGAGGGAGAGAGGGAGAGAGGGAAAGAAAGAAAGAGAGAGGGAGAGAAAAGGGGAGTGCGGGTGTAAGAGATGATTATAGATAGATAGATAGAGAGAGAGAGAGAGAGAGAGAGAGCTCTTCTCCTAAAATTTTCACAATCAAGACAACTTTGATATCTGTCTTTTCTCAAACGATGAATCTTTCACATAGAACTTAATTGGTAAACAACAATATAATATTAGTAAGATGTCAACACTCTACACCTAAGTCAAAATGGATATAAATAACAATACAAGCATTAAATTTCTAAATTGTTAATTTTGTAGAACGTAGAACTAATTCTATTGAACCATAAATAATCATATACAAAGTTAGGATAAGGCCCATGATGATGAAGAAGAAGAATCATCTACACGCATGACTTAACCATACAAAGGATCAATATGCATAGCCAATTTGGAATCAAATTTTGATCCAGTAAAGCAATACCTAACCTATTATTTATTTTCCTACGAGTGGACATGGTTGAATTTTACCGATGGAATAGACCAAACAAAATGTAAACGCCCAAATGAAGGTATTATTAGAAGTGAATGATCCAATATTGGGGATTTTAATGACATAAACTTAATTAGACCAGCTGATAGGTTCATAACATCTTCTTGGTTAGCAATTGTAACAGGAATACTGAACTCAAAATAAACTTAACTAAAAATTCTAACAAGCGACATGATGATATCAAACATGCTAAAGGCAACTATGCATACTTCCTTCCTCTCATTAGTACATGATATCATATGCTCCATATTCAAATTTGAAATTGTTTTTCAAAGCACTCCATATAAAAAGTCAATCCATCCAAGACTTGAACCACAGCGAATAAGCACAGTAATTCAAACGATAAGAGTAATCCATACAAACTTGCTTGTCCCCAAAAAATTCATCAAACCTTAAAAGCAAAATCGGAATATTTAAAACTGATTGTCCCAATTTTCATCATCAATCACCATGCGAAGCACCTGACAGTTATCTCTATTTTATAGTTAATTGAAGCAAGTAGGAAGTTTCAGTTAACATGCATGCAATCTCAAGAGTAAACAGGGACGAAAAATATATAAGCTAAGCATCAGAAGAAAACCATCACAGAAGAACCTAAGACAACAATCATTACCTGCTAGTCCTTCCCGGAACCATTGTTGCAGAGGACCATCCAGTGTTTTGTCATTCGACACATCTTCAGAATCAGAAGCAATAGCTCGCTGATGTTCAGCTGAGCTCCCATGGGACTTGGAAGGTCTATTAATACCATTAGCGGATTTTGATAAAGCTAGTGCAGAAGCCAGATTTCCAGGAACCTCGAAGCCTGTTTCTTTGTCCTCATTTGTAGCAGGATTCACAGCCTGATTTCTAAACTTAGCTTGAGCAACTGCTTTCTCACTAGCCAGAACAGAATTGATTATTAAATTCCCATTAATCTTCACATGCTTACCATTTCTTGAAACATACAGAAAAGCAGGCAGAGTCTCACTAGAGTTCTGGGAATATGAATGATCATCAAAAGGCAGTGGCTTCTCTTCTGATCTCATCTGTCCACCATGAAAACTTCTATTTGTCATTTTATTAAGACTCTCTTGTCCTGAACCTTTTGCATTATTCAACTCAACTTCGTTAGAATAATTCAAGCTACTCGTAAGACCACTAACTCGCAGAACCCTACCATTAGAATCGCCAAAATACCCGTTTCTACCTTGGTCTAATCCAGCAAGATTGCTACTTCCTTCAAAAATAAAATCTATCCTTGCTACTAAACCTCTGTAAATCAGCATCACAAATAGAAATCCCAAAAGACTAATGCTTGCTACCTTCTTAGTCTTACCTCCACCCTTCTTGTTTTTGGATTTGATAACCTTTCCAGCATTTGCAGGCTGCTGAAGCTTTAATTTAGGTATAGGGACCAATGGAATAGGAGAACCCTGAGGCCTAAATGCAATACCTGGAAAAGGAATCCACGGGAAATGCATGGGAGTAACAGCAGGCGGAATGCAAACACCAGGCTGAGGGCCGCCACTTCCATTTCCACCCAATTTTTGCTTTAGACTTGCATTTTCAGTCATGAAAAATGATATCTTGTTGTTCAATTCAGCAATTGTAGAATGCATGGACCGAACCTTCTCCTCCAGCTCCTCCACATAGTGCTTCTTCCTTTGCCTCGACAACTGGGCGCTTTCCCTGTTTCGCATAAGTCTCGCAGTCCTCTTCTCCTCGTCCTCGCTCCCAGCGTTAAAGACACAAGAGTTCATCTCTTCTGCCCGTCGGAACTTGCTACTCCTAGGTTCAAGCGCAGAATTAGCAGTTCCTTCTTCCCGCTCTTTTCTCCTTTTGATCCCCCACTCGCTCTTCACCTCCTGCTTCTCTTCCCCAGCAGAGTTCGCCGGGAAGTTGGCGGAGTGGCCTGATTCTGGGGACCTCACGTTCATGTTACCCGATGCATCTCCGCTGACAGGGGAGGAGGACGATATGCCTGAGTCTGGCGGCGGCGATCCATCATAGGATTGACGAAAAGGATCGGAAAGCTCCCCGGGACAATCGGTAAGGAGAAGATCGTCGACGGAGACATCCCAATTGATGTCATGGAGGCCGAGATCGAGATCAAGGTCGGATGTGAAGCTGCCTTGAAGGAGGCAGTGATCTTCCGGTAAGAGATCCGAATAGAATAACTCGGAGTTAGATAATGGTTCAATCAGTGGCGAAAAGGAATCGGCAATAACGTTCTCCTCCATGGATTAGTGATTCGAGGAGCTGAAGAAAAAGGAAACGGGACAAGGAAGGGTTTTTCCCTTCAAGAACTTTCCATACCCAGGGTTTCTCTTCTACGAAACCGTGTGGGCATCGCGTCTCGTCTTCCTCCCAATGCTAGGGAAAACTTTGATGGTCGTTTGGGGCAATTGAAACAGCCGTGCGAAATAAGTTTTGAAATAAGAAGTCTACAGAACGGATCTAATGATGACAAACGCTCTCTCTCTCTCTCTCTCTCTCTCTCTCTCATATTTGAGTTTATATGTCATAATATTTAAATCACTAAACTAGCAAATATACTTATTAATTTATTTATTTAAATATATCCCAAATTTTTCTTGTGACTAAATTTCCTTAATTTTGACCATAGACATGATTTGAATATGTTTCAATGCTCATTTGAGCATCGAGCAAAGTTTGAATATAGTTTAGATATTATGAAAATTTATAAAAGAGTTGAAACTTAAACATTTAACTAAACATATGTAGACGTTAAACATGCAACAAAGAGATAATAAGAGAGAGAGGGAAAAAGAAAATTTCATGAGCAAGAAACTCATGACGAGTCGGTGACTAGTCGACAGAAGATCTCTACGATTGTGTTGCTTCGCGTTTATTGGTCACGACTATTATTAAAGGGCCAAAGACGAGAGGGCTAAGGAGAGATGAAAGAAAAGATAAATAGAGAGAGAGGGGGGAGGGGAGGAGGGGACTCATCATCTAACTCACAAGGTCAAATTCATTATTTTCTAGTTGTTAGAGCGGAGGACCATCAACTAAATCAAAGCTTAGAGAGATAACATAAAGCACCAAAATATCGCCAAGCCACAAGAGAGATCACCAAGCAACTATATGTCTTACAAGATTCCAATTGTGTGTATTTAATTAGATTCCAAATCAAACATTTTTTATATTTAATATTAAAATTTAAAATATTGTTAATTAGATGCTAGTAAGTCAATGATGGCCTGTGCTTCCAAGACCCTTACTATAGCTCTACCATTGTATCTAGCCCACTTAAAATAATTCTATCATTGTATCATATAGATTATAAATGTTATATTTCTCAAATTATTAGGTAAGCCATTGATATAACATAGTAGATATCAACTATGAAAGATGGATTCTATAGTAAAAGTCAAAAGGGCTTTGAGATTAGAGTTGTCTTAAATAGATCATTTATAGTATATTTAGGGGCTATTTGATTGCAAGAAAAAGGATCGTAATGTAAAAGAAATACTTTAGATTTGTTTAGGTGGTGGATGGCAGTGGGTTGCTAGCGGCCAATGGCAGTTGGAGGCCGGGGATTTGACGGTGGTCGGGGTTAGGTGGCAGAGGGGTGGTAAGCAGTGGTTGGCATCATAGGTAGTGGTCGACGTCCGACAGGTGGTGGCGACGGCCTGCATAATTTCAATAAATTTTCAATGTATTTAGAACTCACCAAAATCCGAAGAATTCCAAATATCCTAAAATTGAACTAGATGGTCAATTTTAAATGCACCAAAATTTTATGGTGCATTTGTTTCACGTCAAATCAAATACCAATATTTTCAAAATCTCTATGTTTGAAATATTTTGCACTCCATTTGCAAGCAATCAAATAGCCCTTACATCATTCTCCTTTGAAGAGAAGAAGCAAAAGACCAAGAATAACATCATAAATCTGAGTGTTATGTCAAGAGTTAGAGTTAGTGTCAATAACATGAATCAAACTTGCTAGCAATTGTGTGTGTCGATAGTGTTGGCAATTTTAAATGATGAAGCTAACGGGTGTCGATGTTTGCATTAATAACATGCATCAAACTTATATGTGATGACATTCATCAATGTTGTTGATAATGAAAACATCGAAGTTAGCGGTTCTTAGCATTTATGTTTCTAGCATGCAGCAAATATTGAGAAGATGGTTTGTGTCGACATTATTTATGATAATGACCAACAAAGTTGATGACCCTTGATATTTGAGTTAACGACATGCATCAACCTTATATATGATGGCATGCTTTGACATTATAAGGTGGTAGGCATCTATGCTTGGGAAATGATGGTTGAAAGATGGTGATTAGGCAATGTAAATTAGGTGACAACAATCAAGTGACAAATGTTAATGATCGTGATTGTCAACATCTTGGGTGGGGCTCTAGAGTTCTTAAATTTTCTAGGTTCTCTCCAATTTGACGTAATGGTTTAAGACCATAATTTATCTTTAATATGAAGATTGTGGGCCTTGTTGATTCCCTTAATAATATATTATTCTTTCAGCATTTAAGTGCTTTAATATTCTAAAAACTAAGTGATCTTGGGATCATTAAACTTCTCACATAAAATCACTCATTTTTTACATTAGGGACATAATATTTGGAGATCTTTTGGTTCTCCAATCAATATCATGAATTTTAGAACTTCATTTTAAGTACATGATTTGTGCTCATTTGGACTCCAATCATACCATGTTTACTATTGATGTATTTATTTGGCTCAACTATAAGTTTGTTATCTTATAGTTTGATGGTTATGAATAATTTCTAAAGTTTTCAATTTGAAGATTGCATTGATATTCATGTTGATTGGATGAATTTTCTAGTGCCGGATCACCCTTCAATATATATTGGCATGTATTTGTTTAGTAACTCTTTATAAAACTATATGTTAATATGATGATAGAATAAATGAAATTTATTTTATTGTAATTGTGATGATATCTTAGTGACATTCTTGGAGAATTTTAGCGAGTTCTTAGTTTTATGTTATGTTCATCTTTTGGTTGATACCCTATTAAAGCATAAACCCTAGCTATTAGTTCCTCTTTCCAATGCATACATAAGACTAGTTAACTCTTATCCTTCTTCGTCCATAAATCCTAAGTCATCTTTAACCAACCCATAAGACTTCTCTCCAAAACAACCAAACATGAGTAATCAATAAAAGAAAAGAAAACCTTCACCAAACTGTCTTTTGGCTACCCTTCTAACCTCAATAAATCAAAACTATAGTTAACGCACATCGACACCAAAAGGGTCCCACCTCTTCCACCTTCAACATAAACAAGCTCTACCTTTTCTTATAAAATCATATACATCACCACAATAAGGATTATCTTGATCACCTTTAGTATAAGATCATATAAATCAACATAATAAGGATTATCTTGATTACCTTAAGTCTCCCCTCAATCATTATCTCCATGCCACATTGCCTCTCAATCATTGCCTTCAAGTTATAATATCTCCAAATCTAAATTAGGATTATTGATTTATAATTACATTTTACCCTGTATAATTACACCAATGATGTGTGTAAATAATGTTATATTTTATATGTTAAATTGTCAGTGAAATCTTATTATTTTTGTTATATTGTGCATTAAAAATATAGGGAATGCATGAAATTTTAAGTATCATATAGTGTCATGGCGTTAGATATTATACCGCTGTAGCGCCATCATTGATACCATCAGAACCCCCAATATGGACATGTTAGCGCCCAATATATATTTGATAGCGACATGACATTGGAGGAGTCAGCATTGTAAAGCCTATTCTCTGTCTACAGAGCACCGCATCACCAATTTCTTGTGCCGCCAAGCCAAGGTGAGTGCCACGTGATGCCATAGCACCGCAACACTATAATTTTAACCGACTAGGACATGATCTTCTAACGAAGCAATGCATCGATTCATAAAATAGTGGGTCCACATCAGCAACACCGCATAGGAGAAAATTCTTTAGTTATGCAGCGTTAATTCATTTTATGGGTGCCGCGGTGCAAGTCTATAAAGTGCCACGACGCTAGAGTCCATTTTATATGTTTTTCTATAAATACTATGTTTGTAATATTAGTAAGAGAGTTCAATAACTTGGTTAATTTTAGTCTTCATAGTACTTCTCTGCAATTTTCTTAGGAGTGACAATGAAGAGAATTTAGGGAGCACTATATCGACTTTATAAGAGCATTTGGTCAAGGTTCGTAGAAGCAATTTTGTACGTTCAAGGAGGAGTGTAGATGACATCATTGAACATCATTCGATGATATCTTTTCTTATGTACTTTCTTTTTGTTATGTAATTAATGAAAATGAGTTTGCTTCACTTATTTTTCATGCTTAGCTAAATTTTTTAATTTTGGATTAATGATGTAAATGAAATATAGAGTACTAATGAATTATTTTTATCAATAATTTAATAATATTTTTAATATATCAGTCTTCATTTAATGCACATAGTGGTCATATGTATAGTTAATATCAATTATAATATGGACCCTAAGAATAAGAAAATAAGGACAACCAGGTATATTGCATTGGTATGATGCAAGCATAGGCATAGTGCTTGACATATACTAAATTTATAGAGATGAGTTATAAGGTGATTTTAACAGTACATATTTTATTTACTCTAAGGTTTTCATAAGGTGACAAAGTATGGGAGTCTAGAGTGGTATTGAGATTGAAAGGTTTAATCTATCATTTATCTTTTCAAGCTCGACTAAGTGGTTGGTGATGCATATACTCTGAATAAAATTAATATAAAAGAGAATCATTAGGAAATATATGATATTTATATTCCATCAATCTAAAATATTTTATTTAAATAATATTTCATTTATTTCTTTATTTTAAATTAAGTGATTGAATCTTCATCAAATTTATTTTTATTGAGTTATTGTAATTATAGTATATAGTACTAGTATTTATAAGTAAATATTCTTTCTCTTGGGATTGGTACTCTATTCTATCACTATATTATTTAATTCGGCACATATACTAGCGTATATTAAGTGAAATTTTTATAATTTTTAAATCAAAGAAAATCTAAGCATTGTTTAGAGATTGTAGAGCCCAAAATCATTTTTGTAATTCTTTAGGTTACTCCACCAGCCCCATTAAGTTTTTTGTGTCGTTGTCGGGGAAATTTTTATTTGACTTGTAATTTTAATATATTATTGAATTAATTACATAATTAGACCTACTCATATTCTATTATTATAATTATTATTGCATATTCTCACCACCATCTTATAGAATTTTCCCTTAAGTTTGAGGGGATGAGGATGCTTAGGTGGATGAGTGGCTTTACCCTTAGAGAGGATACAAAATGAGCATATACTTGAAAAGGTTGGAGTAGCTCTAGTGGAAGATAAGATTAGAGAGAGTCCCTTAGATGGTTTGATCACATTAAATGGAGACCTTTTGATGACCCAATTAGGAAAGTTGATGTATTAGATTTGACTTATGTTAAGAAAGGTAGAGGTAGAACTAAAAAGACTTGGTTAGAAAATATTAGAAATGATCTTTCTTATTAGATTTAAATAAGAATTTGACTTTTAATAGGACACAATGGAGAAAAAAGATTAATGTAGCCGACCCCACGTAGTGGGACAAAGGCTTGATGATGATGATGATGTTGTTGCATTACATTGCATTCTACATTATTTATTTAAGTTTATTGTGCATACATTCATCTTAGCATCGTAGCATTATAAGTTGTAACGACGTAGTTCTTATCTTATAATTATTTAATTTCCATAGTTATTTATTATAAAACTATGAGTAAAAATATTTTTATGTGACTAGCACTGCAGCACTTATCTTTTGAGCACTGCAACACCTAATCTACTCATTTAAAAAATGCCTTTTGTGATGAGTCAAAATAAAATTATATAATCATGAATTCTCATTATGATAGGTAATTTTCATGGTGCTCAAACTAGCATCGTTGTGCCAATTTTTTTTTTTGGGACATTTAGGCCATTTAAGGCAAAGTCGCACACACAACGCATACACATGGATTCGAACCTTGGACCTCTTAGCCTAAGCTCTCAACCAATAGGCCAAGGAGAGTTGTGTTCGTTGTGCCAATTCAGTGTCATAATTGTAGCATTGACAGCATTACAGTAGGAACCTAACTCAACCGTCGCTTCTCTGATATGTGGAAATGCCAGTGGCGGCTATTTCCCAAAAGTCATTTTGATTTCCCAAAACTAGCACCACTGCGCCACTCTCATATACTACTGATGTAGTTGAAGTAGACCATTTTGTCATTTAGTGCATGCATTGAGCACCATGACGCCTTATCTCTTAGTGCTGCAGTGCTTCGCCATTTTATAAATAACCATTCTAATTTTTATCTCATTTCAACTTGCATTTATATTCAATCCTTTTCTTCTTTTACTCTCAAGCTTCGCTATATATCAATGGCCCCTAATAATCTTGGATCATGGAAGAAGAAAACTGCAACCTATGATAAATTCAAATTCTTTTCTGAGGAAACCGAGTTTAGGTTTACATAATTGGTAGTCTCTAGACGTCTTATCCTTAAGCGTAGATTTCTTGAACCAACCCCACCAATCTTACAACTAGTTTTAGATAAAGGTTGGGCCTATTTTTGTGAAGAACCTTATGCGACTATAGTGATTATAATTAGAGAATTTTATGCAAACGGAAAAGTGTCTTTTGATTATAGGTTCTTCATGAGAGGGAAATTAGTTCCTTTGATTTTTCTACCATTAATAAAATATGTAAGTTAAAAGTAATGGAATTTGATGAATATTTTCCTTTTAGTCATGCACCATTTTGATTCCCAAGAAATTCTGGGCTTACTTTGTGGACCGAATGGTAGAGTTAAGTGGAAGACTAGAGAAAAGAAAATTATAAGTTTCACTACTTCTTACTTGACCGAAACGTCCAAGGCCTGGCACTACTTCATATCTACCCGTATACTTCCTAGAAAGAATTTTAGTGAGGTAACCAAGGATAGAGCTTTGTTGAATTACACCATTCAAAAGGGTTAAACTATTAATGTTAGGAAGTTGATCTTGTTTTTTCATTATGTACATCATGAGAGGTTTCACCTCTGTGGGTTTGAGTCATCCTTCTTTAGTTTATACTTTATGTGTGGCTATTGGAGTGCGGGGAGACTAAAATGAGGAATAATTATTTCCCACAAGTGCTCTTACTAGGGAAAAATTCTAAGTTTTAAACAATCTGATAGAGAAGACATGGACCCTAATGAGCCTAGATCTTCTAGTGGGGTAGGCAGTAGCAGTAGTAGAAGGAGTGCTAAGACTTTAAAAATATTATCAGGTGGTAAACATAAGTGAGATGATGAATAAAGTGATCAAATTTTGTAAGAAATTTGAATATTATCAATTTGAGATGAAGATACGAATGATACATACCTAGGACTACCATGAGAGACATTATAGGTATGCATCTGATTTTAATGAAGCTCTAGTTGGTATATTAAAAAAAATAGCCAATTCATAGAAAGGCCCGATCAGTATGAGTTTTTTTCTGCACCTAAATATCATCCATTTGTGTAGCAGCCTAAAGAGAGATGACAAAGAGGAAGTAGAAGAAGAAGACCCTTATTATGAGGGGTAGGCTTGAGAGAGAGAGAGAGAGAGAGAGAGAGAGAGAGAGAGAGAGAAAGCAATAATTATTTTGTTATGTGTTGCATTTTTTATTTTATTTTATTTTATATTTTCATTATAATCTTGTTGAAGACTTTAACTTAGCGCTTATAGAAGACTACTCATATATGTGTTATGCTAGTACCCATTATGTTATTAATGTTATGTATTGTTTTGTGATTAATATATATTTTATGCATCTTTTATCATTTTTATGAAAGCATGTGTTTGTAATATTTGTTTATGTTTTAATTATTTACATATTAACAAATTTCCTTCATGCTTAAATTTTTATTTTCCTCTGGTTACTTTTATATTTTGATTATTTAATTAACCCATATAAAAATGATAATTAAAAATTATATAAAATTAGGATAATAACAAAACCTGGATTCTAGTTTGAATTAACTTTATTTATACTTCATAGGTTGGAAAAATTAATACTTAACTCATTCAACCATTTTATCTATTATTCTAATATGAATTTATAAGTTATACCTTTATGAAATTAACTTTTAAAATTGTAAGATGAATAATTAGTATTAAAAATTAGATATGAGTAGGTTAAAATTTGAAATCATAAATAACCTGAAGATGGAATTAATAATCTCAATAAGTTCTTACATTAAACTATTAATATTATATGAAGGTTTAAAGCAGAAGCTAATAGTTAAAATCATTAATTATATACTCTACACAAAAATAGAACTATAAAATAGTTCACAAAGAAAAGAAAAAGAAAAGAATCAAAAGAAAAAGATGAGTACATTTAAAATTTGGTATTAGTAAAAGCTTAAAATTAGAAATACAATTTTATGCATAAACTAAAAAGGATAAGATGAAAGAGCTAATACAAGCAATGGTGAACTAGTGAAAGTATAATTTTAACTGCCGTCATATCTAATTATTAAAACTTAATTATCACTTTAATAATTAAAAGTTAATGATTAAATCTATAACTTATAATTTCAAATCAGGTTATAACTAAAATAATTGATTAGATTTGTTGAGATTCATTCACTATGAATTAGGTTGTTAAACCTAAGCTTATGTCCCAAGGCTATCCAAGAGGCGGGGTGAATTTGGTATTAAAAAAAATTATCCCTCTTGAGTATGTTGAACCGAAATTAAACTTTAATGGATTTTTAGAAAAAGTTTTTCAACCACAATTTTTTGTAACAAAACAAAATGCGGAAAATAAAAAGCAGTAAAAATAAAAGACAAAAAATTTATAGTGGTTCGGTCTAAACCAGACCTACATCCACTCACCAGAGGCACCCTCCGAGTATTGCACTAATACCAATAGTTTCTCTCCTTTTGCACTAACAGCAAGGCGGAGAAGCCTTTACAAACACTCTTTTCACCACTACCTGGTGCGATAGAGAACCGTCGTCCTTTTACACTTATCCCCAATGTTTGTAGAGAACCGTCCATCCTTTCACACTCTCCTAGTGTGGGCAAAAAACCCTTCGTCCTTTCACACTCTCTTAGTATGGGCGGAGAACCCTTCGTCCTTTCACACTCTCCTAGTGTGAGCAGAGAACCCTTCAGCTGTTCACACTCTCCTAGTGTGGGCAGAGAACCCTCCGTCTGTTTACACTCTCCAAGTGTCGACAAATAATCGGATCTCCTTGATAGATCTCCTCACAAGAAATCTAGAAGGAAGAAAGAAAAGAGTGAAGTAATCAAAAATCACAAGTAGAGATTCTTACCTTTGAACACCAAGCAAAGCCTTCACGCTCCAGTGGTAGGAATCCTCCTTTGAATGCTCTCTCACACTCTCTGCTTGACTCTTCTTCTAATAGGCACGAAGATCAATCAGCAAAAAGATTGGGTGGCAATCTAAATTGGACTATATATAGGAGAGACAAGAAAAATCGTCCAAAACTACAAAATTTTCAAGTCAACACGAAATTAATCGGCCCGTACGATCGTGGATCATCCTGGACGATTTTACTTAAAGTGTTAGAAATGATCATTATGTATATTGGTACGAACTATGTTCGTACACGATCATCATCCCATACGAACTAGGTTCTTCCGGTACGATCCGTTATACCATAGGTCGGTTCCCAAGTAACTGGATAGACGTAATCAATTTTAATAAGTCAGTTCACATCGTCCTGGGACGAATTGGATTTCGTCTTGACGAAATTTTTACAGAGAAGAAATCATCCTGGGAAGATTTGGATTTCGTTTGGACGAAATTTTTATAGAGAGAAATCATCGTGGAACGATTTTGGATTTCGTCTGGACGAAATTTTTATAGAGAAGAATTCGTCCTGGGACGATTTGGATTTCGTCTGGACAAAATTTTTACAGAGAAGAAATCGTCCTGGAACGATTTTGGATTTCATTTGGACGAAATTTTTACAGAGAAGAAATCGTACTGGAACGATTTTGGATTTCGTCTGGACGAAATTTTTACAGAGAAGAAATCATCCTAGGACGAAAATAAATTCGTCCTGGACGATCAGAACTTAGAAAAATTTCCTCCAACTCCTGTTCGTTCCATTGCTCTTACGGGGAGAAAACTGACCTGATCGTCCCATACGAACTAGGTTCGTCCCGTATGATCAGTACAAATTTTGTAAGATCTCCTTAAGTGTGTGTGTGTTTTTATTCACTCAATTACAATCACTCCCTCTCAATTCAAAGAATAATTTAGAGCTCCAATTTGCAAAGTATTGTATGCTGAATTTGATTTGAAGTCTTCATAGTTTGGAGTTCAATTTTCCTGAAATGTTAGTACACACAAGAGCAAAAACAATTCTTCCAAAAAGTGTTAGGAAATAATTGCACATAAAATAATAATATTTGAAATCATCAAACTATACAAGTTGCAAGAATGTAACATTGCAAATAGCAACTTTCTTAATAATCTCCCCCTTTTTGATGATGGCAAAACAATTATTGTTTGTCGAATTTCAAATTCTAAAAATCTCCTAAACTCCCCCTGAATTAATGAGCACGTGAAAATAAGGGGTCATTGAACACAAAATTTTTTAAATTTTTAAACACAAAATTTTTAAAATTTTTATTTTCAAAAATTTCAAAAACACCCAACAACGAACAAAATAATGAACAAAACACAAAACAAGACAAAACCAAACGACACGATCACAACAAATAACAAACAATTATTTCTCCCCCTTTTTGACAACAGCAAAAAGTCAAGAAGAAAAAAGAACTTGAAATGCAAGCAGACATATGAAAATCATTTGATAATTCATTCTTAAAAGTGATTGGAATAAAGTTATGCAAATGAAATTAGTACATTAGACCAATCATAATAATTCATAGAGTTCAAGAAGAGACATAACTTAGATAATAAAAAATTTATCAAACAACATGATTCAATTTAGACATTTAGATAGAGACATCATTGCAAAGATGATGAAAAGAAAAATTGTATATTTCAAAATTCAATATACATGAATGAACACAAGATCAATTTGAATGAGAAGATTAAAAGAGTCTTGAAAGAAATAACTACCACAAGTGGCGCTTTGCGCATCTTTTTCAAAATTTTGACACACTTTTGTGCATATTTGCATTTATTGGGCATATTTTGTGCCTCTTTTTCACATTGTGAACCATTGTGCATTCCTTTTGATTTTTATACATTTGTACATTTGTCAAGAGTAATTGTATTCTTTCCAAAGTCATTAATCAAAGTTTTCAAATTAATCTAAGTGCATAAATATTAATTGAAGAGTGAAATACAAAATAAGAAAAATATCACAATTGCAATAATAAATTAATATAGACTAAACAAGAGACATGAAATTTGACAATCTTAATTATTATCAAGTTATAAGCTAAACTTAAATTTAGAAAAAAATTAGATTTTCTAATGAGTTTGATTTTTAATTTGCATTTTAAGAATTATAGCACTGATAAGAAAATAAAATCCAAAAACTTTCATAGTTAAACACACATTTCAGAAACAAGATAAAGACAAGACATGTTTACTTATATTGATATCAAAAAGATATTACAGTCACTGCAATTGATATCAATACACACCAACTAGAGAAAAACAGAAAATACATCTAAAATTCCATCAGAAGAAATTCAACAAAACAACAACAAACACATGAACCATAACAACTCAAACACGAAACAGAAAGTGCAACAATCACTCAGATGGTCCCTAATCTGGAGGAGGAGGAGGTTGAGCATTGAAGAAGGTAAAGTAACTGCTTACCATAAGCATGTTACTGTTCAAATCATTCATTTGCTCTCTTATGAAGCCCATATCCTGATTGTAGCGATTTTCAAATTGATCAAAACGTTGATCAAAATGAGTCTCTAGCTGATTAAATCTTTGAACAAAATTTTGATAATTTGTATCATTTGTCGGTGTTGGTTCGGCTTCAGGTTCCTCCTCAGTGTCACTGATGACGTGTGCCTTACTTGTGTCATCATTTTTGAAGATTGCTCTGAATGATGCATCATTGTAATAGAGCAAATCTTCAAACTCCTGATCAGGATGAGTCAAGCCATACTTCTTCTCAAAAATATAGGCAACTAGATGTCCTAAAGCAATATTTCTTTTTCTTTTCTGATCAGCATGACCTATTTCAGAAAGCCCAAAAAGATAGTCGAGAATTAACTGGGCTTCATCTATAGGTTTTTTAGTCATGACCATAAAAGTGACCATAGAAAGAAGTGGAGTTATGTTCACTCTATCACCAGCCTTAGGGATAATGGAAGTTCTAAAGACATGCTGGATGATTCGTGCAGTTTTCACATGATCGGATACTCTAGCCACATGTTCATTTACATTATTCCCTCTAATCACTTGATTGATTTCAGACCACGAATAGTCATCGGTAGTGATCAGATAATTTGCTCTTTCCCCTTCAGTTCTTAAGTTTAGAAATGCTCCTAAGTCATGCTTAGTAATTTCTACTTTTTGTTTAAAGACAAAGGAGTAGACTACAGACCGAAGAGGCCCAAAGGACATATTGGCCAGGAAATAGTGAAAAGTCTCTTTGTTGTAAGGGTGGACCAGAGTAAGAATGAAATTAAATTGGGTCGAGGCGAATAGGTTCATTACCTGGAAAGTAAGATTTTCTTAAAGTAGGATCCTAGAGGGTGTGATTTTGGTAGAGGCAAATCAAGGAAAAGATTCCTCATTTTCCTTAGGCAGAAAGTTCTCTGAAGGATTCCTATGTGGTTTCTTTGCTATGACCTTCTGCCTCTTACTTGAACTGGAACTAGCCATCTAAAAAGGACTGATCTAAAGAACGAAAGAGATTAAAAGTGATGTTTAGAGTGTGACAATTAAGTTCAAAAGTCTGCTAATTTATTGAAAAATGACATGTTCGTACTGGACGAAAAAAAAATTTCGTCCCGGACGAATAAAAAATTCATCCCGTACGAAATTTTCGTACAGAGGATTCAATGCGTCAAAACGAAATGGCTTTTCATAATCAACACAACTTACAATGCATCCTTTCGTACAGACTTTTGACCATTCTGATCGTACAGACGAACACGTGTTCATCCCGGGACTATCAGAACTTATATCGTTTTAATGACAGTTGAAACTAACCCCTACATCGAACCGACATGTGTTTGTCCAGATGAACCAAATGTTCGTACATATGAAATTCATATTAAAAACTGTCTTATCCATTCAACTGCTCCATTCATTCGTCCCGTCGTTTGAAAAATATTTCGTCCTGGATGATCATGACGATTGTACAGACGAAGTACATTAAAACTGCACTTAAAACGGTTCAAAATCCCACAGTTTGTCATACTACACAAATCGTCCCGTACGAAATGATTTCATCCTGGACGATGATGATAAAAAAAAATTTCTTTTTGCACTCAAAACTAAAACTAGAAATAAAAAACACAAAAATACCAAAATCAACGATAAAAACACAGACTTTAAAAAGGAAAGAAATCACACAAAATAATCATAAACATAAAAAAAATTAAATTAAATTAATAAACAAACATCAATGTTGCAAAAATATTTTTATTTAAGCATTTAAATCAATCACACCAAGCTTTATTCTTAATGCACTGAAAGTATCAAAGGCTAAAGGTTTTGTAAAAATGTCTGCAAGTTGATTTTCAGTTTTAACATGAATGAGTTCAATTTCTCCCTTGGATACATGATCCCTTATGAAATGATGCATTATGTCTATGTGTTTGGTTCTTGAATGTCAAATAGGATTTTTAGAAATGTAGATAACACTAGTATTATCACAATAAACTGGTATAGTGCCTATAGTTAATCCTAAATCAATCAACTGTTGTTTCAACCAAAGTACTTATGTCATACAACTTCCTAATGCAATGTATTCAGCTTCAGCAGTAGATAGGGCTACTGAATTTTGTTTTCTATTAGACCATGAAACTAATGAATTTCTAATGAATTGACATGTTCCATAAGTGCTTTTCCTATCCACCCTACAGCCTGCAAAGTCAGAATCTGAATAACTAATAATTTCAAATCAAGAGCTAAACTTAGGATACCAAATTCCTAAGTTTTGAGTTCATAGCAAATATCTTAAAATCCTTTTCACTGCTGTCAAATGTGATTCTTTTTGATCTGATTGAAATCTAACACACAAGCAAACACTAAACATGATATCGGGTCGGCTAGCAGTCAGGTAAAGTAAAGATCTAATTATCCCTCTAAATTTCTGTTGATCAATAGATTTTCCCTTAGGGTTGAACTGAGGAACTCATTGGAGTACTAACAGGTTTAGCATTGTCCATTTCATATTTTTTTGAGGATGTCCTTAACATATTTGGATTGGCTAAGAAATGTACCTTCCTCTAGTTGCTTAATGCTAAAGCCTAGAAAGTAACTTAAGTCTCCCATTAGACTCATCTCGAATTAACTACTCATTATTTTAGAAAAATCATCACAAAGATTTTTATTTGAAGATCCAAAAATGATATCATCCACATAAATTTGAACAATGAGAATATCATTTTCAAATTTCTTCAAAAAAGAGTTGTATCCACACTTCCTTTTTCAAAAGATCTTTTAAGTAGAAAGGTGCTTAATCTCTCATATCAAGCCCTAGGTACCTATTTTAATCCATATAATACCTTTTTCAACTTGAAAACATGATTTGGGTATTTAGAATTTTTAAAGTCTGGAGGTTGTTCTACAAACACATCCTTTTGAATTACCCCATTTAAAAGGCACTTTTGACATCCATTTGATACAATTTAAATCCTCTGAAACAGGCAAAGGCTAGCAAAACCCTAATTGCTTCAAGTCTAGCTATAGGGGAAAAAGTCTCCTCAAAATCAATACCTTCAATTTGATTATATCCTTTAGCTACCAATCTAGTCTTATTTCTAATGACTGCTCCTAAGTCATTCATTTTGTTCTTGAACACCCACTTTGTTCCAACAACACTTTGATTCTTTGGCCTTGCAGTTAATTCCCAAACTTCGTTCCTTATAAATTGATTTAATTCTTCTTGCATAGCCAAAATCCAAAATTCATCTGAAAGTGCTTGATCAATATTAGTGGGTTCTATGGTTGAAATGAAGGCTGAATGATTGACTTCCTTATTTAATCCATGCATAGTCCTTACACCCTCACTTGGTTCACCTATGATCAATTCTCTTGGGTGGTTTTTAGAAAATCTCAAATCTCTAGGCAAAGGGTTTTCTATCTCCAAATTTTCTTCTATATTTTCTTTCAAGTTCAATTTATCAATCTTTTGGGAGTTGATCTCAATTTCATCTTCTACAATATTTGGCTCTTTCATATTTTCAGATTCATCAAATACAACATGTGTGGTTTCCTCAATTACCAAAGTTCTTCTATTGAATACTCTATAAGATTTTCTAACATTTGAGTATCCAACAAAAATTCCTTCATCTGATTTTGGATCAAATTTTCCTAAGGCAGATTTTTCATTATTATGAATGAACACCTTGCAATTAAAAATATGCAAATGAGACAAATAGGTGTTCTCCCTTTTAGCAACTCATAGGGTATTTTATTTAAACAAGATCTCACATTCACCCTATTCAGAACATAGCATGATGTGCTAACTGCCTCAGCCCAAAAATATTTAGGAACTGAATATTCTACCAATATTGCTCGGGCGGCTTCTATTAATCTTCTATTTTTCCTTTCGACTACCTCATTCTGCTGAGGGGTTCTAGGTGCAGAAAAGTTGTGATCAATTTCTTTTTCCTTACAAAAATCTTCAAATCTTTCATTCTCAAATTCCCCTCCATGATCACTTTGTATAGAAATAATTTCATAATCTAGTTTTCTTTGAATCCAAGTCAAAAAATTTCTAAATTTCTCAAATGATTCACTCTTATGAAAAAGAAATCTAACCCATGTAAATCTTCAGAAATCATCCACAATTACAAAACCGTATATCTTCCCTCCTAGACTAACAGTTCCAACTGGTCCAAAAAGATTCATATGCAAAATCTCCAATGGTTTATTTGTTCTAAGATCCTTATTGGACTGAAAAGAGGACTTCACCTACTTTCCTAATTGACATGCATCACAGAGGTGGCCCTTAGTAAAGTCTAGTTTTGGTATACCTCTCACTAAGTTCTTTTGGGTAATCCTCCTAAGGTTTTTCATGCTAGAATGACAAAGTCTCCTATGCCAAAGCCATGACTCATTAGATACAGTTTTTAAATAAAAAGCAGTAGGAGTTTGAATGCAATTTAAATCTAGCATATAAACATTGTTTACTCTTTTTCCATTCAAAACATCTTTACCATTTAGGCTTAATATGCAGCTAGTAGGAAAAAATTTTACATAGTAACCTTTATTGCATAGCTGACTTATACTTAACGAATTATGTTTTAAGCCTTCAACCAATAATACATTATCTATGAAAAAATTCTTTAAATTTCCAATCATACCTGTCCCAACCACCTTCCTTGTGGTGTTATCTCCAAGTGTAACCTTGCCTTCACTCCTGGCTTCTAGCGTTATGAATTGAGCAGTATCTCCAGTCATGTGCTTTGAACATCCACTATCCAGGTACCATATGCTCTCACGAGGTCTTGTGTGAGAGCGTCCCTGTAAAATTATCAAATGTTAGACCTGGGAACCCAAACAAGTTTGGGTTCACCTTTTAACAATTTATAATCAGATGCATGTATGATATGTCTAGGTTTATGCATCTTAGGTTTCCACACCAAATTAGTTTTTATCTTCAAAGTACAAGTGTGAGCTATATGTCCAAACAATCCATAATTATTATATTTCACTTTAGGAAATGGATTCTTAAGTCTTCTAACATTCATCTGTCTTTTCAGGGATTGCATAAGTTTAGGATACATAATAGGATTAGTAAAATCTTCAAGTTTAGGGTGTATCCTATTATCCTCGAGAGCTTTTATCATTAATTTGTAAAATGAATTCATATCTTCCAAAATTCGATTTGTATAATTGGTTTTATAAAGTTTGCTCTCAAATTCATCCTTAGAATTCTTAAAATCTTTCTCGAGTTCTGCATAGAGTGATTTTAAATTCTCATAATTTTTATTCAAGTCATCAAACTCATCAAGTAATTTCATGTGGTTGTTATCAATCAAAACATGATCTTTCTTAAGGATTTCATGTTTCTTTTTAAGTTCTTCAAATTCTAAACTTAGACTAGCATGCATTTTCTTCATTTTTCTATATGTATCATGCATGTGTTTAGAAACTTTAAATAATTCATCATAAGTTAAGTCACATACCTCTTCTTGATCTGAGTGATCAAGATTGTCAGCCATTAAGCACAAATTAGTGACTTCCTCTTCTTTTTCAGTTTCTGATGAATCTGAACCTGAGTCCGCCCAGAAAGCTTTTTGAAACTTCTTTCTTCCCTTCTTTACAATAGGTTTCTCCTCTACCTTCTCTTTGCGAGGATTGGCTTTGAGTTTAGGGCAATCTATCTTTATATGTCCAGATTTCCTGCACCTATAGCAAATAACTTCATTTGAAACCTTATTATTTCTATTGAATTTACCTCTATTCCATTGCTGGCATTTCTTCTGCTTCCTTTTCAGAAAGCTTCTGAATTGTCTAGTCATCAAGGCGATGTCTTCTTCATCCTCAGGTTGTGAGTGTTCACTCTCAAACTCTTTCACATTCAGTGCTATGTTTTTTTCCCTTCGTGGTTCACCTGCATCAATCTTTCTTTGGCTAACTCCTTGCTCGTAAGCAATAAGCGAACCAAGAAGATTGTCAATAGAATAAATGTTTAAATCCTTAGACTCTGTAATTACAGTAATTTTAGCATCATAAGCAGTAGGTAAACAACGAAGAATCTTATTAACCATTTCAGCATTAGTTAGTTCCCTACCAAGTGCATGCAAAGAGGTGACAATTTGTGTAAATCTTGTGTACATGTCAAAAATGGATTCATTAGGTTTCATGCAAAATAATTCATAATCATGCAACAAGATATTGAGTCTAGATTATTTAATCTCATTAGACCCCTCATATGTTATACAAAGTCTATCCCATATGTCATTTCCACTTTTGCAAGTGGAAACCCGCATGTAGTCTTCCGATTTTAAGGCACAAAAGAAACTATTCAAGCATTTTGCGTTTAGTTGTGCTAAGTCACATTCTTCTACTGTCCAGTCTGCAAAAGGTGTTTCAACTCTAACTCCATCAACTAATCTAGTTGATTTTGTATATCCTTCCTGGACTAAGATCCACATACGATAATCAAGTGACTGTAAGAAAGTAGACATGCGTGTTTTTCAAAAATTAAAAGGTATATTGTCAAACAGTGGAGGTCTAATAATAGAGTAACCCTCAGGTGTGTTTTGGTTTCCAAATGTAGCCATTTACGTTAATCAAAAAGTAGTTTAAACTTATGATTTTTAAACAAGGCTCTGATACCATTTGATGAGATTCGTTCACTATGAATTAGGTTGTTAAACCTAAGCTTATGTCCCAAGGCTATCCAAGAGGGGGGGGGGGGGGGGGTGAATTGGTATTAAAAATAATTATCCCTCTTGAGTATGTTGAACCGAAATTAAACTTTAATGGATTTTTAGAAAAAGTTTTTCAACCATAATTTTTTTGTAACAAAACAAAATGCGGAAAATAAAAAGCAGTAAAAATAAAAGACACAAAATTTATAGTGGTTTGGTCTAAACCAGACCTACATCCACTCCCCGGAGGCACCCTCCGAGTATTGCACTAATACCAATAGTGCCTCTCCTTTTGCACTCACAACAAGGCGGAGAAGCCTTTACAAACACTCTTTTCACCACTACCCGGTGCGGCAGAGAACCGTCATCCTTTTACACTTATCCCAAGTGTTGGCAGAGAACTGTCCGTCCTTTCACACTCTCCTAGTGTGGGTAGAGAACCCTTCGTCCTTTCACACTCTTCTAGTGTTCGTCCTTTCACACTCTCCTAGTGTGGGCAGAGAACCCTTCAGCTATTCACACTCTCCTAGTGTGGGCAGAGAACCCTCCATCTGTTTATACTCTCCAAGTGTCGGCAGAGAACTGGATCTCCTTGACAGATCTCCTCATAAGAAATCTAGAAGGAAGAAAGAAAAGAGTAAAGTAATCCAAAAGCAAAAGTAGAGATTCTTACATTTGAACACCAAGCAAAGCATACACGCTCCAGTGGTAGGAATCCTCCTTTGAATGCTCTCTCACACTCTCTCCTTGACTCTTCTTCCAATAGGCACGAAGATCAATCAGCAAAAATATTGGGTGGCAGTCTAAATTGGACTATATATAGGAGAGACAAGAAAAACCGTCCAAAACTGCAAATTTTTAAAGTCAACACAAAATGAATCATCCCGTACGATCATGGATCATCCTAGACGATTTTACTTAAAGTGTAAAAAATGATCCTTATGTATATTGGTACGAACTATGTTCGTACACGATCATCATCCCGTACGAACTAGGTTCGTCTGGTACGATCCGTTATACCATAGGTCAGTTCCCAAGTAACTACATGGACATAATCAATTTTGGTAAGTCGGTTCACATCGTTCTGGGATGAATTAGATTTCGTCTGGAGTCCTGGGACGATTTGGATTTCGTCTGGACAAAATTTTTATAGAGAGAAATCGTCCTGGAACGATTTTGGATTTCGTTTGGATGAAATTTTACAGAGAAGAATTCGTCCTGGGACGATTTGGATTTCGTCTAGACGAAATTTTTACAGAGAAGAAATCATCCTGGAACGATTTTGGATTTCGTCTGGATGGAATTTTTACAGAGAAGAAATCGTACTGGAACGATTTTGGGTTTCATCTAGACGAAATTTTTACAGAGAAGAAATCATCCTTGGACGAAAATAAATTTGTCCTGGACGATCAGGACTTAGAAAAATTTCCTCCAACTCCTGTTCGTTCCATTGCTCTTATGGGGAGAAAACTGACCTGATCGTCCCGTACGATCAGTATAAATTTTGTAAGATCTCCTTAAGTGTGCGTGTGTATGTTTTTATTCACTCAATTACAATCACTCCCTCTCAATTCAAAGAATACTTTAGAGCTCCAATTTGTAAAGTATTGTATGCTGAATTTGATTTGAAGTCTTCATAGATTAGAGTTCAATTTTCCTGAAATGTTTCAGTACACACAAGAGCAAAAACAATTCTTCTAAAAAGTGTTAGGAAATAATTGCACATAAAACAATAATATTTGAAATCATCAAAATAATACAAGTTGCAAGAATGTAACATATGCAAATAGCAACTTTCTTAATAAGATTAATTATTAGTAATTTTATAAACTATAAGTTATCCTTGTTAATTTTCACTAATTCTAAATAGTGATGTATTATCCTATATTTTAGTAATTCTAGATTGTCACTTTTTATATTGGTGAATCACTTAATTAGAATTATAAAATTTTAATTATTTGAGAATAAGCAAGAGTTTAAGCTCGAAAACATTTGATGAGTATAAATAATATTATATTTTATATATTAAATTGCTAGTGAAATCGTATTATTTTAGTTGTATTGTATAGAAAAAATACATGAAAGGTATGAAATTCTAAGTATTATACAACGTCGTGGCGTTAGACACTATATATATAGCTGCGGTGTCATCATTGATACCGACGGAGCACTAAATATGGACATGGTGGTGCCTAGTCCCTGTTTGACAGTGTCGCGACATTGGAGGAGTCAGCACTACAAAGCCCAGTTCTATCTAGATAGAGCTACAGTGCCAATTTCCAGTGCTGCCAAGCTGAGGGGAGCGCCACATAGACGTTATAGTGCTATAATTGTAGCCAAACAGGACACAATTTGCCAGTGAAGCGATGCATCAATTTATTAAATAGAGGGTCTACATCATCAAGCACCGCAGAGGAGGAAATTCTTAAGCATTGCGACATTAGTTCATTTTATCGGTGCTTGGCATAAGTGTCTAAAGCATCGCGGTACCATAATCCATTTTTTGTATTTTTCTATAAATAATACATTTGTAATGTTAGTAAGAGGATTCAATCACTTAGTTAATTTTAGTCTTCATAGTACTTCTATAAAATTTCCTTATGAGTGACTACTAAGAGAATTCGGGGAGCACTAGATTCACTTCATAAGAGTGTTTGATCAATATTTGTGGAAGTAATTTTATAAGTTCAAGGAAGGGTGTAGAGAAAATCATTAAACTCATATGGTGATATTTTTTTATACTTTCTTTTTTATGCAATTAATAAAAATGAGTTTACTTCACTTTTCATGTCTGACTAAATTCTTTAGTTTTGAATTAATGATATAGATGAAATGTGGTGTACTAATTAATTCTTTTCATCAATAATTTAATGATATTTTTAATATATCATATTTTCATTTAGTGCATATAGTGCTGATATATGTAGTTGATATCAGCTGTAATGTGGAGCCTAATAAGAAGAAAGCAAGCATAACAAGGTATATTAGATTTGTATGATGCAAGCACAGGCATAATGCTTGACTTATACCAAATTTATAGAGGTGAATTGTAATGAGGGAATTTTAAAAGTGCATGGTTTACTTGCTCTTCTAAGATTTTTATAGGGTAATAGACTATGAGAGTTTAGAGTGGTATTGAGGTTAGAAGGTTTAATTTATTCTTTATCTCTTCACACATGACTGAGTGGTAGATGAGGCATATACTCTGAATAACATTAATATAAAAGAGAATTATTAGGAAATATATTGTATTTACATTCCATCAATTCAAAACATTTTATCCAAATAGAGTTTCATTCAATTTTTTTTTTAATTTTAAATTTGGTGATTGAATCTCCACCAAAACTTATTTTTATTGAGTATGATAATTGTTGTAAAAGATAGTAAGAGGGAGAATAAATGTGTGTGTGTGTGTGTGTGTGAGAGAGAGAGAGAGAGAGAGAGAGAGAGAGAGAGAGAGAGAGAGGAGATGTAATGAATATAAAATAAATAATAAAATTATAATAAGTTGAATTTATAGTTTAGTTAAAATGAATATTGTGTTTAATGTGTAATTTATTTATATTTCAAATATGTGGTTGATGAATTAATATTATTAAATATGTGGAAGTGATTTATAAATTGTAATATAATGCGGACGAATGGCATCCTAGAAAAGATGATGCTATATAAGAAAATAACGCACAACATTTTCACCAAATTATGGACTAAAAAAGTTTCAATGAATTTATTGTCGGGCATATCTGTTTGATTTTTTAGGACTACAATTGAAACTAGTATTCAGCAAGCTACTCGTAACTTGGCTTGATTGTAGCTCGTTTATGATTGTTTGATTTACTAATCAAACAAATTTGAATATATTTTTTTAAATACTAGATTGTTAAATAAACACAATTATTTGAAGCACAAAAAATTCTTGATAAGAAGCTCGTTAAAATGCTTAATTCATATTAGATATAGAGATTGCGAGCAAGTTCCTTTTAAAATTTATTGATGTTCAATATATATCTCGATTAATTATCGTTATGACTTATAAAAATGATCAACAACTTAATTTGAATACTTTTTTCTGTTATAATTTAATAATTTAATTAATAATTAATTAATAAAGTTTAAAGCTATTAAATATTATAATTTTTAGTTTGGAATTAAATACATTTCTTAAGATTATCTTAAATATTTATTTGGTATAATTTAACATAATTTTTAATCTTATTATAATAAATGATTCTTTTTTTCATAAATGTTAATTAATTTCTTTTTTTATTTTATACTTATTCATTAGAATGACTTTGTTCATTAACAAGAGGTACATGTTTGCTAGATTGTTTGTTTAGAGTATTCATGAATAAGCTTGTTTATAAAAAGAATCATTTTTTGAGCTCATTTATTCAAGGACTGGCTTATTTGGCGGCTCGAAAATACTCGTTAGAGATTTTCTTTATTAATAAGTTTGTTTGGAAGCTCAAAAATACTTGATAGATATGTTCATAAATAACTATAGACATTTATTTGTTAGTAGGCACGAAAAAACTGGTTTGTTAAGCTAATAAATATATAGAAAGTAAGGCTCGTTAAAAGTTCAATAAGACTCGTTTATTTAAAATTTGATGAGCATGAAACAAACGGAACGTGAACCGAACAGAAACTAAACATGATTATCAATCATTTTAAACAAACCATGAAACAAAGTTTGAACACAAATAATTAAGCTAGAATCAAGTTCAAATCAAATGAACAAGCTGGTAATACATGAGTTTGAAACATAAACAAGCACCTACTCGATCGACTCGGCTCAATTCATTTTTTGGCCTTATTTTTTAGCATAGATTTCATTCGATATCGGTCAATGACTTTTTTGTTAAAAATAATCAACATTTTATTATGTCAGAAATATTTAAAAAAAAAAAAAACTTTTTCATGAATATTATTATTAGTTGTTCATAAATTTGAAAAAGCAAAATTAATGTTTTCCTATAGTAATAGTCCTAGTCATTAACTCTTCCAAAGTAGTCGACATTATGGGTGTAAATTTCAGGTCATGAGTCGGGTTCGGGTCGAACTTGAAATTGACCCGGCACTATTCGAGTCAATCCAAACCCAAACTTTTTTAGACCCGAACCCGACATGCTTCAGGTCCGGGTCAACTCGACATGACTCGAATGACCTAAGACAGGCAAAAAACTACTAGTTTTCGGGTCAAAAAATGGGTAAATCTCCTATTTTTGGATAAAAACGGGTAAATCTATAGTTTTAGGGTCAAAATGGGTTTTTAGGTCAAATATAGGTCGATTTGCTAAACCCAAACTCGACTTATTTCGGATCCGAGTTGACCCTAATCCAAAAATTTTGGGTCAGGTTCGAATTGGACTTTTGAGTCGTATCAAATATTGACACCCCTGGTCTACATAACACTAAATTGAGTTAAAACCTCCAAAATTCAAATCAGCTATTCTACTGAACCGGTTTTGTCGGTAAAAAGAAATTATATATAAATTTTTAAGCTATAATTCCTCTCTAAAAACCTATGATGCACGGACACGGATACGACAAAACGGACATGACACGACATGGACACGGGACATGGATTTTTTTTAAAATATAGGACACGGGTGCAGCGTGGACACGACATAATAAATTTTTAATATAATATATAGAAATTAAGGTACCATTATATTAAAAATGGCAAGCAATAATAAATTAAAATTATGGTAACTTGTTTAGCTTATAACATAAAGTTATTTAGTACAAAATATCTAGAACAACCATAAAAAATAAAATATAAGCAAAAAATTATTTAGTACAACATGAATGTCCAACTACTCAATAGAGGGAATGATTGAATTAGATTCAGAGGTTGATCTTTGGCCTTCAATATCATCATCATTGAATATCATTTCTTCCAACTCTGATTTATCTAGAGAAAGATTTGTTGAGAGAGTTACTACTTAAATTCTTGATTGTTGATATTCTTGCAACTTGTATATTTTTTATGATTCCAAATATTATTGCTTTGATTATTATTTCTCCTAACATATTTTAGAAAAAAATTTGTTGTTTATGTGCACTAACATTTCAAGAAAATCATACTCCAAATAGTTGAAGACTTCAAATCAGATCAGTTTAGGATTTATTGTAAATGAAGTATGTATTTTTTTATTTTATTGAGTCTGAGAGAGTGTGATTGTAATTGAGTAATTGTGCACACACACACACACACACACTGGGAGAGAGTTTAAAATTTGAAATTTTTTAAACTAATCGTACTGTACGAATGAACTTCTAACAGGACAATTTGTTCAGTTATTTTTGCCGACGAGCAGTCAAACAAACAGAAAGATGAAAATTACTTTAAGTATTAATCGTACTGTATGATCACCATTCATACATACCTTCCAGAGTATGAAATGGACGAGTCCCTTTTCATTTAAAAAGATTTTTTCTAAGTATAAATTGTACTGTATGATCACAATTCGTACATGCCTTCTAGAGTACGAATAGACGGGTCCCTTTTCATTCAAATTTTTTTTTCTAAGTATGGATCATATTATACGATCACAATTTGTGCATGTCTTCCAGAGTACAAAATGGACAGCTTCCTTTTCATTCAAAAAGATTTTTTCTAAGTATGGATCGTACTATACGATCACAATTCGTGCATGCCTTCCAGAGTACAAAATTGGGAGGTTCCTTTCATCCTGACTTTTTGTACTGACAAACTTAAAATTTTTTATAACTAATCGTATTGTATGATGTCGTCATCTTACGTACGCCATATATGGTACAATATTATGGGGTCCCTTTTCTTCCTAACGAAAGTGAAAAATTTTCTAACTATTCGTCCTGGACAAACTTGGTTTATACTAGATGACACTTGATCGTGCATGAAATCATTTCATACCGTAGATAATAGTTTTTGAACTGTTCGTATGTATGAATATACGATCGTACTGTACGATCATGTAATCTCAAAATTGAAAGTTTCCAATTTTTAGATGATTTTTCATATAGTTGATATAAAAGGTCCACTAAACTTGACGTGAAAAAGTCTTATCTTCATAATTTTTTAAGGGAAATTGAAAGAGAGAGTGTGAGAGAGTATTTGAGAGAGATTTCTTGCAAGTGGAGTGTGAAGGGTTCATAAGATTACTCAAAGGTAAGGATCTCTTTATGATTTTGGTTGTCACTCTTCTTCTTATCTTTCTAGTTGCTCGTAAGAAGATCTTTGAAGAAGATACAGTTCTTTGTTGACACTTAAAGAGTGTGAACATATGACGGTTCTCTACTGATACTTAAAGAGTGTGAATAGGATGACGGTTCTCTGCCAACACTTGGAGAGTGTGAAAGGATGACAAGTCTCTACCAATACTTAGAGAATTTGAAAGGATGATGATTCTCTGCCGCACCAAGGATTAGTAGAAGAGAGGATTTATAAAGGTTTCTCTGCCTGGCTGTAGGGCAAAAGGAGAGACACTTTAATAATAGTGCAATACTTAAAGAGGGTGTCTTCAGGGAGTGGATGTAGGCCATGTTTGACTGAACCACTACAAATCTATTTCATGGAGTTAAATATTATTCTTGTGGGATAATTAGATATATTTTACACACTTGTACCTTAGATAGAAAAACTCATTTAGTATGAAGACCTAAGATGCATAAACCAAGTCATATCATTCGTGCATATAATTTTATTTTATCAAAAGGATAACCCAAACTTGTTGGGGTTCCCAAGACTAACATTTGATTATTTTGCAGAAACACTCTTATATAAGACCTCATGAGAGCATTTGGTACCTGGATAGCGGTTGTTCGAAGTATATGACTGAAGACACTAAATAATTCATATCGTTGGAAGCCAAGAATGGAGGCAAGTTTATATTGGGATATAACACCACTAGGAAAGTGATTGGAATAAGTACGATCAAAAACTTACAAAAATTTTTCATAGAAAATGTATTGCTTGTAGAAGGCTTAAAATATAATTTATTAAGTATTAGCCAGCTATGTGATAAAGGGTATAGTATAAAATTTTTTCCACTAGCTGCATATTAAGCCTAAATGAAAATGATATTTTGCATAAAATTAGGGTAAATAATAATTATATGCTAGATTTGAATTGTATTAAAACTCCTAATGTTTTTTTTTTAAAAATCATTTCTGATGAATCTTGGTTATGGCATAGGAGACTTTGTCACGCTAGCATGAAAAACCTTAGAAAAATTACACAAAAGAATTTAATTAGAAGTATACCAAAATTAGACTTCACTAAGGATCACCTTTACGATGCATATTAATTAGAAAAACAAGTGAAGTCCTCTTTTCATTCAAATAAGGATCTTAGAACAAGTAAACCATTAAAAATTATTCATATGAATCTTTTTGGATCGATTAACACTGTTAATCTAGGAGAAAAGGTATATGGATTTGTGATAGTTGATGATTTTCAAGATTCACATGGGTTAAATTTTTATTTCATAAAAGTGAATCATTTGAGGAATTTAGAAACTTTTCAACTTGAATTCAGAGAAAACTAAGATGTGAGATTTTAATAATTCAAAGTGATCACGACAGTGAATTTGAAAATGATAAATTTGAGGATTTTTATAAAAAAATGGGATTGATCACAATTTTTCTGCACTTAGAACCCCTCAGTAGAATGGGGTAGTCAAAAGAAAGAACATAACATTAATTGAAGCTGCTAGAGTCATGTTGGCTAAATACTCACTTCCTAAATATTTTTGGGTTGAAGCGGTTAGTACTACATGTTATGTTCTAAATAGGATGAACATTAGATCGAAATTGAATAAAATACCCTATGAGCTTCTCAATGGGAGAATAGCTAATTTATCACATTTGCATGTTTTTGGATGTAAGATGTTCATACATATTAATGGAAAATCATCCTTAGGAAAATTTGATCCAAAATTAGATGAAATTTTTTTCTTGGATCCTCTAATATTAAAAAATCTTATAGAGTATTTAACAAAAGAAATTTGGTAGTTTAGGAGACCACATATGTTATATTTGATGAATATGGGATTTTAGGAGAGCCAAGTTTGAAAGAAGATGATTTAAAAAAAAAACTTTCAAAGGATTGAGAAGATTAATTTAGAAGAAAATTTAGAAATAGAAAATCTAATGCATTAAGATTTGAAATTTTCTAAAAACTACCATAGGGAATTGATTTTAGGTGAAATTAATGAGGGTGTTAGGACTAGGCGTGGACTAAGCAAAGAAGCCAATCATTTTGCCTTTATTTTGATGATAGAACCCACAAACGTGAATCAAGCACTTTCGAATGAATTTTGAATTTTGGCAATGCAAGAAGATTAAATCAATTTGTAATGAATGATATTTGGGAATTAATAGCAAGGCCAAAGAATTAAAATATTGTTGGAACTAAGTAGATATTTAAAAAAAATGAATGACTCAGGAGTTATTGTTAGAAATAAGGTTAGATGGTGGCTAAGGGGTATAATCAAATTGAAGGAATTGATTTTGAGAAAAATTTTGCCCATGTAGCAAGACTTCAATCAACTATAGTTTTATTAGCCTTTATTTGTTTTAGAAGATTTAAATTGTATCAAATGGATATTAAAAATATATTTTTAAATGGAGTAATATAAGATGATATTTATGTTGCATAATCTTCAGGTTTTGAAAATTCAAAATATCCTAATCATATTTTTAATTTGAAAAAGACATTATATGAATTAAAACAACAACTTAGGGCTTAGTATGAGAGGTTAAGCACTTTCCTACTTGAGAGATCTTTGAAAAAGAAAGTATGGATATCACTTTTTTTTAAGAAATTGAGAGACGATGTACTCATTATTCAAATTTATATTGATTATATTATTTTTGGATCTTCACATTAAAATCTTTGGGATGACTTTTCTAAAACAATGAGTAGTAAATTTGAGATGAGCTTAATAATAGATCTTAGTTAGTTTCTTAGTTTTAGCATTAAAAAAATTGAGGATGGAACATTTCTTAGTCAGTCAAAGTATGTTAAGGATATCTTCAAGAAATATAAAATGGACAATGCTAAACCAGTTAGTACACCTATGAGTTCATCAGTTCGGCTGGATAATGACCCAAAGGGAAAATCTATTGATCAAAAGAAATTTAGTGGAATTATAAGATCTTTACTTTATTTGACAGCTAGCAGATCTGACATTATGTTTAGTGTTTATTTGTGTACTAGATTTCAATCTGATCCAAAAGAATCACATTTGACAGTAGTAAAAAGAATTTTGAGATATCTCTTAGAAACGCAAAATTTAGGGATTTGGTATCCTAAGCTTAGCTCTTCATTTGAAATGATTGGATATTCAGATTCAGACTTTATAGGTTGCATGGTTGATCAGAAGAGTACATTTGGAACTTATCAATTTATAGAAAATTCTTTAGTTTCTTGGTCCAGTAGAAAAAGAATTCCATAGCCCTAAAATCTTCTACTACTAAAGTTAAATATATCGCCTTAGGAAATTGTGTGGCACAAATTCTTTGGTTAAAATAACTATTGATTGATTTAGGATTTACAATAGACACAATTCTAATTTATTGTAATAACACTAGTGCCATTTGCATTTCAAAAAATCCTATTCAATATTTCAAAACCAAACATATAGATATAAGACATCATTTCATTAGGGATCATGTATCTAAAAGAGAAATTGAATTGAACTATATTTCTTCTAAAAATCAACTTGTATATATTTTTATAAAATCACTAGCTTTTGATACTTTTAGCACATTAAGAACAATGCTATGTGTGATTGATCTTAATGATTAAACATAATCCTCTACAAACTTGATATGTTTCTATATATCTTTTCTATTTTTTATTGTTAATATTTTGTTTTTTATGTATTTTTTTAGTTTTTGGTGTTGTTTTTATGTTTTGTGTGTTTTAAACTCGCACCTCTTATCAAAATTTTTGTTTTTGAATGTTCATGCTGATTTTTCTAAGTGTTATATTCGTACTGTACAAAATTATGTTCGTCCCAAATGAATTCTGTAGCATGACAATCGTTATTTTGGACTGAATGCATAAAGTTTTTATTTTTTAATACATATCATACTGTACGATATTAATATCATCCCGAATGATTTGTATTCATTCGCCTGTATGCATGTAGATGGTTATCAGACAAAATCAGTTATTATAACTGATTGTACGTACGAAACTTTATTTCATACATACAAACCATGTGTTATTCGATGCAGGGAAGAAACTAATCATCTTTAAAATGATCTTAAATAACTGATCATCCTGGACGAACACCTGTTCATCTGTAAGATCATCTGGTTAAAAAGTTTGTATGAAAGGATGCTTTGCAACTTGTGTGATTACGAAAGTCATTTCATTTTGAACGTATTGGTTCAAATATACAAAATTATTTTTGTCATGTTCTAACCAACTATCGAACTATACAAATCTATTTTCGTATGTACGAATGGTCATTTTTCATTAAATAGGAGGGCTTTATAATTCATTTTCATTCACTTCAATAGCCTCTTCCAATCCTTCTCATCATAGAAATGACCAGTTCCAGCAAGCGGTAGAGTCTCTAAGGGTTCATCTTCCAAGAGTGGAGACATAAACTTTCTATCTAGAGCAAATGAGGATTCTTACTTTAGGTTTGTCTCTGCTAAAATCACACCATCTAGACTCTTACTTTAAGAAGATATACACTTTCAAGTCACGCCTCTTTTTGCTTCAACTCAATTCGCCTTTATTTTGATATTAATTCATGCTTATCATAAGGAGACCTTTCACTACTTTTTAACGAACATGAGTTTTAGTGAGAATGAGAGTAGGATAAGATCATTTGTCCAAAAGAAATAGGTAGAGATCATTAAGAAAGATCTAGGAACTTATCTGCAATTAAGGGCACAAGAAATTAGATCACACACTATGACCTCCAAATCTGACTTTGATTGGTCTAAAATAAATAAAGTTCTTAGAGGGGTTGCTCAAGTTGGTCATTTATCTAGGGTCTATACCTTAAATCAAAATGCTAGGATTATCCAATATATCCTTAAAACTTAAATCATTCCTAAGGCTGGTGATCGTATAAACATTACTCCTCTTCTGTCCACTGTTACCTATCTAATCATGACTAAACAACTAACAGATGAAGCCCAACTCATTTTAGATTACATTCATAACCTTTCTGAAATTGAGCATGTTTCTCGTAAGAGGAAGAAAAATATTATTTTAGGACATCTAGTGACCTATGTCTTAGAAAAGAAGTACAACATTATTCATCATAAGCCTCCACTTGAAATGCCAATCTATTTCACCGATGCTTTATTTCGAACACTTTTTGGGAAGAATGACAATACAAGTGAGCATACTGAGGAAGAAGGGGGAACCCTTACACCTGCTCATGAACCTGACTTTAAGGAGATGGCCCAACGCTTTTACTGGTTAGAGAGTCATTTTGATCAACATTTTAATCAAATTCAGATTCACTTGAACCAGCAGGATGCATAGTACCAACAAGACATGAGTTAAATTCG
Organism: Dendrobium nobile; assembly: GCA_022539455.1. Taxonomy (NCBI): domain Eukaryota; kingdom Viridiplantae; phylum Streptophyta; class Magnoliopsida; order Asparagales; family Orchidaceae; genus Dendrobium; species Dendrobium nobile. The sequence goes on from CM039720.1 coordinate 23,185,366, forward strand.
AGGACAAGTCGAATATTTAAACACTAATATAGCTATGATGAATAGTTATTTCTTTGTCATCAACCAGCCTCCTCCTTTAGACCAGGGACCCTTAGAGTTCTAGATGTACTTCTTTTGTGTCGTCTCGACCAGTCTTCTATAGATGTGTTGATCTTAATGATGATTTCAATGCTTTGTGTTCTTGTTTTTCTTTAGATTTTATGTTGATATTATTAATGTTATATTGTTTTTGCTACTTTGAATTGATATCAATAGTACTTAAATGTATTTGATCTTTAAATTGATATTAATAAAAAATATCTTATTTTGATTAGTTGCTTTTGTTATTGTTTTTGTAAGTTTGTCTACAAATCCTATCTTAATTAATCTAAAAAGTGTTATAAATTAACTTGCAATATGAAATAAATTTCATTATGAAATCTAATTTTTCAAAAAATTTAAGTTAACTTATAACTCGATCAAGTTAATGCTATCAATCTCATATTCTTTTTACGCAAATATATTTTAAATATTATTATTATAATTTTGATATCTTATTATTTTTTATTTCTCTTTTCAATATAATTATCTTTATAATTAAAATTTTTTGATTTTTAGATTATTGATTTTAAAAAGATCAATTTAAAAAAAAGAAGGGAGTATCAAAATGAAATATACAATATGTACAAAAAATCGAAAGAATGAGCAATGGTTTGCAAATTAAAAAGAGGCACAAAATTTGCCCAAATATAAAAAGATGCATAAAATGTGCTACAAATATTTGAAAAGATGCGCAATGTAATCAATAAAGGTGAAAGGCCCACTACTTCTTCATTCATGGCCTCTTGATTTGATCTAGTGCCTTTCGTATTCATTCGACCTGAGTCAAAATAGAAAGAAAGGTTCTTTTATGCATTGCATAACGGGCGGGCCTCCTGTGGATTCCTCCAACTCAATGAATGAAGGGGGGAGTATGAGGAAGGCCGACTTTCTTTCTATATGAAGATGAAGAAAGGCGCGCAGCGTTGAACTTAGACACGATAGTTTTTCTTTCTTTACAAAGAAAAAGAAAGGCGTTAGTCAAACATTTCTGACTTCAGAAGATGACTGAATGAGGAAGAGTTCTTTATGTGGTATCACTTTACCACCATCTGAAATGCGCGAAACTTCGATTGGTGGAAGCCAGTCCATGAAGATTCTCCCTTCTCTGACGTGCAATTCCCCTCTTTCGGTAAGCATCCAGTATCTCAGCAAATGAACATTTCTCTAAGCTTATCCTGTAGCTTATACGTCTTTTGAAAGCTGCTCCAAGGATCCAACGAATAGCTAAGGTTTGTTGACGATCCCTGGCTACAATCCCAGGGACATCATAAATAGTACATGCGACTCCTACTTTGACCACTTCGCATATGGGCTTTATATTATCTACGGCGTCAACCATCAGTTTGATTACATCGCGTTCAGTTCGAGCTGGGCGATGAAAAGTTTGATAAACAATAGCACGAGCTCTCGTTCTTTTACCATCGATCATGCGAAAGTTGACCAACTTCTTGATCAATTGTTTTTGCTCACCATCCAAGTCCCCCATATAGCTGAGAATTTCCGAGCAATTGGAAGCCGCTTTCGATGACGAGGCCGAGAAATTTCTATTACGCGATCGTTACTGTCCATCTTGATCAGCCAACTCCCCTGTTTCCTTCCATAACTCAGATCGTACGAATGGATGACTGACCCACGGCACAACTCAAAGAAAAAGGACGAAAAGCTAGATAAAGACAAAGAGATATTGACTTTGATCAAAACACTAGAAAATGGATGATCGTAGATATGACTTACTAGCGCCTTTTTGCGATCGGAAGACGAATGAGATCAGAGACGCCATCATTGGGGCAAATGATGCAATAGCTTCAGTGAGAGCAAAGCCCAAAATTGCATAACCAAATGATTGTTTAGCCAATGATGGATTTCGCGCCACGGAATGAATCAAAGAACTGAAAACGTTTCCAATACCGACAGCAGCTCCCGCTGAAGCAATTGTAGCTGCTCCGGCACCCATTGATTTAGCACCTTCTAACATCTCGAGTCTAGAATTCTCGTCACGCTTCGCTTTTCCTTCGCTCTTTCCTGGATTCTTCGTCGATTCCTCTGCCCCACCTTCCTTTTGACACCGGTCACCATCTGATTCCAAAAAGCAGCGCATCATTTTTGGAAAGAAGGATGATTGAGCGCCCATGGAATGAAGCTCCTCGAGATATCTTTTCAGAGTGACGGGGAGATGCTCACTTCCACCAGCAGGCCGAAGAATGTGCAGTCCCTCTGTGGAAGAAAAATTTCCTTCTGGGTGGGACAGAATTCTTTCTTTCAAAATCAGAGTCTGCCCGAACTGGACTCGAAAAAAGAGACATTTTTTTCTAGCGCCTTTTCTGATGTCTCCTGACGCATGCTATGATCAGATCAGCAGATCCGCGAGATAATAATCAATAGGATAAGGAGGAGTCATAGGAGTAGGAGGCAGAGCTAAACTCACAAGCTTGACCTAGAACTAACTGCTATCAGTGGGAGCCTATATTTTTTCTTCTTTTTCTTTGATAAGAGCAGACCGTTTAGGCCTATCGGAGTTTCCCAAGCATATCTTCTACCCATTGAGATCGCTGTCACTCAGTCAGATGCTTTTTTGAGACTAAGACTTTGACTTGATGTCATACGTAATTGTCTTTTTTCCCAGTCACTTACCCTTACCTTAGAAAACCAAACAAATCAAACTCGTCTGGCGATCGGAGAGAAGAGTAAGGAAAGGACGAGCGAACTACTAGAAAGAAAATAGGATTTTTTAGAATGAAAAAAAAAGAGAGAAAAAGAGATCTTTTCTTAGTTTCTTAGTATGAAAAGGAAAAGAGTTAGCTGGGAATGCTCCTTTTTAGCTCTAGATCTAGAATGACTTTCTTTTGATTGGAGGGCTCCCCCTACTGACCTATTTTCTCTTTTCCTACTTGAATGTTAGAACATATGGGGATCACCGGGTCATTCAGCGAATGAGTGTAACCGATCTTTTTTCTGGCTGAGAGTGAGAGCCAATTCCCGGACTTGAACTGCCAATGTTCTTCCTTTCAATAGAAAAAAGATAAGAGATGAACTTCACTCGTTTTTTCTTTTTCATAAAGGCTCGGTCGGTTGGCATTTAGCTACTCTCCCGGCCAGCCCAATCGATATAGGACAACTTGGATGTGTTTCTTGGAGGTTGGCAACCGGCTACATGTCATGTTGGAGTTGAAGCATATGAAATTCTATTACGCTTTGTTTAGATTTCACTTCCTCAAATGAAAATATTACGAGGAAGATAAGATGGTGAGAAGTGAGGTTAGGATAAGAGCTTTCTCAGATCACAGTAGATCAAAGTCAGTGACACGGGCCTTCCACTTTTTTGTTTCCACAGAAGAGAGAAATAGAAAGAGGCTGATCATTTCCCTACTGTGCCCGATTTAGGGTCATATGAATGGGAAGCTCAGTCAGCTAGAAGTCTTTCCATCAACAGTGGCTAGGTATGGTAGGTAGTTTTGCGGGACTTTCTCTGACGCCGCTTCCTCGTCTGACGTTAGAGTGGAGTGTTAGGTTAGGGGATCGGATCATATGTGAATCTTGTTCACTACGTGCCTCTGATGTTTCAGAATTTTTTTATTCTAAAGTATCATATTCGGATTTTTATCATTTTGTTTTTTCTCATTCTATAGGGATGGGATCTTTCGTCCAATTAACCCCACCGCAGAAAGGGGAAAACTCTTTCTGGAAGAATTTTGAATAAGTAAAAAAAAACCTATTGGGTAATGAATATTCAATGAAGAAAGAAGAAAAAGAAAGACCCTCTTAGAAAAAGACCTAATCCCCCTAACTGAAAGAAAAGCGAGAACTTACTATAGAGTAGGAATCCAGCCTAGAATAGTAGCAGTGATGTCGCCAATATTGAATTCTTTTTTTTGAAGACTTTCACTTTCCTTAATTGAAAGCAAGCAGGAATCTGAAAAGCAGTATAGTAAATGAAAGAAAAAAGGTGATAGTTTCACTTAGACAAGTTCAAGGCGATAGTGAAGTGTATAAGTACAGTTCAAGCGCTAGGTGAGTTTTCTTCTGAAATCTAAATGCAGTGACATTCCAGCTAGTGTTTTTTTTTTCTGTTCTTTTCTAAGCCTTTTTATCCAGTGCCAGTTTTTTTGTAGGGGTAAGGACATCCCATTCCAGTGCTTCTGCCTTAGAAAGATTAGAAAGCAATTCCATTTTGAAGAGGAGGACTCGTAATAAGGGCCATAGCATAGTCTAAGACTAAAAAAGGATACATATAGGCCTGTTAGCACGTTAGCTCACTAGTACTTTCATTCCTTTTTCCTCTCCTTTCAGTCGAGCCGCTACCGCACCTATTCTAGTTTTCACTTTTCTTTATCTATAAGAAAGACCAGTATTATAGAATATGAAACGGACCTTTTAGGGTTTGTAAGAAAGCACTATTTTCAGCCAGTAGGGTATCTAGTTTTGATCCGTTGGTCCCTGGTCTACTTAGTCAGAGGAGGTAGTCGACCCAACCTGACAGAAGGATCCTTGTCGGCAGCCATGGGTTGCTTCGTCCAAGGGGACCTTGTAGACCTGGGGTGAGTATTTGCCTAAGGGGATAAATTTGAATCCGCCTTAGCTAACAGAGGGCTTTGTGCCCTATCGATCATACCCTATTTATTCATATCTCAAGGATTTGATGCCAATAAGGAGCGTATTGGCTCTGGCCATAACCGGTATTTCGTGGTGCCATTTGACGGCAAAACCACTCGGTTCAGAGGGCCCCGGGTCATAACTGTTTATCCTGCGGTGCCATTTGGCGGCAAAACTGCCGGTTAGAGGACACGTACCACGTCCTTAATGGCAGGAGATTGTTTGAGAATGGATCCTAGTGATATTTTCGACTAGGCATTAGCTCCATGTGAGCTGAAGTAAATTTGAATTTGTCCATCCCGGCAAACTGTTGCGGAGGGTGGATGGATTTTGCTTTAAGTGGTTGATGATTAAATCTTCAATTTGAAAGATTTTGGAATTTGGGATTTTTGGGATTTTGTACTTTGTGGAGTTTTGAAAATATTCGTGAAATGGACCCCTCCGGTTGAGATCTTCTATCAACACGGCCATCATCGGGGTGTTTGGGGTCATTCATTTGAAAATCTTTGTATTTTATGGATGAACCTTGTCGACTCTGTTGAGCTGTCAACAAAGGATCGGGTTCGAACTTGAATTCACTTATCGACCCGCGCAGCATCCCTAGGCGTCATGTGTGTACCAATAACACGCTCATCGGGGCCCATGCGGGTGTTTGATTCTATTTACCCCTTTGTGTACCTATGTGTATACAAATTACAGTGCACGTGCGGGGATATTTTGAAAGAATTTAGTTGTGCAGGTAATTGCCATTTGAATACACAACATTACATTTGAGAGCTTATACACGCCTTCTGTCCGCTAGTACGAGTGTTGCGGATCCGGTGGCGGTATCTGGATGTCACGAGGCATCCCATTATCTTGATGTTGACTCCCCCTTTCTCATTCACCGGGGAGGGTTCTTCTGAACTTTGAAATCAGCGACCGCTGCCTTGAAAAGAACTCTTTTCAGGATCATCAGTGTAGTAGACTTGTTCTTTTTGGTGTTTGTGGACACCAGAACTGTTTTCTTCTTAAGTGTAGGACTAAGAAAAGACTTTGGAACACCAGGAAGTTTAGTTCGAATTTGTTCAAGCACCTCTTCCCTTCTGCCAGGAGATGTCCTTTTTTTCGTACATCGAGTTGCCCTTGTACCCGACGTATTTGAGGATCTTAATCACCATTGTCGTAAGTGATATCTGTACTTGTGCCCACAGTGGTTCGTTGTACCTACGATATATCCACTGTTGTTATCCACAAGTGGCTTGTGTTTGTTTGTAGGGACCCGTTGTATCCACTACGACCTCCAGGAAGTGTTTGTAGAAGACCCATTGGCAGGTATGATGCACCCGATCTCGTAGAGACTGTTGTAAGAGTCCACTACATTCTTTATTTGCATGCATTGAGGTCTTATAGTGTGCCTGCTTGTAACTCGATGTTGGTCATGAGGATGTTGCAACATCCTTCCTATAAGAGCTCACGGTCGTTTGTATATCGGCACTGAGTGTATGGTAACTCTGTTGCTTTCATTCATTTCTTTGATTGCATTCGCTTGTGCCTTTCATGGATATCTCACTACATATCTCTTGATGTTATTCAAGAATATTTTGTCCGGTACGTTGTCGCTTGTTAAGATCGATGTAGGTGCCATACACCTATCCCCATTATTCATGTACGACTTGCGTGTTCAAGTGTTTAGTTGCAATCGAGTTACATATCCTCCTTGCTCCTTATTGATGAGCACTTGATTTTCACTTTCGATAGGAAATGAATCATCTTGCATATGGCTTGTAATGCTCCTTGGAGGATTCTTGTGCCTCTATTTGTGAATGGATTACATTGCTTGTAGACAGGTTCTAATTGCGGACTCCTTGCCTTCACATGCTATTTGCAACATGCATAATGGTTCTACATAAATCCTTTCATTTGATTACAAGCAAAATCAAGTTCATTTGAGCTCTTTTGTATTCGTTTAGGTCAAAATCCAGTTCGTTTAGTGTCAAGCCCAAACTCCTTGGGTTCAAGTTCTTGTAGTTTCGTTGAGTTCAAGTCCGAATGCACAAGTTCAAGTGCTCAAATTCACAGATTCTTGTATTCATCCCGGTTTGAGTTCAAAGTGCATGTTCGAGTAGTCTGTTCAAATCTTTATCCAATTTGGGTTCAAATGATCAAATCATGTTCAAGTTTAGCTCAAGTTTGAGCCCAATTTCATTGTCATTTATTGCAAGTTCAAGCTCACTGTCATTTCTTTAATGTTCACTTAATTAAGCTTTGATTTGAAACTTGATTTTGTCTTGAATTGTGCTCGAGTGAAATTCAATTATCTTTGTCCAAGTCCCTTGTGAGTGTTCAATTAAGTTCAAAAGTCCACAAGTCATTGTTCATTGGAGTTCAAATCAGGCCCGAGTACAGTCGTATGTTCACCCGAAATTTCGGCAGCCTTCCGGCGTCTCCCCCGTTTAGGGGAAAACTACGGAAAACTGGGCCTCCCGCCACGCTAGAGAAAAGCGTGCATGGGTGGTTAGCCGGCTCGACACGCATGCCGAGGTAAGAGAGGGATTTTCTTGAAACATATTTCATGTTAATGAATGAAAATTAGAAAGAAGAAATCATAAGAAATTTCAATGAACTAGAAATAATAATAGCTAATGAAATGAAAACAGTTTAAACATGATTAACATTAATTAAGATTATTCATATTAATGTGAATTAATATTAATTAAAGCAAATTAAAGCCTCCATTTACCCTCTCTGATCTCCCTGGTTCGGCCGATTTGCGGGATTAGGCCGAAGGAGCGAGCTGAAGGGAACCCTTGCAGCCGGCGAGCTCCTGTCGTCGGCTCCGATTCAGCGAGAAGGTAAAGTCGTCGATGGAGCGTAATCGGTCGGCCACAAAGAGCCGGAGAAGCAGGTGAAAGGGCGAAAGTTACCCTCACAACCGCGAGTTCCCGTTCTGGTTTCCGATCAAAATGTCGTGATTTCCGACCCGCAGGAAGAAGAGAGAGCAGTGAGGGATCGTGAGAGAGAGAGAGTAGTCGGAGAGAGCTCGAGCGCAAGGAAGAGGCCGAAGGCCTCATTCCTTGGGCAATTTTACGACGCGAGCGCGTCGTGCGACGTGAGAGGAGGTTGTGCGCGACGTGCGAACGTGCAACGTGCATCGTGGCCTCGGCAGGGAGCAGGTAAGCAATTTTTTTTTCTTTTTTTTTTGTGTCTCGGGACAACGGTCAACAAATGCCCCCCAACAAATGTGGTATGCGTCTAGAGCGAGCCACGTTTGTTGTATACTGATTGACCCTGTGGATCTCTGAATATTTGTTCTAGATGTCACACTAGGGCTTTCATTTAGTGGATCTCCAAGAATTTATTTGGATGTCACACTAGTCCTCTTTCTCCTTGACTCTTTTAGATGTATCCATAGATGGCTAATGTATTGGCTTCAGTCAAGTAGAGACCCCTGAGTAGTGATGTAACACTTCGTATTTGGGTCCCTAGAGCATGGTTTTATAGCTTGACAACGGTGGATCGTACCTCCACCATTTGTTCTCTTTAATCACCACGATTACCTCAGTTTATAGCCTTTCTGCATATGCTCAACATTTTTCCATCATCTGGTTATATCTTGAAAATGCCCCCAGTCTTTAGGGACATTTGTAGGTGTCATCCATGATGCTCATTCCTGTGGCTTTGGCTAGAGCCCTGAGATTTTGATTCCTTCTGCCCTGTGCTTTGTGCTGCGGACATCGATGAAGGGTTACCTGATTTATCAATAATGATTTGTCAGGAGATTTGTGTTCCTTCGGCCCTATGCTTCTCGCTTTGGCGGGCTTGTTGGATCCGACCTCTTACACTCATTCAGGCTTTAGACTTGAGTTATGGGAATCGCGCTTCCCAATGCTGATTTTACTGAAGTTGGTAGATTTAGAGTCATCCTTTGTGGTTGAAGATTTGGAGCCTATGAGCATTCGGTAGTTACTCGAGACTCATCTTCCCATTGGAACTTTGATTCTCCAGTCATTTTGGAGAATTCGGTGGACTACGATCACTTGAACTGGTCGAGTCAAATTGGCCTTCGTTCTTCCTACAGTCCCTACTGACGGGTTGACGAAGTGGGGGTTCTGCTACTACGGCCGTTCTTATGGCGTATTGAGTAGACAGAGCTGCCAGCGATCCGGCCATATTTGGGCGTGTTGGATCCAACCTTTTACACCCATTCGAACCTTAAATTTCAGGCTGTTGAAAGACTTCAAGCTTTTCTAGCTCAATTTGTTGGAGTGTGTAGTTACAAAAGTCTCTTTCTTGACTTTTGAACCTTGGTACATTGGAGAAGATGTTGTCTCGATCTTGTGAAAGATCACCTGCATATACTCTGAAAAAGAAATCTTTGTATTCTTTAGCACAAACGAACATTTGAATTGAAAATGCCCCCAGTCTGATGGGGGATTTTGAAATGCATTCTCGTAACACAAGAGAATTTCAAAAGAAAATATAGAAATGTATACGCTAAGAAACATGTACGAAAATATAGCGTATTAAACATAAAATTTTCCTGGGTAATTTTATGCATAATATTTCTTTAGGTATCGGCCATTGATCGGCGGCATAGGCCTCTGACCATTCAGATCAATGAGTTGATAAGCTCCTCCCTGGTACACCTTTTCGATGACGAAGGGTCCTTCCTAGTTGGATACGAATTTGCCACCAATTTTTCTATATGGGATAATTGGCCTTCTCTGCACTAGGACCAATTCTCCTTCTTGAAATGATCGAGGACGCACCATTCGCTCAAAGGACTTTGTCATCCTTGCTCGGTAGATCTCCAGGTTCTGTTGAGCTTGCAACCTGACTTCATCGAGTGCATCAAGCTCCTCCATTCTTAACCGAGCATTTTGTTCTTGAGTCAGCTCATTCTGAATAGCAACTCGAAGAGATGGGAGTTCAACTTCTAGTGGCAACACTACTTCAACTCCAAACACTAGAGAGTAAGGAGTGGCTTTAGTCGGCGTCTTGTAGGTGGTACGGTATGCCCATAATTCATCTGGTTGAACCTGTAAATGCCTTTATGGAGGGCAATTCTTTACTCCTTCTAAGGGTCAATCTGATGGTTAGGGTGAACTAATTCTACACCTATCCAGATGTGGAGATAGTTATACATTACTGGGGATCCATAGTTTGCTAGTCCGTACTAGGTACAATGTAAGACCAGTCCCCCCCCATATTCCAAGTATTGGTTACCAATTTTATAGGTCTTAGGTGACTTTGCTTAAACCTAGAATGAAAGGCTTTGGATCGCCAAATGAGTATGGAGATACGGGCAGAAGAAGGCTACCAGATTAATGGATTGGTTATCAGCCCTTAGCTGGTATACTTTTATGATTGGCCCATGTATAGAGTAATTCAATGAGAAATGGTATAGGCTAGAAGATAAGCTGAAAGATGAAATAAAGGTTTGTAATTATACTTCACCTCTCCATAAGATCCCCACATAAGCCCAACCTACAGCTAGATTAGAATTGCTTATATCTGTAATGGGGTATGTAGTAGGGGCGGCATAAGTCTTTTTATTTAGCAGGGGTAGCATTGGTCTTTAATTCGAAATGATCTCCAATTCTGTAGTTACAATCACTGAGATTTGGAAAGGAATACCTCTACACTAGTACATTGATCCTCCCCAGGGCAATCTAAGCAATCACTTCTACAGATGATTGAGAAACACAAGATCCAGGCCCATTGGGGCCTCCCAGTGGTTAACGTAACAGCTACCCAATGTAGCTAACTAGATTTCTATTTGCTGGAACAATGTCCCCTGTAGCTAAGTCTTTCCTGTGTTATAAGACATCTATCAAAGGTATGCTCACATATCTGGTACTTCAATACCTTACTAGTCACTGTACTCCTACCCATTGGATCCTTGTGTTTGGCGTAGCTCCTACTGCCCTCCAGGGAGCTTCTGTCGCTTACTATAATTTAAAGGCCTTATCTAAAACCAAGCTGGTGACTATTGTACTATTCAATCTTTATTATGCCCACCAATACATCTGTGTAGGGTTACTATATTGCTTCTCTTGGTAGCTGATTGCTTATAGAATTCATTGTAGTTCTACTGAACCTAGTCGTGCTAGGGGTTTCCAAATTGTTTTATAAGCAAAGTACTTATCTATATTGCGCCTATGACTGTACAGGTACTTCCACCAATAGAGTGAAATAGCCCCTAATATCTTTAAAGGATCCCTGTAAGAATCTCTGAATCCACTAGAGCTAAACTTCTAATTGGGACCTTGCCAACTGCACCTCCATGGAGTTCATCACAGCTTCTATCTGTAGGCAAAGACAGGAGGGCACTAAATGTGATTAGGAGTGTATACCTAATGTTACTAACAATTAATTGCCCCTAGGGACCGATACTTTATAGCCAATGCCTGATCACTGTTAAACAGGGCAGTGAGGACCTGTTGGCCCTCATGTGATACTACCTAGCTAAAATTTTTTGATTTTTAGATTATTGATTTTAAAAAGATCAATTTTTTAAAAAAAAGAAGGGAGTATCAAAATGAAATATACAATATGTACAAAAAATCGAAAGAATGAGCAATGGTTTGCAATTTAAAAAGAGGCACAAAATTAGCCCAAATATAAAAAGATGCACAAAATGTGCTACAAATATTTGAAAAGACGCGCAATGTCATCAATTAAATATATTCTTTCTTCTATCATTTAATCTTCAAATTCAAAACAATTTAATATTCAATTATATTTTATATTAAAAATTGAATTTAACTTATCTTCAGAAAAATCATACTCCGGATTGTTGAAGACTTCAAATCAGACCAGTTAAAGGTTTATTATAAATGAAGTATATATTTTTTTATTTTATTGAGTATAAGAGAAAGGAGTCAATAAAGCTTATATTCAAATCATTAAAGGTATGTAAGCAAGAGCTATTACTTGTGTTCAAACACAAGGTGGATTGACCATGTATTTCCCTATTTCGGTTGTGTTACATCAAGGATCGGCCTTAAACCCATATCTTTTTGCTTTAATCATGGATGTTCTCACTAGACATTTGCAAGAGGATGTACCTTGGTGTATGCTTTTTGTTGGTGATATTCTTCTTGTTGATAAGACTAGAGAGGAAGTTGAAGGTAAACTTGAATTATGGAGGTCAACCTTAGAGTCTAAAGGTTTTTGCTTGAGTAGATCTAAAACCGAATATATGGAGTGTAATTTTAGTATTAATAGACCTAGTGAGGGGATTGTGACTTTGGGCGATCAAGTCATTAATAAGAGTACACGTTTTAGATATCTTGGATCTATTATTTAGAATGATGGTGAAATAGATGGGGATATTATCAGCAGAATTCAAGTTGGATGGTTGAAGTGGAGGAATGCATCGGGCTTGTTATGTGATAGAAATGTACCCCTCAAACTTAAGGGAAAATTCTATAAGATGGTAGTGAGGTCTGAAATGCTTTGTGGTGCCGAATGTTGGCCATTAAAAGAGAAGCAAAATACTAAGTTAAGTGTGGCAAAGATGATAATGCTCAGGTGGATGAGTGGCTTTACCCTTAGAGATAGGAAACGAAATGAGCATATGCGTGAAAAGATTGGAGTAGCTCCAGTAGAAGATAATATTAGAGAGAGACGCCTTAGATGGTTTGGTCACATAAAATGGTGGCCTTCCGATGACCTAGTTAGGAGAGTAGAGGTATTAGATTTGACTTATGTTAAGAAAGGTAGGGGTGGACCTAAAAAGACTTGGTTAGAAAATATTAGGAATGATCTTTCTTTATTAGATTTAAACGATAATTTGACTTTTAATAGGACACAATGGAGAAAAAGGATTCATGTAGCCGACCCCACGTAGTGGGATAAAGGCTTGATGTTGTTGTTGTTGTATTGAGTCTAAGAGAGTATGATTGTATTTGAGTAACTGTGCACACACACATACACCAGGGGAGAATTTAAAATTTGTTATTTTTTAAACTAATCGCACTATACGAATGAATTTTATACTGGACAATTTGTTCAATTATTTTCCCATCAAGCAATCAAACGAACAAAAAGATAAATTTTTTCTAAGTATTAATCATACTATACGATCACTATTCATACATACATTCCAGAGTACGAAATGGATGAGTCCCTTTTTGTTTAAAAAGATTTTTTTCTAAGTATGAATCATACTGTACGATCACAATTCGTACATGCCTTCCAGAGTATAAAATGGACGGGTCCCTTTTTGTTCAAAAAGGTTTTTTTAAGTATGGATCATACTGTACGAACACAATTCATACACGCCTTCTAAAGTATGAAATTTTGAGGTCCCTTTTGATGCCAACTTTTCGTACTAATGAACTTGAAAGTTTTCATAACTGATCGTACCGTACGATGTCATCATCGTACATACGCCATACATGGTACGAAATTGTGGGGTCCCTTTTTATCTCGATGAAAGTAAAAAAATTTCTAGTTGTTTTTCTCGGATGAACTTGTTTCATATCGGACGATGATCATGTACGAAATCATTTCCTACCGATTCACAATAGATTCATATGCAATAGTTTTTGAACTGTTCATACGTACAGACATACGTTCGTGTACGCTCAAAATTGAAAGTTTTAAATTTTTGGATGATATTTTGTGTCTTTGATATAAAAGGTCCAATAAAATTGACATGAAAAAGTCTTGTCTTCTTAATTTTTCAAGGGCATTTGAAAGAGAGAGTGTGAGAGAGTATTTGAGAGAGATTTCTTACAAGTGGAGTGTGAAGGGTCACAAGGTTACTTAAAGGTAAGGATCTCTTTGTGATTTTGGTTGTCGCTATTCTTCTTGTCTTTCTAGTTGCTCGTAAGAAGATCTTTGAAGAAGATCTGTTACTCTGCCAATACTTGAAGAGTGTGAACAGAAGACGGTTCTATGTCGATATATGGTGAGTGTGAACAGAGCGATGATTCTTTGCTAACACTTAGAGAGTGTGAAAGGACAACGGTTCTCTGCCGCACCGGGGATTGGTGAAAGAGATAATTTGTAAAGGCTTCTTCGCCTTGCTGTGGGGAAAAAAGGAGAGACACTTTGGTAATAGTGCAATACCTGAAGAGGGAGTCTTCAGGGAGTGGATGTAGGTCGTTTTTGACCGAACCACTATAAATCTTTGTGTCTTTTAATTTTCACATTTATTTATCGCAAGATATTTTTCTGTGGTTGAAAAATTATTTTAAAATTTTAATTAACTTGCTACAAGAATAAAAGGTTTTCAAATTTAAAAATCCAAGAAAATTTTTAAATTACTAATTCACCCCCCTCTTAGTTAGCCTTGGGACATTAGTTTAGGTTTAACAACCTAATCTAGATTCAATAAGATTTGCAACCTCCAATAATCCCATATCATCAAGGCACTCGAACACATCTCCAGTAACATCCCACATCTTGTTATCACCTGTCATATAAAGTGGGGTTTTTATTGATAGAAGATGAAGATTTGTATGTACATAAACTAAATCTTAAGCTCGTTGTGAAGTTATTTTATTCATCTTCATTGATTGAATAAATGAGAATGTGCTCCAATTTCTCTCACAACAGGAAGAGGATGATACTTGGCCATGAAGTTTTATTGATATGGTTTGAAGAAGTGGTGCTGAAGCTCCATGAATCAACCACCACATTTTTGAATCCATCCTCCATCTATTAACCAAAGATTCTTGATCACAAAAATTCTCTAAATATCTAAAAAAATTTGCAAGTTCTATATTAATTTTTTTTTTCTCCTCCTCATTTGAGAAATATCATTTCAAGCATATATTTCTTATATTTGACACTTCTAATTCTTTTTATGGTGAGATACGTTATTGAAGTCATTCTTTACTTGAATACCTTCAAATAATATAAAACATATAAAATTATTTATTCATTTAATAAGAAATTTAAAATTAATTTAAAAGATGAATACAAATGTATCTTGAATGTAATGAATAGGCCAAACAATACAAATGTCTATTGCTTTTGGTTCACCTATCATCAAGAAGGATATAAACAATGCTCCAAAAACTTGAGTCTTCATTATTTGACTTTCTTTCATGTCTGTATATAATTTTTTTCATTTTTGTTATATAGAGTCCCACATCTCATAAATCAAATATAGGCATGATTTATCTCTGTCAGCCTCTCTCAACATGTCATAAATCGGATCAGTGTAAGACAAAATATAATCTACATCATTCCACCATAAATCATCTAAGTCCTTTTCTTTCATGTACCTTACATTCCCAATATCATCTTCTTGATAGCAAGACCACTTCTTGTTGGATGACTATGACACCCCAAGAGGGGGGGTGAATTGGGGTTTTTAAAATTTTTATTAAAAGGAGAAAATTAAAATGATTTTAAAGCACTTTTGAAAGAGTAAGTAATCACACAATAATTCTTATAAAAAATAGAAAAATAAATGCAAGGAATGAAAATAAGTGGCACAATATTTTTACGTGGTTCGGCTAGGATTCCAATCCGACCTACGTCCACGCTAGCCAACTCTCGGGCTAGAATTCACTATTTCCAGGTTTGCTTTGCAAACCTCACTTCTTTAAACCAAAGAAGTTCTTTACAACCTAAGTACTCTCCTATACGGGCGAGTACAACCCAATCTAATTACAATTAAAAATTCTCTAAGCCAAATGACTTAGATAAAGAAAATGAAAAATACAATTTGATATAAATAAGAAAAGCTCAAATAATCTTGCAATAAAATATCCACAATACTTGAGGTGATCTTACAAATAAAACTTAATCACCTCACTACTTGCAAATGACATATTAAATTTTCTCACTTTAAGATAGATTTGTATTTTGTTTAAAATAAGAATAATATATGAAATAAAAATATATTCTTGGTGATTTAAACTTTAACTTTTGAAATAAAGTAAAATGAATAAGAATATATATGTAAATCTATGCCACCTTAAAGAAGTTAAACCACTGGCTTTGCTAAACTTTATGAATTTAAAAGATGTGATATAGAAAACTTTAATATACAATTTCTAACAAGTATTTCTCCATAAAATAAATATTTTCAAGAAAGAAATATATGGTGAAAGCTAAAAGAGAAGCAAGTAGAGATTTAGAGATGGAAAGCAAACTCAAGAACTTAAGAGATGCTACTCGGCTTTGTGTGTTGAAGCTTTCCAACAATGATTTCGATCTCACAAATGAAAAGAACTTTTGAAATAAACTCAAGGCTTCTCCTCTCAAAATTTAGCATGTAAAGAAGAAAGGAAGTATGAAAGAATTGCTGGAGTTTTTCTTGTGTAAGCAGCCCTTACATGAAGAAGAAGAGAGGTATTTAAAGAGAAAAGGTAAGTAAATGCTTATTTGAATAAAAATATTATTCTAATATGTTTTCTATCAACTAATAATATTATATTCCATTAAGAATTCATTTATATTAAATATATATGACATTCAAATGGCTAGAAAATGGCTAGCCACATGGGAAGGTTAAAAAGTCATCATATGCATCCAAAATAAGGCTAAAACGACTAGTAGCAGGTTTTATTTAAAATAGATAATGTTTGAAAATTCATTATAAATTCAAATGAGATCCAAATGAGTTATATAATATATCAATTTATATCTACGGAATCCAAACAATCTAATACAATAATAACTAGACCACGATTCTAACAGACTAATATCAAATTCAGTAAAATGGAGACTCATGCATATTTTTTAAATATTTATGGATATATTGAATATTAATATAATAATATTATGTAATATATATATAATAATCATTCATTAAGAAATAGATATGAAACAAGTCAGTTTAAAATAATTACATAATAAAAGTTTTGCTAAGTAAGCTTATTATCTTTAATTCCCTAATTATATAACTTTCCATATTTGAAAATAATTATGAAATTTATGAAGGTTATAATATTTATTTAATTATGCAAGATTAATATATAATTAATAGATATTTAGATTGTGAGCAAATCAAATAATGCAAGTAATATTGATGGACTACTAACAAACTCTACGATAATGTAAAAGGCTTCAAATTATCCATCTTGGTCCATCTTAATCTCAACATTTGATTGATCTTGAGTTGTGCAATGTAAATCCCATAAGCAATTACAATACACATCATTATACCTGAAATACTTAGGACACACATTAGAGCATCCAAGCATATGTTTGTTATCATCAAAATCTCTAAAATAGGTCATGAGGTAGATAATATCAACAATCTCCCCCTTTTTGATGATGACAAACTTATGTTGGGTATAATTATAATAAAGATGCAAATTGACCAAAAAAGATATATAATAGTTAAAAAATATGCAAATAATTCGCCCCCTAAATATATGCATTAATTTTAACCAACATATATAATTCGTCTCCCCCTTTGACAACATCAAAAAGAATAATTAAACATATAAAAGAAATTTAAATGTTAGGATCTAACATCCCAAGCATACGTCTTAACATGCAAAATCTCTCTTCAACTAAAGGTTTTGTAAAGATATCAGCTATTTGAGAATCTGTGTTTACAAAATCTATATTCACATCGCCTTTATTAACATGATCTCTAATAAAATGGTGTCTAATCTCTATGTGTTTAGTTCGTGAATGTTGTATAGGATTTTTTGTTAAACTTATAGCACTTGTATTATCACATTTAATAGGGATATTTTTAAGCTTAATTCCAAAATCCTCTATTTGTTACTTTAGCCATAAAACTTGAGCAACACAACTACCTGCGGCTATGTACTCTACTTCAGCAGTGGATAAAGCAACTGAATTTTGTTTTCTAGAAGACCAAGAAATAAGTGATGATCCTAAAAATTGACAAGTTCCAGATGTGCTTTTTCTATCAACCTTACAACCAGCATAGTCTACATCAGAATATGCAACTAAATGACATGATAATAAATTTTTGGGATACCATAAGCCTAACTTATGAGTTCCAATCAAATAGCGAAATATTCTCTTAACTGCTATTAAGTGTGATTCCTTAGGATTAGCTTGAAATCTTGCACATAAACATACGGCAAATATAATATCAGGCCGACTAGCAGTAAGATACAAAAGTGAACCTATCATACTCCTATAAAGTTTTTGATCTATTGATTTTCCTGATTCATCTAAATCAAGTCTAGTTGATGGGCTTATAGAAGTTTTACTCAATTTGAATATCTTCATATCAAATTTTTCTAATAATTCATTTATGTATTTGGTTTGACATATGAAAGTGCCAGACTCTAATTGTTTTACTTGTAGTCCTAAGAAAAAGGTGAGTTCTCCCATCATACTCATTTCAAATTCTTTTGACATTAATGAGGAAAAATCATAACATAAACTTTCATTTGTACTTCCAAATAATATATCATCAACATAAATCTGTATAATAATCAAATCATCTCCAATATTTTTGATAAAAAGAGTTGTATCTACCTTACCTTTTCTAAAACTATGTTCAATTAAAAAGTTACTTAACCTATCATACCAAGCACGTGGAGCCTGCTTTAAACCATATAATGCTTTCTTTAATTTATATACATGATTAGGAAAATTGATGCTTTCAAAACCTGGTGGTTGTTATACAAAAACATCTTGATCAATATACCCATTCAAAAATACACTTTTGACATCCATTTGAAAAAGTTTAAAGTCCTTAAAACAAGCGAAGGCAAGGAGTAATCTAATAGCTTCTAGTCTTGCTACGGGTGCAAAAGATTCTTCAAAGTCTATTCCTTCTATTTGTATGTACCCTTGTGCAACTAATCTAGCTTTATTTCTAATAATACTTCCTGAGTCATCTAGCTTATTTTTATAAACCCATTTAGTTCCAATTATATTTTGATCATGAAGTCTTGTGACTAACTCCCAAACATCATTTCTTATAAATTGGTTAAGTTCCTCTTCCATAGCAATTATCCAAAAGTTATCTTGTAAAGCTTCATCTATATTTTTAGGTTCAATTTCTAATAGGAATGCAGAATGTTCTACCTCATCGCTAAGGTTTCTTCTAGTCTTAACACCTTGGGAAGGATCACCAATTATTAATTCTTTTGGATGATTTCTATTATATCTCCATTCTTTAGGTAATGAATCACCCTCCTTTTCTTCTAAATTTATTTTCTTTATATTTTCAATATCATCATCATTCAAATCATTTCTTATTAAATCTATAGGATTTTCATCAAAAATTACATGAACGGATTCTTCAACAATTAATTTTCTCTTATTAAAAACTCTAAAAGATTTTCCAAAAATTGAATATCCTAAGAATATACCATCATCAGACTTACTATCAAATTTACCTAAAGGATCCTTATCATTATTTAAAATAAAACACTTACATCCAAAAACATGTAAATGACTAAACTTAGGTTTCTTTCCAAAAAATATTTCATAAGGGGTCTTTTTAAGAATTGATCTTAAATAAACTCTATTTGTAACATAACATGCGGTGTTTATTGCTTCTGCCCAAAAATACTTTGGAAGTTTATATTCATCTAACATTGATCTTGCTAATTCTACCAAAGTGCGATTCTTTCTTTCAACAACACCATTTTGTTGAGGAGTTCTAGGAGCTGAAAAATTATGTCTAATTACATTTTCATCACAATAATTTTCAAATGATTTATTTTCAAATTCTCCACCATGATCCGTTTGAATTCTATGAATCAAATAACCTTGTTCTCTTTGAATATACTTAGCAAATTTTCTAAAATCATCAAATGAATTATTTTTATTAGCTAAGAATAATACTCAAGTATATCTTGAATAATCATCTACAATAACAAATCCATAATTTTTACCACCTAAACTAGTTGTGTTAATAGGCCCAAATAAGTCCATGTGTAATAATTCTAAAGGTCTACTAGTAGAAACTATATTTTTACTCTTGATTGAACTTTTCATATGTTTACCATGAATGCATGCATCACATATAGAATCGAAATAAAAATTAATTTTTGATAAACCAACTACTAAATCAAGTTTAGAAATTTTATTCAAAGTATGGATATTGGCATGACATAGCCTTCTACGCCATAACCAAGCATCATCATTTGTAGATTTCATGCAAACTAAATTCAAATTAACATCATTTCTATTCTCTAAATCAATTAAATAAATATTTTTATATCTATTTCCTATAAGCAAAATAGATTCATTATTTCTAATAATGCAATGTGAAGCATAAAAGGAAACATTTAAACCTTTATCGCATAATTGACTAATTGATACTAAATTATGTTTTAAACCAGAAACAAATAAGACTTTTTCTAAAGTAATAGAGTTCTTACATATGGATCCAATGCCAATAATCTTTCCCTTTGCATTATCTCCATATGTGACATATCCTCCATCACTTGGTTCTAATGTAGAGAATTTTGCTTTATCACCCGTCATATGTCTTGAACATCCACTGTCCAAGTACCACATGCCTTCATTGATTTTACTTTGAAGGCATTCCTACAGAAGAAAATCAAATGTTAACTTTCGGAACCCAAATATTTTTGGGTCCACATTCTAAATGAGTAGTATAATATCTATTATGTATGGTAGTTAAAGTGCTTGCATTTTTTGGAACCCATACAAAAGATATTTGTTTAGTATTTTGTGATCTACGAGCATAGCAATCAAATGAGATATGTCCTTTTCTACCACAATAATTGCACCAAATATTAGTATTTGCATATGGCTTTACAAGATTTCTTTGTGACATATAAGAAGAATTTTTGTTTGATGTCGTACTTAATGGAGATTTATAATAAACATGTGATTTCATACATAAATCTAATCTTGCTTTTAATAGAATATTTTCTCTTTCAAGTTTACAAACAAGTAAAGAATGATCTAATAAAGAACTATTTTTATTTTTCAAATCATCACATTCATTTTTTAAATCATTAAAATGTATATCTAAATTTTTATGCTCTTTTTCTAAAACATTATATTTTCTTTACAATTTTTTATATTCAATAACTAATTCATTAAAAGCATCATCTAATTCTTCATAAGAAATATCATTACATACCTCTTGAGAATCATGATCTGATTCTTCTCCCGCCATAAGGCAAATATTCACCTCTTCATCTGATGAACTTGATTCATCTAAATCTGGGTTGGCCCATATTGCCTTCTTTTTCTTCTTGAAATACTTCTTTTCTTTCTTGTCACTCTTTCTCTTTAGATCCATCTCTTTCTTCTTTGAATCAATAAGATCTGGACAATCTCCTCTTATGTGTCCAGGCTTCTTGCAATGGTAACAAATAATCCCTTCTCATGTAGGAAATTTCTTAGTTTGAAATTTATAATTTTTGGATTTCTTATACCTTTGATTTTTCTTCCTTAGTAAGCTTCCAAGTCTTCTTGAAAGCATGACCACTTCATCGCTATCTTCATTAGAGCTTGATGAACTAGGTTCATCATTATCATCAACTTGCAAGGCAATAGTTTTACCTTTCTCTTTCTCTTTCTTTGAAGATCCATCCAATTTATCCCTTTGAGCTATAACCTGTTCATGTGCTATCAAAGAACCCAAAAGCTGATCAAGTGGATAAGTAGATAAATCTTTAGCCTCACTAATTGCAGTTACTTTAGCATCCCATTCTTTAGGAAGGCATCTAAGAATCTTGTAGACTAAGTCTTGATTCTTATATATTCTTCCAAGAGAATGTAGTGTATTAATTACTTTCATAAACCTTGTATACATATCAGAAATAGATTCAGAAGGAGACATACGAAATAATTCATATTCATGAACAAGTCTATTTATATGAGCATCTCTAACCTCATTAGTACCTTCATAAGTTATAACTAATTTGTCCCAAATTTCTTTTGCTGAATTTAACATAGAAATTTTCATGTAATCATCTGGAAGAAGTGCACAATGCAAAGTATTACATGCCCTAGCATTTAACTCATCTAATTCCCTCTCTAATACAGTCCATTCATCAAAAGGTTTTTCAATTTTAATACCATTAATTTCTTTAGTGGGTGTATGATATTGGTGTGTAAGCATGTGTCACATACGAGAGTCTTGACCTCTTAAGAATGTACTAATTCTATTTTTCCAATAATCAAAAGGAACCTTATCTAACAATGGAGGACGATGAGTGGATTGTCCTTCGGGAAGTGAACCCTTAGGAAAACCTTGTGCCATAGTTTATAAGTGGATCTACTCTAGGATGTTAAGCCAAAATAAAAAGAGTTAAGGCTCTGATACCAATTGTTGGATGACTATGGCACCCCAAGAGGGGGGTGAATTGGGGTTTTTAAAATTTTTATTAAAAGGAGAAAATTAAAATGATTTTAAAGCACTTTTGAAAAAGTAAGTAATCACACAATAATTCTTATAAAAAAAACAGAAAAATAAATGCAAGGAATGAAAATAAGAGGCACAATATTTTTACGTGGTTCGGCTCGGATTTCAATCCGACCTACGTCCACGCTAGCCAACTCTCGGGCTAAAATTCACTATTCCCAGGTTTGCTTTGCAAACCTCACTTCTTTAAACCAAAGAAGTTCTTTACAACCTAAGTACTCTCCTATACGGGCGAGTACAACCCAATCTAATTACAATTAAAACTTCTCTAAGACAAATGACTTAGATAAAGAAAATGAAAATTATAATTTGATATAAATAAGAAAAGCTCAAATAATCTTGCAATAAAATATCCACAATACTTGAGGTGATCTTACAAATAAATCTTAATCACCTCACTACTTGCAAATGACATATTAAATTTGCTCACTTTAAGATAGATTTGTATTTTGTTTAAAATAAGAATAATATATGAAATAAAAATATATTCTTGGTGATTTAAACTTTAACTTTTCAAATAAAGTAAAATGAATAAGAATATATATGTAAATCTATGTCACCTTAAAGAAGTTAAACTACTTGCTTTGCTAAACTTTATGAATTTAAAAGATGTGATATAGAAAACTTTAATATACAATTTCTAACAAGTATTTCACCATAAAATAAATATTTTCAAAAAAGAAATATATGGTGAAAGCTAAAAGAGAAGCAAGTAGAGATTTAGAGATGGAAAGAAAACTCAAGAACTTAAGAGATGCTACTCGGCTTTGTGTGTTGAAGCTTTCCAACAATGATTTCGATCTCACAAATGAAAAGAACTTTTGGAATAAATCCAAGGCTTCTCCTCTCAAGATTTAGCATGTAAAGAAGAAAGGAAGTATGAAAGAATTGCTTGAGTTTTTCTTGTGTAAGCAGCCCTTACATGAAGAAGAAGAGAGGTATTTAAAGAGAAAAGGTAAGTAAAGGCTTATTTGAATAAAAATATTATTCTAATATGTTTTCAATCAACTAATAATATTATATTCCATTAAGAATTCATTTATATTAAATATATATGACATTCAAATGGCTAGAAAACGGCTAGCCACATGGGAAGGTTAAAAAGTCATCATATGCATGCAAAATAAGACTAAAACGGCTAGTAGCAGGTTTTATTTAAAATAGATAATGTTTGAAAATTCATTATAAATTCAAATAAGATCCAAATGAGTTATATAATATATCAATTTATATCTACAGAATCCAAACAATCTAATGCAATAATAACTAGACCACGATTCTGACAGGCTAATATCAAATTCAGTAAAATGGAGACTCATGCACATTTTTTAAATATTTATGGATATATTGAATATTAATATAATAATATTATGTAATATATATATAATAATCATTCATTAAGAAATAGATATGAAACAAGTCAGTTTAAAATAATTACATAATAAAAGTTTTGCTAAGTAAGCTTATTATCTTTAATTCCCTAATTATATAACTTTCCATATTTGAAAATAATTATGAAATTTATGAAGGTTATAATATTTATTTAATTATGCAAGATTAATATATAATTAATAGATATTTAGATTGTGAGCAAATCAAATAATGCAAGTAATATTGATGGACTACTGACAAACTCCTACGATAATGTAAAAGGCTTCAAATTATCCATCTTGGTCCATCTTAATCTCAACATTTGATTGATCTTGAGTTGTGCAATGTAAATCCCATAAGCAATTACAATACACATCATTATACCTGAAATACTTAGCACACACATTAGAGCATCCAAGCATATGTTTGTTATCATCAAAATCTCTAAAATAGGTCATGAGGTAGATAATATCAACACTTCTCACTAATCACCATAAATTGAAGAGTATTTTTTATTTGTTTGAATCTTCTCAATATGATTATTATAGAGGCAAAACCAATTTCAGGAACAGCTAACATTCTTAAATATGAGAAATCATTAAACCTTAAAAGTCTCATTGAATGGTTTATAATGAAATTTCTTATCAAAATAACATCATCTGCAACCATTGTTATCCAATGACATTTAGCATAGATGATTTCATTTGCCTCTGTATTTTTTACTGTACAAATATTTTTTAGAGGAAGATTTAAAGTATGCATAACACATGGAGTCCAAAATATATGAGGATAATTTTACTCCACCAACAATCATGTAGCTCTACATACCGGCACATTATCTGTTATAACCTGCATAATATTTGAAGGCCCAATAATGACTATCACCTCTTTAATCAAACTGGTAATGAAGTATTTATCCTTGTATTCTCCTTCACAATTCACAATTTTAATAAACATTGGAAAATTCTCTGTAATGGCTATAAAATTATTGAGTGATCTTTTTTGAGGATCAGTCCAACCATCACACATCAAAGTGACTCCTTTTTCTTTCCACATATCTTTTATTGTTTCAAGCAATGTTTCAATATGTTTTCTTTCTCTTTCCAATAATTTTGATCTTAATGCATTGTAGCTAGGTGGAACATAACCTACAAGATTTTTATTACATGCAAAAATGAATGCATTTTCGTAATGAAGATTTCTTGAAAGGTTAAAAGGAAGTTCAGCTAAAAAAAATATCCTTGCAATTTCACCATCCAATTTCTCTCCAGCTGTATATTAAAAGCCTTCTCTAAAATACTACTAGCAACTATTTTTCTCTTCTTTGAATCATATCATTCACTTCTATATGATAATGAATGATCAACTCTAACATATGAGGAAGAAGAGTGGGATGAACCATGTGTAGATGAAAAAGGTATCTCTTTAGGAAGTACCCTTTTGATTCTAGGTTCAGCTTCATCAACTTATCTATTCAATTCAATCAACTGTGACGTAGTAATCTTAGGACACATTTTAATTCCATGGTCAGAAATCTTAAGTAGATGTGCTTTCACACTAGAATAAGATCATTTGTAGATGCCACCACAATAATTACATTTGAATGAAACATTTCCTCCTTAAAAAAAATTTCTAATTTTGTAACATGAATTTATAATGGTTTATCAGTTTCTACAAATGACTTTTTTGAACTACTCCCACCAGTACTAGAGTTCGTTTTACTTTTAAATTCACTAGTGAAATAAAAGAAATAAATATTTAATAAATTAGGTGGCATATTATAAAACAATTAAAAATTTACAGATACGTTGCAGATCCAAGGGGGCGCTGCCTCCTGACGCCCCTGAAAAAAATTTTGATTGTAAGATTGAAAGCGTAGTGAAAGCGGAACAAAAGCGCAGTGAAAGCATAGCAAAAGCGTAGCTAAAGCACAGTGAAAGCGCATTAAATAAACAAATTTTTATTTTAAGAGTAATTTTAATCCAAAACAAATAAAATACTTTAAAAAATATGCTATTCTGATCACAAATCTACAGAATCATTGATGAATGAAGAGAAATGTCGAATGGAGAAAAAAATGGCGAAATCAACATACAGGTTTGAAAAAAATTTTGCGGTTTGGCGTCGGCTTCCCTCGGTTGTGCGCAGAAACTGAGGATGGCTTGTTGCTTACAATTGGAAGGGAAGACCAAGGGTGCGATCTCCAGCCGACTGCTGCTCGCCTCAATCACTCGAGAAGACCACGAATAGGAATACAGGAGTAAAGCAAAGATGAAGACTTGGGCACCGACTAATATGAAATAGCAGGATTAGAGGGTTTTTTATTTATTTAATTATACAATAGTCGGACACGCGTGTCCGGATTAATTTTTTTTTTTAAATGGGACACACTAATGATGTGTCTGACACATGTCGTCGCCGTGTAGGACGCGTGTCCGTCTCCGA
The DNA here is from genome assembly GCA_022539455.1 of Dendrobium nobile. Classification (NCBI taxonomy): domain Eukaryota; kingdom Viridiplantae; phylum Streptophyta; class Magnoliopsida; order Asparagales; family Orchidaceae; genus Dendrobium; species Dendrobium nobile. The sequence goes on from CM039720.1 coordinate 23,211,155, forward strand.
ACACATGTCCGAGATTGCATACCCTCTTAAAACGAAGTATCGGTGTATCAAAACTAAAAACTAACGATTCACCTACAGGTGTCAGTGATGAAAACATCATAACAATTCAAAATAAAAATAAATTAAACTTTGGATTATTAGGACGGCGGTTATGACTCAACATCACGCTACCAATTTTCAAATTGGGTCAAGCCTTCCGAGAAAATTACCATTCGGACCTCTTAAACATATCTTTCGATAATTTTTTATTTCGTTGGTATATTGTTTTTTTATATTTTGGTCCTTCACTTCGTCCATAATGGGTGGAAAGCTGACATTTTATCTCTTTCATTTGCATTTCTACTCCATTTGGCGATCCTTGCTATAATTGTCGTGGAGCTTTGTACCAATACATGGGAATTTTATTGAATTGATTCCACAATTGCATATATTTATCATTATCTATCAAACTTATATTATTATTATTACTATTATTATTATTATTATTATAGGCGAATGGTTGGATATTTGTAAGCACTTAGAATGGTGAGGTTTTGGTGAATGGCATATCTTAATAGCATGGGCACCATGGCTCTTTTGTCTTGATAGCACAAAAGTAGCGAACCACATTTTTCTCGTGGTGCAGGCACAATAAATGGGCAAATTATTTTGTCCGGTGTCCGGATTCATTCGAACACCAATCCAGACGAGTCACGTCATCAAAATACACCGGGTCCCAGTGTATTTGGGTGACGTGACGCATCTGGATTATTGAATGTCCGGTGACCGGACGTAACAAATTCGCCCAATAAATGACATCTTCTAAAAGGATGATAATCATATTTATGTGTTAGAGAGGAACAATATGGATGTTATTGTGCACTCGAGGTGCTTCTTTGATGACATTTGATAAAATTGGGGCAATATAGAGAAGATTGTGTACTCAAGGCAGCCACATTGTGCCACTAGAATGAACTGATTCAACAAATACAATTGCTGGCATGCCACGACAAAAAAAGCAGTATCTTTTGGGTTCAAGGGTAAGCCTACCCAAGCATTGTGGAGAGATGTAGAAATAAATGTTAGGAGTTGATCATGCTAGTGCTCACTTGATGATCTGACTAACCCTAAATTAAGAAGAATTTGATGGCAAGTCTTCTAGTATTTGACAGACAGAATCTCAAATAAATAAGCAGTCAAACCAAGCTCTAAGTATTACTCAAAGCTAGATTACGCTAAGTTAATGATTTGCTTGGATAGAGATAGTCGTCACTTATACTTATAAATCATTTTCAGTCATTAGCACACCCATGAAGGTACCTCTCCAACTACTCAAAAGAATTCTCATAGATGTCTAAAATCCTATCTAGTAGGGTTTCAAATGAACTAAGCCTGCTTGTTCATATATGAGCTAGTTCATTATCAACCTTTTAAAGCTTTGTTCGAGCTTGATTCTAGCTTTTCTATTTGTGTTTAAATTTGATTCATTTAAAATGCAATGTTTGTATGAAATCCATCGCTAAGGATTTGTTTGGGGAGCTTTCTTATTGCTTTTTAAAGCATTTTCTAGTATAAAAAATTGATTGAAAGCATTGAAAAAATTAATAATCAAAAGCTGTCCCAAACAAAGCCTAAATGATAAGCCAATAAAAAAATGTTTTTTAAAAAGCTAATCTAAATAATAATCAACTATAAAACCAACCATACGTAAAAATTAATTTCATAAAATTGCAAGGACTTTATTGTCAATTTTTAAATAAAATGAACACGGTCCCAATCTCATTATGTGGGAATAGGGGTGGAAGTGAGCAGAGCTGGCTCGCGAGCTAAATCGAGCTTGAATCATTTATTGGCTCAAGAGCCAAGCTTATCGAGCTCACGAGTTGAGCTCAAGCTCAAACTCGAGCTTGTTTATTAAATGAATAAACGAGCTCGAGTTAGAGCTTGATTGAGGCTCGACTCGTGAGCTCACAAGCTGGCTCGATTCAGTATTAATACTTTTAAATTACTTTTTATTTTAATTATTAATTTTGAACCTGCGTTACCCGCCTAATTTTTCCTAAAAATTAAACTAAATGTTTTAATCTTTATGCAATCCCGCTTAATCTCACTTGAATTCGAGGCGGACAGCTTCATAATGCTCGAGGTGGTCTGCGCTTGCCGCCTGCGAAAAATAACGGGTTCGACCATTCGAGGTTTCGAGCATTCGTTTGACGTGCACGTTCGAAAAACCGTTTGTCCTAGGTGCTCGCATGAGGAAGATCGTCCGATGGGAGTACAAAACCATAGACACGACCATTGCGGAAGATTCCAGAGGCTTGTGAGTTCGAATGGCGGGCGAATTCGAGTTGTTCGATGAGCCTATTTCAGTGTACGAGTCGAGATTGACTCGAGTTTGAGCTCAAGTTCGAGCTTGATATTTGACTCGTGAGTCGAGCTCGATATTGGACTCGCGAGTCGAGCTTGAACACCCGTTGACTCGAGCTCGACTCGTTTACACCCCTATGTGGGAATAGAGATAATGCAATAAGCTTCTTACATATTTTCATTAGGGAGAATTAATTATCAATATTGAACTAGGGTTGAATCACAAAAGCATTTCATGGTCTAAATACTAAAGCATATTATTAAAGCTTTCATACTAAGGATGACTAATTTTGATCATTCATATCCCATGGAGTACTTATTCCATTTTACACTTGACTTCCTTTCATGATTTAAACTAGCTTAGGTGGTGGTCTAGAGTGTTCTGATTAATTTGACTCTTGTGGTTGGTTAAGTTGTCAATGTCCCTCTCTTTCTATAAGCATTCTTGCATGATTTGAGAGAAATATGCTCCACACACATTTCCAAATTCACAAGGTAGAAAGATATGTCTAGAAATATGTATTTTCTTCGTTGGTTTGAAATCACAAGGCTTCTCCAGTGGATCCCATTTATGATTGCTGATAAAGGCTTTGTTTGGTATAATTTTCTTACCGCTTTTTAAAGCAGTTTTATTGTACAAAAATTTTAATTTTGTACTAAAAAGTTGCGTCTTAAATCAGTAAGAAAATTATCCCAAGTGAAATCAAAGTGTCTCAATATTAGGCGGGTCGACTATTTTGTAGTTATGTGAATTATCCTCTGCCATATGACCAAGTTTAGCCTTAAAATAAGAGATCTTTTTCAGTAAGACGACAATATTATTTCTCAATACATATAACTGAATATATTATAAACAAATGTGTAATTCTTTTTATTAAGAGTATTTTTGGATATAACCTACCATGTAATTAATCTCAATAATAATCTTATTTGGGAGATCTCAAACCCAAAAAATATACACATATAACACATATAACACACACGTATGTGTACGAATTTTTTTATATAAAATTATGAAATATTTAATAAGAATTTTAGCTGTAAATTTCTCATTAATATTTTTAATAAATTTATAATGATTAAAACAATTTTAAAATTGATTCCCATCATATTTGCCTTAAGTATTTGATATTTGTCGGTTATTTCATTTAGAATATTTTGAAAATTGTATATTTTCGACTGCTACGATGTTTTTATATAAATTTAGTTGGGAAAGGGATGATGTTGCATAAGATAAATTATTATAATATTTCCTCCGAAATAACCATAGTGAAAATTTGCAAAGATGACGACAGAATGTAACTTCAGTTATGTATGCCTATATAATTTTTAAGTCTTTGAGTTTTAATCTACTTTTCTATAATTTCTCTCTCTCTATATTTGTATAAATTTTACCTATTTCTCACCAATTTAGTAGACCTCTCAATATCAACATGATTTCTAACTATCACCGATCCTCTCCACCATTTTCTTTACGTATAAAGGCAATGTGAGAATCATCTAACATCTCAACAAAACAATGACTTCCAAATATGTTCACATACCGTTTGGGATGATTTTCTTATTGCTTCTTAAAATAATTTTTTAATATAAAAATTAAACTTTTTGTAGTAAACAGTAAGAAAACAATTTCAAACGAAGCCCAATAATGCTAGCAAAGAACTTTCCTCCTGCATGACCTTAGTCAATCTAGAATAAACAAATTTAACACCACACAAATCGAAAAAAAAAATCACAAGAACATCAAATTAATGTGATTTGTTCAAGAATGATTTGCATCTACATGACCAGATGATAGAAAAAGTCTTCAATCAAAATGTAATGAAGAAACAAAATAAGATGAGCACCAAATTATATTTCAAATCTTCTTAACATTAAACTACGGAATAACAAAGAAAGGAGATATCAACATACTCGGAGCAATCTTTCTTGATTGAAAGCCAAAGGGAAGTGTAGAGGAAAGCCACTTAGGCTTTGTTTGGGATGGCTTTCTTACTGTTTCTAAAACAGGTTTTTAGTACAAATTTTTTAAATTTGTACTAAAAAAACTGTTTTAAGAAACAATAAGAAAATTGTCCCAATCAAAGCCTTAGTCTCTTATTAAAAATTTATTTCGGACAACTTTCTTATTATTTTATACAGCAAAATTTATTAAAAACAACAAAAAAATAATAGTGAAAAGCTGTTCCAAACAGCAGTATTAGTTGCCAATCATCTCTCATCCTCGCACTAGCTCTGTCTGTACTTTCTCCCATTCGATCTCTCCAGTTTCTAATTCTTTGTTCAGCTGTTGATTTTGTTATCAGGCCACAGAAAGGGTACGTATGTCCTCTGAGTGTATAAAAACACCCCACCACCCTCTCTGTTGTTTTCTTACTTGTCGTAAGAAGCCATGCGAAGCAAGTAATAAAATTACACATTGATTATTTGATAAAATCAACAAAGTAAAAACTAGTCGAATGAAGTTGATGGGAATCCGATAATGGTGATATAGCAACAGTTGGCAAAGCTTTTGGCAACATACAGAAGAGAGTCACACAAAATGTCATAAATGCGGGATGATAAAGGCAATCCAGTTGATTAAGATTTTGTTTGAAATATCTTTCTTATTATTTAATTCTTCACATTACAATCATAATTTTTATTTGACCACTACTTTTTCACTACTTTAAAAAAATTTTACGCTAGAAAACTGCTTTCTACAATAACTTTAAAAAGTTATTCTCTACAACAACTTTACAAAGCATAATGAAAGCTGCCCCAAACAAAACCTAAGCTTCAAATTTTATACTACCAGCATTAAGGTTCGATGAAGATGTGAAACATGTAGGGAAAACATCATAGGAAGCTTCTCTTAGGACTTGATGATAATAACTTTTTTATTATTTTTTTATTTTTTTAGAAACCATGTTTGTTTATAGTGTTTTAGCTATGTTCCAACTCAATATGTAACAGCAAACATACAGAAGATTTTAGGATAAAAACTTTCTGCAATGTCATGAAACACATGGAAACATTGAAATATATAAGAGCTTGAGAGAAAATATTATTCACAGCAATTTATTACCCTAAGATTGGAATGCTGTAATGACAACAATTCTATAGCTGAAAACTAAGCCAAACCACATAGAGACACCTTACCAGATTATTAGCATCACAGCATGCATTTCATAAAACTTCAAGAAGGAATGGGATCTTAGTGTAGGTTCATGCCTAAGAAATATCAAGTTGTTCTGATTTGGTCCACATTACGATCTACTAATGAAGAGTATGAAGACTATAGATGAATAAAGTTGCAGATGTGTAGGTATTTGAGCGTGTTAACTATTCAATATAAAGAAACATCCAAAGCTCAAGAGGTAAGTTTTGTACTCAACATCTGCAATCTGCTATGAACTAGTAATTTATCATAAAATACTAGCCACTATAAGCACTGAAAGTTTAACTAGATCCATGTATTGACAAATCTAAACATTTAAATAAAATACAAAGATGTGAAAAAGAAGTCCAATGGTTATCAAAGTGATAAATTTCCATGTCGACTTGGTAGAAGACTAGAAGGTCTCTCTCTCTCTCGCATGCCTCCTTGCCCTACAAAATCAGTTCAATTCTATCTCCCATGCCTTTTGCGTGCACATCAAGCTCTTCTAATACATTCTCATATGCTCCACACATGACTCTCACATCACAAGACCTTCTGTTGAGCCTCTCCCCCAAATCCTACTCGCCCATTTACCAAACACGCTCACAAGCATCGCTTGGTGCAAGCCATGCCCACACATGTCTTACTTGCAAATAAGCCTTATGCCCTTTTCAATTCACTGGCATTCTCCTTTTGCGCTTTCCTACTCACATACAAACATAATTTACAATCTTTTCTTATATTTGTTTCATTACAACCTACCAAAAAAGTGGCCACATAATCATATAACCAATTAGTTCATGAATTTCTTCTTCTTTGTTGTGTTTATTAACAGCTTCCTTTTTTCCTCCCTCTAAAAACAAAGTCCTACACAAATGATAGTACCAAAATCAAACTCAATGGTACTACCATCACTTGTGGTCTCAAGCTTTTCATTCTCATTAGATCTCATAAGAAACTTCATTATTTGGACACCTTAGCTCTCGAAACAACACCACCAAATATACCAGATGGCAAGGCTCTTACTATGCCACTATAACATAGATGCTTAATACTCTCAAACCTATAGTTGCTTCCACAATCATGTTTCAAGAGACTCTTAAATATGTGGGACTTCCTTTGTTCGACATAATTTCAAAACAATAACATCTTTCCAGTATACACTCTCTACCATGACAATCTTTTCTTTACAACAAATCGATAAATCTAAACAAAATTATTAAAGCACCTTAAAAGACAAATAAGTTCAACTTATTTAACATCATCCTTTTACCATTAACCTGACTACTTGACAAAAACAAAATAAGGAGTATCTTGTTATCAAAATTCTCTTTAGTATTCACCGGTCACTCCAATATGTTCAAATACAATTAATAGCTGATTCTATTGCTCCTGATATCTCCAAAGTAACATTCTCAAGCCACTTAACTTACAACTTTGTCAAGGTAATGGAGGTTGTAGTGGCCACGGCCGTGATTCCTTTCCACTTTGCCAACATTGTCAGAACCAATCACCCATATGATACTCATTTTGGAACTCTCTCTAACCCAAATATATGATTATCTACTACAACACCCTCAACTGGCTATTTCCTTCCATATGATTTCACCTATGGTTCTAATGTATCTACTCATTTTGATACATCTTAAGTCTTAGATTTTAGTGCTTCTCTCACATGATAAGTAACCCACAAATTTACCATCTTACCATTCAAACACTCCTGCATGTAATTATTGTCGATGGATCTCCCTCACATATTCCTGAGAAATGATATATCTATATCTCCTTATTAACTCTAGATAATATCTTATATGCTCCCCTTTCTCGTCAACATGTAATCTATCAACTGCCTTACTAAAAATCTCCCATCATAATATTCACTGACAAGAGTGCAGAAAAAGAAAAGCCAAAATAGCCTAAAAAGTTGATTCATCGAAGAACAAACTTCCTAAACTAGTATGCCTTGATTGATCGCAAATAGCCAATCGCCAACAAAAAACCTCTCTCAAAAGGTTGCTTTGAATTGAAGAACAACTCCCTCCATTCATTATTGAAGGAGAAGCCTGATAGACCGGCTGCTGGAAGAATCACCAGACAATTCCCTGGACCGATCCGGGTCTTGTTCCGCCCTCTAAGAAGCCGCAGATGCCGCCTCCTTTGGGCGAGGTCCAGTTAGAGGCTATTAATTGTGTTTAGAAGAAAATTTTGAAAGGAGGGGCTATTTAGGGATTTCCTGTATCATTGTTTGATTTAAGTTTATTGTTTACATAGAGTTAGGGTATCAATTTTTTTACTGAATTAGTTGTTCTTCGCTGTTTTTGGGCATTAGCAGCATCTAGAGATTTGGGAGAGCTGGATCCTCCTCTCCAATTGAGGATCAATCATATCTTATTGTTTTTCTTCCCTCTATTATCAATATAATCGTTTCTCGCTAGTGTTTCCACCAAAGTTTTCTTATTTCTGATTTTGAACCTTGCTGAAATTCAAATTCAACCAAGTTAATTTTGATTTCTATAAGTGTTTGCTATCAAATTGGTAACAGATCAATTTCCTAGGCTGAGATAGAAGTTTTCCTCGCAGATTTCTGCTGTGTTTTCTCTATGATCTTATTGTTTTTGCTGTTTGGAGGGCCGATTCGCATCAAAGTTGCTTTTTTTTCTTATTGCAGCCTAAATTTGGGTTCCTATGGTAGGAAGAAAGATAGAAGTGTTAGAAGGAGAGCTTGTACGATTGAAATCTAAAATTTTAGATCTCCATGCTCAACTTTTAGATGTTAAAAGTCAAAATTCAGCCATCCACAAGAATATGGATATGAGCAATTCTTCGCCCTGACGCAGGAGAGGATGGTGGTGGAATACCATGAATAGTTTAAGCACCTGCACAGCTGGCTGGACCAACTTCTAGAGACTGTACTGAAGGGAAACTTTATGAAATGGCTCAAACCAAAGCTTCGAACGACAGTTAGAGTAATGAGGTCATGATTTGGGAGAGGCTATGGAGTTAGCTCAGTTAGTGGAGGATCAGAGGCAACAGGAGAGAGGGAATAGAGGCAGCAGCTCAGAAGGTTCGTATAGGATGACTACCACATTTTTTATATCTAAAGAGCCAACACCGGGTACTCTTAGGGAGACCGCAAAGAAGAAGACAATAGAAGAGAAAAAACTTCAAGCAACTCACAAAAATGGAGTTATAAGAAAAGAGGGCAAAGGGGTTGTGTTTCATATGTGAAGAGAGGTATACACTGGGGCACATGTGTAAGGATCAAAATCTTCAGGTTTCACAGTTTGTGATGACAAGGAAATTGGGAAGGGTGTCGTTTATTCATCTTATGGACAATGTGGGTCTTTGGGAGGAGGATATTGACAGACCGACCACTAGACTGATCTGGGTCTACCAGAGGCGGAAGCCGTATATACTGCAAATGCCGCCTCCTTTGGGCGGGGTTTAGTAAGAGACTATTAATTTTGTTTAGGAGGGAATTTTCAAATGAGGGGCTTTTTAGGGATTTCATATCATTGTTTGCTTTAAGTTGATTGTTTTCCTAGGGTTAGGGTATCAAATTTTTTACTGAATTTAGTTGTTCTTTATTGTTTTTGGGCTCTAGCAGCATATAGAGATTTGAGAGAGCCGGATCCTCCTCTTCAATTAAGGATCAATTGTATCTTGTTGTTTTTCTTACATCTATTATCAATATAATCGTTTCTCGCTAGTGCTTCCACCAAATTCTTATTTTTTATTTTGAAACTTGATGAAATTCAAATTCAGCCAAGTTAATTTTGATTTCTATAAGTGTTTCCTATCAAAACCTCACCTAAATCATTAGTCCTGTCCCTATTCCGTACATTGGAAAGGTGTGTTAGACTATAAAAAAAAAAAAATTTGTTTGATATTATTGGAACTATTCCACATTTGGGGCAAACAACACAAAAATTAAGTCATGAAATTGGTTATAACTAGTTGGCTTATGTTTAGCATTGCTAACAAGTATATCAGGAGTTGACTCCTCAAAGATTCATGGAAATTAAAAATCATAAGCCCGTCTGATATCAACTTAGGAGAGTGGCTAATGTCTCAATATAATAAAATCACAAGGTAGATGACAAATTGTTGTTGCAGAACCATCAATAATTTTTCAACAATGAACACTACAAAGTGATATTATTCAAATAAACTATAAGCTCAGCTTACTAAAAATTGGAATTAACTTATTGAAATTTGGTTTGGTTTTAGTAACTCGAGCATGGTCCCTTTAGACTAAACCAGACTTGAACTTCATTGAAATTTATTAGCTTTTGGCAACTCAAGCCCAATCTTAAAGACCAAACAAAAAAATTCATTGGGTTCTAGCAATCCAAACAAGTCCAAAGATTAAATCAAATGCTTAAGCTGGATTGATGGCCATTAGATTTCGATAATCCATAAGATTAAAGCTGATACTTAAACTAAATTGATTGTTATTAGGTTTTTATAATTCAAATCAAATCTAAAGACTAAACAAGATACTTAACTTGATTGATTGCCAATAGATTTTGTAATTTTGGACCAAGTCCAAGGACTAAACTAGATAGTTGAACAGGATTGAAATTCTAATACCATATATCTTTATTTAGTGTAATATTAATTTTCTAATGATTTTGTGGTAAATTTAAAGTTTAAGTATTAATAGCTAGGTTAGTGTCAGTATCAAAATTTAGAGTTTCAAAAGAGAGAAAAGGTACAAGGATAAAGTGGAGTTTTTATGTTCTAGATAAAGAAGAGTGAATTGCATAATAATAAAATAAAAAGAGATTAATAAAGAGACAAACCCATTAAAAGAGAGGAGATTCTAGTTACTGCAGAGAAGAGGTATTATGAAATGGAAGAAATGGATATAAAAAATGAGAGCAGTTAAGAATAAGGTAATAAGGAAGGAAAGAGTTTGGTGAATGTGTTGTTAGAGATTTTTGGGGTTTGCTGAGAGGGGGATGCCAATTAAGAAAAGAGGAATTAAGAATATAATTGTTTGTTTCTCATCAATAAATAGAGAATGAGAAATGAGAAAGAAATGTGTAGAGTAGAGAGAAAGGTGGGGTTTCAGGCATTTTCCATTTCATGAAAGATAGAGGGAGGGCATTAGTGTGGGGGCTTAACAAAATAGGTTTTTGTTTAGAGAAGACAATAAAGGCTTATATAATAATATGAGAGTAAAGTAAGGAATTACTATAGGAATAGTTACTTTCCAGTTGACAAAGCGATAAAAAATCAGTGGAAATTCTATTTTCAAGAGAAATTATATCCATCGATGAAAGCACTATCAAAAATACTTTAAAAAAAAAATTCCGTTGTAAATGGATTTTTCAGCAGATCAGTCCATTGGTAAAATAATATAATGTCATATGATACAATATAATAAAATAGTATGACATATATATCATCCATAACCATATAAAACATAAAAGATCATAAAGAAAACATTACCTGATGCATAAGAATGCAACCAGAGTGAAAGTCATCCAATCTCAACAAAAACCATATCATGTATGCAGTATAGCATATAAGTTACATATGGCCATAATTAGATCTTATTGGGGTATGGCGTTAGTTTGTAAACAAAGATGAACAAATAGGAGGCATGGCTAGGAGAGAAGTTTGGAAAGTGGCAATGACTTTTAGGTCAAAGGCGGACACAACTCAATTAGCGAGAGTTTCCTACAGTGGTAACAATGGAGATTGGTGAAAGGTAAGTGGGAATGACAATTTCAAGTTTGAAAGCGTTCTTTAGGTGAGAAGGATATGCTTTGGTTAGCAAATGGCATTGATGGACGGAATAAATGGCTATGAGAAGCTCTGATGGCGTGTAGCAGAAGCAAGGGAGAATTGGTGAGTTGCGAGTGACATCGAAGGGAGATCCCGATTGATTAGATCTCAGACATTTATCATAATCAAGAGTGAGAGTCGAGGGAGGGGAGATTGAGACAAGTAGCAATGGTGTTCAAGGCTGACAAGTGAGTTGTTGTGAGGAGCTCCATACTAAAAACAAGCAAGGTCGGCTCCAAGCTAAGCTAAAAAGAAGAGATAAGGTAGAGCAAAGTGAGGAGATCAGGACATAAAGAATTTCCATCATATACAAGAATTTATTCCAACTACCAATGAATTTCTAACATATCAAATTCATTGGCAGTAATTATTTCAGGAGAAATTTCACCAATAATAAGTAAAACTCCTGTCAAAAAATTTGTTAAATATCGATAGATTTTCGCTAGTAAAGAAGATAGTGGCATTCTAAGGACACTATCATCAAATGAATTTCTCATAACAATTGTGTCAAAAATATTTGCAGCAAAAAAATCCCTCGAAAAGTTGGTTGATAAATCATAATTTTGCTTGGTGAATTTGTTATTTTTTTAATATAAAATGGGCGAAGAATAAGAAAGAGAGGGCGCAAAGGTGATAGGGTGCTCAAATTACAAAAATAAGATCAAATAACTCATAATTTATGACAAGGAATAGAAGTGTGTGTGTATATGTGTTTGTGAGAGCAGGACCGATAATGTTAAAAGACGGGATTTTGAGCGTGTTTCAAGGATAGTTTAGAGTTCAAAATTGATTTAGACTTAATTATGATCCATGGAGGAATTTGTGCAAGGAATGCATCCATTATGGTGGCCAACAACTTAAAAATAGAAACTACAAGCAAACCATTGAAAACTTCATGGTTGCCTTAACATTGATCTTCATGATTAAGCTAACCATCATCTTGATGAATTGTTAAAGACGATTCCTAGAGCAAAATTGAGTTGTTAATACTTAATAGTAATTGATATGAATAGATGTAGAAGCCTTGAAGAAGAAGATAAAGGGGGAAGATGAAAGAAGAAGAATCAAACAGACTTGGAGTAGTGCGAAACAGGTCACACATCATTTTCATTCAAACAATCATAGTTTGGCACTTATATGACCCTGGACCAATATTTATAATAAAAGGCCCTACAAAAGAAGACTAAAATCAAATTCCCTAGATGATCATATTGCCAATGAAAATTAAAATAAAGATGAAAAATAAATTAATCATAGAAATATAATCATAATCCAGCTGCAAAACTACGACCTGATTATGTTTGATCTACATCAACACCCAATAAGATTGACTCCCGTTCAAAGTAGCGGCCACTGATAAAAGCAAAGATAATGAGAGGTTAATGGAAGTGAAAAAAAACTAGTCCTAAAAATCCAACTTCGATGATCCCCCCCTACCTACTCCACAATGCTTAAGGAACTAATCCCTGAGATACACTCCAGTAGATGAAGGATCATAAATACCATTACAAAAGCTGTAAACCAATAGATAGCGTTAGAAACAAGCGATTTGAACTAGGTATAGATTGATGCCTTAAATCTGAAATCACTATCAAACTACGCAGAAAAAATACAGCTAACAAGAATATGGACCAGTAACATGAACATGAGCAACAATGGGAACACGGATTGTATTTAGGCAGACATGTAACGAAAAGAGGAAAGTTTCCTAATACAACCGAACCAATTCTCTAAAATCCTTTAAACTTCTTGAAGTAGGAGATATCGCAACTCTAGACAATCTAAATTACACAAAGCAATAGAAAACAAAGGCGGAAAAAGAATACTCCACTCAATCTTCACCGCAAGTGGGGAAAAGAGTCAGAACCCTTCTCCCTCCTCCCACCCTTGAATCTACATCATCATCGTCGTCGTAAGAATTCGATGCAGCTGGCAGAGATGGCCGCACCATACCTAAACCAGAAGCTGCCATTCTATGCAATCCCTGCGGAGGCAGTGCCCCTCTTGTGTGGAATCCATGATCATACCCACCACCACCAGTCGCCAGTGATCCAAAATGACCCATTTGTCTTTGATGATAGTACTGTTGCTGGACAGCGGCGGCCGCCACCATCTGTTGATGGTGCTGCAGCAACGGAGGAGCCATGAACTGCATGAAAGACTCTTGGCCGAGCGCCGAGGCGCCTCGGCCAAGAAGTGGATGGGGGATCGGATTACTGGCGAATAGCTGCTCAGTGGCAGCATCAGCTGCTGACATCGGCACGGGTGGACCAGCATTGGAGGAGCTCAGTCCCTGCATGCGCTTGAGGTAAAGTCTGTACTTTTGCAGGTGGCTAGCGACGTTCTCACGGGTAAGGCCATCGACGCTCATAAGCTGCATTATCGTCTTAGGCACGGCGTTCTTGATCCCCAGATGCGCCACTGCATCCACGAATCGCTTGTGTAGCTGCGGCGTCCACACCAACCGCGGCCGCTTCAGGGTACGCGCCGAATCCTCACCGGCGGGGGCGGAGTGGTCTGGGGATTCGAGATCCGCCGGAAGTGGAGGAGACGCCGAGTGCTGATTTCCCGTGGATCCCAGTTGGTGGAGGCCAGGCACCGGGCTAGGGTTTTGAGTCGGGATGTCGAAGGCCAGGGCGAGGTCAGAGGTGATTAGAGATTGGGAGAGCGGCATCAGTTCCTCGGGTCTGGGCAATTCATCTTCCCATCGCGCGAACCAGTTGGGCTCTTCTTCTTCTCTCATCCTCCTCCGTTATCTCCTATTCCTCTATTCTATCTATCTCCGCAGGGATCGATGTGGGTCTTCTTGAGAAGCGATCAGAGGTGGGTAAGGGAGAAGAAAGGAAGGATTTTGCAGAAGGGGAAGGGGAAGGGGTTGCAGAGAGAGAAGGAACGGAGAAGGTAGAAGCAGCAGGAGAGGTGTTCGAGGTGGATCTCTTCCTTTTCGGTTTTGTTCACTTGCGGAAGCTATTAGTGTCGATCCTCCGACAACAATTTTCTCTCTCTACAAGTGGCGTTATCTTTGGAGGAAAATTGTGATATTTAATTTTATCTTCTTGAAGTTCTCCTCTATTGTAGATTCTCTGGTAATTTTCACACTTAAAAAAATTAAAAATAAAATAAATTTGATAAAAAAAACTATTTAAAATTAGTATAATTAATAATTTAATCAAATTTCAATAAAAATAATAATTTAAATATTATTTTAAATAAAATTTAATCAAAATAATCTGTTGAAACTTTTTCTGTCAAAAAAAAAAAAAAATAATTCCTTGTTTTGGGGACTTTAAAATTTTATAATAGAAAATAAATAATTTAAAAGCTAAGAATCCAATGATATGCAACAAAATAATTGTCTATCTTTTTTAAGTTAAATATTTGCTTGCAAATAAAAATAAATTTATAAAAATTATTATTTTATTTTCATTTTTTAATTATGAAAATAAATCTTATTTATGCTGTTGGTAGGATTAAAATTCATATTAATTTTTAGTTATAATGAACTGAATGAAGAAATATAAAAAATATAATACTCATTAAAAAAGCTTTTTTCTAAAAAGAAAAAATTAAAATTATGACTAATTTGTCCTTTACCTAAACCACTTCATTTCAGACTTTTTTTTATATAACAATTTTTAATATTATTTTTTTCTTGCCTGATTGCCTAAGAGGAGAGGAAAATATTTTGTTAGCTTAAAATTAAGTAACCATAAATATATATTTTTTAAATGGCATTTCACACGTATTGATGATCTTAATTCTTAAGGCTTGATGAATTTTAAGAGATCATAAAAATTATTAAATTTGATTTTTTATATATCTCATAATATTCAAAATTAAAAGATATATATATATACTAGGATTTTTTTTTTGAGAAAATAGGCCCAAAGCTTATTTAGGAATAAATTACACCTACCTATAGTATACAAAAATTGGTAAGTGAAGTTATTTGTGAATAAATTTACTTCAAACAAGTTAGAATTTGAATCTAATTCGATTCTTATTCTAGCATTGCTCAACTCAGAATTTGGACAAGATTCAAACCTAATTCAAACACTTAGTTTGAATAAGGGTTCCTTTTCATATGTAATTGATTCGATCAGCAAACTCTAATAAGCTCTCATCATGAAATCATCTTCTCCTCACATGTCGCCTATCGCATCAGTAGGTCCAATTGCAAAGCATTCTTCTCAAATGCCCTCTGTTCCCATCAACAAGCTCGCATTTAGTTACCATTATGAAAATCTTCCCCTCACACAACATCTATCCCATTGACAAATCCTTAATGAACTACTATTATAAATGCCTTTTCCTCACTAGCTTCATCCTAAGCCCCTATGAGCTCCTATCACAAACTCCTCTTCACCTCACACATTGATCCAATCAACAAGCCCCTAATTAGTCCATACACAAAATCCCTTCTCCTATGCCTCAACCCCCTTCACATAACCATCAAGTGAAATCCGTAGGTTAAAACCATATTCAAACCACCTTTAATATAAATTATTATTAATTTATATTATATATTTAGTTATAATTTACATAAAAATTATATGATAAATTTATTACAATATTACAATCATAAATGATTTATATTAAATAATTTATCATTAATAAATAAAATAAATTAAAATCATTAATTAATTAAATATTATTTACATTCTAAAAATTAATTAAAAAACATATTTAAAAATATATAAAATAAGTATGATGACCTTTAAAGCTTCAACTTCCACTTAAAATTATTTAGGAGGTTTACATATGTTAAAATATCATATGCAATGATAGAGCCATATGAAATGCTAGATTAATATTTCTTTGAAAAAACATTTAATTTAGAAACTCAATGCTTATAAAAAAATAAAATATGTTAAATTTAAATTAGTTTGCTATATATTTTCTCTTCTAAATGCATTAAACTAACTTATTTAATTATTTAAATAGGTCATCAAACTGGAACCAATTTGCCCATGGAATCAATGGTTCAAAACTAATTCACTCCAATTCAATGGAAAATAAGTTTTTAAGATGTATGAGACTAGTCATATAACCGGTCTACGGTCAAAGCTAGCCTTGCATACAAAGTCAATGATATATATATTGATACGTCATCATAAAATTATCTTGATCGGGCACGAATCTCGAGGCAAAATCAAGCTAGAAACTTCAAAAATTAATTCTGGGATCATATGAACTCCAATTTCAGCAAACTTACTGTCGAATTGATCGTCTCGAAAATAAGAACCCAATGACACCACAATCGACTCAATCTGAGCCCAAATGAATCCAAATCAAGGACCCGAAGTGCTGTTGGAAGGTTCAAACCACAAATTGAGTTATCAAACAGTTTCCAAACATGACGTGCTTATAGTCAAATCGAGCGGCTCGACGAGATGAATCCAACGAGCCCAAGATCACCTAATTCTGACATCATTAAGACCTTCAAATGTCTGATGAACGGTCCATGATCAAGGGATTCAATATTGGTCGTCCATTCAAACTACTCCCGATTCGCCCCTAATCTCTCACCTATTTACAGGTCATGCCACTCCAGAAATCTATAAATAGACCCCTCATTTCTCTTGAGAGGAGAGCCAAAGCAAGGGGAAACGCGAAGAAGAAGACAAGTAGGAGGAAAGAAACTCCTCCTCAACCACCGCCGCCAAAATTCTGTCCAAGTGATGCCGGAATTCCGTCCGACCTCCAAGTGACGCTGGAGTTCTGCCTGAATACCATCTAACGTCAGAATTCTTCTCGGCCTCCAACTAGCGTCAGACTTCTACCCGATGTCGGACCTCCGCTCGTTGTCAAGTTTCTACCCAACGCTGGACTTCTGCTAATTGTTGGACTTTCATCAGACATCTATTTAATGCTGGATTTCTCTCCATGGTTGGATGTCTACTTGACGCCGTCTTTCTGACATTTGTCGTCCGACTACGGTCCTCTTGACTTACATCGCCCGCTGACTACAATTCTTCCGGCCTCCATCGCCCGCCGACTACGGTCCTTCAGACTTACGTCGCCCGCCCACTACGGTCCTTTCGACCTCTGTCGCCTTCCGACTTACGTCGTACACCGACTATAGTCCTTCAGACTAAAAAACACATAAACAATGATGTTTTGTATTCTCACCATGTAATGTACTATATAAGATGTACATCAAGCTAAAGCCTTCCCCTGAGGAATGACCTCCTTTGTAATCAACTACAATACTAGTGGATTCATTATATATATATATATATATATATATATATATATATATATATATATATTTGTGCAGACTATTGTGCAATTTCAAAGCCTGTCAGAATAAGATATTTTTAGGCGAACATTAACAAATTCACGCACATCACATTCACAGGATTTAAACCCAAAACCTTATGATTGATAGTCAAAGCTCCCAACCAATAGATCAAGATGAGCTATGTCAAACATGATATCAATAACCACACCATAGCTAAATAACCAACCTTACAAATCTGCCACCCATAATTCATTTCAAAAAGATAACTACAAATGTCCACTAATATATAAAAATATATATATAAATCAAGCAAGTTATAGGAATACTCAAACATTAACGGAAAAAAAAAATTATTACAAACTCGTGAAGGCAACTAAAAAAACATGCCTACTTTTCTGCCACCAAAACAATCAGAACCTGCTAAGATACAAACTAAACTATCATTCTTACCAATCAATCCTCTTTCTCTCAAATCAACCAAATCTTCACTAAATCAAAGCCTACTTCATCAATACAATCATACATACAGAGTTACAGAATTCACACTGCTTGCAACTGAATATTATGTTAATCTTCACTTAAGCTGCACCAGAAGACCTATCATTTGGCCCAGCCAGCACAATCTGACAACAGATTTCACATGCATTTAAGAATTCAGGTAAGATATATCTAATTATTGAGCAAGGAGTCTAAAGAGATTAAAAGCAATTGAAGGAATTGTTTATACACAAAAATTGTCTCTCTGTGCAATCAGAACTTATTAAAAATCATGTCTTCGTGAGTTGAAGGCTTTGTTTGGGACGGCTTTTTTACTGCTTCTAAAAGCAGTTTTTTAGTACAAAAATTTTAATTTTTTACTAGAAAGCTGCTTTATGAAGCAATAAAAAAGCCGTCCCAAACGAAGCCGAAGAATCACTCAGCTTGCCACATTAAGCAAATGAGTCAAAAATTTCACTTTATGTAAGTCATTTATTTACTGAGCCAAATACGAGTTGTTCGTGAAGATAAAGCCTATTTTAGGTTTAGGGTTTAGATTATCGAATACATGACCGTATATGTGTGTGTATATAGAATACATGACCGTATAGAGATATATTTGCATATTTTTAGTTATATATATATATATATATATATATATATATATATATATATATATATATATATATATAGTTGAGATACTATAAAGTCAAACAGGACCGAACAAAGATAGTCATGTTAGCTTGATGAATGAGTAAATGGTAATTTATTAAAATTATTCACACTAGACCTAATTATCAATTTGAAAACGGATAACAAACTTTTTTTATAGCATAAATAAGGTTTTGTTTGAGACGGTTTTCTTACTGCTTCTTAAAGCAAGTTTCTAATAAAAAATTAAAAATAGCAAGAAAACCATCCCAAACGAAGCCAAAATATTACAAGCTATCAATCCGATTTGTTTGCTTTTAGTTATAATTCATTCTTTGAAAAATAACAAGTTTATTAGATTTCATTATTTGGTTTGATGAGATTTGAAATCAATATGAATTTTCAACTAAAGAAGAACCTTCAAAATCCTTAAAAACTGGATCTATTCATTTTCAGAATGGGTGGAAAAAAAGCATCACTTACTACGACCAAATAAGCTTTTAGTGCAGCCAGAACTTACATTACAATCAAAAGCATATCTTCTTGCGAGCATTATTGCTGCATTCCTTTCTCTCGTGGATTCAAAAGCTAAGCTGAAGGAGAGGCCACTTTTAGCTTGCCAGAAGAGTGACTGAGCCGCAGCGCTTCCACCCCCTCTAACCCCGCAAAGCTGAGCATTGACAACAAGAGAGGGAACTAAATACATATTTTTAGCTACAAAAGAAAAAACCACCACTTACTTTCGGGTTTTTGAACCGTAATTATCAAATGGATGGTAAAAGAACCAAAAAAAAAAAATCCTTTCTATACAGAATGGTCACAAGTAGTTATGCTTTGCCAATTATCAACAGAATGGTCACTAGGAGTTATGTTTTCGCAATTACATAAATAATATTTCCAACTACTTCAAAGTGGAAAAGAAACGTAGGGAAAAACGCCAAGGGTTCTTGATTACATATTGTACAGTTTGATCATAAATCATATTGTATGACTCACCCAAAGAGTTCCTGGATGAAATTCGATTCATTTAAGTATGATTATAAAGATCGTACTGTACGACTCACCCGAGAACTCTCTAGATGACATTTGGTTGTAAAAATTGATAGAGTTGGAGATAAAATTATAGCTTTGAAGATTATTGTTCATGCTAAGATTATTAATATTATAAGTGCTTATACTTCTCAAATAGGTTTAGATATATGTTCAAAATTTAAATTTTGAAATGACTTAAAAGAATTAATACAAATCATATATCTTAAAGAAAAAGGTTTTATTGGAGTAGATTTAAATGAATATATTGACAGAGGTAGATGATTCTAAAAGCATACATGATGGTTATAGGTTTGTAGCAATCAATGAAGATGGTAATTGTTTTAGCTTATGCTTTTTTAATTGCCAATACATTTTTTAAGAAAAGAGATGAGCATCTCATCATCAATAAGAACGGATATAGTAAGACTCAGATTGATTGTTTTCTTATAAGAAAAATATATCATTTATATTGTAAAGATTGTAAAATTATTCTGAGTGAAAGTTTATATATCAAACATTGCTTATTAGTTTTTGAATTTTAAGATGAAGGGCCAAAATAAGAAAAATAAAATAAAATATTGTTCTAAGATTAGATGGGGGAATTTAAAGTTGTGGGCTCCGAAAATTCGGCCCCGGCCTCCGCCCGCTTTTTTGTTCGGCGAGGGAGTTTTAACCGATTTAAGTTCCGGGGTAAATTTTGGAAGCCAGATGGGTTTGTAGATAAGACACTACCCAAAGATTTGCTCTCATTTTGCGAGGACTTTATGATCTGAGTTCTGGTTTCCTATAGGCGCAAGCCCCTATAGTTAATTACCCCTCTCGGTAACGAGAGAGAACTTTCGATTAAGGCTAGTCGTCCATTAGATATGTAGAGATACGTAGTATCTAGCATACAGTAGCAGCATGAGTTTGGATTTGGTAATTGTAATTGAATTTGGGATTTTAATATTTAAAATAAAAAAATTTCATCATCTTGCACTAAAAGCGGATGGTGGGGGAATGGATGATAGACCCGATCAAGATCCCATGGTTCCGTCGTCCCGGGCCATCATGGTCCCTGGTCTACTTAGCCATATGAGGTAGTCGACCCAACCTGACAAAAGGATCCTTGTCGGCAGTCATGGGTTGCTTCATCCAAAAGGACCTTATAGACCTGGGGTGAATATTTATCTAAGGGGACAAATTTGAATCCACCTTAGCTAACAGAGGGCATTGTGCCCTATCGATCATATCCTATTGATTCATATCTCAAGGATTTGATGCCACAAAGGAGCGAATTGGCTCTAGCCATAACCGAGATCTCGTGGTGCCATTTGGCAGCAAAACCACTCGGTTCAGAGGGCCCCGGGTCATAACCGTTTATCCTCCAGTGCCATTTGGCGGCAAAATCGCCGGTTAGAGGACACATACCACATCCTTATTGACAGGAGATTGTTTGAGAATGGATCCTAGTGATATTTTCGACCAGACATTAACTATATATGAGCTGAAGTAAATTTGAATTTGTCCACTCGGCAAACTATTGCGGAGGGTGGATGGATTTTGCTTTAAGTGTTTTGATTGTTGATTTCAAATATAAATATCTTGGAGTTTGATGATTTTTGTGAAATTTGGATTTTGTAGAAGTTTTAGGTCATTTTGAAATATTTGAGATATTAACTCCTCCGGTTGAGATTCACATTCAACACGGTCATCATCAGGGTATATGAGATCATTTTCACTTGAAAATATTTGTATTTTATGGATAAACATTGTAAACTCGGCCGAGCTGTTGACCAAGGATCGGGTTTCTCGTAGGCATTGTGCCCTTGTGAGTAAATTCTCATTGTTAAAGGCCTTGAAAGCCTAATATGAATGCAATAAAATAAATATACCGGTCGTCGCGACCGTATATTTCTTTGTTGGTTCGAACCTTGTCGACTCCTATTGATCCGTATAGAAGGATCCGATTCGAACTTGAATTCACTTATTAACCCGCGCAGCAAACCTAGGCGTCATGTGTGTACCAATAACACGCTCGCTGGGGCCCAAGCGGGTGTTTTAGAATTTCATTGATTTGAAATACCCCTTTGTATACATATGTGTATACAAGTTATGCTGCACGTGTAGGGGCATTTATTTCAGACTTCGTTGACGCCTTATGTTTTCTAGCAGCTTCTGGATTGAGTTATTTGCTGCTTCACACATGTAGATTGTCGTGCACTACTTGCATAATTTGTGCAGGATGATTGTAGTGCACTAACTAATCTCCTGCTTTTAGCTCGTAGGAGCTTGCCCTTGTTG
Organism: Dendrobium nobile; assembly: GCA_022539455.1. Taxonomy (NCBI): domain Eukaryota; kingdom Viridiplantae; phylum Streptophyta; class Magnoliopsida; order Asparagales; family Orchidaceae; genus Dendrobium; species Dendrobium nobile. The sequence goes on from CM039720.1 coordinate 23,233,126, forward strand.
AAGTTCTTCTTTATTTGTTCGAGGGTAGCACTCTGAGGACATGATGGGTCCATTACGATAGTTCGTAGAATTTCGATTGACCGTAGTTATTCGACATTTTGCTTGTGATCAATACATTGGGTGTATAATGGATTTTTCTCAGCAGATCGTAAATGCTCATATTCATTGTACTCATATAAAATTTTGTGTGTATATGACATTTTGCATACATGACGGGTCTCCTACAACCCCGCAAATATTTTCACTCATTGCTTGTTATACTTGTATGTTTGAGTTCGTCATATGTCACCTATTAAATTCTTCTGCTCATAAGCAACACTTTTTTCAGCGATTCAGCGTGATGTGCATACTTAATTAGGGGTCGTACAACCTGTGACACATAAGAGTGCGCTATTTTATTGCTTTTTGAAGACATATATTCATGGGCTGTATGAGCCGTCTAACTTTAATAGCTGGCGTGCATGCTATTTAGAGCTCCCGTGGCTTGTAATGTGACAGACATTTTTTTTATCACAAAGGGTTCAACTAGAAAATTACCGGGGATTCCTACGTGTTTACGATGATCACAAAAGCATTTTGTAGGAAAGGTAAAATTTTTTTACTTTTATTTTTACTTTTACCAACCGTATTCGGATGTATTTACTTACGCTCGTATTTCACTTATTGGTAAATACTCGAATAGGAATCCAAGGCTAAAGCCTCGAAATAGCATCTTAGGATTCTAAGCTGGTGGGGCTCGCATATTTATCTTCCCTGTCTTGCAACAAGAGGATCCTAAGCTGGTGGGGCCACAGGTGTACCTTCCCTGTCTTGTAATAAGGGGATCCTAAGTTGGCGGGGCCCGCGAATAATTCAAATTCAATGTTATAAATAGGAGGGGATTTCAATTTATTTTTTCCATCCCATTTCTGTAAGGAGCTTTTAGGGGACTTAGGTGTGCAAGGAGTTAGGAGGAAGAGGCTTGATTCCTACCTATTGGTGAACAACTAATTCCCTTGAAAACTCACTGTATGCTGAATTTCACATTGACTTGTATTTCTTTTATATTTGTTTTCTAGTGTCAGAAGCCTAGGGTGTCGTATGTTTTATTTTTTATTGACTTGGAATTTTAGGTGGATTTTAATATTTTTTTCTAAGTCATGGGTTCTTATTGAAAAATTTGGTAGCATTCCGGCCTCTTCCCTGCGTAGGGGGCTGCATCGGAGTGTGTAAGACCTTCCCGCCTGCCAAGAAAGGCAGTCACGGTAGGTGTCAAATGACACCGCGGCCGCAGTCTCGTTACCCGCTAACTAACAAAGGAAGTCACGGTGTCTTTAAATACATGTCTAAAACACAGTATTTTCCTCGCCTAAAAGCAGTGACGGGTACATAATTAATCAATTCTTTTACAAATAACAAATTTCCCCGTTCGCTAAAAAAAGCGGTCACGGATATATATATTTCATGCATACGAATTTCCCCGCTCGCTGATAAGAGCGGTCACAGGTACTTAAATTTCCTCGCTTGCTAACAAAAGCGATCAAGAGTACTTATTTCATGTATAAAAATGTAAAATGCTAGTGTTGGACTTTTTACCTTGGGTGAGCAGTAATCGAGGCGGTGACGACAAATGACAGCGACAGTGGAAAACCTGCGATGCACAATTTAATTTTTTTTTATTATTTGTGCAATAAAATTAATCATATATGCCTTTTTTTTACTTAAAATAAAGGTTAGAGAAAGAAAAAGAAAGTGAAAGCTCTCTTTGTAGAGAGATAAAAAGAGGGAAAGAAAAGATTTTTGGTGAAAATAGCGTAGGAGGTGTAGGAAAATGAGAGGTGATAATCTAGAGGGAGAAAATCCCTCCCTTTTTAATTTTGGAGAGAGAAAGAGAGTGGAATTTTTTTCTCTAAAAAAAAAATTTGAAGGCATGGTGGAGAGGAGAGATGCTTGGGATGGAAAGAGAGTCATATATGAAGAAATTTCTCTCGTTCTAGAGAAATTTTTCTCTCTAGGTTAGAGAGAGAAAGTGAGGGATATAGAGATTTTGATAGGAAATGTGTAGGATGTATGTAGGAATGTTTTTGTAAAGGGTGGTGGGTGGTTTATGGGATGGATGTGGAGATATGAAAGAATTAGGGTTAGGGTTAATTATAAGTTTGGAGAAAATGTGATGGAGGAAGAAGAAAAAGATGAAGGAGAGGAAAGAGAAGAGAGGAGAGGAAAAAAATGAGGGGGAAATGGAGGGAAGAAGAGTGAGAAAGAAAAATGGAGAAGGGGAAGAAGAGGGAGGGAAGAAGAAGAAGAAGAGAAGAATAATGGAGAAAGAAGAAGAAGAAGAAGAAGGAGAAGGAGAGCTTTTATCTTGGAGAGCTTGGAGGGAGAGGACTTAGAGGCCGACGGTTTGGAGTCATGAGAGAGGCGTGAGGGGGGGAGGTCTCTTGCGTGAGAGTGGCGTGAGAATGAGGGGGATGAGAGTGTGAGGGAAGGAATGCATTCTTCATATCGAAGTCCAAAGATCGGTAGACCAGAGACAGCCTACAGCTCCCACAGGGTCATTGCTAACTCCTCAGAGCCCATCCAACAAGTGTTAGTTGTCAGGTCCCAAAATTCTATCACCCCCTTTATCCAGGAGAGGGGAATATTTTCGAAGCTGAACATTGAAGCATATATAGTTTCGTATATACCTGCCCTTTTCAAAATAATTTTATGGGCTCTTAAGACGTACCTTGCCCAAGATACATACCCACATGCAGGTCTAGAGAGTTGTCCCACTGGAGAATCTCTAGGCCACTCATGTGTAGCAGGTTGTAATTGTCGGTGACTCAATAGTTTTGATTGCCCAACTTTCTCAACGACATCGGCGTCCGGCTCTAAAATGTCGCATATACTAGAGCTCACCTGAGCAATGGTACTCTCCAAGGGGTTGTAGTCCCCATATTTCAACCTGGTAGTGGTCACCCACTCAGTCGGATCTTTGTATACATAGGGATCGAGCTCAGATGGTGGCAGAAGAGGCGGGCATATGAGGAATTCGCCGTGAATACTGCGGCCTCTCAGCATCTCCTCATGTTGCTCCAACCTATCAGTCATATCAGCAGTCCCACGAGGATCGTGCTTGTCAATCAATTCCCAAATGGCCTCCTCATTGGGCTCAGTTCGTGGCATCCCCTCCGGTTTACTCCAGTTGAACATCTTTCTTGGCAAAAGACAAAAGAATCATAAGAAAGCATGCATGCTGATAGAAGGAATGGAGCATAAAAATACTTTATATACTTCGCCCTTATCTTGCGTTGACATCCAAAAAAGAAAGAGGGGAGAAAATTTTTAGAGATCCGCAATGTCAGCTGTTTACAACAAACATGGTCCGCTTTAGGCGCGCACCATATTTGTTGGGGGGCATTTGTTAACCCTAATACTAGTGTCGGGATTGAGTCGACCGCGCAAGGTGGGTTTCAAAAGCGAAAGAGCTCGGAATCACGCAAAAACTCACCCGACGCGTGTCGACCGAAAACCAAAAATTGCCGAGATGACCTCCGTTTGCGAAACGGATAGCGCCGATGCGTCCGGAGCAATGGAAACAGCTAAGATCAACACCCATATTGATGGGGTTTGTCGATCGGCGAAAATTTGAATTTTAGGCACACGAATCGAGGCGACAACGTGTGCGAGCAACGACGCGGCAACCAACTCGATGCAAGATTAAAATTTTTTTTTTATTTTGTGCAATATAAATTTTTTTAGAAAGAGAGGGAGAGAAATAGAGCTTTTTAAATAAGAAAAAGAATTTTTTCTAAATAAAAAAATTCCAAAATGCCTAAAATACCCTCACTTAACCTCATAACTCCCTCACAATCTCATCCCTCTCATTCTCACGCCATTCTCACGCAAGAGACCACCCCCCACCTCACGCCTCTCTCACAACTCCAAACTGTCGGCCTCCAAGTCCTCTCCCTCCAAGCTCTCCAAAGTAAAATCTCTCCTCCTTCTTCTTCCTCCATTATTCTTCTCTTCTTCTTCTTCCTTCCCTCTTCTTCCCCTTCTCCATTTTTCTTTTTCACTCTTCTTCCCTCCATTTTCTCCCTCATTTCCTTCGATTTTCTTCCTCTCCTCTCCTCTTTCCTCTCCTTCATCTTCTTCTTCTTCTTCCTCCTCCAACGCATTTTCTCCAAACCTAACCCTAACCCTAATTCTTTCATATCTCCACATCCATCCCATAAACCACCCACCACCCTTCACAAAAACATTCCTACACATATCCTACACATTTCTTATCAAAATCTCTATCATCTCTCACTTTCTCTTTCTAACCTAGAAAGAAAATTTCTCTCTAAAACGAGAAAGAAATTTCTTCATGTATAACTCCCTTTTCATCCCAAGCATCTCTCCTCTCCACGATGCCTCCAAATTCCCTTCCTAGAGAGAAAAAAAAATCCACTCTCTTTCTCTCTCAAAAATTGGAAAGAGAGGGATTTTCTCACTCTAGATTATCACCCCTCAATTTCCTATACCTCCTATGCCCTTTCCACCAAAAATCCTTTCCCTCTCTTTCTCTCTAGAAAGAGAGCTTTCACTTTTTTTCTCTCTCTAGCATTTGTTTTAAGTAAAAAAGGCATATATGATTAATTTTATTGCACAAATAATAATAATAAAAAAAATTAAATTATGCATCGCAAGTTTCCCACCGTCGCTGTTATTTGTCGTCGTCGTCTCGATTACTGCACACCCAAGGTAAAAAGCTTGACATTAGCATTTTAAATTTCTATGCACGAAATAAGTACTCGTGACCGCTTTTGTTAGCAAGCGAAGAAACTTAAGTACCCGTGACCTCTCTTATCAACGAGCGGGAAAATTCATATGCATGAAAAATAAGTACTCATGATCGCTTTTTTTAGCGAGCGGGGAAATTTGTTATTTGTAAAAGAATTAATTAATTAAGTACCCATCACTGATTTTAGGGGGGAAAATGTTGTATTTTAGACATGTATTTAAAGACCCCGTGACCGCTTTTGTTAGCGAGCGGGGAACGAGACTGCGGCCGTGGTGTCATTTGACACCTACCGTGATTGTCTTTCTTGGCAGGCGGAAAGGCCTTACACACTCTGATGCAGCCCCCTACGCGGGGACGACGCCGGAGTGCTGCCGAATTTTTCAACAAGAACCCATGAATTAAAAAAAAATCTAAAATTCACCTAAAATTCTATGTCAACAAAAAATAAAACATACGACACGCTAGGCTCCCGACACTAGAAAACAAATATAAAAGAAATACAAATCAATGTGAAATACAACATACAGTAAATTTTCAAGGGAATTAGTTGTTCGCCAATAGGTAAGAATCAAGCCTCTTCCTCCTAACTCCTGACTTACACACATAAGTCCCCTACAAAGCTCCTTACAGAAAAGGGATGGAAAGAAATGAATTGAAGCCCCCTCCTATTTATAACATTGAACATGAATTATTCGCAGGCCCACCAGCCTAGGATCCCCTTATTACAAGACAGGGAAGGTACACTTATGGGCCCCACCAGCCTAGGATCCTCTTATTACAAGACAGTTAAGGTATACATGCGAGTCCCACCAGCTTAGAATCCTAATATGCTATTTCGAGGCTTTAGCCTTGGATTCATATTCGAGTATTTACCAATAAGTGAAATACGAGCGTAAATATATCCGGATACGGTTGGTAGTTATGTTAAAAAAGGGAGGGGGGTAAAAGTAATAGTAAAAGTAAAAGTAAATTTTTTACCTTTCCTACAAGACGCTTTTGTGATCATCGTAAAGGCGTAGGAATCTCCGCATATCCCCGGTAATTTTCTATTTGAACCCTTTGCAACAAAAAAAATGTCCGTCATATTACAAGTCACGGGTGCTCTAAATATCGTGCACGCCAGCTATTAAAGTTAGGTGGCTCGTACAGCCCGTGGACATATGTCTTTAAAAAGCAATAAAATAGCGCACTCTTATGTGTCACGGTTTGTACGACCCCTAATTAAGTATGCACATCACGTCAAATTGCTGAAAAAGGTGTGTCGCCTACGAGCAGAAAAATTTAATAGGTGACATATGACAAACTCAAACATATAAGATACAACAAGCAATAAGTGCAAATATTTGCGGGGTTATAGGAGACTCGTCATGTATGCAAAATATCATCTACACATAAAATTTTATATAAGTACAATGAATATGAGCACTTACGATCTGCTGAGGAAAATCCGTCATACACCCAATGTATTGACCACAAGTAAAATGTCAAATAACTACGGCCAATGGAAATACTACGAACTGTCGTAAGGGACCCGTCATGTCCTCAGAGCGCTACCCTCGAACAAATAAAGAAGAACTTCAACAAGGGCAAGCTCCTACGAGCGAAAAGCACAGATTAGTTAGTACACTACAATCTTCCTGCACAAATCATGCAAGTAGTGCACGACAATCTACATGTGCAAAACAGCGAACAACTCAATCGAGAAGCTGCTACGCACCGCCATCGGATCTGCAAACTTCATACAAGCAGACAGAAGGCGTCAACAAAGTCTGAAATAAATGCCCCTGCACGTGCACCGTAGCTTATATACACATAGGTACACAAAGGGATATTTCAAATCAATGAAATTCTAAAACACCTGCATGGGCCCCAACGAGCGTATTATTAGTACACACGTGACGCCTAGGGATGCTGCGCGGGTTAATAAATGAATTCAAGTTCGAACTTGATGTTTCTATACGGATCAATAGGAGTCAACAAGGTTCGAACCAATAAAGAAGTATACGGTCGCGACAACCAGTATATTTGTTTTATTACATTCATATTAGGCCTTCAAGGCCTTTAACAATGAAAATTCACTCATAAGGGTACAAAGTCTGCGAGAAACCCGATCATCGGTCAACAGCTCGGCCGAGTCGACAAGGTTTATCCATAAAATACAAATATTTTCAAGTAAAAATGATCTCATATACCCCGATGATGGCCGTTTTGAATGTGAATCTCAACCGGAGGGGTTAATTTCTAAGATATTTCAAAATGGCCTAAAACTTCTACAAAATTCAAATTCCACAAAAATCTAAAAATCATCTAACTCCAAGATATTTAAATTTGAAATCAATAATGAAAATACTTAAAGCAAAATCCATCCACCCTCCGCAATTATTTGCTGGAATGGACAAGTTCAAATTTACTTCAGCTGACATAGAGTTAATGCCTGGTCGAAAAAATTACTAGGATCCATTCTCAAACAATCTCCTGCCAATAAGGACGTGGTACGTGTCCTCTAACCGATGATTTTGCCGCCAAATGGCACTGCAGGATAAACAATTATGACCCGGGGCCCTTTGAACCGAGTGATTTTGCCGCCAAATGGCACTATGAGATATTGGTTATTGCCAGAGCCAATACGCTCCTTTGTGGCATCAAATCCTTGAAATATGAATCAATAGGATATGAACGATAGGCACAAAGCCCTCTGTTAGCTAAGGTGAATTCAAATTTGTCCCCTTAGACAAATCTTCACCCCAGGTCTACAAGGTCCCTTTGGATGAAGCAACCCATGGCTGTCGACAAGGATCCTTCTGTTAGGTTGGGTCGACTATCTCTTCTGACTAAGTAGACCAGGGACCATGATGGCTCGGGACGACGGAACCATGGGATCTTGATCAAGTCTATCATTCATTCCTAGGGGTGTCAATTCGGGTCAGCGGGTCGGGTTCGGGTCGAACCCGAAACTGACCCGGCATTGTTCGGGTCAACCCGAACCCGACCCATTTTTAAAAATGGGTAAGGTTTCCGGACCCGAACCCGACCCGATTCAGGTCCGGGTCAACCCGACCCGACACGAATGACCCGAAGTTGACCTAAAATTGCTAATTTTGGGGTCAAAATCGGGTCAATCTCAGGTTTTCAGGTCAAATATGAGTTTTCGTGTCACTTTTGGGTCAATTTCGGGTTGCAGGGTCAACCCGAACCCGACCCGATTTTTAAAACGGGTTGATTTGTTCAACCCGAACCCGACCCATTTCGGGTTCGGGTTGACCCGAACCCGGATTTTTTTGGGTCGGGTTCGGGTCGTGTTTCAGGTCGTGTCAAAAATTGACACCCCTATTCATTCCCTCACCATCCGCTTTAAGTGCAAGATGGTGAAAATTTCTATTTTTAATATTAAAATCCCTAATTCAAACACAATTATCAAATCCAAACCCATGCTGCTACTATATGCTAGATACTACGTATCTAATCGATGACTAGCCTTAATCGAAAATTCTCTCTCGTTATTGGGAGGGGTAATTAACTATAGGGGCTTGCGCCTATAGGAAACCAGAACTCAGATCATAAAGTCCTCGCAAAATGAGGGCGAAATCTCTGGGTAGTGTCTTATCTACAAACCCATCTGCCTTCCAAAATTTACCCCGAAACTTAAATCGATTAAAACTCCCTCTCCAAAAAAAAAAAAGGGGCGGAGGCCGGGGCCGAATTTTTGGAGCCCACAAAAGTACATAAATAAAAATATTTTTGAAAGTAAGAGTTGAGATCTTAAGATTTTGCCCGTGCATGAGGATCTTATGTTAAAAAATGTAGGTAATGATATTAAAAATTTTGTAAAGCATGTGTTTGGAGTATCAAAAGGAAAAGCTCAAAATTAAAAAAAAAATAGATGGTGGTGGAATTAAAATGTGCAAGAAAAGAAAAAAAATAAGAAATTTGTAATAAAAATTATGATAATTAGGAAAAATATAAAGAGGTCCGAAAGGAGTCTAAGAAAGCAATACGCGATGCAAAAATTTTAGCATTTAATGATTTATATAATAAATTAGATATTAAGGAGGGCAAAAAATTTTAGCCAAACAAAGAGATAGGAGAAATAAGATTCAGTTCAAATGAAGTGCATTAAGGATGAAAATTAAAAAAATGATTTTATTAGTGAGACCTGCAATGCTTTATGGCATAGAATGTTGGTCATTAATAGAGAAGCATAATATTAAGTTAAGTGATGTAGAAATGAGGATGCTTAGGTGAATGAGTGGCTTTACTCTTCGAGACAGGATACAAAATGAGCATATACATGAAAAGGTTGTAGTAGCTCCAATGGCAGATAAGATTAGAGAGAGTTGCCTCAAATGGTTTGGTCACATAAAACGGCAGCCTTCTGATGATACAGATATGAGAGTAGATGTATTAGATTTAACTTATGTTAAGAAAGGTAGAGGTAGACCTAAAAAGGATTGTTATAAAATATTAAAAATGACCTTTCTTTATTAGATTTAAATGAGAATTTGACTCTTAACAAAGCATAATGAAGAAAAAAGATTCATTTAGCTGACCCCACATATATAGTGGGATAAAGGCTTGATGTTGTTGTTGTTGTTGTTGCAAGTCTTTTTAGGTCTTCTACTCTCTTTCTTAACATAGGTTAAATCTAATACATCTACTCTCCTAACTAGGTCATTAGAAGGCTGACGTTTTATGTGACCAAACCATCTAAGGAGACTCTCTAATCTTCTATACCACTAGAACTACAACCATTTCACGTATATGCTTGTTTTGAAATCTATATCTAAGAGTAAAGCCACTCATCCACTTGAGCATCCTCATTCCTACAACAATTAACTTAATTTTATGCTTCTATTTTCAACATTTTGAACCATAAACTTTTGCAGGTCTCGCTAACACCTTATAGAATTTTCCCTTCAAAAATTGTACATTAATGTCCAACATAATTAAAAAAAAAAAAGATCCACAGTAAGTGAGCAAATAGATCTGGATGCCAACCCTATAACTTCAAAAACTTAACATTTTAAAATACAAATTAAATTGACCAAATTCAAAATTAATCAAAATATCCATGATAGTAATAAAACAGTATTTATTTCAAACTTTCAGTACTTTAATTTAAACTTCAGGAGAAACGTTTTAGATGGTTATAACTAGCCATTGCTATCTCATTCATCCCTTCTTTCTTTGAAACATAACATTTTGTAATTAAGCAATAGTTTGAGTTCATAAAATTTTCTAGGATTACCAAAATGCATAAAAATGAAAATTAATTTTCCAAAAAATGACCTTAAAATTTTTCTCAACATTTGTTAACAATCAACATCGAATTAATTGAGACCGAGACAAGTTCCAAATTTTGTGTAATTAAAATTTTAAGAAGAGCTAAGCACTGAGGTGGTTAACTTAAATGTAATCAATTCAAAAGGTATGCATAAGTTTAATAAATTAATTTCACATATTCTGTAGGGTGGTTGTTTGTGATTACTTTACATTATCACTTTCCGTTTTTCTTCTTAATTTATTTTGTTTTCTATTTGTTTACGTTTTTATATAAACTAAAAGCATATTTGGTATTTTAAATATAGGTTATTTTTGTTTTTTCTTTATTGAATATAGCATAAGACAATTTATTTTACAGTTTGGAAGAGGAAAAGAATTCTAAATTATTGGCTTTCATTATCCATGAGCACAAGGTTGGTAAGCATAGCTTGGACATGGAGAATGGAGATGCTAAGCAAGACATTCAAGCTTGTTTTAGTAATAATCACATAAGAGTTTGAAGATTACAGAGCTTTTTAATTGATAAATTTGTGTACGAAATATCCAGATTTGAGTGTTACTTCTTGATTGAGAAAGTGCGCATTTCATATGAACCATCCATGCTAAAAATGTCTTGAAAAATCTTTTAATGGTCAATAAATTGCAAAATAAATAGCGTCAACTAGGTAAAAATTAGTTTTCACAAATAAAAAGGCGCAATAAAATTGATGGCAATAAATAAGCATTTTATATTATTCTTTCATCACAACGTGAGGGAAGTTAAAAGGATGGAGATATAAATTTTATCCATAAAATAAAGAGAAATAGCAACCAATGCTCCATGAACTCATTACCTGCATTGAAGAAGAATAGAACTCCTTAGCTTTTGCTGTCCTACCCTTCGAAAGTTTTAGTCTTAGCTTACCCACATGGAATACATAGAGAGAGTTAGAGGGATGATCACTCCCATTGATTTGGAGAATAACAACCTGTAAAAGAGATATAGCACAAAGTGTCATATCCTACTTAACAGCATGAGGACTCGCTATCTCCTACAACTGATTACTAGAAAATAAACCTAGAAAACGCATATTACATTTCAACAAGCATAGCTATGGCTAAGAGCTCAGGTTGATTACTGAAATTTAACTTTATTAGTGAAGATGTAACATACATTGGAAGTTATAGAGATGATTTACCACTTAGAGGCCAATGTAATACATCCCTAGTCAGTTTTACTGCACATGCTTAATATAAATTTCCATGTAGTCAATTTTTTTTTTCTAATAAACGTAATCAAACAAGATGCAATGTTTAGTAACTTCATAGTTCAAATTATTTATCCAAGAGACCAATATTTTGAATTGCATTATTAACAAAGCTTCTCTACATTTCAAGTATGAATAAGGTGATATTGTTTGATCTAAAATTGGAAATATTAAGACATAATACCAAATGGCGTGAAATTAAAGTTACAAGTGATATTATTGCTCAGACTAGATGAACAAAGTGCTTGTTGGAGCTTGGAAGTATTGAAATGAAAAGCATTTTTAGTCACTACGCCGAACTTGAACATTATTTGATCTAAAATTGGAAATATTAATTTATCCTAGGTACAAATTAATGCAAATTAAATCTCGGCAAGGTTTTCCTTGCAAAACTTGAACGTGTTGAAAAGAAAGAATACATGTCAAAGAATAGGTTGCATCGAAAATTCATCTCTGGAAGCATTATGAATGCACAAACATGATCTCTGTTTAGTGCTGCTTGTATGCAGGAAAATAAGGTGGATGTCAAGACTAACGGAGAACACCATGAAGTGAATAGATGCCCTAATGAGTTTGGGAAAGTAGTGGAAGAAAAGTAGGAAGAGAGACGGGTGTTGGGGATAGAGAAGTAAACAACACAATGAAATAAACAAGAAAAAATAAGATGCAGCGGAAACTAAAGGACACCAGGATTTAACATGAAAACCCCCAAAAACTGGAAAAAAGTAATGGAGCCACACCACAACAAGAAATCCACCATGAAAATTAGGAGAAATAATTATAGATATCTCTTCTCTATCACTCTCTCCTTGCTTCACTTCTCTCTTACACCGTTCTCTCACTCAAAACAAACAAGAAAGTCAAGTAAATAACACAAAGGGACACCACCCTTAAAAAAACGAGAAAGACTTTCTTTCTGCCTCAAAGTGTTGCGTCGCTCAAGCCTCTGTTATTGATCTATCTGACAGCGTTGCGGCACCGAATTTAGAGTGCTGTGACATTAAGCTCTTTGTTATTTTTTCCAGCAAACTTTGCAACACAGCGATGCCTTGGTACTCAACGTCGGAGGCGTTGTATGGAAAAAAAATTCGGGTGCAAAGCAGAGGGAGGACCCCCGCACACCCCCAACAAGCATGACAAATTGAACTAAGGTCCAAGGAAGTAGTACAACCCGATTGATCGACATAATCAGATTCCACACAGACTAACAACATAGACTAATGGATGTTTGACTTGAAACTTGTAACACAACAAAGAAAAGCTGAAATTAAGAAAAACTAGGAAAACTAAGTAATGCATAGCATTTTAAAAAATATAGTTGACCGGCCAAAAAATCACATATTAAATGTTTGTTTGCATATCTTCATAGAAAAGCCGTGTTAAAAGAAGGGACACTAGCACGCTTAACCTAAGCAGCTGTTAAAGTTGTTATCTTGCCCTTCAGATATTCCTGTGGTACGAAATTAACAGGCAGAATTTTGATTACAAAATGTACATGATTATGAGTTAGCTAGAAAAATTAAATGTAAAAAATAGAAGATAAAATTTATCCAGAATTGCAATACTTGGGAGATTATTCAGTCTACATCTAGCAGCAGACTTGGGATTTATTTTGGGTGGGTCTAAAGTTTGGGTGAGTAACAATGAAGCTGCTTGATAAAAAGAAGTAAGTGCAGAATGTGTAGACGTCATCATTGGCCTATAACATAAAATAAATGACGCATATCATGTGTTAGGCCACACCTCATTAGTTATGTTTCAGATTGTTAAGGATGCACATTATCTCTTTAATAATGAGCAAGTCGAATCATAAGTCTGTGTGTAAGAATGATAAAGCTGCACATTATTTCTATCATAATAAGAAAATCAAATCATAAGCCTATATTTAAGGATTTAATATTAAATTAGGCGTGTAAACAAAATCTCAGAAAAAAAAAATTTGTAGTGTTCCTGCAAAAAGATTCATAATGTTTCTGTTAAAAGGTTAAATTAATAAAAACTAACCAACTTTATAGTTTGAATCAGGAATATATCCAAGCCTATTCCACATAACTGAGCAAAAAAATGTATAGTCTCCATACATTAAACGTGGAGAAATTATAAGCCTTCGCTCATCTAAACCAACCATGCTAAAAAAATTGAATTGGAAGATAAAAAAACAAAGAAAATTCATCCAGTAAAGAGTGCAAATATCAAAGATGGAAAACAAAACAGAATATTAAAACCAATGGAATAGCATGAGGCATACATTGAACTCAGTTTCAGGTTTTCGCACAAGAGCCTCCACATAGCTTCCAAGCCCAGCAGCTGTTCAGCAAACAAAAGATATTGACAATCTTTGTTCAATAAAAGATAAACATGACACTGAGTTGAATGATAATAAACATAACAGAAATAAACTAAAACAGAGAAAACCTTAATCTTCAATTCATTAAAGAAAAAAATTATTTGCAGTGAGGAAGAGGATAATCGTATAGAAGTTTAATCCACTACATGAAACATGCACTCGAACTAGCAGAAAAAAAATCACCCATATTACTAGCAGATTTTTCAGTAGAATGTCAGCCCATTTTCTTGGAAGATTTTCAAGTGAATTTTCCATTAGAAATTTCGTCAAATCCAAGTAGAGGATTTTTCAGACAGTTTTTTTGACATAAAATCTAATGGAAATTCCTAATAATCATGGAATTGTCAAGCCCTTCAGCCACTCCTTATTCATGCCCTAGCTGTCACGCAAACCCCTTAGACAGCTGCCATTCCAACGCCATTTCACACTCTAAAGATTAAATTGTTAATTTTTTGTTAGCTTTATGGATTTATTTCATATTATGTATGTTTTCTTTCATATATTTGGTTTTCTTCAAATATTTGATTTATATTTTATTGTTGTTCATGTTAAGTAACTTTTTCTTATTCCACTGTTCGTTTTTCTTTTTTTACATTTCACAAAGTAAACTTAGAATGAATGAGAAAAAAAGATTATAAAGATCAAGTATTGCATGTCAGATTTGTATGCTTGTTATAGCAGTGATACCATTGTCAAATGATAAGTACAGTAAAGAATTAGAAGAAAAAAAAATTTACAACCTAGTTTATTTCTAAGTTGGCATTTGTCTGCATTTCTTTGACCAAAGTGAATATTTGATTTTAGTTTACAAATTTGTCAAATAATGATTATTCTTAGCTGCACATTCTTGATTATCAAAAGTAGACTAGAGTCATGTCTGAGAAGATCTCGACAAGTTCAAAAACGTTACTTCTTAAAAGGCAAGTATTGATTATTCTTCCCTTAAGATGCACTTCTTGGCCACAATATTGAGCTTAAGAGTTCTGTAATGTTTAGTTATGTTTTCATATTTTTAAAATCTTTAGTTCTTGTTTTTTTTTTTTTTTTTTCTGCTAGTTCTTGTTAATATATTTAGACCGAAACCTAAGAGAATAGAGTTGCTATCAAATTTCTCAAGAAAATTGTCAGAAATTTCCAGAAAATTTTCTGTGAGAACCTCTAATTATTTGACGGAAATTTCACCCGAAAAGTCAATAGAAATTTTAACTTTTCGCCACTAGCGACTTTTCCGGCAGATGCCTATATATAAGGTGTTCGGGCAGCCAGTCTGCCGGATCCCCCGCTGGAAATATTTTTCTGTAGTTGTCTTTGAGTTGAAAAGCATTTCTTGTGAGGGATTTACAGCTACTCTGAAATCCATAAAAGAAAAAATCCAATTATTGGTGGATATTGGTTGTTTCTGGCGAATTTTTCCATTGAAAAATCAATGATTTCCCGCTGTGATCAAACCGGAGAGATATCCAGGCAAACAATATATAACTTTTGAACTGAGATTAAAAAAAACCTATTAGCATACTATTAATTAATAACAAGTTGTGATGCTAGTTAACTCCAACTTCTATGTTGCTGAGCTAATATCAAGATCTTATCATGGAGTATGCTAGCCCAATTCCTTCTAAAGATGGCAAGATAAGAAAATAAGCCATGAGGACTCAGTGCCCTGGATTACTGGACCAGGGAAATTTTAGTTGGGCCTGGTAAGAACTGTAGAAGTCAAATTTTTTTATGTGATGCGAACAAAAAGTAAACAACTTCCACTCATTAAAAATGTAAGTTAATATCAACTCAAATATTCTATCATCATACAGCTCATAACCAGTAACCAGGATTTCATTCTCACTAGTGTCAATCTTCTCGGGTGGATTGTCCTCAAGTCTTTTGAGAGTTTTAGAGCTCAAGGATGTCAGCATAAAAACAGAACTCTCCCTCAAGCCACTTTGTAAGTCCTGATGTCATTTTATGTTGTTTATTCTATTATTCTCCTTTCTTTCCTACACTTGACCTCCTTCTGATGGCGACATCCGGTCATGGAAAGTTTATCGTCGCCGAGGCCGGAGATCAGCGGCCGTGATTGAATTGTTGTATATGTAGTTTGTTTTATTTGATCTTTTGGATTTGTGTTGTTTTATTTCCTATTTTACCCTCATGTGAGGGGATGTTATGTTTGGTGACCAAGGGTATTTTGGTCTTGTTGTTTTTTCTTCTTTTGGGGCATATATATAGAAGCTCTCATCTTTTGTAATTGGGTTAATGAATGAATGCTAAAAACGTTTTTACCTTTGGAGCTTAGTTTTCTTCTTTCTAAGTAGCTTGGTAATGATTAGTTTAGTGGTGTGAGTGTGAAGTACCCAACAGCCGTTGGCTCTTGGTTTTATCCTTGTTCTCAAGTCTCTCCATCTCCTTCCCCACTCCCAACCGAACCATTCACCTACTCCCAACCGGCATTCCCAAACTCCTGCAACAGATTTCTACTTGGAAAAATGCTGTCCAAAGCCTTATAACCCCACCAACAGCCCTCCGTTTACCCTCCCTCCTAGTGCTAGTAACCAACCACCCAACATCCACTTTGGTGACCCTTCCTCTTCCAAAAAAACACTGAAATTTTCCATCCCAACAGCCAACAAAATTCTGTCTCTACAACTTCCTCATTGAAAGTTGGAAAGTCACCTTGTGCCTCTTCGTATTCTCCAAAACCTTTTCCCAAAAGTTAAAGTGTTGTCTTTTAACTTTCCCAATGTCTCTCTTCATTTTCCTATTAAATACAAGTCTCTTCGTATTCTCCAAAACCTTTTCCCAAAAGTTAAAGTGCTGTCTTTTAACTTTCCCAAAGCCCCTATTCATTTCTGTATTGAATACAAGCCTCTTCGTACTCTCCAAAACCTTTTCCCAAAAGTTAAAGTGCTGTCTTTTAACTTTCCCAAAGCCCCTATTCATTTCTGTATTGAATACAAGCCTCTTCGTACTCTCCAAAACCTTTTCCCAAAAGTTAAAGTGTTGTCTTTTAACTTTCCCAAAGCCCCTCTTAATTTCCCTATTAAATACAAGCCTCTTCGTACTCTCCAAAACCTTTTCCCAAAAGTTAAAATGCTGTCTTTTAACTTTCCCAAAGCCCCTCTTCATTTCCCTATTAAATAAAATCCACATAACCTTCCAACTCCCCCAAACTTGCTGCCTACTTTTCCCAACAGTCACTAAACCACGTTTTTCCACTATAACCCCTTCCCAAAACAGCCAAAACTAATCCTAACTCATTTTCCAGTCATTAGAACACTCCACACTCCTCCATTAGACCCTCCACCATCCCTTTAGCCTCCACTAACACTCCAAATAGCATCCTCCCTTCCCAAAACAATTAAATCAGTAAGTGTTGTCATTCAAAGTCACCATAGAGGATTCCTTTAAGAGATTCAGCAAAAGTCGTTGTCTACCAAAGGAGTTATTGCCCTCTTCGTCAACACTTTGTTCCACGTCTAAGCAAGATAAGTGTCTTACATTTTCTCTTATTTACTGTTTAGCCTAGATATCTTATTCTCCTATCCGAAGTAGCATCAAACAAGTGTAGCAACTAATCTGCTTAGTCTACTTTCTTAATCAAGAGCTTCGGACTTCATTTGCGCTAATCCTAAATTAAAATTGGGACTCTAGCTACCCATGTTCTCAGAGATTTAATTATTTTACTCACTTTAAATTGTGAATGTCACTACTAGTCAAGTTTTTTGTTTCTGCGTAGTTGCATTGCCTAAATTTCTTGTCTTGATAAATTTCCTTGGAGTTTAAATTTGCTGTTTTTATTTATTCCCTAGCATAAATCTCTACATGCATGATCAATTTACTTTGTCCTGCATCACCTTCACTTCTCTTTCATTCCAAAAATTTCCTCCCGCTGCTCTTCTGCATTCTCCCTAAAGCTCATCTTGTCTTCCCCACAATACCATCTTTAAAAGCCACCATAGCTAGCTATAATTATCTACAAATTAGGTAAAAGAAACTGTGGTCTCATGGATCAAGTCCAGGTTTCTTACATGATAGATGAGCTAGGCTTGGGTTACCACTGGGGCTACAATGCTGACATCATGTGATTTGTACAAAGCAGAATCAAGCAATGTAAACTTACAATAGTATTAGCTAACCTGTTTTTCCAGTGTCAATATGATTAAATTAGGAAACTAATATCTCAAAAACAAAAAAAAGAGCAAATTATTATGAACTAAAAGCAAACCGTTGTAATCAATTAAGTTGAAGGTCCGTGCCAAAAATATTAACATGCTCTACTACCAGATTCATTGATCGAGTAATACCAACAGGATAGAAATCCTTCTACAAAAATTAGAAGTGATTAGGTCTTTCTTACACTAATTGAACAAAAATATATCAAAGTATTTCAAAATGAAGAGATATTCTCATCATGAGATGATAGCAAAAACAAACCAGGATCTATAGGACTTGTTGTTCTTAGCAATACTCTTTCCCGGCCTGCAATTATCTCAGCTTGCAAGAAACGCCCAACATCAAATGGTTCTGGAGCATAAACTGGTTTTGTTGCACCTGGAAATGAAAATAAGTTCAGGTGACAAGGAACGTAGAATGATGAAGAATGTTCAAAACGGGGTATAGAAGTCGCAGTGTAGGCGAAGACAAAACAGAAATGAGCTGAATCAATTAACATTTTTCAGCAGGAATCCCAATGGTTGCCCAAACAAGTGATACAGTCTCGCAAATTTGTTGTACCCTACATAATTTGATGCATTTAAAAATATACACGGATCATCTATTAGTGGCACTCTATACCTAGAATATTGAGGGGCAGTTCGGTTTGAAGGATTTTGGGTGTAAAATATTATGAATGCACAATGCAGGATTTTAGAAAAGTAAGAGTTTTGTTTGTTACAACGAGTCCATGCTACTGCTACCACAGCTGCTATTTGCTGTCATCGACCACCACCACTACCGCCCACTGCTACCGCCGTCCACTACTGCTAGGTTTTTTTGCTAAATTTATTTAGATGTATTTTATTTCAAATCAAATAAAAAAAAGGTAATCTATTCCATTTATTTTATACTCAAGGGTTATTTGGTTTGAAGTAAATGATGTGCAAAATATTTCAAATGCAGGAGTTTTGAAAATCGTGTTTGGTTTGAAATAAAAGAAATGCAGAGTAACATTTTGAAATATTTGGAACGCACCCTCTAGTTCAATTTTGGTGGTGAAAATCATTAGATTTGAAAATCATTAGATTTGACCCATTTTTAAATACAATGTAAATTCTCTGCAGTTATTGTAGCAAGCCACTGCCAGCCATCACCCGCTGTAGGTTAGAATAGTTAAACCCAACTTGGTCTATCCATTCTGAATTGAACCTAACCAGATATTCAGATCCTATCGAAAAATCCATGCCTCCTAATGAAATTATAAGGCGTTCTTAAGGAAGAAGAAAAAACCAGATATAAGTACCTGAAATCAACTCTTTTTTTCCATCGTCAGGCTGTATACGATACCACTGAACAGAAAAGTTTGAAATTTCCATGCTATTTTCCATTTGAGAAATGATTCGTAAACAGGAGCCTAAACTTTCAAGACCCTCCAACTCGTATGAACAAGCTCTGCTTTGCTCAAGTTTTTTGCTCATTTCCAACTGGAGAAACAAAGATAGCAAAACAGAAGTCAGTAATAATAATAACGCCTACCGTTTTAACATGTTGATGGATATAAAAAACATATACATAAATATACATGAATTTCAATTAGCCGATATCATAATTAATGGTTCCATTGTAAATATTATATTCTAAAGATGGTTATGAGGAACGAATCTTTGTGAAAACATCCATGAAAGGAACATACAACACCAGCATGGTTTATATGAAAAAGTACTACTTCAAATTCTACTTCAATCATCATGCACTGTATTCCAACAAAAATACTAGCACAAGTAATGTAACAAAGCAAAGGTTGAAAATAGTTTATCACAATAAGTGTAGCATAACAGTCCATAGTAATAGATGGGAATAATGAAAAGTTGAAAAAAACAAAGAGAAATAGGACAAACCTCCCAGAATTATCACTAAAACAAAAGAACTTAAATCATTATAAAAACATTCAGAACTAGGAAAAATACGTGTGACCCCCTTAGAATAATGAAAACCTATAAGCCTAGCATATCGGCAACAAACAGTATTAACAGGACAAACAAAATGGACCCAGCAAAAATTTAAGTTTACAGGAAAAAAAAACCTCTTTATGAAGTTGAATAGCATAAACTGACTTTTCTTCCAGTTGGACACGCAATGCTTGAAGTTCATGCTCCATATCCATTACCTGTAAAACAAATTTCAAAATCTATTTGAATAAAATGGAAACATTCAAAAGATAAATAGACGAAAAACAAAAAAAACTACAAATGATACAACATAAAAGGATTTTTGGAATGCATAAAAGGCCAAGAGCAGGTGTCAATAATTACATAAGGCTATATGCAAAGATGCAATATAAAGAAATACCCTGCTAGGTTGATGAAGCATTTTGATCCGTCGAGCCTCTTGAACTTCTTTCCTAAGCTCTTCCAAATCCTTTGATTTCAAAATTAAAAAAAAAAAGGATAAATGCGAGAACATTAGAAAAAAAAATTAATTCAATGCAAAGTTGCAAAGCAAGCATATGTCATATAATGCAACACTTGAGAAACAAATTAAGTTCGCATATAGCTGGCAAGACAAACCATTAAAATTCTCAACCATGTCCCAACATGGAGAATAAGATACATGGCAAAAGTAGAAAGCTGGAGAAGATAACAAGTAATTATAATTACAACAAAATTAACACCAAATTGCAGGTTAAATAAGAACACCATGTGTCAGTCTGGAGCTTCAATATAAAAAAAAGTGATGGAACAACTATCATACGATATAACAGCTACAAAAATAAGGTATTCAGAACATTTGTCATTTTACAAAACAAACTAATGAACATGATAAGATAAGAGACATTAAGAAAATTATAGCAGTTAAATCAACATATGCATAAATGAGATGAATAAGAAGTCTACAATGCAGAACACCTTTTGTAAAAATAAATATATGATTTTCAAAGTGATATTGAATTAAATATAAATGTTTTATTAACAGAACTTTAGAATAAACTATATTAAAAAATTCATGTAATATACAAACTTGTTTCTCTGCAATTTCGGATAACTTTTCACGTTCATTAAGGGCTTGCTCAATTCTTTGCACTGCTGCTCTAGCATTGCCAATTTCTGCTCGAGCATGAGCCCTTTCCTCCTCAACCACTTTCTTTGCGTCTTCAGTAGCCTGAATTGAGATTGACCCTTAAGCACATGTATCATTCAATATCATAAAAATAAAAGGAATATATGATGCAAGAAACTAAAATTTAAAAAAAAAAAAACATAGTTTTGGTTAACTGTATACAGATTTTGCAGCATTTTGGATTTACCATCTCTTTCTGGTTTACTTTGGAGGGATTACTTTATCCTGAATGATTTCACCCTAGTAATAAGGAGCAGTGAACCATAAAGCAGATTATATATATACTACAGAAAACTTCAACAGTTGCTAAGTTATGTTATGCATACAATCCTACCAATTCATTGCATTTCCTGCTAGATAGTACAAGGTCATGCATTATGCTGCTCAATGTAATAATGAACTAAATTCTATTTTTGGTGCCATAGTATTTTTATTGATTAAAATGTTTTTAGTGTTCCTTCAGGTAGCATAAATTACTCCACATAAGATGTCACCAAAAAAAGACCATAAGGGGATTAGAAAAATTGAAGCCCAATTATATGTCCAGCCTTACTTCCTGTCTAATGGGCTCATTAGAGAACCTTCACCGTTAGAACCACTCTGCTAAGATTGAAAGGAGTACACGTGAAGCTTCCAAGTAGGAAGGTATCCCTGATGGGTTAAAAATGAAGTTATTGCATAAGCAGGTTCTATGGCATTTTAGATTGAAATTCCTTCTCCAGTAAAATTAACAGTGTATGTTACATAATGCATCCACTGTCAAAATCCAAATATATTCCAAGCTTCCAAACCAGCCACGATCATTAAAACAAGTAAAAATAGAAACCTGTACAATGGCATTTTGTCCAAACCCATCTCCTCCTTTGTCCCTCCCATCTTTCATTTCTTACCATTCAAAGCCAAACTGTGTCTAGCCCAAACGGGTGCTCTTCCTCCCAATTTATTTTGATAAACTAAAAATAATTTGTTCCTTCCCCTTCAAATTTCCTCCATTCAGGCGTAATATTTCGGTTCACTGACCCAGTGTTCATGTAATAAACCCAATCATAAAGAAAATTATGTTCATTGGTTTTACGGTAGTTTCTGCCAAGTTGTAGAGTTACTTGAAACAATACTTCAAAATACATCCTTACGAAATACGGTAATCTTTCATACTGGCAGCCGGAGGAATTCTAGTATCATGACATGTATTGGCCCAAAAATGAAAGCAGTCTCTGACAAATCAAAATCAAGCTTCAAGAACTAAATTTTTACATACCTAAGAAATTATCTCTTCTCCTAGAACCATTTAAATCCTAAAGCATACTTAAAAGCTAGCATGAGAGTTTGTTACACTTATTTACAAAAAAAGTTTATAGCATTGCCATTAAATGTATTTCGTAGGATAACTACAGTTAAACCCTTAACCAGAAAAAATAATGTTTATCAAAATAGAATAGCCTCTTTATATTTCTGAGTGGAGCCCCTCCATAATGTGCAAGACAGGTCTGGGGGATATGTGAGCTCCAAAATTTCACGCCCCGGTCTCTCTGCGCCCTCTTTTGTTGATGATGAGAGTTTTAACGGGTTAAGATTCTTGGGTAAATTTTTAGAAGGCAGATTGGGTTTTTTTAAGATAAGACACCGCCCTAAAATTTCGCCCTCATTTTGCATGGACTTTCAGATCTGAGTTCTGGTTTCTCATATGCGCATGCCCCTATGGTTAATTATCCCTCCCGATAACGAGATAGAACTTACAAATAAGGCTAGTCACTAACTAGGTCGTAATAATTACCTAGTGTATAATAGCAATAATTTTAGGGTTTGAATTCGGTTTTGGATCTTAGAATTTATAGTTTGAAATTTATCACCATATACTTAAAGCGAGTGATGTGGGAATGCTTACGGGCCCGATCAAGATCCCATGATTTTGTCATCCCAGGCTGTCATGGTCCTTTTTCTACTTAGTCAGAGAAAGTAAACAACCCAACTTAACAAAAGAATCTTGTCGGCAACCATGAGTTGCTTCGTCCAAGAATACTTTATAGACCAGGGGTGGATGTTTGCCTAAGGAGATGAATTTAAGTCAACCTTACTAACAAAGAGCTTTATATCTTATTAAACACACCCTATAATACATTACTTTAGAGGCTTTTAACCATTATGGAGCATACGAACTTTGACTGTAATATAATGGTGTAATTTTGTGACAAAACCATCCGATCATAAGGCACGGGCCATGTCCCGCCAGCAAGAAATTAATTGAAAATGCGCTGTAGTAATCATACAACAAGACATCTGCTATTTGTGAGCTGAAGTTATTCTTCAATTCATCATCCTCACAAAACCGTTGTGAAGTGTGGATAAATTTTAGTTTTAAATTTTTAGAAATTAAATTTCCATTTAAATGTTTAGAATTTAATGGATATGAAATTTTGAATTTTTTATAGGCTTTGAGAATTGACCCATCTGGTTGAGATTTACATTCAATGCAACCATCATCATGGTGTTTGAGCACTTTTAATAAATCTACGAAGCATTCTCAGATTTCGTATTTAGAAGCATGACATAAAAATAGGAGTAAAAGCGGGACTTATTTTAGCATATAAATCAAAGCTATTATCGAGGTATTTGAATTTTTAAGTGAATCTAGAAGCATTCTCAGATCTTGCATTTAGGAGCTTAATATAAAACTCAGAGCACATGTGGAATATTTCATTTCAAGAATTTAAACAATTGGTATGATTTGAATTTATGTTCTGAATGAATGATTTTATACTTTTGAGGGTATTATAAAAATTATATAGCTCTCTCCGATTAAAATTTCCCGTCAACGCAACTATCATCAAAGTGTTTGAGCACTTTTAGCAAATTCTCGAAGCATTCTCAGATATTGCAATTAGGAGCTAGATATGAAGATGAAATACAAGCGGAGTGTATTTTAGCATATAGATCGAAACTATTATAGGGGTTCTTGAACCGTTTTAGTGAATCCACGATGTTTCTTGGAGTGAAACATTTTCAAAGACAAGATCTCCGTTGAGCGAGAGGCTTCTGCAAAAACATTGATAGGAGAATTCTCTGAGAGTAAAGAATTTTAAATTCTTGGTTATGAAGGAAGGTTTGCACAATCAACCTGGGGGTTTGAAGGTGTCGTAAGTAATTTTGTGCTACTAGACTTATCACCCTTAGAACTTGTGACAACATTATCTTGTTTACTAAGCCTAAACCAATTTAAGAGCGAGGCTTTCCATTCTTTTTCTTTTGCTTTGATGAATAATCTGCTTTTCACTATTTTCCGGATCCAATATCATATATTCTAAATGAAAGAGTGTTGACCTCATTTTTGTATGAGGTCACCTGGACCAGTCCTGACCCCAGATCAATTTAATCTCTAGACCAATCCAAACTCTAGGATCCTCCTAGAATCTCGACCTTAAGATTTATTCTAGATCCTAGGATCAATCTAGACTCTGGACCCTAGGATCTACCTTGACCTTATGATTCTCCCAAATCAATCTAAACCCTAGGATTCTCCTAGACTTCAGACCTTAGGATCTATTTTAGACCCTAAGATTCTATTAGATCCAGACCCTATGATCTTCTCAGGCCTTAGGAGCTACCTAGACCTTACCTCAATCCAAACCTTGAAATTAATTTAGATCTTAAATCAATTCAAATTTCAAACCAATCCTGGCCTTAAGCTAACCCATATCTCAATACAAATCAAACCTCAATTAAAATCCAGACTCTAGTCCAGTTCAAGATCTTAATCTTCAGTTCAAAATCTTGATCTTATTTTTGATCAAACTTTAACCTTATCCAATCAATTATGATCCTCCAAATGATCATAAATGATTTAGATAACTCAAAATTAATTACTCAAACTAAAAATTCAGATCAAATCACAAATTCAGACTCAAATCTTAAGTCCAAAAGCCTTGTCCTAAAGGTCTTTTCCAGTGAATTTTCAAACACTTCAAAATCCTATGAAATGACCTCTGATTCAGGGTCTGTCAGTTGCATACTGATGGGACATGTCTCTAGAGGCTACCCTCCAAATTTGAAAATATTTTGAAGTCTCTAACCCCATAAACTAAATCAAAATCTAAAGGCTGTAAAACCTTCAAATATTTACAGCCTATGCCACTGGACCTGTTACCCAGTAAATCCTGACCTTAGAGCCTTCACTAAAGCCTATAATCACTTCCAGACCATTAATCCTGACCTATTGAACATTAAACTGCACTTTGGCAGACCCATATTGACCCCTAGTTGACCAGGGGTCAAAATGACCAAAATGCCCTTTAATAAAAATTTTGAAGTTTTTCAAAGACTTCAACATACCCTTTTCAAATCAAACCCCAGAACCTCTTCCAATACATCCTAATCTATCCTTAAGAGTGCATTGGAATCAAGCTCTGACCCTGGTCAAGCCTTTTTGACCAGATCGACCTTTTTTACCAAAATACCCTTTAGGGGTTCAAACATCGATTTCAAACCAAACGATCTCCAAATTGCTTGAAACCACTTCCAGCAAGTTTCAAATATCAAACCAAACTTATCGGACCCAAACCCAGATCCTGGGTCAACATAGTTGACCAAGTCAACCTAGGTTGACCAAATAAGCCTTTAAGGGTCAAAACGGGCATTTTGACCAAATTGACCTCCCCAGACTTTGGGACCACCTCCGATTGTCTTCAAATATTATTTCAAATTGATTGAACTCATTTCCAGACCCTGGACCCACCTGATTGACCAAGTCAACAAGGATTGACCTAATGAGCCCTTAAGAGTCCAAATGGGTCATTTCAACCCACTTAGTCAAATCTAACCCTTTGAGCTCTCAAACCTATTCCAAAAGATACTCTAAACCCACCCAAACTCATGTGAGGCCAAATCACATTGAGTTTGACTTGGTCAATCCAACAAGACTTAGTTAATTTACTTAAATTCCTCACTTTTATTCAAGTTCAAACCCTTTAACTTCAAGCCTTTTTTCCAAATCAACCCAACCAGCTCCTCAAGCTTCTTTGGTTGCCACCTCAGCACCTATTTGATTGTTTGACTAGTCAAACAGTCAACACAAGTCATTATATAGGTCAAAGAGGATCCAAATAACTCTCAAAATGACTTAAACCCTTGAATAAATCCCTTAAACTCAGAATTGATTTTCAAAATTAATTTTTCAAAACATTTAATTAATTCTCTTTGGGAAAAATAAATACAGCGATCATTATCGTTATATTCAATTGATTGATAATAAGTGATATCATCTTTTCTTGGAGAGATATATCATTCTATTATCCTGATTTTAATTATAAAGTTAATGATCATTTTATTCAAATTAGAATAGTTAAACAATTGTTTAAATTTCATTTTGATCCTCCGGGGTCAAATGTGATTCTCCCTTTGAATTTGACTATGATAATCCGGATAAAATTAGAATTTTGAAATTTGAACCCATTAGGGAACGATATGATCGTCTTTCGAGGCGATATATTATTCATAATGATGTGTTTAATTTCAAAATTCAAAATTTAATATTCCCAAAGAAAATTAATACTTTTTCAAAATAACTTATATTTTTCAATCAAACAAAAAATATAGTTAAGAACTCTAAACTCATCCAATTCCAACCTGAAAAAGATCCATCCAAATCATTATGAATAATTTATCGCCTCGAAATACGATCATATCGTTCCCTAATGGGTTCAAATTTCAAAATTCTAATTTTATTCGGATTATCGTAGTCAAACTCAAAGGGAGAATCACATTTGACCCCGGAGGATCAAAATGGAATTTAAACAATTGTTTAACTATTCTAATTTGAATAAAATGATCATTAATTTAATAATCAAAATCAGGATAATAGAATGATATATCTCTCCAAGAAAAGAGGATATCACTTATTATCAATCAATTAGATATAACGATAATGATCGCTGTATTTATTTTTACCAAACAGAATTAATTAAAGGTTTTGAAAAATTAATTTTGAAAATCAATTATGGGTTTCTAAATCAACTACGAGCGCAAGCCCTCGTAGTTAATTACATCA
The DNA here is from genome assembly GCA_022539455.1 of Dendrobium nobile. Lineage (NCBI taxonomy): Eukaryota > Viridiplantae > Streptophyta > Magnoliopsida > Asparagales > Orchidaceae > Dendrobium > Dendrobium nobile. Next base: position 23,260,056 of record CM039720.1, read on the forward strand.
TAGGAAATAGGAATTTCCTATGAATACTCTCGATTAAAATAGCGGTAGAAATTTCATTTAAGATTTTCAAAGCTGGATATCAAAGGAGGTAAAGGTTGGAATTTTTAATCGGGATTGGTTCAAAATTGAACATTTATTTCGGGAATCAAAGGAAGAAAGGTAGGTGTTTTAGGATTCTGAATTACTTCAGAAACGCCTCAGGCTATCCTACGTGTTGGGCTTGAATTTGATTGAAAGAAATTTTTAAGTTAAATGGTCAATTTTATTAGAAAATTGAGACTCAATTCCCGGAGGTTGAGGTCTTATAGCCAGAGCTAGCCTCAGAACCTAAGTCTAAATTGGTCACTTGAAATTAGTAACCCGAACCTAGCTAATGCAGTGCAAATCTGGTCTTACCCCGGCCTAGATTGGGGAGCCAGCTAAACCATCTAGGCGCTTTAAAATAAATGAATCCGGTCTTTTATGAAAGAGTGGTAGGGTTGTTATTTAAGAAAAGTTTGAGAAGTTTGGGCCGACATCTAGAGCAGATCCTAATTAGCCCCTTAGACTTATGTTGGGTGTTTGATGCTTAAGCTAATGCAATTAAAGTTTTAGAGATTTTTAAATTTGTTGCTAATGCGATGCATGCTGATTGACTCGATTAAAGGCTTGAATTTGAATGAAAGTTATGAAATGAAAGCTCTCGGCGGTCCCGGGCTTACTTTCTAAAACGTTAGAGTTTCTATATGAGCTTAAATATTTTAATTTGATTTAAGTAGAAAAAGTTTTAATGAGTCCTTAAGAACCTACGATTAGATTCCAAGCTAAATCAAAATCGACATGCAAGAATCGCCAAAAAACTACAAAAAGCAGACAATCCTATATCGCAATCAACATCAAACATTAATCAAATCAATTAAATTAATATTCAAACTGAAAGTCCATAGGCAAGTGCCTTGCTTATTACAAACTAGCTAGGGTCTGCTGAAAGTAAAGTGGACGGGCACCACTGACAACAACTCGGGTTCTAAACCTAGGACTCAATTGACTTTGAGATTTGAGATTCTTCTCGTCGTCCATTTCTTCGTCTTCTCACGAACATCTTGATTCATCGGTTCTGGATATCCAAATGGAAAGAAACTCCCCCTTGAACGGGTTGTTATCTTTCCTCTTTGGATATTTGAAGAGCATCCAAACTTGATCTTCCAAATGGACGAAAACTCTCCCCTTTAGGGATGTCTTCTCCTCTTTGGAATTCAAATTGGATCTAAATATCCCAACTCAAATCACTTTAAATACAACTCAAATTATATCAAATTACATTAAGCAAAATTGAAAAATCTAGACTCGATCCTGCAGGGTTATCCTAATAACCAGCAGTTATATAAATAATCCCAAGCAGTTATAATTGATCTCAAGCAGTTAAAATATTTGAAATTTAAATGCTCAACAGAGTGCGGTAAATAAATAAACAAATAGTCAATCAATTCTAAGCTAACAACCAGCATGCAGTGAAAGCTCGAAAACCCAGCACACAGCGGAAAAGTAAACACCGGCCTAGCCTAAAACTAGAGTAGGTTGTCCTAGCAAACCATCTAAAATGTGTGAGGTAGGCCGTGTGGTTTGGATATATCCTATGAAGAGCAAATTGTTAAAGTTGTTTGAAGTTCTTATTGGTTGAAGGGCTTAAGGGAAGATTTACATTTGAGTTTAAGTATTAATAATTTGAAATTGATTTTAAGGTTGATTACTGATTTCTGGATTTTTACAGTGATTTTGAGATTTTAGGAATTTTTTGGACTATTTTAATATTTAATTAAGGGGTCAAAAATTGACTTTTACATTAAGCTTAAATTCTAAAAAATTTATATTTTATTAAAATACTAGACCTTAATACGATCAGTTAGAAGGTAAGTAAGTTCAAATCAGATTTTTTTACATTTAGTTATGAAAGTTTGAAGATTTGAATTAGTTTTGACTTAGAGTTGACCAGATTGTTGACTTTTTGACTTTGACTGATTTTTGAAGGTTTGAAATTTTTGATAAATACTAGACTTGATTTTGAGTTGAATGCTTTTGAGTTTGGTCAATTTGGAGTTTTCTTGACTTAGTTATGATTTTTCAAAGTTTTGTATTTTTTAGAATTATTAAAATTGTTTAATTAAAGAGGTTTTAATGATTTTGCTCCAAATGAACTCCAAACTCCTTGAAATCAACTCCAAACTTCTTGAAATCAACTCCAAAGGTCAGGAATGACCTAAGAAGAGATTCCCAAGTGTTTGAAATTTTTTTGGAATTTTAAATATTTTTTAATTAATTAAATTAATTAAACATTAAAATTCACTTAAAATTAAATTAAATCCATATTTGCTGTCAAATTGAGTTGGTTTCAATTTTCACTGATTAAAGGTTTAATTCTGGTCAGTTAGAGTGGTTTTTTGTATTTTTTGGATTTAAACTTGATTTATTGTAATTTTTGGAAATTTTAAAGTCCTTAATGAGGTTGATTTTGATTTGCTTAATTATCTGACCTAATGAACTCCAAATTATATGAAATTTGAACCTAAGGTGTAAAATATCACTAGGTTTATTGTGTTCAAGTTTCACCCCTATTGGATGTGTGTAGAATTTCCTAGGATTTTTCTAAGTTAACTAGACCTTGTCCTTAATTATTTTTCCTAGGTGACACTAGTGTTCAATTGAGTTTGAATCTTTGTTCATCTAACCCTGCCACTAAATTACACACACCACAGAAATTAGGAAGCCTAATTATACTAATTTGGAGAGTTATGAATTTTCAAAGTCTTGGGTCAAAATCTGGCCAAAAACTTTGAAAATTAAATTCACCAAAATCCAACCATTAAAATGAATTAAAACTTTTATAGCATATGTATAATACACCATAGTATGTCATATCCAAATTTTAGAACAATCCAATTACTGGATTGAGAGTTATCAAAGAAATTCAGTTTTCCATAAAGCCTTAATAACTCTGTATACAGTGATCAAAATTATCCAAAAAAAAATTTAAAATAAACTTGGGATCAAGACGGTTCTAATGAGCCCAAGAACATCAAATTTGGACATAAAACAGATTTTTGGTGAATTTTTAAAGTTCTGAGCATTTTAAATGATTTTTAAATTGATTTTTAATCAATTTTAATCATTGGGTGGCATTCTGACAAGTGGCAGACACGTGGCGCGAACCGGCGCGCCACTTAAACACGTCGGACGGTCAGATCGACCGTCCGATTCACCGCGGCATGATCTGACGGCTAGGATCGTGCCACGTAGGCGCGCCTCTTCTCAAGTGACCCGAGTTCGAATCCCGCTGGAGACGCGTGATCTGAACTTGGTGATGTGGCCGATTATGGGCCATCCGATCGCGCAGAACGTGCGATCGGACGGCTCTGATTGAACCAGAGCCACTCTAGTTCAAAATGAACTAGAAATTTCAAATGCCCATGACTTTCGATCCAACCGTTGAAATTTGATGAAATTTGAAACGTAGAATCTAGATATCCTAATCTTGCAATCCATGGATTTTCAAGGCTCCATGCATTGAGGATTTTGAGATATCAAGGTTTGATCATAGAAATTAAAACTCAAATAACTTTCTAACCTGTGGTCAGATTTTGACGTTCTTGGGCTTGTTGGAAATCTGCTACAATCCTCTACAACATTGTAGAAGACATCAAGAGCTGATTCTTTCCGGATTAGAAGTTATTTTCGAAAAGCTTCTTTCTCTCTCTACCTTCTTCTCTCTTCACCAATAGGGCTTTGGAGGCTTGGATTTGGTGGAGAATGGTTTGAGAAAGCTATGAAATCATATGGAGAAGCTCTAAGAGGAGGATTAGAATTCTCCTTTATTAGGGCATTTTCTCTCTATTCAAGTGTACTTGAAAAGTTTGGACGGTTGAGATCAACTGGAAGGGTTGCTGGGATTCTGCCATGTGTCCCATGAGTGGTTGAGAGCAGATGATCAAAGGACAAGAGGACACATGAGGTGGAAAGGCCTCTTGGTCCTCATTTGGCCACATGGAGTGATCTAAGCCATTTGATATTGATCCAATGGCATATAATCAACTCAAGAATGTTCCAAGAAAGTCTTGGCAGATGGAATTAAATGGGATTTGGGTTTAAGGGATTTATTCAAGGGTTTAAGTCATTTTGAGAGTTATTTGGATCCTCTTTGGCCTATATAATGACTTGTGTTGACTGTTTGACTAGTCAAACAGTCAAATAGGTGCTGAGGTGGCAACCAAAGAAGCTTGAGGAGCTGGTTGGGTTGATTTAGAAAAAAAGGCTTGAAGTTAAAGGGTTTGAACTTGAATAAAAGTGAGGAATTTAAGTAAATTGACTAAGTCTTGTTGGATTGACCAAGTCAAACTCAATGTGATTTGGCCTCACATGAGTTTGGGTGGGTTTGGAGTATCTTTTGGAATAGGTTTGAGAGCTCAAAGGGTTAGATTTGACTAAGTGGGTTGAAATGACCCATTTGGACTCTTAAGGGCTCATTAAGTCAATCCTTGTTGACTTGGTCAACCGGGTGGGTCCAGGGTCTGGAAATGAGTTCAATCAATTTGAAATAATATTTGGAGACCATCGGAGGTGGTCCCAAAGTCTGGGGAGGTCAATTTGGTTAAAATACCCGTTTTGACCCTTAAAGGCCTATTTGGTCAACCTAGGTTGACTTGGTCAACTAGGTTGACCCAAGGTCTGGGTTTGGGTCCGATAAGTTTGGTTTGATATTTGAAACTTGCTGGAAGTGGTTTCAAACGATTTGGAGGTCATTTGGTTTGAAATTGATGTTTGAACCGCTAAAGGGTATTTTGGTAAAAAAGGTTGATCTGGTCAAAAAGGCTTGACCAGGGTCAGAGCTTGATTCAAATGTACTCCTAAGGGTAGATTAGGATGTATTGGAAGAGGTTCTGGGGTTTGATTTGAAAAGGGTATGTTGAAGTCTTTGAAAAACTTCAAAATTGTCATTAAAGGGCATTTTGGTCATTTTGACCTCTGGTCAACTAGGGGTCAATATGGGTCTGCCAAAATGCAGTTTAATGTTCAATAGGTCAGGATTAATGGTCTGGAAGTGATTATAGGCTTTAATGAAGGCTCTAAGGTTAGGATTTACTGGGTAACAGGTCTAGTGGCATAGGCTGTAAATATTTGAAGGTTTTACAGCCTTTAGATTTTGATTTAGTTTATTGGGTTAGAGACTTCAAAATATTTTCAAATTTATAGGGTAGCCTCTAGAGACATGTCCCATCAGTATGCAACTGACAGACCCTGAATCAGATGTCATTTGATAGGGTTTTGAAGTGTTTGAAAATTCACTGAAAAAGGCCTTTAGGACAAGGCTTTTGGACTTAGGATTTGAGTCTGGATTTTGGATTTGATCTGAATTTTGAGTTTGAGTAATTAATTTTGAGTTATCTAAATCATTTATGATCATTTGGAGGATCATAATTGATTGGATAAGGTTAAAGTTTGATCAGAAATAAGATCAAGATTTTGAACTGAAAATTAAGATCTTGAACTGGACTAGAGTCTGGATTTTGATTGAGGTTTGATTTGTATTGAGATATGGGTTAGCTTAAGGCCAGGATTGGTTTGAAGTTTGAATTGATTTAAGATCTAAACTAATCTCAAGGTCTGGATTGAGATAAGGTCTAGGTAGCTTCTAAGGCCTGAGAAGATCATAGGGTCTGGATCTAAGAGAATCTTAGGGTCTAAAATAAATCCTAAGGTCTGAAGTCTAGGAGAATCCTAGGGTTTAGATTGATTTGGGAGAATCATAAGGTCAAGGTAGATCCTAGGGTCCAGAGTCTAGATTGATCCTAGGATCTAGAATAAATCTTAAGGTCGAGATTCTAGGAGGATCCTAGAGTTTGGATTGGTCTAGAGATTAAATTGATCTGGGGTCAAGACTGGTCCAGGTAACCTCATACAAAAATGAGGTCAACAAATGGACCCCCAATATGTGTAATAGAACGTTGATCGAATTCAAAGGTCAAGTATGGAATTTTGATCCTAAGGGTAGATAAAATCTAACACGATGACTCACATCTGTCCAGTCAATTCTGGGCTTTAACATTTCACCCCCAAATCATTTGGTGAGGTGAAAGAGTTAAGTCTAGTTTCTTAGGATCTTCAGGTTGTTTTGTAAACCTACATATTTGAATAAAATTTAATATGTTGAGTTTCTAAATCTGAAAAAGATCCATCCAATTCCAACCTCAAATTCGATCTTAAGTCTAAATTCAATTTCAACACAAAACTCAAGTTTAACTTCAACCTTGAAATCAACTCTAATCTTGAAATCAACTCTAATCAATTACTTTAAGGACAGATGTGAGTCATCGTGCTTTCCCCAAGGATAGATTTTATCTACCCTTAGGATCAAAATTCCATACTTGACCTTTGAATTCGGTCAACGTTCTATTGCACATATTGGGGGTCCATTTGTTGACCTCATTTTTGTATGAGATCACCTGAACCAGCCCTGACCCCAGATCAATTTAATCTCTAGACCAATCCAAACTCTAGGATCCTCCTAGAATCCCGACCTTAAGATTTATTCTAGATTCTAGGATCAATCTAAACTCTGGACCCTAGGATCTACCTTGACCTTATGATTCTCCCAAATCAATCTAAACCCTAGGATTCTCCTAGACTTCAGACTTTAGGATCTATTTTAGACCCTAAGATTCTCTTAGATCCAGACCCTATGATCTTCTCAGGCCTTAGAAGCTACCTAGACCTTATCTCAATCCAGACCTTGAGATTAGTTTAGATCTTAAATCAATTCAAACTTCAAACCAATCCTGACCTTAAGCTAACCCATATCTCAATACAAATCAAACCTCAATCAAAATCAGACTCTAGTCCAATTCAAGATCTTAATCTTCAGTTCAAAATCTTGATCTTATTTCTGATCAAACTTTAACCTTATCCAATCAATTATGATCCTCCAAATGATCATAAATGATTTAGATAACTCAAAATTAATTACTCAAACTCAAAATTCAGATCAAATCCAAAATCCAGACTCAAATCCTAAGTCCAAAAGCCTTGTCCTAAAGGCTTTTTCCAGTGAATTTTCAAACACTTCAAAACCCCATCAAATGACCTCTGATTCAAGGTCTGTCAGTTGCATACTAATAGGACATGTCTCTAGAGGCTACCCTCCAAATTTGAAAATATTTTGAAGTCTATAACCCCATAAACTAAATCAAAATCTAAAGGCTGTAAAACCTTCAAATATTTACAACCTATGCCACTGGACCTGTTACCTAGTAAATCGTGACCTTAGAGCCTTCACTAAAGCCTATAATCACTTCCAGACCATTAATCCTGACCTATTGAACATTAAACTGCACTTTGGCAGACCCATATTGACCCCTAGTTGACCAGGGGTCAAAATGACCAAAATGCCCTTTAATGACAATTTTGAAGTTTTTCAAAGACTTCAACATACCCTTTTCAAATCAAACCCAGAACCTCTTCCAATACATCCTAATCTACCCTTAGGAGTGCATTGGAATCAAGCTCTGATCTTGGTCAAGCCTTTTTGACAGATCGACCTTTTTTACCAAAATACCCTTTAGGGGTTCAAACATCGATTTCAAATCAAACGACCTCCAAATCGCTTGAAACCACTTCCAGCAAGTTTCAAATATCAAACCAAACTTATCGGATCCAAACCCAGACCCTAGGTCAACCTAGTTGACCAAGTCAACCTAGGTTGACCAAATAGGCCTTTAAGGGTCAAAACGGACATTTTGACCAAATTGACCTCCCCAGACTTTGGGACCACCTCCGATGGTCTTCAAATATTATTTCAAATTGATTGAACATATTTCCAGACCCTGGACCCACCTGGTTGACCAAGTCAACAAGGATTGACCTAATGAGGCCTTAAGAGTCCAAATGGGTCATTTCAACCCACTTAGTCAAATCCAACCCTTTGAGCTCTCAAACCTATTCCAATAGATACTCCAAACACACCCAAACTCATGTGAGGCCAAATCACATTGAGTTTGACTTGGTCAATCCAACAAGACTTAATTAATTTACTTAAATTCCTCACTTTTATTCAAGTTCAAACCCTTTAACTTCAAGCCTTTTTTTCCAAATCAACCCAACCAGCTCCTCAAGCTTCTTTGGTTGCCACCTCAGCACCTATTTGACTATTTGACTAGTCAAACAGTCAACACAAGTCATTATATAGGTCAAAGAAGATCCAAATAACTCTCAAAATGACTTAAACCCTTGAATAAATCCCTTAAACCCAAATCCCATTTAATGTCATCTGCCAAGACTTTTTTGGAACATTCTTGAGTTGATTATAAGTCATTGGATCAATATCAAATGGCTTAGATCACTCCATGTGGCCAAATAAGGACCAAGAGGCCTTTCCACCTCATGTGTCCTCTTGTCCTTTGATCCTCTGCTCTCAACCACTCATGGGACACATGGCAGCATCCCAGCAACCCTTCCAATTGATCTCAACCGTCCAAACTCTTCAAGTACACTTGAATAGAGGGAAAATGCCCTAATGAAGGAGGATTCTAACCTAGAGCTTCTCTCACTTAATTCCTCATCTCCAAAGCTCTCCCAACCTCTAATCCTCCTCTTAGAGCTTCTCCATATGATTTCATAGCTTTCTCAAACCATTCTCCACCAAATCCAAGCCTCCAAAGCCCCATTGGTGAAGAGAGAAGGTAGAGAGAGAAAGAAGCTTTTCGAGAATAACTTCTAATCCGGAAAGAATCAGCTCTTGATGTCTTCTACAATGTTGTAGAGGATTGTAGCAGATTTCCAACAAGCCCAATAACGTCAAAATCCGACCACATGTTAGAAAGTTATTTGAGTTTTAATTTCTATGATCAAACATTGATATCTCAAAATCCTCAATGCATGGAGCCTTGAAAATCCATGGATTGCAAGATTAGGATATCTAGATCCTACGTTTCAAATTTCATCAAATTTCAACGATTGGATCGAAAGTTATGGGAATTTGAAATTTCTAGTTCATTTTGAACTAGAGTGGCTCTGGTTCAATCAGAGCCGTCCGATCGCACGTTCTGCGCGATCGGATGGCCCATAATCGGCCACATCACCAAGTTCAGATCACGCGTCTCCAGCGGGATTCGAACTCGGGTCACTTGAGAAGAGGCGCGCATACGTGGCACGATCCTAGCCGTCGGATCATGCCGCGATGAATCGGACGGTCGATCTGACCGTCCGACGTGTTTAAGTGGCGCGCCGGTTCGCGCCACGTGTCTGCCACGTGTCAGAATGCCACCCAATGATTAAAATTGATTAAAAATCATTTAAAATGCTCAGAACTTTAAAAATTCACCAAAAATCCATTTTATGTCCAAATTTGATGTTTTTGGGCTCATTAGAACCGTCTTGATCCCAAGTTTATTTTAAAATTTTTTTTTGATAATTTTTTATCACTGTATACAGAGTTATTAAGGGTTTATGGGAAACTAAATTTCTTTGATAACTCTCAATCCAGTGATTGAATTGCTCTCAAATTTGGATATGACATACTATGGTGTATTATACATATGCCATAAAAGTTTTAATTCATTTTAATGGTTGGATTTTGGTGAATTTAATTTTCAAAGTTTTTGGCCAGATACCCAAGACTTTGAAAATTCATAACTCTCCAAATTAGTATAATTAGGCTTCCTAATTTCTGTGGTGTGTGTAATTTAGTGTCAGGGTTAGATGAACAAAGATTCAAACCCAATTGAACACTAGTGTCTCCTAGGAAAAATAATTAAGGACAAGGTCTAGTTAACTTAGAAAAATCCTAGGAAATTCTACACACATCCAATAGGGGTGAAACTTGAACACAGTAAACCTAGTGATATTTTACACCTTAGGTTCAAATTTCATATAATTTGGAGTTCATTAGGTCAGATAATTAAGCAAATCAAAATCAGCCTCATTAAGGACTTTAAAATTTCCAAAAATTACAATAAATCAAGTTTAAATCCAAAAAATACAAAAAACTACTCTAACTGACCAGAATTAAACTTTTAATCAGTGAAAATTGAAACCAACTCAATTTGACAGCAAATATGGCTTTAATTTAATTTTAAGTGAAATTCAATGTTTAATTAATTTAATTAATTAAAAAATATTTAAAATTCCAAAAAATTTTCAAACACTTGAGAATTTCTTCTTAGGTCAATCCTGACCTTAGGAGTTGATTTCAAGGAGTTTGGAGTTCATTTGGAGCAAAATCATTAAAACCTTTTTAATTAAACAATTTTAATAATTCTAAAAAATACAAAACTTTGAAAAATCATAACTAAGTCAAGAAAACTCCAAATTGACCAAACTCAAAAGCATTCAGCTCAAAATCAAGTCTAGTATTTATCAAAAATTTCAAACCTTCAAAAATCAATCAAAGTCAAAAAGTCAACAATCCGATCAACTCTAAGTCAAAACTAATTCAAATCTTCAAACTTTCATAACTAAATGTAGAAAAATCCGATTTCAACGTACTTACCTTCTAACTGATCGTATTAAGGTCTAGTATTTTAATAAAATATAAACTTTTCAGAATTTAAGCTTAATGTAAAAGTCAATTTTTGACTTCTTAATTAAATATTAAAATAATCCAAAAAATTCCTAAAAACTCAAAATCACTCTAAAAATCCAGAAATCATTAATCAACCTTAAAATCAATTTCAAATTATTAATACTTAAACTCAAATGTAAATCTTCCCTTAAGCCTTTCAACCAATAAGAACTTCAAACAACTTTAACAATTTGCCCTACATAGGACATATCCAAACCACACGGCCTACCTCACACATTTTAGATGGTTTGCTAGGACAACCAACTCTAGTTTTAGGCTAGGCCGGTGTTTACTTTTCCGCTGTGTGCCGGGTTTTCGAGCTTTCACTGCATGCTGGTTGTTAGCTCTTCAAAGAGGAGAAGACATCCCTAAAGGGGAGAGTTTTCGTCCATTTGAAAGATCAAGTTTGGATGCTATTCAAATATCCAAAGAGGAAAGATAACATCCCGTTCAAAGGGGAGTTTCTTTCCATTTGGATATCCAGAACCGATGAATCAATATGTTCGTGAGAAGACGAAGAAATGGACGACGAGAAGAATCCCAAATCTCAAAGTCAATTGAGTCCTAGGTTTAGAACCCGGGTTGTTGTCAGTGGTGCCCGGCCACTTTACTTTCAGCAGACCCTAGCAAGTTTGTAATAAGCAAGGCACTTGCCTATGGACTTTCAGTTTGAATATTAATTTAATTGATTTGATTAATGTTTGATATTGATTGCGATATAGGATTGCCTGCTTTTTGTAGTTTTTTGGCGATTCTTGCATGTCGATTTTGATTTAGCCTGGAATCTGATCGTAGGCTCTTAAGGACTCATTAAAACTTTTTCTACTTAAATCAAATTAAAATATTTAAGCTCATATAAAAACTCTAACGTTTTAGAAAGTAAGCCCGGGACCGCCGGGAGCTCTCATTTCATAACTTTCATTCAAATTCAAGCCTTTAATCGAGTCAATCAGCATGCATCGCATTAGCAACAAATTTAAAAAACTCTAAAACTTTAATTGCATTAGCTTAAGTATCAAACACCCAACATAAGTCTAAGGGGCCAATTAGGATCTGCTCAAAATGTCGGCCCCAACTTCTCAAACTTTTCTTAAATAACATCCCTACCACTCTTTAATAAAAGACCGGATTCATTTATTTTAAAGCGTCTAGGTGGTTTAGCTGGCTCCCCAATCCAGACCGGGGTAAGACCAGATTTGCACTGCATTAGCTAGGTTCGGGTTACTAATTTCAAGTGACCAATTTAGACTTAGGTTCTGAGGCTAGCTCTGGCTATAAGACCTCAACCTCCGGGAATTGAGTCTCAATTTTCTAATAAAATTGACCATTTAACTTAAAAATCTCTTTCAATCAAATTCAAGCTCAACACGTAGGATAGGCTGAGGTGTTTCTGAAGTAATTCAGAATTCTAAAACACCTCATACCTTTCTTCCTTTGATTCCCAAAATAAGTCTTCAATTTTGAACCAATCCCGATTAAAAATTCCAACCTTTACCTCTTTTGATATCCAGCTTTGAAAATCTTAAATGAAATTTTTACCGCTATTTTAATCGAGAGTATTCATAGGAAATTCCTATTTCTTATGATGTAATTAACTACGAGGGCTTGCGCTCATAGGAGATTTAGAAACCCAGAATTGATTTTCAAAATTAATTTTTCAAAACCTTTAATTAATTCTCTTTGGGAAAAATAAATACAGCGATCATTATCGTTATATCTAATTGATTGATAATAAGTGATATCCTCTTTTCTTGGAGAGATATATCATTCTATTATCCTGATTTTGATTATAAAATTAATGATCATTTTATTCAAATTAGAATAGTTAAACAATTGTTTAAATTCCATTTTGATCCTCCGGGGTCAAATGTGATTCTCCCTTTGAGTTTGACTACGATAATCCGGATAAAATTAGAATTCTGAAATTTGAACTCATTAGGGAACGATATGATCGTCTTTCGAGGCGATATATTATTCATAATGATGTGTTTAATTTCAAAATTCAAAATTTAATATTCCTAAAGAAAATTAATACTTTTTCAAAACAACTTATATTTTTCAATCAAACAAAGAGATGAAGGCTCCTCTTCTGCGAAAGAATGTCTTCTTCTTAGAACAGGATGTTGACGTAATCTGGGGAATATACAGTTTTTGTTGAAACCAAAATCAGCTTCATTATTCTCTAAATCATTCCTAGTAGAGTAGCTTTAGCCTCTTCTACTTGCTCAAGCCTAGATTACATTCACATGACCATCTTCAAGATTTTGCTTTAGTGAGTACAATTTCATCTCCATTATCTTTTAGAGCATTAACAAAGAACACTCTTTTTCAATTATTCTAATTCTTCCTTCAGGCAACGTATCTCAAATCGATATTTCTTTATCAATGATTTTTCAATAATAATATTGTTATGAGATGCCAAAACCTCAATGCATTTTGCATAATGAGCAAATTTTAATATTTTGTGTGTTTCTTCTGCATTGCTCGATAATAGAGTAACAGTGCATATAAGATATACACACCCCTTGACCACTCAATGATGATTGAAGCAAAAGTGTCTGCGGTATGACTGGTTCTTCCTTCGATCAATTTTGATGTAACAGTTTCAAATGTCAATAAGCATTTCTTAATGTATGCCCCACCCTCCCGTATTTATTATTATTATTATTATTATTATTATTGTTATTATTATTATTATTATTATATAATTTTTTATTTTTAAATCAATTGAAATGACACAATTCAATTTTTTTTAAATCATTTAAAATGACAAAAAAATCTTTGAAATTAATTATGTGGGTGATCATTTGTCATTTGAAATTTCAGCAGCCTCCTCACAAAGGGAGGATCGGAAGGCACTTGTCTTTAAATATGTTCAGTCGGATCAAAGATATGATGGCATGAGGGCTTCAGAACAATTAGTCCTAGCACAGGTCTTCGGGTCTTCAATTTGCGATACTTGTTTTTTTTCACTCTTTTTATTCTTCTTTTTTCTTTCTTTTTCTCTCTTTTCTTCCTTTTTTTATTTTTTTAAACAAACTTCCCTTCAATAAATTCTTATACTCACGGTCAGTGGATAGAAGCCGGGCAAAAGGGATAGTGATTGATTCGGTCGGGGCAGGAGAGAAGGAAACAAAACAGGGCTAGTGAATTTTGGCTGGGATCGGGCAGCAAAACTGGTAGGAGGATCAGGTCAAGTTGCTAAAGTTGAAGGACGAGCGTAGGAAGGGCAAAGGAGATCATGGCTAGGGTCAGGTCTTTTGAGAGTGGCAACCAGAGAGCGACAGAGGGATCGGACTGGCTTGTGTGTGTTTGTGGGCTGGGGACGGAACGGAGGGGTTGTGTGCCCCGCTAAAATCGCAGGTCAAATAGAAGATGGGCCGAAGATGGGAAGCTGAGTCCCATGCGAGAGACCAATGGCTACTAATTGAGGTCGAATCACATGAACAGAGTAGGAAGGCTTTGATCGACCTCTATGCTTGCTTTGGCAAAGAGAAATTGAGAGGGAGAATGAGAGCTCTGACCTTCAATTGTTGTCTGCGTGAGAGTCGAGTAGGGGGAGATGAGCGGTTCGTCTAGGGTTTGTAGTGTCGTGTGAGGGAGTTACGTGAGCAGGGCATTTTCTTGCATAAGGTTGTGTCGTTTGGGAGCGAACGTGCATGGGGCTATGAGGTGATTAGTGGTCAATAGGCTATTGTAGTGTTCACCAATAACTTGGGTTATCAAGCATTTAGCTCCCCGCCCACATACAACACTAAGGTGCCATTGTTTCTTCATATAAGAGAATGAGACAACACGGAAGTCGCTTCTAATTATTTGTTAAAGAGGAACTCTCTATTTTTAAACTATGGAATAAGTAAAGTGATTGTTAATTGTCATAGAATTACTTGTGTATACTAGATGTATGAATATTTTTGTTCCTATATACAAGTGTTTGTGAATATACGCTAAAGGTGTCATTGTTTCTCTATATGGAGAATGAGACACTACGTAAGTCACTTCTAATTATTTGATGAAGAGGTACTCCCTATTTTTAAACAATGGAAGAAGTAGAAGCTCTTGTTAATTGTGATAGAATTACTTGTGTATGCTAAATGCATAAATATTTTTGTGCCTATATACAAGCGTCTGTGACATACAACTATATATATATATATATATATATATATATATATATATATATATATATATATATATATATATATATATATATATATATATATATATATATATATATGTGTGTGTGTGTGCGCGCGCGCGCGCGTGTGTGTGCGCGCGTGTGTGTGTAAAAGTAAATGTCAACTAACATGTAATAAACCATAGATCTTAAACAATATAACACAAGCTTTACATGATAATAACATATACAATATATTCTACATGTAAACAATAATATAATATATATTGCAGCATTATATACTAAATAAGTTTTGTAAAGCATTCATAAGTGTGGGCTTTAAAAGGCTCATGCACTGGATATATTTTCTATTAGCACTTTTCGAATTTCAAAGAGAGTATTGTGGGTTTTCAGAGAAAGATTGTTTTAAAGTTGCTCGGAGACTTTCCTCAGTTGCTTGGCTAAAATCTAAGGGAATTAAGCTTTCACATCAACAAAAGAGCCAATTACATCTCCACTTGAAGGTAGAGAACACTTATAAATATCAGTAAAGTTATAAGTTGGAAATCACCACCTTTGAATTGGAAGGGGTGAATTAATGGCCAACTAGATTACAATCTCATAAATGCTTCAACTTTCTTAAAAAAATTTCCTTTGGAACTTGATTGATTGAGGTCTATTTTGTTGTTGGCTAAAGAAAAACAATTCTTCGACATGAATCCCACTTTGCAGACATAGGATTCCATTACCCTTAAGTTACATTGTAGTTAACCAGGTTTCTCCTAAGGTAGTGTCATGGTTTAATTAAATTTGGGTTCTTACTTCTCATGAGCACAAGCACTTATAGTTAATTACCCATCTTAATACGTAAGAAAGAACTTTCGATTAAAGACGAATAATTTTGTGGTGTTTTAAACTCTATTATGGGGGGAAATGGAGGTAGACCTGATCAAGATCTCATATTTATGTCGTTCATGGTATATCATAGGTTTCAGTCTACCAACACTAGCAATTATTGACCGTAATATTCAAGAAATCTGATTAGCATCCATGGGTTGTCTCCTCCTAGGGATTCCGAGTAAACTGAAGTGATTAGACGTAGATTGATTTGGTTTAGGTTTAAAAAAGGTGATTTGGTGTTTACATCTATTAGAATACCCAAAAGTTAATTTAATTTGTGATTATAGCTTAATTTAGGAGTTACCCATATGTTTAAATTGAATCGGGTCTTACAGCTTAAGTAGCCGAGCATTTGAATTTGGGTCGGGAATTACGACTTTCATTGAAAGTAGCCCGTAAAGCAGATCTTTTGGCTTTTATTAGAAGTAGTCAATTAGTAGGTCTTACAACCTAGCCCATTCATAACTTGACTTCATATTTTGTTTCATCCTTCTTCCACAAAAAATATACTTCTTCTTACATAATAAAAAAATAAGGGTTCATCCATGAAAGTAAAAAATGTGATTCTTCTTAAGAAATTCAAAAAAATAAGTTTTTGGATTTCACACGCACCTTTAGAAATCCTGATTGATTTTGAGAAAACCAAAAATTAGAGAAACTCGAGTCCCATCAGATGAGCTTCAAATTGACACAAAAATCCTAAAAACAAAATAAAGTGCAAACCTACTATGAAAACTCCAACCATGAAAGAATGTTAGGACTTCAAGGATATCAATTTTTTTTGTCTTTCCTTTTTATATCAATCACTCTACCTCTTATCAATGCATAAATTTTCTTAAATTCCACTTTCAAAACATGAGACATTGCTGTTCACCCCTTCAATCTCAAGCTGCCATCTATTTTTGAAGCTGAAGCATAAAAATATGTAAGAAGAATGTTGCTTGAATCCCAATATACAAACTTTATTTTTGGACCAGATACGTGCTTCTCTGACTTGTTAATGAGAAGTAGGATTCAATTTTAATGTGCAGATTTTATATCATTTTGGTAAACTGTTCTCCACGTCATATACTTGCAAAACAATAAAGATCAAGTTATTGGTCCTGAATTCAGTCAATCTCTGCATCTAGCATTTCAATTTGAATCAGATGTCTTTGCAGACTACGTAAGTTCCAGAGGACAACTTAACAATGAGTTTATATAAACTGCGGGGATTTTGATGCAGGGAAAATAGGAAGCTAAAGATGACTATCAAAAATATCCTCCAAATTGATGTAGAAAGATGCCAAAATATTCAAGAATTCATCCTCCATTGGGAAATAAATATCATGCCTTATTAGTTAAGAAGTTAATTCATTCTTTCTTTTTTTAATAGATGGCTTCCTTTAGTTTTAAGAAAATTTCTGCCAAAATAGATGAATAGTGGATTTCAAGCACTCAGACTTTTTTGTAATTCATGAATGAATTTTGGCAGAAGATAAAATGCAGGGATTTTATTCCTTTGATTCCAACAGAGCTATGTGCAAATCTAGGAAATATAGCTCTTTACTAAACCAAATTACCCCTCTCATCTGCATTGTTCAATATCACTCTTGATACATAAAGTTTGAGAACATTCATAAGGGACAAACAATAAAATATTGTTGTAGAAAAAGAAAATGCATGTTTAATTGATAGAAATATACGAAGTAATGCCTAGTTGATGCATTCAAAACCATGTTAACCATGAAGTTTTCACAGAAAAATAATACTCAAGGGCAATGGGACACATTTGTCAGCATATTCAGAGGAAAATTCCTTTCTTAAAATACATGGAAAATGTAATAGGTAAATGGTTGTTTAGCTATTTGCAAAACATATAAAGTAGATGTTTTAAAGATCAAAGTTTCTTCTTTCAAAGTTTATATCAACCTATACGGTAAAATGTTCTTTAATTACCTTCTTCAGAAAAGCTGCTAGTTTTTTCACCTCCTCCTTCTCAAGAAATAACTCTCCCTCTGTTTGGGAGAGCTGAACTGCTAGAGCTTCAACCTATAACAAGCAAAAGACAGATTTACCATATGCATATACCACATAAGAAATGATAGACACAAACTAATAAGTGTTCATCATCATAGAAGTTAGCAGTTTGGTAATGAATGATCACAGCAACTTCCTGAAATTAGATGAAACTGCTCTTCATGATTTGGAGAAATGGTCACATTGAATGAAGTCATAGAAGTTGTAATTCGAACTTCAAAATGCTTAAAAAATGTCATTGGCGTACAAAGAATTGTACACATCCATAGGTCAATGAACAGTGATCGAGTTGGTTCATACGTGATCTAATATGAAGTTGGACCAAAAGCATAATCAATTTTCTCAAGCATGCAGGAAAGATGAAAACAATTTCATGCCTTTGGAAATTGCATAGTGTAATGCCAGAATAACGGGCATTGGATTTTCATGGCAGAAGAAATGGATTACTGATTATGTCAATCGTTCAGCTATGCGAAGATTGGAGCTCCCAAAAATATATATATTTCCATGAATTAAAGGAAACTCTTTTTCAAAATTCAAAGAAATGGTCACATTGAATGAATTCAAGCAAGCTGCAACGAGAACTTAAAAATGCTAAAAAATGATTCAGAAGTCGATGAATAATGATCAAGTTTTTCAAAGTGACAGCCAGTATGACAAAGGGCCCAGAGCATAATCAATTTTCTCAAAGGATAAGCACGGAAGAAAAGATGGAAATAATTTCATGCGTTGGAAATTACAAAATGTAATGGCGGAATAACAGGAATTGGATTTGCAAGGCAGAAAAAATTCGATTATGAAAATCATTCAGTTGTGTAAACATCGGTGCTGACACTTCACAACCCAAAAAAGTTCTTTCGACGGATTAATATATAACAGTAGGATCCTATTACAATTGAGTAACAAATAGAACACAAAATCAAATAAACAATGTCCTATTGAACATAGAGAAATCAAACTTTTCATCAATATACAACTTATTATGGCCAAACAATTTACCACTTTACACTAAACTAGAAGTTAGATTCAGTCCACTCATAGAAACAGTATATACTAACAACTTGAAAATAAATTTTAAAGAAACCCTAGGCAGCATCTTCTTCCTGGCCTATGGGTAGCACAGGGCATCCTCTTGCCTTCCAATCGTCAAGGATATAGAGCAACAGCCCTAGCTCATCTTTCCTACTCATGGTGGCCATCTTCTACCCATAACATTGGCAAATTAGGACATTGGCGAAAAATCTGGCCATGGTTCTAGCCTCCTTTACTGTAACCCCCCATAGGGATCACCATCAATGGATCTATTGACGCCGGCTAATCCCCCAACCGTTGGTGTCAAGGTGATACCAACTGCTTGTGGTGACCCTATATTTGATGCAGTTAAGTTCCTCACACTCTCTCTAGTGCTTCTAAAGATGTTGGCTTTGCCTTCACCCGTAGAAAATCTTTTGTGCAGGTGGTGCAGAAACAGGCTATATCATCTTTCACTTGCCCTGAGAAATAATAAAAGTAGATGTACCTTAAAAAGAAAATGATTAAATTGCTTGAATCTCCTAGCAAGCAAAATAGGAGCTTGCCTATTTGTCAGTGAAGCATTCCTTTGTTAGTAAATTCGTGTATGTCGTCTCAATCGTATGATTATCAAAGATTCTTAAAGAATCACAATTTGAATGGGGATTTTATTTTAATATATCATTATTTTAACTCAAGTTATGTTCTCATCATACTCTTGATTATAGTCAATTACTATTATGTTTTCCTGCATATCCATCCTCATAACAGGTTTCCCTATCAAATATTAAAACAATCAGCCAATATTTAACTTAACCAACAAATCCCTATTGTACAGATTTGGATCGCATTTTCCCATCGCATCATGCATATCTTTGACAAAGAAATTCTATTTCTTTATGCGCTATTTTTGTCAACAAATTGTGTATAGATGTTCCAATGACACACTTGACCTATTCAATGGCGTGGGAGTTGATGAAAAATAATATTTTTGAGATTTTGAAGATAATATGTATTTGTATGTAGGGAAAGTCATTGGAAAAAAAAATGATCTTTATAAGGGTATCATTCTAAGGCAAGCTATGTTTTTCTATTGTAGAAAAGTTGCTTCAATCTCAAATGTATTGAATGTTCAAATGCAAGTTGATCCTAATGGTTTTTCTCCTGATAAGGAGACCCCTTCCTCTTGAACAATTATTACGTCCTCTGACCGGACGTAGAGCTACGTTCGGCCGCCAATAACATGTCGCCACGTGCTCTTACTCTTTACCGCGCGGCCCGACGACTTGACCCGGAGCGGAACCCGGGAATGCTATGTTCGCGATTTTCTCGGTATTTGCTCGGTATTTGCTAGGTATTGCTTTGCAAAAATGAGAAATACCGCTCTGTGAAGACCAATACCATGCAAATACCGAGTTGTACCGAGTTTTTTTACAACTCGGTACAACTCAGTATTTGCTCAGGATTTGCTCGGTATTGCTAGGGATTTGCTCGGTATTGCTAGGTATTTGCTCGGTATTGCTAGAAAAAACTCGGTACAACTCGGTATTTGCTCGGTATTGCTAGGTATTTGCTCGGTATTGCTAGGGATTTGCTCGGTATTGCTAGGTATTTGCTCGGTATTGCTAGAAAAAACTAGGTACAACTTGGTATTTGCTCGGTATTGCTATTTGAAATATATCCAAAAGGTGATGGGATGTTGTTCGGCTCGTCAAAGATTTAAAAAAATGCACGTGCGAGAACCCAAAAAACAACGGGTCGGGTCGGCGACTTTTCTTCATGCTACGTGGCGCTAAAATATTAGTGGCCGAACGTAGAGGAGCGTACGTTCACCGGACCGAATAAAAGTTCCTTCCTCTTTCCCTCCAAGGGATCTCTTAACAAAAAGGCTCCATTTGGAGTCATCTATCCTTAACCCTCTACTTTCTCATATTATTGAATATCCCATCATGTAAATGAAAGTATTAGCAATTCCCTGTTCAGATGCAACCCCTAACAATACAAGTAATTATTTGAATCATTATTTTGTACATATTGTACGAGTAACTATAGAAACAAATTTAGATCCTCTTCTAAAATTTAACATAACAAATGGTGATGTGCCTCTTCAGAATGAAGATTTCCTTTTACCTCATTATCACAAGTAGCTTTAAATGGGTAAAAAGAAAGAACTTAAAAATTCTGTGATATATGAGGTATTTTACTCAAAAATTTATCAAATATGATCAATTAGAAATGGGTGACCGATTATGGTTAACTGATGCCCAGGTCTAGAGTCTTCATTGGTTTTATCTTAATACTTTAGTTTATCTTTTTTGGGCCTTTTGGCCCTTCAGCATTGATGGAGTGTCTTATCTTGTAATTAGATTTAAGTAATAATATTTCATCGTTAGATAAAAGAAATTAAAAAAAAAAAACTAACGTGAGGCCTACAACCAAAAAAATAGACTATAATTTTTCAGCTACTTCAAATCCTCAAGTTTATGCTAAAAAGACTTCAAGTGAGGGAATTGTGGTCAGCATGTATAGGTTGATGTAATGTATTTTATAAATGGTTAATTGGTTGAAAGTCTCAATTAAAAATGAAAAACTAATGCGAAATACACCATCTAAGATAATATCCATATAAAACATAAACAACAACTTATTTCAAAAGAATCATCTAAATGAGGCATCAAAATAAAGAAATTATGCATGAAATAAACGGATTGAAAAAAACTAAAGAACAAACCATAGAGATAGCCTCATCCACATCATCCTTGTTTCGACCCACTACACGGTCTCTTAGTATTCCCAGCATATCTCTGAGTTTCTTCAAAAGGACATGCTTGTCAAGTGAAGCAACATCTCTTAACCGAGTCTGAAATAAAAAGTAACAATTTGGTTATAGGCCATTTGAAGATTTCACAACCCCAAAAAAGAAAAAGGCTTTTTGGAAAAATACAGGATAAATATAATGATCATAATTTCCATTCTTTATGTCATTTAAAATCATACCTAGCCTATCAAATTATCTGACAAATGTGAGCATGAAGAAAAGAACCAACATTTGTTTTTATTAAGATACTAAGCAACAATCTAAGCTATTCATTGTTTGCAACAGGGAATCAAGGAAAGGTGGAGGAAACATGAGTTCTGCAAATAGACTTAAGAGAATATATGGTATATAAACCATACATCTGACTCGTAGTAGCGGAATTCAAGATCCGATATCTACAGACTACAGAAGAATGGCTTAGATAAAACTAGCAATAGATAACAAAGAGTAAAAGATGAAAGTAAATCGAAGGAGAAACCTCGTTAGACAACTTGGCAGCTGTTAAACAATGCATTTAAATCATGGAAGCAGAATTCAAGATCGAATATCTACATACCAGAAAAATGACTTGCGTATAACTAACAATAGCAAAGACAAAGGAAATCAAAGGAACAACCTCATTAGACAATTTGGCAGCTGTTGCTAGACCCTTCTCAAATCTTGTGGCAAGGTCACGAACAGAAAGACGCTGCTGCTGCTCTAGCAGTTGGGCCGTCTCCTTGGCAACAATCTCCTTGAGTGAGGGCATTTTGGGATCCTCTTTGGGCTCGATAAGAACATTATTAGGTCCAATTGTATACTTGGGAAACCTAGTTGAGGCAAAGTTTACACCTGATGAGACTGACCGAACTGCCTCCTTTTGCATCACACTTCCAAGAGAACGAGCTGCCCTCGTCATTGAACCAAATTTTAAACTACACCTGCAGGGAGAATAAGAAATTTTGAAAATTATAAGAATTTAGATTACCCCAAAAGAAAAAAAAAAGTAAGGGGAAAGGAAATGGGGGCACAGGAACAAACAAATATAAGAAAAATTAACATGAAGAAAACAAATATTCTAATCAGAATAAACACGAGATCAGAAAACAAGCAAAAAAAAAAAGAACAGAAATATTACAAAAAGAATACAAATGCCACAAACAAAATTTCACAAAGGAAACTCACTACCAGTCCAAGTAACGTCCATGAAGCTACATTTTAGCAGAAAATAATAATATTAACAAGTATACAATTTCTACGTTTTTTCATAAACAAGATCAACAAGGAAAACAGTCATACACCTCAAAAACTGAACCTTTGCACAACATCTTCCCTTCAAATGACACAAATCACATAATTCCATGAAAAATTCACAAATATATCCAATCCCCCGACATAAAACTCGAAACCCTTGCTTCAGCTCCACAAAACACAGAAACCCCTACTCCACTAAAACCAAAATGCCTTGCACAAAACCCTCCCTCTCAACGCATCGGCAAGTAAAACAAGCATACCAGTTCAATCAGATGTCCGACGAACCAATCCGGCAGCTCTGATTCCCCCAAAAAACAAACACTCTATCTACGTCCCTCAGATCGGTTCTTCACCTCTGGAAAAAGCAGATGTGAATGATTTTATTCAAATAAACAATGCGGGAGATTAAACAAACCGGGAAAAAAGGGAAGAAATTTAGTTACCTTCCTTTAAAAATCCTTCACATATCCTCACTTTCCTTACCGATCGACTGGACCGCGGTGTCGAGGGAGAAATTCCAGTCCCGCGACAGCTGAATGAGTGAAGCTTCGGCTCCCAAATTTGATCAAACCACTCCCCTAAAAGCCGCTTTTGGGCACTGGCACGACAGCACTGGGCCCTTGAGCTTTATTGCTTTGGTAATGGAGTGGGAATCGTGGACGAATGACCAGACAGTTTGAATAAATTACAAGCAGTACTCTAACGGGTCGTCGTTGTCGAATCCGTTATCAAGCTGTCTGTCAGTAGCAACAGCCGTCAAAGGGATTTCATTTGGATCGGGTATAAATTCCATCCCGTCAACGAAATCCGTTTTATATTTGTTTTATTATTATTATTTTCATAATGGTCAATAAATATTAAAATATTTAAATCCTTTCAATATAAAAATGAAAATAGTATTTTCTATTTAAAAAAAAATGTATTATTGTTACACAAAATTAAAAAAAAAATTAATATTGGCATTCTTATTTCAAAACATATAATTATTGTATAATTTTCTGAAAAAAAATTAATTAAAAATAAAAAAATAAGAGAAGGGACCAATGCCCCTATTATGTGGGCCCGTGAGTAACTCAGCTACACTATGGGCAACTTGTTACTCATAAATAAAAGAATTGTGATCCTAATGCTAATTCTTGAAAATAATTCATTGCTTCCTAAAAAAAAATACTAAAAGTGTCATGTGATTGCATTATAATCAATTATTTTTATGTCAACATAGTTGTAACAATAAAATAAATATTTTTTAGATTATTAATGAAATTGTATAGAAAATAGATTAAACAAGTAAGATTATTGATCCAAACATGAGAATAAAAAATTTTGATGATTAATTTTAGTACCATCGAAATTCTAATTTTAACAAATTTATAACAGAAATAAATATGTCACTAAAACATTCCTAATGGTACTTATAGTTTCTTGGTCCGTATCAAAATTATCTCAAGTTAAGTACTCAAGAATTGTTAGAAACTCATGACGCTATTTGGCAGACTAAATAATATTCTAATAGAAACTCATGACACTATGATAACGAATGCTTCTAATAAAGAAGGGCACTTCTACTAGAGGAATCCAACTAGCCTAATATCACTTTATTTAAATATCATTAAGATACTTAAATTTCTAATGAATAGTTTATAATTAGAGAGTCAACATTTACCATTGATGGAATTTTTGGGGATCTTGGCGAAAAATAACCAAAATGACACTCCAAGAATTTATAAACATACCCATATTATTCACATAAAGTGTGATATCCTGTTGGCTTAAGAAAAACGGCACGAATGCACGAATCCCGCTTTGCAGCCGTAGGATTCCACTTCCCTTAAGTCAGATTGAAATTAACCAGATTTTCCCTGAGGGTAGTGTCAGGGTTTATAGATCTGGGGTTCTTACTTCCTATGAGCGCAAGCACTCATAGTTAATTACCCCTCTTACTATGTAAGAGAGAACACTCGATTAAGGATGAATATACTTTAGGTAATTTAGTCTCAATGGTGGGAAGATGGAGGTAAACCCGATCAAGATCCCATGGTTCCATCGTCCCGGGTATACCATAGATTTCAGTCTACCAACACTAACAATCATTGACCTTAGTGTCCAGGGAATCTGATTAGCAGCCATGGGTTGCCTCCTCTCAGGGATCCCGAGTAGACTGAAGTGGTTAGATGTTGATTTTAGTTTTAATTTAATTTGAGTTGGGGCTTACTACTTCCTTAGAAGTTGCCCGTTAATTTATTTAGTTTGGGGCTTACGGCTCCAATTAGGAGTTGCCCGGAGATTTATTTTTGATTTGGGGCTTACGACTTTCGTATAAAGTAGCCCAAGATTTTTTATCTAAATTGGGACTTATGGCTTTCATAGAAAGTATCCCGAAGGTGGGCCTTACAACCTAACCCTATAGGCTAGGATGCCCGTAGGTTTGAATTAGATTATTTAGGTTTTAGGTTCATTACAATTTATTTAGTAATTTTCATAAAACATTGGGGCTTACGACTTCAATTAGAAGTTGCCCAAAAATTTTATTTGGAATGGGGCTTACTACTCTTTTTATGAGTTGCCCAAAGATAGTTTGTTTAGTTTGGGGCTTACGGCTCCAATTAGGAGTTGCCCGAAGAATTTTAGTTGGATAGGTCTTATGGCTTCATTAGAAGTTTCCTAACAGTGGGTCTTACAACCTTGCCCTGTAAGCTAAGTGGCCCGAGTTGTGGGTCTTACAACCAAGTCCTATAGACTAGGATGCCCAAATGAGGGGTCTAGGTTTGTATTATCACCTAAACACTTCCCTCAGATGTCGGACTTACGGCTTCTATTAGAAGTGGCCGGGAGTTTTAATTGGGGTTTAGGAGTTAGGTAAATTTTACCTAAAACTTCCCCCTAAGGTTGGGCTTATTGCTATCCTACGAAAGTTACCGGGTAGCGGGTCTTACAACAAAGTCCTTATAAACAAGGCTGCCCATGCGAGGTTGAAATTTGATTGTTTGGAGATTTGTTATTTTTAGAGAAATTTAAAGGGTTGTAAATTGGTTTTAGTTCGTGGTTATGGCACCTTGGGTTTTGACACTGCGATAGTGTTTTAGTTGTTCTGTGCTTGTAGCCTTTTTCATACTACAACAGTTCAGTACTCTTCATGTTTTCAGCACTGTTGCTCTACTAGTTTTTCGTACTTGGCATTTCTTGCTTTTCAATACTCTATACTACCTGCAGTAGCTTAGATTTTATCAACATTCATTTGATTTATTTATGATATACTGACTTTTCATTTACTTGTTTGCAGGTGTTCGTAGTCAGTAGCTTCAGCAGTTCAGGAGATAGAGTCCATAAGTAGCCATAGAAGTTTGTACATGAGGGCTTTGGAGAGCAGTTTGTAGAGTTCAAATTGAGAGTTTTGGAGAGTTTACAATCAATGTTGTATATATCATTTAGTGGAAACTTATCTTCCCCCCTTTCATTTTATTTAAGGCATTTTTATTTTATGATTTTCTCATTTGATTAATCAAATAATCAATCAATAAACCAATTCTAAATTTCATTGCTCTCAAAAAATAAATAAATAAATAACTCTCGGGTTTTAAAACTTTAAGAATTTAAAATTCTCTCAATTTTGAAATGCTCTTATATATTTAAAATTCTTTGTTATCTCACTAACTAGAAGGAGAGGTGATGAGTTGAAGATCAGAGATCTCAAATGTTTCAAAGAGAAATAATATTTAAAATATCAAAACAATTCAAAGTCTTCCACTTAATATTACTTGCGTTAGAATATTTAAAGAGAGGTCTCATTTAGAGACAATTAAGATAGTTTCATTTAAAGTCCTTCGAGTTATCTCAGTAATAAAATTTTTTTGGGCTAAGATGATAGCCAACAAATTATCATTTATGCTGACAACACTTGGGAGAGTAATGACTGTTTGTAAGTTCTCCACTTCCGCGCATTTGATGATATAGGAGACTTTGAAGATCTCAATTAATCAATCATTCTAATTAATTTTAATCAAATTAATTTTATTAAATCTTAATTAACTGAATTAGTTAATTAATACTTAAATTTTAATTTTGATATTTTTAGTTAATTTAATATTCAAATTAGATTTCCCTTTGAATTTTAAGAAAATTTTGACAGCCTGCCGGCGTCTCCTCCCCATCGAGGGAGAAATCGGGACGGCATTGCCGTAATTCTTCCTACCCGAACCTAAGGTCGACGGCGTAGGGTCTTTAATTTCAAACCATCTCACTAGGATCTAAGATCAACTGCGTGAGATCTTCAAATTGTAAAACCATCCGCCCAGATCTAAGATCGATGGCGCGGGTCTTCAATTTTAAAACCATCTGCCCGGATTAAAAATCAACAGCGCAGGTCTTCAATTTCAAACCATCCCGGTCGGACCTAAGGTACGACGGCCGGGGTCTTCGACATTTGTTTACAAAATTTTTTATCTCTCCATCTCTTCTTTCTTTCTTTTTTTTTATATAACATTATATAATATAATATAATATATAATATATGTATATGTATTATTATATAACTGTATATTATAATACATATTATAAATATATATTATAATATATATAATATAATAAAAAGAGGGAGAGACACGAGTTGAAGCCTGATCGGGTAGAGCCGAAGGCGGAAGTCACGCACATGGGAGAGGCGGGAGTTGGCGTCGGCGTGCAGGTCGTCGGCGTCGGCGTGCAAGTCGTCGGCGGAGGCAGGTCGACCGGCGGGTCTGTCACGACTCAACCCGACCGGGACGGATCCCGCTCGCATCAGGTCGTGGCCAAACTTGAGCTGACTGAACTGATTCCAGGATCTGGCTTTGGAATTTGTTTCAGAACTTTCTTCCAAATATTTACACACAGAAACAGACACACATAGCTACTATAAACATCAAAATACAACGAAACCGATCATCTATCTTTTCTTTCATCAAAAGAATATATACAAATACAGCTCATAGCTTTCAAACAGAAAGAAAAATAGAACAGAAAAGCCATGACTGTACAAAAATCAAAAGTACAAAATACCTATAACAGATCAGACTCTGAACTCCTACTCCAAGACTTCCTTCCCTTTCCCAGAACCTGAAAACCACGCAGAAAATAAGGATGAGCTACAACAGCTCAACAAGACATCAAACCTCCAATCAAAATCCTCAGAATCCACAACAAACACATCAGACAGAAATCCGTACAAAAATCTGAATACAGAACTGACAGAGCAGAACAGATTAAATATCAAATCAGAACTGAATCATATATCAAATCAGAACAGATAGAATCGTACGGAAATCAGAATCAGATCATATCAGAACAGGACAGAATCGTACAGATCAGATCAAATCAGAACAGATCAGAATCGTATCAGAATCATAAATCATATCAAATCAAAACAAATATTTCAGAATAGATTCCCTAACTCTGATAGAATCTCAACGGATTCTGGCCCCTTATGCCTTCCTTCACAGACACTGACAGAATCTCTCGGATTCTGGCCCCTTATGCCTCCCTTTGTTCTCATGGCACCAGAACATATGTGCTTATAGCACCAGAACAGAACTTATCATCGGATCCGAAACTTGTTTTCAGAAACAGATTTCAGAGCTCATTTCAGATTTTCCCTGACACAAACAGGAACTCACAGGATCCTGACCCCTTATAACTCCCTTTTCATATCACACAATCATATCATATCATTTCAGAACAAATCCGGACAATTTCAGAAATCGTACGAAAATCCGGCGGCACAACGGCAGTATACGGAATTTACACAAAATTCACCAAATCAGAATTTTACCAAATTATCACATAACATTCACAACAACATTATAAGACTTTTATTCTACTGCCCAGACAATTTTAGACATCATCAAAAATTACAGTCAAAAGAAAACACCGCTGAATCAAAACTACCAGGTCAAAATTCTTCAGAAAATAATCAAAATGTGCGCACTCGGCACCTAAAAAACATACCAAAAGTTACGCGATAAAAACTGAACTAATCGGAAAATACGGATGAAATTCGCTAACGAAAACGAAATTCGGACAGAAAAATCGTTCAAACTTCACCGTTCTGAAAATTGAGAAAGGCGGAATGTGCCTTACCTTGCGTACACCACTTTCTTGAACTGTCTCGTCGGACAAAAACGGCCCGACGTCGCCCAAAATCAACTTTTGCACTTTAGACCTCGACCTTCTCTCTCCTCAAATGATTTTTATAAAATATCTGATTTTTCTCTCTCTTCAAAACGACTGATTTCAGCTAAATAATGCTCTGATCGGCTCGGCCGATCGCACGATCGTCTTGGACGATCTGACCAATTTCACATCGGCCTGGGGCGATTTCTTAGGATGATAATTAATTTTCTTGGACGATAAAAACCCCTACTCTCTGACTTGTGCCATGCTCTAATCGTCCCGGGACGATCCCAGATCGGCCCGGACGATGCCTACAGGAAAACTTTCCTGCAACTTCTGTACATAATCTGGAAAAAAATTTGAACTAATCGTCCCAGGACGATCCACAATCGGCCCGGACGATATGAGCAAAACTACTGTTACAGGGTCAGTCACGTCGGAGGCAAATGTGAGTAGAGGCAAGGCTTGGTCTCGTGGATTTGGGTGAATGAGCGGTAGAGGGAGGCGGAGGCGAAGTCGAACGGGAAGGGTGAAGCCGAAGGAGTGACGCGTGCAATCTCTGTACCCCTTGCGAAGCAATGGAGTCGAACAACAACGATGAAAAGGAGAAGATGAACGACGAGCCCTAGACGCTCCTGCGAAGCAACGAATCGAACAGTGACGATCGACTCAGAGTTAGAGCGAATGAGAGAATGTTTGTGTCTTTCTTCTTTCTGAATTCCTTTCATCTTTTATTGGTTTCTTTCATCGAATGGCGGTGAGATGGGGCCGGCAGACACGGGTATGTCGGTTGTTTCCAAATTTTTGTCTATTTTATTTCATTCATCATTTTTTTGTAGTCAACAAATTGCCTCCCAACGAATTTGTTGTGTGACTTTCACACAATGGATTCTTTGTAATATCTTTGTATATTTAACATTTTTGTTCTTTAGTACTTCCTTTTCTCTTTTCTTTCAATCAATTAGATTGGTTTAAGTAGCTCGACCCTTAGGTTTGTTAGCATAGGAAATTTCAAAGTTCGGGCCTTAGGCTTATTGAACTTTGTGGATTTAGCTCAACTCTGAGGTTTATGAGCATAGGAGATTTTAAAGGTTTAAGCCCTTAGGCTTATTGAACCAATAGGTTTTAGCTCGACCTTTAGGTTTATGAGCAAATAAGATTTTAAAATTCGGCCCTTAGGCTTGTTGAACTTTGGAGATTTAACTCGACTCTTAGGTTTACGAGCGTAGAAGATTTCAAAGGTTCGGCCCTTAGGTTTATTGAACCTTTGTGAATTTAGCTCGACCCTTAAGTTTATGATCTTAGGAGATTTTCAAAGTTCGGCCCTTAGGCTTATTGAACTTTGTGGATTTTAGATCGACCCTTAGGTTTATGAGCTTAGAAAATTTCAAAGTTCGGCCCTTAGTCTTATTAAACTTTGTGGATTTAGCTCGATCCTTAGGTTTATGAGCGTAGAAGATTTCAAAGTTCGGCCCTTAGGCTTATTGAACTTCTTGGATTTTAGCTCGACCCTCAGGTTTATGAGCTTAAAAAAATTTTATAATCCCCTTATTTTTATTTGATAAAAGGGATAAAATTTCATCCTGATTTTTCAAGAAGGGATTGAATTCATCTCCTACATTGTAGGAGGTTATAAAAATTGCCTCCTATTTTTCAGGAGGGGAGTGAATTTTATTTCTCCAATTGTAGAAGAATATAAAAATTGCCTCCTGTCTTTTAGGAGGGGGGTTGAATTTATCTCCTACATTATAGGAGAAAATAAAAATTGCCTCCTATTTTTCAGGAGGAGATTATATTTCATTTTTCTTCTTATAGAGGAAATATAAAAATGGCCTCCTGTCTTTCAGGAGGGAATATAGAAGGCTTTTGTCTGGTAAGCAGATTTTCATACATAACATTCTTTTATGTATGATATTTCTTTAGATATTGACCATTTATTGGTGGCATAGGTCTTTGACCATTTAGGTCTATGAGTTGATAGGCACCTCCTTCATATATTATCTCAATGATGAATGGTCCTTCCCATATTGGATCAAATTTACCGCCAAGGCGACGGTGAGGGATTATAGGTCTTTGACGAACCAGAACAAGCTCACCTTCTTTGAAGCTTCTAGGACGAACCATTCTATCATGGGCCCTAGTCATTCTTGCTTTATAGGATTCTAGACTTTGCTGAGCCTGGAGTCGAACTTCGTCAAGGGCTTCAAGTTCTTCAAGTCGTAGAAGATCATTTTTTTCTTTAGTTAATTCGTATTGAATAGCAATACGAAGAGATGGCAACTCAACCTCGAGAGGTAATATTGCCTCGGTTCCAAAAACTAGCGAATATGGAGTGGCTTGCGTTGCAGTTTTATAAGTGGTACGATATGCCCAGAGAGCTTCTGTCAATTTATCATGCCACTCTCTCTTATTTTTAGAGAGAATTTTCTTGAGCAGTTTAACCAAAGTCTTGTTAAATGCTTCGGCCAAACCATTAGCTCTTGGGTTATATATCGATGAATAACGCCAGTTTATCTTATGGCGCTCTACAAATTAATAAATTTTAGCACTTTTAAAGGTGGTACTGTTGTCTGATATAATTCGACGAGGTATGCCAAAACGATAAACAATGTTATCTCGAAAGAATTTTATAACATTGTCCGCTTTAACTTCTCGTAAGGGAATTGCTTCAGCCCATTTTGAGAAATAGTCAGTGGCAGCTAAGATGAACCGATGTCCTAAAGAAGATGGTGGTTCTATAGGACCTATTATATCAGTACCCCAACTTTCAAATGGCCATGACGCTATTGTAGGGTGTAGCGGGTTGGGAGGTCGATGCATGATATCTCCATGCACTTGACATTGATGACACTTTTTAGCATGGTTGATGTAGTCTTAAACCATACTTGGCCAATAGTATCCCATACGTTTGATTTTGATTTTCATTTTTGGTCCAGATTGGTGTGCACCACACAATCCTTCATGTACTTCACATATAACTTTTTGGGATTCATCAGAATCCAAACATCGTAGCCACATTTGATCAAATGATCTTCGATATAATGTATCATTCACGAAAGCATATCTTAGTGCTCTTCGTGCTATTTGAGAAGCTGTGGATTTATTTTCGGGTAATCGCCCTTCTTTGAAATATCTGATGAATGGGTCTCTCCAATCATTTTCATCAGATATAGCCAAGCTCTCTCGCATTTCTTCCCCTTTATCATCTTGTATGATTGCTGGAGTTAATGCATGTCTGTTTTGAATAGTTATGAGAATTGGATCCTTATGCGGATTTGCTAGTTCTTTAGCTAGCTTTGCCAACGCATCAACTTTTTCATTTTCACTAAGTGTAATCTTTGTGAGAGTTACCTCAGAAATCTGTCGTAGGAGTTGTAGAGCATACTCATGATAAGAGATTAATTCAGGCTTATTGATTTGAAATTGCCTATTATTTGCTTGATTATGAGTTAAAAATCTCCATATATATGGAGTTTCTCTATCTTCATGCTAATTGCCAGTTCAAGTCCTGTTATTAAGGCTTCATATTCAGCTTCATTATTAGTGCGAGGCTCTATTAAGCTATAGGAATATCGAAGTATTCCTTTTTGCGGTGTAATGAATATAAGGCCAATGCCCACTTGGATTGTTGGGAATTTAGGTGGCTTGGATGGTTTTATTGATGAAGCTCCATCAAAATAGAGCTCCCATTCTTGCAAATTTTCTACTTCTTCCACTTCAAGTATTCGCTCATCTGGCAATTCTTCATTGAGTGGAGAATCTACAGGTAAAGGATGGGCTGCTAGAAAATCAGCTAGAGCCTGTCCTTTTATTGCTTTTTGTGGAATATATGTTATGTCAAATTGCATTAGCAAGACAGCCCATTTAGCTAGGCGACCCGTGAGAGTGGGTCTAGTCATTAAAAATTTTAATGGATCCACTTTAGATATTAAAGTGATTTTATGGGATAACATATAATGCAGCAGTTTTTGAGAGGCAAAGATCAATGATAGGCATTGCTTTTCAATTGATAAATATTTAGATTCTGCCCCTATTAATTGTTGGCTAATATAATAAAGGGCATTTTCTTTGCCATCTTCATTTGTTTGTGCTAGCAATGCTCCGAGTGATTCTTCAAGAGCAGCTGTATATAGGATTAGGGGTTTCCCTGGGATTGGTGCAGCAAGGATTGGAGGATTCAATAGATATTGTTTTATACTATTAAATGCCTCCTGACAAGCATCGTCCCACACGAAAGGAGCATCTTTCTTCATCAATCGTGAAAAGGGTTGGCATCTACCAAAGAGATTAGATATAAATCTTCTAATATATGCCAATCTTCCTTGTAATGAACGAAGTTGTCTTAGAGTTTTTGGAGGTGGCATTTCCACTATTGCTTGAATTTTATCAGGATCAATTTCAATCCCTCTATGGCGTACAATAAATCCTAGAAATTTACCGGATGACACACCAAAAGAGCATTTAAGCGGATTCATTTTTAAATTAAATTTGCGAATCCTTTTGAATACAATTTTGAGATCATTTACATGTTCATGTTGATCTTTGCTTTTTACAACCAAATCATCCACATAACATTCTACATGCTACATGCTTATGGATAAGATCATCAAAGATTCGAGTCATCACTCTTTGGTAAGTAGCTCCAGCATTCGTCAAACTGAATGGCATTACTTTGAAGCAATATATACCAATGGGAGTTTGAAATGAGGTATATTTTTCATCATCCGGATCCATTTTGATTTGATTATAACCCGTTGATCCATCCATGAATGAGAACATGTCATGATTCGAAGTGTTATCGACCATAAGTTTTGCATTGGGCAATGGGAAATCATCGTTTGGGCATGCTTTGTTCAAATCTCAGTAGTCTATATAGACACGAATTTGACCATTCTTCTTCTTCACTGGAAGGATATTAGCGATCCAGTTAGCATACTTCTCTTCTCGAATAAAACCAGCTTCAATAAGCTTCTTGGTTTCAACAATGACTTGTTCTTTAATTTCAAGTCGCATTCGCCTGGGTGCTTGCTTAACAGGAGGTATCTTTGTATCAATGGAGAGTTTATGCACTGCCACCTTTGGTGATAAACCAGGCATTTCAGTGTAGTTCCATGCGAAACCATCTTTATATTCGAGAAGTAATATTCTTAGCTCCTCTACCTTGTTTTGCGAGAGATCAGAGCTGATAAATGTAGGTTTTGGATCTTCTTTAGTACCCAAGTTTATTTCTTTGAGCTCATCTACAGTAGCTTGTCCACCTTCTTCGAATTCTTTTGGAGCTTCTTTTAGATCCACTATCAGATCTTCAATTTGATTTTCAGACTCTGACAGTCTCTCCTCCTTATCTGTAACATTGTAGGAGGTTGCATATATAAGACGTGGATGTTGAGGGCACTCCAGATAATGATAGGATGATGCTCGTGTAAGGTGTGAATGTCGAGCATATCCAAGACCCCATGTTGTAGATAAGCCATGACCAACAGGTCTTTGTGCATGCTCATTGTGCTAGAGTTCTCTGAAATAACGAGCTCGTTTGTTTGTTTGCAGGAAAAATATTCTTCTTTCTATCAGCTTTCTCATAATGGGTGAAGGATATTGAGGAATGATTATCCACATATCTTCATAATCCCATTCATTTTCATTTTCTACTCCATGAGTAATGCGAAGCGGTATTACTCTTGATTCATAGAAAATGGATCCACGGTCATTGAGACCTCTTTTGGGAGGGACATAAAAAGTTTTTAATATTTCTATGTTTGTATTTGGCGAGGTAGTCAATGTTTTGGAATATGCCGCCGGCATAGGCACTATTTTGATGATATCTGTAGATATTTGTTCTTCAGACATCCTCATCATTGAAATTGATACTTTTTGTAATTTCTTAGATATGGAACTGGGTCCTGGGTCCCCTTCCTCCTGAGATTCTGTAGTACCCTTGGGCTGATACACAAATTCTTCTTCTCCTTCAATGGTCGGTTTACTTGAACACCGTACCTTATTTGTGTGATTAGTTTCGTAATCAAAAGGGACAGCTGATAGTTCATTCTTTCTTTTCCCTATGATCAAGGGTTTGAAAGTTGTAGAGATATCATCCTCTTCAGAATCACTACCGAGATGAGGCACTTGTTGACCTCATTTTTGTATGAGGTCACTAAGGCCCTTGCAAACTCCAGATCAACCCTAGATCCTAGGATCCACTCTAGACCTTAGGATTCTTCCTAATCAGCCTAGACCCTAGGATTCTCCTAGATCCAGACTTTAGGTTCTATTCTAGAGCTTAGGATCCTTCTAGACTTAGGACCTTAGGGTCTATTCTAGATCCTAGGATTCTTTCATATTCTAGGCCCTAAGACCTTTCGAGACTCCAAACCCTAAGGCCTATCTAGATCCCAGAACCCTTCTAGATCCTAGATCTTAGAATCCCTCTAGATTCTAGGACCAATCCAGATTCAAATCAAACCATACTTTTGATCAATTCAAATCCCAGATCAATTCAAGCTTCAGATCCATTCAAACCTTCACTCAGTCCATTGAGAATTCAAACTTCAATCTAGACTTTGATCCTACCTTTGATCTAAGCTTTGACCCCATCCAATCACTAATAATCACCACATGATTGTAAATTATTTGGATATTTCAATATTAATCATTCAAACTTGAAATCCATTCCAAATAAAAAAAAATCCAGACTCAAATTCTAAATCCTAAGGCCCTGTCCTAAAGACCCTTTTTTTAAAGATTTTTCAAACATCTCAAAACCCAGTCAAATGGCCTCTGATTCAGGGTCTATCACTTACAAAGTGATAAGACATGTCTCTAGAGGTTACCCTCCAATTTTGAGCCCATTCTGAGGCCTCTAACCCCAGAATCTGAATTAAAATCCAAAGGCTGAAAAACCTTCAAATATTTACAGCCTATGCCACTGGACCTAACCCCTTGAAGATTTTGATCTTGGAGCCCTTATCAAAGCCTCCAATCACTTCCAAACTCTTGATTTTAACCCACTGAGCAGTAAAATGCATTTTTCAGAACCATTTTTCACCCTAGTTGACTCAAAATTGACCAAAATACCCCTATGGGAGGGCTCAAATAGGGATTTCAAACCAAACGACCTCCAAATTGAAAACAAACTCCTCCTGCGAGTTTTAAATGTCAAATCAAATCTGCTCAACCCATTCCCAGGACCTGAGTCAATCTGGTTGACCAAGTCAACACAGTTGACCTAAGAGACCCTTAAGGGTCCAAATAGATGTTTTGACCCAAATGACCTCTCTAGGCCATGAAACCACTTCCATTGGTCTTGAAATGTCATTTCA
Source organism: Dendrobium nobile (assembly GCA_022539455.1). NCBI lineage: Eukaryota > Viridiplantae > Streptophyta > Magnoliopsida > Asparagales > Orchidaceae > Dendrobium > Dendrobium nobile. The sequence continues at coordinate 23,296,193 of CM039720.1, forward strand.
AATCTGTTGAGCCCAAACCCAGACCCTGGGTCAACCTGGTTGACCAAGTCAACCCAGGTTGACCAAATAGGCCTTTAAGGGTTCAAATAGGGATTTTGATCAAATGGACCTCCCCAGACCTAGGGACCACCTGCAATGGCCTCCAAATATCTTTTCAAATTTGTCCAGCCCAAACTCATCCCTTGGGTCAACCTGGTTGACCCAGTCAACTTAGGTTGACCCATTAGCTTTTAAGGGGTCTAAGTGGGTTAAATTGACCCATTTGAGCTCTTCAACCCCTATTACCTACTCAAATTAATTCTTGGATAAGACTCAAATTTTAGTTGACACTTGGTCAACTCAACCCAACTTGAGTTGACCAAGTCAACCCTCAATTCTTGGTCAAATCTTGATGGGATTTGCTCCTATTTCTCTTAGCCTTGACTTTTGACTTTTGACCCTTTACCAAACTATTCCAAATAACCCTCCATACTCCTCAAATCCTACATCATCAATTTTGACCTGGTTGACTGGTCAAACCAAGTCAACAAAGCCTTAAATCCCTCTTTGAAATGGTCAAACCCTCTCCTTTGATTTCAAACCTATTTCCTTTAGGCTTGGCAGCTTTCCCATTGACTTACCCTACTCCCCCATGCCACCTCAGCCTCCCTTGACCCGTTGACTGGTCAAAACAAGTTAAACTCAAGCCAAAGCCTTTTCAAGAAAGCATTATCACATGCTAAGCCCCTTTTCCTCCATTAGGGCTGCCTTAGGCCGACCCATTTATAGTCTAAAGCTCACTTGGAGCTCTCCTAACGAGGCTCAGGGTCTGGTTTAGCCTTAAACGACAGTGGTCCCCCCCCACTTGTCCCAAGTCCACCCAATGGAGGCAAGGCTTGTCCAGCCTTTGAGGTAGCCTTCTAGCTGTTCCAGGGACATGTGGCACCATCTGGAGAGCTCATGAATCAATCCTAGCCATCCAATCCAGCCCAGGCCGTTTGAATAGGGGAAAAGGTGACTTTTGAGGCTATTGTATCAAAGCACCTTCTCTCACTAACCCCAGCCTCCCAGAGCGATTTCTTTATTCGTTTTAGCTCCTAAAAGCCTCCTCTACCTTCCCATTACAAAATCCAAGTGGTTGCACGTCACCGGCGGCGAGTTCTCCGGCGAGTCCACCACCTAGTCCGTCCCAGGCTTATAGCGGTTGATCCAGGCGTGTTCGAGCTCAATTTCGTGCTAGGGATCTTCACTTGGACAATCTACAAGCTCATCCATCCAGAAATTTCGAAGATCCAACGGTATAATCTCTCAAAACCTTAGATCTAGCTCACATTAGATGTATTTAATTAGCTTCATGTATTGAATGTCTTAGGTAAAACGAACGTTTCCCCAATATTTGTGTTCATGTATTCTTATTGAGTTTAAAATTTCAAGTGGTTTCGTCCATCCGATCGAAAGAACGAACCAAAAAACGGATTCTAGGGCGTCATCCGTATTTCGCTGCAGATGTACGTTTTCTAGATCGTTGATCACACAATCAACGGTCTAGATCTAGCCGCTCTGCGCCTTGGTTCGCCCGTGTATTTAGTTTAGAGTTTGATCGATCGACCGGCGAGATCAGGGCCGTCCGTTTGGAACAGCGGGATCTAACCTCCGCCATTTGTTCTTCCCCCGTTGAGATCAAACAGCGGAATGCGATCTCAGCAGTTAGATCGAACCCGCGGTCAATCCAACGGCTACCGCTAGCCGCTGACGTGGTTAAGTGAAACCGCGTGAAGCGGCTCGCGGCTGACGCGTGTCCCCGCCGTCACGTGGTTTTGATCCCGCGAATCTGAGCAAGCCATCTGTCCTGCCGCGCCGCCATTTGATTAAAAAATCATTTTAAATCCTTTTTTATTAACAGAACTTCAAAAAATGATATTAAATAAAATATAGAGCCAAAAAATGAGTATAATATATCAAACTGTTCAGAATTTTGTCTAGTTTATTTTAAAAATAAAACCAAACTGTTTTGATAATTATTTTATTAGTAATTTAAGAAACACAGAAAACCATATTTTATTTTTAATTAAATATAAATAAGTTGATTTTATCTGAAATTTGGCATGAATACTTTTGAGTATATGACTGACTTTCAGAAATTTTTTATGTATTTATTGGAGCCATATTTTGATAGTTATTAAGTGTGCAAAATAGATACACTTATGGATATTTATACATCTATATGGATACATATATATATATATATATATTATTATATATTTTAAAATCTACCTTAAAATTTTATAGATTTAAATCCTTAAGTGTTTGAGAGATCTCCTTTGCAATTTTAAACATGAGTTGAGTACATGAATGGAAATAATGGGGATGATTAGTAGATAATCATTTCTTGAGTATTCACTAATCTTATCTTTAGTTAATTATGCTAATTAATCCTTGCATGTCTAGGAAACACACACCACATAGTCTAAGGCTCTCCTAGATTTAGGTGTTGAATGTGTTTATGTGTTCATGCATGCCTTATGTATTAAGTTTGAGGGTTAGTTAAAACATTGATTCAAGCCCATTAAATTAGTGACACAATTAAGGACAATAATTAAGGACTTATGTGTAGAAAACTTAGAAAAATTCCAATAATTAGGATTCACTTTCCCTTGAGTTGAAATTTTGAACATTTGAACTTAATGACATGTACAACCCTTAGAAAAATTTCCACTGGTTTTGGAAATAATTAAGGCTCTTAATCAAATTTCCTAATCTTAAACCCTTAATTAAGCCCTAAAACTTCAAAAAAATGTAATAAATCCATTTTAAATCCAAAAATTACATTTAACCCCTCTAACTGACCAGAATCAGGTTTTTAACTAAAGAAAATTAAAAGCCCCTTAATTTGACAGCAATTCTATAATTAATTTAATTTTAACTGAAAACCCATATTTAATTAATATAATTAATTAATAATAATTAAAAATCCCAAAAATTTTCCAAACACTTGGGGATCCCTCCTTAGGTCATCCCTGACCTTTGGAGGTGTTTTCAAGAGGTTGGGAACTTATTTGAAGCAAAACCATAAAAAGGGCCATTAATTAAGTAATTTCCAAAATTCACTAAAATGCTCAAAACTTCATTAATTCATAACTAAATAAAAAAAAATCCAAATTGACCAAACTCACTTTCATTCAACTCATTATAATGCCTAATATTTATTAAAAATATTAAAGTACCAAAAAACCATCAAAATCAAAAAGTCAACATTTTGGTCAACCCTAGGTCAAAACCTGGTCAAAACTTCTAAAAATCATAACTTTTGATAGAAAACTCCAAATTGAGTGTGCCACCTGTCTAACAACTCATAATTAGGTCTAGTATTTATTAAAAATCTGAAATCCTAAAGATTAACTCTAATTCTAAAAGTCAATTTTTGACCCCTTAGTTAGCATATCCGGATAACTTCCGAAATCCATTAACTCTCCCAAATTCCAGAATTTTCTTAATAGGCTAATAAAATTCTCAACTAACCTATTAAAATCAGTAACCAACTACCTTTAATATCAATCTACTCTTTTAATTCCAGCCAATTTAAATAACTTAATCAACCCCGATTACAACTGGGTAACCCAGGCCTACGAGGCTATTAGCTTAGCCCCAAGGAAGTGAAATAAACTTCATGGCCTCGGTGTGAAACAAAGGTGATAATCAATTAATTTTTAAAATATGTTTAATTAAAATTCTTAATTTATTAATATTTAAATTTTAATCTAAATCCCCTTTTAGGCCTTAACAAATTCAGAATTTTTCTAGATAATTTTAACTAATCACTCACCTTAGGATCTACCCCAGCCACACGACCTTCTACACACACTTTAGATGATGTGCTAGGACAACCAACTCTAGATCTAGGTTAGGCTAGTGTTTACTTTATTGCTGTGTGCCGGATTTTTTGTAGTTTTTTTACTACATGTTGTGGATGAAATTGCTTTGCTGTGTCTGCTTACTTTTTCTGTACTCTGTGGATGGATTGATGTGTTTGGCGATTAGATTACCCTTAGGTTAGGTATGATCTAGATGTTCACATAATTTTCTGCAGGTGGCCACGCTCATGCAGGGCAGTAAAAAGGGGGCTAAATCAATAAAAAAATATTAATTGTTATAAATACTTGCACAGGTGCTTCAGCCGCTAAAAGCCCCCAAACAAAAAGAGCGTGTCCAGTGTGTTTACTTACTTTTCTGCTAAAATATAACTGCTTGGGACTAATTGCTTTTTTATTTATTAACTGCTTAGGATAACCCTGCAGGTGAGTCTAGATTTTATTTCAAGAAAATGTAATTTGTGTAATTATTAAGTGTTGTGAAAGTCAGTTTTGAGTTGGGATATATAGGTCCAAAGCTTGGACTCCGAAGAGAAAAGGATGCCCCAAAGGGGAGTAGACCTTTTCTATTTGGAGATCCAAATTTGGGCCATACTCCTCCCTACCCAAAGGGGAAAGAGTGGCCTTCCCCTTAAAGGAAGTGCCCTCTTATCCATTTGGGTAGTCCAGTACGAAGAATCCAAGGAGCTTGAAGAAAAAGGAGCCCAAAGAAGAACAAGACTGAAGATTTGAAGATTGAGAATATCCCACTCAAAACTACTTGCGTCATTACTAGGTTTAGAATCCGGGTTGTTGTCAGTGGTGCCCGGCCACTTTACTTTCTATAAAATTCTGGTTTGTAATAAGCATGGCAACTTCGCCTATGGACATTTATTGATTAATTAATTTATATTTGATGTGTTGAATTGATTGCCTTTAGGATTGCCTGCTTTTCTTAGTTTTTTTGGTGATTGTGTGCCGCTTTTGTTTTCGCCTGGATACGTGAGGCTCGTAAGGGTGTGAAAGTTTTATACTCATAACTTTAAAAGTCTAAAATTTTAGTTAGTCTAAACAACATAGAAAGATAACGAATCTAAGGAATTAGCTGGGGATCGACCCCGGGGTCGCATGCATATTTCTGCATTATTCTTTCCTTGCTTTAGACCCTTCTCCGCCTGCGGGTAGAGTCCGGATAGTCTGATCTATGAGGACGAGGTGCCGGACCTTGGGAAGTCCAGTCTTCTAAAAAATTATTTATAAGCCTGTTTTTTAAAATTTCAAGCATATTTGATTTGAAAGTTGTCGACCAGTATGTATTGCATTAGATATAAATTAAAAGAATCAAAATTTTAATTTCATAGTCCTTAGCATTTTGCACCCAATATAAGTCAAAGGGGCCAATTAGGAGATCTCTAGATGTCGGCCCCAACTCTCTAAAACTTTAAATATAACATCCCTATCACTCTCTCATAAAAGACCGGACTCATCTCTTTTAAATCGGTTAGGTGGTTAGCTGGCTCCCCAATCCAGGCCGGGGTAAGTCCAGGTTCTGCACTGCATTAGTTAGGTTCGGACGACTGTGGTCCAGTGTCCAAAATAGATTTAGGATCCGGGACAGGTCTTTGATTATAAGACCCCAAATTTCCGGAATATAGTCCCAAATTTCTAATAAAATACTCAACTCTAATTAAAGCTTCATTTCAATCCTAAAACATAAAGCCCAATACTTAGATTAAGTTGGGATACTTCCGGATGGTTCTGGAATCTCAAAGTGTCCCCTATCTCTCCTCCTTTAACTTCGTTAATAACTACTCAATTTTGATCCATTCCCTGTTGAATTTCCAAAATTCACTTCTCTTTTTGATATCACTCCTAGAAATTCTAACAAAATTCTGCCACCATTTTAATCGGGAGTTTTCATAGGAGATTCTATCCACCTACGATATAATTAACTACGAGGGCTTGCGCTCGTAGGAGATTTGGAACCACACACACACCTGATTTTAAAATTGATTATTCCAAAAACTCATTAGGTTTCTTTGGGAGAAAGAGAATAATGATTGCCGTTATTACATTAGGAAGATTGTCATTGAATGATGTTATCCCCCTACGGGGAGATACATCCTTCTTTGATAAAACTATTGGATGTTAATTCGACAGTCATGTTCGTTAAATATCATAATCGGATGATTAGTTAAATTTCACTATGTTCTCTTGGGGATGTATGAAATTTTTCTTTAGAATCCGATCATGACATTTAAAATGTGTCATATAATTCTAGGCCTGAACACCGCTATGAAATTCTATTTTCATCCCCCGGGGTGATATAGCTTTTTTAGTGGGTCGATTCGACTTTAGAATTATAATTGAATCTTAATTTTAAAATTCCCAGAGAAAACTAATATTTTCAAAATCCATTTTCAAAATTCCACCAACAAAAAATGGCACGCCCGGTGTGACCAAATTTCTCTTCCCATCTTTAATAGTGCCAGAATTTCGTTTCATCGGTAGTTTCAACTATCATTTCTTCCGTTGGTCCCTCTACCTATTTCTTCCGTGGGTGAGTGTGGCCAACATCTAAAATAAAATAAATATTAAAAGAGAGGTTGTACCTCCAAAATTGGTTTTATCTAGATTTTCGTTCTGATTTTGACCTTCTGCCCCGGCCCAGCCTGTAAGGCAACAGTGTCAAATCAGATCCTTGGATATCCTTTTCAATCTTATGGATTTATGGTCAATGAATTTCCCATTCAACATATAAATCCTTAAAATTGAAAAGAATTCAAAAAAAAAAAAAAAACTTTTGATTTCGGACATCTCAAAGTACTTTAGTCTTAACCCCCTCACTTCCCCTTTGACCTCCAGGGGTGGGGAGGGTTAGACTATTCCTTTTACCTAGGTTCTCTCACAATTCCATAAGCCTTCGGGCAAGGGGAAACTCTGTCCGTTGTGTTTTGGGAGTCTGTGAGAAAACCCACCTTAAACCCTCCAAGATTCAAAATTTCTTCAAAAAAAAAATTTTTCCTTAAACTCTAAGTTGTCATATGTTACCCCATACGATCTCCTTGTGGGCTAACATATGTCAAATTTTTTTAGAAAACCTTTTGGCATGTACTTAGTCTTTTTACCCTACTGGCATGTGTTAAGCAATATCTTTCGTTGCTCGACATGTGTTGGAGGGTTGAGATTTTCTTACAAGCCTTAATTTAAAAAAAAAAAGAAATTATTTCTTCCGTCTCCCTTTTAAAGAAAATCTAATTTCAATCCTCTCTTTAACTTTCAAAAAATCCCAAATGGCTGGCCAATTGATTTTCTCTTTCGACCGAGAGTTGTCCTCAACTGTTAATGACCAAAGAAGCACTATCATTTTTGGAATGGGATTCAGTACTCTTGAGCTTTCCATGGATGGACACCAGATTATTAGTTTGGATGCCAGTAAGGAAATTCCCCCAGTGGTTGAGTTGATTGTGGGATCTGCACCCACCTTGCCAGTAGTTAGCGATGACCAGAAACAATCTGAGCCAGTTGTTGAGCCTCCCACTGAAGTCAAATCTATTTTTGAGGAAGGGTCTAGTTCTGGACTTAGATTCGCCACTAAGAATCAGAAGAAAAACTATTTGAGGAGACTTAGAAAGAAGATCTCTAAGGCTAAGAGAGTTGTACCCTTTAAGACCTTAGTTCAAGTAGAGCCTGAGGTTGCTGAGGAGCTACCTATTCCTGCTTCCTCTCCCCTCCTAAAGGGGAGTCGCTTCTACCCCCTTGCTTCTGCACAAGGGAAGGAGAGGGTAGCTAGGATAGCCCATTCCCCACCATGCCCGGTCAACTACTCAACTAAGAAGACTCAGAAAGAAAAACATCTTCAGAGGACAAGGACTTTAAGAAACATAATTCATACCTGTGCTGCACAGTCGGGACAAACTAAGGAGGAGTATGTAAAACAATTGAAGGGAGTGATCTCACATCGCTTCCAAAAAGAAGTGTTGAAGGAAGAAGTGTCTGAGGCAAAGAATTTGACCCCACAATTCGTCAGGAAGAATAAGAAGTATGTTAGACAGCCTGCTACTTCAGTACTGGTTGATGGATATCATTGGGTGCCACACCTTCCGTCCTCTCAGACGGAGGGTATCGTGTTGACTAGGTCCGAGAGAGGCCACCATTCTACTGGTAGACCCCCGGTACCCCCTTCTAAACTTGTGAAGTTGGCCTCAGTGATTGTTAAGCCAAAAGGGGTTGAGATCCAAAAATCTGTAGATGTTAAAGGGAAAAGACCCAAATCTCCTGAAAAGAAATATGTGCCAAAGAGAACTAAGTTGGAGAATATGCCACCACCTCCTAGAACTTCTAAGTTCATTTTGCAACTCCAACGAGTTCTAGTCAACCCTACTCCAGTTTCAGTTGACTTAATGGATGTCAAGACTAGTACCCCGGTTGTTGCAGTTGACAGTCCTACCACAGCCAGTCTAGCTCAAGATCCAATAGTCACCACCCCTATTGCCCCAGTTGATGATCCCCAAGGTCCAAGTGTCATTCCTAGGCTCCCTAGTCAGGTGTCTAAGGACCTTACCTTGCCAGATGTAGGAGCTATCACTTTACAAGCTTCTGCTTCTCCCCCTGAGGTATATGTCCCTCTCCCCGTAGAGGATGCCACTCTTCTGACTACCAGTTCTGGGATAGTCAAAGAGGATGAAATTGACCAGGATCTAGAAATGGAAGATGAACCGGTTACAAAGTCTCAACCAGATCCTAATCCAAAACTTACACAAATCATTGCCCTCCTGGATTCTGAAGAATTATTTGATATGGCTGAGTACAAAGGATACTTGCCCCTCGATCCTAAGTCAATTGGGGATAGACCAGTCGAGGAGGTGGTTCAAGAGATAAGAAACATTTTGTTGAATAAAGAGGGAATGGCCTCTTTTGATCCTGATCTGGATGATCTCCTTGGAGACGGAGATGATTATGTTGGTAGTATTCATATGGTTGAGACTAGGGGATCTAATAAAGAAGCTGAGCCCAGAAAACGTCGATCTGCTAGAGATGACGATTCACATGCTGTTGAGTCAGATTCAGATGAGTCTGTAAAGGCCAGGGATGAAGAGCACATAAAAAACTTGGAGACTCAGCTCGCAAGTATGATGTCACAAGTCAAGGAAATGCAAGAGAAGTTTGATAAGTCGCAGCAAGAGTCTCTCAAAATCCAGCAGTCAGCTCGAGAGCTCACAGAAAAGGCTAAACAGACAGAATTTAGTTCCAAACCTCTCGAGTCACCACCTGTGACCCTTCCTTGTCCAGTAGAAGCACCTCTAGTTTACCCCACAGTTTCCACCAGTCCTCCGATTCTGCCTCAGAAGGACATTAAGCAACTAATTGAGGACCAGGTAAGGGAGGCCTTAGCCCTTTCGCAAGGAACCGCGTCTATTACAAAGGATAGACCTTACCCCGAAGAATATGACTTAGTTCCTTACCCAAAGGGCTTTGTGCCACCAACTTTTAAAGTTTTCACCGGAATTGAAAATCTGAGATAGCATCTAGCCCACTTCCGAGCAAGCTGTTGCAATGCAGGAGGGTCAGATGTTCTACTATTTCGCCAATTTATAAGTAGTCTATCCGGCATTGCTTTTGAATGGTACGCCGATCTGCCCAACGGTTCAGTAAGAACCTTTAGCGAGCTAGAAAACCTCTTTCTTAAGAGATTTTCTGGGGCGCAACAACGCACCACCGTGGGCGATCTTGTGGTTGAAAAGTAAAAGCCGGGGGAGTCTCTGGTTGAGTACATCTTGAGGTGGCGAAACCTCTCGATGAAGTGTGAACCCCAGTTGCAAGAGCAACACGCTGTGGAGATTCTTTTAAAGAATATCCACGGCCCTGTTGCTTTTCTCCTGAAGGGTTTCACTATTAAAACTTTTGAAAAACTTCTTAATAAGGTTAGCAATTTGCAGGAAGAGGCTCCCAGGATGCCATTCTTACGAGAGCAGTCTGAAGATAAGAAGGGTCCTAAATTGGTGAAAACTTTTGAAAAGAAAGTTGTGGTCTCAGCGGTAGATAAAGGAAAGAGGCCAGTGGTTAGTCAGCCTAGCACTCCACCTCCACCACAGCCACCTCAGAAGCAGCCCTTTTAGATAGTTCCTCAGTATACCAGAGATCCCGCCTTCATCCCTTTTAAAGAGAGATTGGCAAAACCTTATCCATTTAAAAGGGAATCAGTTAAAAGATCTTCAAGAGCTTGTTAAAGAAACCTGATTTTCAGTTGCTAGAGGCTAGGAGACCCGAGGATGAGAGTAAGAAAGACGATCCTAAGTATTGCCCATACCATCGGATGCTTAGTCACCCACTTGAGGACTGTGTTGTGTTCAAAGATTGGCTTGAGAGGAACTACACTCAAGGTAACATTATAATTCCTAAAGAATACTTGGTCGATCCAGAAAAGGCTTCAGTTAAATCTATCTCAGGTAATCTCCCTAATTCTTCTCTTCCTATTGAAGATGGTTGGGACATTGCTTTGTCCCGGGCATTTAAAAAGTCGATTAACAAGTCTTTTCGTCTTTCTCAACAGCTGACTACGATAGCCCAGGCCCCGGTGTGGAAGGTTGACCTGGACGCTTCACAGAAGGATGTTGAGCCACTTCCCTCTCCAGTAGTCGTAGGAACTACTGAGAAAAATGTAAAAGAAAAGAAAGATGATTTTGTAGAGAGGAAGTGTGTGGATGAGAGATGTATTAAAATGACGGATGGTGATGTTAAAACCCTTTCCCCTCTTTTGTTATCTGACTTTTACTTTGCCCCATCAAAGGCAAAGGGTCAAAAGATGAATAAAAAACATCCTTCTACTTCTGTCTTGATGATTGGCCATGAATCTCAAATGCAGATTGATGACTCTCCTGTTTTAAATCAAACTCCTAATGAAATAAATCTTGATGTTAATCAAACCGACCTTCCCGAATCGACTACTCAAGAAGATGTCGAATGTGAAGCCTTATCAGAAAGTGATTTCCCCCAATTTGATTTTCAGGGAAGTCCTATCGAGATAGAGTTTTCAGATTCTGACTCTCTTTCGGGAAACGATGATCCAATGCCTACGGTGAGTGTAGACACCGCTCTAGTTTGCCCGCCCGAGGATATCGAGCAGGTGCAACTCTGTGGTGGTAAAGTCTTACCTCCTAGGTTGCCCACTCAGGACAAAGGCAATCAATTCCCGTTTGAAGATCTAAATCCAGATTCCCCTCAACAACTAGAATTTCCTTTAATTCCTCCGGATTTCGAGTCTGTCGTTCCTAAGGTTGATTACAACGTTCTAGCCCACCTTAGGAAGTTGCCAGCAAAATTAAGTATTTACGACGCCCTCCTCTCCAAAGAAATGAGGGAGTCTTTAATTAAAGCACTTCTCGACCCTGAGATTTGTTTAACACAGTTGGCTGCAACTTCAGAAGGTGAGGCTTTCTACTTCAAAGAGGTCCCCGGGGTTACCTTCTCTGACGAAGACTTACTCTTGGGAACTGCTGACCACAACCGCCCCCTCTACATTATCGTAGATGTGGGAAATTTCAAGTTATCAAGAGTCCTTTTTGATCCGGGTGCATCGGTCAACGTGATGAACATAAAGACCCTTGCTTATCTCAGAGTTGATACTAGCAAGCTTTCAACCGACAGGTTGGTGCTTCGTGGATTCAACGAGAAGGACGTGAGAGCTTTAGGTTCAATCACTTTACTCCTAGAAATAGGAGGGTTAAAAACTGAAGCTAAATTCCATATAATTGATTCGACCACGTCCTTTAATGCTCTTCTAGGTAGACCATGGATTCATGAATATAGAATGGTTCCATCTACCCTGCACCAATGTGTTAAGTATCAACAAACGGCATTGAACATGTGATTAAGTGTGATTTGCAACCATTTTTAATTCAAGAAATCGGGATCTACGAAGATGCTGCATATTTCATACCAAAAGGGTCCTCGTCCCGTTCTAAATTGGATATCAAAATTGAGGAGAAAATGGTTGGGCAAAAGTTCGACCAAAAGAAAGAAAAAGATAAAAATGTCAATCAAGAAATGACACGATCGAGTAGTGAAGACGACTCTGATGTCATTGTCCTTAGGCCTCCAAGCACATTACCTCAAAGAGGTGGGAGGATGGCTTTAAGGGCACGAGGTCGAGGCCATGCTTCATTAGATAGGAGAGCAGCACCTGTGTATATTGATTTGGAGTCAGACTCTGATGGGGAACTAGAAAATTAAGGTGCTGCCCTCTCTCTCGATTATCAGAACATAAATACTCCTCTAAAATTTGATCTCACCTTAGACCAGGACAGTGACCCTGAGGTAGATATCTCAAAAGCTAAAAGTGACGAGCCTGAATTAACAATGTATGAAAAGCTCACTAGAAGGATTGAGGCCCTTTCTCTGACCCCACTGTCGGCAGGCAGGGTTGTAGGGTTAGAAGTCAAAGTGGCCCCCAACTTGGATGGTGAAGTTAAGAAAGTCCATAAATTCTTCCCTGGCTCCTCCTCCGCAAGGGACAAAGGTGATGTAACCCTTGAGGAGGCAGATTTCAATGAATTAATGGAATTACCTTTCGGCTACTTCCCTATTTGTGTAAAAAATACTTTTTCTAAGGGTTCTATACCATTCCGATGGACTAAGAGTCAAGCTAGGTACCACGAGAATATTTGGCGAACAAAGATAAATAAAAATCCAACAAGTGGTATTGGCTTTGGAACCGTTAGTTCATTTGATGATGATGAGTATTGCCTAATGATAACTTACCATCTTGATTCTCCAAATGTCCCTACAGACCCCTTCTGTCCTCTAAATGGGCTATGTTTGGAGACTTTAGACGATCCCGATGATCTTCAAGTTCGGGATGCACCCCCTGAATTTGAAGAGGAAATTAAATCTACAGTCGATGAGTTGAAAGAAATTAACCTGGGAACCGATGATGACCCCCGTCCAATCTTTATAAGTTCTCTACTGAGCGAGAGTGAAACCCAAGATTTAATTCAATTATTGTCCGAGTTCAGGGATTGCTTTGCCTGGACATACGATGAAATGCCAGGTTTACCTGCTGAGGTAGCGGTTCACAAACTTGGGGTTCGGCATGATGCCATTCTTGTTAAACAAGCTCCTCGACGCATGCGCTTAGAGATCGAGCAACAAGTCGTTTCTGAAGTTAAGAAATTGGCAGAAGCCAGATTCATTCGAGAGGAACAATATCCCTCTTGGGTGGCCAGCGTCGTGCCAGTTCGAAAGAAAAATGGTCAAATTAGGATCTGTGTCGACTATAGGGATCTGAATAAGGCATGTCCTAAAGACGAGTTCCCTCTACCAATACCAGAACTCATGGTGGACATTACCTCCTCACATGCCATTTTCTCATTCATGGATGGCTCGTCGGGTTATAACCAAATCAAGATGGCCCCAGAAGATGAGAGAAATACTGCATTCAGAACCCCTATTGAAATCTTTTGTTATAAGGTGATGCCATTTGGCTTAAAGAATGCCGGAGCAACCTACCAATGGGCCATGACCCGTATCTTTGACGACTTAATTCATAATCAAGTTGAATGCTATATTGATGATTTAGTTGTCAAGAGCAAGGTCAAAGAGGCTCACCTGTATGACTTAAGAGTTGTTTTTGAACGGTTGCGCCGCTACGATTTGAAAATGAACCCCTTGAAGTACGCCTTCGACGTCACCTCAGGAAAATTTTTAGGATTTGTAGTGAGACACCGCGGGATCGAGATCGACCCTGCTAAAATCGAAGCCATCTTAAATATGCCATCTCCTAAGAGCCTTACTCAGTTAAGGTCTCTACAAGGTAGATTGGCGTATATAAGGAGGTTTATTTCTAATCTTTTCGGGAGATGTCAACCCTTTTCTGTCCTTGCGAAAAAAGACGCTAAATTCGTGTGGGATGAGAAGTGCCAAAATGCTTTCGATGACATTAAATAATACCTTTCTAATCCGCCAGTTCTGGCAGCCCCAATTCCGGGAAAGCCGTTAATTCTCTACACCGCAGCCTTGGCTGAGTCTTTAGGCGCACTGTTGGCTCAAGTCAACGATGAATGGAAGGAGAATGCTCTCTATTACCTTAGTCGAAGACTTCTTCCTACTGAAATTCGATACCCGTCAATTGAGAAGCACTGTCTTGCTTTGGTTTTTGCAGCTCAGAAACTGAGGCACTACATGCTCTCCCATTCAATCAGTTTAATTTCAAGAGTTAATCATTTGCAACATCTTATGACTCGACCTACGTTGTCAGGACGTTTAGCTCGTTGGTCTATGATATTACTGCAATTTGAGATTACTTTCACTCCTCTTCGTGCTGTGAAAGGACAGGCCGTTGCCGATTTTCTGGCAGCACACCCACTGCCGGCAGATTCTCCTCTGAACGATGATCTACCCGACGAACAAATCATGAGTCTGAGGGAACCTGACGAGGCCGTCTGGGAATTATATTTTGATGGAACAGCATCCTCTCATAGGAATGCAACCCAAAAATCTGTAATTCCTGGAAAGGCTGGAGTCGGTTTAATTTTTATAACACCAGAAAAAGGAATGATGCACTTTTCCTATCATTTATCAGAGCCCTGTACAAATAACGAAGCTGAATACGAAGCTCTGATAACCGGTTTGGAACTTGCAATTCTAATGGAAATTAAAGAGATTAAGATCTTTGGAGATTCCCAGTTGGTGATCAACCAAGTGGTCGGAACTTATAAAGTCTTGAATCCTAATCTCCTAAGATACCACCAGTACACACTTCATTTGTTGGAACAAATTCCTACCGCCACTTTATATAGGGTTCCCCGTGGAAGCAATTCTGTGGCAGATGCCTTAGCAAAACTTGCAAAGGAATTTGCATGTCCTGAGGAGGATTCCATCCCTATAGAGATTCAGGGTCGTAAAGCCCTCTCTCTTATAGATCTGGAACACATTAGTAAGACTCCCCTTCAGATCCTTTCTGCCTCTTCGACAACCTACGAAGAAGGCGATTGGAGACGACCCTTAATCGACTACCTTAAAGAAGGGAAGCTTCCCCAGGATAAATCACTCTCCAACCAGATTAAGAAACGTGCCCTATCTTATGCACTGGTCAATAATTTGTTATACCGTCGGTCCTTCGATCACATGTGGCTGCGCTGTTTGGACCAGCGAGAAGCCCTGAAAATTGTTAATGAGGTTCATTCAGGACTATGCGGTGCACATCAATCGGGTCCAAAAATGAAATTGAAGATTAAAAGACTTGGATACTACTGGCCTATAATGATTGACGATTGCATGAATACTGCAAAGCACTGTCATCAATGCCAGGTCCATGGTGTGATTTTACATCAGCCGCCTAATGTGTTACACCCTACGATAGCCTAGTGGCCCTTCGAGAGTTAGGGCACAGATATCATTGGGCCGATTGACCCTCCCTCCGCGAGAGGTCATCGTTTCATATTAGCAGCAACTGACTACTTTTCAAAGTGGGCGGAAGCAATTCCCCTACGCAACGTAACATCACACCATGTCTTAAAGTTCTTTCGTGACCATATCGTATATCGATTCGGCGTACCCTGCAGAATCATATCCGATAATGGGTCCGCATTCAAGTCTACAAAAATCAATAGTTTTGTAAGGCGCCATAATATTGATTGGAGATACTCGACGATCTATTACCCTCGGGCAAATGGATTGGCCGAGGCCTTCAACAAAACCTTGGTGCAAATTGTTAAAAAGACCCTTGATGATAACAAACGACAGTGGGATGAGCGGTTGGTGGAAGCTTTGTGGGCTTATCGTACCACTTATAGAACCCCGACCCAATCCACCCCATTTGCACTAGTGTATGGATCTGAGGTCGTTTTACCCTTGGAAATACAAATCCCTTCGCTCAGGATTGCAGTTCAGAATCAAATCACAAACGAACAAAATGCAAAACTGCGGTTGGAAGAACTTGAAGGCCTTGAAGAGCGACGTCTCCAAGCTCAACAAAGTTTAGAGTTATATAAGTCCCGTATGGTTCAAGCCCATGATAAACTAGTGCGACCTAGGACCTTCCAAGCAGGAGACTTGGTGTTGGTCCTTCGGAGGCCTATCTTAGCCCATCGAAAGTTGGGAGGCAAATTTGAACCTACGTGGGAATGACCCTTTGTTACAGAGACTGTCTACGAAGGAGGCTCGTATCAGTTATTAGATTGTAAAGGAAACTACCCAATGCTACCTGTCAATGGGCGTTTCCTTAAAAAATACTATGCTTGATGTAGCTCATTTTATCAATTAATAAAATCTTTCTTCTTGATTTGCAACCCGGTTCTCTTCTTTTTAAATTCTTTTACTTTTTAACACTCTTCGCCTTCTCCTTAGGGTCGGATCGTTCCCTCCCTTAGGATCACACCTGCTAGTGGTGGAGTACGCCCTCTGTGGCACCACCCTGGCATTTGACTTGGGGATTAGTGGTGAGTACGCCCTTCATGGCACCATCCTGATTCACACTCGCTAGTGGTGGAGTACGCCCTTTGTAGCACCATCCTAGTTTGCCAGTTGATCCGTCTACTAGGAGTAAGTCTTCTATCAGCATCCTGTAGACCTAAGGTTGGGTGATGCCCTTCCTTAGACCCAAAGTTAGGTATTCCCTACTTTGGTTTCCAGTTAATCTACCTATTTGGAGTAAGTCTTCTATCAGCATCCTATAGGCCTAAGGTTGGGTGATGCCCTTCCTAAGACCCAAGGCTAGGTATTCCCTACCTTGGTTTTCAGTTGATCCGTCTACTAGGAGTAAGTCTTCTATCAGCATCCTATGGACCTAAGGTTGGGTGATGCCCTTCCTTAGACCCAAAGCTAGGTATTCCCTACTTTGGTTTCCAGTTCTCTTGCCTATTTGGAGTAATTCTACTATCAGCATCTTATAGGCCTAAGGTTGGGTGATGCCCTTCCTTAGACCCAAGGTTAGGTATTCCCTACCTTGTTTTCTCTAGTTTCCTTGTCTAATAGGTGTAAGCCTTCTATTAGCACCTTGTAGGCCTAAGGTTGGGAGATGCTCCCCCTTTCACTTTTAAGATTCTACTTCTATTCGGTCAACGCCAATGTGTGCAGTAGAAGTTCCTTCTACCACACACATTGGGGGTCCATTTGTTGACCTCATTTTTGTATGAGGTCACTAAGGCCCTTGCAAACTCTAGATCAACCCTAGATCCTAGGATCCACTCTAGACCTTAGGATTCTTCCTAATCAGCCTAGACCCTAGGATTCTCCTAGATCCATACTTTAGGTTCTATTCTAGAGCTTAGGATCCTTCTAGACTTAGGACCTTAGGGTCTATTCTAGATCCTAGGATTCTTTCATATTCTAGGCCCTAAGACCTTTGTAGATTCCAAACCCTAATACCTATCTAGATCCCAGAACCCTTCTAGATCCTAAATCTTAGAATCCCTCTAGCTTCTAGGACCAATCCAGATTGAAATCAAACCATACTTTTGATCAATTCAAATCCCAGATCAATTCAAGCTTCAGATCCATTCAAACCTTCACTCAGTCCAATTGAGAATTCAAACTTCAATCTAGACTTTGATCCTACCTTTGATCTAAGCTTTGACCCCATCCAATCACTAATAATCACCACATGATTGTAAATGATTTGGATATTTCAATATTAATCATTCAAACTTGAAATCCATTCCAAATCCAAAAAAATCCAGACTCAAATTCTAAATCCTAAGGCCCTGTCTTAAAAACCCTTTTTTTAAAGATTTTTCAAACATCTCAAAACACAGTCAAATGGCCTCTGATTCAGAGTCTATCACTTACAAAGTGATAAGACATGTCTCTAGAGGTTACCCTCCAATTTTGAGCCCATTCTGAGGCCACTAACCCCAGAATCTGAATTAAAATCCAAAAGCTGTAAAACCTTCAAATATTTATAGCCTATGCCACTGGACCTAACCCCTTGAAGATTTTGATCTTGGAGCCCTTATCAAAGCCTCCAATCACTTCCAGACTCTTGATTTTAACCCACTGAGCATTAAACTGCATTTTTCAGAACCATTTTTGACCCTAATTGACCAATGGGTCAAAATTGACCAAAATACCCCTATGGGAGGGCTCAAATAGGGATTTCAAACCAAACGACCTCCAAACTGAAAACAAACTCCTCCTGTGAGTTTCAAATGTCAAATCAAACCTGCTCAACCCATTCCTAGGACCTGGGTCAATCTGGTTGACCAAGTCAACACAGTTGACCTAAGAGACCCTTAAGGGTCCAAATAGATGTTTTGACCCAAATGACCTCTCTAGGCCATGAAACCACTTCCATTGGTCTTGAAATATCATTTCAAATCTGTTGAGCCCAAACCCAAAACCTGGGTCAACCTGGTTGACCAAGTCAACCCAGGTTGACCAAACAGGCCTTTAAGGGTTCAAATAGGGATTTTGATCAAATTGACCTCCCCAGACTTGGGGACCACCTGCAATGGCCTCCCAATATCTTTTCAAATTTGTCCAGCCCAAACTCATCCCTTGGGTCAACCTGGTTGACCCAGTCAACTTAGGTTGACCCATTTGCTTTTAAGGGGTCTAAGTGGGTTCAATTGACCCATTTGAGCTCTTCAACCCCTATTACCTACTCAAATTAATTCTTGGATAAGACTCAAATTTTAGTTAACACCTGGTCAACTCAACCCAACTTGAGTTGACCAAGTCAACCCTCAATTCTTGGTCAAATCTTAATGGGATTTGCTCCTATTTCTCTTAGCCTTGACTTTTGACTTTTGACCCTTTACCAAACTATTCCAAATAACCCTCCATACTCCTCAAATCCTACATCATCAATTTTGACCTGGTTGACTGGTCAAACCAAGTCAACAAAGCCTTAAATCCCTCTTTGAAATGGTCAAACCCTCTCCTTTGATTTCAAACCTATTTCCTTTAGGCTTGGGAGCTTTCCCATTGACTGACCCTACTCCCCCATGCCACCTCAGCCTCCCTTGACCCGTTGACTGGTCAAAACAAGTCAAACTCAAGCCTAAGCCTTTTCAAGAAAGCATTATCACATGCTAAGCCCCTTTTCCTCCATTAGGGCTGCCTTAGGCCGACCCATTTATAGTCTAAAGCTCACTTGGAGCTCTCCTAACCAGGCTCAGGGCCTGGTTTAGCCTTAAACGATAGTGGTCCCCCGCCACTTTTCCCAAGTCCACCCAATGGAGGCAAGGCTTGTCCAGCCTTTGAGGTAGCCTTCTAGCTGTTCCAAGGACATGTGGCACCATCTGGAGAGCTCATGAATCAATCCTAGCCATCCAATCCAGCCCAGGCCGTTTGAATAGGGGAAAAGGTGACTTTTGAGGCTATTTTATCAAAGCACCTTCTCTCACTAACCCCAGCCTCCCAGAGCGATTTCTTTGTTCGTTCTAGCTCCTAAAGGCCTCCTCTACCTTCCCATTACAAAATCCAAGTGGTTGCACGTCACCGGCGGCGAGTTCTCCGGCGAGTCCACCACCTAGTCCGTCCCAGGCTTGTAGCGGTTGATCCAGGCGTGTTCGAGCTCAATTTCGTGCTAAGGATCTTCACTTGTACAGTCTACAAGCTCATCCATCCAGAAATTTCGAAGATCCAACGATATAATCTCTCAAAACCTTAGATCTAACTCACATTAGATGTATTTAATTAGCTTCATGTATTGAATGTCTTAGGTAAAACAAACGTTTCCCCAATATTTGTGTTCATGTATTCTTATTGAGTTTAAAATTTCAAGTGGTTTCGTCCATCCGATCGAAAGAACGAACCAAAAAACGGATTCTAGGGCATCATCCATATTTCGCTGCAGATGTACGTTTTCTAGACTGTTGATCACACAATCAACGGTCTAGATCTAGCCGCTCTGCGCCTTGGTTCGCCCGTGTATTCAGTTTAGAGTTTGATCGATCGACCGGCGAGATCAGGGCCGTCCGTTTGGAACAGCGGGATCGAACCTCCGCCGTTTGATCTTCCCCCGTTGAGATCAAACAGCGGAATGCGATCTCAGCAGTTAGATCGAACCCACGGTCAATCCAACGACTACCGCTAGCCGCTGACGTGGTTAAGTGAAACCGCGTGAAGCGGCTCACGGCTGACGCGTGCCCCCGCCGTCACGTGGTTTTGATCCCGCGAATCCGAGTGCGCCATCTGTCCTGCCGCGCCGCCATTTGATTAAAAAATCATTTTAAATCCTTTTTTATTAACAGAACTTCAAAAAATGATATTAAATAAAATATAGAGCCAAAAAATGAGTATAATATATCAAAATGTTCAGAATTTTGTCTAGTTTATTTTAAAAATAAAACCAAACTGTTTTGATAATTATTTTATTAGTAATTTAAGAAACACAAAAAACCATATTTTATTTTTAATTAAATATAAATAAGTTGATTTTATCTGAAATTTGGCATGAATACTTTTGAGTATATGACTGACTTTCAGAAATTTTTTATGTATTTATTGGAGCCATATTTTGATAGTTATTAAGTGTGCAAAATAGATACACTTATGGATATTTATACATCTATATGGATATATATATATATATATATATATATATATATATATATATATATATATATATATATATATATATATATATATATATATATATATATATATATCCATATAGATGTATGCATATATCTCCAAAATCTGTATTAGAATATTTTATTTTAAGTAACAACCCATATATATATATATTATTATATATATACATTATTATATATTTTAAAATCTACCTTAAAATTTTATAGATTTAAATCCTTAAGTGTTTGAGAGATCTCCTTTGCAATTTTAAACATGAGTTGAGTACATGAATGGAAATAATGGGGATGATTAGTGGATAATCATTTCTTGAGTATTCCCTAATCTTATCTTTAGTTAATTATACTAATTAATCCTTGCATATCTAGGAAACACACACCACATAGTCTAAGGCTCTCTAATATCAATCTACTCCTTTAATTCCAGCCAATTTAAATAACTTAATCAACCCCGATTACCACTGGGTAACCCAGGCCTACGAGGCTATTAGCTTAGCCCCAAGGAAGGTGAAATAAACTTCATGACCTCGGTGTGAAACAAAGATGATAATCAATTAACTTTTAAAATATGTTTAATTAAAATTCTTAATTTATTAATATTTAAATTTTAATCTAAATCCCCTTTTAGGCCTTAACAAATTCAGAATTTTTCTAGATAATTTTAACTAATCTCCCACCTTAGGATCTACCCCAGCCACACGACCTTCTACACACACTTTAGATGATGTGTAGGACAACCAACTCTAGATCTAGGTTAGTCCAGTGTTTACTTAATTGCTGTGTGCCGGATTTTTCGTAGTTTTTTTACTGCATGTTGTGGATGAAATTGCTTTGCTGTGTCTGCTTACTTTTTCTGTACTCTGTGGATGGATTGATGTGTTTGGCGATTAGATTACCCTTAGGTTAGGTACGATCTAGATGTTCACATAGTTTTTTGCAGGTGGCCACGCTCATGCAGGGTAGTAAAAAGGGGGCTAAATCAATAAAAAAATATTAATTGTTATAAATACTTGCATAGGTGCTTTAGCCGCTAAAAGCCCCCAAACAAAAAGAGCGTGGCCAGTGTGTTTACTTACTTTTCTGCTAAAATATAACTGCTTAGGAATAATTACTTTTTATTTATTAACTGCTTAGGATAACCCTGTAGGTGAGTCTAGATTTTATTTCAAGAAAAATGTAATTTGTGTAATTATTAAGTGTTGTGAAAGTCAGTTTTGAGTTGGGATATATAGGTCCAAAGCTTGGACTCCGAAGAGAAAAGGATGCCCCTAAGGGGAGTAGACCTTTTCTATTTGGAGATCCAAATTTGGGTCATACTCCTCCCTACCCAAAGGGGAAAGAGTGGCCTTCCCCTTAAAGGAAGTGCCCTCTTATCCATTTGGGTAATCCAGTACGAAGAATCCAAGGAGCTTGAAGAAAAGGACCCCAAAGAAGAACAAGACTGAAAATTTGAAGATTGAGAATATCCCACTCAAAACTACTTGCGTCATTACTAGGTTTAGAATCCGGGTTGTTGTCAGTGGTGCCCGACCACTTTACTTTCTGTAAAATTCTGGTTTGTAATAAGCAGGGCAACTTCGCCTATGGACATTTATTGATTAATTAATTTATATTTGATGTGTTGAATTGATTGCCTTTAGGATTGCCTGCTTTTCTTAGTTTTTTTGGCGATTGTGTGCCGCTTTTGTTTTTGCCTGGATACGTGAGGCTCGTAAGGGTGTGAAAGTTTTATACTCATAACTTTAAAAGTCTAAAATTTTAGTGAGTCTAAACAACATAGAAAGATAACGAATCTAAGGAATTAGCCGGGGATCGACCCCGGGGTCGCATGCATATTTCTGCATTATTCTTTCCTTGCTTTAGACCCTTCCCTGCCTGCGGGTAGAGTCCGGATAGTCTGACCTATGAGGACGAGATGCCGGACCTGGGGAAGTCCAGTCTTCTAAAAAATTATTTTATAAGCCTATTTTTTAAAATTTCAAGCATATTTGATTTGAAAGTTGTCGACCAGTATGCATTGCATTAGATACAAATTAAAAGAGTCAAAATTTTAATTTCATATTCCTTAGCATTTTGCACCCAACAAAAGTCAAAGGGGCCAATTAGGAGAATCTCTAGATGTCGGCCCCAACTCTCCAAAACTTTAAATATAACGTCCCTACCACTCTCTCATAAAAGATCGGACTCATCTCTTTTAAATCAGTTTGGTGG
The DNA here is from genome assembly GCA_022539455.1 of Dendrobium nobile. Taxonomy (NCBI): domain Eukaryota; kingdom Viridiplantae; phylum Streptophyta; class Magnoliopsida; order Asparagales; family Orchidaceae; genus Dendrobium; species Dendrobium nobile. The sequence continues at coordinate 23,318,763 of CM039720.1, forward strand.
TTAGCTGGCTCCCCAATCCAGGCCGGGGTAAGTCCAGGTTCTGCACTGCATTAGTTAGGTTCGGACGACTGTGGTCCAGTGTCCAAAATAGATTTAGGATCCGGGGCAGGTCTTTGATTATAAGACCCCAAATTTTGGGAATATAGTCCCAAATTTCTAATAAAATACTCAACTCTAATTAAAGCTTCATTTCAATCCTAAAACATAAAGCCCAACACTTGTGTAGGAGATTTGGAACCACACACACACCTGATTTTAAAATTGATTTTTCCAAAAACTCATTAGGTTTCTTTGGGAGAAAGAGAAGAATGATTGTCATTATTACATTAGGAAGATTGTCATTGAATGATGTTATCCCCCTATGGGGAGATACATCCTTCTTTGATAAAACTATTGGATGTTAATTCGAAAGTCATGTTTGTTAAATATCATAATCGGATGATTAGTTAAATTTCACTATATTCTCTTGGGGATGTATGAAATTTTTCTTTAGAATCCGATCATGACATTTAAAATGTGTCATATAATTCTAGGCCTGAACACCGCTATGAAATTCTATTTTCATCCCCCGGGGTGATATAGCTTTTCTAGTGGGTCGATTCGACTTTAGAATTATAATTGAATCTTAATTTTAAAATTCCCAAAGAAAATTAATATTTTCAAAATCCGTTTTCAAAATTCCACCAACAGCACTGAGCAAATTTGTTTCGATTGATTCTTATTTTTATCTTTTAGCTTTTTCTTGTCCAGTGTAAGAGACTGAATTTTTGGAAATTCATTACCTTTTAACTTTTGAGTTATAAAGTACTTGGCGTCATCGTAGATTTTGACTTCGTGCATCAAGAATGGTTGTTCATCACCATCAATGCGATATTCTTCATTATCTCGAATGTATTTCATACATTGATGAAGTGTTGAAGGCACTATACCATACTCGTGGAGCCATGGTCTTCCAAGAAGTGCTTTGTATGATGTGTTGGCATCAATGATATGAAATGTTGCCTCTGTATTAAGTTCCCCAAAGTTCAAAGGCAAAACTAAAGATCCTAGGGTTCTTTGCCCTTGTTCATTAAATCCTTGTAGAAACACTATGCTTCTATTCAAATACTAAACATCCAGGGCCAATCCTTTGAGTGTTTTGAGGCTCATTAGATTAACAGAAGAACCTGGATCAATCAAAATTCTATTTATTTCAATATTGTTATTCTCCGCCGTAACATATATTGGTCGATTATGATCTGCAGTTTCCAGGAGCATATCACTATCACAGAATGTGATTGTAGCAGTATTTTGGGTATGCAAAGCTTCTTTCAAATTTTGCTTAGCAAAGAATGCCTCATACTGCTCAGGATTTTGCAAAGCTTTAATGAGTGTTTCCCGAAGGTTCTTAGACATCAGAAGGGCATCGTAAACACTCAACAGTGCAGGTAGTTTGCGGAGATGAGATAATATGTTGTAATCGACATTTGCACTAGTCACTTTGGGTTTAGGAGACTATTGTGGAATAACAGCTTCATTGAGTTGGATATTCTTCTCCTTATCCTTTATTTTCTTTTGAGGTGGAGGAATCTGCTTTCCGCTTCTTAGTTGAATTTGTGTCACCTCTGAAGATGATCTAGCTTCAGCTTGAGAATTCTTTGAGATTTTTAAATCATCAACTTCCTCGGAGTCTGAGCCGCTTCCGAGTTTTGGACATTTTTCTTTATGCATGTTCTTTCCCTTATTATCACTTTCTTCATCGGGAAAATACAAGTCTTTATCTGAGTCGGTGAAAGGTGTTGGTGTACGATGTACTTCCTTAGAAGGCATTTTTGTGTCAGCTTTATAGATAGCAAGAGGTGCATTGCGTCCTCTTGCATCCCTTCCACCTCATTGATTTATGACTCGTCAAGTTTCAACTGGAATGCTCTCTTCCTTTTCTGACTCCGAGTCAAGAAACAAATTAGTCATATACTCCTCTAACTTGACAGGACGCCTTAAAGGTTGTTGATATTCATCGATGGAGTCGATGTATTTTTGAATTACAGTGTTCTGCTTTCTTAATCTCTTATTCTTCTCTTTTTGAGATTTTGATCTAGACTTATTCTTTCCTTTTTGATCTTTGAAATATTTCAAAGATTTCTTCTTGCTTGAACTGGGCCCTCCTTCCACTGGGTTCTTTGATGAAAGGAGTCTTGGATCAACTTCCAATTCTAATGCACTCTTACGACGAATGCCTTCAATGGTCAGTAGGACATTCATCATTTGCTTAGTTTTCTTTGAGATAAAGGTCTCACAACCACCTTCATCTTCCTAGGGTGCTTTCCCTTTCTCATTCTCAGTGCTTTGATGGGGTGTAGAGGAGATAACATTGGTTTTCTCCCTCTTAGGATTGACAAGAACACTATTAGAAAGTGTAAGTTCACCATTCTGATAATTTCTTTCAACCCAATCTTTGAATATAAAACAATCTTCGATTGGGTGACTTATGATCCTATGATATGGACAGTAATTTGGATCATCTATCATGCCAGCCTGTTCTGGTCGGCGGGATTCTGGCAATTGAAGACCGATTTTTAGAGCTTGCCTAAAAATCTTTCCCGTACACTCCTTTTTGAAAGAATATGTCTTATTGATTTTCTCCTGCAAGGTAGGAGGCTTTTGCTTTTCTCTTGTTTGTTTCAATATCTTTGATGGATTCATTGAATCTTCTTTTTCTTTCTTCTCCAAGGAAGACGGGAATGTAGCATTTACTTCACCCCTTTTTGGATCATAGATCTTGATTTGTTTTCCTTTCCCTGGCGGATTATTGTTGTAGTTGAAACCAGCACTTCTAGGCCTGGGTAACCTTTCAAATTTGGCTACACAATCAAGTAACTCCTGAAACGTATTGATTGTAGTCATCGCCAGATATGGAGCCATATAATCATCTATGTTTCCCAGTAATAACTCAATAGCATGTTTCTCAGTGAGTTATTGCTCGCATTTCATACTGAGATTTCTCCACCTGGTAATGTACTTGGTGACTGATTCCTCTCTTTTCCTTTTTTCAAGAGCGAGGTCAGCGATAGTCACCTTCTTTGTTGCACTGGCAAATCTTTTGATGAACATCGTCTCTAATTCGGCGAATGTCACCTTCAATATCATCTTTCTGAGCTCGAGGATATTTGGGTCTTTTTGGAACCCAAATCTGCTATCTTCTCGGAGTTACATACTGATGACCACAAACATCGGAATGTACTTTTGAAGGACCATATTCATGATGCCATTGTCGTGGCCTTCGTTCATCATATCTTCGATTATAGCCTTTTAAATGTAGACTATCAGAAGGCTCTCCCAACTGTCTTCTTTCGTAATATGGGTATCGACCCATATTAGGACAGAATTCTTTTGGCTGTCGATAATAAAGAGGACGTTTAAACTCCTCTTTATAAGATCTTGCTGAGAAATTGTTATTCTGCGAATGAGTAGTTTTTGAAGAAATAACTTCAGTAACAGATTTCCTCAGTCTTCATTGTAGATTTTTATCTTTGACAGCCTTCAGTATTTTATATATTTTGGAAGAGGCAGATTCTTCCTTTTTTGGTGGTAATGGCTGCTGATGCGAAGTCTCCCAGAAAGACTTCTTTAAGTTTCCCTTGTCATCATTTCTTTTTATCCACTTTAACGGTTCAAAACCGTTATTGATTGGTACATTTGTTTCTAATTGCAGTGATGACTCTTGAAAGGTCTCGGGTACCCAGCCATTAGCTCGTAGGCGAGCATTGGCCTTCCTTCTGGCTTTCCTGAAAAGTTTAGCACTTGCTTCAGGAATTTCAGCATTGTATTCTTCAGGCACTTCATCCTGGATTATATTCTGACTAGCTGTATTCATGCCAACAGATTGCAGCTTGGGCTCAGGGATCTCCTTTTGAATCGCTGGAGCAACAACAGGTGCCACGGAGAGTCTTGAAAATACAGAGGCCCTCTTGGGAGCCTTCTCATCAACAGCTTCAGTAGTAGACATCTTAGCGACACCTTTGACAGTAGGTGCACTAACAGTATTCTCAGGAATGAACTGTTCGAACTGCATGACTTCGAAAATAGTTCTGAATTGAATAGTTACTCCAGCATAGCCTGTGTTCAGAACAGCTTGAGGGAACTGCACTCTGGCTCCCTCACCCAGTTTCACAGTCATAAAGGACTTTGCAGGCGTCATGTTATCAACCTGCCAACAGAACTTACAGGGATTAGATTCAACCTGAATTCTGCTGGAAAAAGAAAATATAGAACTGTGTTGAATAAACATCTATATTTATTTATAGATGTTTCATTATGTGAGACTAAATATAAATTTGTCTTTTCATCCAAAGATGGAGAGAAAAATATTCCCCAGCGGAGTCGCCAAAAATCTGTTGGCTCAAGAAAAATGGCACGAATGAACGAATCCCGCTTTGCAGCCGTAGGATTCCACTTCCCTTAAGTCAGATTGAAATTAACCAGATTTCCCCTGAGGGTAGTGTCAGGGTTTATAGATCTGGGGTTCTTACTACCTATGAGCACAAGCACTCATAGTTAATTACCCTTCTTACTATATAAGAGAGAACTCTCGATTAAGGATGAATATACTTTAGGTAATTTAGTCTCAATGGTGAGAAGATGGAGGTAAACCCGATCAAGATCCCATGGTTCCGTCGTCCCGGGTATACCATAGATTTCAGTCTACCAACACTAACAATCATTGACCTTAGTGTCCAGGGAATCTGATTAGCAGTCATTGGTTGCCTCCTCTCAGGGATCCCGAGTAGACTGAAGTGGTTAGATGTTGATTTTAATTTTAATTTAATTTGAGTTGGGGCTTACTACTTCCTTAGAAGTTGCCCGTTAATTTATTTAGTTTGAGGCTTACGGCTCCAATTAGTAGTTGCCCGGAGATTAATTTTTGATTTGGGGCTTACGACTTTCGTAGAAAGTAGCCCAAGATTTTTTATTTAAATTGGGACTTATGGCTTTCGTAGAAAGTAGCCCGAAGGTGGGCCTTACAACCTAACCCTATAGGCTAGGATGCCCGTAGGTTTGAATTAGATTATTTAGGTTTTAGGTTCATTACAATTTATTTAGTAATTTTCATAAAACATTGGGGCTTACGACTTCAATTAGAAGTTGCCCAAAAATTTTATTTGGAATGGGGCTTACTACTCTTTTTATGAGTTGCCCAAAGATAGTTTGTTTAGTTTGGGGCTTACGGCTCCAATTAGGAGTTGCCCGAAGAATTTTAGTTGGATAGGTCTTATGGCTTCATTAGAAGTTGCCTAACAGTGGGTCTTACGACCTAGCCCTGTAAGGTAAGCGGCCCAAGTTGTGGGTCTTACAACCAAGTCCTATAGACTAGGATACTCAAATGAGGGGTCTAGGTTTGTATTATCACCTAAACACTTCCCTCAGATGTCGGACTTACGGCTTCTATTAGAAGTGGCTGGGAGTTTTAATTGGGGTTTAGGAGTTAGGTAAATTTTACCTAAAACTTCCCCCTAAGGTCGGGCTTACTGCTTTCCTACGAAAGTTGCTGGGTAGCGGGTCTTACAACCAAGTCCTTATAAACAAGGCTGCCCATGCGAGGTTGAAATTTGATTGTTTGGAGATTTGTTATTTTTAGAGAAATTTAAAGGGTTGTAAATTGGTTTTAGTTCGTGGTTATGGCACCTTGGGGTTTTGACACTGCGATAGTGTTTTAGTTGTTCTGTGCTTGTAGCCTTTTTTCTACTACAACAGTTCAGTACTCTTCATGTTTTCAGCACTGTTGCTCTACTAGTTTTTCGTACTAAGCATTTCTTGCTTTTCAGTACTCTATACTACCTGCAGTAGCTTAGATTTTATCAGCATTCATTCGATTTATTTATGATATACTGACTTTTCATTTGCTTGTTTGCAGGTGTTAGTAGTCAGTAGCTTCAGCAGTTCAGGAGATAGAGTCCACAAGTAGCCATAGAAGTTTGTACTTGAGGGCTTTGGAGAGCAGTTTGTAGAGTTCAAATTGAGAGTTTATGAGAGTTTACAATCAATGTTGTATATATCATTTAGTGGAAACTTATCTTCCCCCCTTTCCTTTTATTTAAGGCATTTTTATTTTATGATTTTCTCATTTGATTAATCAAATAATCAATCAATAAACAAATTCTAAATTTCATTGCTCTCAAAAAAAAAAAAAATTAAATAACTCTCGGGTTTTAAAACTTTAAGAATTTAAAATTCTCTCAATTTTGAAATGATCTTATATATTTAAAATTCTTTGTTATCTCACTAACTAGAAGGAGAGGTGATGAATTGAAGATCAGAGATCTCAAATGTTTCAAAGAGAAATAATATTTAAAATATCAAAACAATTCAAAGTCTTCCACTTAATATTACTTGCGTTAGAATATTTAAAGGGAGGTCTCATTTAGAGATAATTAAGATAGTTTCATTTAAAGTCCTTCGAGTTATCTCAGTAATAAAAATTTTTTGGGCTGAGATGATAGCCAACAAATTATCATTTATGCTGAGCGACACTTTGGAGAGTAATGACTGTTTGTAAGTGCTCCACTTCCGCGCATTTGATGATATAGGAGACTTTGAAGATCTCAATTAATCAATCATTCTGATTAATTTTAATCAAATTAATTTTATTAAATCTTAATTAACTAATGAATTAGTTAATTAATACTTAAAATTTAATTTTGATATTTTTAGTTAATTTAATATTCAAATTAGATTTCCCTTTGAATTTTAAGAAAATTTCGGCAGCCTGCCGGCGTCTCCTCCCCACCGAGGGAGAAATCGGAACGGCATTGCCGTAATTCTTCCTACCCGGACCTAAGGTCGACGGCGTAGGGTCTTTGATTTTAAACCATCTCACCAGGATCTAAGATCAACTGCGTGAGGTCTTCGAATTGTAAAACCATCCGCCCAGATCTAAGATCGATGGCGCGGGTCTTCAATTTTAAAACCATCTGCCCGGATTAAAAATCAACAGCGCAGGTCTTCGATTTCAAACCATCCCGGTCGGACCTAAGGTACGACGGCCGGGGTCTTCGACATTTGTTTACAAAAATTTTTATCTCTCCATCTCTTTTTTTTTTTTTTTTTATATAACATTATATAATATAATACAATATATAATATATGTATATGTATTATTATATAACTGTATATTATAATACATATTATAACTATATATTATAATATATATAATATAATAAAAAGAGGGAGAGACACGGGTTGAAGCCCGATCGGGTAGAGCCGAAGGCGGAAGTCACGCACAGGGGAGAGGCGGGAGTCGGCGTCGGCGTGTAGGTCGTCGGCGGAGGTAGGTCGACCGGCGGGTCAGTCACATCGGAGGCAAATGTGAGTAGAGGCAAGGCTTGGTCTCGTGGATTTGGGCGAATGAGCAGCAGAGGGAGGCGGAGGCGAAGTCGAACGAGAAGGGTGAAGCCGAAGGAGTGACGCGTGCAATCTCTGTACCCCTTGTGAAGCAACGGAGTCGAACAACAACGACGAAAAGGAGAAGATAAACGGCGAGCCCTAGACCCTCCTGCGAAGCAACGAATCGAACAGTGACGATCGACTCAGAGTTAGAGCGAATGAGAGAATGTTTGTGTCTTTCTTCTTTCTGAATTCCTTTCATCTTTTATTGGTTTCTTTCGTCGAATGGCGGTTGCCAGAACGAAACAACGCATTGTTCGGTGAGGTGGGGCCGGCAGACACGGGTATGTCGGTTGTTTCCAAATTTTCGTCTATTTCATTTCATTCATCATTTTTTTGTAGTCAACATATCCCAAGATATGAATGAATTTCGTTTCTTTTTTTTAATTCTTTTTTTAATTCATTAGTAATCAAATCATAGATAATCAGAGCTAACTAATTACAATCAAGAAAAAATATAAATAGGAATACAACAAGAAACATAATTACATTACATAGTCAATATTTACATATTGATTCAAAGTTCAAAAGCATATATATAATAGTCACCACAGGTTACAAAAAAATACACATAAAACTAATAAAAAACTAAAAGCTAGAAGTAAAACTAAACTAGCAACAAACCATCATCACGGCTTAGACTTACTCTGCAGGCTCCTTACCTTTACCTATATAGAGCCACAGAATAAGCATAAATGTCACATCCTGCCATTAGGCCTGGAAGAAAATCATAAGGCCCCATGGTAAGGTGCAAGCTTAACAAAATTTATAAAATAATTTTAACTCAATGGTTACAAAAGACTTCAATAATTTGTTTCCACCCATAGTTTAAAATTGAGGCACGTCTCTGCACAATTTAACCCCCAAGAGCCTCATTGCTTAAGTAATTTTGGGTCTAGGTGAGGCTTACGCCTTACGATCCATGAGCTGTGCCTTAGAGGATTAATTGTACAATATTGAGTGAGGCGCATGCCTCATAGAGCCGGTCCCACCCACTTAAGTTCCTAATTAAAAAACCCTACTTCATCGCTTCTATCATTCAGCCTACCCGAACCGAACGAAGGAGTTCTCCGCACACCCATATCTGCGACCTAGCTTCACTCGGCCTCCCTTCCTGCTGCCTCTCCCGCCGGCGTCGCCTCACCCCGGTGAGGTTCTAGTGTTTGGCCACCCTCTATGACAACTCTACAACTGATTTTAGGTATTTGTTTAATTCAAGGTATAATTTTCAAGTTATAAAAAATCTAGAGTTTTTAATTTTTTGAGAATTTTTATTTGATTTTGCATTTTTGCATTATGAATCATGGTTAAGGCAAGGAAAAGTCAAATATGTCATTGCGGCGGGACTCTTCTTGGAAGTACATTGTACAGGTTGACGTAGGAGGCGGTGAGAAGGCATATGTGTATTTGAAATGCAATTTTTGGTATAATGTGGAGAAGGGAGGAGTTACCCGCATGAAGGAACACTTATTTGAGTGTTGTTAAAAGGAGTTACCCGCAGATTTTTGGTTTGATATTGCATCTATTTTATTTTTTTCCACTCATTTCACTTCTCATTTAAATATTTTTATTGTATGATAGACTCTTACTGTTATGTACCTATTAGAATACTTAAATTCTCATTTACGCAATTCTTCGTCCGTGATGCTCACGCCTCACACCGCCTCGAGGCTTACTCCTTGCCTCATAGACGAAAAAAACCTCAAGGCTTATTTACGCAATTTTAAACCTTGTTTCCACCAATAACTCATCAAAGCATCTAAACTCAAACATATATTAAATGTCCACCAAACATAAATGAAATTATCATTGTACAAATAAATCAATTTAATAACTTTAATTGTATTTACCTATCATAGATAAATTTGATTCATAAACATAGAAGTTCCATCAGAAGTAGCTTAATTTTAGCAAACCTAAAATCATAGAAGCCAAAAGAGTCATTGGAGGTCAGTCGTCGATTACCAACACTGATAGCTGATCACATTGAGAGTAAGAAGACATTTAAATATTAGTAAATTGAACTCTAAGGCTTCGTTTGGGACGGCTTTTTTACTGCTTTCTAAAACGGAGTTTTAATACAAAAATAAATAAATTTGTACTAAAACTCCGTTTTAGAAAGCAATAAAAAAATGTCCCAATCGAAGCCTAAGTTAAAGCCCTGATAGTCTCTTATCTTCATAGTAATTATGTATGCCAACTTCTGATGACCTGTACGTACAAAAGATCGAGAAAATGATAGAACAGACTATATTGTATTAATTGGTATCTACTTGCAAATTAATAAAAGTACTATTCCAAATTATCAGCATCTTATGAAAGCCATTAACAAATTAATTACGGATTAGCAAGCTAGATAAGGCTATGGTAGGTAGATTCTTTTATATAATTGAAATTATTCACAAAAAATTACTACATCAATAAGTAACCACTGTTATAAAAATTGTTAAAACTATATATAAAATCAAATTATCATTTAAAAAAATATTTTTTAATTAAAGAAAAAGAATATTTTCTACTTTTAAATATAATCATTAAATAATAATCAATATGATTAACATTCCTAAAGTAAAATAAAAGAGTCATGGTAGTTAATTTAATATACTTTGTTTAACTATATCAGATGTTAGATTGTGTTAATTAAGGTCTTTATTTTATAATTTCTCTGCCATTTAAAATCAATTTAGTAAGTTATTGTTAAAAATAATTGTTTTCCTGTCATTCGTTATTTTACATATATTCTAATTAAATTAAATAATTGTTAACTTAGACTCCATTTGAGACAGCTTTCTTATTGCTTTCTAAAGCAATTTTTCAATACAAAAATTTTTTGAATTAGAAATTTATGTACTATAAGGCTGATTTAGAAAGAAATAAAAAGTTATTCTAAACAAAACCTCAATTCAATAATGAAAAGTGCTACTAAAGCAATTTAATAATTATCACCACAAATTGGATAAAAAAATTAGAATCTGATTGAGCCGTCTCTAACATTTGTTGAAGTTTGTTATAAAGCTACAGTGGAGAAAGCAACTTATCTATCTTGTTTGCAAAAAAAAAAAAAATTCATCATGGAAATTTTTTAAATACCACATGATAATTTACTCTAAATACTTATAAAAAGTAAGTCAAGCACAAAAATATCAGTTGATGGGCAGAGCAATGAGTAGTGAAAATTGAAGCCAACATCCATTTAAAAGAGCATTAATGAATTATGAAAACTGAAGCAACATATCATCCTATAAAGTTTATGATGATCATTCTGTTAAGCCATTAGGATATTCAACAAATAATGGCAACCGGATAAGGTTGAACATAACCATTGAATTCTTAATTCCATTTGCTCCGTAGATAAATAGTATCATAACTTAGGCTTAAAGATTGCTTCTTTAATGCTTCTTAAAGCAGTTTTCTAATACAAAAATTTTAATTTTTTACTAGAAAGCCGTTTGAAGAAGCAGTAAAAAAAATCGTCCTAAAGGAAGCCTTAAGTTTTTTTTGGGACAACTTCTACTATATTAAGCTTACTAATCTTCTACTATATTAAGCACATAAGGAAGAGAAGAGAAAACCTGTTGGCCATAAGCATTTTGAAGGGTGTTATCTGGCATTGCTTTAGTTTTCATGAATACGAAGAAATGAGGTCGTTATTATAATATCTTATTCCTATCTCTTTAGTTTCCAACACAGCAGGAAAATATTTATGTCATCATCATCACAAAAATAAATTAAACCGAACAAAACTGTCAGAAAAATAGAAAGATTGCTAACTTCATTGAATAGCAACAATCAGTACAGTATATTCCTCTTTAAAATCGTCTTTAACACCCAAAATTATCAGCTCAACTAAGACACAATGGAAACATATTATTTAATGCAATTATTTAAGTTTTGCTTTTGCAGTTCAACAAATGCGTCAACAAAAAAACTGTAATTTTTTTAATCTTTCTAAAACATTGACAAAATGGACAATTCTACACATGATCTGCTCGGTTGAAATCTCATCAATTTGTTGGCTTATTGCTCATATCTAAGAAATTCTTCTAAGCTGCGATAGATGGAAAAAAAATATGTTCTAAACTGCTGTACAGTTGAAATTCCCTTGTTATACCCATGTCATTGACATTTCCATGATTCATGAATGCCCTGAAAAAGTACAATTGAAATTCCCTTGTTATACCCATGTCATTGTTTTTTTTTTTTTTTTTTTTTGAAGGAAGGAAACTCACTTAGTACTTGCTCTGCTGAGAGCCTCGTCGTTGGATCTCTAGCAAGCATTTGTTCTATCAGATCCTCAGCTCCACATGATAACCAGGGAAAGAATTCCTGGGGAAGCAAATTGGATCTCCTTTCTTTACAGCGGCCACTATCTCTTCCTCAGTTTCACCATTAAACGGCAATGTCCAACCCAACAACAAGTAATGGACGACCCCCGCGCTCCACACATCCACCTTCTCATCGTAGTTTTGGCTGGCTAGTACTTCTGGAGCCGCATAAGCAGGAGTTCCCACTTTTCCTATTAATGTTCTTATTCCCTTCTCGAACTGTGCTGCGCAGCCAAAATCAGCAAGAAGCAGATAGCCATTGGAGCCGAACAATATGTTTTCCGATTTTATATCGTGGTGTGCGATGCCGTGGTGGTGGCATTCTGCTATTGCTTCTACCAATTCCGTGATGAGGGCAGCAGCCTCGTTCTCGAGGAAGGCACCGTGGCTAGCAATGCGGTCAAAGAGATCTGGCCCAGGGCAGAGATCCACGATGAGATAAACGACGACGATATCTTCATAGACTTGGTGGATTTGGACCGAACGTTGGTTCTCGGAAGCCGCGAGGAGCGTGAACTTGATCTCGGAGTAGACCAAGCGGCGGTCGAAGCAACCGGAGAACTTGTCGATTATTTTCACAGCAAAATCCTTGCCGGTAGAGACAGAGACACATTTATATAATGCGTGAAACTGACCGCGGCCGAGCAATTCTCCAAGGCGGTAATCGAGGTCGAAACTCTCGCCCATCTCTCTGTCTCTTTCTCTCTCACTAAATCTGCGATTTTTTTTCTCTGAGTAATGCTATCTGCGACTGAGATTTTCAGCGAGGAGAACTGTGGAGTATGGAGCAGAGAGGATGGAGGAATGAGTGAGGAGGATGAAAGCCCTCAGTTTAAATAAATTATAGACGAAAGTGTTATTTATGGAAATATCCGGATTTTATCTTTGGAAATATGGAGATTTTATTTTAGAAAAATCTCAATCGCTATAGTAACGTTCGGATTTTATTTTGAAAGTGCCCGATTTTTATTTATTTTTAAATTCATTCACAAAATAAAAGTTAAAAAAAAATTCTGTTCGAAATATATCTCTCTTACCGCTATATATATTTTCTAATTTTATTGATTAAAAATTAGTAAAATAAATAAGATTACTAACTGATATAATAATCATAAAATTAAAATTAAAATTTTCAAAATAAAAAATTTTAAAAAATAAAAAATAAAAAACAAAAAAAGCAAAGAATAAAAAATAAAAAAATTAAAATAAATTAGAAAACAAAGAAGTTGAGATTATAAACAATAGTGAATAATTTTTTAGATATTAACAATCAAGTGACAAATAGTCGAATGAGAGCTGTCAACGGTGGTGTTCTAACGATGTCGTTCAAACTACACTCATTAACCCGATGTCGTTCTAACGACAGTCTATCTCATAAATTGTATGCCTTCCACTAACACCAAAAATACCTCTCCTTTTGAACTCTTACACCACACGAAAACCAACTTCACTCACTTACGCACCTTTGGGTGTGCCTGTTTTCCGCTTATACCTTCTCATGCTCGTCACAAACTTCATCCAAAATCAAAGCTGTGTGTCTTTCTTGGGTACTCCGATGCTCAAAAAGGATATAAAAACCTAGATATATCTAGAAAGAAAATCCTTATATCTCGGCATCTCACTTTTGATGAGCAACATTTTCCTTTTTCTAACAACATCTCAGAAAATTCAAAACCATATACCTCCATTTCACCTTTTCTGTTAACTCCAGTTTTTTATCATAATTGTCAGCCTAGCCCAATTCAGCCCACTCATAAGTCTCCTGATTTATCTCCTCGGCATCACGCACACTCAGTAGTCTCCAAGCACTTCCACTAATTCTGATTCTATTCTACCCATGCATTCTCAGCCCAATCTTACTCGCCATCCCATGATAAGCATCTTGAATGGCGTTAAGCCATGGCTGACGAATTCCTCGCATTACAAAAACAGGGTACCTGGAGTCTTGTTCCTCCTCCTAGGTCTTCGGTCTTAGGCTGTAAATGGACCTGTCAAACTAAATTCCATTCAGACGACTCATTAGCTAAACATAAAGCTCGTTTGGTAATGCTAGGAAATAATCAAGAATTCGATCTTGATTAGACTGAAACATTAGCCCCGTGGCTAAATTACCCACCATTCGTATACTTCTTACAATTGATTTATATAATGATTGGCAGGTTCAACTGTTGGACGTCACAACCGCATTTCTTCATGGTAACCTTACGGAGACAGTTTATTTGAAACAACCTAAAGGCTTCGAAGACTCCAATCATCCGAACTATGTTTGTCTTCTTCACAAAGCTCTCTATGGTCTGAAACAGGCTACAAGACAATGGTACAACACTTTCATGGCTTATTTACTCTCTCTTGGGTTTACAAACAATATATCCGACCCTTCTTTATTCATATTTACCAAGTCAAATATTCAATTATTCTAGTTAATATATGTTGATGACATTCTATTAACTGGTAATAATCAAGATATGATTTGCAAGATTCTTGAACAGCTAAATTCAAAATTCTCTTTGAAGCATCTTGGCGCTGTTCACAACTTTCTTGGTATTCAAATCGACTGTCAAGCAAAGCAATACTTCCTCTCCCAAAAGCGATATGCAACATCGTTTCTTGAGCTAGCTCAACTTACTCAATGCAACTCCATTACCAATCCAACCTGTACAAAACTTCCAAAGGATCTTCAGCAGGATAATCTCCTCTCCGACCCAAAGTTTTACAGAAGACTCACGGGTTCTCTTCAGTATCTCACGCTCACAACACTCACACGGGCGGACATTGTGTACAGCATCAACCTTCTGTCTCAAACATGCACAATCCGCTACCTCAGCACATCTTTCTCCTCAAACGTCTCCTTCGCTATTTCAAAGGTACATTGGATTTTGGTATACCCATTATAAAATCTAATTTTCATCTTACTTCTTTTTCAGATGCGGATTGGGCTGGGGATCCTATTTCTCAAAAGTCCACATCTGGCTACTGTTCTTTCTTAGGGGATACTCTAATCTCTTGGACAGTCAAAAAGAAGCACACCTTAGCTCGCTCCTCTACTTAATCCGAACACCGTGCCTTAGCTGCTCTAACTGCTGATGTCATATGGCTTCGTAAGCTTATAAAATAATATTAATAGAGGCTTGTGGCCAAACATAAATATTACACGTTGAAATTGAACATATTCACAATGATGATCACAATATAGAAAACATTCCATAAGCCTAGACTTGCATAAGTTCAAATGGTATATAATTGGATGACTTCACATTTAGGATACATTTGACACGATTGTAACTTTCTGTAGCAACGATTATAAATTGTTGTCGTAAAAGTGATTTCTTTAAAAGTTGTTGTAAAAATATTCAAAATAAATAAACATGAAATATATTCAAATTAAAAACATGAAAAATATTCAGATTAATATAATTAAAAAATAATTATTTTAATTACAGTTGTGTAACTGATGATTATATTGTTTAATTTACCTTTAATAATTTTATAACAACAGTTATTTTGAATAATTAAGAAACACAGATCAATGATGTAATTTTTTTTTTTTTTATATATATATATATATATATATTTGCTTTCTAACTTGAGAGAGAGAGAGAGAGAGAGAGTAATGCCCAGCTGAACATACTGTTAAGGAAAGATTTTTGCACTCAACATCCACCTTTTTGTTGTAATTTCGACTAGAGATTACTTCAAAAGCTACTATGGGGGAGTTATAGTCAAACCAAGCAGGTCAATGAGATAAATCTAATATGTTCAAGAATATTACATCAATAAAGCATTCAGATATTTTATAAATAATTTATGATCAAGGAGTTTAATATGGATATACAATGGAGTATTTTAAATTTGGCAAAATTTAGTATAATATATCTCTTAAAAACAAATAAATAGTGTCTCATCGGACATGAAGAGGGTTCACAAAACTCTACAACATTTTTTGGTGATCATTGACGGTGGGCTAACATCTTTCATTCGACTATTTGTCACTGGATTGTTAACATCTAACAATATTGTTGGGTTTTAACATTCCACACGTAGAAAACTGATTTTGTTGATCCCTATAATGAGAATTAAATAATTATTCACTATTGTGTAGAATCTTATCTTCTTTATTTTTATTTTTTATTTTTATTCTTTTTTTAATTTTTCGTTTTTTTAATTATTTTTTTCTTTTTTTTTGTCCTTTTTTTATTTTTTTATTTTTTATTTTTTATTATTATATCAGTTTAGTAACATTATTAATTTTACTATTTTTTAATCAATAAAATAAGAAAATACATATAGCGGTAAGAGAGATATATTTCGAACAGAATATATTCCGAAGCTATAGAGATTTTTTAAAAATAAAATCACGGTATTTTTAAAGATAAAATCACAATATTTTCATAAATAAGTTTCGTTAAAAATTTATTTAAACTGATCTCACTTATTCCTCCGTCCCCTGTGCTCTCTTCTGCTCCACATTGCGCAGTCCTCGCTGAGAATCTCAGTCGCAGATAGCATTACCCAGAAAAAAAACCCCAGATTTGGTGAGAGAGAAAGAGACTGAGAGATGGGCGAGAGTTTCGACCTGGATTACCGCCTTGGAGAACTGCTCGGCCGCTGTCAGTTCGGCGCAGTATATCAATGCGTCTCTGTCTCTACCGACAAGGTTTTCGCCGTGAAAGTAATCGACAAGTTTTCCGGTGCTTCGACCGCCGCTTGGTCTACTCCAAGATCAAGTTCATGCTCCTCGCCGCTTTCGAGAACCTAGGCTCCATCCAAATCCACCAGGTTTATGAAAACATCACCGCCATTTATCTCATCCTGGATCTCTGCCCTGAGTCAGATCTCTTTGAACGCATTGCTAGCCACAGTTGCTTCTACAAGAACGAGGCTGCTGCCCTCATCACCATATTGGTACAAGCAATAGCAGAATGCCACCGCCGCGGTATCGCACACCACGACATAAAGCCGGAAAACAAATTGTTCGATTCCAATGGTCGTCTGCTTCTGGCTGATTTTGGCTGCGCAGCACAGTTCGAGAATGGAACAAGAACATTAAAGGGAAAAGTGGGAACTCCTGCTTATGCGGCTCCAGAAGTAATAACTGGCAAAACCTACGATGAGAAGATGGATGTGTGGAGCGTTGGAGTTGTCATATACTTGTTGTTGGGTTGGACATTGCCGTTTAATGGTGAAAATGTGGAAGAGATAGTGGATGCTGTGAAAAAAGGAGATGCAGTTTGCTTCCCCAAGGAATTATTCCCCTGGTTATCACGTGGAGCCGAAGATATGATAGAACAAATGCTTGCGAGAGATCCAGCGATGAGGCTCTCAGCAGAGTTGAGTGAGTTTCCTTCCTCAAAAAATAAAAAACACTATTTTATATTTTTATTTGGCATTAACATTGTTACTAATTAACTATTATTTTTGTTTGGACATTTTCAGGACATCCATGGATCATGGAAATGTCAATGATATGAATATAACAATCATTCAAGTGAATTTCAATTCTATAGCAGCTTAGAACATTTTTTTCTTCTTCTATAGCGACTTAGAACAATGTTTTAGACATGACAAATAAGCCAACAAATTGATGAAATTTTAACGAAGCAGATTTGTGGAATTGTCCTTTTCATACAGATAAAGATAAACACTTAGGATGGTAGACCAATCAAACACTAATCCATGTCCATTCATCCAACTAAGCACCATAATATGTGTCTTACTCATAAACTTGAGTCATGAGATGTTATAGCTTCATTTCCTAAGCACTAGGAATTAGGGCCTCTTCATCTTGAGATTAGGTGTATTATCAATACTTTCTTATTATATATATATATATATATATATATATATATATATATATATATATATATATATATATATATATGTGTGTGTGTGTGTGTGTGTGTGTGTGTGTTTGTGTGTAAGCTGTATACATAATATCAAGTTTATATAAAAATTATGAATTAACAAGCACATAGTGCTATAAAGTTGAAATATTATTGACAATTTTTTATTTTTGAAATATATATGATCAAAGAAGAGAAAGGTGGAATCACTAAATTAAAGGAATTTGTTATATGTGTAGATTAGCCACAGTATTTCAGTAAAATAAACTAGTATTTGATGATGCATCAAGATTATGTATCATGCAAAAGCTAATGACTTTCTTATGATATGGGTAGCTGACAATTAAAACATTTCTTAGGCCTATGATATCATGAACATTAGCAATTAATAAAATAACATAAACATAATTTTGCATGTGCACTATAGAAGATGCACTTATAGGCTAACAAAGTTCTGTAATATTTATTTTGTACTACAAAGAATTATCATTTAAGCAACAATAATATAAAGACATATATTAATATCTTAAAAAAGTGTCTATTAAGAAACTTGAGCATTGTGCAGCAAAAAAAATCAGTAGAGCTCACCAATAATTAATTTTCACGATTTTTTGCTTAAAACTTTATTTTTAGAAACACAAAAATCTTACCAGCAAGTGTTTCAAGTCTGATAAAATATCATTTAATGAAGCTAAATCTAATTATCTTCTGCCTTATCTCTTAATTAGTATTTCTTTTTGGATATTTCTTTAAGAAGTTTGTTCCAAGATTGATCACTCATTTTACTTCTCATTGAGCCTCTATTCTTAATCTCTTACCAAATCTTTCTCATCACCGAATATTTCTCAATACATGTTTAACCCTACTTTTCTTACCTCTCAAGCTCCCTTTATTATCATTGACCTTTTCTTACCCTACTGCATCAACTGTAAGACTACCATAATCACCGCTTATGTCACCCAAAACTGCCATTTGACCTCATGAAAATTTGATTCCTCAAATCCTCCCCAATTGGTTCCCACTCCGTCTACTTTATAACTCATAAGTTTCCATAACCAATTAGACTTGTTACTATATATTTTTTACTTTCATCATGAGGATTTCAAATATGAAGTTTTCTAGATTGTTGATTCCAATCATTTATCAAATTTTCAATCATTTGGATGTCAAAATTGTCATGTGTTGTTGCAATTTTCTATGATTAAAAGTGCCTAGAAAATGTTTCTTTTATTAGCTATTTCCATGTTCATTGTTGGTTTTATGTTGCTTGGTGTGAAAATATATATTTTCTTATTGACTTTTCTTTTAATATTTTTGGTAGCATTACTATTGAAGTTTTTATTTGTTTGGCCTAATTTTTTTATTCTAGTTGAAGTCATACACTTGTAAACTAGATATTTTGCTTATTTCATTATATTGTTGAGTTTCATGAGATTGAAATTGTTTAATCATTTATTACAAATTCACATCAACTATGACCTTACTTCTATTCAATTCCTAAGAGCATTTATTCTTAGCACTCCTCCCTTAAGATCTTGTTAGTTGTTGTGATTGTGTGATTGGATGTAATCAAATCTTCTACAGAATGTCCTTTTACATTTAGGTCACTTCGTTATAGATACGATCTATTTTATTTTGGTTGTTGATTTGAACTGTTATTTAGTTTATGTACTCTACCAAAGTTGTTTGTAGATTTTCTATTGATGTTCAAGGCAGTCTTCAAAGCAATTAAGCTTACTTATTTTCTCACATGATTTCATTAATAGTCAAGCATAACCACCCCTATTGAATGCACTGTTAGAATGAATAAATTTTATGACTTGTGGTGGTGGTATTTTTATTAACTAAATAAACGATTATTCTTTCCTCTCTAGAGGGATAAAATGACCTAATGAGATCTATCCCCCAAATAATAAATGGACACACACTAGTAATGGCTGAAGCTTGTGGGAAGGTTGTAACTTTATTGGATAAAATTTCTAACATGATAGGCATCTCTTTGAGATGAAGCGTTTTATGGGCTAGCTAGAGTTATCATTTTCTAGGCATTTTGTAGGTGAGCACCTTTTCTCCTGAGTGTCTCTCTCACTAGCTTAAGTGCACTTTACTGAATTCTTTCTCTACCCCACTTCTTTTATGACTCAACATCTTAATATAATTTCAAAAAAAACAAGGTAAATGATCTTAAAAGAAGGTAAAATGATCCTACAAAACTATATTTCATGCTATGAGATTTCATAGCTTCGCTCAAGATACATGCATGGATGTAGTAAATCTGAATGTTAACATTTACCCAAGCTTCTAGTAATGCATTTAATAAATTTTCTTGTAGAATTACTTTGAAATCATAGACATCATTAATATGACAAGCACCTATCTTAGCTTTTAAGAATCACACCCTATGTAGCTTCTTCTTTAAAAATTAGTTGAAACTGGATTCCTTAAGCTACATAGCAGCACAAGACTAGCTATGGAGATTTGATTCTATGATATCTATTTTCTCTCTAATGCATTATTTGTGTTAGATAACAACTTAAAAGTTCAAGCAAATCTAATGACATCTAAGGATGGAATCAACGTTTGCATATCAAGGTAATACTTTAAGTTCTAGCCTTTGATGTTGTTATGATCTTCTATATATAATATTTAGCCTATTTTTCAATCTACCTAAAATAGTTTCAATATAGTTTTGAAAAAGTTTTGTTGGAAGTTTAGCTACAAGCATATTCTCAATATAGGCTTCATTTGATACAACTTTTTTTCTACTTTGCAAAGCAACGTTTTAGTACAAAATCATATTCTCAATCGTTTAAGTTTTAACAAGTCATGTATTATGATTAGCTATATAGAACATTTACCAAAGCTTCTAGTAATGCATTTAATAAATTTTTCTTGTAGGATTACTTTGAAATCAAAGACATCATTAATATGACAAGCACCTATCTTAGCTTTTAAGAATCACACCCTAAGTAGCTTCTTCTTTAAAAATTAGTTGAAACTGGATTCCTTAAGCTACATAGTAGCAAAAGACTAGCTATGGAGATTTGATTCTATGATCTATATTCTCTCTCTAATGCATTATTTGTGTCTAGATAAAAACTTAAAAGTTCAAGCAAATCTAATGACATCTAAGGATGGAATCAACGTTTGTATATCAAGGCAATCCTTTAAGTTCTAACCTTTGATGTTGTTATGATCTTCTATATATAACATTTAGCCTATTTTTCAGTCTAACTAAAGTAGTTTTAATATAGTTTTGAAAAAGTTTGGTTGGAAGTTTAGCTACAAGCATATTCTCAATATATGCCTCATTTGATACAACTTTTTTTCTACTTTGCAAAGCAACTTTTTAGTACAAAATCATATTCTCAATCATTTAAGTTTTAACAAGTCATGTATTATGATATGCTATATAGAACATTTAGCATATTATTCAATCTACCTAAAAACAGTTTCAATATAGTATAAAAAAAGGATGGTTGGAATTTCAGCTATAAGCCCCATATCCTCAATTTAGTTTCAAAAGTTTTGACACTAAGCCTATGGAGTATGCTTTTGCCAATTTTAAAATTTTTAACTCTCAAGCTGAACTTCTTAATCGATGCAATTTCTTTCATAAGAATCCTAGTGCAGTAGTATCAACTGAGAAAACTAAACAGACCCATAATTAAGAGTATTTCATGTTTTATTTCGTTTTGGAGAAAAAATACAATTTAGCTATAGAATGAAGCCTGAAGCTAACTAAAACAATATATATATATATATATATATATATATTATAATTATTTCAGTTTTACAAGAATTGACAGCTGCAATTTTCTAACAGCAAAATTATAAACAAAACAATGCTAATCCAAAAAAAAATTGCTAAATGATGAAACATGGATTGATAACCATTTATCTCCATCATGATCCAGGGTTTATCAACAGATAAAAAGCTTCAAATAAAAAAAAAACATAACAAAATAACTCGATAACATCAAGAACTTTGTTGCCTATTGAATCGAAATAGAAATTGAATTGTACGTGCAACTGCAAATATTTGGTCATGGTATTTGTAGGATTCAATTTAATATCAATCTTTAAAATTCTTATGTCACTGTTATGCCGGTCCAGCCTGGACCGGCTCAACTAGGACCGGCCCAGCCGGTCCGGGATTACTCACGGCGGAAGCGGCACAGAGAACAGGCGGAAGGGAGAAGTGGGGTTGGGGTGGGGTCCACTTGGTTTAAGTGTTTTTGGAGGGAGAAGGAATGGTAGAGAAGTCCTTTTGATTTTAATTTGAATTAGATTGTATTAATAGGGAATTATGAGGGGATTAGGGTTTCATCTTGATTTTGAAGAGAGTTTTGTGTTCTAGGTTTTCTTGCTTGGGCTCTCGGCGTTGCCGGAGATTGTGGGAGAGTTGTTCTTCCTCTCGAATTGAAGAACATTGTATCTTGCTTCGGTTTTGATCGCCTACTACAATTGTTTGCTATTGTTTTCCAAATGTTTTCTCCCTATTCTCTCAGTTTTTCCACTGTTTGGTGGCTGTTTTCTATTCAAAACAGTGGAATATTTGTGTTTTGGCGAAGATCCGATAGGAATCACTTGGAATAATCAAGTGGTACCTATCAAATTGGTATCAGAGCAAGATCCGGGCAGTGGAGGACTGTTTTCTCCATTGTTTCGCTGCAGTTTTTGCTGATTTTTGGAGGATCCGGAGGCATCTCGTCGTTTCCCATGGCATCAAAGCGAGTAGAAGTCTTGGAGACCGAGATGGGTCAACTTAAGGCGGATCTGGAGGAGAAGATGACCACATTTAGCGAGAATGTGGAAGGGAAATTCATGACTTTGGAGGAGATGATGAAGAAGTTGTTGGAAGGGCAAGCAAGGGCTGTGCCGATGGAGGAAATAGGAGAAGGTAGTGGGAGCAGGGGTAAGGAGAAGGTGAATCCAGAAGAGGAGGAGGAGGTGGAACTGCTTAACAGCAACGGGAGGATGCCACCTCGGGAGTCCATCAGGCGAGAAGAGCATGAAAGAAGGAGAGACTTCAGGGAAGAAAGAGAGGATGATTGGCGTCGCCGGAGGCCCGACCCAGTGGACCGGCCATGGGGGATTCATAACCACCATGGCGGGGCACGAGGGGAAGATGGCTATCGACGGCCGAGGAGGGATGATGAGCCCCGATATGGAGAGAGAGGAACTTGGAAAGACCCCATTGCCTGGGACAGAGGAGGCCATGGGGGAAATAGGGCATACGGGGTGGACACGAGGGCCAGAAAGCTGAAAATGCCAGTTTTCGAAGAGGGAAATGTGGATGAGTGGATCCACAAGGTGGAGAGGTATTTTGCAGTGAATGGCCTGATGGAAGAGGAGAGATTGATGGCGGCTAGCATGTGCTTGGAAGGGGCGGCTTTTGCCTGTTTCAAGTACATGGATAAGTGGGATCCGGTGAGGACTTGGAGGGACTTCAAGGAGGCTATCAGGGAGAGATTCAGGGGGGGCAGCCCATGGGAGATATCAGAACAGTTCTACGCCCTCACTCAAGAGGGAACAGTGGAAGAATACCGGAAAAAATTTGAGAGTCTGGTGGGTGACATGGAGGGATTATCGAACAGCACTCTGGGGGGAAACTTTATGAAGGGCCTCAAGCCAGAAATTAGAGATGCTGTGAAGGTCATGAGACCGAGGGACTTGAGGGAGGCCATGGAGTTGGCTCAGCTGGTGGAGAACCAGAAGACCAACGCCCGAAGTTGGCGGAACAACCACTCAGGGGGTCCCACCAGGACAACTACCACTTACTTGGCTCCAAAAGGGCCAAGCCCTAGTGTCCTTAAAGAGAGTGGGAAGGAGAAGAGCGGGGTGACCAGATCGGCTGGGAGTTTCAAGAAATTGACTGAGGAGGAGATGCAAGAGAAGAGGGCCAAGGGCCTCTGTTTCAGATGTGAGGAGAAGTTTGTTCCAGGGCACAGGTGCAAGGATCGCGCTCTTCGGGCTCTCACCGTCTATATAGACGAGGCGCCTGAGGAGGGTGATGATTCTGATGAGGAGCAGATTGATCCCCAGTTGGAGGTAGCCGAGGTATCCCTCAATTCTGTGATGGGATTCACTCCTAGCCATACGATGAAGGTGAAGGGAAAGATCCTTGGGAGGGAGGTAGTAGTTTTGATCGACAGTGGAGCCACCTACAATTTCATATCCACTCAGGTGGCGGAGGAGCTGGGAATGGAGCCTACTGAGACAGGCAGTTATGGGGTGATGATGGGGACAGGAAAGATTGAGTCCAGCACTGGGATCTGCAAGGGGGTGGAGTTGAGGCTACAAGAGATCAGGGTGGTGGAGGACTTCCTACCCCTGAGGTTGGGTAGCACAGACATCATTCTGGGCATGAAGTGGCTACAGACCTTGGGTGAAACCAAGGTGAACTGGGGGACCATGGTGATGGAGCTGATGGTAGAGGGAAAGAGGGTGAAGCTGAAAGGGGAACCAGGATTGTCCAGAGCTGGAGTGTCACTCAGGTCGATGGTGAAAATTATCCATGAGGAAGGAGGTTTCCTTGTGGAGTTGCAGAGCTTGGAGGATCAGCAGGAGGGGGAAGAAAAACACATTCCGGCGTTAGTTCAGCCCTTTCTGCAGGAGTTTGAGGATGTGTTCCAACCTCCGGTGGGACTACCACCTGACAGAGAGCGGGAGCACCAGATTATACTGAAAGAGGGAGTATCCCCTATCAGTGTGAGACCTTACAGATACCCTCAGGTGCAGAAAGATGAGATTGAGAAGTTGGTGGGAGAAATGCTAGAGGGAGGGATCATTCAGCCCAGTGTGAGTCCTTTCTCTAGCCCAGTCCTGCTGGTAAACAAGAAGGATGGGAGTTGGAGGTTCTGTGTTGATTACAGAGCCCTCAACAAGGAGACAGTGCCTGATAAGTTTCCCATCCCTATGATTGACGAGTTGATGGATGAGCTACATGGAGCTGCTTTATTCACCAAGATTGATCTGAAGTCAGGCTATCACCAGATCAGGATGAGGAAGGAAGATGTGCAGAAGACGGCCTTCAGGACTCATGAGGGCCACTACGAGTTTCTGGTGATGCCTTTTGGCCTCACCAATGCACCAGCCACATTCCAGGCATTGATGAACCGAATTTTCAAGCCACACCTTCGCAGGTTTGTGTTGGTATTTTTTGATGACATTCTCATCTATAGCAGGACTGAGGAGGAACACCTAGAGCACCTGAGAGTGGTGTTGGGGGTGCTGAGGGAGCATCAGCTGAAGGCCAATTTCAAGAAGTGCGACTTCGCTCAGGCACAAGTGGAGTACCTGGGGCACGTGATATCCCAGGAGGGAGTGGCTGCGGATCAGTCCAAGATAGAGGCAATGCTGGCCTGGCCTCAACCCAAGACCTTGAAGGGGCTCAGAGGATTTTTGGGACTGACCGGCTACTACAGGAGGTTCGTGAGAGGATACAGCACCATAGCAGGACCACTGACAGAACTGCTGAAGAAGGATAATTTTTTATGGGGGGAAGCAGCTTCTGAGGCTTTTGAGAAGCTAAAGAAGGCCATGACGACGGTGCCAGTGCTTGCTCTGCCAGACTTCAATCAGGTGTTTGTGTTGGAGACAGATGCTTCAGGCTATGGATTGGGAGCAGTGTTGATGCAGAACCATAGAGACGTAGCTTACTTCAGTCAGATACTGTCGTCCCGGGCTAGGCTGAGGTCGGTATATGAGAGAGAGCTGATGGCTATTGTACTGGCCATCCAAAAGTGGAGACCTTATTTATTGGGCAGACACTTTATTGTCAGAACTGATCAGAGAAGCCTGAAGTACTTGTTGGAGCAGAGGATGGTCACAGAGGAGCATCAGAGGTGGTTATCCAAGCTGCTGAGATATGATTTTGAGATCCACTATCGGCCAGGGCTAGAGAATAAGGCAGCGGATGCCTTATCACGCTGTATGGAGGAGTTCCAGTGGATGGCGATATCAGTACCTGTTCTGATAGATTGGGGAGCCATCAAAGAGGAGAGCATCCAGAATGAGGAGCTAAGGAGAATCAAAGAAGAGGTGCTATCAGATGAAAACAGCCACCCAGGCTACTCAGTGGTGGGAGAAAGACTGTACTATCAGGGAAGGAGTGTGATCCCTAGGTCTTCCATTCATACTCCCCAACTGCTATAGGAGTTTCATGGGAGTGCCATAGGAGGGCATTCAGGAGTGCAGAAAACTTATAGCCGGTTAGCTGCTGAATTGTACTGGAAGGGGATGAGGAAAGACATAGAGGAGATGGTGGCTAAGTGTGATACCTGCCAGCGGAACAAGTACATGACGATGGCACCAGGGGGATTACTACAGCCCCTGGCCCTACCAGAGAAGGTTTGGGAGGAGATTACTATGGATTTCATTGATGGGCTTCCAAAATCAGAGGGGTATATGGTTATATTTGTAGTGGTCGACAGGCTGAGCAAATATGCTCATTTCATTCCCTTAAGGCACCCGTACACAGCAGTGTCTGTAGCAGCAGCTTTTGTGAGGGAGATAGTCCGCCTGCATGGGGTACCAGAGTCCATTGTTTCTGATAGGGACAAGGTGTTCATGAGTCATTTTTGGAGGGAGCTATTTAGGATGCAGGGCACAGTATTGAAAAGGAGCACAGCCTACCATCCACAGACTAATGGGCAGACAGAGGTGGTGAATAGGAGCTTGGAGACATACTTGAGATGCTTTGTGTCTAATACACCAAAGCAGTGGGCCAAATGGCTAGCCTGGGCAGAATACTGGTACAACACCTCTTTTCACTCGGCTACCAAGATGACACCTTAAGGTGCTATATGGTAGGGACCCCCCACATATAGTACACTACAGCCATAAGAGTACTCCTGTATCGGCAGTGGATCAGCACTTGAAGGAAAGGGATCAGGTGTTGGACGAGCTCAAGAGGCATTTACTCAGAGCCCAACAGATTATGAAGAAGCAAGCAGACAGCAAAAGGAGGGATATACAGTTTGGAGTGGGTGACAAGGTCTATTTGAAGCTCCGCCCATACCGACAGAGGACTATGGCCCAAAAGAGAAATGAGAAGCTCGCAGCGAGATATTTTGGCCCTTTTGAAGTGGAGGAGAAAATCGGGGAGGTGGCATATAGATTGAGGCTTCCTCCAACAGCCAGAATACACCCCGTTTTTCATGTCTCACAGTTGAGGAAAGTGGTGGGGGAGCATGCAGTAAGCCCAGAGCTGCCCAGCACATTGAGGGAGGACATGGAAGTGACACTGGAGCCTATAGCGGTAGAAGGAGTGCGCATCAATGAGAAGGGGGAAAAGGAAGTGAAGATTAGGTGGAGCGGTCTCCTAAACTATGAGGCCACATGGGAGCCACTGGAGAGGATTGCAGAGCAGTTTCCTACCTTCCACCTTGAGGACAAGGTGGTACTTTGGGAGGGGGGTAATGTTATGCCGGTCCAGCCTGGACCGGCTCAACTTGGACCGGCCCAGCCGGTCCGGGTTTACTCACGGCGGAAGCGGCACAGAGAACAGGCGGAAGGGAGAAGTGGGGTTGGGGTGGGGTCCACTTGCTTTTCAAACTTGGTTTAAGTGTTTTTGGAGGGAGAAGGAAGGGTAGAGAAGTCTTTTTGATTTTAATTTGAATTAGATTGTATTAATAGGGAGTTATGAGGGGATTAGGGTTTCATCTTGATTTTGAAAAGAGTTTTGTGTTCTAGGTTTTCTTGCTTGGGCTCTCGGCGTTGCCGGAGATTGTGGGAGAGTTGTTCTTCCTCTCGAATTGAAGAACATTGTATCTTGCTTTGGTTTTGATCGCCTACTAGTGGAATACAATTGTTTGATATTGTTTTCCAAACGTTTTCTCCCTATTCTCTTAGTTTTTCCACTGTTTGGTGGCTGTTTTCTATTCAAAACAGTGGAATATTTGTGTTTTGGCGAAGATCCGATAGGAATCACTTGGAATAATCAAGTGGTACCTATCAGTCACTTTATGCAACTACTGCCCTTATGAAGTTATAAGTATTCTTAGATCGCTCTTGAAACAAAAGATTTTTCATTAAATTTATTGAACTTTGATCGTCACAATATACAATAATTATATTTTGTTTAAATCCTAGTTTGTATGTAAACACTTGAATCGATAACATTTTGAATATGTAATCAAACCTTTATGTGAAGTATTACTTATATTTTTCATACTAAAATAAAATAGTATGACTTTTTTCTTGTATTTGTCAATACTAAAGCAAACTATTCCTTAGCTTGGGTATATAAAATACACGTCTAATAATTTGAGTTATGACATTCGTTGGTAGCCTGACATTTCCATTTCCTAAAACCAACATGCTAGTGTTGTTTCCAAGCTTTATAGAATCTCAGATTTTTCCATCAAGATTTGAGAAATCCTTCTCCATTTCACACAAGATTGCTGCATCCAAAGTCTAGAAACAGTAAACTTTTCGCATTATTTTTTATTCTTTACATAATTTGCCGCTATTTCTTCGCTTGAATATTTCCATGAATAATGTCGTAGCTTGTGAAAATTAAAGAATACTACTACAGCCTTATCCAAACACCTCATATTTGGACCTCTTCCTCTTCCTCCAAAGTCAGCCTAATCAAGACCTCTTCCTACTCAGTGATTACAATGAATAATCTTCAAGACTTGTTCTTTCTCAACATGGGAACTTTGGAGTTATTCGTACACAATTAGGTTATTTTGCAATTCATCAATGGTTAGAGGATCAATATCCTTAGATTCCTCAAGGGAAAACATAACATGATCAAACTTAGGAGTCATGGATCTTAAAATTCTCTCAACAATAGTAATATTACCCTCATTCACATATTTCTCACCTTTTGCTTTCATCTTGTTAGCGACAGTAAGAGCACAATAGAAATACTCATTCACATATTCTCCTATGTATCTTCACATGAATAACTTCATTCTCCTTTTCAAAAGATTGCAGATTTTCACACTTCACTTGCATTATACCTTGATATTTATGCTTCATAAAGTCTCAAATATCCTTCAAAGCGTGCTTGTTAAGGATTGTCTCTGTGATAGAATGATCTAATTCATGTAATAAATCATTATTTATTTTCAAATCTTTCAATTGCTGATCTTCAATATGCTTCTTTAGTGCATCATTGAGAACAACACCTTCTGCTTCTATGGGAAGTCCACTTTGCAGCAACCGATAGTACTTCTTTGATCAGGAGAAGTTCTCCATAAACATCGCCCAATGATCATAATACCCATCAATCTTTTGAACATCTAGCTATAAAAACATACTCTCTACTATCATTTGTAGATCACTCGCAGAAAACTAATGCTTCTATTCAAGTTAGAGGGCTCAATTACCAATTGTTAAAAAATAGAGACATATGATATGCAATAGAGATGGATGAAAGTGCACACACACACTTTATTGAATAATAGACTTGGCTCAAATAGCCTTACAAAAAATTAAAATAAACATAACAAAAAGTCACATTTTATAAATGTTATATCATGACAATACAACTAAATCAACAATAAACAAAATTAATCAAACTAAAAAAATTCTACATATATGGTCATAACTAACAATTAGACCACTAAATTAAACATAAATCTAACAAAATAATAACTAATGTAAAAAAAAACTTAAAAAGTATAACATAAATTGAGTATCAAAATTGTAATCCAATAGAATATTATGAAAATTTCAAAAGGGTAATTCTACCTCTTAAACAAAACAACTTCAAAATTTTGTCTTTGGACAACATTTTGAGCAAGGGTTTAAAGAGGAAAATATTTTAGGAAGAATTGAAATATTTGATTACAATGAATTATAATGCTAAGCTTGAAATTTGAATAAGATTTTAGAACTCTAAAATAACTGAGATCTAAGGATCATGTAATACAATGAAATGCTTCAAATAATTCAAGGCTTCCTTGTGTGTGAACTACTAAAGATTAATCATATATAATACTTCATTAAACAATTTGAATATTAATCAAAACTACTCTAAAAATAATCTTTTATCTAACATTACATAGATAAACATGATCAAAATTATGTATTTATAGTTTGAGTTATGGCCTATTTAATAAGGATAAGTTATTAGAGCTTGTTGTGTTTCTTCCTTTGGTTTTTACCTAAAAAACTTTTACTAAGAAAAGATTAATACCATTTTAAGAGTTCTAATTTTATTTAGTTTTCCTTAAGAGTAATTCCATGGGTTTCCATTTTGAAAGGTAAAAATTTATTATTAAGTTACGTTTATTAGTGGTATAAAGGCTTGATGTTGTTGTTGTTGTTATTGTATGTTTATTTATGATTTGAATTTTCTTAAATTAAAAACTAAGTGATGTGCATAACAAATTTTATATGTTAAAGCTCCAAAAATTTCTTATGATCAATGCAAGGAAAAATTAACTTTTCTTTTGAATTTATTGAAAGCGATCTATACATGAAGAAAAAAGATTACAAAATGTTAAAAACACATAAATTCATGTACATTATTATGCCTATGTCATTGACAGTCTACTAATCCAAATAAAAATACTAACATATTAGTAACATCATTAAAATCAAGTATGGATGTATTCAAAAAATATTTTAAAAAAGTGTATTTTATAAAGAACTAAATTTGGGGAGAAAAAACTCACTGAGCACTTGCTCTGCTGAGAGCCTCCTCGCTGAATCTCTTTCGAGCATCTTCGCTATCATGCTCTGCTTCAGGCGATGAACAATGGAAAAAAGTCTTTGGGGAAGCAAAGGGGATTTTCTTTCTTCAGAATTTCGAATTTCTCCTCCTCACTATTACCGGTGAACGGCAACATTCCACCCAACATCATGTAAAGGACGACCCCAGCACTCCACACATCCACCCTCTCATCATATTTTTTGCCGGTTATTACTTCGGGAGCCATATAAGCGGGCGTTCCTGCTTTTCCCTTCAAAGTTCTTGCTCCCTTCTCAAACAACGCAGCGCTGCCAAAATCAGCTAGAACAGCCAGCCATTGGAATCAGACAATAGATTTTCCGGCTTTATGTCCCGGTGTGCAATTCCCCGGTGATGGCATTCTGCAATAGATTCAACGAGTTCTGTGAGGAGTGCGCGGCCACGCTCACGTAGAAGGAGCTGTGGGCTTCAATGCGGGAAAAGAGATTGGGGCCAGGGCAGAGATCGAGGACGAGGTAGATAGCCTCGTCATCCTCGTAGACTTGGTGGAGCTGGACGGAGCGTGCGTTTCTGAACGCGGCGACGCAGGTAAGCTTGATCTCCAAGCCGATCAAGCGGCGGTCGAAGTCATCGGAGAACTTGAAGATAGTTTTCACATCCAAAGCCTCGCCGGTGAAGATAGAGATAACGATAGACGATAGCGAACTGGCCGAAGCCGAGCAGGTCTTCAATGCGGTAGTCCCGCTTCAAACCCTCGCCCATCTCTCTCTCTCTCCCTCTCTCTCTCTCAATAAATCTGTGATCTTCTTTTTTCAAATTTTGGAAATTTTTCTGCGATTCTCAGCGCAGAGCTGAGTGTTGAAGAAGAGAACTGTGGTACGAAGGAAGGCTGCTCTTTATTTATAGATGAAAATACTATTTATGGAAATATTTGAATTTTGTTTTATTTATAGACTGAGTGGTTCGAATTTTTATTTTTTTAGGTAAATTTGGACAAAGCCCGTATATTAACTCAAGAGAAAGTTACATGAGGAATTAAAAAGCAACAAAATTTGGCCATAAAAAATAAGGCCAAGCTACTAGAGCTTCAGAAATACAAAATCTATTAGAAAATACACAGGTGTGTATACCAAGGTTGTGAAAACCAGATCGGACAACGAACCGGAAGAATGAGAGGTTCATGGTTCGACCGGTCGAACCGGGGTTGAACCGGATGACGTAATAAATAATAATATAATTAAAAGTAATAAAATTAACATAATAATAATGACAATTTATTCATAAAAATTTTATAATTCTAAAAATTTTTAGACTAAAAAATAAATAAAATTCATACATATATAATATATTATATAATTTTAAAATTAAATATAAATAATTATTATATTTATGCTATATATTTAAATATAAATAATTACTAATTTTAAATTTAAATATAAACATATTCAATTTTTTATTTTAATTTATATTTAATAAAAATTTAGTTTATATATAAATATATATATTTGATATAAATAATTGCTTTATGTTATATATTTATGCATAATTTACATATATAAATTATATATAAATTTTACATTATAAAACTATATTTATAAAGTCATACAATATTATTTATTAAGATTTTTATTTTTCTATCATTTAATTTCGCATTTAGAAAATGTTTTAGAACTTTAAAAATGATAAATAATTATTTTTATTTAAATAATTATAAAAAATATAATTAATAATAAATTTAAGAAGTTTAAAAATTATTATGATGATTTTTTATTTAAATATTCTACAAAAAAAATTTCAACAAGTTCTCATTCAAACAAGTCTAATGCACATTGTTGAATGTTAAAACAAAAAACAACTAGTTCTTTAGTCCCACATCACTTAGGAATTCTAAGTTGTATTGTTTATATACCTTTCCTTGTACTCATGTTTTAAGAGGTTTCATGGTATTATGGCATCATGTGAGCTTGGTTATTTATATTTAATTTACTATATAATATAATAAAATTTTTGAATCATATTATTAAATAAGATATATGATATTTAAATTAATTTAATATTAATTAAACATTTTATATAAAAATAAAATTTTTAAATCTATTATTAGTTGAACCGGCCGGTTCTTAAAAAACGGATTGTCAAAAAATTCCATTGCATTTTTCCATTTCACAATCTTCTTAAAAAAAGCTCTTTTAATGCATAACAGTAAAGAAGTATAGCATTGCGAATTGTTCCCAAATCTTATGTTATTCCTCTCTTTCCAAATAAAATAAATCACAGAGGATACCACCAGCCTAAAGAAGTTGTTCACCTCAGATTTTCCATTGAAATTCCCATTTAACCAATCAAACAGCTGCAGAATATTAGGCCTAAGCAGGAAATTGTTCATCCCAGAAATAATGCCTGACAGAATAGAGAAAGAGTAAGAGCATTCAAAGAATAAATGAGAAACTGATTCCTCATATTCATTGCATAAACAACAAATACTAGGAACATGGATATTCCTAGCACGAAGAGCATCAGCCGTCTTGAGACCCCCAGAAGTTGCAAGCCAAGCATACACAAAAAACTTAATAGCATTCCTTTTGTACCAAACCATATTATACCAACTACAACCAGGAATTTCAATGAAATTCCTCCATAAAACATTTGAAATTGTAGTTCACCTTATCATACCAAAGCAACAGGGACCCTCACCAGCAATGTCAGTTATACCCGCAAACACGTCCCTCGGACAGGAGGGGAAGGAGTCAGGAATCACCCAGGAACCATCAGAAATAATATTTTTAAGAGCAAGATCAGGGAGAGATGCAGAAAACATACTCCCAAAGAAATCCAGTAAGGTGCAGTTATTATACCAATGATCCCATTTCAAGGAAATAGGAGCATATGTGTGATTCTAAACTTAAAGCAATGTTTAGCCAAAATAGCTGTGTTATATATGGATTTCCATATTTTGGAGGCAGCAGCCCGAGGAGGCCTCCAAGGAGAACTATACTTATTAAACAACCAGGCAGATAATGGCGAGGAGCAGTTATACATCCTGATTATAACAGAGCAGTTATAAGAAAATTGCAAAGCAAGTATAGAAGAAATACCCAAACCACCTTAAGAGAATGGCAAGCAAACTTTATCCCAGGCACTACTACATCATCTGCACTGATTTAGGCAAGAATTTATGTCCCCAAAAAATAAAAACCTAGAACTGGTTTTCTTGAAAAATTTGTGCACTGATTTACGCAAGATTGCACCCCGGATCCAATAGGCAATAGTATTTTGAATAGTGAATTTCATATATTGTAATCTGCCAGCTAGAGAAAGTAGATTGGCCTTCCATCCGCTCAACTTCTTGTTTAGACTGTCGGTTAAAGGCATATAATCTTCTATTTTGAGTCTATGAAAAGAGAGAGGAATCCCCAAATAAGTGATTTTGCTAGCTATGTTATGAATAGAAAGGGCCTGGCAAATATCACTTTGATTATTCTGATGTTTTTGAATGTTATAACACTTTTATCATAGTTGACATGGAGACCAGCAGAATCTCTTAAAATGGAAACCAGCTTCTTGCAATTCTCTAAAGTGGCTTCACCAAAAATGAGAACATCATCTGCATAAAGCAAATGAGTGAGAGAGAAGTCATTTAAAGAGATACCTTTGAAACCTCTATCCTCAAGGAGATTGGAAAAAGCATCCATTCCTAGACAAAAAAAGATAGGAACTTAGGGGACAACCCTTCCTAAGACCGGCAGAAGAAGGGAAATATCCCTCAAGAGCACCATTAAGAAGAACAGAGAAATTAACATCAAATATACATGCTTTAATCCAACTGACAAAACGGCTAGGAAATCCTTGTCCCCTGTTGAATCTCTTCTTCTTCTCCCCCTCTGGCGATGTCAGAGGGAACTTCTTCTCCCCATGGATGCAGCTCTTCTTTCATCGGAGTTCCCACCGCTTGTTCATCCTTCTGGTGGTCAGGTCTGTGCGATCACCAAGAACTGGAATAAATTTTTTGAGTCGGAAAATACTTCTCCAAAATCACTCAAGTTCTTCCATTTTCCCTCTGAACCGGATATTATCCCTTTCTCTGGGGATAAGCTATCCAAGGGAGGTGAAGACTGGAAGCTTTGCCTGGTTGGTTACTCCATAGGGAGGCGCCCCTATTATGAAGCTTTGCTAACTGCCATCAAAAAGATGTGGAGCTTGAAAGAATCGGTACAGCTCTTGTCCCTCAATGACGGATTTTTTTCTTTTCCGTTTTTCTTGCGCGGAGGATTTCAACTTGGTCTGGATGAGAGGAGTTTGGTTCATATTGGGGAAACCCTTTGTTCTCCAAAAGTGGCATCCGAAATTCAAACCTAAGAGGGAAGACTTTGTGATGGCGACTATTTGGGTGAAGATTCACGATCTTCCCCTTGCATGTTGGAATTCTAAGGGGATCTCAAGGATTGCTAGCAAAATTGGTGTTCCAGTAGCTACTGACAACTTGACTGAGTAGAAAACCAGATTAACTTTTGCCCGGATTTGTGTTCTAGTAGATTGCAATGCCTCTTATCCGGAGGAGATTCAAGTTTCACTGGACGGGGATGTGGTAAGCTTGAAAGTGCAATATGAATGGCGTCCTTTCCCTTGTCAGCACTGTAAGTCTTTAATGCATTTCTCTACATCTTGCCAGAATAAACCTGAGCTGGCTTTTAATGAACAAGGAATGGAGATATCTAACAATAGGGGTCGGAGTGCTAGCAGAAGACCTCGGTTCCGGCCTCATTCCAAGCCCCAAAATGTCTCGAGGTCGCCTGTTTCTAATAATAGCAACCCGGAACCACCTATATGTAATACTCAAGCTACCACTAAAATTCAAACTATTCCTTCTATCGTCATAGGTCAACCTCTTCAATATCAGCCACACTCACCTCCCCCACCCAAAACATCCTCTCAAACTACTGTCACTGATCCGGAACCTCTAGGAATGATTTTCCTGTAATTGGGGAAACTATGAATTTGGGTATTCCAAACTTAAACCCCCCAATGGTGCTGCTTCTTCATCCTCCTCAAACCTCCAATCTTAGTCCACTTCTTTAGGGAAGGACTTTGTTTCTCCAAATAAGTTTGATGTTTTAAACTCAGAGGGAGATGTGAGGGAACATATTGTTGTTTCTGGCGACTCCATAGACAATAATCTAATGGTTGCTGGTGCCGCGGAGAACGAGAAAAAATATAAAAATGCTGATAAGTCCAATCAGCCTCACAACACTACTACATCTAAAAAACTGCAAGGGGGAAGCAGGGTAAAAAGCCTCAACCAAATCAGAATTCTTAATGTTTTTTTCCACCTATTGCTGCGTGGAATATTAGGGGATTTAATCGCCCTGATAAAGTATTGTACTATAAATGTCTCATTGAGTCTTTTAAGCTCGACTTAGTCTGTATTTTGGAGAACAGGATTCACCTTCAATCTCTTGCTGATCTGTTTTTTGATACTGCTCATTCTCTCTTTTCGAATGAGGCCAGTTGCAATAATTTTGGTCTTTCCTCTTCGGGGAGGATTTGGGTGAAGTGGAATGCTTCTAAATTGTCTTTCAATACTGTTATTATTACTACTCAAGTGATTTCTGGCATGATCTTGGTTGCTAATCAACTTCTTTTGCAGCTCTCTGTTGTGTATGCTTCTAATAGTATGTCTGATCATAAAGAGTTGTGGAATTCCATTTCTCAAGTTGCTCTTGAAAGTCATTTTCCCTGGGCAATCATAAGGGATTTTAATTGTTGTAGGTATGCATCGAAAAAGCTTGGGGGCACCAGCATTTCTCACTATGCTCTGAAAGATTTTAATGACATGATCTTTCATAATGGTCTTGTGGATCTTCACTATGTTGGCTGCAAATATACTTGGTACAATCAACGTTTGGACAATCCTATCCACATTAAGTTGGATAGAGTTCTTGTGAATGAAGGATGGGTGAATAATTTCACTGAATCTTTTTGCTCTTTCTAAAGCCTTTCCTGCTCAGATCACTGTCCAATTATATTGCATCCAGGGACCTCTTCTCAGGTTCTTCACCGTTTTTTATTCAAAAATTACTAGACCAAAATTGATAATTATTGGTCTCTGTTATTGGAGGTCTTCTCTAGGCCTTGTTCTGGTAATCCCCTATCTCACCTCTGTTACACTCTTAGGTAGCTTAAAAGTGGTATCAAAAAAGAATCTTGGGCTTCTTCTAGTAATATTACTAGGCATCTTGATTATTTACACAATAATCAATGTACTTTTCTAGATCATTTGCAATTAGATCCCACTAATTCTGATCTTAATCTTGCCTATAAAAAGTGTAATGTAGAATTAGCAAATTTCACAAACCTTCAAGCTTCATGGATTATTCAAAGGGCAAAGGTAAATTGGCTTAAATTTGGGGAAGATGATCTCAAATTTCTCTATGCTAAAATCAGGAGTCGTATGGGCAGTGACAAGTCGGTAATCAATCTACTTACTTGCAATCCTTCCTCTAATAGATCTGATGTTGTATCTTCTATTATTCAGTATTTTCAAGATTTATATAACCCTTCTCTTCCTCAAATCTTGGCTGTGGAGAATTTCCCTATAGGGGTTGCTGGATCGGATTGCTATCTTCATTCCCTTAGTTCCTTTGTGCTGGATGAGGAAATTAAGGCTGCGGTTTTTATGGGTTCTTCCAATTCAGCTCTGAGATGGCTTTAATTTTCATTTTTATAAGTCCAGTTGGCATATTATTGGGCCTATAGTTAGTAGAGCTATCAAATCCTTCTTTTGTAAATGTTATTTTCCTAATGGTGTTAAAGCTACAACTCTTACTATCATTCCAAAAAACAAAAATGTTGTCAATATATCTAATTATAGACCCATTGCTCTTTGTAATGTGTTGTATAACATTATTGCAAAGGTTATTGTTATTAGGCTCAAACCGGTCATGAGCATCATTGTAAAAGATAACCAAGCTGGGTTTCTCAAATCTAGAGTGTCTACTGATAATATTTTGCTAGCTTCTGATGTTTTGTATCATGAGGCGAAAAGAGAAAGTGACAAAATTTTCTATTCTAAACTAGACATCAAGAAAGCATTTGATTCTGTGTCTAAGGAATTCTTAATTGCTAGACTCATTCAGAAAGAATTTTTTTTTTTGAAAATGTACAAATTTACATTATTTTTGGAAATAAAGTAGAGGTAGCCTGCAAGCACCTGCTCCACTACCCTCTTACTGCATCATGACCATTGATGTGTAACGACCACAACTCGTCCCAGCCATACACCTGGCACATATTCTCTAAGCATTGTAACTACTTCTCCGAAATATAAATTTACTGTGTAACTATCACTAAAGT
Organism: Dendrobium nobile; assembly: GCA_022539455.1. Classification (NCBI taxonomy): domain Eukaryota; kingdom Viridiplantae; phylum Streptophyta; class Magnoliopsida; order Asparagales; family Orchidaceae; genus Dendrobium; species Dendrobium nobile. The sequence continues at coordinate 23,356,352 of CM039720.1, forward strand.
GGCAATTAATTTATTCTTCTACAATCTTATTAAAAACAATTTTTCATTAACGAAACAAATTAACAATTATGCATTTTAATTAGTAAATATTTTTAATAACGAATGAAAGCAATACAAACATTTTAAATTATTATTAGATTTATTTTAATCACATCCCAGCTACTAAACAAAGACTAAAATTTTGTTTGGGATAGTTTTCTTCATGCTTCTTAAAACAAATTTTAATACAAAATTTAAAATTTTTATATTAAAAAACTGTTTTAAGAAACAATAAAAAGTTTGTCCCAAACGAAGCCTATGAAGCCTAAGACTTGGTTTATGATTCCGTATACTATGGAAGAAGTAGGTAGCACAAAAAAAAACACAAGTAAATACACAGGAATAATTGTGATAACTATGGAGTGTAAAAACTGAAGAAAAACTATTTTCCTTCCTAGGAAGAAGAAATACTATCAAGAGAGTTCATTCTCTCTTGCAGAAAATGACTAAGCTAAGCAAAAAGTTAATCCTTTACTATAAAACCGTAAATGGTAAGTAAGAGCGTGAATACTAGTATTTCTTAATAGAAAAGCTATGAGCACTAAGTGATTAAAATGAATCATAGGTGGATAGTGGTTATGATGCACCGCATCATTACCCCCTAGAAGACTCTGAGTCGGACGAAGAAATGATGGTCTTGGCTTCATCTGGTGGGTGCTAGCTAAAAATGACCTCAAAACATGACCAATCTTTCGCCGGCTCAATTTAGGATATGATCTGGAGGCGAGACATTCACGCCTTAGGCGAACCATGACCAAATCACCGAGTTTTGAAGAGCTTCTCCCAATGATGCATGCCTGTTGAGTGCTTGCACTTGCTATTAAATTCAATCAGCTTATTTCAGACATCAGTGAGCATGGTAGAAAACTATTCTACCAATGCCAAAGTTGTTTCGTTGTTGCTTTTAGGTAGCACTGCTACATCAATAGTGTGGTTCGGCTTCTTGGTGTAGACATACTGAACGGACTCCTTCCAGCAGACCGATGTGGATGGCGCATTGCATAGTCCAAAGGGTATTACCTTCCATTCATATAGTCATTTGTATCAGCACAATATATTAAAATTATTTAATACCATACTGTCTAATGTGTATATGCTTTCCTATAATCTCTCTACATGTGTATCTACCATATGAGGTAGTCTATATATAGGTCACGGTATATTGTAATAAAGATAAGATTATAAATCAGTTTGATCTATTCCTTTGTATCTCTATCTACTCTGTGTTCTTGTTTTTCTACATGGTATCAGAAGTGGTTCCATCCCGAGGATCTAACCATGGAGAACTCCCTCTCAACATCATCGTATGGCGGTGAACTCTCAGGTGCCAACTCTGAAACTGCCACCATCTCTCTGGCCTTAAAATTCGTTGTCTCTAATCTCAAAACCCTCATTCCTAATCAACTATCTACAGATAACTACCAGATCTAGAGGAATCAAATCCTCAAGCTTCTTCAGGCAAACAACTTCGCTCATTTTCTTGAACCTTTGACAACTTCTTCCTCCTCCCAGATTCTTCAAGATGATGGCACTACTTGCCCATCTTCTACGTCCAAGAAATGGTGCATCACAGATCAAAATCTCGTGGCGATGCTCTGCTCCACAATCTCCTCAACGGTGCTTCCATATGTCTTGCATATGGAGTTTACTCATGAGATCTGAAAGGTTCTTAAAACCCGATTTCAAGCCACAAATCGTTCCAAGGTAATTCAGCTAAAAAACAAGCAGCATCACGTTTCGATGAAGAATCTGTCTATGAAGCAATACCTTACAGAGATTAAAAATCTAGTAAATCAAATCGCATTAGCTGGCTCAACGGTGGACTCTAAGGAGATCATCATCTATATCTTGAACGGGCGCCCACCTTCCTACCAATCGTTCAAGATATCAATTCATACAATGCTCAAGCCAATCAGCTTAGAAAATCTTTATGCCCATCTCATTAGTGAAGAATGTTAAGAGAGTTGCTATTTGCATGTTTTACATTTTTGCAACTTGTATAGTTTTGATGATTTAAAATATTATTATTTTATGTATTTATATCTCCTAACACTTTTTGGAAGATTTGTTTTTGCTCTTGTGTGAACTAACATTTCAGGAAAATCAAACTCCAAACTACTGAAGACTTCAAATCAAATTTAGCATGAGAGATTTTGTGAATTGAAGCTTGTACTTTTCTTTGAATTAAGTTTGAGAGAGAGTGATTGTAATTGAGTGAATAAACACACACACACACACTTAAAGAGATCTTTAAAAATTTATACTGATTGTATGGGACGAACATAGTTCGTTAGGGACGATCAAGTCAGTTATCTCCTTTGAAGAGCAATGGAACGAACAGGAGTTGAAGAAAATTTTTCTAAGTCAAGTCATAATCGTCCAGGACGAATGTTTAATCGTCCAGGACAAAATGTTCTTTAGAAAATTTTCGTTTAGACGAAATTCATATTCGTGCCAGGACGAAATGCTCACTGTAAAATTTTCGTCGAGAAGAACTCAAATTCATCCCATGATGAAATGTCCTCTGGAAAATTTTCGTTCAGACGAAATTCATATTCGTGCCAGGACGAAATGCTCTCTGGAAAATTTTCGTCCAGACGAACGCGAATTCGTTCCAAGATGAATTATTCTTTATAAAAATTTCATCCGGATGAACTCATATTCGTCCCAGGACGAAGTGAAACGACTCTTCAAATTTTGGTGATATCCTGCAATTTTCGGGAACCGACCTATGGTATAATTGTTCATATCGGATGAACCTAGTTCGTACGGGACGATTATCTGGTACAAATTCAGTTTGTACCAATATACATATGGTTCATTTCCAACACATTTAAGTAAAATCGTCCAGGATGATCCACGATCGTACGGGATGATCAACTGCGTGGTTACTTAAAAATTTGCAGTTTTTGGACGGTTTTTCTTGTCTTTCATATAAATAGTCCAATTTAGACTGCTACTTAATCTTTTTGCCTACTGATCTTCGTGCCTATTAAAAGAAGAGTCAAGGAGAGAGTATGAGAGAGTGTTTGAAGGAGGATTCTTACTACTGGAACGTAAAGGCTTCACTTGATGTTTAAAAGTAAGAGTCTTTACTTTTGATTTGTGATTACTTCACTCTTTTCTTTCTTCCTTCTAGATTTCTTATGAGAAGATCTATCAAGGAGATCTGATTCTCTGCCGACACTTGGAGAGTGTGAACAGCTGAAGGGTTCTCTGCCCATAGTTGGAGAGTGTGAACAGCCGAAGGGTTCTCTGCCCACAATTAAAGAGTGTGAACATCCTAAGGGTTCTCTGCCCACACTAGGATAGTGTGAAAGAACGAAGGGTTCTCTGCCTACACCAGGAGAGTATTAAAGGACGGACAGTTCTCTGCCAACACTAGGAAGAGTGTAAAAGGACGACGATTCTCTATCGCACCGGATAGTGGTGGAAGAGTGTTTTTGTAATGGCTTCTCCGCCTTGCTGTGGGTGCAAAAGGAGAGTCACTAGTGGTATTAGTGTAATACTCGGAGGGTGCCTCCAGGGAGTGGATGTAGGTCGTGTTTGACCAAACAACTATAAATCTCGTGTCTTTTATTTTTCCGCTGCTTTTATTTTTGCTTTACTGTTTTTAACTTGTGGTCGAAAAATAATTTCTATAAAATTCACTAAAATTAATTTTCTTAGTTTTAAATTTTAAAAAGAGGGGTAAAATTTTTAATTACCAATTCATCCCCCTTCTTGGTTAGAAACTGGGACATAAGCTTAGGTTTAACAACCTAATTCATAGTGAACAAGTTTCAACAAGTGATAGCAGAGCTTTATTTCAAAAGCATAAGTTTAGACTACTTTTTGATTAACGTAGATGACTACATTTGGAAACCAAAATACACCTAAGGGTTACTCTATAACTAGACCTCCACTGTTCGATAATATACCTTTTGATTTTTGGAAAATACGCATGTCTACATTTTTATAGTCACTTGATTATCGTATGTGGATCTTAATTCAGGAAAGTTATACAAAACCAACTAGACTAGTTGATGGATTAGAGTTGAAACACCTTTTGCAGATTGGACAGTATAAGAACGTGACTTAGCACAACTAAATGTCAAATGCTTGAATAGTTTCTTTTGTGCTCTTAAATCAGAAGACTACATGCGGGTTTCTACTTGTAAAAGTGGAAAGGACATATGTGATAGACTTTATATAACTTATGAGGGGACTAATGAGGTTAAGCAATCTAAACTTAATATCTTGTTGCATGATTATGAATTATTTTGCATGAAACCAAATGAATCCATTTCTAATATATACACAAGATTCACACAAATTGTCACCTCTTTACATACATTAGATAGGGAACTAATGAATGCTGAAATAGTTAATAAAATTCTTCGTTGTTTGCCTACTGCTTATGATGCTAAAATTACTGCAATTATAGAGTCTAAAGATTTAAACATTTACTCTATTGACAATCTTCTTTGTTCGTTAATAGCTTATGAGCAAGGAGTTAGCCAAAGAAAGATTGATGCAGGTGAACCACGGAGGGAGAAGAACATAGCACTGAAAGTAGAGGAATCTGAAAGTGAACACTCATAATTTGAGGATGAAGACGACATCGCTCTAATGACAAAATAATTCAGAAGCTTTCTGAAGAGGAAGTAGAAGAGACACCAGCAATGGAATAGAGGTAAATTTAATAGAAATGCCAAGATTTCAAATGATGTAATTTGCTATGAGTGCAGGAAACCTGGACATATCAAGACTGAATGCCCAAAACTCAAAGCCACTCCTAGCAAGGAGAAGGAAGAGGAGAAACCAAGTGTAAAGAAAGGCAAGAAAAAGTTTCAAAGCGATTTTTGGGCGGACTCAGCTTCATATTCATCAAAGACTAACAAGGAAGAGGAAGTCACTAATCTGTGCTTAATGGCCGATAGTCTTGATCAGTCAGATCAAGAAGAGGTATGTGACTTAACTTATGATGAACTATTTGAAGTTTTTGAACACATGCATGATGCATATAAGAAAATGAAGAAAATGCATGCTAGTCTAAGTTTAGAGTTTTAAGAACTACAAAAGGAACATGAAATCCTTAGGAAAGATCATGTTTTAATTGATGACAACCACATAAAATTACTTGATGAGTTTGATGACTTGAATAAAAATCATGAAAATTTAAAATCATCCTATGCAAAACTTGAAAAAGATTTTAAAAATTTTAAGGATGAATATGAGAGCAAAATATATCGAATCAATTATATAAATCGAATCTTGAAAGATATGAATTCTTTTTATAAATTGAAGATAAAAGCTCTCGAGGATAATAGGATACCCCCTAGACTTGAAGACTTTACTAATCCTATTATTTATCCTAAATTTATGTAATCCCTGAATAAACAGATGAATAGTAGAAAACTTAGGAATTCTTTTCCAAAAGTTAAATGGAATTGTGGATTATTTGGACATATCGCTCACACCTGTACTTTAAAGGTGAAAACTTATTTGGTGTGGAGACCTAAGATGCATAAACCTAGACATATCATACATGCATTCGATTATAAATTTCCAAAAGGAGAACCCAAACTTGTTTGACTTCCCAGGTCTAACGTTTGATAATTTTGCAGGGTCACTCTCACACAAGATCTCATGAGAGCATATGGTACCTAGACAGCGAATGCTCAAAGCATATGACTGAAGATACTACATAATTCATAACGCTGGAAGTCAGGAGTGGAGGCAAGGTTACACTTGGAGATAATACCACAAGGAAGGTGGTTGGATCAAGTATGATTGTAAATCTCAAGAAATTTTACATTGAAAATGTGTTATTGGTAGAAGGCTTGAAGCATAACCTGTTAAGTATAAGCCAGCTATGTGATAAAGGTTATTGTGTGAAATTTTTTCGTACTAGCTACATATTAAGCCTAAATGGAAATGATATTTTGAATGGTAAAAGGGTAAATAATATTTATATGCTAGACTTGAATTGTATTCAAACTCATACTGTTTTTTGTTTAAAAAATGTATCTGATGAGTCATGGCTTTGGCATAGGAGACTTTGTCATTCTAGCATGAAAAACCTTAGGAGGATTACTCAAAAGAACTTAGTGAGAGGTATACCAAAACTAGACTTTACTAAGGACCACCTTTGTGATGCTTGTCAATTAGGAAAATAAGTGAAGTCCTCTTTTTCAGTCCAATAAGGATCTTAGAACTAGTAAACCATTGGAGATTTTATATATGAAGCTTTTTAGACCAGTTGGAACTGTAAGTCTATGAGGGAAGGTATACGGATTTGTGATTGTGGATGATTACTCAAGACTCACATGGGTTAGATTTCTATTTCATAAGAGTGAATCATTTGAGGAATTTAGAAATTTTTTGACTTGGATTCAAAGAAAACTTGGGTGTGAAATTATTTCTATACAAAGTGATCATGGAGGAAAATTTAAAAATGAGAGATTTGAAAAATTTTGTAAGGAGAAAGAAATTGATCACAACTTTTCTGCACCTAGAACCCCTTAGCAGAATGGGGTAATTCAAGATGATGTTTTTGTATAACAACCTCCAGGTTTTGAAAATTCTAAATACCCAAATCATGTTTTCAAATTGAAAAAGGCATTATATGGATTGAAACATGCATATAGGGCTTGGTATGAGAGGTTGAGTTATACCTTCCTACTTGAAAGATCTTTTGAAAAAGGAAGTGTGGATACAACTCTTTTTTTGAAAAAATATGGAAAGGATATACTCATTATTCAAATTTATGTGGATGATATCATTTTTGGATCTTCAAATAAAAATCTTTGTGATGATTTTTCTAAAATAATGAGTAGTGAATTTGAGATGAGTCTAATGGGAGATTTAAGTTACTTTCTAGGCTTTAGCATCAAACAATTTGAGGAAGGTACATTTCTTAGTCAGTCAAAGTATGTTAAGGACATCCTCAAAAAGTATGAAATGGACAATGCTAAACCTGTTAGTACACAAATGAGTTCCTCAGTTCAGTTGGATAAGGACCCTAAGAGAAAATTTGTTGATCAAAACGTTGGGTGGAATTCTGGCGTCGTTTAGAAATCCGGCATAATTCTGGTGTCGTTCGAAAATTGGGCGGAATTCCGGTGTCGTTCAGAAATCCGGTAGAATTTTGGCGTCGGGCAGAGGTCTGGCGGTGGTCGAGGAGGAGTTCTTCCCTCCTAGCCTTTTCTTCTTCTTCTCTTCTTCTTGCTTGAGGCTAGACCTGTCTATTTTGGGTTACGGGTCGGGTTCGGGTCCGACCCGTGACAGACCCAACATTTTTCGGGTTCGGGTCAACCCGACCCGGTTCTATAAACGGGTCGTTTTTGAAACCCGTAACTGACCCATCTCGGGTTAGGGTCAACCCAACCCCAACCCGGTTAACCGTATATACAGGAATTTTAATTATAATTTAAGAGAAAAAATTATGAGCAAAAGTGCAAAATAGCAAAAAATCATCCTTTATAACACCAAAACAACAAAATAGGAGCAAATCACAAATCTATCAAATTTCTTACAAGATACTAATAAGTAATAAATTAATCATTTGCTCATTTTTTTAGTTACAAATTTACAACCTCAATTTAATTAGAGAGAAATACTAATTTACAAAGTTACAAATTTACAACCTCAATCTCAATTCAGAATAATTATTTATACAATTATACATTTATATATTGAAATGCTCCTCAAAATAACGGCTGTAAGAGAAATATTGAAATGCTCCTCGAAATAACGGCTTCAAATCTGCAATGACTTGCAATAAAATCAATTATATACTTTGCAAACTTAAATATGTAAAAATAATATATTGTTAACTGTTCTACTCAGATTAAACCTTCAAAATCATTAATCATTTAATCTTATAATGAGGTTATTGCGATGTAAGATGTAAGTTTAATCAATATTGACAAATTACCATCCTAGGTGACAATTTGTATTAACTTAATATCTATTCTTTGAATACGAATGTAAGATAGTATCTGCTATTCTAAGTTAATAAAAATTGTCACCTAGTTGTAAATTATAATAGTACACAAGAACTTACACTTATACGACTCCCACCCAGTGGCCAGTGCCCACTTTCATCTTAGAAGGTTAATCATCATCGCTTCATCACTTATACGATGACTCCCAGCTTATAAAATTCTCATTTCACTTCCTTGCATTTCAACTTCAAAAAATCGAAAGCAACTGCCAGTAACATAACATATTAACAGGCTAACAATAGCAACACAACCGAAATACAAAAAAGAATTTGCAGAATATACAAGAAGCAACTAACAACTTCACTGAACTAAACAAAATATTGAACCAAGCAGCCAGCAACGGGCAACCCATATAAAGCCTCAGGCCCGAGAACTAAACCAAGCAGCCAACAACTGAACTAAACAGCAGCTAACAACGGGCAACCCACACAAAGCCTCGCGCCCGAGAAACCATATGAACCACAACAGCTTACCACAAAAATGGTTACCAGTTACCACAATTTTTCACCACTTCACCTCCTATGATAAGCCAAAACATTAATTAAAAAAATTAACCTGGCATTATTAATTCCAACAGAGAAAAACATAATCCCCAAGAAATCAGAACATGACTAACCACAAACCCAGACTACTCAGTAACCAAAGTACCAAACCCAGTAACCAAATAGTCAAACACCAATCAGTAAAAGGAGGAACAACACAATTGACAAACCCATTAACCAAGAAACTTTTGCTTCCTTGTTTGAGAGCCTTTTACATACTTACTCTCTCAATTTTAATTAATGAAGCATCAACCTCCTTCAGACCATCTTGAACTATGAGATTAACAATATGTGCGGTACAACGAATATGAAAGAACTCACCATCACAAAGCAAAGCACCATGTAAACATAAATGATTTCTTAAATATTAAACTAAGGTATTGTTTGCTGATGCATTATCCAAAGTAATGCTAAAAAGTTTGGTATTAATTTTCCATTCCATAATAAGAGATTGTAAAAACAATGTAACGCCATCATGAGGGGGCGGCATGAAATCAAAGCTAATAATCTTTTTTTGCAAATGTCAATCATTATCTATAAAATGCATTATTAAACAAATAAACCCATCTATATTAATAAAAGTCCAAAGGTCTGATGTTAAACACACCATACTTATCACTTTTGCTAACTGTGAACGTATATTACATTTCTCTTTACTAAATAATTTCTTACAATTACTTCGTGCGGTGTTTCTTGAAAATAACTGCAAGTCCCGACGAAGATACGTTAGAAGAGCTCGAACTCCAACCCACTCAACACACTGAAACGACAAGTTATGCATAATGATAGATGCAATAAACAGGTCACAAAATTCTGACTGATCAAACTTACTATCAATTATAGAAATGGATGATTCAGAGTTTGTTTGTAAAATTAGTTATCCAATATCACACATATTTCTTTTTAAACAATTTTTCAAATGCCGTCAAAGATTTGTAGTACCATTTTTGCTATCACAGAAATATGTCACGCCTTATTTCTTGCATTTACACCTTTGCTTACCATCTTTTGGCTTAGGCATCATCTCAAAGTAACCCCAAACAACCAAAGTCATTCTTCTCCGCTTCCTAGCAACTTCACCTCCTTCATTACATTCAATGTTACATGGCTCTACCACATTTTCAGATGGCACAACTTCTTCATTTTCATCAATACAAAAATTATCAACAATGGTATTTGAGTCCTCCATCTATCAAAAATATTAGAAAACATCACAAATTCATAATGTGAATATTTAAATATTTCTTGCATGTCAAATATGGAAATTTATGAAATGAAGTTAACTAAAACTGTAAAATATATTTTAACATAACACTTGAACATCATAAAGGCCTAAGGGCCAGCAGCCAGCTGCAGCATAATGCCAAAATGAAAAAAATTATGGCATTTTTTGGTTAAACACCGTAGCCAACAAACTAGTCACTAACCAACAAACTAGTAAATAATAACCAAAACAAAAATGGAAAAAATCAAAAATACATGATGCCCTAACTGCCTCAATGCCTCTGGCATCTACAAAAGTTCAAACTGGGCTAGCTAGAGAGTAGTGACAAATCAATATGTTGGTTAAAAAATGTAGCCAATAATATTTGCACAAAAATAACAAATAATCTTACAAATTATTAAAACCCTAGCTGAGATAAACCATAGCAGAGAAATAGAGATCACGAAACAACTTCAACTAAAAAAAAATCTCAATACCATAGTAGAGAAATAGAGAATAAATGAAGAACATAAAATACCAACACCTTCATCTTCTAAAATATCAAAAAATGGTAATAGAAACAAGATGCAAATAGTGAAACAGATCAGGGAACGTGTGAATTGAAAGTCTGAAAGACTGAAACATAAGCGCAGACATCGTCAAACTCTGTAGTGATGCAATTAGGTGAAAGGCTAGGGACTCTGTAGTGATGCAAGTTCCAGACCGGGTGTATGGGTGAGATTTGAATGCAATTGATAGTTTTCACACTTTTGAGTAAACTCAAGTGCATCCTGTTTCATTGTAGGCCAATAGAATCCCTGTCTCATGATCTTGTTTGTCAACGCACTTGCTCCCATATATTCCCCACACGCTCCTGAATGAACTTCTCGGAGTGCATAATCAGCTTCTGAAGGTGGGAGACACTTGAGATACGGTCCAGTAAAGGCGTGTTTATACAATTCGTCACCAATAATGGTGTAATTTGCTGCTTGTCTCCAAAGCCGTGTTGTAGCCATGGGATTTTCAGGTAGTACCCCATCTTATAGAAAAGATAATATGAGATTGATTGTATGACCCACAGACCTTGAATACTTGGAAAGTGGATCTCCTCGATACACTTTCTTTTATAAACATCTCCCATTGTTGATGTAGCAAGTTTGGAAAGAGCATCTGCTCTCACATTTTTCTCTCGGAGAATATATATGATCTAATGCTCCCTAATACGGGCCAAAATTAACTTCACAATGCTGCAATACTGGGCCAGTTGTAGATTGTGGATAGCAACTCCCCCTCCACCTGAGAGGCGACTAGTTGGGAATTAGTGTGGATTATTAGGTTCTGGACCTCACAGTCAATTACTAGTCTTAATCCGGCAATGAGGGCCTCATATTCTGTTGTGTTGTTTATTGTTAGGAACTTGAGTCAGAGCCCATACTCAAGGGTAACTTTATGCGGAGATATCAATAAAATTCCAGCCCCAGCACCGGAACTTCTAGAAGCTCCATCAAAATACAACGTCCAGTATGGAGGAGAAGGCAAAGCATTTTGTTTAACATCGGTACTATAATGGTGCATTCAACTACAAAATCTACAAGTGCTTGAGATTTAATATCGGGCCCATGCAAGTAGTGGATATAAAATTCTTCGAGTTCTTCAGACCATTTAATGAGTCTACCTAATGCTTCTGGCTTTTGTAGGATACTTTCAAGCATCATATTTGTGTAGACTCTGATTGTATGGGCTTGAAAGTAAGGGCGTAACTTTCTGGTAGAATAAATTAACATCAATGATGTTTTATCTGCTAGAGGATAACGTCCCTTCGTTTCAGATAAGATCTTACTGACATAGTAGATGGGGCGTTGCACAACATTTTCCTCTCATATCAAATCTGAACTTATAGCCTGGGTAGAAATAACCAAGTATAAATACAACATTTCTTCTGGTGTTGGTTTAGAAATTAGTGGCGGGGAAGCCAAAAACTTTCATAGTTATTCAAATGCTTCTTAGCATTCATCGATCCATTAAAATCCAGAGCTACGAGCACCTCTGTGTATTTTAAAGAAGGGCATATATTTATCTCATGAACGTGCCAGGAAACGAGATAGTACTGTAATTCTTCCATTTAGCTTTTAGACCTCCTTAATATTCTTAGGTGGCACCATATCCCTTAGCGCCTTGATCTTCTCAGGATTAGCTTCAATCCCTCTGTGGGTTAACATAAACCCCAAAAACTTTCCATAAGTGACTCCAAAAGTGCTTTTAACAGAGTTAAGTCGCATATTGTAATGCCTCAATAAGTAGAAGCACTATTCCAAGTCAGAGATATGTTGAGATTTTTTAAGACTTTTCATCAACATATCATCTATGTACACCTCCATAGTAAGTCCAATAAGATTTTTGAAAACCTTATTCATGAGGCGTTGATAAGTTGCTCCAGCATTTTTTAGCCCGAAGGGCATCACCCGATAGCAATATAACCCTTTGTCTGTTTGAAAAGCTATCGCTTCTTCATAAACATGATTCATCTTTATTTGATTATAGCCAGAGTAGGCATCCATAAAGCTTGACATCTGATGTTTAGAGGTGGTATTGACTAACTGGTCAATATGAAGAAGCAGAAATCTATCTTTTGGACAAGCTTTATTAAGATATGTATAATCTATACACATTCTCTAAGCTCCACTCCCCTTTCGAATCATGACAATATTTTCCATCCAAGTAGAATAGTGTACATCCCGTATAAATCTGGCTTCAAAAAATTTATCCACTTCTTATTCAATCACTTGCTGATGATCAGGTGCAAAGTTTTGTTTCTTCTGGATAATCAGTTTACTCATCGGTTTGACTTTGAGGGAGTGTAATATCACTTCAGGGTTAATTATGGGCATATCCGACGGACTCCATACAAAAATATCTTGATTCTCACATAGAAAATCTACGTATTTTTACTTCTCTTCGTTTGAGAGAAGGGATCCAATATGTATGGTCCTTGAAGAGTGTTCCTCTGACATGGATAGAGTAGTGAGATATTCTGTAGGGGGAGTTCTTTGAGGGATATCCTCGCTCTAGAGATCAAAGTCCTCGATGCTCAAAGTAACTATTGGGCACGGTTTAACCTGTCTAAGATAGCTGATTTGTAATATTTGTTGATCTCCATATATTACACTAACTCCTGTAGGGATAGAGGCGATGATCCCAAAAATTGACTAGAGCGGCCTCCCAAAGATAGCATTGTAAGACGATTCTGACTTTATAATAATGAACTGGATGGAGTGTGTAGTCTGTTTATGAAATTCTTCCAGTATAACTGGGAGACTAATTATCCCCTCTGCTCGTATAGGCGATCAGTTATCAAATTTATACAATGAACCTGTAGCAGGTTGAAGCTTTTCTCTAGTGAGACCCATATTGAGAAAAGTTGAGTAAAACATAACATCAACAGAGCTTCCATTATCCACGAGAATTCTTTTAACGTTGTAACATGGGTCACCTATCCCCACATTAATAACCAGCGGATCTTAATGAGGATTTTTTACTCTCTCCATATTAGAGTCATAAAATATGATAGAATGATCGATACGAGCCTTCTTTGGCATCGAGTTTCATCTACAGCCAAATAGACTTGATCAGATAATACGGGGCCTTCTGTGCTTGTCTCAATTTCACCTACTACTGTTTTATTATTCATCTGTTGTCTCTATTGTTAATTTTTCCCTCAGCGGGACGAGCTTCCTCTCGGGTAGTTGGATCCTGAATTAACTATCGAGATAGCCTTGGTGGATAAGTCTTTCAATCTCCTCCTTCAATTTCTTACAGGCTTTAGTAGTATGGCCATGACTACGATGAAAGTGAAAATACTGATCTTGATTTCCTATATTTGGCTTTAAAGGGATCGGCCATTTCACTGTATCTTGATCTCGAACATCCATTAATACATTTGCTCAAAAAGTATTGAGTGGGGTATATTCCTTCTCCTATCGAGATTCCTGTCGCGACATTGGAGGCTTAGGAGGAAGATTATTCTTCCCCTGCTTCTTTCGTTGTGAGGATGAATTATCCACTCCAGGTGCACTTTTGTGCTTGCCATTGGTTTGCTCAAACTATTTTCTAAGAGCGTTTATGGTCTCATCTGCAGAGATTTGCGCCTCCACATGATGGATCAGATCGGCATATGAATGAATAGTATCACACATGAGTGCCGAATAGAAGGGACCAGGATAAAGGCCTCTAAGAAAGAGCCCTCTAAGCAATTCAGGGTCTACTCCTGGAATCTGTCGAGCCTCAGTATAAAATTGTTGAAAATACTCCTTCAACGATTCTCTCTCATTTTGACTGATCACGAATAGGTGTGAAGAATCTTTAGCAATTTTTTAATTAGCTACAAACTGTTCGACGAACACTTTGGCCAATTTGACAAATGAAGAGATCGTTCCGGACGAAAGAGACTATAACCATGTTCGAACCTATCCTTTAAGGGTGTCAGGAAAAACCTTACACAGGAGTGCATCCGAGGCTTGCTAAATATGCATGATGGTTCTATAGTGGTCTACATGCTCGTATGGGTCGGATGTCCCTTTGTAGGTTTCGATGCTCGGTAGTTGAAAGCCAAGTGTAATATGGTGTTGAAGAATGGCTTCAGTTAAAGGTGATGACTCCTGGAAGTTTCGCTGTCGGAGAGTTTGTCTCACATCTCCTCCAAGGAACTCTTGCCATATTAATCTCTGCATTTCATGATGTAGGGTGTTGCAAGGAAGCTCAACAACGTATGATTGGACTAAGTCATTTGGGAGATCTGAATGAATGCGATTTTGCCAACCGATGTGTGAAGGATGGGTAGAAATTGCTGTATCAACAAGTTCGTTGTACATATGTGATTGTATATGTCTCTTTGGCAGAGGAAGAGGAATCTCTGCTCGAAGATGCTCAAGTTAAACATCTTCAGCCAGTGGTGGATCTTGAGGGAGAAGAACTTCCTCCCTTTGCGCTAGTGCGGACTGCTGAGTCTCTCGCGGGAGTTGAAACATCTCGTTTTGAGATTCTTCCATCTTTCGGATTCTCTTTTCTAAGGAGGTTCTTGAGGTTCCTTCTCCAACAGCATTTTGCCCCCCAAAGGTAAAAAGAGGCAGACATCGAGCGTCTATAATTCATAGACTGATTTCTTGACTAGTGAGAGTTGGAGCCAGAAACCCCAATGATGCAACTGCTACGTCTGTTGACCATTGAAGCAATATTTGAAAACATGGGATAATGTTTCTCACAGACGGTGCCAAACTATTGCAGGCTAGAATATACGCGGCGATAGAGTTAAAAAACTTTGTCTCAGCGTTGTACAGATATCTAGCACACAAACAGATGAGAAATAACAACACCAGGATTTTTATGTGGAAAACCCTGAAAGGGGAAAAACCACGAGACCATGCCTAGTTAAAAGAGTTCCACTACTTTTTGCTTGAAATACAATTGACTGACTTGTCCTTAAAATTTAGGAGGATCATATTACAATGAATCTTCAGGATTAAGAATCAGTTACAACGTCGAGCAGAGTTCTAGTGTCACTTGGAGATTGGGTGAAATTTTAGCGTCCTTTAGAGGTCGGGCAGAACTCCGGCATCGTTTGAAAGTTGGGCAGAACTCTGGCTGTGGTCGAGGAGGAGTTCTTCTCTCCTATCCTTTTCTTCTTCTTCTCTTCTTCTTACTTGGGGCCCCTCTCATAAGAAATGAGGGGCCTATTTATAGATATTATGTAGTGGCATGACTTCTAAATAGGTGTGAGATCAGGGGTAAATAGTGAGTGGTCGAATGTATGGCCAATATTAAATCCCTTGATCGTGCACCGTTCGTTAGACATTTGAAGATCTTAATGATGTTGGAATTCAGCGATCTTAGGCTTGTTGGATTCTCTCGTCAAGTCGCTCGATTCGATTATAAGAACATCATATTTGGAAACCGTTTGGTAACTCAAATTATGGTTTGAACTATCTAACAGTGCTTTGGGTGCTTGATTTGGACTCATTTGGGCCCGGATTGTGTCAAATTTTGTATCGTTGATTTCGTATTTCCAAGACGCTCAGTTTGACTATAAGTTCGCTGAAATTGGATTTCAGGTGATCCTGAATTTAATTTTTGAAGTTTCCGACTTGATTTTGCCTCGAGATTCATGCCCTATCAAGATAATTTTTTGAGGATATATCAAGATTAATCATATTTCATTTTAAATAGACAACTGCTTTTGTTATAAATTTAATATTATTTTATTTTATACCTTCAATAGAATGAATTTGTTCGTGAACAAGAGGCATTTCACATTTATCAATGTTTGCTAGATTGTTTGTTTAAGATGTTCATGAACCAATATAAGATGAATCACGGATCGTTTATTCGTGAACGAGCTCATTTGGTAGCTCGAAAATATTGGTTGTGTATTTATTCATGATTTTTCTCATTTGATAGCTCAAGAATACTCATTAGAATTGTTCATGAACGTGTTTGTTTGATAGTGTAAAAAAATTCGCTAAATATGTTCACGAACATATCTCGTTAAAACTTATTTGTTTAAAGCTCAATAAACACTAAACAAACCAAACATGTACTGAACATGAACCAAACATGAGCAACATTAATTTAAATGAGTGAAACATAAACACAAACAATAAGACTTAAATCAAACACGGACTAAACTTAAACAAGCTAATAATAAACGAACTAAAAAATAAACACTCACATACTCGGCTTGGTTAGGTTTGTTTATGGCCCTATACTTTTTTTAATTATTCCAGAAGTTAGATTATGTGAAAGCCTTCATTTTATAATTTCTCTGTGATTCACAATAAATTTAATTAGTTATTGTTAAAAATAATTATTTTGCTTTCACTCGCTATTTTACATATATGATAATTAAATTAAATAATTATTAACTTATGCTTCATTTGAGACAGCTTTCTTTTTGCTTTTTAAAGCAGTTTTTTAATACAACAAATTTTTGGAATTAGAAAACTGTGTACTAGAAAGTTCATTTAGAAAGCAAAAAAAAAAAGTTGTTCCAAATAAAGCCTTAATTCAATAATGAAAAGTGCTTTTGAGAAATTGGTTTTTGGGTCTATCTACATGTTATAAAGTTGTTTGTGAAATTATTATGGAGAAAATAACTTTGCTATTATGTTTGAACAAACCTGTTTTCCATCACAAAAAAAAAAAAAAAACAATGATACAGCAACAAGAAAATAAAGCACAAGAAAGTTGTCTCAAACATACCATTTGTCTTTATATATATATATTTTTTATTTTTACTATCTTAAGTAGTTTTTAAAGAATTATAGTAACTTATTTGTTTTACCATTTTTAAAATTAATAAAATTAGAAAATGTATAAAGTGATTAATTTAGTGGAGCGCTAAGTAATTTGTTTAAGATTTTCTTATGGAATTAATATTATATATTTCAAATAGAAAAGAAATATGTCAGTTGAGGCAACAATAACTTAGGACTTTATACCCATCTAAGTTGTTGGCTTATAGAAAATGTTCAATATGTGTTCTTGAACAGGCTATGTTTGATGATCTTAAAAGGGGAATTCTTCAATGATTAAACAATAACATTTAAAGGTTTATATGATTTGTTAGTACACTATAAATGGTGAAATTTTTGTGGCATCTATTATTGATGATGAAGTTTGTGAAGTTATATAAATGTAGATTTGTTGTCAGTCGTTGATATTATGCATTGAAATTGCACGCATTTAAAAAGTCAACAAAAACATAGAATATCATGTGTATAACCCTACCAGTGTCTAGTGATCCCTAAACCCTAATATCACAAGGATTATCAACGATAATGATATAACCCTACCAGTGTCTAGCTGATAGAAAATTTAATCCAATTAACCTCTTAAATTAATAATAAATCATTTAATTTATCTTGTTTTAATTTCTAACCAATTAAATTAACTTCACAAAATTTTTTACTACTATGTAACCTAAGCCTACAAGGCTATTACGTTAGCCCCAAGGAGGTGAAATAAACCTCACGACCTCTATGAGCAACAAATGTAGTAATTACTAAACACTAAAATAAACTCTTAAAATTGACCTTAAGACATTAATATGTAAACTTAAACTAAAACTCACTTTTGACCTTTAACAAATCAAATCACAAACAAATTGAATAAATTATCCTACATAGGACATATCAAAAACCACACAACCTGCTATACACACATAGATTTGTTTACTAGGACCACCTACTCTAGTCTTAGGATAAGTTATTAGTGTGTTTTGTTATGATACAGATATCTTGCCCAGAGGATATCATTGGTGTATTTATTCACTTTTTATACTCTAGATGTCATGGCATATATAATTACTTCTTTTTTTATGCACTTTAGTTTATTAATCAATATACACATACATTACATTCATGCATGCATATTTATTTATTATACTTTTTATTGTGAAAAGAAGAGCAAACTAGAATGTAACTAAGATACTTATAAAAGAAGACTCGAAATAGAATGTACTTAAGTGCAGATGTATGTGCAAAGAGTCAAATGTAAATGTTAGTGTTTGTGGAATTTTGAAAACAGGTTTTAAAAAACTTAGTTTTCTTTGGGAATTTTGAAATTAAAGTTAAATTCTAATTCCAAAATCGAATTGTCCCGTTAGAAAAGGTGTATCATCTCAAAAGGTGAAAATATAATTTCAGAATTGGATTCAGATTTAGAATTATAAATCTCATCTTGAATATTGTGACCAGATGCTAAAGAGAACTTCGTATGGCCCTGAAGGGCCAAGATGAAGTTCAACTAAATATCCAGCTATAATAATCAAGAAGGGTTATCTTTAAGTTTATATCAGAAGCTTTATCAATGAGAGATACATCTCCCCAGAAGGGAGAAAATGTCACTCGATGATAATTCTTTTGATATGATAATAACGATAATTTCCCAAAGAAATTCAATTAAATTTTTTTAAAAAATTAATTTTAAAAATCAGGTGTGTGTGGTTCTAAATCTCTTATGAGCGCAAGCCCTCGTAGTTAATTACATTGTAGGGAGATATGGTCTCCTATGAAAACTCTCGATTAAAATAGTGGCGAAATTTTGTTAAAGATTTTCTAAGAGTGATACAAAAAAGAGGTGAATTTTTGGAATTTCAAAAGGGATTGGAGCAAGGTTGAAAAGTTAATAACGGAATCAAAGGAAGAAAACTAGGGTACAATTTGATATTACAGAACCATCCGGAAGTGCCCAACCTAATCTAAACATTGGATTTTACATTTTGGATTGAAAGAGGATTTAATTAAAGTTGATCATTTTATTAGAAATTTGAGATTATATTCCCGGAGGTTGGAGTCTTATAATCAAATATCTGTCCCATATTCTAAATCTAAATTTGGACACTAGACCATAGTCGTCCGAACCTAACTAATGCAGTGCAGAACCTGGACTTATCTCGGCCTAGATTGGAGAGCCAGCTAACCATATTATCGATTTAAAGTATATGAATCCAGTCTTTTTATGAAAGAGTTGTAGGGATGTTTTCTTTAAAGTTTTGGAGAGCTGGGGCCGACATCTAGAGATTTTTCTAATTGACCCCTCTGACTTATGTTGGGTGAAAAATGCTAAGGACTAATACAATTAAAATTTTGACTTTTTAAATGTGTTTCTAATGCATTACATGCTAGTCAACAACTTTAAATCATGTATGCTTGAAATTTAAAAATAGGTTTAAAAATAATTTTTTAGAAGATTGGACTTCCACAGGTCCAGCTCCTCATCCTTATAGGTCAAATTATTCGGACTCTACCCACAGGCGGGGAAGGGTCTAAAATAAGGAAAGAAATATGCATACAACCTCGGGGTCGATCCTCGACAAATTCCCTATATTTGTTATATTTTTATGTTATTTAACTCTCTAAATTTTAAACTTTTTAACTATTAGTATAAAATTTTCACACCCTTACGAGTCTCATGTATCCAGGCGAAAACAAAAGCGGCACACAAAGGCAAAAAAACTAAGAAAAGTATGCAATCCTAAAGGCAATCATATCAACACATCTGATATAAATCAATTAATTAATAAACGTCCATAGGAAAAATTGTCTTGCTTTTTACAAACCAGGGTCTATAGAAAGTAAAGTGGTCGGGCACCACTAACAACAACTTGAATTCTAAACCTAATAGAGACGCAAGTGATTTTGAGTGGGATATTTTTTGTCTTTAACTCTTCAGTCTTCTTCTCCTTTGGGCTTCTTGAATCCTTCGTAGTAGGCTACCCAAATGGATAAGAGGGCTATTCCTTTAAGGGGAATGCCACTCTTTCCTCTTTGTGTAAGTAAGAAGCGATCCAAATTTGAATCTCCAAATAAAAAAGGGTTACTCCCCTAAGGGGTGTCCTTCTCTCTTTGGAATCCAACCTTTGAATTTATGTATCCCAACTAAAAACTCCACTTTCATAACATAAGCATTTGCATAAATTACATTTATATAAAAATGAAAATTCTAGACTCTCTTGCAAGGTTATCCTAAGCATTTAATAAATAAAGAAATATTCCCAAGCAGTTATATATATGTGAAGAAAAATAAATAAGCACACTGGCCACACTCTTTTTATTACGTGGGGGCTTAGCAGCTGACGCACCTGTGCAAGCATATTTATAATTATTTTTTATTTAGCCCCCCTTTTTATTACCCTGCATTAATATGGCCACCTACGAAAAACTCAGTGAATATCCAGATCGTTCCTATCCTAAGGGTAATCTAGTCGCCAAAAACAACAATCATCTACAGAGTGCAGTAAAAGTAAGCAAATACTGCAAGTATAATCATCCACAACATGCAATAAAATCATAAAAAATCTAGCACACAACAGAAAAGTAAACACCAGCCTAACCTAGATGTAGAGTCGGTTTTCCTAGCAAATCACCTAAAGTGTGTGTAGAAGGTCGTGTGGCTGGGGTAGATCCTAAGTCGGATAATTAATTAAAGTTATCTAATATTTTAGATTTGCTAAGGCTTAAAGGGAGACTTAGGTTAAAATTTAAATATTAATATATTAAGAATTTATTTAAATATATTTTAAGGATTAAATAAATACTACATTTATTTTACACCGAGGTCATGAAGTTTATTTCACATTCCTTGGGGCTAAGCTAATAGCCTCGTAGACCTGAGTTACCTAGTAGTAATCGGGATTGATTAAGTTAATTTAGCTGGTTAAAAATAAGGATGGATTAATATTAAAAAGAATTAGTTACTGAATTTAAGACGTTGGTTAAGCTTTTTATTAATTAAATTTGAAAATTCTGGAATATTAAAGAATTATCAAATTTTGAATTGTCTAAATGCATTAAGTGGTTAAGAGTTGATTTTTAAAATTAGAATGAATCTTGAAAGTTTCAGATTTTTAATAAATATTAAACCTTATTATGAGTTTTTAGACTATTGGCACGCTCAATTTGGAGTTTTCTATGAAAAGTTATGAATTTTAAAAGTTTTAACCCGATTTTGACCTAGGGTTGACCAAATTATTGACTTTTTGACTTTAACCAGATTTTAGGGGTTTGCTATTTTTAAAAAATACTAGATTTTAATTAAAGTCATTAGCCCTTGTGTTTGATTGAATTGGAATATTCTATAATTAGTTATGAATTTTAAAAATTTAGTATTTATTAAATTTTTTAATTATTTTAATTAAGAGTTCTTTTCAATGATTTGAACTCAAATAATTCCTAAACTCCTTGAAATTAATTCCAAAATCCAAAATGATTTAAGGAGAGATCAGCAAGTGTTTAAGGATTTTTTGAGATTTTTTTAATTATTTTTAATTAATTAAAATTAACTAAACATTGATTTTCATTAAAATAAAATTAAGGTGGATTTTAATGTTAAATTAAAGAGATTTTAATTTTCACTGATTAATGATTCAAATATGGTTAATTAGGGTCCTAGAATAAAATTTTTGGGGTTAACAAGAAATTTTAATGATTTAAGGAAGCTCTAGGTTATTTCTAAGGAGGGCTTTTTTTTTTTTTGGTCCTAATTGATGGACCAAATGGGCACCAAATCCAGTGAAATTTAGATCATGATATCACCTAATCTCAGGGCCTAAACACATCAAGTTTGAGTTCAAATGAAATTCTCTAAGGTGGCTAACCAAGCCACCTAAGGTGATCTCTAAATCACCTTAGAAAAAATCCTAGGGAGCTATTCTAGGGTCGGATTTGGGCAAACTCACTCGCACTAAACTCCTTATACTAAACATCATTATCACACTCAAAATCAGTCCCTAATTCTCATTGGATAGAACATGGTTCCAATTTGAATTTAAGGGTCAAACCATGACTCTTAAATAAAAATTGGCATGATATTGCCCTTATACACTTCAAACAGGGGAGAGAAAATTTGGACATATCAGGGACATGTTCAAATTCACTCTCCCAAAGTCCCAAGCTCTGGTGAGTTCAAATTAATAAAAAAATGCAATAATACATAAAACATTCAAACTAAAATTAAATTTTATACATAAGCAATTAGAGCCTGGGACCATAGGGCTTTTGTATATCTCCCTGAGATCTTTTCAACTAGTATAACAACACCTAATTTGGCCATGTGTATAGGGAGATATAAATTTTTGAAGTTTCTCATGATTTTTCTGTGAAATTAATCTCCAATTACCCAGTCAGCCGGCGCTTTACACGTGACACATCATAATTGGCGAGGCAATCATTAATGGCTGACTGGATAACGGTCATATTAACTGTGGCCATTGAATGGACGATCGGACGACCAGGATTAAACGGCCTTCAGAACCGCATGATTTAATCCGCGTCGTTGATTGAAATCAATGGCTAAGATTGTATCTTCAACCTACCGGATAAACCCGAATCCATAGAGGTATTCTGGTGTGATCCGAGCGATCCTGCCGGCGAACTCCGATGAAATTACACAGGGAGGATCTAGAGCATGTAAACCTTCAATCCAACTATGGAGATCCGTTGGGGTGAAGGTTTCCTTCACACTTGACCAAACTACTTATCTAGGGAGCTCGGGATCAAGAAATTATCGTAGAGAAGGCCTCGATGGATGAGCTTCTCTATCAAGAAGCTTCAGGGGATGAAGGCGAGCATATCTCCTTCAGATGCCGGGACCAGAGAATGGCCGGAGGTGCGACTTCGAGCGGAGTGTAAGACACTTTCGTCAGAGTTCGCTCAAACGGATTGACAGGAGCATTTGGGAGACTAGGGAATGAGAGAGGAAAGACGAGGGAGCTCTGGGGAACATTTTTGAAAGCTTGGGATCGAATGATGCCCTTTAGAACGAGCTGCCCTATTCATCTCACTCCCGTGAGCTTGGACGGCTGGGATCGACTGGGCTGGGCCTCGAATGGGTGCTAGGTGGAAGGGGACATTCTCCCAGAGGGCTCATAAGCCTGAAGCCGACGAGCCCAGTCTTTAGAAGGCTTTGGGTCTGGGTCAAAACGGCGGGGGGGGGGGGGGGGGGGGGGGGTGACCACCGGAGCTTGAACTCCATTGGTTCCAGCTGCCGCCAATCAAAGTCTGGATCGAGTTGACCTAGAAAGAATGACGGGGATGTGCTGGACTCAAGGGTGAGCTCAATTGGGCCAGGGGAGGTTAATCTGATTGGGTGGCTTTGGTTGACCCAGACCTGCTCAGTTTGGGTCAAATTGGGCTCAACCCAGGTCAGGCCAGACCCTGGGCTTGATGTGGGAAGTGGGTCTAGGTCTGGTCCACCCAATGCAAGTGGCAATTGAGTTCAATAAGGTCTGAGATGGAAAACGGCTCAGGTCCATGTGGTTTTGACCACTTTGAGCTAGCTCAAAAGTTGACCCAAGTCAACTGAAAGCTTGGGCTAGCTGGGGAAGATGTATTGGACCTAGGGCCATCTAGTGGAAGTGTTGGCTAGGTTCGATTGAGCTTAGGGTAGGAGTTAGCTTAATCCCAAGCGGTTTTAGCCACTTTGGGTTAGCCTAATTCCTAACCCAAGTCGACCCAAGAGCTGGGTTGACTAGGGAAAGTGCATTGGTTCAAGGGGAACCCAATACCACCATTGATTGGATCCAATTGAGCTAGGGTAAGAACTTGACTCAAAGGTGACCATTATTTGGACACTTGGGTCAAGCCAAATGGCTAACCCAAGTAGGCCCAAGACTTGGGTCTTCAAGGGGAGGATCTTGGAGGTCTAATGGGTCATCCCATGAGTTTAAATAAGGCTTGAATGGTTTTGATCAAAGAGTTTGAATGAAAGGAGGTGTATGGGAGATTTGGTCAAACTTGGTTGACTTGGTCAACCAAGTTGACCTAGGACCAAGAGTTAGGTCCCTTGAATCCCATTTGATCACATAAACTTAATGGATAGGGTGTCAAAGTCTAGAGAGGTCATTTGGGTCAAAAAGCTTGTTTAGGCTTTTAAAGGGTCATTAGATCCAATTAGGTTGACCTAATCAAACATGTTGACTCAAGATTTGGAGTTGGGTCTAAAATATCCCAAATATTGTTCGAAAATGATTGGAGGAAGTTTCAAAGATTGATGAGTTAAGGCAACTTGAGTTTATGTCAAAAGTCCAAAAATCCCCCTTAAGGGCATTTTGGTCATTTTGGCTTCAAGTCAATTATGGGTCAAATTGAATAAAAAAATGTATATTAATGCTTAACAAGTCAATATCAGGGTCTTGGAAGTGATCAAAGGGTTTGGAGAGAGCTTCAAGGTCAAATCCCACTAGGTGATAGGTCAAATGGCATGGGTCGTAAATATTTGAAGGTTTTGCAACCTTTGGAACTAGATTTAGTTTATGGGGTTATAGTACTTCAAATGAGCTCAAATTTGGAGGGTTGGCACTAGAGACATGTAACATCAACATAGAATTGACAAACCCTAAGTCAGATGCCAATTGACTAGGTTTCAAGGTGATGGAAGAATCACCTAGAAGAGGTTTCAGGACCTGAGTCCTTAACCCTGGATTTTGGGTTTGGATTGAGTTAAGATCTAGATTAATCCTAAGTTTTGGGGACTAGCGAGATCCTAAGACCTAGAGTCAAAGGGAACCTAGGGTTCAGAGGGTCCTAGGGTCTAGAGTTCAAAATGGGGTCAAAAATGGCCTCATACAAAAAATGTGGTCAATAGTAAGGTGTCAAGAATTATATAGATTTAAAAGAATTTGCTTCTATGCATATAGAGTGTTCCAAAAGATAATTTCCTCACTTTTGGAAGATATTCCCTCTTGGAATTCTATTAGGAAATACAGAGCTAAAAAGATGATAAGTAAATATATTTAAATTTACATGTCTCATAGGTGTAGAAACCAGATTTATTGTGGTGAAGCCTGGCTACCTTACTTTCTTATAGACCCTAGGTTGTATTTATTTTTCAAATAAAAAAATAAAATTTATTTATGTACTTGTTTCATGCATCATCATACATAGCTCTAGGGAAGTTTGTTTGCATATTTTATGTATCGCCTGACTTAAATCTCAGAACTAAAATATTTGATTTCTTAAGATAGAGTCTTCTTATCTTGTATATATATGGCGATTGATTGTGTTTAAGATGTTAGCTAGCATCTCACTTCAAACAAGTATAAGCCTAGATTGTACACTCCTCAGCGTCTCTTCTCAAAATTTTAAGTAAGTCTTAGAAATATTATTCTTTCTTAGATATTAAATCAATTTTAAGTCTTTTAAACTCAAAATTTTAATTATATCTTTATACATTTAAAAAAAGTATGATCATCACTAAAGATAAAGAGAAGAGCTTATCCTCTTTGGAATAGAACTTAGGAACTTTCTCTATGCACCAAATTAAGAAGAGAATAATGTAGCATCCTTAATCGAGAGTTTTCTTAAGTTGAGACTTAAGATATAATTAACCACAGCGGTTTGCACTCATGGGAAACTGATCCCCACATTAAATAAACGTCATTCGAGCTGAAGTATTGAATTGGGAAAATATCTTGACTTTAATCAGGTTATATATATTATTACCCATTAAGATGTGTTTGTGAAAACATTTATCCTCCATGGTTAATCGTATAAATGATCTCATATACTCTTCCATTGACCTATTTGTGCAGAATGTTAAGGCCTACGACCATTTTGTCCTATTGGATAGTGCGATCATACCCTTTGTATTCTATTTCTCACTAAGTAGAATCCTTTTGGAGACCCACAGAAGGCAAGAATTATTTCTTAGATGATTGTTTGGACTACATTACAGAAAAGAATTAAGGAAACTCATAAGGAGAATGAAGAATATGCTAAATTATTGGATCAAATTTAGCTTGGGAGGAAGACTGGATTACAAATTAATGATCATGGTATTATATTTTATGGCAGTAAACTATAGGATCTTGTTAATAGAGACTTGGGGAAGATCAATTTATATGAACCTTAGTATTTTGGATACATCATTCAGGTAGAAAATAGTAAGATATACCATGATTTGAAGTCAATGTTCTTTTGGCCTGGATTGAACCAGGATATAGCAAAAATTGTTTCTAAGTGTGAGACTTGTCAAATGGTAAGGTTGAACATAAGACGCCAAGCAGTCTTTTGCATCTGTTTATTCTTGAGGTGAAATGTAAGGAAATTTAGAGCTTTCAATAAATCACCCAACTCACCAATTAGATCCAAACCCAACCTAAAAATAAATTGGGTTTAGGTTGACCAATTTAATAAACTGCTTGGGGTTTGGGTTGGATTTTGTAAATTGTTTATTAAATGGGTCAAGTTCAAGTTAACCAACAAACTCATTTTTTATCCAAAAATGACTTGTTTAATATCTTTTTTCCTTAAATTATTTTACTTATGGGTGCATTGTTCTTATTTTTTTTATCAAATATCCTAAACTTCATATTTAAGAAGTTATAAAATTTTTTTAACAAAATGTGTTAACGGGTCAAGCTCGGGTCATTCGAGATGCTAGCAACTTGGGTTCAAGTTGGAGTCGTTGACCTATCTATTAAATGCGTCGGTTCTTGGCTGATTAGATTTGTGTCAAGTCAATTTTGGATTAGTCTCGAACCTAACCAATAAACCTATTTTGATAACCATGAGAAATTACTATGGATTTTCCCTATTCTAGGAAGAGTCATGATGTGTTCTGGGTTATTGTAAATCAATTGATAAAGTCAAATCAATTTTTGGCTGTAAGGCAAATTATTTTTGTTGTCAAATTAGCTCAATTGTATGTGAAATAAATTATTAGATTGCATGGAATTTATAAGGTCATTATTTTTAATTGAGATAACCAATTTATCTCCAAGTTTCTAAAAATTATTTAGGAAGGTTTGGAGATAAAATTAAATTTCAATACATCATTTCATCTCCAAATGTATGGACAGTTTGATCAGTTCATTCAGATATTAAAAGATTTGCTTAGATTATGTGTGCCAGATTTTGGAGGAAGCTAGGAAAATCATGTATTATTAATCAAGTTTGCTTATAATAAAGTTTTCAAGCAAGCTTTGGAATGGTCCCATACGAATCTCTATATGGGAGATGGTGCATAACTCCATTAGCTTGGACAGAGGTAGGAAAAAAAAAAGATTGATGGGTTCTAAGTTCGTAGACAGTGCTACAAAGAAAATTAGATTGATCGGGAAAGATTAGAAGTAGCTCATGACAGACAAAAAATATTATGATGCAAAGCATAAATCAGTCAAATTTTAGATTGATAATTTTATTTTCTAGAAAGTCACTCTGAGACAATAAGTTAAGTCTCAGATACATTGAACATTTTGAAGTGATTAAAAGGATTGAAAGATCTATTTATAGATTATCACTACCATACCAAATGCCAAACATTCATAATGTACTTTATGTCAAAGCTACTGAGCGGAAGAGTTGAGGTAACCAGGAAGAGGAAGAGGGGCGTAGTAAGAGATAAAACTGAAACCAATTGTATTAGAATCTACACATAACGTTGTACATAGGCGAGTTTATATAGACTAGAATACAAGATAATGACCGTGACAACCCTTATGCCCGATGACGTGTCAGTCTCCTTAACAGTCCCCCGCAAATTGATCATTTTGTGAGCAAATGGTCAATTTGGAGCGGAGATGCAGGAACCGACCGATCGGCAGTGACTTTGTGAGAATGTCGGCGAGCTGATCCATGGTACTAATGTGAGCTATACCAATGTTGCCCTGCTGAATACGTCCATTAATAAAGTGATGATCGATTTCGATGTGTTTGGTCCGTGCGTGGAAAATCGGATTATTGGCGAGAGCGACTGCAGAGGTATTATCGCAGTGGATGATTGTAGGTGATGTTTGAGCAATTCCGAGATCTTGAGCTAGACGCCGAATCCACAGTACGTCCGACATTGCTGAGGATAAAGATCTGTATTCTGCTTCAGTCGACGATCGAGCCACAGTGTTATGCTTCTTGACCGACCATGAGATGAGGTTCGGGCCTAGGAAAGTGCAGAAACCTGATATTGATTTGCGATCGTGACTGTCTGCAGCCCAGTCGGCATCCGTGTAGGATTGAAGACGAAGACTCCCGGTCTTGATTGGAAGGCCGAACGATAGCGTCCCCTTGAGGTATCGCAGCAGTCGTTTGAGAGCTTGAAAATCGCTGTTGCGGGGATGATGCATCTGTTGGCAGATGGAGTTGGTGGCGAACGCAATGTCTGGTCGTGTGATAGACATGTATTGTAAGGAACCGGCCAGCTTGCGGAAGAGAGTCGAATCCGAGTACGGTTGATCATCCTGTTTTCTAGACGTGCGGAGCGAGGCTGGAGATGGAGATGGCTTGCAGTCGGCAAAACCTGCAATTTGAAGAAGATTCTGTGCGTAATGTGGTTGAGACAGGAAATATCCTGAGGTATTTTTAATAACCTGAATGCCAAGGTATAGAGAGATATCCCCTAGTTGCTTAAGACTGAACTTCGAGCGAAGATGCTGTAGTATTTCTGTCATCTTTGCTGTGTTGTTCCCAGTGATCAAGATATCATCCACATATATGAGGATGAACACTTTGATGTTGTCTCGGTTGAATATTAGAAGAGATGGATCCGCAGTGCTGAATTGGAAGCCTAAATGCTGTAGGAACTTTGTGAGCTTGTGAAACCATTGCCTCGGAGACTGTTTGAGCCCGTATATGGATTTCCGGAGTTTGCATACGTGCTTCAGAAATTGAATGTCTTCGAATCCTTTCGGTTGTCTCATGTATACTTCGTCATGTAGATCCCCATGGAGAAACGCATTTGATATGTCCAACTGTTTGATTGACCAATTGTTAGTTAGTGCAACAGTAAGAAGCATACATATAGTTACCATTTTCGCAACCGGACTAAATGTCTCGGTAAAGTTGACGCCGAATTCTTGTGAGCAGCCCTGTGCCACGAGCCTGGCTTTATAATTTGTAAGTTGTCTGTCCGGATTGATCTTCGTTTTGAAGGTCCATTTGCTGCCCAATACGGGTTTGTCCGACGGAGCTGGCACCATGGTCCATGTGCCTTGTGTCTGCAAGGCTAAGAACTCAGCCGAAATGGCCTGTCGCCAGTTTGTGTGTTTGACGGGTTCGTTATATGATTTGGGTGTCGCCTGGGCTGACTCTGTAGCAGAGAGAGTGAAAATCTATTTCGGCTTAGATATGCCGGATCGAAGCCGAGTTTGCATGGGGTGACGAATAGGAGGTGCTAGAGACGAGCCATGTTGAGTTGCAGTTATTGGACTGTGGACATTGGGTGACGGAGGATCAGTATTAATTGAATTTGGAGGGAGCTGAAATGTGGACTGGAGGTTGCCATAATTGCTATTGGTCGAGGATATGGTGGATGAAGGTATGAGTAATAGAGGAGAATAATCATTGGACTGTTGCGGATTGGGTTGAGGAGCGGCTATAGTAGAGTGCGGAAATATGTGTTCATAGAAGCCCACATGCCGCGAGATGTAGAGCCGCTTGTGGAGTAAGTTGTAACATATGTATCCCTTATGTTGGTTGGAGTAGCCTATGAAGATGCACTGTTGGGACCTTGGAGAGAGTTTGCTAAGCGCGTATGGTTTAGTCCAAGGAAAACAAAGACATCCAAACGTGCGCAAGTGTTCAGATGATGCCTGCTTGCCGTGAAGCCGGAAGTAGGGAGTCTGGTCACAGATCGCGGATGACAGAAGACGATTAATCAGGTAATTTGCTGTTGACACGGCGTCACCCCAGAATGAGTTGGGAAGGCTGGCCGCGTGAAGCATAGTTCGAGTTATCTCAACTAGGTGTCTGTGTTTTCTCTCCGTATTGCCATTATGTTCCGGGGTATGCGGACAACTGATTTGCTGATTAATGTCGTGTTCTGCGAGGTAATGCCGAAATGCATGGCTGGTGAACTCATCGCCGCTATCCGATCTTATTGTTTGTATTTTGGAGTCAAATTGGTTTTTGATGAGAGCACACAGATGTTGAAATGTATTAAAGACTTCATTCTTTGAATGGAGTAAGTACAACCATGAGTATCTTGTATAATCGTCTATGAAGATTACATAGAACCGAGACCCGTTAAGCGACGGAGAGGGAGCTGATCCCCATACGTCCGAATGGACTAATTGAAATGGTTTATTACAGACGGACTTACTATGAGGAAAAGAAAATTTATGATGTTTAGACATATTACAAGAAATGCAAATGGAATTAGAGCAATCTAGAGAGATATTCGAAATGTTTTTTAGAAAGAATGTTAATCTTGTGATTGTGGGGATGACCGAGTCGTTCGTGCCAGGAGATCTTGGATGATCCGATCGTGTAAAGTGCAGCTTCTTTATGGTTGGTAGGAACCCTGATGTGATACAGTCCATTGCGAATTGGACCTCGGAGAAGCACCTGATTGTCCTGAAGATTCTTAATCACAAATTCGTTAGCGGTGAAAGAAACGGAAACATTATTATCTGACGTTAAACGAGATACAGATAGGAGATTATGAGAGAGGGTTGGAACATGAAAGATTTTTTTCAAATTCAGCTTACTAGTAGATTCGGGTAAAGGTAAAAGTCCTTGTCCCGAATTCTGGATTGGAAGATTGCTTCCGTTGGCAACCGAGACGGAGTCGAATTCGTTGTATGGAGCCGAATGTTGAAGGTTATTTGCATCGGTCGTGAGATGGGATAAAGCTCCCGAGTCCAAGATCCAGTCTGTGGTAGCCGTGTGAGGTTGTTGGGCCAAGAGCGCCCGCTGATTTGTCGGAGGTGCATAGTTTAGGTTGCATCTATGCCAGCAGTTGATCGCCGAGTGGCCGGTTTTTCCGCAAATTTGACATTGCGGTCGCAGGTTTGCATTTCTTGGAGGAGCTGGCTGATCAGCAAAGGATTGTCGCTCTGTTGGCGATGGGCGATAGGTCTGTCTGCCTCGGTTTCTTGATGGCTTGCCCCTGTAGTTTGCCGAGCGGTTCGTGAACAGAGCCATAGAATCGGAGTTCTGCGTTTCTTGAAGCTGTTGATGTTGAAGGTTTATTTCCTCGCTGCTTAACAGAGAATACAGATCATCAAGATTGATCGGTTGGAGAGACGTGCGAATCGCCGTCTTAAACGAGTTATAGGTGGCCGGCAGCCCGTTAAGGATATACAGAATTATGTCTTCTGTATCTACAGTGGAGCCTGCCGCCGCGATGTTATCCACGAGCTTCTTGATTTGATCAAGATACTGGTGCATTGTGCGATCCCGCATCTGCATCTGATGGAGCTCATTTTTTGAGCTGTATAACCCTGGATCTATTTGTTGGTTGTAGACGGTGTTCCAGGGTTGTCCACACATCGTGGGAGGTGTGAAGCGTTATGACATTGGGAAGGATTGAGGAGGATATCGTGGAGAGAAGAGCAGATACCAGATTGTGATCTATGAGAACCCAGTGAGAATGCGCGGATTTTTCAGATTCCGGTGGGCATTCCGCCTGACCGGTAGATGCTCCCCGTATCCGTTTGCGGAGAAGTGTTGGAACAGCTGAAGTCTCCAGATCGAGTAGTTCTCGGCTGTGAGAGTGGTGGGAACAAGGTTCTTGATGTTAGAGATCAAGAACTTGAGATGAGGTGGGATAATCAGTCTGTTTCTTTCCTGTTTGACACCATCGAGGCGTTCCGGCGAGAGTCGACGGATTTTTCTCCCGCCATTGAAACTTAGGGATGCGCTGCAGAGCTTTTTCGCTCTGATACCATGTGAAAGCTATTGAGCGGAAGAGTTGAGGTAACCAGGAAGAGGAAGAGAAGGCGTAGTAAGAGATAAAACTGAAACCAATTGTATTAGAATCTACACATAACGTTGTACATAGGCGAGTTTATATAGACTAGAATACAAGATAATGACCGTGACAACCCTTATGCCCGGTGACGTGTCAGTCTCCTTAACACTTTATGTATATGTGCTGAGGAGGAGGGTTTTTTATGTGGAACAACAGATCTCTGAAGGCGAATATGAAATTAAGCCTAATCATATATATATAGGTAGGAGCCAGAACGTAATCTAACTTATGATGTAAAATAGCTAAGGAATAAAGCAATCTATATGATCAAGATTTAGTGGAAGAATTGAGATGAAAGAGAAGCCACCTGGGGGGATTGTATCCAGACCTATTTTAAGCATCTATTTAAGTAAATATCCAAGACAATATTTCTATAAAGAGGAGATAATGTGATATTTGCTGCTACAGAACTTGGTAAAATTTTCTTTTTAATGTCTTTATATGTGTCTTAGATTTTAATTATAGAGCTCATAATTGAAGTGGAAAAGTCTGGATTGGAGTAGGAAAAATCCCTCTAGAAGTATTGCGGTTCTCTGCCTTGGGGCACTACAATGTTTCGCTCTCTATTTGGGAGAAAGAAATTGGTAGCGCAATTGCACTGTCTTCTCTATATAAGGGGGATATTGTGTTTTGAAAGGTCGTGGCGTGAGATTCGTCCATCGGGGCGATTAAGAGATATGTTCTACTCAAGGTAGGCTCTCCATAACTTATTTATTGTTTTAATTTCAATGTTTGATTGAAAAGTTATGAAAAAATATAATATAATTCAAATGAATTTTATAAATTTTTTTTCCGTGTGATTTAGGATATGTTATAAAATGTCGCATTCTGATTAGTTTAACTACAAGAAATTTATATTTCATCTATTGGTTTTATATTTTATATACAAATTTCTGAGAATTTTATGTTATAAATGGCATTTCCGGCATTGGCTACAACTTATTAAAAATCATAAAAATGATATTTTAAAGATTCCTATTGAATGATTTTCTAAGTGTTAAACATCAAGTGTGTTGGTAAATTGTACATCCATTTTCTCCAAAAATATCATATATGTGTTAATATATATATGTTTATATTCATCTTCAATGTCATGTATATATGTTAATTTTGGCAATCTCTATATATGCATATCATGTCATGGCGAAGGTTATAATGTGGGAGATACTAAAGTGCACTATAAGTTCTGTTATACATGCGCAACTTAATGTTATATTTTCCTTCTGTTTTTAGCCCTATCTATTATGTGCATATGTGAGAGATGATTTCTAGCCCCATAGCTGTGGGAGGTTCATTAAAGTTGTTATTGAAAGTAGAGCTATAAAGGAAATTGGTTTATGCCTCCTTCATCTAATGTGGGTTGACTATGAGAGGCATAAGTGAAACGGAGTTAAAAGTAAATATCGGGGCATGTGCATTTCATATATCATATGTTACATATTATGTTAAACAACTTAAATTCAAGTGCAAATGATATTTTGTTAACAAGTATACTCTGATGCCTTTGTGAAAGTATAAATGATATTTTGTTAATAAGTGCACGCTGACATATGTGAAAGCACAAGTAAACGTGCATTTCATAAATCATATGTTGCATATTAGGTTAAATAAAATAAGTTCAAGTGCAAATAATATTTTATTAACAAGTATACTCTGATGCTTTTGTCAAAAGTATAAATAATATTATGTTAACAAGTGCACTCTGACACCTATGTGAAAGCGTAAGGTGCATTTTAAAAACCATATGTTGCATATTTTGTTATATAAAATAAATTCAAGTGCAAATGACATATTGTTAACAAGTATAATCTAATATTTTGTGAAAATGTAAATGATGTTCTATTAATAAGTGCACTCCGATGCATATGTAAAAGAGTAAGTAAAGATACATGTTAATGTTCATAATGTTCAAGCTCAAGTAAGAAGTTCTGAGAAATTATTTATGATGCATAATCAAGTGTAAAATATATTCATGTTATTATTCTAATAATGCAAACCTTTCTTGATTTCTCTCTTTTTTGTTTTTCTAATGATACTAACTTTCATTAGATAGAATGAAAAATAACATAAAATTAAACCATCTATAGCTAAGCCTACACATCCACTAGAATCAAACCAGGACAAGGCCGCTAGCTAAAATATATGAGCATCTACGTAAATCTAATAATATGAAGCGTTTATGGGCCACAAAACTAAAAGATATGAAGCATCTACGCAAGCCAATGAAACTCCAAAACCTCATAGGTTTTTTTTTTTTTTTACATGTAAGCCAATTAAAGCAAGCTTACACGCATCAAATACTCAAAATTAAAACCCAAAATCTCTTGATTGATAACCAAAAACGCCCAACTAAAGGCATCTCCAATTGAATCCCATTTTTCACTCCAAAATACAGTGAAGCTCGAAAATGCCGTGATTTATCTCCACTCAAACTCCATTTCCGCGCTTCTACAAAGATAACCGTCTTTTTCCTCTTTCGCACGTTTCTTCCGCAAATATGGTTGAGATGAAAAAATCGCATAAGTGAACAGTGCAACGCCAATATTGGCATTACACTATTCACCCTCTATCGATTAGCAATTTTTTTGTCGTTCGAATGATGCAAACCAACTACACCTTACAGTCATTTGGAGTTCAACTGTAGACGCCCTAAGAGCATCTCCGACCAAAAAACTCATTTGATGTGTGCAATAATACACAAATATGCAATAACTTATCTATAATTGAACCTTGTTTTCTAACACCAAAAAGAAAATATTCTTAGAATATTCTTTCTCATTGTTAAAATTTTAAAATTATAACCAATTTTTCGAATTAAAAAAAAAAGCCATATAGCAGATGAACATTGCAATATTGACGGGTTAACAATGCAATATTGGAGGGTGAACAAAACGACACCAATTTCACACTGTTCACCCGCAAGCAAATAATAAAAGGTTTGGCTTTCGGCTGGAACTACCAAACAACGTCATACACATATTTGACATTCGATTGAAGATGTCCTAACAAGTCAAAAAAATTGGTAACCATCACATCAGTACTTGTACACTGAACCCAATTTCAAACCAGAAACAATCAAATTTCTAGATTTAACATCCAAATATTTCACCAGCAACCAAGCAGACAGACATTATAAGATAGAAAGAAAAAGCAGAGAGTAGTACCAGTCACATCGCACTCAGCACATCGAAATAAATAAGATAACAACATATATCCAAATTCTCCAAAAACCTTAATCCATGGCAGCACAAGATTTAAATATCGTGATGCGCTTCCTCATCATCCTCGTACTCAATTTCCTCATCAGCAGTGGCATCCTGGTATTGCTGATACTCAGAAACAAGATCATTCATGTTGCTCTCAGCCTCAGTAAACTCCATCTCATCCATGCCCTCACCTGTATACCAGTGCAAGAAAGCCTTCCTCCTGAACATGGCAGTGAACTGCTCACTTACCCTTCTGAACATCTCCTGAATTGATGTTGAATTACCAATGAATGTGGAGGCCATGGAGAGGCCTCGGGGCGGGATGTCGCAGACGCTCGACTTCACATTATTCGGTATCCATTCGACGAAGTAGGACGAGTTCTTGTTCTGGACATTGATCATCTGCTCATCGACCTCTTTGGTGCTCATTTTGCCGCGGAACATGGCGGAGGCAGTGAGGTATCGGCCGTGGCGAGGATCGGCGGCGCACATCATGTTCTTCGCATCCCACATCTGCTGGGTTAGCTCAGGAACGGTGAGGGCTCGGTACTGCTGAGATCCACGAGAGGTGAGGGGGGCGAAGCCGACCATAAAGAAATGGAGACGAGGAAATGGAATTAAGTTCACGGCTAGCTTTCTTAGATCAGAGTTTAGCTGCCCGGGGAATCTGAGGCAGCATGTAACTCCACTCATGGTTGCAGAGATTAGGTGATTCAGGTCCCCAACTGTTCGTAGAAGGAAACGTGAGAAAAGATAGCAAGATCAAATAACATATAATGTGGGAATTAATAATAACGTGAATATCATGAAGTAAAAAAACAAGTTAAAATCAAACTACACTTTAGGTGAATGCTTGTAATGTTCAATTTCAATTTTTTTAAAAGCTTCGTGTTAGATTTCATTTGGGACAGCTTTTTTATTGCTTTCTAAAACAACTTCTTAATATAAAAATTCTTTCTTGAAGTAAACATTTGTGCTAAAAAACTACTTTAAAAAATAGTATGAAAGTTATTACAAACAAAGCATTAGACTTGAAAAATAAAGAATGAATAAACAGACACAAAATGACTCTCAAAGCAAATCCATAAAAGCCTTTACAGAAAACTGCAGAGGCCACAAGCAAGCCCTTAGACATGCTGCATGGGCCAAATTGCAAAAACCAGTGTCCATTTGGCATTAAGATCACTGTAGCTATTTGTAAAAATAACCAAGTGTTATAACAAAAATATATCAGTTGAAAATTGTTGCATATATTATATTTTTTTATAAAAAAATAGATAACTTTTTTTTTCTTTCACCTACCACAACCTCACAAATCTAATTAATAAAAAGATACTTACCACCAAAGAAATTTCTAACAAAAAAAAAATTATAATTAAATAGAATTGTAAAACAAAACGGCAAATGAAGATGCTCCAATCGGACCCCTAATGAATAAGAAATCAGTTAGTACCTTGCTACAATTGCAGCACATATAAACTATTAAAAAGGCAGCTAATCTAAGGGGCTGTTTGGTAGCAGGATTTAGGTCGGATTTGAGGCGGATTTGAGGGAAATCCAGCCAAAAGGCCTAAAATGCAAAACCAAATCTCATGGCAAATGAAAGCCGTCATAGACGGAAAATTCCGCCTTTTTGTGCTAAATTCCAGGTTCTGAAATCCTGCTTTTTGCCAGATTTACGAAATCCATTGGCTCAAAAGGAAGAACCTGCTCTATAGCCAAACAGTCACATGGGATTTAATAGGATTTGTCATGAATGTTACCAAATAGTTTTCAGGATTTATGCCCCTCAGGATTTCCAAAATCTGTGCTACCAAACAGCCCCTAACATTGATGGATCTAAAAGCTAATTCAAGATGGCAAAAGCAAGACTGTCCATGCAGAACGCATTTTAAAACAATTTATAAAAAACATGAAGCACGTGAATGTCCAAGCAAGTACAAATGAGAGAAAAAAGGAATTCAAGAAAGAAAGCTCACAAGAAAGTAGTTTCATTTAATTATAAAAGAAAATTTTAAGGAATTTAAAACTGAAATGTATAAACAAATGTAGATCTACTGCAGATTTATGATGCTTACAACTAGGAGTGGTCAGCTTCAGAGTACGGAAGCAGATATCATAGAGGGCCTCATTGTCAAGAACCATGCACTCATCAGCGTTCTCCACCAGCTGGTGCACAGAAAGAGTTGCATTATAGGGTTCGACGACTGTATCGGAAACCTTAGGGGACGGGAAGACAGAGAAGGTAAGCATCATCCTATCAGGATACTCCTCCCTGATTTTAGAAATCAACAGAGTGCCCATCCCAGATCCCGTTCCTCCACCAAGTGAATGGCATACTTGAAAACCTAATCACACGAAAAAAAAGTGTAATATAGCAGATTACGAAAACAGAAAATGAAATATAAACTAAAGTTATTCAAAATTCAATAATGCAAAAACAAACAAACAAAATAGATATGAGCACGAAACACAAAAATACAAAGTGGATAAAACTTGGAATTAGGCAAAGCGAAATTAGATCGACATCCGACATAAGCCGAATTGTTCGACTGCAAGTTAAATTACATGACGAGCATATTAAGACGTAATAAGAAACAAAAACATTTCAGATCCCAACTTAACATTTAAAAGGAAAACAAATTATTCCATGAAAAAACTCATATCCTGACGCTCTTTTTTTTTTCTTCTAACCACAAAGGCTCAGCAATTATGCACACATGACAAGCGCATTAGTGTTCCCCAAAATTTGAGTCGCAGATCAGACGTTGTCACAACATAACCTTGTTCCAATGTAATGTTTGAGCAAGGAAAACAATACCTTGAAGACAGTCGCAGTTCTCCGCCTCCTTCCTCACAACATCAAGAACAGAATCTATTAGCTCGGCGCCTTCAGTGTAATGACCCTTGGCCCAGTTGTTTCCCGCGCCAGACTGCCCAAACACGAAATTGTCAGGGCGAAAGATCTGGCCATAAGGCCCCGTCCTCACGCTGTCCATGGTTCCAGGCTCTAGATCCATCAGAACCGCCCTAGGAACGAATCTTCCACAAGACGCCTCGTTGTAGTAGACGTTAACCCTCTCCAACTGCAGATCGGACGTACCAGTGTACCTCCCGGTGGGATCGATACCGTGCTCATCGCACACCACCTCCCAAAACTTAGATCCGATCTGGTTACCGCATTGTCCACCCTGCACGTGAAGGATTTCTCTCATCTTCCTCCTTTCTGTACCTCCTCTTCAGATTCCAACTGAACAAAGAATGTTTTGCGAATCAGAACAATTAAAATTTCCTAAATCACAAACAATAGTCGAAGATCATCGATTCTAGAGAAGAAGGAAGAGGCGAATAGAATAACATCTATTGTTAGGGTACCGGAAAGCTCACCGTCGATGGCCGGCGACAGACTGCGAGGGAGGCTGACTGTGATCAGTGAGAAACCCTACACGGTCGATTTATATAGGCGTATAACCGTGTGAAGGATCGGACGGCTGGTGTGGCTTCCCTCCAAATCCATTTTTTCTTGGTTAGGTGATGCCATCGAAGCGAGGAATCGGACGGCCAGTGGGCCCTGACGGCCCGGAGCGGAGATTGGTCCATTTGAATTTTTTTGAAATTAAAATAGACTGAAATGTCGAAATTACCCCAATGATTCTTTGGAAATATCGAGGATGTACCGTAACGATTCGGCCAAGAAAGCGGCAGTATCGTAATTAGTACATGGCCACCGCGAATCGTTGACGGGTGAAACGGCGGATCGACCCGTATATCCGACAAAATTTGTTGAATTTTGATATTATTTAATTTATTTTTTTTAAGCAAACAAATATAATTTTAATTAATTGTTTATATATTATATTTATCTTTAAATAAATTCAAAAGTCCTAATTTAACAAAATTTTGATCACGGATCTTAATAAACGCCATAGAACTTTTTCAAATAAATATTGTAATCAATTATAAATGTATTAAAATTATATGTGAGTTTTTTAAGATAATTCAATTAAAATAATATAAATATTTTATTTTTGTTTTAATTTTGTACTGATGTACTTAAAAACATGGAGATATAATATAAATTTTTATTAAAAAAATTAAGGAGTATATTATTTTTATCGTCAAATTGGAATTTGAAATATTTGATTGCACTTATTGGAATTAATTGGTGATTTTTAAGTGAGGAAAAATAAAAATGATAGAATTTTTAATATATATATATATATATATATATATATATATATATATATATATATATATATAGGCTATATTTTTTATTTTAATTGGAAGGGGATGAAAGAGAATAGTGTAATTGAATTGTAATGATATTTAATAGTTAGATGCATGTAAAAGTTATCATTTATGTAGGATAAAGAATGGTATGCCAAGGCAAAGCAATTTTTTCTTTCCCCTTACTTTGAGCATTAGTTTAACTTAGAGGTGTAAATGAGTGGAGTTGGAGCTTGTTTGAGCTTGAGTATGTTTGACAAAATCAAAGCTAATTCGAGTATTTATAGAAGTGCTAAAGCTCAATTAGTTTAAATTTACAAATATTTGAGTTTGGCATGAACATGATTCGTACGTTAGTCAAACAAGTCTTATCGAGCTTAGTATTAGCAATGCCATCATGTAGGTTGTTAGTTATTTGAACAAGCTTTACTAAGCATAATATTTGATATGTGACTAAAAATCGTCTTGATCGAGCACAAATCTCAAGACATATTTAGTTGAAAATTCCTAAATTAAATGTGAGACCATCCGAATTCCAATTTCAACAAATTTATAATCAAATTGAACATTTCAATGAGACAAACCCAATGACACCAAAATCGGTCCAATCCGAGCCCAAAATTGGCCCAAATCAAGAGACTGAAGCATATTTGTATGCTTCAAAGCATAAATTGATGATCAAATGATCTCCAAATAAGACATGCTTATAGTCAAATTTGGCGGCTCGACAAGACA
Organism: Dendrobium nobile; assembly: GCA_022539455.1. Taxonomy (NCBI): domain Eukaryota; kingdom Viridiplantae; phylum Streptophyta; class Magnoliopsida; order Asparagales; family Orchidaceae; genus Dendrobium; species Dendrobium nobile. The sequence goes on from CM039720.1 coordinate 23,396,532, forward strand.
AATCCAATGAGCATAAGATAACTTAATTTTGGCATCATTAAGGATTTTAAATGCGACATGAACACTTTATGATTGAAGGAGTTGATATGAACTATTAGATGGAGCACTAGAATTCACCCTTGATCTTCTTTAAATTTATGAAGCATGTCACCCTAAAAAATCCATAAATGCCCCCACTTCCCAAATGAAAAGGGGGCTTGGACTTTTGGAGACTTAGACTAAAGAGAGCTCCGAGGCTTGGAACATCTAGGGCTCCATCGCCAGCAAATCCTTGCTATTAGGCCGCCCAATGGGACTTCTGCCTGACCATCACTATTGGAAATGTGCTCAATATTTTTTACGTTGAGCCAACAACTATCTCGATGAAGAACATCATTTGTAATCAACAACAAACACTAGTTGATTCATTTCAAATGGGCAAAGCCCTGTAATTTTTCTCCCTTTTCAAGAATTTTCATGTGAAATTTATGGTGTCTCTTATGACTCTTGCACCTCTCTTTCTCTCTCTCTTTATCTATATGTGTGATGGATTTTGTTTAAAGCTTAGAAGCTGAGCTCTTCATCTCTCAACTGTCATGAATATTCCAGGACGCAACAATAATGAACAACCTATTGAGCTTAGAAACTAGATTAATGCTATTGAATGAAATATCAAATAAACAAGCATTTTAATGAACATAAAAAATAGCTTGTTTTAATGAATATAAACAATTTAGTATAGAAGGGAATAAGACTCTCATATAATAATCATATATTAATGAAAATTGTAATCGAGTCTTAAATGAACATATTATCATATCTTAATCAAGCTTCTTAACAAGCATATTCATGAGCTTTAAATGATATTATTATGATTAGAACACAGTTGTTTCTAAGTTGTTAATTTATCAATCGAGCATTTATCAAATTCTTAAGCTTGTTTAAGTAGTTTATTTTGCTAGCATGAACAAGCTCTAACTATGCCATGCCCCAAGTAATTTGTTGAGCGTTTTGTTTCATTTGCAACCCTAATTTTATTTATGTTAGTTTAAATAATTCTTTCATTTATTTTATTTGTTATTTGAGCAAAAGTTCTTATATTCTCCCAAAAGAAGCATAAAATTCTAAACCACCAAATTAATATGACTTGCATAATTTAAATAAAAATAAGTATGTCACTTTTCTTATAGTAACTAAATGTGTAATTTCAATCAAAAATTAACCACAAGGCTCTCATGTGCTTGATTCTTTTTGAAAATATTTATAAAAATATTTTTTTTTTAAAATATATAAATATTTTAAAATTTTTGCTTGTTAGAATACACCATTTAACTATCATAGATGATTATTTTACAATAATAAGATATATATTGTGAGTAGAGAAAATCAAGGAGTAAAAGATAGCATTGTTTAGGTTATCAAATGAATGATTGATTGGAGAAAATGAATGGACCAGAAATAGTATTGTGTTGGCTATTAATTCAAATACATGACTGTTGAAATTATATAATATTTATTGCATATGTGGTGATATGTAGTTGTACATAAATTGCTATCCTTATTATGTCTAGTTATTTGAAATCACTCATATTAATAATTAGTTTCTCTTTTATCATTTATTTATTTTTTGTCATTGTTATAGTACTGGAGAATCACTAAGAAGTGATGGGTGTCAATGTTAGTGACAATGATGGTAAGGTGACAACAAAATTCATATCGTTGACAAAAGATAATAGTGATCAAAAGATGATAGTCAAGAAGCAATAATAGAGCAGTGGTCATTAGGAAAAGATAGCCAGGTTAAAATAATTGCTACTAATGATCACTTTTATTTTTTTATATTTCAAAGTTATATCCAATTATATGTCATTCGAGCGTTGAATGAGAACTCAATTATTTATAGTATTCTTGAAGTAAATTTTGGTGATTTTAGCAACACTCTTCAATTACTCATTTGGATGATTGATTTGATATTATTTAGGCATATAGGTGTCTTAATAAGATTGAAATCTAGCTTGAACTCAATGGGTTTCTCATTTACTCATTTTAGTTGTAAGCGCACAAGATTCAAAAATTATTTAGTCCTTCAAACAATAACATTATGCTTCAAAGTACACTTTGGGTGTTTGATTTAGATATGTTGGGGCTCATATAAAGGAATTTTTGGTGTCAGTAGGTTATGTTGGAAAATATTTATATGTGGGCCTGTATATATATAAATATATGTTAATATATAATAGTAACTATTTGAAATTAAGCCTATTAAATTCATAAACTACTTAATAATTAAATCATTATTAGGCTTATGTGACATCTCATTTATGTTATGTGTGGAATTTGATTGTAATGATCAATTGGGTTGTTCTGTTGCCTTAGACGTCAAGTTTCTTGTGCTAGCTGGGTGTCCGGGAGGGTTTACCCTCCTGCTTGGGTTCGAGTGTTTTGCAACAATTTTTTTCCATGCAACGCTCCAGTGCTGCATACTTGAGTGCCCGATGCTGCGTACCCGAGCATCCCAACACTGAGCAACACAAAGTGGAGTACCACATCACTCTAGATACGACACTGCAGCGAATCAAGATAGAGGTTTGAGTGCCACAGTGCCCCAAACTGGCGCTGGAGTGCTGTGAGAAAGATTAGACGGTTTTCTTTTTTCATTTTTCTAAAGGGTTGCATCCCTTGGGATTCTTTTCTTGACTTCCTCTTGTATGTTGAGTGTGTTAGACATAGAGAACATTGCATGTTAGAAGAGAAGCAAGGAAAGTAGGAGAGAGAATAGAGATTAGTACTTATTTCTCCCAATTTTTATAGTGAATTTCTTGGTGTGGTGTGGCTCTGTGATTTTTTTTTTCATATTTTGGGTTTTTCCATATTAAATCATGGTGTCCTTTATTTTTCCATTGCTTTTACTTTCTTGCTTGTTTCGGCATTATGATGTTTACTCCTAATCTACAAACAATTTAATTTCATATGGAATTAAATATTGTGTAGAGGCCAAGTGCTTTATTTTGTTTTAATAATATGTTGAAATAAACTAAATACACTTAAGGTATAGTGTCGTGATTCCCAGTTTAAATGGTTAAGTTTTCATTTTTCTCATTTCTCATTTTAAGTGAAAACACTCGTCTCTCGCTCTCTTGGAGAACACCACTTCAAACGTAGAAGACATAAAATCTCAAAACCTCAATTCTGCATCTTTCATGGATTTTGGTATGATTTGAACAATTTTCTTTATAACTTGACATATAATTTGGGGGCTATAAAATTATTTTTTGTCTCCAACGTATCATGCAGGTTCATCTTATTGAAATTTGTTGGGGCTCAGATGAGGAGTAAACACCACAAAGATGAAACAAGAAAGAAAATAAAAACAAAGAAAAAGTTAAGGAAATCAGGATTCAACGTGGAAAACCCTAAAATAGGAAAAAAAACCACAAATCCACATTAGGCCAAGAAATTCACTATATAAATTGGGAGAAATAAGTACATATCTCTCTTCTCTCTCACTCTCTCCTTGCTTCTCTTTTCACATGCTCTGTTTTTAATATCTACACACACAAAATACAAGAGAAAGCCAAGTAAAATAACCCCAAGAGACACAACCCTTCAGGAAAAACAAGAAAGAAAATCATGCAATCCACCTCGCAGTGCTGCATTGCAAGTTTGGGGTGCTGCGAGGCTCAAGCCTTTGTCTTGCACCGCCATAGTGTTGTATCTATACCGTTGCGGCTCTCTGCTCTTTGTGCTGGGGCGCTTGGGCTACGCCTAGGCGTTGTACTGAGAAAAAAATTCCAAGTGCAAGTAAGCTAGCATTAAACCCCTCGTACCCCCTAGCGAGCACGAAAAACTTGAGGTCGGAGACAACAGACCAATCCAATGGATGAGCACAATCAGATTTCACACATAAAAAATATTCATTTTGATGCTAAAATTGTTGAAATCGAAGTTCAAAATATCCTACAATAAATTCTAAAAGTTTTAATTTAAGATGACTATAGAGTTGAAATAATCAAATGACTTAAAGTTTTGGAGATGTATGCCTATAAATTTGAACGGCAACAGTATGTAATCAGGGGAAGATTGAAGTGAAATTATTGTGTTAAAAATATACTTAAGCTAATGGATAATTGTGATGCCCCAAGATCTAACTTGGAAAGAATGTCAATCTATTTCTCAAATAATTTACCAGAGTTATCTAAAACCTTCAATTAAAGAGTCTATCAAACATCTATAAAATTTAAAACATCAATATACAAGTCGATTCAAACTCAAAAGTTCATGTACAATACTCAGGAACTACACTATAATCACCAGTTCTGAAATCTATCCTGAGTACAAAAGAATCACTATCAATCAAAAGACAAAAACCTGAAGATCTGGATCAATTCCTATCTTCTGCTCCCTTGCCCTGACCTGAAAATATCAACCACATATAATGAGCTTTACAAAGCCCAGCAGGTCACCTAATACCTATCACTGAAATCAAAGCACGGCGATGCTATCAATATGCATGTCAGTCAATCACAGTCAATCAAATCTATATCAGTCAATGGTCAATGAATCGGTGCAATACGGAAATCCATAGTCAATAAAACCAGTCAATGCAGCAGCAGGCAAATCAATAAATCTAGCTCGATCAATTCACGTCAATCTCGAAGAAATCCGTACACAGAAGAAAATCAGTCAATCCGTCAAATCAATCAAATCATCGAATTAATCAATCCGTTAAATCAATCGCTATCAAATCAAATCAATACGGTCTAATCAGTAATATCTATAAGCGAGATCAATAAATCCATAGGTAGTAGTAACAATGAATCTATAAGCAGAAATCAATGAATCTATAGGCAACAGTGTCAATGATTCTATACTATTCATGCCCATGCTATCAATACAATATCTATATCCATCCATTTCTATATCAATGCTCAATGTCGATGCACAGCAATCAATCAGTGAAATCAATGAAACCGTACGATCTAGTAAATCCAATCAAAAATCAATAAAGCAGGAATATATAAAACAATGAATCTATAAATCAATACAGTAAACATGCAATTCAATACTATATACTGGAAAAGTAAAATTAACTGGTCATGTTGCTGTTGTAGAATCCGTTGCTGTTGTAGATCCGTACGTTGGTCTATCAATAAGAGTCGTCACTCTTTTTGCCCGTCGGCCGCCTGTCGGCATATAAAACTCCTTATAACTCTCAATCGTTATATCAATGATCAATGGTTTAAAGGAAAGCCCGTCGGCCCACCATCCTGTACAGGTCAATATCAATCTTCACCAACGTTCAACCAGGTTCCACTTGGGTTCCAGTATCAATAGTCAATCAATAATCAGTTCAATAATCAATCCATAATCGATGCAATAATCAATATTAAATCAATTCAGTACAATCATATCAATAATCATGCACATCTCAATTCAATCTATCAATTCCAGAAAATTCGGAAATCATACGAAAATCGGGCAGCGTAACGGCAGTCGGTCAAATTTACACAAAAATCCTGCAAAAAGACACGATTTCCAAATTCATCCAAATTACAGTAGAATATCTATGACATCAATGCAAGACTATTATTCTATAGAAATCAAATCAAATCAAGTCCTGATATTTTTCTATTCGATTAAAATCGCGTAGAATCAATTCCGACCGGTAAAATCGTCGCAGAAAATACTCAAATCGTGTGTCATAATCATATCTATAACATACCAAAAGTTGTGCGGTGAAAGTTGTGTTAATACGAAATCACGTCGAAAATTCGACTACGAAAACACAAAACAGATCACAACTCGGTCAAAACTCAATATCTTTGAAAACAGAAATAGGGTTCGGAGTCCTTACCACGAGATCTACACTTTTCCCAACAGCGACGTCGGACGAAAAGCGCTCCGTGGCCTCCAAAACCAAGCTTTTCCTCTTTTCCCTTTCTCTTTCTCTCTCCTCAAAATATCTGATTTTATAAAAATAATTTTCTCTCTCCTCAAAACGAGCTGATTTTCATATATCATTAAGCTGATCGGCCAGGCCGATCGCCAAATCGTCCCGGGACGATCAGACCAAAAAAAATCATCCTGGACGGTTCCTAGGACTATTTTCAGGCCGATATTTTCTACAGTGCAGATCGGCCTGGACGATCTCACTATCGTCCCGGACGATTCTGAGAGGAAAATCCAAATCAGAGAGGAACAGTAAGGGAACGAGGTCTCACAATCTCCCCACCTTAGAAAAATGTCGTCCCGACATTTCCCTACAGGTACGAGACAAAAACAACGCAAAACAAATCGATCCAAATCAAAACTCGTCGAAATCCATACAAACACACAATGCAATCAATCACATATCAATATGCATGATCAAATGTCAATATCAATTGGTTAGTCAAATCAATCTTACCAGTAGAACTTTCTGTGCTTTGTTGATCTGCATGATGCTGTAGACTGTAAACACGTGGCACCACTGGAGGAAGTGCAGGAGGTTGTGGCGCAACTGTCTCTCTCTGATCTCTGACAGCTCTATCGTCTATCCGGTTCCCTGATCTCTCACTGTAAGTCCTCGGGCCAACAGTCCTCTGTGGTCCGGTACCCATGCCAGAATCAGTCCGTCCCCCCAGTCTTTTCTGAGGACAATCTGCTGCTCTGTGCCCTTGCTGTCCACAATAAAAGCACTGCCCCGTCAACAGGTAGCATCGACCTGCATGTCGTTTACCACAATGAATACATGCTCCAGAACTACCAGACGATACTACCGATGCAGATCGCGATACAGATCCCGATGCAGATCCTCTCGAACTATCATATCTGCTTTTCTTCTCTCTATCTCTGTCAGAATCATCCCATCGTATCTCATCTCTCCTCCTCCTGGTATCCTCGTACCTCGATACCGGTGTCGCCAAGTCAATCTCTATCAATCGGGCCCGCTCCACTAGCTCAGAAAACTCATGTATCCGGAAGGGTACTAGTGGATGCCTCAGCTCTCTGTTCAATCCATGTAGAAATCTATAGCACTTTTCCTTAGCAGTAGGAATCAGATGAGCAGCGTACCTCGCAAGTGTAGTAAACTCGGCCTCGTACTACATCACTGACTTGCGGCCTTGCTCCAATCTCATAAAAGCTTCCTACATCTGTCGCTGAGCTGACGGCGGTACAAACCACATCCTGAACACTGCAGTGAACTCATCCTAGGTGATCTCAGCATTAGTCTTCCCCTGGAATTTCTCTCTTTGCTGTCCAATCCACCATCTCTCCGCTTCACCCTCAAACAGGAACACAACTAAGGGTACTTTTCTGTTTCCCGGACACTGCATACTATCAAAAATCTTTTCCACCCTCAGGATCCAATCCTCAGCAGCCTGGGGTCCCACACCTCCCTTAAACAACAGAGGCTTCAGCTTATGAAACATCTGCAAGTGTCTATCCACTTCTTCCTCTTTGCTCCCACTCATTTTGCTCTGAGCATCCCCCATTACATGTGCAATCGCAGTAGCCAACTGCATCATACTCTCTGAAGGTACTGGGGCTGCACTGTGTTGCTCATTCGGTACACTTGATTCTGCCGGATGATCCATAGCTTCTCACCTGCACAATTCAGAACAGATAATACAAACATGCAATGATGTATGCCAATGAAGCTCTTAAAGCTACCCAATCTACCCAATTATCAATTCAATCCTACAACTCTGGTAATAATCCATTCTTCCAATAACACTGCTCTGATACCAACTGTGATGCCCCAAGATCTAACTTGGAAAGAATGTCAATCTATTTCTCAAACAATTTACCAGAGTTATCTAAAACCTTCAATTAAACAGTCTATCAAACATCTATAAAATTTAAAACATCAATATACAAGTTGATTCAAACTCAAAAGTTCATGTACAATACTCAGGAACTACACTACAATCACCAGTTCTGAAATCTATCCTGAGTACAAAAGAATCACTATAAATCAAAAGACAAAAACCTAAAGATCTGGATCAATTCCTATCTTCTGCTCCCTTGCCCTGACCTGAAAATATCAACCACATATAATGAGCTTTACAAAGCCCAACAGGTCACCTAATATCTATCACTGAAATCAAAGCACGGCGATGCTATCAATATGCATGTCAGTCAATCACAGTCAATCAAATCTATATCAGTCAATGGTCAATGAATCGGTGCAATACGGAAATCCATAGTCAATAAAACCAGTCAATGCAGCAGCAGGCAAATCAATAAATCTAGCTCGATCAATTCACGTCAATCTCGAAGAAATCCGTACACAGAAGAAAATCAGTCAATCCGTCAAATCAATCAAATCGTCGAATCAATCAATCCGTTAAATCAATCGCTATCAAATCAAATCAATACGGTCTAATCAGTAATATCTATAAGCGAGATCAATAAATCCATAGGTAGTAGTAACAATGAATCTATAAGCAGAAATCAATGAATCTATAGGCAACAGTGTCAATGATTCTATACTATTCATGCCCATGCTATCAATGCAATATCTATATCCATCCATTTCTATATCAATGCTCAATGTCGATGCACAGCAATCAATCAGTGAAATCAATGAAACCGTACGATCTAGTAAATCCAATCAAAAATCAATAAAGCAGGAATATATAAAACAATGAATCTATAAATCAATACAGTAAACATGCAATTCAATACTATATACTGGACAAGTAAAATCAACTGGTCATGTTGCTGTTGTAGAATCCGTTGCTGTTGTAGATCCGTACGTTGGTCTATCAATAAGAGTCGTCACTCTTTTTGCCCGTCGGCCGCCCGTCGGCATATAAAACTCCTTATAACTCCCAATCGTTATATCAATGATCAATAGTTTAAAGGAAAGCCCGTCGGCCCACCATCCTGTACAGGTCAATATCAATCTTCACCAACGTTCAACCAGGTTCCACTTGGGTTCCAGTATCAATAGTCAATCAATAATCAGTTCAATAATCAATCCATAATCGATGCAATAATCAATATTAAAATCAATTCAGTACAATCATATCAATAATCATGCACATCTCAATTCAATCTATCAATTCCAGAAAATTCGGAAATCATACGAAAATCGGGCAGCGTAACGACAGTCGGTCAAATTTACACAAAAATCCTGCAAAAAGACACGATTTCCAAATTCGTCCAAATTACAGTAGAATATATATGACATCAATGCAAGACTATTATTCTATAGAAATCAAATCAAATCAAGTCCTGATATTTTTCTATTCGATTAAAATCGCGTAGAATCAATTTCGACCGGTAAAATCGTCGCAGAAAATACTCAAATCGTGTGTCATAATCATATCTATAACATACCAAAAGTTGTGCGGTGAAAGTTGTGTTAATACAAAATCACGTCGAAAATTCGACTACGAAAACACAAAACAGATCACAACTCGGTCAAAACTCAATATCTTTGAAAACAGAAATAGGGTTCGGAGTCCTTACCACGAGATCTACACTTTTCCCAACAGCGACGTCGGACGAAAAGCGCTCCGCGGCCTCCAAAACCAAGCTTTTTCTCTTTTCCCTTTCTCTTTCTCTCTCCTCAAAATATCTGATTTTATAAAAATGATTTTCTCTCTCCTCAAAACGAGCTGATTTTCATATATCATTAAGCTGATCGGCCCGGCCGATCGCCAAATCGTCCCGGGACGATCAGACCAAAAAAATCGTCCTGGACGGTTCCCAGGACTATTTTCAGGCCGATATTTTCTACAGTGCAGATCGGCCTGGACGATCTCACTATCGTCCCGGACGATTCTGAGAGGAAAATCCAAATCAGAGAGGAACAGTAAGGAAACGAGGTCTCACAATAATCTTGAAGGGTAGCTTATATAACATGGCTCACTTCCACCCTCAATCAAAAGATGGTACAAATATCTAGAAGAATGTTTTTCTAAGAAGACACATTGATGGATAAGCCAATAAGTAAGCTTGAAAGCAAGAGAAACCCATAATAACATCTCATGCCATGACAAATTATCTCTTCTCCTTAAAAGGAATGTATATGCCCTAATGTAGAGGGCATTTTGGAGTGTAAAGTAAGCGATGGGTCATCTCTTAGATTTTGTTTGGGGCAGATTTTTTATTGCTTCTTAAAGTAACCTTTTTATACAAAAATAAATTTTTTTGTACTAAAAAGCTATTTTAAGAAGCAATAAAAAATACGTCCCAAACAAAACCTTATTTTGATTTCATCAAATTTGGTGAATTTGATGAAAGAGAGATCTCACGCATCTTCAAGTGAGTGATTTAGTGGTTGAAACATAAAAATAAGATCAATTGGTCAAATGCTTCCAATCCTATCGACATGTGCAGAACATCTCGATAGCCACACCCATTTAGCAGAAGGATTTTTTTGTTTTTTGGAAAGTTATGGGCTTAGCCCATTTTCATTAATCTAATATAGTTACATGTATGAAAAGAGAAAAGAAAAGAAAATCAAAATAATGCATAAGCACCTACAAAATAGGGAGAGCTCTAAAAAAGTAAGCAAAAAAGGTGTTACAAAAGAAAGACATAACTATTACAGAACTACAGCAGCCACAAAAACAATGGTGAAAGGATAGGAAAAGTGAACCATTGGGCTCATGAATTACAAAATTCTATTGACTTAGTTGCATATGAGCACAAAATGAATATAATACTGCCGTCCAAAGGGAGAAAATGAGCAATTTTGACATCCTTGCCCACAAAAATGAAAGATCCAACACTAAATCTAGCCACAGCAACACTGGGACAAAAGAAAAGCTATCCAAATCGAGAGAGGAACCTTGAGTAAAGAACACATAAGAATCCAACCACAATAACTTTGAATCCAGCCATAGCAGCACCACAAAATCTAAAGCATGTCCAGCAGAAAGTGTTCATTTTTCCATTTCAAAACTTTATAGAATACAACACTTTTGATCTTTTGGCATAAAGTAGAAGAAGATGCATAAGAATTGCCAAATTTTCTATCATTTCTTTCCCTCCAAATGTGGTAAACCAAGCAACAAATTAAAAGACAATAAAAGGCCTTAACCCTGGTTTGTTTCCCACTAGTGTATTCAAAGGCCTAAAGGATATTGGGTTTAAGGAGGTGAGTACTCATATTAGGAATTAGCATGGTTATAACTGTAACTGAAGAGTTGCATTCGAAAAAATAAGTGTGTGACTGTTTCAGTAGAAGAATGAAATAGAAGACAAATAGCATCAACATAAATTCCCCTAGATATAAGCACATCCGCAGTCTTAAGACCTCCCATTAACACCATCCAGCAATAAGAAGAAAACCTAAGAGCATAATGCTTGTGCCAAACAAAATGATGCTAGTTTATAGTAATGTTTTACCTGTGTAAATAACTTTGGTAAGAGCTGTGAATACTTTCATTCTCTTTGCCCCATAACAGACAACCTTTAGCATTCAAATCAACAAGAATGACATAAAGGTTTTGGAGAAGAGTAGCAGGCAAATCAGAGGGAAACTCCAAACCTGATCCTTTAGAATGACATAAATTCTAGCATTGATAGGAAATTGATTTAATATGGAATGCATATCAGTGATCTCATTCAATAATTTCCCATTAAACTAGTAATCCCAGTAAAGTGATATGGGAGAATTAGATAAAACCTTGAAGTGAAAATTTTCTTTAGATGAGCGGGCATCTTTGCATAAATTTTTCAAGACATCAGAAGCTTTAGAAGTAGGCGATTTTTAAGGAGACAAATATTTATAGAAGAGCCAAGTAGATAGGGGGCTGCTGCAATTGTAAATCCTCTCTATAAGAGAGCAGTTATAGCTGAACTATGCAGAATGTAAGGAGGGAAGACCAAGACCTCCCAAAACTTTGGGCTTACAAATGCTTTTCCAGGATATAAGATGCAGTTTGTGATTGGAAGTATCACCAAAGTAGAGGAATTCAGCACACAATTTTTCAATTTTCTTAATAATGGTTTTCGGTAGGATAGATCCATGAATCCAATAGGCAATCATATTCCAAATAGTGAACCATAAAAACTATAATCTACTAGCAAAAGATAGTGCTTTAGCTTTCCATCCAAAGAGTTTATGAGTAACAATCTCCATTAGTTTTGAAAAGTTAGATAGCTTTGGGTTGTAAGGGGATATAAGGATGCCAAGATAAGATATGTAAGTGGAAATTGAGGGGATGTTAAGAATAGAGCAAATGTTGTTTGCATTTTGATAGTTTGAGGGAAAAATGAGAGAGCTCTTCCCAAAATTCACTTCCAAACCCGAATCCTTAGATAATTGATTAAGCAACTGGCATAGAATATCACAGCTATGAACATCAGCTTTTCCAAATATAATGAGATCATCAGCATACATAAGATGAGAAATCTGAAACCCATCCACATGAAGCGCGTCAAACATAACATTATTGGATGGGGAGCCTAGAAGACAAGAAAAATCATCCATGATAATACAAAAAAGGTAAGGGCTTAAAGGGCATCCCTGTCTAAGCCTAGTAGAAGAGGGAAAAAATCCTTCAAGAGCTCCATCAATGCATAAAGAAAATCAAATATCCTTAATACATGCTCTAATCTGCTTGATAAACATGATAGCAAAACCTTTCTGAACCATCCTTGCAATAAGGAATTCTCTGGAAACACTATCAAAAACTTTTTTGATATCAAACTTGGCACACAAACATTTAAACTTAGCAGTATTTATAGAATGAAAGAGGATCTCATTGGCTAAAATAACATTATCAGTGAGTTCCTATTATGAATGAAGCCAGATTGATTTCCTTTAATGATATGGGGCATTATAGGTTTCATCCTAATAGCCAAAATTTTAGCAATAATTTTATAACTGGTGTTGTAAAGAGAGATAGGCTTGAAGTCAGTGATAGCCTCTGCATGATTGGTTTTGGGAATGAAGGTTATGGTTGTAGCCTTAGCAGCAGGCAAAATGTAAGCATTATGGAAAAAAGACTTAACAATATTACAAACTGCTAGGTCAGTGACCACCCAAGTCAACTAATAAAACACAAATTTGAAGCCATCCGGACCCAAAGTAGAATTAGAAGCGCCAGAAAACATAACCTTCCTAATTTTAGTATCAGTAAAAGGAATAGTTAGGGAATGAAGGAGATCAGTAGGAATAATATTACAAATAGGGAATAGATTAATGTCGAATGCTTGACGATTGGTTGGATTAAACAAGCCTTGGAAATGAGAAATGGTGTCTTTAATAGCATCAGAAAATGAGGAGGAAGAGTTTGTCATGGCGAGATAAATGACATTTCTCCTATAATTTATCCTTAAGTGAATCTTTGATTATACAAATTTGAGATCATCTTCCCCATGTGTTTAACTTTCTGATTAATCCAATAATACCACTTTGAGGATGCAATAACCAGTTGATGATTAATGCATTTGAGAACCAAGAAGAAATTGACATTATTGCAATCTGAACTCAAACTATTGAGATATTCTTCCTACTTGCACTGGAGGGATTCAAGATGATTAGCCACCAGATTAGAGTTAGCCCACTCTTTCCCTCTAATTGCAACCCTGAGCTGCTTAAGCTTGGAGTAAAGATAAACAAAAGGTTGCCCCTTAAATTTCACAAAAAATACAGTAAGCAAAGCAAACAAAAAAATGTTCATTGTTAGCCCAATAATTCTTGAAAAGGAATATGTGTTGAGAGATGTTTCTGTTCCCGGGTAGGAGCACAATGGGACTGTGATAGGAACAAGTAGGGTTTTTAATCACATAATGAGAGTTGGGGAAGGAAGCCAACCAATCATCATTAACCAACATGCGGTATAGCTTGATATGAATAGAATTATCCGTTTTTTGATTGTACCAGGTGTAGGAGAGCCCCACATAAGCCAAATCGTTGAGGTTTGAATCAAATAGGAGACTATTAAAGTCACTTAGCTGATTTTGATAAATAACATTACCACCCAATTTGTTTGAAGGATACCGACACAGTTAAAGTCTCCCATAATGATCCAAGGGGTGTCCCCAGAAGGAATTCAATAGTTCGATCTCAATTGACTTGTTCAAGTCATGATTAAAATTGTAGGGAGAAAAATTACAAGAGAATATCTTTATACTTTTTTTGGGGAAAATTTAATTTAATTAATATAAAATTTAAATTTTATTTTAATGTAAAGATAATATACAAATAAATTATATTTATTTTAAAGCATGTTAAAAAGTTTTACAATGCAATGTAATTAAATTTGTATTATTATACTATAGTCTATCAAATTCAAAAAAGATATATGCTTGACTGTAATTGTAACCTAACCCAACTTATACATTTGTGCTAAAAAATTTATGACGATTGAGTGAAAGTTTATCATCATAATTTTATGCAAAGACCTCGAACAAACATTCATAATATATATACATAATTGTATTGTAAATGGAATGTAGTGTAAAAAATAATATTTTTGGGTTATTTGAATAAGTGCAAAGTAAATGTTGGTGAATATTATTTATTTATTTAGTTTGGAGTAAATGAATGTTGTGAAATCCCAAGATGGTGGTTGGCTGACGGCAGGAGTGTTAATATTTGACATGACCTGAAAACTCGACCCGAACCTGACCTGAAAATTTTGGGTTAGGGTCATTGAAAAATTCCTAGCTTGGGTCGACTCGTTTAGAAAATGGATCAGGTTTGGATTTCATATTCTGATAGTTTCTAATTTCTAGTCGGATTTGAGTTAACCCGAAAACCCAAAAGCAACTTGAAAACTGACTCTGGTCTCAATCTCGCACTGCACCGATCACCCTCACCCCTGCAGCCCACACTCGAGCTCGTCCTCCCACCTTGCTGGCACCCGCAGGTTAATGGGTTGGGTCCAAGTCTAAATTTTTGACATGTTTGTCTAATTGGGTTTGGTTCAAGTGGCGGGGGCAAGCTTCGGGTGGCGGTGGTGGCTGCCAATGGTCGGTGGTGGTCGACGGCGATGGCTAGCTGTGTGGCCAACTGCAAGTAGTGACCAACGGTGGTGGTGGTCGATGGCGGGGATGGTGGCCAGCAATTAATGGCGGCCGGCCGGTGGCAGAGCTAAAGCTAGCTTGCTTGCGGTTTAAATGGTTCTTACTCAAAATTGGACGAGCTTAGTTTATCTAAAAAATAAACTAAAATGATTTAACTACATTAACTTTACTTTGTATGTTCTTTTTTCTTTCAAAAAAACACTAATATTTTAAAAATCCTTGCATTTTGAATATTTTACACCCATAAAGATAAAACTCAAAGGAAAATATTAGATGGTTAGGCAATGTTGAAATGATCCCTTGCATAAATAATGTTACAGATGTGTCTTCTTCGCTTTCGGGGGTCCATTTGGACGGTTCTCCGTTGCTATTTCTCCCCACCTGCTCTAATCTCTATGCCTTTAGTCATTGTATTTCTCCCTCAAACTTATCGTGCATTTGTAAACAAACATATCGTTTGTCCTTTCTTCTGCATCGGAATAGATCGGGAATCGCATTCAGAGCTTTGCGTAGATTACAGTTTAAGCATCCTCTTTCCTTTATTAAAAGCAAATAAACTGATTAGTTAGTCTTTTGGGCAATCATTCACTTAATCACTCACACCTAACTTGCATTTTATTATTATTACTATCATTATAAAATTTAGGTTGAATTTAATTATAATTATCAATAATTGATAATTAATGTAAGCATGAAGAATCTTCAACTCTATAAAGTGGAAAAAAAATTGCTTCAAAATATTTTGATTTAAAACGTATCTAGCTTCAAAGGTTTCGTTTGAGGTAGCTTATCTGCTTATGGCCATTATTTTTTCGTTGTTTCCAAAAAAAATTTGAGCTAAAAAGCTGTTATAGAAAGTAGTAAGAAAGTTGTCCACGCGGCTCACCTTAGTTTGTTGGTTGGGAGCTGTGGTTACCAACCAAGACGTTTTAGGTTCGAGTCTTGCATATATGATGTGTGTGATTTTGTCTTAATTGGTCTAAATGTCCAGAAAGAAAGAAAACAGTCACAAATGAAGCAAAATTCTTTGGATTTATATTAAGATTAATGATGTATATGATATTGTGAATTATACTAATTTTAATACAAATTTAATTATTTTAAAGTCAATGCTGATGTATTTTTCAATGGAATATGATCAATTTTGATTTTTTATGCTGGCTTAAGTCGTAAACTATCTCCTATCATTTGCATCCATAAGATAAAATTAATATTTAAAAAAATATATTTCCACATTTTATTATTATAAATCTTGAAGCTTAATAAATAATTTTTGCTTGGTCCTAATGTACTAATATTAATGGAAAATAAAAGTTGATAGCTATGAGAAACCAACTTTTCTTGTTTTTATCTCATCTATTAATATGACATTTGGAGGAATAGTGGAAATTGAGCAAAGTTTTGGTGCATTAATTTTTCTTTCATATTTATATTTTGATATTGATATGTCATCAAAAATTTACTGGCACGAATATCAATGCAAAATATAATAATAATTATTTTTTATTATAATTTTTTTTAATTATTAATGCCTTCTCATAGCCCTAGCTCCCTATCTAGCATTTCAGTATAAAAATTTGAAAGTATTTTTTCCTCTAAAAAAAAATGACACATGCAGGCTCAGAAATATAATGTTTATAATATCTGGAAATGACAGTAAGAGATAAGCCGCTGCAGTATATCTGCACAGGCTGCACAGCAAGGTCCCAATCTTGCCTGCTTTTGGCTTTTAAAAAACTTTTTTAAAAACTTTGTCAAACAGCTCATCTTGATTGTCGGTTAAAGATTTTGTCAACTATCGGTTAAAGATTTTGCCTCTTCTAATATTTCCCTATTTTGGGACCATTGGTGTAATAACTCCTCAATTTCTAATTATATTGGTGGCAATGCTTTGTTACAAACTTTTGGCTCTAATGCCAAACTGTCGGCGCTTATTGTTGGTAACCAATGGTTCATTCCTCAACACATTCCTGTTGCTACAGCTAACATCATTTGTGGCACTACCATTTTACAGTCTACTACTAGCAACATTTTCTGGGAAGACAACACTGTTGGTAAATTTTCCAAATTCCTTTTCAAATACTATCAAGACCTCCCCATATGTTCTTGGTATAAATACATTTGGCATAGTAAGTATGTGCTCAGGTTCTCTACCATGGCTTGGTTATCTTTAGTTGGTGGGCTCAAAACGGCAGATGCTTTAAATTTGAGAAATATTCAGATCAACCAAGTGTGCCCTCTTTGCCATTCACATCCTGAAAGTACCTCACATTTATTTTTTGAATGTAATTACTCGAATGAGGTCCTGTTGAGTCTTATTCCGGGCACGTCTGCCCTTTTGTTGAGGCCTAATATTTTGCATATTCTGGAATGGATATCTGATATTCAAAACATTTCTAAAGACACGAAATGCTTCTATTATCTCATCATTTGTTGCTCAATTTACTATATCTGGAAGGAAAGGAATGAGAGAAGATATGCTTTCAGCAACCATTGTGCTATCTCTGTTGTTCATAAAATTAAGCATGTGGTTATTACCAAAATCACCAAATGGAAAAATGTGGAGCACCTGCTGGCTCTCCTTTGAGGCGGGAACGAATGTGTTTGACAAAACCTGATGGGGATTTTCACCATGGACGATGATGTTCCCTGTAATCAGGTGCCCCTTGGATGGCTTTCGAGCAACCAGGGGCGGTGGGCTGGAAATCCAAAATGACATTCTCTGCATACTGAGTCCTGGTATCCAGTTTAACTGGACTGTTTCTGCTTTGCTGTCTACCTGTTTCCTGGTCTTGGCAGGTTCAATGGCGCTATGAAGATCTTATGCCTGTGGATTTTTGACGACTGGTTGCTCTTCCTTCTGGTTGCCGTGACTTCAACGAGTTTTGCTGCCTGCTGTTTGATGTCTTATGTTCAATTCCTTTTTCTATACCTATGCTAGTTGGAAGTTTTGTTTTTATTTTCCACTAGTTTTTGTTTTTTGGCCAATGGTATAGTTTTTTCTGTCCGCTCCTTTGAGCTGCCTTGTAACTGGAGGTTTTCACCTCTTTTCTTCCTTCTTTAATATACGGGCTCTGCCCTTAAAATTCCCAAAAAAAAAAAAAAAAAATTAAGATTTTATTTAGAATAATTTTTTTCTTATTTTTTAAAGCATCTTTACATTTATAGTACCAAATTTCTTAAACTTAAAATTTTGGTATTAGAAAACTGTTTTAGAAAGCAATAAGAAAACTGTCTCGGCTTCATTTTGAATAACTTTCTTATTAATTTTTAAAGCAGTTTTTTAATACAAAATTTATAATAAGAAGCTGCTTTAGAAAATTATAAGAAAGCCACACACAGCCTAAGAGATTTTGGGTTAGAGTCTTGCGTATGTGATGTATGTGCGAGCTTGAATTAATGACCTAAATGTCCAAAAAAAAAACTATTTCTTTTAATTATAGTGAATACATATAATTTCTTTTTCATTATTGACTTAAGCTAATTAGCTTCAAATTTAGCCCCTATTTAAATTACTAAATCATCACTGCTAATATTATTCAAATTACCTCAATCAAAATTATTAAACGAAATAGTATATCGTTGAGGGATTTACTTACATTAGTTACAATATTCCACAAACTTCTTTTAAATTTATATGTCTAACATAATAATATTTAAATATTTTAAATCAGATATAAAATATTACCAATATTAACTTTTTAGAATGAGATCTACATTTTAATAAATAAGTTTTGATGTTACTATGACTCCAAATTTTATATTGGTGTGGGTTGCATGCTAGGTCGACCAGGGAGATTAGTGGCCGAAGGCCGATACTCCAAAAAAAAAAAAAAAGTTATATATATTATTATTATTATTATTAAATGGGTGAAAATGCTTGATTGAGAATGAAATCTACAAACATAGATGACTTAGAATTGGATTAAATTATGAATATTTGAGTTTAACTCTATATGCATGCCAATGTCGTAACTCATAAGTATTTATATATGTTCTTGTCAAAGGGCTCTACCATATGAGGTGTATGTGCACTGCAACCCTCACCAAAAGGAAACCTTGCTCTGAGGGTCAGTTGCTATCCCCAATCCATTTGTTTGTGGAAATTTGTCCCAATTAAGCTTATAACATATAAGCTTACCCTTGAAAGATCAGACTGAGGATGCTCTCATTCCTAATGAGTTTGTCCAAAATACTCATCCAGATAGGCCATTGCCCTGATGAGTACTTGCTCTTGGAGAACTCACTTCGCCTATAGTAGTTGTCTACAAAAAAAGGTCATCTATTTTTTGAGGAAGTCTTAGATCAAACTATGAAAATCACACACCTATAGAGCCTGCAATCACTAGTTCATTGTTCGTATTTATCCCTAGCTCATAGTAACTTTTCCTAAAAGGGACTTACGTTTTATACTGAGTGATTCACCATTCATCTCTAGGGACTTGCCTCCATAGACTTGCTTTAGATATCAGTTCTCAAAGCCTTACCTATGGTACTCGTCAAAAGGCCCTATCAGAGGCAAATGACCATCTGTATCTTAATTAGCTCAATCCACGTATTTTTGTTAGATTGTACTTATCACATCATGCACTATTTTTTAACCTTTTTCTAGTTATAGTATTTCTTGTAGCCCTCTTAAAACCTATAAATCAAATGTTAATATATAAATATTGAATTTTATGTTGCTTCATGCTATTCTATGCTATTTTCACTATTCATATAGATCTTTGAGCTTCTTTCTTATTCTTCATAATTGTTAATTCCCTGTCTTGATTCTCTTGCTCATACTTGCTATGACTTGCAAGGAAGGTCAAGTACCACCCACTAATAAAGGATCAACAAGCTCAATTTTATGTAGTATATAATATAAATTATATTATGAAGTTTAGAATAAAAACAAAATATATTGTTGAATTATTAATACAATCTTTAATGAGAGATAAAATTGTAGTTTCACAATCTATCAATACATTTTATATTTGCGAAAGTAAAATTAGACTTTATATTGCTCATAATGTAAGCAAAAATTAGACATATATGCTTGTTATTTTTCTTAAGAAATATTCCAAAAGTTTATTTTAAAGGAAATTATCCACAATAAGGCATAACCTCTTGTATCTTAAAGTTTAGAATGAAAATAATTTGTTCGAACATAGTTTAAGACTTTCTTTGAACCAAAATTTGTTCATTGGACAGGGAGCAAGGGGTGTTTTTGAAGGAGAATGATAGTTCATAATGAGAGCTCACTCAACAAGCTTTACTTGGGAGGGCAATGGGAATGGAGCTCATGTAATAATCTATATTTTGACCATGTCAAATAATATTTTAGGACTCATTATAAGTTAAATTTCAAACTGTTTTCATCATAATAAAGATATTATTGTGCTTTAATTATATTAATTTTATCTTAATTTTATGGACAATATATAAAATTAACATATATTAGTACAAGTGGATTTTCTAAGACCGTTAGGTGTCGATTTTGACAATTGATTTCATTAGATCATTCTAGATATGCTTAGCTAATTAATAAATATTTTTCTATAATTTTTAGTGCCCCAAATTTGAAGATATAAAAGAATTTATGCTGAAAACTAAACAATTGACATAATTACATTTGTGTTCTTAATTTTTTTTAATAAAAAATCTTAATCCACTTTACAAAATTGAATTTATCAAAAGCCATTTCATTCATTTTTCCTAATTCGTTTTTTACAAAGAAGGAAATGGGAATGAAGGGAAAATAGAGGAGAGAAAAACCTAGGTTTGAGGGTCATAGAGCTGATTTTATTGGTCCACCCAGTTGAGAAATTTTATCATCTTATGGTAGACTATCATTATCCTACATATGATTTCAATGATTTTTTGTATTTTATATTTTATGAATTTTAATTTGATCAAAACTTATAAAAGATGTGATATCTTGATTTGTAGCAAACATCCACCATGTAACATTTTGTATATGATAGATATGATCTTCTCGAGTATTTTGACTGTAATATTATTGAATTTCACCGAGTAAATTAAAAGCTGTGATTTTCTGAAATAAATTTATAGACACATTTTATATATTTTCTTGCATTTTTTTAAATTCCTACATTTTATACATGATATTGACTTACATTGCACAGAAAATATAGCATTTACATATTAGTAAAGAAGGGTTGACTGTTAACACTATAATTGATATGAGTTGGCTTTTAAAATATAATACAATGTGAAATAGGGTAGAACGGTGGGCTTTACTTTAAATAAAAGATTTGATGGTATAATCTTAGTTGTAGCTAGAAACCGATTGATTGAATTATGCTAACGTGTAGAGAGTGATGACTCTTAGATGATTATGAAAAATCATCTATGAAAATAAATGATTAATATAAATAAATAAAAGATAAGATAAGATTGATAGTGGATAGATATGATAGATAACATATAAAAATATGAAAACACATTAAATGTGGATATTTTGTCTTACTTTTCATAATTATATTTATAATTGTATTTATATGATAGTGCATTTAACAAATTGATAAATAGAACTAAAGTTATATTGATAGAACCTACATGGATAATGCATGGCATACCGACATGGCCTATTAATAGATAGTTCTTTTTATCAATATTTTTCTTATAATTTGATAGATCTTCTTTGACTTCATTGATAATATTAATTTTATTTTTGTTGTGTCCTGGAATATTTGCGACGGTAGAGAAATATAAAATTTAATATCTTAGCTTTGTACGAAACTCTAGCACACAAACAGATGAAAGATAGGGTGTTGCATTCATATGTCACACCAGAGTTTTTATGTGGAAACCCTTAAAAAGAGGAAATACCATGGGGCCTAGCCCAGTTTGAATGAATTCACTAGTATTTACAGTCAATTACAAATAAGGCCCTTCCTTATGTCACAAATATACATCATATAAAGCGCATTATATGGTGGGAGTTACAATAATCAACATAGACATTTTTCTTTGGTGAGCAGGATCATAGTCGATAGAGGACAAAGATCAGAAAGATCGTAGTCGACAAGTGTTGGAGGTCGGAAAGACCATAATCTAGTGACAGAGGCCGGGAGGATCGTTGTCTAGTGACGGAGGTCGAAAGGACCATAGTCAATGATGGAGGTCGGAAAGACTTTTGTCTGGCGACGAAGGTCATAGGGACCGCAATCGATGATGGAGGTCGGAAGGATCAAAGTTGGCAGGCGATGGAGTTCAAAAAGATTGTAATTCGATCATTGAAGTAGGAAGGACCGTAGGTGACAAGATGTAAGTCCAGCATCAGTCGGCTGTCCGGTAGAAGTCTAGACATCAGGTTGTTGTTCGGTAGAAGTCCAGGCGTCAGGTGGTGGTTCAGCAAATGTCTGGGCATCAGATGGTGGTCCGGCGGAACTCTAGCATCAGGCAGTGGTTTGACAAAACTTCGGCGTCAGTCGGTGGTCCGGCAGAAGTCCGGTGATGGCCGAGGAGGAGCGAGGAGACAAGAGCAATCCTGATCTCTCTCTTGATTCCTTGCTTCGGGGCAATTTTCCAAGAGAAAGGATGGGTCTATTTTTAGATTTCATGGAGTAACATGACACTTAAAGAGAAGGAAGATCAAGGGTATTTAGGGAGTGGTTTGGATGGATGACCGATGTTGAATCCCTTGATCGTAGATTGTTTACTAGACATTTGAATGTCTTAGTGATATTAGAATTCAGTGATTTTGGGCTTGTTCGATTCATTTCGTCGAGCCGCTTGACTTGACTATAAGCATGTCATGTTTGAAAACCGCTTGGTAATCTAAATTATAGTGTGAACCTTCCAACAACGGTTTGGGTCCTTGATCAAGCCCCATTTGGGCTTGGATTGAGTCAAATTTGATGTCATTGCGTTTGTATTTTCGAGACGTTCAATTCGACTGTAAGTTTTCTTAAATCGGAGTTCTGATGCTCCCAATTTTAATTTCGGAACTTTCCAACTTTATTATGCCTCGAGATTCGTGCCCAATCAAGATAATTCTTTGATGATGTTTCAATTCTTAATTTTAAAAACTTTTTATAACATATAATAATTGACGATTGATATTTATTAGAACAGGGCAAGTATATTGAATCTTTTACCTTTTGTTCAAGATAATATTAAATTTTGATTACTTGTTGGGCTTTATAAGCTCATTTTATAATTTTTTTATATGATTTCAGATAAAGAAAGGTGCTTGCAGTGCGAGACTAGACATATCTGTTAGTTTAGTTCTATGTTCCGCTTTTTAGTTTTATATAAATTCTTTTGTAGTCTGAGATTATTATTGTATAAATAATAATAATAATAATAATAATATATTGTAATATCCAATTAATCCTACCACATTAGAATTTTTTTTCTAGATGATAAATATATAATAATCTAATATTGCTAATAAGTTTTGATAGAGCCCAATCATAACCTATTTTTACTACAAAAATTTATTTCTTTTATGCCCTAATAAAGTTCTACTTGAAGCAGTTAAATCTCATGCATAGCAGACTTTTCAACAGTTGTATCATTGAAAGCCAAAATAAAAAAATATTAAGAAGCATTAATATTGCTGAGAAATTAATAAGAGAATAAATAATAAATTAAATAAAGTACAAATCCGCACATGGTTTGTTTTCTTAATTTGAAGAAATCAGTCCTATATTGGATATTGTAGCCAATTGGATAGCTTTCTAGCCAGGTTGTCACCATGTGAGCAATATTGCTCCTCAATTATTCTATGAGAAATTTTTTGAATGAATTTCAAAATTATTAAATTAATTTTAAAATAAGTATAATATTAAAAAATAATTAATATTTATATTATATTTATCTCAAAATCTATTTAGGAATGATGAATTAAATCCATCCTAATAACTTTTTCTTTCTTCGTATTCTCTAATGGATGTTGTCCCCATCATTTGAGCGTTTTAGTATATGATTAGCTATTATGTGATTAAAGACTTGGCTTATAATAATGGTAAGATATAAATAGTGAACTTGATAAAAATAAGCTTAAAAAAAGGTTGATATTGATGATGGAAATTAGGGCGATTATACTTGAGATTTCTAGACAATTAGTGATGAATCATATTACTTAATCATTGAGGTGGTTGTTGACCTATGGCCAGTGGCGGAGCTGAGAGGGGGCCCGCGGGGGCACGTGCCCCCTCTGAATAAAAAAAAAAATTTTTTTTTGCCTGTACAGGATTGGGTAGTTTGGCGGTGTTATATTCAAAGATTAAAAATCGTTATGACTTCGACTCCTCGTGTCTTCGCTCTGATTCCGACTCCTCGTGACGTTGCCGCTTTGTTTGCTCTACGGGAAGAGTCCAGCACAGCCGCACAAGAAGCTTTCATCCGGCTAGAAGCTCTCTCCCTTCTTCCGGCATCCTTGGGCATTCTTCTGGAGTTCCGGCGTCTTGGATTCAGCCGGCAGCACAGCCGCACAGGTAAGATTTTATTTTTCTTTCTTGTTTTGTATAGTTTAGTTGATAGCAATGGCGGAGCCAGAAAATTTTCATAGGGGGGGCCTTTTTTTTTTTTTAAATCCCCTCAACTTTTTTCATCCGGGCTTGGGACCGGCATTGGCAGTTTTAAAAAAATTTTATTGACAAATAAACTATTAAAAATAAGATGAAATACACTTACAGTTTATACCTTCTATTCTTCATATTTTGGAAAAACTGAATGATAACATCATTGTTAATACAATCTAAAATTTCTTTTTCAATATAAGCGATTAAGATATCGTTCATCCACTGATCTCCAATTCGATTGCGTAGTCGATTTTTTATAATAGCCATTGCAGAAAAACTTCTTTCAACTCCTACTGTTGCAACAGGTAGTACTAATGCTAGCTTCAATAGTCTAAAAACAAGAGGATATAGTATTTCCTTCCTGCTCTGAACCATTTTTTCAGCAAGACTTCCTATATCTTTCACCAATAAAAACTGATCATCAAACCCCATATCCATAATATAAGTTTCCAGCTGATTATCAAGAACCATCAAATCCAAAGGAGTGAAATCGTTTGGATATAAGTTTGCCATTTCAATTAACTTCTCTTTGTTGAATGCATTGAACGAATTCGATGGGTTCAAACAAGCAATACATAAAAGTAGTTGAGTATTAGCCTCTGTGAAACGATTATTCAACTCTTGAAGTTGCATATCAAGTACTGTGTAGAATATTTCAACCCGGTAATGATGTAAATTTGTCATTTCTTGAAGTCCGCATCGCGGTCTTCCACGGGCAACCCATTTATCATTTAGATTGGGAGTTATAATTTTGTGTTCAACACAAAAGGAAGTCACCTTTTTAATGAATTCATCCCACTTGTTGTTTCTCATGTCTTGTAATCTATTTTAAAAATATTCGAACTAATGACAAGGCATTCACAATATCCTGATCTTTTCTTTGCAAAGCTTCTGATAACTCACCAGTGATTCCAAGTATGTCTTTCATTAAATGCAAGCAAAAAGAGAAGTCAAAGGATTGCATTGAATCTAATAATGCAAAAGCCTCTCCTCTCTGTTCAGAGCTTATGCCATCTTCTAAAACTATTTCAAGCACATTAATAATTGAAGAAAACATTGTAATCAATCTAATCAGTGACTCATAATGAGAACCCCATCTTGTATCACCAGCACGCTTTAAAGAAATTTCTTGATTTAATCCTCGTCCAGTGAATACCTCACCTTTCTGTAATGCACTTAATGTTAGCTCACGTTGTTTGTCCCTTAGCTGATCACGACGTTTACATGAAACACTGACAATATTCATAATATTTGAAATTATAGTAAACAACAATGCAATATGAACATGATTCTTCGCAACTGCTACTAAAGCTAGCTGAAGCTAGTGTGAAAAACAGTGAATATAATGTGCAGATGCATTATCATTTAGGAAAAGTGCTTTAAGCCCATTAAATTCTCCCCGCATATTGCTTGCACCATCATATCCTTGACCACGAATTTTGGAGGAAGACAGGCAATAATTTGAAAGAACTTCTTCAACTCCTTTTTTGATACATTTAGCTGATGTTTCTGGAACATGAACAATACCCAAAAAACGTTCAATAATTTGACCTTTTTCATTTATATATCGGATAACAACAGCCATTTGTTCTTTCCCTGAAATGTCACGAGCTTCATCAACAAGAATAGAGAAGTAGCTATCACCAACTTCTTCCTTTATGCAGTTTGTAATTGCAATGGAAATAGCTCTACAAATATCCTTCTGAATATCAGGTGCAGTTAATTTCAAATTTTCTGGAGCATTCTTTAGTACAACATTACTTATATCTTCATTATGTTTTGCTAAAAAATCAAGTAGCTCAAGAAAATTTCCTTGATTATTTGAGCTGGAACTCTCATCATGCCCTCGAAAAGCTAAACCTTGTCTTAGTAGAAACTTCACACAATCAATAGAAGAATTTAAACGAACACGATATGCATTTGTTGCTCGATCTGACTGCACCTGAAAGGCAAAGTTAATATGTTGATCTTGTTTCATTAAATCTTCACAATTTTGTCTTGCATTATTATGAGCACTATTAGGTCCTCCTATATGAAGATCAAATCTATCAGGTTTTTTCCAATTGGAAAATCCATTTCTTCGAAATGCCTCATCATCTTCTTTTCCTCTTCCTTCTACTCCAAAAAGATAACAATACAAACAGTATGCTTTATCATTATGAATACTATACTCTAACCAACTGGAATATCTATCAAACCACCTCGGATTGAACCGTCTATCTTTCACCCCAAACTTACTTTTAGGGAAGTCATGATTGCGAGGCTGACATGGCCCTTTTTGCAAATATGCTCTTCGAATTTGATCACGAATATTAAAACTAAATGCAGTAATAGGTATACGTAATCCCGGATCTGATTGAAGATTCTCTAGATCTGGTACCGTGCAATTTAATGATTCACCATATGTTCGACTTCTTTTTTTACTTTGTTCATCATCTTTTTTTTGTGAATCCTCTATTGGTGTTGATGCACAAGATTGTGATGACTTCTTAAAATATTTTTTCATGATCTTTGTACAAATTCGAACTCGTGAACTACATAAAACATTAAAAACTATAAAGACATAAAGTAAACTCATTTTTTTATCCTAAACTAGA
Organism: Dendrobium nobile; assembly: GCA_022539455.1. Taxonomy (NCBI): domain Eukaryota; kingdom Viridiplantae; phylum Streptophyta; class Magnoliopsida; order Asparagales; family Orchidaceae; genus Dendrobium; species Dendrobium nobile. Next base: position 23,423,623 of record CM039720.1, read on the forward strand.
TAATTTATAAAAAAAATCAATAATTAAACTCATTTTAAATTCTTTATTAAATGACTAAACCATAAACTATATAAAACAGGAAAATAAAAACAAAACTTACCTGTACTGTCGGCTAATCCAAGATGGAAGAATGGAGTATTGTATAGTATATTAGTATCCAGCAAAATCCTGTATCCAAATTAAAAATATTAACTTTAAACTGTAATACTGTATTGAATATTTGAATCTAATATAATTTAGGATTAATAAAAAACCTATAGTAAAGAATAATCATTAAACTGTAAACAACAATAAAGAAAAAAACAAATTCTTACCTCTGTGCTGCGGGCCTGCAGCTGCCAGCCAGATACGTCGGAGTCCGAACGGAAGTAGGAAGAAGCCCCAAGTTCCCAAGTAGGCAAGTCCCAAGATGCGGGAAAAAAGCTTAGAAGGGAGAGACGAGGAGGCGGACTTGTACTGATAAAATAAAACGGTCGAAAATTCAAAAAGGTAGAAGGAGAGAAATCTGTGACAGAGGGAAATGAGAAGATGAAGAAGGCGACTTGAAGAAAAATATTTGGGGGAAACAGAGAAAATCGATCGGCTCAGGAATTGGACCCGCTCGCTTCCCTTAGATCGAATTATTGTAATGTAAATGTTTTTTTTTTCTTCTGCAAGCTATTCAATATGGGAGATCTTGTTGAGATTTTTTATTATTTTTTTTTCTGTGAAATTGTATCTGCTTTAATATTATTTTTTATTCTGAAATTTGAATATAAGTTTTTTTTAATTATTTTTTATAGCTTAAGTTTAAGCTGGCTTGATAAAATAATTTTTTCAAATGCTAAAGGTAGCAGTGGTTAAATGAAGTTGGCTTCCATTATGCCTGATTTATGTTGTATTAGAGATTAATCTGTTTGGGACGGTTGCAACTTTTTATTAAAGTTGTTTTTATACCGTTATGAAGAAAGTTTTTTTTTTTAATTATTTAGAAAGCAGCTTCTTAATTAAAAATTTTTATGAAAATAATGAAAAAGCTATTGTCAAACAAAAATTATGATTGTCATATGAAAAACAAAACAATAAGAAAGTTATCTCAAACAAAACCTAAATTAGCTATTCCTTATAAGTTTATTCTTGAAGACTCAAGTGGAATGATAATTATATTGAAAAAAATGTTGTGTGAGAATATGGCATTGAAAAATAATTAGGGTGGCATTTAAAATTTTTAGATTTGATTTGATGATAATATAATACAAGAATTATTTAGTTATTTATATATTATACTTCTATAAAATAAATTTATACATTTTAAAATTTATTCTAATATAATTTTTTTCTAATTAAATTGAAAAAAGTTATATAAGAATATACTGATCTATTATACTCATATTAAAATAAATTAATAAAATTTAAATTTATTCAAACAAGTTTTTTTTGTAATTAAATTGAAAAAAAAATGATATAAGGATAAAGCAAGTCTTTAACTTTTTTTTTAGATTAGTGAAATATTATTTATCCTAAAATAAATTTAAGATTATTGAGATTTATTTGGATTAAAATATGATCAAAATAATCTAATTAATTTTTTTATTGAAAACATATTTTAGAAAGCAGTAAGAAAGATATCCTAAAGGAAGCTTTAGGCTTTGTTTGAGATGACTTTTTTATTATTTCTTAAAATAGCTTTCTAATTTAAAAATTAAAACTTTTGCACTAAAAAATTGTTTTAAGAAGCACTAAGAAAACCAACCCAAATGAAGCCTTAATATTAGATTTGTTCTGCTTAAGAATTAATTGTTCTCTTAGTAATATATATTGAAAGAGTAATAACTTTTTATTTATAGTAAATTTAAATATTTTAAAGTTTATTTTGATAAAAAAATTAATCATAATTTCTTAAATATATATTTTTATTTAAATTCTATAAATTTTTTTTAATGATTTTTTATTGTTTCTATCTTAATAAAATAAATATTTTTTGATATGATAAATCATCTTGAAAGTAATTAAGTTCATTTTTTTGCATATTTGAACAAAATTATAGATTATCATAAAACCAAATATAACTATTTATTGATTTTTCTCTCTTATTTAATCCCAACATATTATATTCTATATGTTTTATTAAATCACCCCTAATAAGTATCTGCTCTTTAAATAAATGTTTTGTATGACTTAACGGTTGGGTGGAGGTGCTTTCTCTTTCCTATTCAGTTCAACGTCAGGCTCACAGTCAGGTGACTGTTGAGTTTCCGCTTTGTTCTACCGTTAGGCTTACGGTCAGGTAGGGACTTTGCCGATAGACTTGCGATCAGGTAGAGGTGCTTTCTCTTTCCTCTTCAGTTCACCTTCAAGCTCACGGTTGCTCATGGTTGGGGTGACTGTTGAGTTTTTACTTTGTTCTACCATCAGGCTTACGATCGCGTAGGGACGCGTAGGGACTTTGTCACCAAACTTACGGTTGGGCAAAGGTACTCTCTCTTTCCTCTTCAGTTCACCGTCAGACTCACGGTCGGGTGACTGTTGAGTTTTCGCTTTGTTATATATGTTGCAAATCTAAGATCCCCATACTATGATTTTGATGATGACAAACCCTATTGATTGAATTATATATTCTCATCATGATATATATTGGATACAATTTGTGTTTTGTGCACTAACGATTAGAGGTACAATACTCAAGAAGATTAAAGACTCAAGATTGAATAGGTTAGGATGTCAAGTTAATAGAGTCTGCTTTTTTATTTTATTTAATTTTTCATTTTCTTGAGTCAGACCACATTATAGTGTATGTAATTGGGTGACTATGCACAAACAAAAGAGGAGAGAAATTTTTTTCTAAAATTAAAATTTTCTAAACTAAGCGTATTGTATGAATTAAATTCGTAATGTACGATTAGTTGTTTCAGAAAATGGTTCTGTGCCTAATTGAAATTTCACATTCTGTAAAGTAATCGTAATGTATGATACATATTGTACTGTACGATTCATTTTATTATCAAAATCTTAGCTGCCAAATTAATTTAAGTAAGATTTTAAAATTGAAAATTTGACTAATCATACTATACGATGCAAATCATAATGTACGAAGATTTAAAATCTTGCTAAAATTAAACCCCGTTATTAGTTAATCAAATATTGGTTTAATTAATGATAGTCGATCGTATTATACGATGTCAATTGTACCAGACGATTGATAGAGACAAATTATGATCGTCCTAGAGTTTGTACCAAATGAAGCCATGAATTTTGAACTAATTGTATTGTACGATGATGATCATACCAATCGACTGGCAGAGACGAATTTGGTAGTTCAGAAAATCGTACAAGACCAAGGTGCGATTTTTGAACTAATCGTACGAGACGATGTACCTAAAATAACTAATCATACTGTACGATGAGAACAGAATGAGACAAGTGACAGAAACAAATTTATGTTGTCCCAGGAATCGTCCCATATGAACAGACAAAATAAAACAAATTATACTAGACGATCTATGGATCGTACTGTACGATATGTTCATAAAAATGAAGCAGTTCGTTTGAACGACTGTTTACATCATACTAGACGGGATTGATTTACATATATTAACAGTAGGCCCGTTGGTGAATTTTCTTTAAAAAATAAAAATTAAGTCATACTCACACATATCATATACGTAAGTTTTGAACCCAAGACTTCTAGATTAATAGCTAGAATTCCCAATCAACATACTAAGATGAGCTGCGTCTCATATAAAAATTATCCCAAATAATTCTCGGTTCTTCTATAAAGAAATTATTCATTTTATTTCTATATTTTGGCTCTTCTTTTATATATATATATATATATATATATATATATATATATATATCCTCCTGAATAGCGGCTATTTCGAAACTCATCATATTATCATACGAGGAATCAGGTGATTTTTTAGTTTTATAATAGTAAACTATTATGATCATTTTAATTTATGCAATGGCTTTAATGTTTGACATAATTAATGACTGATTCCGGCAACTGAATTGAGGAAAATGAGGAGATATAGATTGGGGCGTGGGTCTGCTTCTGGCAACGGAAATCAGGAAAAGAGGAGATCAATAGGGATAGTGAGGCTTAGGTGTCCTAATCAACGATATTTTCGTCCTAACAAATAGCTGAAGTCTGAAGAGTAGACAGATTAATTATAAATAGCAGATTAATTAGAGCTTCTGCATCTCCTACCAAATTCCATCAATCTTCTTAATTAATTCTTCTTCTCAGTTCCCGGACAGGCTTCTCCTTCGTCTTCTTCTTCCTCCGCCCACTACTTTCCTATCTACTAAGTGAGCTTCAGAGATAGTAATGGCTGAAGGTTCTTCCAACTTCAGGTAATACTTACCATTTATATTTTACTATATACGATTCATTGGTGGTTGCTTAATTACTTTGATTAAATAACTTTAATGAATGTTAATTGTTGGCTGCAGTGTGTGCGTTGACAATGAAACATATGAGGATTGTACTCTTCTCAGGGTTTTCTCTTTTTCCTCTTTTAATAATACAATAATTTAATTATCATGCTTTTCAAACAAATTATGTCTGCTTTTTATTTGGATTAAGCTTTAAATATTTAACTAATTAATATGACAAAAAGAAAACCGATTTAAATGCAGGTGGAAGGTGAGAATGGGCATGGTATTCTCTTACAAATAGTTCAGGCCTTGAGCGATCTTGACCTCATCATCTCCAAAGCCACCATTTCAGCCGATGGTGGTTGGTTCATGAATGCTCTTTCCATGTCACCGATCACCATGGCCACAAGCTTAGAGACCCCAGCTTCGTACGCTACATGCAACGGTCTCTTGATGGCGACCAAGAAGGAAATAGATCTTACGACATTGCCAAACTCAAAATCTGCCGCGACAACAAAGTCAATGTTGAACACTTCACCTCTAATTGCATCGCCCTCAATCGAAATAAGCTCTGTTGACCGCCCCGACATTTTCTCTGAGGTCACCGCCATGCTTTTTGAACTCTCTTACATGGTGAATACGAGTGAAGTGTGGACCCACAACGGTTGCGCTGCTAGCACCTTCTACATAAAGGACCACGACACGGGTCGGTCCATCTCTGATCGGGCATGCTTGAGTTGCTTGTGTTAACACCAAATTAACTATGTTTACCTCTAATACTCTATAAATCATATCTGTCTTAACCAATAGGATTTATACACTTGTAACGTGCTTTCTGCATAGCCTATAAATAGGCATCTGTACCTACGCTTTATTCATCCAATGAAATAATTCTTTAATTCACTTCTTCTTGTCCTGTTCTGTCTTCGTCCTCCTGTCCGGGAACTATCACCGGAACATTAGTTTCTACATGGTATCAGTAGCGGGCTGATTCTCCGGCCAACCTCTCTCATGGCGTCATCTACATCTCATTCTTCTCCTCCTCCGACGATCACAGAAGCTCCGTCACAATCGTCGAAACAGGGATTATATCCATCTCTCAAATTCATAATCGCCCATCTCAAAACTCTTGTTCCTCACCAACTCTCATCGGAAAACTATCCGATATGGCGAAATCAGATAGTCAAGCTATTCAAAGCCAATGGATTCGACAAATTTCTTGAATCTTCGGTTTTTCAAGATCAAGAAAACCAAGATTCAAACTACACCGAACACTCATGGGGATTTACCGATCAGAATCTTGTGGCAGCGCTATGTTCAACAATATCGGCACCAGTGCTTCCCTATGTAATGCAACTCGAAACGACATGTGAAATCTGGCAAGCTCTTCAAACGCGCTTTCAATCTGCGAATAGATCCAAGGTAATGCAACTCAAGAATGAGTTGCACAATATTGCTATGAAAAACATGTCTATGCAAAATTATCTCACAGAAGTCAAAAAGATCGTAGACAACATAGCTTCAGCTGGATCTTCTATCGACACAGAGGATATCATACTCCATATCTTGAATGGGTTACCTCCTTCTTATCAATCCTTCAAGACAACGGTCCGAACAATGCAATCACCTCTCAAACTCGACAATCTTTATGCTATGCTGATCAGTGAAGAAATACATATTCAAGCTGATTCCATGCGTTCGGCCACACATCAAGAACCACCAACAGCACTCTATGCATATCGCGGTCACGGATGACGTGGTCGTGGTAAATCTCAGTCGAATCCTGCATCAGTTCAGAAATAGAATACAAAATCCTCGCTCATATGCCAAATCTGCCAGAAAAGAGGACATACTGCCGACGTTTGATGGCATCGACTTAACGCCAACTACGTCCCACCAAAACAGCAGTCCGACAATAACACCGCACTGCTTGCAACCAATGAAGCATCCTCCACGGACTGGTATCTCGACTCTGGAGCCTCTACGCACATGACCAACAGAAATGATCAACTCCTTCAAGAATCGATCTACCAAGGCACTGATCAGGTAATGGTTGGAGATGGTAGATCAGTCCCGATAGCTCATTCGGGCACTGGTCTCCTTCCCACACCAGATCGTAAGTTGATTCTCTCCAATCTTCTTCACATACCTGCTATATCCCATAATCTTATTTCTATTTCTAAACTGGTGTCTGCTAATCATATTTCCATTATTTTTACTCCTAATGGGTTCGTTTTGAAGGATTTACAGACCAACAAAACTATTCTCAGCAGTCCGTGTAGGAACGGTTTATACCCCATCGCTGTGCCAAAGCCACCATCCTCACAGCAAGCTATGTTTGCTATCCAAACAAAGAAAATAAACTGGCACGAGCGAATGGGTCATCCGCAACTTCGTACTCTTCAGCACATCTCTAAAAACAATCCTAGTCTTCACATTTCACATAATTCATTTGTTTGTACGTCATGTAAAATGTGTAAAAGTCATAAACTACCTTTTGATACCTCTGTTACTCGTTCTCATAAACCGCTTCAATTGCTGCATTCTGATGTATGGGGACCTTCCCCGGTTACGGCGCAACAAGGTTTTCGATATTACCTGCTTATAATTGATGATTACTCATGGTATTGTTGGATTTTTCCCCTATTACTTAAATCTGATGTTTCGCATACATTTATTTCTTTTATTCAATTTATTGAAAATCAAACGAATCATAAAATAAAAGCCATTCGCACTGACGGTGGTGGCGAACACATGAATATTCAGTTCCAAAAGCAACTCGACTCCAAGGCTATTCACCATCAAGTATCCTGTCCCTACACTCCGGAGCAGAATGGTGTAGCAAAGCGTAAGCACAGGCACATTCTTGACACGGCTAGTACTATGCTTCACACTGCGTCTATACCGCACATATTCTGGCCAGAAGCAGTTTCCACAGCTGTTCATCTCATCAATAAGTTTCCGTCTCAGACACCTGGGCATCAGACTCCGCTTCAACTCATGTTCAATAAGACACCTGATTACGGACACTTGTGCACGTTTGGCTGTGCGTGTTTCCCGCATCTTCCTCCGCACTCAACTACCAAACTGCAGCCAAATTCAACAACATGTGTGTTCTTGGGGTACTCGAATAGACACAAAGGATACAAATGCCTAAATCAAGCAACAAATAAGATAATTATTTCTAGGCATGTCCAATTTATAGAAACTATGTTTCCTTTTCAGCAGACAAAAGACTCTTCCAAGCATCCCAATCCAGAAGTACCTATTCCCCTGCTTCTTCCAATTTCCAAAGCTCACGAAGCAATCAATCCTTGATCGACTCATCCCTCCTCCAAGATTTCACCACAGGTACTCAACACTAGCTCCACTGCTAACACTACTTCGCTATACAGGTTCAACCCATTTCAGCTCTAGAACCTACCGTCATTGCTCCACCCACTCATCATCCCATGACGACCAGACTAAAAACGGGCTCTCTCAAACCCATTATGCGTATGAATCTGCTTCATAACATAACTTCAACATATCAACAAGATGTTCCCACCAGCTACTATGAAGCAAGCAAGCAATTTGAATGGCGTCAAGCCATGGCAGAAGAATTTGCTACTCTGTAACAGCAAGGCACCTGGACTCTGGTCTCACCACCGTCGAATGCTTCAATTCCCGGCTGTAAATGGACCTTTCGTAAGAAATTTAACTCAGACGGAACGGTGGCAAGGTTCAAGGCCAGACTTGTAGCTCAAGGCAATAGGCAAGAGCATGGTCTAGACTACGAAGAAACCTTTAGTCCAGTCGCGAAGCTTCCTACTATTCGGGTACTCTTCACTGTAGCTCTGTATCACGGGTGGTCCGTGCAGCAGCTCGATGTCACGAATGCATTTCTCCATGGTCACTTACAAGAAACCGTCTTCGTGCGTTAACAAAAAGGATTTGAAGATAATGAATATCCTGATCACGTATGCTGTCTAAAGAAAGCCATTTACGGGCTTAAACAAGCTCCAAGGTAGTGGTACACTACATTCACTAATCATCTTCTCAATCTCGGCTTTCAGCACAGCAAGGCGGATCCCTCTCTTTTGATATATCGTCGACAGAACATTCAGCTATTCTTACTTGTCTACGTAGATGATATCCTCATCACTGGGAATGACAATGAGGCAATATCGCATCTTCTTCACAAATTAAATGACCAATTCACTATGAAACATCTGGGACTTGCTCGCCATTTTCTCGGAATCCATATTCAAACCTAAAAAGATAATCTTCTCTCCCAGCACACTTACGCTCAATCTCTTCTCCAGCAAACAAATTTAACTAAATGTAATTCCCTCTCTAACCCATCATGTATGAAACAGCCTACGCAAATTACTGCTGAGAACAACTTTGCTGATGCCACCACATATCGACGTATCACCGGCGCTCTTCAGTACCTCACCATCACGCGCCCTGATATTGCTCACTTTGTCAACACGCTATCTCAACATATGCAAGATCCAGAACCCATACACTTCTATCTTCTCAAACGGTTACTCCGATATATAAAAGGCACCATTTACTTTGGTCTACCTATCACGAAATCATCTCTTCATCTCCGAACATTCTCGGACGCCGACTGGGTAGGTGATCCTATCACAAGAAAATCGACGTCTGGTTTTTGTACATTCCTTGGTGAAAATCTTGTATCCTGGACTGTAAAGAAACAAACGACTGTCTCACGGTCGTCTACAGAATCGGAGTACCGGGCATTGGCGGCAGCCACAGCGGATACAATTTGGCTGAAGCGTCTTCTCGGCGACTTCAACATTCAGCATGACACTCCAGTCGTCATCTTTTGTGATAACATGTCGACGATTGCTTTGGCTAACAACCCTGTGTTTCACGCGCGTACCAAGCACATAGAGATCGATCAGCAATTTATTCGAGATCATATTCATCACAAAACAATCAGCTTGCTTCCGATCAGCACAGTGGATCAGATTGCAGATATATTCACCAAGCCATTACCAACTCCTCGCTTCAAACTGTTGCGTTCCAAACTGACGCTCACTGAAGAATCGTCAGCTTGCGGGGAGATGTTAACACCAAATTAACTATGTTTACTTCTAATACTCTGTAAATCATATCTGTCTTAACCAATAGGATTTATACACTTGTAACGTGCTTTCTGCATAGCCTATAAATAGGCATCTGTACCTACGCTTTATTCATCCAATGAAATAATTCTTTAATTCACTTCTTCTTGTCCTGTTCTGTCTTCGTCCTCCTGTCCGGGAACTATCACCGGAACAGTAGTTTCTACAGCTTGCTGAAGAACATATCGAATGTAGTGGAAGCCCACCACTTACCTGATAAGTTGTGGGGGGTGCGACTATGCCATGCGGCCTACCGGATCCATACGGAGCGACGACTGCATCAGTTGATGCAAGAACAGATGGACTATCAGGTCACAATGCCACCATTGCATGCCAATGAAGATCTTTCCATGTTGGCCATTTTGGTTGTGGAGGCAAGCAAGAGGTTTGGTGGAGATTACAAAGGCAAAGAGGTTGCGTGGTCACTTGAGAGAGATTATTTTGTGGTGATTGTGAGGAGTTGAGATACACCCAGGGGCGGACCTATGCTACGGTGAGGGTGGGCAATTGCCCACCCTCAAATTTTTTTAAACTCAAGGGTAGTTTAGACATTTGCTTCCAAACAGGCTATTTTGCCCTATTTCGCCCCCCCATAAAAAAAAAAGATCGGAGCTGCTGCCTGCTTGAGCCGCCAGCCCTGTTCGCCTGTTCTTTCGCTTTTGGCGATCGTGGAGATTGGAGAAGAAGCCGTCTGAGCTAGAGGACCTGAGGTAATCTCAAAATCTTTTGCTTAACTGAACTAAAATCATATTTGCTGTTTGCATGAGATGGAAGAGCCGAAGAGGCGTGGTCAGGTGTAACCGCAAGCAAGAGGTTGAACGCCGAACGGTTGAACTGTTGAAGCAGGATTTCTGGAAGTGCATTTTTTTTCCCTTAACTGAACTAAAATTTGTTTGTTGTTCATTTGCCCACCCGAGGTCTGCGTTACTGCAGTAAGAAAAAAGCTTTGGAAATCGATTTTTGTAAATGGTAATCGATTTTCTCTAGACGATCCTTTAGGTTAAACATTGTGCAGTTTGTGTTGAAAGAAGAATGGCTTGAAAAAATAGTTGTTTTTCCCTGATATTTGCTCATAATAATTTTTTTTTTTTATAAAATAGATTTTGAGAACTTTAAATAATTAAATCCTATTACACAGATTTGCTTGCAATTGCATTCAAAGCTCTATCGGGTTTCACTGTTTGAGGGCTGCAACAACGATTTCTTTGCATTAAAATTTCCACAAGGTATGTCTAGCCATTTTTTTTAATGTTTTTTGGTTTATGTGTATTGTTCTTTAATTATATTTTTAGCATTTATGTTATTATGTATTGCAACATAAAATATAGCTAAATTATTTGCTTAATCTGCTTAATGTTTTTTGTATTTACATTTCAATAGGTTAATTTAATTTTTATTATGCTTAGTTATTCGTTCATGGATCAATATTTGAAAAGGAAGGAACGTGTTGAGGTCGACATTGATAATCTTCCTATTGATCCCGGGCTTCGACCTTCTATATGGAATTATGATGTGAATGATAGGGATAGAATTCGGCGAGCATATTTGGTGAAAGGACCTTATCAGCCAAAAAATCATAACTTCCCCCAAACAACAATAGGAAATGTGGCTCGAAGGTTTAATTCTAAATGGTTTGAAGAATATCCAAGCAGGCTAGAGTATAGTGTACTCAAAGATGCTGCATTTTGTTTATATTGTTACTTATTCAAACCTCAGGAGCAGACAAATATAAGTCAGGGTGGTGGTGATTCTTTTGTTGGTGAAGGTTTTAAGAATTGGAAGAGGAAAGATAAGTTATTAGCTCATGTCGGGGAACATAATAGTGCTCACAACAAAGCAAGACAGAAAAGTGAAGATTTAATAAACCTTAAATTACAGAGTGTTCCTACTTTATGGCTCAGTAAAGATGATAAGAATAAAAAGGAATACCGGGTCCTATTGTCTGCTGCCGTTGACTGTGTTAGATTTCTTCTAAAGCAAGGTTTGTCATTCCGTGGCCATGATGAGGCATCTGATTCAAATAATAAAGGGAACTATTTAGAATTATTTCACTTCCTTGCTAACCACAATGAAGAAATCAAGAAGGTTAGTTTTGAAAATGCAAGTGCAAAATTGAAGTTAATTTCACCCAAAGTTCAGAAGGAAATTTGTTGTGCAGCATCGTTTGAAACATTGGTTTCTATTATAAATGATATTGGAAATTCTTATTTTTCCATTCTAGTTGATGAGACGCGTGATGTATCAACAAAAGAGCAGTTGGCATTAGCAGTGAGATATGTTGATAGAAAAGGGCAGGTTATTGAAAGATTTATTGGTATTAAACATGTTGCTTCAACAAATGCTGTAACACTTAAAGCTGCCGTAGAAGAAACACTTGCAAAGCATTCATTGAGCTTACATAAGATACGCGGTCAAGGTTATGATGGGGCATCTAATATGCGTGGGGAATTTAATGGTTTGAAGGCTCTCATTCTTAAAGATAATCCCCAAGCTTTTTATATTCACTGTTTTGCCCATCAATTGCAATTATGCTTAGTAGCTGTTGCGAAGAATCATTGGCAAGTGAAACATCTTTTTGAGTTTGCTTCAAGAATTATAAATACTGTTGGAGCTTCTTGTAAGAGATTAGATACTATGAAAGCAATTCAGCATGAAAAAATTCTTTCACATCTTAAAGCTGGCAATCTAATAAGCGGCAGAGGTTTAAATCAAGAGACTAATTTACAAAGGTCCAGTGATACACGATGGAGTTCACATTTTCATACTTTAATTAGTCTTATGAAAATGTATGCTTCAGTAATCGAGGTGCTCGAGATCATTAAAGAAGAAGGGGTAAATGATCAACAATCAGTTGAAGCAGGCACTTTGATTGATGTGATGGAGTCATTTGATTTCATTTTCACAATGCATTTGATGATTGATATCTTGGGGATTACGAATGAGTTATCACAATCACTACAAAGAAAAGATCAGGACATTGAAAATGCAATGAAATTGGTACAAATATCTAAACATCGACTACAAGTACTAAGGGAGAGTGGATGGACTGTTCTACTAGATGAAGTTTCTCATTTTTGTAGTGTTTTTGAAGTTACTGTTCCAAAGATGAATGAAACATACAAAACACGTCGTCGAACAGTACGAAGAGGTGAAGAAGTAACAAACTTACATCATTATCGTGTTGAGCTATTCTATACTGTAGTTGACATGCAACTTCAAGAGATAAATAATCGTTTTTCTGAATCTAGCACTGAATTGCTTCTTTGTGTGGCATGCTTAAATCCAACTAATACCTTCCAAGCTTATGATGAGAGGAAATTGATATGTTTAGCTGAGTTATATCCAACTGATTTTTCTACATTTGATCTTGTGGCTCTTAAAAGTCAATTATCAACTTATATTATTGATATGCATACCAGTGCTGAGTTCTCCTCTCTAAACAGTATTGCCGATCTTTCAAAGCAAATTGTTAAGTTCAAGAAGGATGATGTGTATCCGCTGGTTTATAGACTCATTATTTTAGCATTGACTTTACCAGTTGCTACCGCTACAGTGGAAAGAGCATTTTCTGCAATGAAGATTGTAAAACATCGACTACGTAGTAGGATGGGTGATGATTGGCTCAACGACTGTCTGGTGCCTTATATTGAAAATGATGTATTTGATTTGATTCCCAATGAAGTTATAATGCAACATTATCAGAAAATGCAAAATAGATTATTAAGTTTGTAATAATTTTAATTTATCAATCATAATTATTTTGCTTTGAATTATGTTCTTTTTTATATATAAATATTAATATATAATATATTCATGTGCAAAATTTGCCCACCCTGAAATAAAAGGCTGGTTCCGCCCCTGGATACACCTAAGTTAATATTTGATGCAATTTCTTCTCTAACGGATTTGAATTTTGAAGTGCTACGTGGCTTTGTCAGCTCAAATGGACGATGGGCAATTCAGGTGATTGATTAACTTTGGATTTTGGTATATACATTTGGAATATTACTTTAATTTTATGTATGTACGTAGAAATACTATGTTCGAGGGCTTGATGGATGCACAACGCTCAATGAGGTGGAGAGACAAAGTTTAGTTCGAAGTTTGAAGGCGGCCATTGAGTGGAGATAGTCTCATGTTAGTTTTAACATTTGCACTTTTTGACCATTAATGGGTAAAAAAGTTATGTTAGTATGATGAATATAATATTTATTTGTTTATTGTTTTGGGCAGGGTTTAAGGATGGACATGCGCACTTTAAACCGACCTGATTTGCTTTTGAACGTGAGCAAAGTGTTCCAAAAAAATGGCCTCTCAATAACTAAGGTGGAGTTCGCCAAGCAAAAAGACATGGCTGTTGGCACTTTTTACATCACCGATGCCTCATCGTCTTCTAATGTTGATGCTATTGAGCAACACAAGCTGGAGGCGATGCAGAAAGAGATCTGGAATGGAATCTTCTTTGAAAAGAAGAATTATTGTGACTGCAACATCATATCTCCAGCTCACAAAAGATGGAGTTTATATTCTATGATTTGCTCTTTTGGGGGTGCTATATGGTCTCATATCAAGCGATTGTTTAACATATTTCCACAGTTTCGTTAGATTTTAGATAAACGATGATAAATGTTAACTCTTCAGTAAGACCTTTAAATTTATTTTGCTAAAAATTTGGAATTAGCTGCTAGCTTTAGATTTTTTTGTATATATATATTACTTAATTAAATGCTTCATCCTTAAATTTCTCATTGGTTGTTTTGCTTTATTGAGCTCTAATTCTATTTTTATATGGATGTATCTTTAAATTAAGTGAAGATTGCCTTTTGGTGTTTCTTTGAGGAAAAAAAATATTATTTTTATCTCCTGAGAAGAGAAAGTATGGGGTTGGACGAAGATTTTGTAGAGATTGAATATACAATAATAGAAATATTTCCTACAAGTTGTGGTCAGGATGGTTAGCGGTCGGCAACAGTAGTGGCCGACAATGGTGACCGTCGACAAGGGTTGGTCGACGGTGACTGACGGACAGCAGCGGTGGTCTAGAGGGCGCAACAGGCGGGGAGAGCGGCGTAGCTAACTGTGGTGGCCAATGGTCGATGGCGCTGGCATCCGCTGGCTGTGGTGATCGCTTATTGTTAAATAAATAAAATAATTTTCATATTTATCAAAACTCTTTTTCCAAAACTTCATATTACAAGCAAAAGTATATAGCATGAAAACTAATATATTATTGTTTGACACCAATGGTCTACGACCAATCTCTGAGTCCTCTTCAAATTTTCACTAATCTCTCATTTTACAAATCAAAGATGAAGTAAAATGCAATATAAATATATCTTTCTATTCCACTGCATCAATCTATAAAGAATATAAGATTCAATCTTTTTTTTTTTAAGTTAAAACTCACATAGGGGCAGCATGCATGTTAATTAAAAAAATAGATTACAAAACTTTAAAGGATCAAATGCTCTCTAAGCCAAATAAATACATCAATTACAAAATAAAATCTAATGAGCCAATGATCCTAATACAATGATCAAAAGGGAAAAAAATAGAGGCAACAAGCCAACCCTAAAAAAATGCCCAAACTTGATCTTCAATGAAGCCCATAAGGATAAAAAAGAAATCTCAAAAAATTCCGGCTAGAGCATGAAAGATCCAAAATGCATCCAACACATACAGGAAAGGCTGCAAACTAGAAATAAACATAAATGCCTAAAGGGAGACCAAAACGATGCACAACCTCAGAAGCCCATATGCTACACCTTCAGTCAACAAACAACTTTAAAAAAAAAAAAAAAAACTAAAAGAGAAAATGAGCAAACATAACACTATTATAAACACCCAGGACATCGCACAACCCAGCCAGTCAAGATAGTAAACAAACAAAACCTAAATAAAACACAACAAACCGCCAGGCCTAACCAACCAACCCAAGAAGACAGAAAGATGTGAGGACCAACCACGACCAAATAACAACAACAACATGAAACACCAATAAAGAAAGAGAGTACAATACATGAACAAAGGTTAGAGAATAGCCTTGCTTAGTAGAGAAGTTTTTAGCATCAAACGTTTTACAGAACAAGGTGTTTTGCAGACATCATTAGAATAAGTGAGATGATCTTTACCTTTATCATGATATATCTAAAATTTAAGTTAAATATTTTGACCAATTTTTTCCCTCAATATTGATATGAAATAATAGAAAATTATTTATAGGGTGCATGACAATCAATCATCCTTGTACTAAAAGAATAAAGAACTATACCGTATCCAATTATTTTAAAAAAAATGGACGCATATATAATAATTTGTTCATATACTTTACAAATAAATATGCAAAATCCATTTTATAAATGCTATATATTTATTTAATTATCAAAACAAAAAGCTGAGGACAATTTTTTATACTAAGTATCATTTAAATTAAACTTAAGTGATTAAGCAATATAATTTTTTTTTTAACTCGCCAAAGTCATCCGTTTAACGGACACTTTTTATATTGAGATAAGTCGTCTGTTAAACGAACAACTTATATCCATTACCCCATGTTGACTCAACTAGCTATTATATGTTGGACAAGCAGATGAATAACGAGAAAAGATATTGCAAGTAAACAGACGACTTACCCTTGTTAGTAAAAAAAAACAAAATTCTATTGTATAAGTACTAATTGTTGTAGTTTGTTTCTGAGTTGTATTGTCAAATCAAAACCTACAAAGTTGTATGGTCAAATCAATTTATATTGATATAAAATATATTGTTGTCAAAACACTTTATAATGACAACTCAGTGTGTGTTGTTATATCAGTTTGTAATATTATCTTGTAACTTTGTTTTACCACATTCATGTATGAGGGTATGAATATGCAGTGCAATACGACATCTAGATGAATTTCTGATCAATTAATTATTATGTTGTCAATTCATTTAGTCATGTCAAATCAAGCTTTTTGTTTTTTTATGACAAATTAATTATTACAACTCGATCCATATGGAGTTCTCCTATAAATTGACAATTATTTTCTTATTATGATCAAAATAACTAGTATCCTACATTCATATAAAAATGTATCGAACCAGAAAGTATGTGACTAAAAAAGTTTCTTCAAAGCACTTGATTATGGAGGATAGAAATCGAGTTCATAGATATTTAGTATTTCCAACTGATGATGCGTTAGAGGAGAAGACTAGAACGAATCAAATCTAGTAGTGTTGTGTACATTCTTGGTTAGATAAGGTGGATTGCAAACTATTGAAGACACACCAGGAACTTATGAGGTATCAATCTTATAGGGATGGAGCGGGTTTGAATAAGGAAGGCTGTAAATATGTGCAAAGGGAGGTTTCGCGATATGCAGCACATCTAACATCGATTAATACTCTGAAGGCTAGATCTGCTGAAATTAGACGTCGTGATGATGGATTGTTCAAGGAGATCATAAGCAGCCCAATGGCTGATATTGCTAATTGCATCCTTTATCAGAAATGAGATTCCAAGGTTGATGCATTCCTGATCAAGACATACGACAATATGAGTTTTATGCCTAATATACATAGGAAGAACTTTCTTGATGTTGCGGATTGGCAATGTGTCCAGCTTTGATTCACACAAAAAATTTGGTTGTT
Source organism: Dendrobium nobile (assembly GCA_022539455.1). NCBI lineage: Eukaryota > Viridiplantae > Streptophyta > Magnoliopsida > Asparagales > Orchidaceae > Dendrobium > Dendrobium nobile. The sequence continues at coordinate 23,440,749 of CM039720.1, forward strand.
GTCCAACACAAACTCAACTTTAAGCTTGCACTCGCAACATACTACAAAAATGTTGAAGGACTTTATTATCCTTAGAACTTTAATATGTTCTGCTAGTAACCTAATTTCAGAGCAGGTATATCACGTGATTTAAGCTTGTTATCGATGAACTTCTTAAGTTTTATGATTGTTCACATATCTGTCTGTATGAATATGAAAATGTAGCTACTTGTTTGTTATTTTTATAATTTTTAAGGTTTATGGATATGTATCAATTTGCTATCGTTGTTATCAGTATGTTTAAATGATAGAAAATATTTATAAGTAAACTTTGTTCCTAGTTAATGTTAAGATAATTGTTAGGGAAGTTAGAATCAAAATTGATGTTCAAATTATTTTATTGATACTGAGAAGGATTATGATTGAGTATTATATGATTTGTTTTTTTGAAGGAAAGATGCATTATATATATATATATATATATATATATATATATATATATATATATATATATATATATATATATATATATCAGAAAATCTTAAAATACCTTTAATTTAATTTACATAAATAAAATTCAGCAAAGATAAGTTATAAATACTATAACTAATATTAGTATAAAAGTACATTAGATTCCTCTATTATAAGTATTTAATATTCAGTTATTGAGGACAATAGATTCCTCAGATGGCCTGTGACATTTAGAGCATATGATCTTTATATTATCTCATTTAATATAAACTGACATTACATGTAGCTTGTAATAGTCTATCACATCAGATGACCCGTAAAGTTGTAATGTTCATTCAAGTCATAATGTTTTATATAGCTTCTTTATGGTCCAATATCTTAAATCACTACTATATAAAGGGTGCACGGAAGGAAAAATTATTAGGACCGGACACCGGACGTAGCTCTACATTCGGACGCCAATAACATGTCGCTACGTGCTCTTACTCTTTACCACCCGACCTGACGACCCGTCCCAGGCCGGAACCCGATATTACTATGTTCGGGTATTGCTCGGTATTATTAGGTATTGTTCGGTATTGTTAGGTATTGCTTGACAATAACGAGAAATACTGCTCTGTCAAGACCAATACATAGCAATATCGAGCAATACCTAGCAAAACTAGGGTTTTGCTGGGTATTGCTCAGTATTGCTTGGTATTGCTAGGTATTGGTCTTGACAGATTGGTATTTCTCGTTATTGTCGAGCAATACTGAGCAATACCCCGGTCTGCACAAATCAGCCAATCATAGCAATACTGGGTCTGGATCGTTGGGCCGCGCGGTAAAGAGTAAGAGCACGTGACGACATGTTATTGGCGTCCGGATGTAGAGCTATGTCAGGTGTTCGAACCTAATAATTTTTCTCATGGAAGGGTGCACCCTGCTATGTTTACCCATTTTGAACCCAAGATTTGATATTTTTTCAAATCTTGTGTTTGAGTAAATTACAAGTGTCTGGTTCATCATTATAATTGAGGACAATTAGATTACTACAGTCAACAATCAGATTGAAATATGAAGGTCGAACAGATAGTCGATCATGTTGACCTCATTTTTATATGAAATCTCTAATGTGATCCTAAATCCAACCCAAACTCAAGTCAATACAAACCCAGTCAATTCCAGACTCAAATCTCAGGTCCTGAGGCATGGTCCTAAAGACCTTTTCCAGTGAATTTTTCAAAACCTCAAAACCCAGTGAAATGGATTCTGATTCAGGCTCTGTCAGTTTCATACTGATGGGGCATGTCTCTACAATCAACCCTCCAAATTTGAGCTCATTCTGAGATCTCTAACCCCAGAAACCAAATCAAAATCCAAAGACTGTAAAATCTTCAAATATTTACAACCCATGCCACTGGACTTGCCATTCACTAGATCCTAGCCTTAGAGACCTCTCCAAAGTCTCTAATCACTTCCAGACCCTTAATCCTGACTCACTGAACATTAAACTGCCTTTTGATAGACTCACTTTGACCCTTAGTTGACCAGGGGTCAAAATTACCAAAATACCCCTAATAGGGATTTTGACTGAATTGACCTCCCCAGACCTTGGGACCACATCCAATAGATTCAGAATGATATTCTAAATACGTTGAATCCATTTCCTAACCCTGTACCCACCTGGTTGACCAAGTCAACCAGGTTTGACTCAATGGCCCCTAAAGATCCATTGGGCTTTTTCAATCTAAATGTTCCAATCCAAATTTCTAAGGCATTCAAAATCAGTCCATCATATAAATTAGACATACTAAGACCTATGCTAGGCCAACTCATCAAAGAGTTGACTAGGTCAACTCTTTTGAACATGGTCAAATCCTCCCATCTTGCTCATTTTCTTAAAACCCATTCTATCTAACGGTCTAGATCTGTCCTAAACATGGCTTAGACCTCCCCCATGCCAGCTCATCTCCCTTGGCCCCTTTGACTGGTCAAAGGGTCAACCAAGAGCTCAAATGAGCTCATATGGTCAACCCGACCCATCAAGCCTTGTCAAGCTTAAACCCAGCCCATGCAGGCATCTCACATGGCTCAAGAAATCACTCTAATTCCAACTCAGCAGCTCATGCCCCCATTGACTGGTCAAACAGTCAATGAGAGCTTGAATGGACTCACTCGGTCAACATACTAAATTTAAACCCTTCAGCCCAATCCAGGCCAATCTAGTCATTTCTTTTGACTCTAGAAGCTTCTCTAAACCTAGCCCGACCTCCTCTAAGCCCTGGTGTGCTCTACAGCCCATCCAAGAGCTCAAGTGAGCTCATTTGGTCAACACGACCAAATTACATTACCCGTTCCAGCCCAGGCCTGTCCAGCCCCTAGACCCGACTCTAGAAGCTTCTTAAAGCTCAAAACGATCTCCCCCAGCTACTGGCTTGGCTCTAGACCCGAGCTACCAACCTAGTGGTCCCCCTCTATTTGAGAACGACCCCAGGTCATTTTCACCTGGCCAGCCACTTCCCCTGCTCCTTTAACAGCCAGGGACAGGTGTCCAGCATCCAAAGCATCCATCTGATCGATCCTGGCCCTTGTTTTTGGCTCCAAACAACTGAATAGGGCAAAAGGACGGAAAAGAGCTCATTCCAAGCTATCTCCGATCTTACTCACACCCCAGAGCAAAGAGCATTTCGTTTTGCTTCCAAAAATCCTCCTCTATCTTTCCCTGACCTTTTCCCGCTGTTTGGAGCTCACCGACGACGAGAGGAGCAAGGAACCGAACCTAGCCCCGTCCAAGTCGCCTCAACTCCGTGTAGAAGCGTCCTCCAGTCTCGAATCCTTCAAGGAAAGTGAGCCCGGACGATCAACAAGTTCAACTAGACCTTAAACATTCAAAACCGTCCATTATATCAAGGTAAAATCTAAACCCTAGGTTTTATCTAGGTTCTTAAATAGATCATATATGGAATCATTTGAAGCTCTAAAAACTATTCCCCACTTATCTACTATTTTACTGTCATCTAAATCTTGAAGATCAATCCATTTAATCCTCTGAAAATGGAGTTTAAAGCATTTTTTGAGTTTAGGGTTTTCGGGTTCCCGAGCTCAATGACAAAATCAGGGTCGTATGTATTCTCTGTTGATCACGGACGGCCAGGATCTCTTCCAGATCGACGCTCGGCTGCGATCGCCTATAACTGAGGGATGATCAGCCACCGTCCGGCCGCATCTGATCCATCCATCCCAAACTGCGGGGCCTCCTTTGACCGTCCGATCTCTTAACCGAGATCAAACCGTGGGATTCAATCCCGTCCGTCGGATCCAAACCGAGGGAATCGGACGGTCCTTATACTGTGATGACTCATTTAAGTGAGTTGGCCCACTTGACCGCCACCATTTGGACGATCCACTTGCCCGCCGCCGCGTGTAATCTCGCTTTAAGGTTTATATTAATTATATTTTAATTCCAGAACTTCAAAAAATCATAAAAAATAAAATACTCAACCATTTTTTTTGTACAACCACGTGTTTTTCTCGGAATTAAATGCCCTATTTATAAAAATAAAATTAGAACCTAATTTTTTTTATTTTAATAAATTATATTTTAAACCTAATTTCTTTTAAAATTTAATATAATTTAATTATATTTTAATTAAATATTTAATCAAACCAGAAATTAATTTCTTTTAATTATGTTAAAACTATGTTTTAAACATCAGATATCCTTTCTTTAATTTATTTTAATTATATTTTATTTAAATACTTAATAATCTTGATCAAATAAGAAATATTAAACGGTACACTTCAATCCTAAATGGCATGATATCTGAGACTGGGTATGGACAATATCTGATCTTTGGGAGATTTGTTTTAGAGCTCAATATTAATTGCAAATAAATTTTCAAATATATGATCTATTGTTTAGATCAAATATTTGAAAGTTCATTTGCAAACCCTATAATCATTCAATTATTGCATCTAGAACTCTATGGGATCAGTGTAAAGCTTTTCTTTCACTGAAAGTGGATTAGATCTTAACCATGTATAGTTCAATTAAAACCTACTTTCAATCTCATGCTCAATCTAGTTTAAATAAAGAATGAATTATACATGGTTGTAGTATCAAAATTGAAATGAATTTGGCTTGAGGATATCCTTATATCCTTAAAACTTTCAATTCAATATTGATATACCTAATCATTTATAGTTAATCATTGGAAGTTAAAGGTTATTATATAACCTATGACTTTAATGACTTACTATAATTATCCAATAGAGTATTATGACACTTTTATTTCTTTGATTCATGATTGCTATGTTATGGTTTGTTTGTATTTAGTGTTTCAAAGGGTTAGTGAACATTGATTTATATCCTATAACCTAGTGACATGTAAGGACAATAACTAAGGACCTAGTCTTAGCTAACTTAGTCAAATTTAGGATACACTATATACATCCTTTTTGGGATTGAACTCAAACATAGAAAACTAGTGTCATATACCCAATTATCAAATGTACCTTGATTGGACATTAATTAATCCTATAACAACTAGTAAATTAAGGATTTTCTTTCTTTGATTTCAACAAACCCAAACAAATCAAATAAAATTCTAAAAAAATCTAAAATCAATCCTCAAATCACTGTAATCCATTCAACATCATAAGTTCAATAATTAAAAACCCAAATTCCTACCCAAATTTCACTAATTTCATCAAATTCTTAATTAACCCCTAATTGACCCTAAACCTTCCAGAAAATGTAATAAATCAATTTTAAATCCAAAAAATATAAATAACCCCTATAAATGATTAAAATTCAATCCTTAATCAATTAAAAATAAAACCAAATTGATTGGACAGCAAATTAAAGCTTAATTCAATTTTAAGAGAAATTCAACATTTAATTTATTTAAATAATTAATAATAATTAAAAATTCCAATAAATTTCCAAACACTTGGCAATCCTTCTTTAGGTCATTCCTGACCTTTGGGGCTGATTTCAAAGAGTTGGGAACTCATTTGGAACAAAATCATAAAAAGGTCCTTTAATTAAACAATTTTAAAATTTCATTAAATACCTCAAACTTTGAAAATTCATAACTAATTCAATAAAAATCCAAATCAGTCAAACTCAGTTGCATTCAACTCATAATAAGGCTTAATATTTATTTAAAATTTAAAAATTACAGAAAACCATTAAATTTGAAAAGTCATCAGATTGGTCAAATGTAGGTAAAAAATCAGTTCAAAACTTCAAACCTTCATAACTAAATCCAAAAAAATCTAATTTCAGCAAACTTACCTTCTAACTGATCATATTAAGGTCTAATATTTAAATAAAATATTAACTTTCCAGAAAACACCCTTAAAAAAAAGTCAATTTTCAACCCCTTAATTAAATGATTAAAATATTCCAAAAATTCCCAAAAATTCAAAATTATTTTAAAACCCCAAAGAAATGCTTAACTAACTTCTAAAATTAGCAATCTAACACTTATAAATAAAGTTCATTAACTTTTAAGTCTTAATCAAACTTAAGTCACTTAATTATACCGGGTACTACTGGGTAACCCAGGCCTACGAGGCTATTAGCTTAGCCCTAAGGAAGGTGAAATAAACTTCACAGCCTCGGTGTGAAACAAAGGTGGTATTCAACCAACAATTAAAATCAATTCCTAAATCAATTTCAAATCATTAACAATTCAACAATAATCAAAATTCTGAATATTATAATAAAATTCATTAAATTTTAAATTAAATTTAAATTTATTTAAACTAAATTAGTTTGATAACTTGATTGGTTAAGATTCATCTTAATCAATCAAATTTGTTAATTAATTTAGATTAAATAAATTAAGGTCTTTTATGCCTAAAGCTTGATTCCTTTTGGAGGGCTTTAGGCATTTTGATTTCAAAAGACTCTTAAAACATAAATAACAAAGAGATCTCCTATGTGTTGTGCATGATTCCTTTCAGAAGGGCACTAACACATTTGGATTTGGAGATCTTCAAACAACTTTAATAATATGCCGACCTTATACGACGTGCTAGATTCCTTCGGGAGGGCACGTTGTATTACATTTGTAAGGTCCCTTTCTCTCTCTCTAATAAAATTTTGGAGACTTTCAAAATGAATATCTATCTTCTGTCTAAGACGAGTATTTATTTTGAAAGTCCTAGGATTTATAAATTGATGATTTCCTGCACTTAGGGAATTATTAATCTATAAGTTCTTTATAACTAAATTAAATAACTTTAACATTTTAAAATTGGAATAATTTCTAATAATTCAAATACACTTTACTTGAACTTTAACCAAATTCCTTTGGCCTATAATAAATCAATCCTAATAATATACGCAATTCAAACAATAAACCTATTAGGATCTATCCAAGCTACACGACCTCTTTCACACACTTAGATGCTTGCTAGGACTACCAACTTTAGCCTAGGCTAGGTCGGTGGTTTGTTGTGGTTTGTTTGCGGGTGTGTTGCCTAGAGGGCACCTATATGTGATTGCTTACTTTTCTGTACTGCATAAGCATAGCATATTTATTTTTCTGTCTATACACCAGAGCGCGGAGGGAATAAAGTGAGGGCCGTATACTTTACTTTACTGTCTTTCTTTCCTGCATATATAATTGTACACAATGCACTCATAACATGCATAAATATACAACTGCTTCTACTTTTCTGTCTTTTTATTACTGCAAAAATAGAATGTTCTTAGGGATCGATGTACATATAAAAAGAAATGTAAATCTTTTTATTTCCTAGATTTGTTGTATATAGATTGAGTCTGTACAGCGACTGGAGTCTGTAAAAGAATTGAAAATAACTGCTTATATATACAAATGGGGCTCCAAAAAGTAATGTCCTCCCTCAAGAGGACGTTCCTTTTTGGAATTCCATAGATGACCCGGAGCCCGAAGACCATAAGCAGTTATATTCAATTCTACTTTCCTATAGGCTTAGAATCCATATTTGTTGTCGGTGGGGCCTGGCCACCCTTACTTTCCTGCAGATCCTGGGATGTACTCTGTAAATTCAATATTAATAAAATCAGCTCTTTTATATATACATTTGTTTCATACATCATTCGCATACGAGTAGATTTTTGGTTTTTGTAAGCATATTTCATTGCATTTGTTTTAGACTCTTTAGTAATTCCTTTATTCCTAGGATAGAGCTATCTTAAAATCTTGCATTATCGGCGAATTATTGTGATTAGGATTGTTAGCTGGCAGCCGACTCTAGGCAGGTGGTAAGTACAGATCGTATACACTTATCTCTGCACATTTTCAGTCCTCCAATCAACTCTAAATTCTTCTAAAGTCAAATAATAGTTCTATAATCTAAAGCCTGATCGTGAAAATCTAATTAGCCCAAATATTTAATTAAATATATATATAATTTTGGAAATTATTTAGTCTTTATTTAAATCGAGAGTGTTCTCTTAGGAGATGTAATTAACTACAGGGGCTTGCCCCTGTAGGGAGTCTAGATCCCAAAATAATATAAACCCTACCTTAGTTCTTTTCCGGGGTAGGGGAAAGATCTGTGGACGTAGATTAAGTTTTATTCGTGTTTAGGAGTTATTTCTATAATTAATGAATAGGTAGATATTTGATTTGTTTTCACAAGCAAATCAAATGTCTTCTATGTTTAATTATAGAAATAGATTTACAATTCATTAATCTAATCTGGTCGATTAGGGAATACACTCGTCATCCATTCAGGATGATCTGAATATCCCCTATATTATATCTGATTAGACGAATGAATTGTATGCTTCTCCCTTTAAAATCAATAGAAGGATATTAGTCTGCCCCTTGGAGCGGTATAATATCCGACTATGTAGATTTAATCGGGAAAGGATATTCTAAATATAAATAAAGCGAATCGTATGAGGAAATAAAAATCATATTTAAAAAAAAAAACCCCCGCTTTATCTATAATTTTGTTTAGATTCATTTTTTATAATCAAGAAATAGATAGGTATTTGATTTACTTTCACGAGTAAATCAAATATCGTCTGTATGTTTGATTTTAAGAATGAATTAACAATTCACTAATCTAATTAGGTAAATGGGAAAGATATTAATCATCTTTTAGGATGATTTGTATACTCCCTATGTTATACATGATTAGGAAAGTGAATCGTCATTCTCTTTCTTTAGAATCAATAGAAGGGTATTAGTCTGCCCTTCGGGGCGGTCTAATATCCGACTATACGGATTCCATCGAAGGAGAATATTCAAAATATAAATAAAGTAAATTATTTTCAATATTTTTAAATAAAAATATTTTACATTTTAAAATTTAAAATAAATAAATGAATTTTCAAAAATCCTTTTCTCTCCCTCCTTTTCTTCATTTAAAATCAAATAGATTTATTTTATTATAAATTTTATTAAATTAATAAATCATTCGTAATTCGTATTTTAAAATAAAAAATTATATTTTAAAGAGAGTTAGAGATTTTATTTTCTCACAGATCCGTAATCAGGCAGAAATCCGACGTTAGTTGGCGGTCGGGCAAAAATTCGATGTCCGTCAATAGCCGGGCGGATGTCCGGCAACAAACGGTGGTCAGGCTGAAGTCCGATGATGGTCAAGATGTCTGGTGGAAAGAGAACATTATTCATTCTCTTCTTGCTTGGGTTTCCCTTTTCATGAGAAATAAGATGTCTATTTATAATTTTCTGAGAGTGACATGGCTAGTAAATAGAAGGAAAATCATAGATAAATTTAAAGTGGTTTGAATTGATGGTCGATATTAATCCTCTTGATCAAGAATCGTTTACTGGTCATTTAAATGTCTTAATGATATCAAAATTTGGCAATCTTGGGCTCGTTGGATTAGTCTCATCAAGCTGCTCGATTCAAATATTAGCATGTAATGTTTGAAAATCGTTTGGTAATATGGTTTGAACCTTCCAAAAGTGCTTCGGGTTTTTTATTTTAACTCTTTTGGACTTAGATTAAGTCGTATTTGATGTCGTTGAGTTCATATTTTCGAGACGTACAATTCAACTATAACTTTGCTGATATTGAAGTTCAAATGATCTCAGATTTAATTTTTGAAGTTTTCAACTTTATTTTGCATTGAGATTCGTGCCCAATCAAGATATATATTTTTTCAACTTTATTTTTGATTGTTATATATATATATGAATGTTTTGAATGGCTACTTTGCATTCTTTCAGAGTCTTCCCATAACTTAAAGCCATCAAATAAGCATATGAATAAACATCCACACTTTCTCAATAACAACAATCCCTCACATATTAATATTTCATTTGGGATAAATTTCTTACTGCTTTCTAAAACAGCTTTGTAGAACAAAAAAAATTCTAATTTTAGATATTTTTTGTCCAAAAAAATTGCTTTAAATAGCAGGAAGAAAAGTATCCCAAACAAAACGTAAATTACATGAAACTGTTCCAGACTAAAATGAAACCCTTCTTCCCCCACAAGTAATCAATCCCTTTCTTTTTATCAAGGCAATGGACAAACAAACTCCCCATGCCAACAAGGGATTCCATCTTTCCTTTAAGCTAAAGAAATATTATATAAAACCACCACAGTTCTTTGATGAAGCAATCTATCTATCTATATATATATGTGGTGATAAACCAGTCTTCAACTTAGCAAAACCTTCCTCTAAAATACATAATGGCCACAGAAGGTCTAAAGTCTGTGGCAACCTTCTTCCTCTTCATCAACCTCTTAATATATGCAATCGTAGTTGTAATTGCAGGATGGGCACTGAACTATGGAATTCATGAGACAACACAAGCAGGTAGTCGCACGAAAAATTATTTTGTCCGGATTCCAACCCCCAATAAAAATGCACCACGTCCGATACCGAGTGGTACTTGATACTTGGTACCGCTCGGTACTTGATACTTGGTACCGCTCGGTACCTGAGCATGAACCGGACGGTTCTTCCGTCCGGTGTCCGCACAGAATAATCTCTCGTAGTTGCACAGATTAGATAAGAATCGCTAATGAGTTTTGTTAATGTTTTACAGATTTGCTCTGGTACGATTTATTTTTTTTTCTTTACAGTTTCAGGACTTTCTCTACCAGCTAGACTGTTTCCAATATATTATCCTATTGGGAACTTTGCCACCGGATTTTTTGTCATATTTTCGCTCATTGCTGGTTTGGTTGGCGTTGCTTCGTCCCTCACTGGGCTTCAAAACGTTCTTCAGGGGAACGCATCAGGCTTGTTATCTGCTGCGTCGTCTTCAGTTATTGCTTGGGGTCTCACAGTTCTAGCCATGGGGTAAGAAGTAGAAAAATCTCTGCAAAAAAATGAATTCTTATCAATAAATTATTAAAGATATGTGCAAATTCTGAATTCAACTCCCATTTACATTAAGGTTTCGTTTGGGACGACTTTCTTACTGCTTCACAAAGCAGCATTTTAGTATAAAAATTTATTTTTTATGCTAGAAAACTACTTCAAGAAGCAGTAAGAAAGCCATCTCAAACGAAGCCTAAATTTATGTCTTCAAACTCACCATTTCTAAAGTAAAAACTACTGTTCTTTTCACTAAGCCTGTACTTAAACAATCTATCAATAATGTCTTGGAAGGTTGGCTTGCAAGGAGATAAGCATTGGTTGGAGGACAGCAGGCCTGGTAAGCTTTGTTGTATTGTAAATACTTCCAGCAGCAGAAACAGAATCAGGCAAAACTTGATTGGCTTGAATAGAAATACCACTAGCCTAATGTATTGGCCTTCTAAACTTTGCAGAGAGCACTTGAAACCTTGACTATCTTAGTTAGTGGGACTCAGCTTTTGTGCACTGGAGCTATTCATGCAGGCCTTACTTCTACTATCAACCAACCTCACTTCACTGGAAGAGTCTGAATATGTGGCAGAAATTCAACTTTCTTTCCAACCAATATCATCATTTTATTCATTTTCCCTGTTGTTTTTGAGCTCTAGCGAAAAATGTATATTTACAGTTGAGTATTTGCATTAATTACACCAGTATCATTCTGTACAAAATGTTCATGTTTTCAGACTTGCTGCAATAGTAATTAATGATCTCTATTCCTGTTCTGTCTAAATTTTTGTCCTATAAAAAAACATATAGCTCAATTAGAGCTCGAGAATCGAAATAGAGCTGTAACCAAAAAAAGATGGCTCGTTTTTTGGTTTAGTTCTCATAATTCATGTCAGTTCTAATTCCAGTAATAATGGAGTCAAACAACATAGACTGAACTCAGATACATGATGGAATCTATTTGACCTGATGCATTGTATCCTAGTCATACAAATAAGATTATATATTAGTAATTATAAAAACTGTTGTTAAATACCAACAATATGACAATAAGAAAAAAAACCCCAAAATTATATGGAAAATGCTAGGCATCAAGTAATAATACAATAAATTTGATTGAAGTTTGTTGACCTCTGTATAAGAAACCAAAAGAGAAAGAGAGATACCGGTGAATCCACGAAATCCTCCGCAATACCCTGCCGAAATCCTGCTGCAAACGGAGCAGCTCCAGTCGATTCTCCGCGATTCCTACGATAGTTCCTCGATCTCGCTCCCTTAGACGTCGTTAAATACCGAACCAAGATGAAGGCTCTGGCTTTTCGTTCCGCTCTCGCTCTCCCCTGATACCTCTGTTCTTCCCATTGTCGAGCTCCCCGACCTCCAATCTCCTTCCCCGACCGAAACTCTGCTCGACATCCCCAATCTGTCAACCTAATCCCGACCTCCACACCTCCAAGCCGCAACCTTCCGACCTCCTGCTCCCGAGCTCATCAAGCCGAGCTCTCGGGCTTTCTCCGATCCAGAGAGAGAGAGAGAGAGAGAGAGAGAGAGAGGAGAGGGGAGAAGCCGCCCCCTACCTGCAGCTTCGCCCAGCTTCCGAGTTCCCTCTACCCGAGCCCTAACCGAATCCAATTCTTCCTCCCAATCTCCAGCCCGATCTCATATAGCCTTCCTCCACCAATCTCCCTTATCCCCTCTGCTCTTACCCGACTCCACCTAGCCGAGCCTCTCTCTATTGATTCGATCCAGCAAGCCATAGCAGAGAGGTGAGGTTTTTTATTATTATTATTATTATTATTGTTCTTATTTAATAATAATAATAATTTTAAATTAATTAAAAATAATATTAATTATAATTAATGTAATATAATTATAATTAATTATCTTGATATTAATTAATTATTATTAATTACTTATATTTAATTACTTTAATTAAAATTAATTAATAAATAATTATGATCATTTATAATTAATTTAATTTAATTATGAATGATTATTTTATTTAATTAATTAATTAATAATTATTTATAATTAAATATAATTAGATTAATTATATATTAAATATTTTTAACCGTAATTAAATAATTATTATTATAATTAATTATGATTTAAATTTAATTATAATTAATTTCTTTTTAATTAATAAAAATTTCTCCCTCGATCCGCGTCGACGGTCGCCAAGGTATAACACTCCTAAACCCTAAAACTTTGAAAACCCGTTCCCGGTGCTTGCAACGCGGCGAACAACCACCTATGCACGCTTTTCTCTAGCGTGGTAGGAGGGAATTCGTTGCGATGCTTGCGACGGGACGGGTAATCAAAACCCCATTTTCGACATTAGTGTCGGACCGGAAAACCAACTCATGCACGCTTTTCTCTAGCGTGGTGAGAAGGGAACCCGGTGCGACGCCTACGGCGAGGTTGGGGTCAAATATAAATTGCTTATTTTAAACTGGTGCCCGAAAACCCATGCACGCCTTTCTCTGGCGTGGTGGGGAATAAAAATTATTACGGCCGCGGTGTCCTCGTCCGAGGACACCTACCGTGCACGCTTTTCTCTAGCATGGCGGGAGGCCCAGTTTTCCGTAATTTTCCCCTAAACAGGGGAAACGCCGGAAGGCTGCCGAAATTTCGGGTAAATGCAATTCGTACTTGGAACAATATGGAGCTTTACTTGGACAATTGATTGGAACATCAAATGAACTTAACTTGGGCATAATTTAAGATAAAATCAAGCTTAATCAAGTAATGTTGTAAGGAATGAGAACTTGATTCAAACTTCATCAATAATGAACTTGAAAGACAACATAAGCTTGGACTTGAAATAAGAGAACTTGATTGAACTCATATTGAACTCGGACTTGAACTCTACAAAACAGCAGGGGACTCGAATTGAAGAGGCTCATATGGAGCCTGAACTTTATTTGAACTTATGGAGGACTCTCTTTGAACTCGAACTGAACCACAAAAAATTTGAATTTGAACTCAAGAAAATACTTGAGTTTGGCTACAAAGAAATTGAATTTGAACTACTTGAATCGAATTGAAAATTCAAGTTGGATCCAAACAAAATGAATACTAATAACTCGAACTTGATGGAATGGAACTCAAATGATTTGGACTTGTTTTGGACTTGAATTGAACTAGCTCATTGGGCTCAAAACAAAGCTTAAACTCAATAGAACTAAATGCAAGGAGATTTGAGTTGAACTTGGGCTTGATTGGATCAATAGCCAAGCATGATATGCATTTTATTAATAAGCAAAGACTAGTTGGCAAATGAAACAATGTGATTGCAATCAAATCATAAGATTTCAATAAGAATACCAAGGGATCTTCATTTCAATTAAAAGGCAAAAGTCATTAAGCAAACCTATCATGCACAAATCTATGTCATTTTCATACGACATAGAATGCTTGCAACTCGACCATGGAGGACTTAGACTTCAACACGATTTGCTTGAAAGGATTGCATTCAAATGAACCTCATGCAGGAGAATACAACTCAAAGAATGCATACCACATACACAAAAGATGTACGATAAACATACCGCTATCTTGGTATACAATTAAGTGCACCAGAGCTTGTAATTAAAGAGTAAAAGGGTTGTGGGATATTTGACTTGACTACAAAGCAAGTCATGGTATGGAGATCTTTTGAGGTCGTGGTGATTGATTTGTAATGTTAGATATGACTCATACCCGAATAATAATCTACAAGCAAACACATCTCAATACATTCAAGTAACGAATGATGAAAACAAAATGTGTTCGGAGTATCCAGCCAGGTCTACTTGAGAATGACATTTGAATCAATCATTCAGTCAACTATAACAAGGAAGATGTGATACGCAACTTGATGACAATTGAATATATATGATGCATTCACAAACAAGAGAACAAACCATTATGTACACCACAACCTGCTTGTGACCAATATTTGTCAATTTACAATCCATCAATGTATGATATCAAGTGGCATATAACGAGCACAAAAAGGGGCATGATAATTGTGATAATGTTTTGTGGGTAATATCAAAACAAAGGCAATTGTATTCAATCCAGCAATCAACAACCATCCAATGGCAGCCAAATGTATCATCCTCTTGCAAGTGAAGATGTGTGATATGTAATAAATACGAATACCTACAAGCTGTTGTAGGGAACCTATCATGTCCACAAAGTGATATCATCGAGCGACCTTCAATGAATATAAGCTCCCACGAACCACTAATGGAAGCCCATTATACATTGGACTTGTTATCTACAAGCGAATACCAGATGATGTGCATCAGAGGAAAGCACCCATAAGCCATCGTAGAAGACTTGGTGTGGGCTTGACATATAATCTATGAGTAGATACTGCAGATTTATAACAAATATGGAATCATGCAAGATTTCTACAAGCTACCATAGAAGACCTATTGTGTACCCAATACAGTATTCACAAGCAAGATGCTAAAAAGCTACAACAAATGCAAGTACCTACGAGCCAAGCAGGAGATTAGTTAGTGTACTACGATCCACTTGCAGAAAGCGACGAGTAGTGCACGACAATCTACCTGTACGAAGCAGCGAACAACTAAACTCAGAAGCTGCTACGCCACGCCACCGGATCCGCAACATCCTTACAAGCGGACAGAAGGTGTTTATAAATCTTTTAAAGTACCTCGCACGTGCATCGTAGATTGTATACACATAGGTACACTAAAAGGGGTAAAAGTAATCATAAAATCTGCATGGGCCCCGACGAGCATGTTATTAGTACACACGTGATATCTAGGGATGCTGCGCGGGTTATAAAATTTGAACCCGATCCTTCTAAGTAGATAAAAGGAGTTGACATGGTTCAATTATAAAATGCCCCCAAACAACCGCATGAGCTCCGGCGAGCGTGTTATTGGTACACACATGATGTCTAGGGATGCTGCACGGGTCAATAAGTGAATTCAAGTTCGAACTCGATCCTCTTATACAAATCAATAGGAGTCGACAAGGTTCGAACCAACAAACAAATATGTGGCCGTGGTGACCAGAATATTTGTTTTAATACATTCATATTAGGCCTTCAAAGCCTAAAATCAAGAGAATTCACTCTCAAAGGCATAAAGCCTACTAAACCAGATCCTCTGTTGACAGCCAGATAGAGTCGACAAGGTTCAAGCTTTAAATGAGAATAACCCCTAACACCCTGATGATGGCCGTGTTGAATATAAATCTCAACCGGAGGGGTTCCCAAATATTTTTCTAAATGCCTCCCAAATATCCAAAATCTATTCCAAATATTCCAAAGCTCCACCCAAAATTCCCAAATCCAAAACTCCACAAAAATTCCAAAATTTTAAATTCCAAAATATTTAAAATTAAAGATTCAGTCATTAACCACTTAAAGCAAAATCCATCCACCCTCCGCAACAGTTTGCCGAGGTGGACAAATTCAAATATAACTTAAACTCACATAGAGCTAATGCCTAGTCGAAAATATTACTAGAATCCATTCTCAAACAGTCTCCTGTCATTAAGGACGTGGTACGTGTCCTCTGACCGGCGGTTCGCCGCCAAATGGCACCGCAGGATAAACGGTTATGACCCGGGGCCCTCTGAACCTAGTGGTTTTGACGCCAAATGGCACCACGAAATACCGGTCATGGCCAGAGCCAATACGTTCATCAGTGGCATCAAATCCTTGAGATATGAATCAATAGTATATGACCGATAGGGCACAAAGCCCTCTGTTAGCTAAGGTGGATTTAAATTTGTCCCCTTAGGCAAATATCCATCCCCGGTCTACAAGGTCCCCTTGGACGAAGCAACCCATGGCTGCCTATAAGGATTCTTCTGTCAGGTTGGGTCGACTACCTCCTCTGACTAAGTAGACCAGGGACCACGATGGCCCGGGACGACGGAACCATGGGATCGTGATCGGGTCTATCATCCATTCCCCCACCATCCACTTTAAGTGCAATATGGTGAAATTTTTATTTTAAAAATTAAATCTCCAAACTTTCCAAATTTCCAAGATTCCAAATATTCAAATTCCAAATTTCCAAACCCATTGCTACTACTATATGTCAGATAACACGTATATTCTATGTATCTGATCGACGACTAGCCTTAATCGAAAGTTCTCTCTCGTGATCGGGAGAGGTAATTAACTATAGGGGCTTGCGCCTATAGGAAACCAAAACTCAGATCATAAAGGTCCCCTTGGACGAAGCAACCCATGGCTGCCTATAAGGATTCTTCTGTCAGGTTGGGTCGACTACCTCCTCTGACTAAGTAGACCAGGGACCACGATGGCCCGGGACGACGGAACCATGGGATCTTGATCGGGTCTATCATCCATTCCCCCACCATCCACTTTAAGTGCAACATGGTGAAATTTTTATTTTAAAAATTAAATCTCCAAACTTTCCAAATTTCCAAACCCATTGCTACTACTATATGTCAGATAACACGTATATTCTACGTATCTGATCGACGACTAGCCTTAATCGAAAGTTCTCTCTCGTGATCGGGAGAGGTAATTAACTATAGGGGCTTGCGCCTATAGGAAACCAAAACTCAGATCATAAAGTCCTCACAAAATGAGGGCGAAATCTCTGGGTAGTGTCTTATCTACAAACACATCTGCCTTCCAAAATTTACCCCGGAACTTATCAGTTAAAACTCCCTCGCCGAAAGAAAAGAAAAGCGGGTGGAGGCCGGGGCCGAATTTTCGGAGCCCACAAAGTTACAATAAACAAAAACTGCTACACATTAATTAAATTAACAGTTAGATTGTCTTCATTGAGATATGAAGGAGACTCACATCGAGAAAATAATAAAATTGTCTGCATCAATTTCTGATCAGAATCCATGAAACAAAACATCCGGTTTGAATATAAGATATTCATGAACAAAATACTTGGTTAGAAAATATTAGAAATGATCTTTCTCTATTATATTTAAACGAGAATTCGACTTTTAATAGGACACAATGGAGAAAAAGGATTCATGTAGCCAACCTCACGTAGTGGGATAAAGGCTTGATGTTGTTATTGTTGTTGTATGAAAAAAAAAATACATGAAATGCCTTAAAAAATGAAAAAAATTCAGATTCAATCTAGAATTACAATTGTGTCACAGTTTTTTTTCCTTTTAAGCACAGAAAGATGATTATACACATTCAAACAAGTATTTTACATGTAAATGCAGGAAATTTTGATTTTCTAAGCATAATCTAAATAGAATTTTAAAAAAATTCAAAATGGATTGAACTCCAAAGAATCTACATGATTAATGAGATGGAGAGATGAAAATTTAAGTAGGGTTCAATCAGCTTGGGACAGTTTCAATCGATATGAATGATCAACATACTAATGCAGCTGACTAAGAGCATAAATGTGGAATCAATGGATCTATTCGACTTTAGCTAATTGTGCAGGACTTTTTTTAGTTATTCAATCGATATTAAGTTGAAAGAGATTACCATAAAATTAAAAGACCCAAGATAAATACATAAATTTCATCAAATTATCTTGGATCATATAGATCAGAATATAACTTTTAAATGATGCAGTTCCTAAATAATAAAACATTGATGAGAAATCGTGAAAATTTAAGAAAAAATTATAAAATATAATTAGATCAATTATGAAATTGAGATATTGTAGATATGGTTTTGGATACAGGATTTCCTCTTGCATTTATCTCACTGTAATACTTCCTAGGGGATCCCTCACTATTAGGAACTGTTTGATTGACACAATGTTAAGTAGAACACATACAAAGCAACTTTTGAAAATGCGGAAACAAAGCAATTAGTTTACCTTGGGCCACTCCCTTAACAAAGTTGCTGCTTGAAAACAAATCTGCAACTTTGAACTTGTTTACCTTTCATATCCTTTTATTCAGCAACGCAAACTCAGGGAAAGAAGATCCTAAACAAAAGGCTTTTCTCGAAGCAAAACCTCAAAGAGATTATGCCACGCCCCATTTTCGCCCCCTTCTAAGCCACCATGAGGTGTAATAGAAACTAATATTGTGAACAGACAAAATTCTCACTTCATCAATCTCGATTTACTAACCAGGTTTAGATGAGTTAAATAGTTTGACTTATCGTCCAAATATTCTGAATAACACTTATCATTATCTAAATAAACCATCATAAGAATTGAATTCAAAACATTCATAAATAAAATCATCAAATCTATTACAGAGCTTCTAATGTATCTTCCAAAATAAAATTTATAGATGCTTACTATCTTTAATTTACATCATATGTAGAATTTACATACAATATCTTAAATTTACATCAAATGTATGGAATTTACATGCAATATCAAAAATGATAAATATCATATAATATTATGAAAAATAAAATAGATACTTGATTTTTCTTCCTTGTGTCCCTTTCCTTTTTCTGAAATCATAGATTAGCATCAATGAGCTATAAGTTCAGTAAAGATAAATAATTCTAACAAAAAGTAGAACATAAAAAAATGACACATACTATGTTGATCATATGAATTATACGAACCAACATCCATAATAAAAAATGTATAATGAGCACAATTCTTTAGATGTTATGCAATACATAAGTTATTAGTAATATATGATTAGCTATGATGCACAGATACGGACACGGCGACATGGATATGACACGGACACGGGACACGTCAATTATTGAAAATATAGGACACGGACACGGGTTGGACATGGTATTATAGTTTTTATATTTAAAAAATAGTGTATCAAAATTAAATAAGTATAATTTTAAAAATAATTTGAAAA
Source organism: Dendrobium nobile (assembly GCA_022539455.1). Taxonomy (NCBI): domain Eukaryota; kingdom Viridiplantae; phylum Streptophyta; class Magnoliopsida; order Asparagales; family Orchidaceae; genus Dendrobium; species Dendrobium nobile. The sequence goes on from CM039720.1 coordinate 23,460,256, forward strand.
TAATAAGTCATTTAACTAAAATTTGTGCTTAAAATGATTAATATTAGGATGTCGAGAGTCAGACGTCTATGTCGTTTATCAGTCACCGAGAGAGGAGATGAAAATACCTTCACTGCCAAAAAGAAATGAAAATGAGAATATTCGATTATTGGATATTAAGTGTAGACGTTGATTTGGTGTTGTGGATAAGAAATAATAAATTTAGTTTAGATCCCGCAAAATACAATAAATTATATTTAAAAAAATTCATAAAATATTTAAGATACGCATGCCGGACACGCGTGTCCAATTTGTATTTAATATTTTTTAATCGGACATGTTTTCGGAGTGTCGGATGAGTGTTGGAGGAGTGTCGTGTCGGATACGGTGTCGGACACTGCACGCCTCTTTGAGGAGAAGTATCGGTGCATCATAGATGATTAGAAATAACATGAATATGAAATAAACTATAAATCGCTTATTTTCAATTTATCATTACTTTAAAAAAAAAAATCATCACATATTCATTTTTAATATCATATCATACTTATAGGCTCAGGCCTCTATGTGGCATCATCCCCTTGATACGGGTGGTCGGTTCCCACTCTCAATAACTAGGGTCGGAAATCCCTACCTATTTTTCTTGAAAAAAGGCTTGGGCCGTTCCAAACTCTTTAAATCATACAGGAATTTCTTTTTCATTTTCCTGATAAGGGCTAGTCTATTCCAATTTATCTGTATCAGGCATCATCTTATCATGATGCAGGTCATCAAATTCAACCCGTCTAATTCACATGATATGGCTTTTTAAGGATTTTTTTTAATTCTATCATCATCATTTTCATTTCTTGGTTTTACCATAAACATTCATTCATCATTTCATATTGATGCTTATACATTAAAAAAAAAAACATAATACATATAAAAATACTCATTAATGTATCATATGTCATTTAGTAGTCTTATACTCGAAATAAATGAATATTTCCTTGACTCCATATATATCCAAAAATATTTAACATGGATAAATGCATGTTTATGCATTATGCTGTTTGGTGCACTTTGATGCTTTTGACATACTCATTATGCAAGAATTCCATCAATGTGATCATATAAATCAGAGAAATTAGAAAATGCATAATTTTAAGTTCAGAAATTATTTGATAATTACATTAGAAGTTGAGTATCTTGCCTGATGAAGTAGGCCCTCCTTGCGCCGAACTTTCTTATTTCTCTTTCTTCAAAACTTCAATATTTTGTAAACAACTTTTCTTCATTTCCTTCAACTTCCTTCTGTTTGCATCTCTATTTCCATCGTTTTTCTTTCTTTTCTTTTCCTTCTTCCTTTTCTTCTTTTATTTCTCTATTTTTCTTCTGGCACCCCGCCACCCAGCAAGTTTTGTTTCACCCTTACAGGCTCAGGTATGGGAAGAAATTGAAGTTAACTAGTCCATATTTACATGCAATTGTGTATTAGATTTAATAAAATCATAGATTCCTCCGCCCGGAGAAAATCGCCTGAAGAATCAGGAAAATTCAAAACAGTTCATCTCCTACAGTGATTGCTACAGCACCGCTGCTATTGCTCACCACTTCTGCTACAGTAATCTCCTTGCTAAGTGTCCCAAAAATTGTTTTTTGCAGATTACCGGGCTGGCATCTGAGACTCTGCCTCCCCATCCCTATCTTCTATTTAAAAAATTGCAGAAATTGAATAATAATCGTATAACGGAATCAGCAATTTAGCAGAGTACGCTACCATCCAAACACCAACACCTATAATTTGAAGTTGACATCATGAGGAGTTCATCTGGGGATTTCTTTAGGAGCTCATCCACCCTCAGCAAATCAAAATTATTTCTTTTCTCAAATTCATACGGCTCTCCATCGTTTTCATGAATCACAAGTTCACTACTTGGATGCTCCTGGGAGCGCAGTCTCTTATACAACCTCAATGCAGCAACACAATCTTCATAAGGATCATGCGCTCCAGATTGTATCTCATACCTAATGAGAAAAACGAAAAGGTTATAAAATTAAAGAATCTCTTAACTATTCCTGAAATGATAAAATTTTAGGACAAATATCCCCAAAAAATTTTAATCAGAATGAGACCCAAAGCCGTTGGATTTATTCTGAGGTGCGTACAACATATGACAAAGAGACTGAGTTTGATCTCAAAGCAAACAAAATAATTATGAGATCCATCGTAATAAAAAAATGAAAATAATTTAAGTAAATAATTCTGGTACTCCATTTACAGATATTTTCCTTTGGCTGATTTAAGAGGTTTTTTAAGATGATAGTGACATTTGCTTATCGCCAAGCAATTGAGTATTATATAATCAATTAGCACATGACAAGAGATCAGCCAACGCTATAAAACTAATACTAAATTTATAAGAAAAAAGATATCCAATACTCAAGTATTGTTCGCAGTCAAAACTAAGCTTATGCTTGTATATTAATTATTTTAGTAAAAATTTAAGATTACATATAAATACTCAACTCTTAAGGGCTGTTTGGCAACAAGTAAGATTTAGCTTTAGTGGGATTTAGTAATTCCTGAGTGTTAAATCCAAAAATTGTTTTGTATGAAAAATATTAAATCGTAAAAAACTGATTGGTAACATATTTCAAGATTTATAGCAGTTAGAGATTTAAATATAAAGAAGTATTGCATTGCATCGATAAGATAGTTATAAATTCAAGATAAGTGCATATAACATAATAAATCCACGTTGAATATTAATTACATTGGTAATTATTTAACTATTATTTAAAATAATTAATTATTTAACTACTACTTGCACTAATAATTATTTAATGAATTTTTAAGTGTTATTTTAATAAATTTTAGATTATTAATTATATCATTAGTCAATTAAATATTCCATTATTAATTAATTAATTAATATTTACATTACCAAATATCTACTTATTTATTTATATTTCAATTTATACCATTTAAGCTAATTAGATATATTTTGCGGATGAAGAAAATCATGCTCGCAGCGAATGCGGACGAAGACGAATCGCAGAGGAAGTCGCTGAGGCGGCGGTTGAGAGCCTGATGCGAAGCAAGACGAGGGCGTTCCCAGCTACTCCACGACACGGGTATTGCGGAAGAGAGTTCTCGCGAGCGTATATCCCGTTAAATCCGTCGAACCGAGGGATTTGCTACATAAATCCGGGATTTATCGAGGATCAGGATTTACGGAGCACTCAAAAACCGTTTGGCAAGATTTACTGTAAATCTCGCGTAAATCCCATACCAAACAGCCCCTTAAATCAATAGTTAGCCCTCTTGCTTTCATAACAATTCTATATTCTATCTCTATAAAAGAATAAATTTTAATTTGCATAACAAGAGTACTAGGCTATAAAACATTCTTAACATCCATTTTCTTCCTCCAATTTGAATGGTCCCTATTTTTTTATTTTATCCAACATAATTCAACGGATAAGTATCATTAGACACTATCATTAAATTCAAACCAAAATTTCTCAAGTAATAGTTTAGATTTCTTTTTTTCTTTTCCACTAGTAATATGGTTAGCTGATCAAAAGTATAATTTTTTAGCTCCTTTTCAAACTAGTTTTATGCATTAATATATTTATTTTATTATCCGTCAGCATAAATAGCATGTATAAATTATCCACATAAAATGAAAGGCCTGCATCATAATGCAACTACCATGTTTATAAGGATACTTGGGAAAAGGGATGCCACATTATTCAAAAGAAAATATTACAAATGAAAACTCCCAAAAGAAAATCTTGAACTTTGAATTTTTCTTGTAGGATGCTAAAAGATGAGTCATGCCCAATGCAAGAGGCTCCGAATAAAGTAGGTAAGGAACTAAAGAGAAAAAAAAAAAATCATAATTGAGCTCCGATTGTCCTAAAGATTCTTATGGAAAGATTTTTTCTTTCTTTCTTTCTTTCTTTTATAATTTCATAGAAGCATTGCACCAATGTCAAGATTTAAATGCAAACCATCCAAAATAATATTCTCCTATCCAACACAAAACATAACTATAAAAACATGAAACTAAGACATACCCAAGATAAGTTCTTGTTAGGTACTTCAGCGAATGACTGACCAAGTTTGTTTTTAAAAGCGGCACATATTTAGCTGAATCCCTGTGAAGTATCCAAAGGATTAAAGTTTTGTGCAAATTTCAAATAGAAAAACTAGGTAACAAAATATTTTATAGAAATCACACAAATCCACTATTCATAGATAGCTCCAACATCTTATGTTGGTGTACCTTCAACTAGAAGTATTTACCTTATCAAATGGTCGGGATAATTTATTCTTAAGCAATCCAGATCATTATCTAAGCTATGACCAACAAGTAGGCAAGCTTTTCCTCCATACAAACGAATTCTGGAAATTGATTCTTCTCCATTGTACAATATCTCCAAGACTTTCTTCTGAACTTCTCCAATCGGCATTGCATTAACTAAATAATCTTCACTTATACCAGTTGTTTCATATCTAGTGAAAGACCAACAAATTCTGTAATATTAATTGACAATCAAAATCATATTGGTGAAAGGACATATTACCTGTAATCAGTAACTGGAATTATAGGCTTCACATATGAATGAAATATCACATCCTCGTTTAAATCAATGAGACAGACACGAGCACAGACATCAAGTGACCCATCACTTCCACCACCAACCATTTCACAGTCCAAAGCAATCACTTTAGGAACTCTATCATCAAATTCCATTTCATGTCGTACACCATGATCTACATACATATTCTCAAGTCCCTATAATATTTAACATCATAAAATATAAAGAATAAATGCAAATGCAGCAGCATTAGCAAGGCACTATAAAAAAAGAATGAATCTAAATTGTTTTCAAGGTTCACTTACAGGAAAAGAAGCAGGAGCCAAGCAACAAGTGCTTCTATGAGCAATTAAATCATCCGAACCATTGAACATTTTAAGGCAAACATTGCAACCCAAACTCGCAAAGATGCAAGCACAGTTATTCTTTGCAAGTGGACCTTAAGATTATTGTAGATGCAGGAAATAAGTCAAGAAAAATGACAATAAATAAGATCAGGGTAAGAATACATCACCGTAATAATTGGGATAATTATTTAAAAAGACTACCTGTAAGATGCTCCCTCACTGACTCCAATGTCTTGCAATATTTTTTACAGACCACACACTTGGCCTGATGCGCAGAATGGTAAGAGGCCTTCATATGCTCAATAAGGTGTTCCTTCTTGTTGTATTGCTTGAAGCATGCAGAGCATTTGTGCCTGTCAATAATTTTAGAGCTAAAGTTAAATCTCCAATTAACTACTTGACATGAACGATATCATTTAGCTTGAAAAATGGTATCAATAGTTCTATGAAAATTTTGAAATAGTGGCTCTTCAGTTGTATTGAAAAGTTGAATGTTAAATTGCTAATTAAATTGAATGAAATGTTACGCCCGTCCGACTTTTCGTTCCCACATTAATTCGAGTATCCGGGTTGGGTCATAAAATTCCTGATGCGACTCTTTCACAACCATCATAGACTGTCAATTGATGAGAATGAATCTGTTACATGGCTAACCGGCTGAACCGGTCCAACATGGACTGGACCGGTTCAGGTTTATAGCCAACGGCCCAGCATTGGGCGGAACCAGGGAAGAGGCGGAAGCCTCAATGGGGCCCACTTGTTGTTTTACACAACAATTAGGAGGGAAATTTGAATGAGGGGTTGTTTAAGGATTTTGTAAACTTCCTTTGACTTTAATTAGTCTTTTGGAGGATAGGGTTAAGATCATCTTGAGATTGAATGCAATTTTGAGATCTAGGGTTTGTGTTCTTGGGCTCTAGGGTTGCTAGTAGGGCTGCAAACGAACCGAGCCGAGCCGAGCTTTGGCCTATTCGAGCTTGGGCTCGCTTAACATAATCGAGTTCAAACTCGGCTCGAAGCTCGTCGAATTTCTCGGATACCTGTTCGAGCTCCAGCTCGTTAAAAAAAGGTGTTTGAACTCGGCTCGCGTTCGAAATCGAGCTCATTTGTCCAGCGGCTCATTAGACATACCGAGTAGCTCCATAAAGCCTCACGCTGAGTTAATACACCCAACACCCAACCGGTTGCCCGCCTTTCAACAGGGAGCTAGATAAATGTGTTTTTATAAAGCATAATCATCCTTCTCCGGTCGATGTGAAACTAAAGCGCCTACAGTTTTTTTTTTTAATTTGGTGACGCCACGGAGAGAGAGAGAGAGAGAGAGAGAGAGAGAGAGAGAGAGAGAGAGAGCACGCGAAATTTAAATAACAAAAAATATAGAGAGAGGGCGGGAATATGAGGTGGGATAATAAAAAATTTAATAAAATAAAACAATTAATAGAGAGGAAAGATTTAAAAATGTTAAATTAGTAAAAATAATTTATTAAATTAGTAGACTAAATAGTATTTAATTTTAAAACTCTAATTGAGCTCTAATCGAGCTTTTTAGTCAAGCTCTAATCGAGCTTCTAAGTGAGCTTGTTCACGAGCTTCTAAGCGAGACTGTTCGTGAACATAAATGAACCGAACAACGTGATGTTCAAGTTCGTTCATTTAGCTATCAAGTACTTATCAAGTGTGTTCAAACTCGTTTGTTTACCTTATCAAACGAACATGAACGAGCCCTTATCGAGCCGAGCCACGAGCAACTCATCGAACGCTCGGTTTGTTTGCAGCCCTAGTTGCTAGAGATTTGGAGAGTGTTTCTTCCTCTCAAATTGAAGAAAATTGTATCTTGCTTTGTGTTTCTTGTTTGTTGTTTGAATCAAAGTATTTTCCTTGTGTTTTCATCTCCAATCCACTAAAATTACTGCTTTGTTCTTGCTGATTTCTCATTGAAATTAGCCATTTTACTTGCCATTTTTGCCGATTCTTGCTAGGTTTTCTTGCGAACTCAAGTATTACCCTTGAGGTTACTTGCGAAATCAAGTGCTTCCTATCAAATTGGTATCAGAGCGTTATCTTGGGAACATCGGCGGAGGAAAAATGTTGATACGAACACAAGCAGATTCTAGGTGTGGAGGGTAGTGTAGTGTACTAAAGGTTGCATCTGTGACAACAAATAACTGCAATATGGTCAATTTTCCCACAGATTTGGCATGTAGGACGAGGACTGTTGGGTTGTCGTTCTCCTCTACCAGGTGAATAGGTGTTGCGGGAGGGTACTGGAATGGTAGGTGAATAACATCCTCTATTAGGATGTTGGGCACAACCTCGAATGGCAGAGAATGCAGAGTCTGAGGATTGGAGTTTAAAGCTTTCAGTGGAGAGGTTAATCTCTTTATTACAAAGTCGTGAATTGAGATCGTCTATGATGCACAGACACAGACACGGATACGACACGACACGGACACGTCAGTTATTGAAAATATAGGACACGAACACGGGTTGGACACGGTATTATAGTTTTTATATTTAAAAAATAGTGTATAAAAATTAAATAAGTATAATTTTAAAAATAATTTGAAAAAAATAAGTCATTTAACTAGAATTTGTTTTTAAAATGATTAGTATTAAGATGTCGAGAGTCAGGCGTCGATGCCGTTAATCAGTCACCGAAAGAGGAGATGAAAATACCTTCAGTGCCAAAAAGAAATGAAAATGAGAATATTCGATGATTGGGTATTAAGTGCGGATGTTGATTTGGTGTTGTGGATAGGAAATGAGAAAATTTTAGTTTAAATCCCGCCAAATACAAGAAATTATATTTAAAAAATTCATAAAATATTTAAGATATGCGTGTCCGACACGCGTGTCCAATTTGTATTTAATATTTTTTAATTGGACATGTTCTCGGCGTGTCCGACACGTGTCGGAGGAGTATCGAGCGAGTGTTGTGTCAGATACGGTGTCGGACACTGCACGCCTCCTTAAGGAGAAGTGTCGGTGCATCATAGGAGATCGTCTAGGTAATTTCGTATGAATGACAATTTTGAAGGATTGGTAGGTTGCACATAATCCATTAATTATGTATAAGATGACATCTTCATGATCAATGTTGGAGCCCGTGGTTGAGATGTTATCAACGAGAGTTTTGATGTTGGTTGCAGGTAATCCATTAAGTACTTATGCTCTGATACCATGAAAGACTTCTAATAGAGTATAGCAGTGAGAACTCAACTACAAGCTAGTAGAAATGTAAGCAAAAAAATAGGGAAAGGATATATTTTTTATTGTATTACCTTAAGTTGGAATACATGAGAGGTATTTATACAAATGTCTAGGAGACGAGCTGAATTCTACACATGGGTACTTGTAGTAGAACGCTGTGGATGGCTCTATCAGGGCAGTTCTGCCGTGATGCCCAATTCTGTTAGAGGTCACTGCTCTGGGCGGCTGAAGGCGGAAACGTGGAATCCAATGTGAGCTGGCTTCTGGCAGATCTATTGTGCTTATCAAATACTAGTTTATCACAGCGAAGCTAATTTATTGGGTTGATTATTAAATTTATTTGGATACTTATTTCAGTGTTTAAGAATTTTTTATGAATGTCAAATAATATTAATTAGTAATTTATTAATCTATTTGAAATAATAACTTCTTCACGGCGGTTTGAGGAAGAAAATGGCGAAGTCCAGAGGAGAAGAGAGAGAAAACTAACCGAATAATCGGGGACTCTGAATTTGGAATTGCGGCCATCGTCTCCATCAAACTCCCGCAAGCTTCGGCGAGGGAACCGGAGTGCCGGCGATGTTCACTTCGGTGATTGAGGGAGCGGCGGAGAGGGAACGAACCACCCGAACAAGAGCTGATGAGGTTTGTTTGCTCCGGCTAGCTAACGACCAACACGAGAGGGGAAGTTAAAATTTATCTCTTTTACTTTGGAAACTTTAACCTAAATACAATGATTAGCCAAAAATTATGATTAATCCTAACTATTAATAAATTATTTTATTCCCAATTATGAATCTAATTACAAATATTTTGAATAGAATTATTAAAGCAGCGAACTTTATTATTATTTTGAATATAATTATTAAATATTAAATACTTAAAAAAGAAATATAGTTGATTCTATATTTCAATAATCACATTCTAAATAATAATAATTTGATTCATGATTTAAAGTGCAACAATAATATTAAACCTTTATCCCACTATGTCGAGTCGATTATATGAAACCTTTTTTCTCCAATGTGTCCTATTAAGAGTCAAATTTTGTTTAAATCTAATAAAAAAGTTCATTTCTAATATTTTCTAACCACATTTTTTTAGGTTTGCCTTACCCTTCTTAACATAGGTCAAATTTAATACATCTACTCTCTTAATTAGGTATTTAGGAGGCCGATATTTTTATTTGACCAAACCATCTAAGGCGACTCTCTCTAATCTTATATGTCATTGGAGCTACTCCAACCTTTCTATGTATATGCCCCTTTCTCATTTTGTCTCAAAGAGTAAAGTCACTCGTCTACCTGAGCATCTTCATCTCTGTGATACTTAACTTAATTTTATGCTTCTTTGTTAATGACCAATAATCTATGCCATAAAGCATTACAGATCTCACCACCATCCTATAGAATTTTCCCTTAAATTTGAGGGATACTTTTCTATCACACAACAGGCCCAATACATTCCTCTACTTCAACCAAACAACTTGAATTCTACTAACAATAGCCCCATCTATCTTATCATCACTCTAAACAATAGATGTGAGATAACTAAAATGTGTACCCTTATTAATGACTTGATCGCTCAAAGTACAATCTCCCCACTAATTCTATTATTACTAAAATTACACTTCATGTATTCAATTTTAGATCTACTCAAACGAAAATCTTTAGACTTTAAGGTTGACCTCCATAATTCAAGTTTATCTTCGACTCCCTCTCTAATCTTATCCACAAGAAGAATAAAATCAGCATAAAACATACACCAAGGTACATCTTCTTTAAAAAAGAACATCCATGACTAAAACAAAAGATATGGGTTTAAAGTTGACCCTTGATGTAATCCAATTGAAATAAGAAAATACTTAGTCAAACCATCTTGTGTTTGATCACAAATAACAACTTGTGCATACACATCCTTACTGACTTGAGTATAAGCATTATTAACCCCTTTCATTTCTATAACTTTGCACATCACTTCTCTTGAAACTTTATCATAAGCTTTCTCTAAATCAATAAATATCATATGTAGATCCTCCTTTTTCTCTCAATACTTTTCCATCAAACCTCTCAATAAGTGTATAGCATCAATAATAGACCCTACCCAACATGAATCAAAATTGATTTTGAGAAACATTAGTATTACATTATAACCTATACCCAATTACTCTCTCCCATATAAGTATGAAACATTAACTATTTTTCTTAAAACTCACACACTTTTTTTGTATCGTCTTTATTCTTAAAAATAAGAATCAATACACTCCTACACTAATCAGACATATTTTTTTAGTGTAACACCCAATAGTCTAATTTTGAAAGAATTTTCTATTTTAATCTCTTAATTAATCAATTAGAGCTTATATGAATTACTCAATATAAATTAATCCAACGAAAGCAACTAAGAATTATATACATTAAATTATAAAATTATATTCATCCCTCAAAATACATGTACAGAAACGAGGAGATCAATCATTATAATTATTTTAACTTTCTAAGCTCCTAACTACAAAAAATAAAATTAGAAAAATTATAGAAAAATAAAAAATAAAAACTGAATTCTTAATCTATCATCACTCCATTGGATCTTGACCCCTTCTTCAAAATATGTAAAACTACTGAGTGAGATAACAACTCAGTAGGTTACTAAAACTTATAATTAAAATCAAAGGCAATAGAATGATATACATATACTCATTCAAACACTATCAGTATGAATATATAATTGTAAAAGTATGTAATAATGATTGAAACAGTAACATGTCATATGATTAATAAATATCAATATAACTATATATCTTAAGAGTAGTGATCAATAACCAAGTAAACAGTAGTCTGAAATTAGTAACTATAAACAAGGGATTAGTAAATTTTATCATTTTTATACCCATTAGTTAAGAACAGTTTCTATTTATCATTTCTATACCTATCATAGTTAAATGCATGTTGTACTATCGCACTCTAGGATCAATATTGAAAGAATTACATCTATTTTTTATTTTAATTGTTTAATTAGAGCTTACCAATGAACATTATAAAGAAACATGATTGCATTTTTATCTTGTTTGGAACCTCATATTTTAGGATATTAACCTTTTTCTGAAAACATGAAACTACTTAATGAGCACATAGTCAAACAAGTAATTAAAATCAATGCAAGGTAAAAGAGAACGATATGTTATAACTTTTATATATATATATATATATATATATATGCATCAATGTTTATATTGATTATTTATATTAATTTATCTTTCTATAGTTCATTATTTGCATCAATTTATCCTTCTATAGTTAATCACATTTTAATCCATTACAACATCAATCATAACAATAATTAGGGCTACAAATAAACCGAGCGTTCGCTCAACTACTCATGGCTCGGCTCAATAAGAGCTCGTTCATGTTAGTTTGATAAGATAAACAAACGAGTTTAAATACTCTTGATAAATACTCGATAGCTAAATGAGCAAGTTCGAACATCTTATCATTTAATTTAGTTAGGTTCACGAACAACATCTTTTAAGCTCGTGAACATGCTCGCTAAGAAGCTTGATTAGAATTTTAAAAATAAATACTATGTAGTGCAGGAGCAAGATGCCCTTAAGATATACTCATTGAATAGAATAAATTCTGTAACAAGAATGACTAACAAATATGATCCAAAGACATTTTTTTATTCTCTAGTTTCTTCCCCTCTTTCAATATCATGTCATATTTTTATGTAATCTATCTTATATGCTCCTATCATTTACATGTACAAACACTATAAGCAAAAAAAGATATCTAATTATCTTGTTATTTTACTTGTATCCAATCCTATAGGCCAACCCTATAAGAATCAATCTTAATCACAAATTATTTAGGTCATGTAGCTTTCATATGAGAAGCCATCACTTCCTATCCCTCGATGTATTATATCATACCAAATTGTCTCCATATGCATCTCTTTTCACATTATTTAGAATAACACCGCAAAATATTATTTTAAAGGAAAGCCCATCCACCCTTTTATACATGGTAATATTTCTAATTAAGCTGAATCAGTCAATCATTTATGACCAGCCTTTCTTACATACACACATTTTACAACATATATAACAAAATAAATATCTCATAACACATTAAATGTTTAATTTATTGTATCATATTAATGCATGTAAAATTTGAATATAAACCAAAATTAGTGGAATGTATAAGAAAATGTAGTGTCTTGTTTTCATATATATCCATAATGACTATATTATAACAGTATGCATACCATATAAGTAATAAAATGATTTTAATAATCATTACTCAAATTTCTAAATTTATCCAAATTAAGATATTTCCTCCAAACTATAAAAATACCAAGTAAAAATTTAATATATTCATATTAAAATGCTAATATTGATAACATCTATCACACACTAAAAGTTATGTGATGAAAGTTTGCAAAAAATTAAGATATCATGCCTTTCGTATATTTTAACTAAATTAAAATATATAAAATACAAAATATGAAAAATCATTGAAATTAGAGGTAGTATAAATGATAGTCTACTTCAAGATGAATAACTTTCCCAACATGATTGACCGATAAAAATCACTCTACGATCTTCAAATCCTATATTTTTTTCTCCCCCATCTATTTTCTGTCTTAATTCAACGCTCATTTAGTCTAATGAAGGATTAAAAAGTGATTAATATGAGTGGATTAGGATATTTAGATTAAAATAATAACATAATACTATATAATTATATAAATTATTTAGTTTTAAATATAAATTATGTTACACTTTCAAATTCAGAACTCTAAAAATTATTAAAAATATATATATATATTCATAAAATATCCTATCATTTTTAGAAGATTTTAGTGAAATCGATTTGTCAAACGGACACCTAACGGTCCCAAAATTTCCAAATATACTGAGAAGTGTCAATTTTTGACATTACCCCTAAAATTAGGAGAAAATTATCAAAAATAAAGCACAATAATATTTATCATATAATGAAGACTGTTTTCAAAATTGACTTATAATGACTCCTCTAAAAATTATTTGATTAGATCAAAATATGAGCTGTTACATTTAGTTTTCAAAATAATATTGAAAAGTATAGTAAGCCAAAAAATTCCTTGATCTTCTATGCATTTTCATATCTCTATTGGAATATCATTAATTCCAAGAGCTTTTTCACACTTCATTTTCTTTAAATTCTCTCTACCTTTGATTTTACTAATACGCTGATAAAATTAAAATATCTATCATATTTTTAACAAAATAAAACATAATTTATATTCAATCATAACAATTAATATTATAATATTTATTAAAGTAATTCATAATAATATTATTCTTTATAATACAACAATTAATCATAAATTAAAATCAACTTAGTGAGCATGAGATGTATCAATAACTTTTCAAAGATTAGTCTCATTCATTAGCTAAAAATTACCTCTTTTTTGTCATATTGAAACTAAATTAAAAAATTGAATACAATACCAAAGTCACATGATGTTGATAATACTACAAATCATCATAATGCACCTTCTTTAGTTATAAAGGAGGCACTATTCATTATATTATACACAAGCTAGTAAAATAGTTTCAACTGGGCTATACTCTATTAGTTTTCCAGTTTAGGGGCTTCTGTGAAAATCATATATATATAAACTCATATGTTCAACCATTTATTAGTATTTTTTTTGTTAAAACATTTGCTAATGAAGTCGATAAGTGTGATCATTAGCATCCTTAATTAGGATGAAAAATCTTAAAGTTATGGGAAATTTGTAATATTTAACTTGAGCTTTATTAATTAATTAAGCTTGAATTCAATTTAAAGAGTTCAAGCTAATCTATGAGTCAGCTCATCTTTTTATTAAAGTATGGAGTATATATTAATATATTGGTTGATCTTATTCCTTCTTGAGAGTATAGTTCGGAGTTTTTGAGCTGTTGTTTTAATAATTAAGGGAGATATAAGGAAAAAGAAGAGAAATTTTAATGAATAAAAGAAAAAAATATTTAGAGTATGCAAAATGTTGTAATTGGCCTCATGAATCTCTCTTGATATTCTATATTTAAATACCAAGATTAGTTTAATAAAATACAAATATTTATTTTTTTCAATCAGAAAGAGATGTTACACATTCTTTATACGAACTGTGACTTCATTTGGAAGAGCTTTCTTACTGTTTTTTAAAGCAAGTTTTTTAGCATCATATGCTCTCTCCTTAGCCATAAATGTATTATAAATTGAAGGTGTGTAGGAATTATAGCAATTATGATAAGTTATTGAGATCTAATTTACACGATTAAAATAACAAAAATAGAAGGCCATCCACAGAGAGATCCATGACTACCATCAATGTTTTATGTAAATCTAACATACTTGTTCTGCTATGACACATTTGAAACAGGTTGCAGCACTTGCTGATATACAGACCTCTCATTACTGATATTCAGTGACAGATACCTTCAGTGAAAATTTATGTTTGTAGATCATGTTATTATTTATAACTGTGCTGTCTAGAAATCAAATTTAAATAAGTATTTCCTATTACTACCAGATAGTGGTCATCATAGGATGAATTTAGAGAAGGATCAAATGGTCATTCTAAATGTGAATTAAGAGAGTATATACATATAGTATTCAAATAAGTATTTCCTATTACAACCAAGTAACTATTTTTGAAGGTTTTCTAGGGTAAATACAATCATATAAATGATGTGGAAGATACCAAAGCATCAATATATACAAAAATAAATCATAGCTAATATTCAAAATAACAAAGGCATTTTTTTTAATAATCCTGCAACTAAGACCTAAAGTGGTTCAGAAAACCTTAGGTCAGCAGGTCCTGGACCCAATATACCTTTTTCCTGCGGCACCAGAACGCAGCCATGGCTGCCATTTGGCTCTGGCTGCACATTCTTATCATCCTCTGCTGCTGCCTGCTGCATCCAGCCATTTCCAAGCCACTCTTGATGCTATCGTGGAAAAGATAAAGGAAATTAAAAAACATTTATGAGTCAATAAAATGGATAAGATGAATATTTGAATTTACATTCTGATCTTTCATTTCAATGGAGAAAAATGTTTGAAATACCAAAGAAGATGATGAGCAAATTCTCAAAATTAGAAGGTACAGGGCAGATGAGAAATTGGAGACTGAAGCTTTTAGTGAAGCCATCATCAATGGAACCCTAATAAAATTGTTTGGGAGGATGGCTTAGGACCTGTTTTACACTAGATTGCACATACAGGAAATTCCATAATTGTATTTGGAAGTGCATCGAGAATCTCCGCGTGTCAGGTTCGACAGAGAGAACCGCACTTAAATGTAAACAAAATGCATAATTAAAAATATCATCATCATCGTTAGCTTTATTCTAATTATTTGGGATCAATGACGTACTAAATTAACCCACAACAGGAAAATACAAGATTTTTGACGTAATTCCTGGTGGAATCAAAATAGACGGAATTTCTGGCAGAACAAACACAAAAAAATGGGGGACATTTCCGGTATAACTATTCACCGGAAAATCCCACTTAAAACCAATGGACAGTTGCGCTGGAAAATCTACTGGTATATCACTAATTTCTAACCCAACGACTCTCATTATCCATTTTACATGAAATCCACCATAGATGTCATTTTCGCCCCCTTTTGGCCATCCAACCTAGGGGTGTAAACGAGTCAAGTTGAGTCGAGCATTTGCCTTATCAAGCCTGGCACGTTTAATCCTTAATGAGCTCGAGCTAGATTAGTGGTCTCGAGATCGACTCGTTTAGAAAATATCAAACTCGAGATCGAGCTCATTTGAGAAGCACCAACACATGTGATGCGTATTATTTTATATATATATATATATATATATATATATATCGAGTAGCTTAATAAGCTTTTGAGTCGAGTTGGGTTGAGCTCGAAGCTCGATAAGCTCGGCTCGCGAGCTCGTTAACAAGTCAAGTTCGAGCCGGCTCGGCTCACTTACACTCATAATCCAACCTAAGTGCTAATTGGTAGCTCTTTTCATCACTGATTTCTTTGATTTCTTCAAATATATAAAAGTAAATCTAATCTCTTTCAGAATTTTCAATCAATTTGATATTTCAATTGTTATATTTTGTTTAATAAGGGTTTGAAGTTTTAGGTTTATGGATTTTCTTGAAAAATTTGTTTAGATTTTAGCGTCTACTTTATATTACTAGTTTTTCCTAAGAACAAGGTTTAAAGGAGAAATCAGGAATCAAGGCGTTTTGCCTTAGCAAGGTGAGGCGTAAGTCTCAAGGCGGATCAAAGTGTAAGCCTCAAAACAAAAAAAAATAAAAACACATGAACTTACAAATAATTCATAAAAAATGACAAAAAAAAAAACATTAACATAGTTATTTGATTCGTCATTATAAAGATATAAACTACAATTCTCAATATTAAATGTTATTATAAAATGAAATTTTGAAATGAGATTCAAAATAAACAATCATTTAAAACTTAAATACATCATAAATATTAGAATCCATAGCAGTTTCATTCTTTCTTTCATATTCTTCATAATATCCCTTATATGTAATAATTATATCATCATTGAATTCTAACTCGTTGTCATATTCTAAACATTCTTCAATTATAACGTTTATTTTAACTCCCCATATTAATTAACATTGGATTCAACGTAATATAAATTTTCATTCTTCTCATGATCAAATGTATGCCTCCATTTTCAATTTTAAATATTTTACTATTTTTTGTTATTATCCATTCATTGTTAGGAATTATGTTATTAAAAATCAAATGATTTATTTCATCATTAGTTATTTGTTTCTATAATTTGAAGTGTTTCTCTTTCTAAGTTTTTATTAAATATAACACAATCATTCAACCTTGTTCATTTGTCTATATCTAATTTGTTCATTCTCTTTGTATAATAGAATTTTATATATATATATATATATATATATATATATATATATATATTGTTAACAATAATATATAATAAAAAAAATATAAAACTATATTGAGGCGTTCCCTCGAAACACCTCGAGACATTAAGCCTTGAGGCGTGCGCCTCATTTAGAAAAGGCGTAAGCCTCACTGGCACTAGCAATGATGTGAAACAATCTCATGCGAGAGTGATTTGCTTAAAGAAATTTGCATGTTTAGATTTAGAGGCAATAATAAGCAAGATCTTATGCGGAATTGAACGATAAATTAAATATTAAAGTGATAAAATAGCTTAGGTCTAAACACATGTGAGAGGTTGAGATCATTAAATATTCAACTAAATCTTACTTTGCATACATGAGTGGTTTCAACGAGAAATTCCAATACTAACAATAAGATTAGTTGCTATAAGAAGATCCCTCACACAACTCTCCCTATTACTAGGTTCTAGCGGCGAATAATTGACATGATCTTCATGAATCTATTAATAACTAGAGCTGTCAATTCCTAACACGACCCGCTAACCCGACCCGAAAAATCCGGGTTCGTGTCAACCCGTGAAAGAAACGGGTCGGGTCCGGGTTGAAGGATTTGACCCGTTTATATATTCGTGTCGGGTTCGGGTCAACCCGTCAACCCGCGGGTTGACACGATTAACCCGCTAAGCGACTCTCGTTTTAATAAAACCTAAAAAGCCGCGATTCCGTCATTCCGCGCGAGACTTCGAGAGACGAGAGTCGAGAGGGTTCTAGGGTTTCATTTCTCGGTTCTCCTCGCTCTCACGCTCTGGCTTTGGGGTGGAGCCGTGGAATTGACGAATCGTGGAGGAGCTAATAGAGGTTTCTTGATATCTTCTTCTGATCTTCTGAGTTCTGAAACATCTGGCTTCGGTCCTTCGGAATTCTTCCTTGAATCCTCTTCCTTTCTCCATTTCTCAGTTGCGACTTGCAACGGTTGGTAATATCTTGAATAACTCTTAAATCTTTAATATTTGAAGTGTTGGTTTGATACTTTGATGGTGGTCGGTTGTTTCGATTTCTATTTGACCTAATTTGATGGTCGGCATGAATCCTTAGTTGTGCGAAAGAGAAACTGTGAATCTATGATGGCCTTGATGGGTTTTATGTTTTTGTTTAAGTTCTTCTTCCTTTAGTTCCTGTGAATCTGTGATGGCCTTTAGTTTCTATGAGTGCTGCACATTTTCTTGCTAAAAATTTCCTCTTCCATCTGTTATATTGTTAGTTAGAGTGTCGTTTAGTGATTTACTAATTACTATTACAGTTTTCCAATTTTCTTTCTGTTGAGATTACGGCTTGCTTTGCTGTTGAGATTACGGCTTGGTAGTTTTTCGCTTGGACCTCTTGGAGTTGTCGGGTTGCTGTCTTGATGAGTTGCTGTAAGCCTGTGATGCTGTATAACACTATAACTGATTAACTGTATTTATGTTATTATCATATTATGAGTATTGGAATTTTCTTGTTGTATAAATGTGATGGTGTTGCTGTAAGCATGTGATGCTGATTTGCTGCACATTTTATTGGAATGTTGGTGTAAGCATGTTGATGTTATGAGTACAATTTTGTGTTTTTATGTTTAGATGCAGGATTCTAATACAATTGAGGAAGTTGAATATAATGAAGTAAATGAACATGTGCATGCTCCTGTTGATAATGAAGTGGAATGTGATAGTGATGAGTTGAACAATCCCATTCCAACTGAGGGAAGTGTTCATAGAAAGAAGAGGAAGTTGACTTCTACGATATGGGGTCATTTTGAAATGTTGCCACTTGCAGATGATGGCAAAAATCGTTGCAAATGTAAGAAATGTGGTGCAACATACTTATGTGATAGTAAACATGGTACAGGAAATTTAAGACGCCACTTGCAAAACTGTAAGAAAAAGTCTCAATATATTAGTCAACTTATACTTCAAAGTAACTCAAGCACTTCTATGTCACTGATTGCAAATAAATTTGATTATGAAGAATTTCGTTGCTTATTTACTGCATGTATAGTCAAGCATGATTTACCATTTCAGTGTGTGGAGTGGGAAGGGTTAAGAACATTACTTCGTTACTTACGGCCTGATTTACAGTTTATTTCTAGAAATACTGCAAGAAATGATTGCAAGAAGATGTTTAATAAGGAAAAAATTCAAATTGAAGCCCTTCTACGTAGTTGTAAGTGTAGAGTATCTTTAACTTCTGATCTATGGACTTCCATCAACACAGATGGTTTTATTTGCTTGACTGCACATTTTGTTAATAATAACTGGAGGTTGCAGAAGAAAGTGCTAAATTTTGGTTTCATGCCGCCTCCACATGATGGACTTGCATTATTCGAGAAACTTCATCAATTTTTGGTTGAATGGAAACTTGATAGCAAGCTTTTTAGCATCACTTTAGACAATGCCTCTGCAAATACTGTTTCTGTTGATTTTCTACGAAATCATTTGAATTTGAAAAATAGTCTTCTATGCAATGGTCAGTTTTTCCATATCAGGTATTGTGCACATATTATAAATCTTATTGTGCAGGAAGGTTTGAAAGAAATTGATTCATCTGTTATGAAGGTGCGTGAGAGCATTAAATATGTTAAGGGTTCTCAATCAAGAAAACAAAAGTTCCTTGAATGTGTGAGTCAAAGTTATCTTGCAGATAACAAAGGGCTAAGGCAAGACGTACAAACTAGATGGAATTCAACTTTTATTATGTTGGATAGTGCAATTTACTTCAGACGTGCGTTTATGCATTTAGAGTTGGGTGACTCCAACTACAAGTGTTGCCCTACAAATGATGAGTGGGAAAAATGATAAACATTTGCAAGTTTTTGGCACCCTTCTATGAAATTACAAATTCAATTTCTGGATCTAAGTACACTACTGCTAATCTGTATTTTCCATGTATCTCTACTGCATATGCCACATTGAAGTATGAAATGTCTTGTGGGCCGGATTATATAAAAAAATGACATTTGGCATGATTGCCAAATTTGAGAAATATTGGTCAGACTTCAGTATAATTTTAGCAATTGCTGTAATTCTAGACCCAAGATATAAATTTAACTTTGTCGAGTGGTGTTACAAGAAATTGTATGTGGGGGATTACATGGCCGAGCTTGAAAAGGTGAAGGACAACTTGGAGAATTTATTCTCTTGCTACGCAACAACCAATGAGGAAAGCTCAACCCCTGAATCACAAACATCCCAATCATTAACACAAAGGACTTCTTCAATTTCTAATTCATCAACAATTCTCAAATCACAATTCCTTCAGGTTATATTGTTTTACTTTTCCATTTAATTCTTCACGTTTCTAGAGAGAAGGGAGAATTTATTTTCTTGCTATTTTGCACAGGATTATGATTCTTTTCAAGTAGAAGTAACAATGCCTAAAAAGTCAGAGCTTGAAAGTTACTTGGATGATGCCAAGTTGGATAGGAATTCTGAGTTAGATATTTTACATTATTGGAAATTGAACCAGTTCAGGTTTCCTCAAGTCTCAAGAATGGCTCGTGATGTTTTGTGCATACCGATTTCCACTGTGGCATCCGAAAGTACTTTTAGCAATAGTGGTCGAGTTCTCGACCAATATCGAAGTGCATTGAAACATGATATTGTGGAAGCGTTGGTATGCACAAAAGATTAGTTGTTTGGCGATCAAGGTAACAATTATTACTTTATTGAATTTAGTGTGTAAGTGCATAACTAGAATTATAAAAGGTAACAAATTCATATACTGCTTTTGTAGTAGATACAACAGATCCAGAGCTTGATGCGGTGACAGATGATATAATGGGTTTTAATTTCGACGGAAGTCAAACGATCAACCCTACAGACTCAGCAAATTTAGCATCTTAACTCTTATGATCTTATCCTTCACTGCTTTATGTTTTATGTTAAAACAATCTGGACTATCTGGTTTTTTATCTTCACTGTTTTATATTAAAACAATCTGGACTAGCTGGTGGCTAACTGGCTTTATCTGTATTCACTGTTTTCATTGACTCATTGTTTTCTTTAATTTCTTCTTCTCTGCTTTATGTTAAATTTCTACTAGCCGGTGCTGGTGTTGTTGAATGCCGGTTTAACTGATGGTATAAGTGTATAGCTATAACTTGAGCCGGTATAGTAATTTGTTTTGCTGTGTTGGACAGTTGGAATTTAATTGTTGGAGTTCTATTGTTGGAGTGTTGCTGGGTTAAACCGACTGTTTTGCTGTTATTGACATCTGCAATTGAATGTTTTCAGATCTGGACAGTTGGAATTTAATTGTTAACCTTGTATTGTTGGAGTATATGCATATTGTTGATGTTATTTGAATGTTTTGGGCTGTGTGAGATTCTGAGCTGCAGCTCGTAAAATCTGAGTACTGAGCTGTGTTGGAGTTCGACAGTTGAATTTTTGCTTGGAAATTGAAGTCTGAGAACTAAGCTGCAGCTTGCAGCTGCTGAACTGCTGAAGTGCTGAATGGGTGATGTTTATATTTTAAAATTATAAGGCGATGATGAAGAACTTGGTGAAGTTATGCATTAGATATGACAAACAATAAGATGCAACCGAGTTATAAATTGGTTTTGTTTGAGCAGATACTATTTAATTGAATAGAATATTACCAATTTGTAACTTTGGATGGCATATTTTTTGTTCTTGTTGCAGATGATGTTTCTTTGCTAGGTTCATCCTGAGCCTACGGCCCATCGGCTTTCGCCTTTCACCTTTCATCGCTAGCCTTCTAGAGTTCTAGGGTGCTAGTAGTCAACAAATTGTTACTTTTATTTGTTTATTTTTTTGCAGCCTAGCAGGTTAAAGGGTGAAAGACAAAAAGGAGCTCGCCACTCGCCATGCACCATGCGGCAACCACCAGCCACCATCTTGAGCCTTGAGACTTGTAAAGTTGTAATCTTGAATTTTATTGTAACAATTTATGTATTTAAGACTTTTAGTTAAATTTGTCTATCACTCAATCTGTAACTTGTAATCTTGTATTTTATATTTTTATTGTAAGTATTTAAGACTTTTAGTAAAATTCTGTATGCATTATTGCATTTTTGATTTTTCCTTCTTAACAGCAAAAAAATATATAAAAAATAATTATCGGGTTGCCGGGTCGGGTTTACTCGGGTCGGGTTAACCCGGCAACCCGCGAAAGATAGAAAAACTGGTAATTGTTCGGGTCAGCGGGTCGTGTCGGGTCAACCCGTAACCCGCTCGGGTCGGGTCAGGGTTGGAAGGTCTGACCCGTTTATAATAACGGGTCGGGTTCGGGTTGACCCGTTTAAATTTGGGTCGGGTCGGGTTCGACCCGAACCCGACGGGTTGACCCGAATTGACAGCCCTATTAATAACCATAAACGAAAAGTAAACTAGGAAGATAAGATATAAGAGAGGAGTCCCAAGAAGAGCTTTACCCAATGAAAAGATAATGTAGACCTCTTATGCGAAGGTCTGGATGCTTGAAAGATGGTTGGCAGCAGCCTTCAACTCTTAGTTGACTGTGGACAGCCGTTTGGCACCTTCTGAGGGGAGAACAGCCACCAACTTTGGTCGAGAATCCTTGGGCAGCGGGTGGGAATCCTGCCAAGCGGCTGGACAGCTTTTGATCTTCGATGGACTGCAGCTAGGAGGTCTTCAGGTTGGCGAAACAACACGTGAAGCCTGCTGGAGTCTATGGACGGTAGATGGGAACCTTCAGCACAGCAAAACAGGGAATTCGAGAGGGCAGAACAGCAGCTTTCCAGATCCTGAAATTCAAGACAGCAAAAGAACCAGTCCAGAAATCTGGACAGCCAATTGTGGAGCAGAATTTCAGGGATTTTCAAATCTCAGATTTGAAATCTGAAATAAATCTGAAATTACGTTTGAGAGGGGAGGTATTTGGGAGGTAATTAAGAGGGGATGAGGTGGAATTAGAGGGAGAATCAATGGGGTGAGGTGGTCGGCCACATGGAGAGAGAGAGGGGACTTGGTGTTAAGTAAAATGGGGCCCACATAGTCAACAAAGATTTAATAAAAACTGAAATATATTTCAGGTTTTTAAATCCATGAAAGTTTCCTAGTATGAGGGTTATTAATTAAGGTTAATTTGAATTTCAAATTCAAATTGAGATCTAATTAATTTGGAGCCCTCAATTCAAGGAACTAAATTAGGAAGGTAGTAATGGGCTTCATGAATGCTAAAATTTGAATCCAGGGTTCAAGGGGTGGCCTGGGGCTGCTTGCCGGCGGGTTGGGCTGCAGGCCGGTGGCCTAGGCATTCTAGGGAGGGGCGGCGGCAAAGAGCAAGGGAGGGGAGATTGTGGGGGGAAAATTCTCGGGATCCAAAGCATGAAACTCTAATCTCCCACTAGTGGCTTCAATCCAAATCTCCACAACAACGAATTGATCAAGAGAACTAAAAGAAAACGAAAAAACAAGAAAAAACCTAGAACTCACAAAGAGATCTAGCTTCTCCTACGAACTCACTAAGAGATCGTGGAGGTTTGCACTCACAAAGAGAACTTGAAATGTAGAACTCACAAAGAGATCAAAGTAGAAATTTTCATTTGTCAATAATCATCCTCCTTTCCAAGAGGAAGGGGAGGGCTTAAATAGCCAAATACATGAAGGAAAATAAAAAGTCACAACTGCCTCTAGGGCCACATAAGACAAAACCCTCAAGTGAGGGTATAAATGGAAAAGTACAAATAACAAATAAAATACATCAAAATAAGTAGACACGATCGTAGCCGTTGATCATCGATGTCCTCATCATTCTCCCCAGGTGGGAGAAAAACTCTACTCCGTCGAGTTGGTGTCTCGAAAACTCATCGTGCATCTGGGTTTATCTGTTGTAGCTCCTCGCACTCTGACCATGTATCCTCTGACTTTGGTTCACCTCTTCACCTACGCAAGTATCTTCTTCGTCCACCCTCTTTTGTGGAACTAATATCATCACTAGGAATCATGTCAACCTTCTCCGCTATAAGAATTTTGGGAATAAGTTTGGGAGTGGAGGTAGGCTTTGGGGTTCTCACAAGGTGGGGTCACACAAGGCTTAATTTGAAGTGGATTTGGGGTTTTATCTCCGGACCTTCAAAGTCTACTAAATCTTTTATGTTAGAAAAGGAATGAATGTTGAACTCTGCAAGCAGATCCACCATGCAAGCATTGTTATAGATTTTATTGACTATTCTAAATGATCCCGTACTTCTAGCATGTAATTT
Source organism: Dendrobium nobile (assembly GCA_022539455.1). Taxonomy (NCBI): domain Eukaryota; kingdom Viridiplantae; phylum Streptophyta; class Magnoliopsida; order Asparagales; family Orchidaceae; genus Dendrobium; species Dendrobium nobile. The sequence continues at coordinate 23,484,528 of CM039720.1, forward strand.
CCCGGACGAATCCGCACCATTACTGAGTTACCAACTTTAATAGATTTAAATTGTCGTTTAGAATCAGCATAAAGTTTATACTTACTATTGCTCTATTCAGTTAGGCGTGCAATTTCCTTAAGAAAGTCATGCATATGTAATGTAAATGCGGCATGTGATATGCGAATTCATATGTCAAAATTCAAGACTCAACAAGCTGAACATGAGGTGGTGCAAGAGACTTGATATGCAAGATGAAAGAAATATGGATTCACACCTAACTTTTAAACAAAGAAAATTTTGGAAGACAACAGACTACAAAACACAGACTACAAAACACATGCAACAACAAACTAACTCACACAAACACATAGCTAGAAAAGGTGGACGAGTCACAAAAGAGGGGTTTTAAAGTGTTTGGTCTAAGGGAACTGGTGTAGGGAGAGGAATGAAAACACTCTTAGCTATCAGGGTACTTCTATAGGTGGTTTCAGTTAGGGTCGACAGCAGTCTCCTAGTGGTGATAGTGTCATCTAATAAATTCATCCAACTAGGATAGAAGAGATCCTTATCCTGGTGGGACGAGGCTATAACGGGCAAAATGTATGAATCAGGAATGGCACACTCGGCTAAATATAAATCCAATTGAGCAGCACTAAAGTTAGACTCTAATGAAACAAGAGGGGGCTCATTGCTCAAACCAGGTTCAAAAACTTTCAGACTCAAAGTACCGTCTTCCGAAAGAGACCCATGTTTGGTTGCAACCCTAAGATCCATGGGTTCCGTTTCACTTAAACCAGGTGATAAATTCGATTGACTTACTTCCAACTCGAGATTATCTAAATTGCCATCAGAATTATCCAAAATTAATTCAGAATTATCCGGAGTCATCTCAGTAGGTGTTACAACTAAATCAGGATCTTCCAAATTTAAATCCAAAGTGTTCGAAGTCCGGTTGGTTTCTTTCGAGATCACATTACTATCATCCAGGCATACTTTGTCCAAAGGCTTATCCTCGAGGAGACTAGGATCGGGATGGGTTAAGGTGTCGATATTTAAAGGTTCTTGCTTTCCTAGCTCAGGGTTTAAGTCATTCAGGGAGTCTGATTCAATCTCTTTAGTTTCATCCTCAAAGAATTCTTCGTTACCAGTGATGTCATTAGCATCCACGAAATGGATGTATTCAATCTCGGGTTCAGTAGATTTCTTTTTTTTTACTGCAATTCCTTATTAAACTTACACTCGTAGGATCAAGAACTAGGGAGGTTAAAGGTTGACTAAGCTGGTTAGAAGTCGATCCAAGTGGAGAGTCATATGGGCTCGAACTAACAGAAGACCCACTAAAGGGTCGGTCACCAAGACTGAATGAAGACCTACAGGGTGGGACAGCAACCCTGTCGTTACTAATGGATGGGTGATCTCGACCCCAGTAATGTCCACGGTTTGTTCCAACAGAAAAGGTGGGGCGGGGCTCTAGATGGTGGTCACTGGTAAAGGGTTGGTATTTTAAATTAAGATCTCGCTTCATGTCTTTCCAAGTAGGGTACTCACCGCGAGACTCTTTATGATCTTCCAATCTTGCCCAAAATTGAAGAGCCTGACCTTTGAGGTGAGATTTAGCGAGGCTAACCTGGTGAGACTCGGGGATATGTCGTGCTTCAAAATAGTCCTCTAATCGTCTAACCCATTCCTTAAAGTAGTAAGGGTCCAAAGAACCATCAAAGGTAGGCAAACAATAAGGTGACTCTAAGTGAGGTTGAGGAGGCCTAGGAGGAGGCCTAGGCTCAGGTCTCGGGCGATAAGCTGAGTGGGGCATGTAATTAGAGCGGGGATAGTCAACGGGTTTCTCCGTCATAATTTTAGTCATATTGCCCACTAGGTTAACGATGTCGTCTAAACTCTTTTGGAGTCTTATCGGGTCCATTGGGAAGCGTCAAGTGACACTCAAGGATGATTGGGTGTAAGGGACGTCATTTAGACACTAAGTTAGACTCACTTAGACTCACTACAAGGTGCAGAAAATTTTCGGACAGCAAGCTACACTAGTGGGTTAAGTAACCCAGGCACTTAGGAAGGTTGTTAGGTTGAGGACAGCACCTAATACACTTACGAAACTAGCCTACATTTCACTAGATGCATGCAGGAATGATGTGGACAGCCAACTACACAATGGTCTAGGTCGTCTAGATGTTATAGGGATACCACTAGGGTGAGGACAGCACCTAGACACGACTTTAAGCTCACTAAATGGTGTATAAAAGTTGCTGGAACAGTGAGGACAACAGCTTATATTAAGGGTGTAGTTGTCCTAAGCACTTATAATCGCTACAAAATCAATGGCAGCACTAAGACACTAGTTAGAATGACTTCAATGCTAATAAAAGTGTGCAGGAAATGCAGGGACAGCAGTTAAAACAGTGAGTAAATTGAAACTAAGCGATGATATGCATGCAAATTTAAAGATATTGTTAAAACGGAGAATTTGAGAGGGAAAAGCTTGTTCTTATTCCTTACGATCTTCCCTATTTATAGATCTATACAAGATATCCTAATGCGGAAATAATAAATTACAGATTTAATACACAAATAAGAAAATAAAATATTTCCTAAATTTGTTCCCTCATTAAGGCGTGATCCATGAGAGTATCCCACGGATTGATCTTTGTGTCCGTCTGATTCTTTGTACTAGGAACGGCTGAATTTCAACACTCTCCCTCAAGCTGGGAAATATGGTTCCGTCATTCCCAGCTTGTCAATCATATGGAGGAAGACAGAACAGTCCAATCCTTTAGTAAGGAAATCTACAAGTTGATCCTTTGATGATACATGGTCAACACTTACTAGACCACTGTCTAGTTTTTCTTTAATAAAATGTCGGTCCACTTCTATGTGCTTTGTCCTGTCATGCTGGACTGGATTGTGGGCTATGCTGATTGCTGATTTGTTATCACAATGTAGCTTCATGGGCTCATCCCACTTAACCTTCAGATCTTCTAGGATTATTTTGATCCACAGTAGCTCACATATTCTCAAGGCCATAGCTCGATATTCTGCTTCAGCACTAGATCTTGCCACCACATTCTGTTTCTTGCTTCTCCATGTAATTAGGTTACCTCCAAGAAATGTGCAATACCCATAGGTAGATCTTCTATCAACCGGTGATCCTGCGTAGTCAGCATCTGTGTATACTTCTAGGGTCATTCCACGATCTCTCTTAAAGAGAATTCCTTTTCCCGGTCTTCCTTTAAGGTAGTGCAATATCCTGTCTACCGCTTGCATGTGAATCTGCTTTGGATTCTGCATAAACTGACTGACCATGCTTACAGCAAATGCTATGTCTGGTCTAGTGTGGGAGAGGTAGATCAATTTCCCTACAAGTCTCTGGTAGGACCCTTTATCTACATCTGGATCTTCTTTAGCTTCTCCCAGTTTAAGATTAGGTTCTACTGGTGTTGGTGCTGGTTTACAGGAAAGTTTACCTGTTTCTTTTAAAAGATCTTTGATGTATTTCTGTTGTGAAATGAAGATTCCTTTGCTGGAGTGAGCTACTTCAATTCCGAGAAAATATTTTAGTCTACCAAGTTCTTTGATGTCAAATTCCTTAGCCAGATTTTTCCTTAAACTGGCTTTCTCCTCTTCATTACTTTCAGTCAAAATAATATCATCAACATACACTAATAATATTGTGACTCCCCCTGAGTCTGAGTGTTTGAAGAATAGTGTATGATCCCCTTGACTCTGTTGATACTCATTCAAGAGCATGAATTTAGAGAATTTTCCGAACCAGGCCCTTGGTGATTGCTTGAGCCCATATAGAGCTTTTTTCAGTTTGCACACTTTGTTACCTTCATATTTTTCTTTAAAGCCTGGTGGTATTTCCATAAATATCTCTTCTTCTAAGTCTCCATGTATGAATGCATTTTTCACATCCAGTTGTTCCAGGTGCCAATTGTACTTGGCTGCTAGTGAGAGTAGTATTCGGACAGTATTCATCTTGGCCACAGGTGCAAACGTTTCTTGGTAGTCAATGCCATACGTTTGAGTAAACCCTTTTGCCACTAGTCTTGCCTTATATCTCTCCAGTGTGCCATCAGCTTTGTATTTTACTGAGAACACCCATTTGCAGCCGACCGATTTTTTCCCTATCGGTAGATTGACGATCTCCCATGTTTCGTTCTTCTCCAGGGCCTGCATTTCATCTTTCATGGCATTTTTCCAATTTTTATCAGATAAGGCCTCAGAAACATTTTTAGGAATACGGATATCTTCTAATGAAACAAGGAAATTTTTGTGTGAAGATGAAAAATTGTTGAAAGATATAGAGTTGTTTATAGGGTATAAGGGAGGTGGTGAACTTACCTTATTTCCAGGAGATGGTTCAGATTCTTGGATCTGCTTTGGAGTACAGCTTGAGCTTATACGTCTGGAGTAAACCTTTCTAAATCTAATAACGTTGTCATTTGTTTCCCTTTCTTGGGTTTCAGGTGGATTGTTTTGAAGTGGTGGAGGAATGTCAAGAGGAGCTAGTTCAATTTCCTCATCTTCCTCAAGTTCAGTCTCCCCCTGAAGATGAGTTTTTGAGAAATAGGAATTTTTCTCATCAAAGGTAACATCAATAGAAACAAAGGTTTTTCTTGTGGGAGGATGATAACACTTATAACCTTTTTGGGTAGCTGAATAACCAACAAAGATGCATTTGAGTGCTCTTGGATCTAATTTTCCTCGCTCATGGCTGTGGATATGAACATAGACAGTGCATCCAAAGATTTTGGGTGCAATATTATGATGGGTTCGAAACTCTGGGTAAAAAGAGGACAAGGTCTCCATTGAAGTTTTGAGGCTTAAAGCTGTTGAAGGTAATCGGTTTATGAGATAGGCTGCAGTTAAAAGAGCTTCCCCCCAATAGGATTTGGGTGTGTTGTAGTGAAATAGGAAGGCTCGAGTGGTGGCTAGAAGGTGACCATTTTTTCTCTCTGCAACCCCATTTTGTTGTGGGGTGTGAACACATGAGGACTCATGGATGATCCCTTCATTCTGGAAGTATGAGAAAAGGGTTTGGTTGAAATAATCTTTGGCATTATCGGAGCGGAATCTCCGTATTTTTACCCCAAATTGATTTTGGATCATGGAATGAAAGATGGGAATAATTGTGCTAACATCAGATTTATTTTTAAGGAGATAGATCCAAGAGACTCTAGTGCAATCATCAATGAAATACACAAACTAGCGTGCCCCAGAGATATTGGGGATTTTTTAGGGTCCCCATATATCACTATGAATAAGGTAGAAAGGAGTGTCACATCTCTCACTTTTATTTGGGAATGAGGTTCTTTTATGTTTAGTCAACTCACAAGTTTCACAATGAAAATTCTTAATTTCTATTTTCTGAAACAGTTGTGGATACATATGTCTTAGGATATCAAAAGACGAATGTCCTAGTCTATAATGATGAAGCCAAATAGTGGAATTCCTATCTACTAGGGATAACATAGAGCACTTATTATTAAATTGGTTTGATTCTTCCAGGTAGTACAATCCAGCTTTCTCCTTAGCAAGTCCAATCTTCTTCCCCGATCTCTGGTCCTGAAATAAGCAATAAGTAGGGTTAAATAAGGCTTGACAATTATGGTCATTGATAAGTTTTTGTATTGATATTAGATTTGTGGATAATTGTGGTACATGGAGGACGTGTTTCAGGGTGAGTAAGGGAGATAATATGATGTCTCCTTGACCAGCTACCGTGGTAAGAGAACCATCAGCAGTGATGATTTTCTTATTGTTTGGGCAAGGAGTATAGTTTATGAGGTGGGTAGATGAGTGGGTCATGTGATCTGTGGCTCCTAAATCAATTATCCATAATTCATTTAGAAGATTTCTGGAAGCACTTAAACTGAAAGAAATTGGAGTCTTACCTGAGAGTGCAAGTGAAGAAGAAGCATTTGATTTTTCAAGAGATACCAGGAGTTGTTTTAATTTGTCAATATCTTCTTTGTTGAATTCTCCAAGGCTGGACCGTGCTTCTGGCTTACTTGTAGTGTTGTTGGCATGTGATGTGCTCCTTGGTTCACCCTTTTGATTCCACTCCTTGCTGGGGGGTTTACCATGTATTTTCCAGCACGTTTCCTTTGTGTGTCTTGACTTTTTGCAATAGCTGCACCAAAGTGAGTCCTTGTCTTTGAACTTTGAAGGATCTTTACCCTTCTCCTTCCATGACGATTCTTTGTTCATCACCATTGCTGAGCTTTCAACTATCTTTGGTTCTAACATTAATCCTCGTCGACTTTCTTCTGCGCGAATGAGAGAAATAGTTTCGTTGAGTGATGGCGTCTCTTCCTTACCGAGGATCTGAACTCTAACTTGATCAAATTCTGCATTGAGTCCTGCAAGAAAATCATAAACTCTATCTTTTTCAATAAAGTTCTTTAGGATCGCAGCATCCTCCGGACATCTGGTTTCAATGCACCTATAGTGATCACGTTCTTGCCACAGATTTTGTAGAATGGTGGCATATTCCGTCACGGTCTTATTCCCCTGCTTCGTGCTTCCAACTTTGACTTTAACTTCAAAGATTTGGGCCGCATCACGAGCTTTGGAGTAGGTTTGTCTAGCTGCATCCCATATGTCCTTTGCCGTTGAAAGGAACATAAATGTGTCACTAATTTCTGGAGTCATGGAATTCCACATCCATGACATAATCATGGAGTCTGCTTCATCCCATGCCCCAAATTTGGGATCTCCTTCTTTCGGTCCTCCTCCAAGGAGATGGTGTATTTTACCTTTCCCCTTCAAGTAGGTCTTCACAAATTGAGACCACTTCAGGTAGTTCTTCCCATTTAGATGATAGGAAGGTTGCATGCTTTGAAGGTCACCTCGTCCTTGATGCACCATCGATTCCTCAGTTTGATCAACACTTTGAGAGGAGTTAATTTCTGACATTTGGAAAGCAATTAAGGCTTCCTAGAAATTCTTTGTTCGACAATAAAGGTCGAAAGATAAAGAGTTTTTTTTTTTTCTTTTTTCTCTTTTTTTTTCTTTTATATGTAGAAACAAAACACAAACCGGCGATGCCTTATAGAAGGCTCGGTTTGGACTTAAGGCACGGACTCGATTCCACCCCCAAGTCGTACGCAGGCCTGGATCGGTCGCACGTAGAGGGGGGTCGAGCAGGGCGATCGAGCGGTCGACTAGGAAGGTCGGACGCGTGGATCAATCGACTTCCCCCAAGTCGCACGCAGGGCGATCGAGCGGTCGTCTTTCCCTTTCTCTTGGATCGGGTGACTCTTCTTCGGCTCCTATGCGGCTGTTCGACTAGGTTCCTTCGGCCTTCCTCTCGGATCGGAAGTTCCGATCGGAAGTTTTGATCGAGTCGCACGTTCCGTCCGGGTCTGCAGCTTCCGATCGAGTCGCCTGTTCCCTCCGAGTCTGCAGCGATCAAGCTTCGGATGCCCCGAGCTTCTACTTCTCTCTTTCTCCTCCGACAATCTAGGATCGTTGTTCTCCGACGGCAATTAAGGCCGTTGGCTCTGATACCATGTTAAAACGGAGAATTTGAGAGGGAAAAAAGCTTGTTCTTATTCCTTACAATCTTCCCTATTTATAGATCTATACAAGATATCCTAATGCGGAAATAATAAATTACAGATTTAATACACAAATAAGAAAATAAAATCTTTCCTAAATTTGTTCCCTCATTAAGGCGTGATCCATGAGAGTATCCCACGGATTGATCTTTGTGTCCGTCGGATTCTTTGTACTAGGAACGGCTGGATTTCAACAGATATAATGAAAGGCTAGACCCTAGGATGTTTTTCTAACATGTCATGCATGCCTACCATGCTCTGATACCAAGATGATGTGAAACAATCTCATGCGAGAGTGATTTGCTTAAAGAAATTTACACGTTTAGATTTAGAGGCAATAATAAGCAAGATCTTATGCGGAATTGAACGATGAATTAAATATTAAAGTGATAAAATAGCTTAGGTCTAAACACATGCGAGATGTTGAGATCATTAAATATTCAACTAAATCTTACTTTGCATACATGAGTGGTCGGCCACATGGAGAGAGAGAGAGGGGACTTGGTGTTAAGTAAAATGGGGCCCACATAGTCAACAAAGATTTAATAAAAACTGAAATATATTTCAGGTTTTTAAATCCATGAAAGTTTCCTAGTATGAGGGTTATTAATTAAGGTTAATTTGAATTTCAAATTCAAATTGAGATCTAATTAATTTGGAGCCCTCAATTCAAGGAACTAAATTAGGAAGGTAGTAATGGGCGTCATGAATGCTAAAATTTGAATCCAGGGTTCAATGGGGAAGACCGGCAGCAAGGGGGAGGTCAACGGGCTGGGGGGGGGGGGGGGGGTGGGGGGGGAGGGGCTGGCCGGTGGCCTGGGGCTGCTTGCCGGCGGGTTGGGCTGCAGGCCGGTGGCCTAGGCAATCTAGGGAGGGGCGGCGGCAAAGAGCAATGGAGGGGAGATTGTGGGGGGAAAATTCTCGGGATCCAAAGCATGAAACTCTAATCTCCAACTAGTGGCTTCAATCCAAATCTCCACAACAACGAATTGATCAAGAGAACTAAAAGAAAACGAAAAAACAAAAAAAAAAACCTAGAACTCACAAAGAGATCTAGCTTCTCCTACGAACTCACTAAGAGATCGTGGAGGTTTGCACTCACAAAGAGAACTTGAAATATAGAACTCACAAAGAGATCAAAGTAGAAATTTTCATTTGTCAATAATCATCCTCGTTTCCAAGAGGAAGGGGAGGGCTTAAATAGCCAAATACATGAAGGAAAATAAAAAGTCACAACTACCCCTAGGGCCACATAAGACAAAACCCTCAAGTGAGGGTATAAATGGAAAAGTACAAATAACAAATAAAATACATCAAAATAAGTAGACACGATCGTAGCCGTTGATCATCGATGTCCTCATCAAGCAAGGCTTAAGCCTCGAGGCGCTCATTATGCGCCTTAATTTGAAGCGAGACTCAAGGTATGCGCCTCGAACGATTTTTAAAACCATGCCTAAGAAGATATTATTGTTTTAGGTTAGATTTATATTATTTTCCTTTATTGTAGAAATTTTGTATAGTTATATTAAAATGCTCAATACTATGCGGATGTAAATAACATCATATGATTTTGTGTAGGTGAAAAAATTTTACATGTTTTTGAAAAAAAAAAATGCTAGTGAAAATTTTAAATGCAATTACAATATCATTAAGAAAAAATCATTTATCAATTTAAAATTTTAGATTCTTTGTTATGTGATAGCATATGCATGGATATCAAAAGCCAAATATCACAAATAAATTATAGACTATTATATTGACAAAAAGAATTAATAAATGAATTAGTCAAGAAAGTTGAATATTTCATTTATGTGCATGTCAAATGCGCCTTTTTATCCAACGAAAAATTTAAGATATCCTTACTCAAAACATAAAAATCAAGTATACCTTACACTACAAAAGATTACAATAGATTTATATATAAGAGGAATCCTACCGAGTTATTGATTTCGGACTTCACATGGAGAGTACGAGCCAATGAGGAGCATTTAAAGCATCTGAGGGTGGTCTTAGAGGTGTTATAGGACCATCAACTGAGGGCCAACCTAAAGAAGTGTTATTTTGCGTAGGCCAGTGTAGAGTATTTGAGGCACGTAGTATCTCAGGAGGGGGTGACCGCTGATCAGGCCAAGATTGAGGCCAAGCTGAAATGGCCTCTGCCTAGGAATCTGAGGGAGCTGAGGAATTTCCTAGAGTTGATTCGGTACTACAGGAGGTTCATGAGGGGATACAGTACCATAGCCGGCCACTAACCAAACAGCTGAAGAAGGATAGCTTCTTGTGGGGAGTGGGGAGAGGCAGCGACCCAAGCCTTTGAGAGATTGAAGATAGCTATGATCAAGGTACCCGTCTTGGTACTACCTGATTTCAACTAGATGTTCGTGGTAGAAACTGATGCATCAAGATGTGGATTGGGGTGGGCAATGCTCATACAAAACCACCAGCCCATATCTTTACTACAGCCAAGTCTTGATAGTCAGAGCCAGTCTGAAATCGGTCTGTGAAAGGAAATTGATGGCCATTGTCTTAGTTATTTAGAAATGACAGCCTTGTGGGGCCGATATTTCATCATTAGGATAGATCAGTGGAGCTTGAAATACCTGTTAGAGTAGAGGATGGTGATCAAGGAGCATCAGAGGTGGCTGTCAAAGTTATTGGGCTATGATTTTGAGAGCCAGTATAGGCCACGGCTGGAGAACAAGGCGGCTTATGCCTTTTCTAGATGCGTGGGGAGCTCCAGAAGTTGGCCATTTCGATACTATTGATGTTGGATTGAGAGGCTATGAAGGAGGAGAGTGTGCATGATGAAGAGCTTAGAAGGATAAGAGCGGATCTACTGAAGGATAAGAGTAGCCACCTTGGCTATTCCGTAGAGAGGGAGAGACTACTGTACCAGGAGAGGTTTGTGTTGCCTCGAACCTCTATCCATATCCCACACTTGCTAAAGGAGATCCATGGGAACGCTGTTAGAGGTCACTCTAGGGTGTAGAAGACATATAGGAGATTGGCGGTAGAGTTATATTAGAAGGGGATGCACAAGGATGTAGAAGAGATGGTGGCTAGGTGTAAGTTATGCCAGAGGAACAAGTACATGGCCATGGCTTCGGGGGGACTACTACAACCCCTAGCTCTTTCAAGCAGAGTATGAGAGGTCTCCATATATTTCATACATGGGCTACTCCGATTTGAGGGGTTTACAATTATTTTGGTGGTGGTAGACAGGTTGAGCAAGAATTCATTTCATTCCCCTATGACATCCTTACACATCAGTTATAGTGGCGTCGATATTCATTAAAGAGGTGGTCAGATTGCATAGGATATCGAAGTCTATAGTGTTTGACAAAGACAAGGTGTTCCTCAATCACTTTTAGAGAGAGTTGTCTAGGCTACTGGGGACCGTGCTGAAAAAGGAGCACCGCTTACCAACCTTGGACAGATGGGCAGATGAAGATAGTAAACAGGAGCTTGGAGACATACCATCGATGCTTTGCTTTAGAGACACCTCGGCTGTAGGCCAAGTGGCTAGTGTGGGCAGAGTACTAATACAACACATTGTATCATTCGACGTCCCATATAACTCCTTTCAAAGTGTTGTATGGAAGGAAACCACCTCACTTAGTGCACTTTGGGTAGAGTAGCACATCAATCTTTTCAGTAGAGCAATACTTGAAAGAGAGGGATAGTGTGCTGGAGGAATTGAAAAGACACTTGTTGAGGGCACATCAGATCATGAAAAGCCAAGTAAATGGGTGCAGGAAGGACATTCAATTTGAGGTAGGGGATATGTTGTATTTGAAGCTTCGTCCCTACAGATAGAGGACGGTGGCTAATAGGAGGAATGAGAAGCTGACCCCGAGATACTCTGACCCTTAAGAGATATTATAGAATATTGGAGTAGTGGCGTATCGATTGAGGATACCACTGATAGCTACCATACACTCGACATACCATGTTTCATAGTTCAGGAGAGTTATAGGGGATCATGCATCTAGTGCTGAGTTACTAGTGATGTTAACAGAGGATTTGGAGGTGCCCTTGGAACTACTAGAGCTGGAAGGAGTGCGTCAGGGAGAGGGAGAACGAGGAAGTATGGAAGTGTTGATAAAGTGGAAGAACCTACTTGAGTATGACACCACGTGGGAGCCATATAAGAGGATAAAGCGTCAATATTCGTTCTTCCATCTTAAGGACAAGGTGGGTTTTTGAGAGAGGGGTATTGTTAGACTGGTCCAGCCAGTCTAGGAGGGACCGGCTTCTGCATACACTAGGCAGAAGCCTGGGTCCACCCCAGGCTCTATCCGCCCCCTTAGGGTGGGGTCCACACACTAATGAAGAGAGAGGAGGGGGCTAGTGAGAGGGAAATTTGAATTGCGGGGGTTGTTTTGATATTTTACTTTGAATTGTATGCTTTTAATAGTTTGTTTTACCCTAGGATTAGGGTTATACTTGATTTTGGCTGGAATTAGTTAGTGCTTAGGGAATTTTAAGTTCTAGCCGGCGGCTAGGGTTTGGGAGAGTCGGATCTTCCTCTCCAATTGAAGATCCTTGTATCTTATTGCTTTTCTTTCATATTTCTTGCAATAAGTGATTCGTGGTGTGTTCTTCTTACAATTTTTGTTGGGATGCCCTGTTTTGGGTTGAAAGTTCTCCTATTTCCTAACAATCTAATACATCTAGTCTCCTAACCAGGTCATCGAAAGGCCGACACTTTCAGTGACCAAACCATCTAAGGTGTTTCTCTTTAATCTTATCTGCCATGGAGCTACTCCAACCTTTTCATGTATATACTCGTTTTGTATTTTATCTCCAAGAGTAAAGCCACTCATCCACCTGAAGCATACTCATCTCTACAACACTCTACTTAATTTTATGCTTCTCTTTTAATGGCCGACATTTAATTTTCCCTTAAATTTGAGAGGTACTTTCCATCACACAACAGGTCCGACGTATTTCTCTACTTCAACCATACAACTTAAATTCTTACTAATAATATGCCCATCAGGATATCAAATTAAAATCAATATGAAAACTTATTAAGCAAAAAATTAATTCATGAATTCAGGATTTTAGATATTCATCTTCTATGCCTAGTTACTCCATATGCAATCTTAGAATATTTAAACGTTCCACTTATCTTTTATTAATCATAAGTCATATACCTTCAAAATATTTTATCTATTGTTCTTACTTTTCACTTATTCCAAAAATATCTTACCAATAAGAACAATCATTTTACAAAAACACAAATCAAGGAACATCATTTTAAAATCCTTTGCAAGCATCATCACAACAAGCACAAAAAATAGACAAATAGGCTCTAAGGGTCCATTTTACAAAGCTGTATTCGGAAAAGTAATAGGAAGAAAATGTTCACTTATATGAAAGCTTAAAAAGCTCCACACCCCCCCAAAAATTAAGAATTCAATAAATTTGTCTCTTTCTTATCTACTTAATTCATTAATTAAGTATTTTAATTATTTATATATTAATTATAATTATTATATTTATGATGATTATAGGAAGTACATAATAATATATTTTTAGATCATTCAATGAACTCATGATATAGTAGTAGACATTTTTACCAAATAGCCATAACGATTACAGCACTTTAGAAAACGTCAATAACATAATTTTATCAAATAATCAACTATTTGACTTGACAAAATAGCATAACATAATACAGTATAGCAAAAGAGGAGTGCAATTCAAAACCTTAATGTCGGCCCTTAATGTAAACCTTTTGAGTAAGAACTCCTTGATCATTCCACAACTACTTTTAATATTAGTCAAAAGCTCTATTAGTTTTGTATTTAATAACTTAAAATATACCTTTGACACATTTTTTATCTTGCTGCACATTGAATCAATTATTGTTGTACTTAATCATATGTCTGCGCTAGATTAATAAAATTTAATATGAAGCTTGTTGCTTCACATTAAATTTTCATTAATTGCCTTAGTATAGAAATCATGTCCATTGTAGATCTTCTCTGTATAAAAACAAATTGATTCTCTAATAATGCATAAATTTTACAAGACAATTCTGGCACCCTCTCCTACAACAGTACAACTTTCTCGAATAACTCAAGTTTAATCTTTTTATGACTGTCATAATATTCTCATATATCTAAAATATTGATACCAAAATATTTTTCTCAAGCTATTTGGTATTTTTTTATTTTCAAAATTTTCTTAAAAAAGATTGTTAACCAAAGTTAAATATTATCTATAATTCTTCAAATCACAATAGGGTAGACCAAAAAGGTGCCTTTATGCATCTTATTTAAAGCCAGCTCCATTCCATATTTTTGGGTCGATCTAAATAATACCTCATTATTTTGTTCATCGTACTATTCCAAAAAAATTCTTTCTTAGAACTCTCCTATATCAATTTCTAAAATTGGCATTTTTGCTATTTAATGACATAATCAAATTTAACTAAAAAAAATATTATAATAACTTCTAATGCATATAACTTGATCAAATTTTTTTCTTTCTTTCTTAACTCAGTATTTTACATACCTTTTTTATTTTGCACCCTTAATACTTAGCCTACGATTGAAGGCTCTTTTTTTTCAACTTTTTGGTTGCTGCTAAGTCCTATGCAGGGGTATCTTATTTGGAAACTTTGGCAAATTATTTTTCAAAAACTTTGCCTAGAAAAGCTGCATTAGAGTAAGAATTTCAAATTGCTTCAAAAAATTTATTGACAGTAGTTTCAAAACCTACTCTGTAAATGTAGGAAGCCTAACCAAAAAGCTTTAAATCATCACAAGGTGTAGCTTTTACTTTGCTCATTATCCTCTATATGAATTCTAACTTTCTTATAGCCAATGTAAGTCTCAATAGTATTTATTTTTTCACATATACACATCATCTTATGAAATGAAAAAAATATATATATTTTTATTTATATGAACCCACATAAAATTTCAAGATAAATGTGCCAACAGCACCAACAAGAGAGGGAAGTCACACTGGATGTCAACAAGGTACTCACCTCTTCATCATGTATCATTGGCGTCAAGATAGGAGGAGCAGCATCTGGATCAGACTTTTGAAAGACAAATATGGCATATAAACCTGAGAAAAAAAAGAATGACGAGTTGGAACAACCATGCTTTGAAGCAGGTAGAATGAAAATTATTCAAGGAAGAAATAAATCACCTAATATATCAAATGAGCGGGCAAGAAGCTTTCCACGGGGGTCCAAAAAGTTTGCACCATAGCTGCAGAGCATCCCTGCAAATTGAGCTCTGAGGAATATTTTGAAAGCGCTTTAGAATTTGTTCATGCACCAAGAGCCAAAAGCATATTCAAATAAATAAGTCTGGGAAACCTCCCATGCATGCAGAGAGGCCTGAACATAAATATACGATCAGAAAAAAGAAAAAAAAAGTATGAAGTACCTTATTTTTGATGATTAACATAAACTTATTAGTATGCGACTTAACTGCTATGCTTTAACATCTCTATCGAACAAAGATTCTTCTCCTAGTCTCAATAGTCTTATATATACAAGGAAACAGATAATCAATCTTATGTAAAGAAACATAGAAGTCCACAAACAAATACTTCCATTGACAATTAATAGACAAAACTAATTAGCTGTACCAAAAAATGGGGAAGAGTTTCCTATATCGAACTTTTTTCGAAGGGTGAATGTCAAAATATTTCTAAATTGAGTTTGCTCAAAGCGAACATATGTCCACTGAACTAATTTCACATTCAAGCTACAAAATTCTTAATGAGATGACACTGATATAATTGCAAAGATCCAAGCATATGGTGAGTTCTTATGTAGTGCACAGTTATGAATGTAAATCTCCATCTATAGGCAGTTAGGCATAATAATGAAAGTTCAAGAATACAAAACACCCTCAACTAGGATTTTAATGAGATGAATTTTCCCAGTTTCTGGGGCTCCCACCTGTGTTTATTCATAAGACGCTTACATGAGATCCCGATGAAAAATGTCTGCATATAGAATTTATTATTGCTAATGCAAACCTTGAACATTCGATTGGTAAAAGGCAGTAATCAGATTCTGTAAAGTTAACGAAGAAACTACTTACGCACAAGAGATGACTCATAAAATTAATATAACAACAACAACATCAAGCCTTCATCTCACTACGTGGGGTCAGCTACATAAATCATTTTTCTCCATTGTGTCCTGTTAAGAGACAATTTCTCTGATACGCCAAGGGGGTTCACTTGGCCGACCTAGACCAGCCCAACTAGGCTGAACCATCCAAGGGGCTGGGCAAAACCAAGGGTAGCAGGAGGGGGTTAAGCAATTTTTGTGGGGCCCAAGGGAGTTAATATTCACTAAGAAAGGAGGAGGACCCAAGGGGGAGCTGTTTAAGAAGGTTCTTAGTCAAAAGGGAGCTGTTTAGAAAGGTTCTTCATCAAGAGAGAACTATTTAAGAAGATTCATAATCAAGGGGAGTAGTTTAGGAATATTCCTAATCAAGAGAAATTTGTTTAGAAAGGTTCCTAATTAAGGGAAAGCTATTTAGGAAGATTCCTAATCAAGAGAGAGCTGTTTAGAAATGTTTCTATTCAAGAGGAAGTCATTTAAGAAGGTTTCCTAATTGTCTTTACACTATTACGAAGGGTTTAATTGTGTGTTAAGGCTACTTAAGGGAGAGTTTTGTCTAGAGTTTGAATCTTATGTTTTGTGAAAGCTTATTCAAGGGTTTGTTGTTAGTTTCCCAACGGCATCTAAGGTTTGTGGGAGAACTGATCTACCCTCGAATAGTAGGTCACTTGTATCTTTATTTACTGTTGAAGAGATAATCCAAAAATCAGTCTCAATATTTGCATTCTTGCTTTTTTCTTCTTCTCTAGTTTGTTGTTTACTTCCAAGATGCGTCATTCTCATTTAAATCTAATAAAGAAATGTCATTTACAGTATTTTCTAACCAAAACTTTTTAAATCTACTTCTATCTTTCTTAACATAAGCCAAATCTAATACATCTACTCTCTTAATTGGGTCATAATACCTTTTTGGTTAATGATGCCTAAAAGCAGCTTTATAAAGGAATCAAGCTGAGGCTTTCTGTTAGTACATAGAAATGAAAGAGGAAAGGTAATCATTTATTTAGCCTCTTCTTTTAATCAATCTAGTTGAATTTTGAGCTTCTTAAATAAGGAATACTTCCATTATCAACAAAAAATACAAACATCTTCCGCAATAAGAAGAAATAATTGACCAAATCATGGTTCAATGAGTTTCTTATGGATGCATACGATTCTTGTCTACCTTACAACTCCTTAATCCATCTAAATTCATATAAAGCCCATTAAAACGTACCTCTTTATCTGCTTGTTTTTTGCTGGATCATAAGCCAAGAACACAACTTCCATTCTCTAAATGCCCCCCCATCAGGATTACATCCTACATAGTAAGCTCATAACTAGCGATTTGAAAATTCAACCAAACTGGTCGGTTCATCAATGAACCAGTCAAATTGTCAATCCGGCCAAGTTTGAAAACCGGATTCGCATTGAACCAACTCAAACTGATTTGACCGAAAAATTGTATAAGCCGCCCCAACTTACAAATTAGTAAATTTTGGTTTTACTAAAATTTTTAATAGTATATTTTTGTTTTATTAAAATTTAACAAAATTCAACAAGAATGCATGGTTGTCAATTCACATATCTTTGCTTGTTACTAGTGGCTTGTGCTTAATATTACATAAAGACAATTACTTAAAAGTTAAAACTGTTAGACTAAACTGTGTGAATACTATATTTGAGTTAGGCAGTGAAATTGGAATGGGATGCTAGAATGAGTATTTATTAAACTTTTTTTAAGTTAATAACTTTATATATTACATTAAATATTATTCTTATTAAAAATTATATTTATATTTATATATTTATATTATAATTTTTTTTAATTTTTTTTATATTCATAGATCTGTATTTATAATATGCATATACTTATATTCATATTAACAGTTACATTAAATATAAGTTATAACTTTATATATTCATAGATCTATATTTATAAGCTTTTTTTAAGTTATAACTTTATATATTACATTTAATATTATTCTTATTAAAAATTATATTTACATTTATACATTTATATTATAATTTTTTTTATATTCATAGATCTATATTTATAATATGCATATACTTATATTCATATTAATAGTTAATCAAGCTTCTTAACGAACTTTATGTTGAGCTTTAATCAAGCTTGTTTTGTATTTACTTTTGTGAATTTTAATTATTATGCAATTTATATTATATTTGAATATTGATTTTTATTGCGTCATCCGGTGCAAACCCAATTAAACAATTAGACCGTGAACCTTTTGTTTCTGCGGGTTCTATGTCTGATACAAGTTTCAGAACCTTGCACTAATCCGGTCGTTAATGTTAAAACATTAAAGATTCCCCCACCCCCCCCCCCCCCACATCCCTAAATACCTAAAAAGCAAAACCAACCCAATTTTTATTTTGATGAATTTCCTCAAAAATATGTGGTTCATTGGAATAGGATTGAAAAGATATGTATGCCTACACAAACTTTGATGACAAAAAATAATACAGGTAGAAAGAGCTTATCTGCATTATGAGTTTATTTCTCTCATTTTTACAAAAGGATATAAATGACAATAAATTTATTTATTTATTTTAAATTCCTCATATAATCTTTTTTTACTTTATAAAAATTGAAGAAAAGAACATATTAAAGTTTCATAGGTTGGAATCAATGAAATTTTCCCTTGTACTCTTGTTAATTATGTTCAAAATTGTGTAGGTTTGCTCTATTTTTGCTCCTTATGAGCTTACTTCTTGATCTAATTTCAAAATGGGTGATTTGGTAAGGACTTGTTTGGCATTAATTATTATTATTATTTAACATTGTTAAAGAATAAAAAATATGTTTGTTTACTTGTTTTTTTTTCATTTTTAAATATTATGATTTGTTTTAGGAAATATAAAAAACAAGTTCTAAGTGTTTCTTATTTTTAAAATATTTTTTTCCTTAAACTAACTCCCCTGACACCCCATGAACTACCTCATCAACCTTGCTGAGAAGGTTGAGGAGATTGCAGACCTTGTCAATAAGAAGATCATCAACATAGACATGGAGTAATCAAGCAACAATGAGACTAGCCAGTCAAGATCTAATTCAAGGGCCAGAGCTCTAACAATCACCTTTTTAATCGTTAATTAGGAAAGCAATATCAACGAAAATAAGAAAAGATATTGATTGCGAAAACAGGGCCAATTTCTAATTGATTAGTATCCTAACAAGATGGATAAAAGAGTGAGCAAAATGAGAAAGAAGGCAAAGTAATTGCTGCTTTGGGTAGTGAAAACTGAAAAGGGTGTTAATGCTAACATGAAAAAAAGTAAGCAAGAGAGAGAGAGAGAGAGAGAGAGAGAGAGAGAAGCATAATAAAGATGAGGATTTAGTATTTTTTTAATTCATTTATAGGAGATCAAACACATTTTTATTTAAAATCAAGACAAATAAAATTAAAACAAAATTATCCCAAAAAACTATTTACTAAATTTTACTCTTAATTTGTTGACAAATATTTTTCAAGTGAGCTCCTTTTAAGAATAAAAGCTGATTTTAACACAGAGTTATGACCAAAAAGACTTGAAGACTATATGCTTTAAATCCCAACAAACCAAGTACAACCTGAATCTGCTTGCTCAATGAGAAAAAAGACTATACCCTAGACTTAACAGATTTTTAGCATCAATACTTCCTGGAAACGCCATAAAGCTGATATTTCTCCTAAAATATATTGCGGCCAAAGTTTAAATAATTTTGCATCTTATTCTGAGAAAGTATGAGTTATTGAATTACAATATAATCTCTGGGGAGTTTGAGAAAATTTTGTTTTATAAATATCCATTGTTGTGCTAGATAATGTATGAATTTATGTTTTGGCAGAGCTCAGATTGTGGTAGAATAATGGTCGAATATGAAGCAAGGATAAGAATAAATTTACATTCCATCCATTGTGCATGAAAGTTTGAAACTGGTAACTGCGAGATACATAGAAAAGAATTTGTTCTTTTAATTTTAGAAGTGATAATCGCAAGATACATAGCCGTGGGGTCAATCCCAGGCCATGTCACTGTTAACATCTATGATAGTGGCTATCGCAAAGAAATGTAGGTTACAACATAAAAAGATTGATTAAGTTCTCATGGATTAAAAATCAAATATTAATGAGCACTAAGTTACTTCAAACCTATAAGTCATGCAATAAAGTTATGAGTGTTGATAACGGAACATTATGGAATTAAATTAGAAAGATCCAAAATGAAAAAGATTTTTGTAAGAAAGAGGATAAAGGCTAACGAATGATTCAAATATTGATTTTATTATCTTGAGAATAAATGTGATCAAATACCATTAGAACTAATTTAGTGCCGAGTAAAGAAAGTTGTGTCAAAATATGTAGATGTTATATATATATATATATATATATATATATATATATATATATATATATATATATATATATAAAGAGAGAAAGAGAGAGAGAGAGAGAGAATGATCAAAATAGTTTCTTGACTTTTTATGAAAGATCAACACAATCTTCAACTATATTAAATGGCAATTTTGGTCCCTCAACTATCTAAAGAGGAATCACAATAGTCCCACCATGGTACTATTTTGATTCATTTTTAAAAGACTTGAGGGACTAAAATGGTCCATCATAAAGAATCAAGGGACCATTCCCCCCCTAGTTGACTAGTATAATAAGAAATTATGGAATGACTAAAGAGTTCCCAATAATAATAGAATTATCAATTAAGTATAGATCTTTAATTTTTTGTATTAACCCATTAGATCCTTATAGAATATTTCAATAAAAAGTATCTAAGTAAATCATATTAGCATATGACATTCTTCTAATTGATTGTGAGATAAGACCACTGACATTGAAAAGCAAATTCAATGAAGGAAATATTTAAAAGATAAAGACTTTAGTACTAGTAGAATAAAGATAGAGTACATAAGATGCAATTTTAATGGATATTAGGACCTTGATAATTATGAGTCAATATAGCTAAGAGATTAAGTGAACTTAGGTGAGATAGATTAAAAGGCATCTTGATTCCACTATACAAAAGAACGAGCATGTAGATGAAGTAAAACTTCTTATGTTGATGTTTGCTGATTAAAATCGAAGAGTGCATTAGACATATTGTGTGATAAGAGTATCATGAGGGTTTAAATATAAATTTTATTAAACTACATTTAGATCAACTATATGAATCCTAGTGTTGAGCAATAATTAAGTTATTGAAAGCCAATTTGAGCATAATAGATTAAGAAAAAAAAAGTACTTAATGGTAACAGGAGTTAATATTGTGTGCCCACTGAAGATAAATTGAAAAATATGTTTAAGTAGTTTGACGGCATATAAAGGAGGATAGAAGATGCAGAAGTTAAAATGAGCAGATAAAATAGAAGATGCATCTAACTAGAGTCATATTCGATTCAAAAATATTGTTTCTACTACTATGTGTCTAAACAAGGGGAATGTTGCAAGCTTCAACTATTTTAGCTTTATGAACCTTCAAAATCAATAATGCATCTTAACATTAACTTTAAGTATTAGGGAATCACTAATAAAAGATTTGAGCAAAATTTATTAAAATTTTCTTTGAAGATGATTAATTTAGTTCAATCTACATGGAAACAAGGCGGGATAATTGATGCAGGACTAATTAGTTGCAATGTTATGAGTTTCACTTAGGCTTTGCACAACTCGTCAATTAGAATAAATTCGGATTATAATTACTAGCATTTTTCCACGGCGAGTCAAACAAAGAGAGAGTTAATCTTGTATAGGCTAGATCACATGCGCTAAGTTTTGAACATTCAAGGTAATCAAGAAAAATAAGGCAATGTAAAATAGTAGTTTCAAGTTAATCCCTAATCTAACAATGAGACGTAGGATGCATAGAAGATTACACTCAATTCCTACAAAGGACTAGGTTTGGCGCGAGCAAGTGAAAGAGCTTTCGTGATTACAACCAACCAATTGAGAATTTAGGGTTAGAAGAAATTTGGTACAAGTGGAAAGGAGAAAACCTTTGTTTAAGGAGACGTAGAGATCCGTCACTTGATGCCGTCGAAGTGCTCGTCAATGGATTCCATCATTCCTTGGTGATTGGAAGTAGAGTCTCCTTGGTCTTTGATCCGCCTCCCAAGTGAGTACTAAGAGAAAGAAGTTTCTCCTTTCAAATGAATAGGAGGCAAAAGTTTAAAGCATAATTCCAAAATCTGAAACGGTTTCAGATTTGAATATCAAAATCTGAGAAAGCAAATCTCAGGTTTTGGGTGGGGGAGGTTTGGAAGTATCGGGAGAGAGCTAGGCGTGACTCTTCCTTGGAGTAATTGGGAGATGGGGCGGCTGAGGAGAGATGGCGGGATGGAGATGAGGGAGGCGTGAAATCCTGAAGCAATTCCTTTGCTTTGGGGAAATCACTTGGCTGGATATGGTAAAGAGGGGCTAACGGGTAGGAGATGATTAAGGAGGTTTGAAATATTTCCTAAAGCTTGCAGGTGACGTTTAGGAAATAAAGAAATTAATTCCTCATGGTGAGAGATGGGGAGCCGGCGGCATCCAGGGAAGGGAGAAAATTATGGAGAGAAATTGTGAAAGGGAGGGGAGATATGGGTAATAGCGGGAAGACCGGTGTTGGGCGGCAAAACAGAGGAGTGGAAACAAGAAAATTACATTATTTCCAAAAGGAATATGACCACTTAGGCAATAAAATATTCCACTCCACATGAAAGGAAAATTCGGTACAGGAATTTAGTGGTTTTCAAATTATTTCCTAAGTATTGGGTTGAAGTTAGGAAATAATTTGAGGAGGGATTAATGGGAGATGGCATGGAGCCGGCGGCAGGTAAGGTTGGGGATTTGATGGAAGAAAGCAATGGAAGATTCCTAATTTAGGTTTCAAAATTAGGGAATATTTAATTAAGATCCTTTGAATTTAAAATTCAAATTTAGATCTAGATCAAATACTTTCCTAAAATAGAGGAATTAATTTCGGAAATAATTTGAATTCAAATTTAGATGAATTTGAATTTCAAATTGATCCCAACTAAGCCCAACCCAATTAGGAAACAAAATAAAAGAGGCTAGGGGATTAGTGGCTGGCGGCTATGGCCTTGGCCGGCGGCAATGGGGCCTTGGCCGGCGGCAATGGGGATTGGGGATGCTTGGCCGTGGGGTGTTGGGAAGTGGATGATGGATCGGGTGTGGGGCTTTGACCGTGAAGGGGAGGAAGATGGGTGGAGGGTTTTGGAAGCTCGGCGAGGAGGTGATGATAAGATAAAGAAGATAAAACCACGAACCCGGCCGTCTCCAAGGTTGGTGGGTGATACGCCAATCTCCCTCTCCAAGGGATCTCTCCAAAACTCTCCAAGAACTCTCAAAGGCTCTCAAATACAAGTGCAAGAAAATTTTCTCATAATCATTCCTTCATTAATTATAATAGAATAAAATGGGGCTTTAAATAGCCTCCTACAACATGACTCGAAATAAAAGACACAAACGCCCTTTGGGCTTACATATGACAAATCCCATAAAAGGGGTACTACGAGAAAGAAAACTCATAAGCAATAAAATAAAATACAACTACTCTAAATGCCACATAAGCAAATAACAAGCTACATGAAAATAAAATACATCAACGACTCAAAAATATAAAGACTCGATCGTGGCCGTAGATCGTCGGCCGCGTCTCTGATAAACTCTCCATGATGATCTGATGTCCCCATCATTCTCCCGGGGTGGGAGAGAACTCGACTCCGTCGAGTAGGAATCTCTGGCGCTCTCGTAGATCTCTAGTGCATCTGGGTCAATCTGCTGCAACTCCTCGCGATCTAGCCACGTATCCTCTGACTCGGGCTTCCCTTTTCACCTGATCAAATATCTTCTTCGTCCTCCTTCTCTTGTGGATATGATCTCATCACTTAAGACTGCCTCCACTTGCTCTGCTATAGGACATTTGGGAATATTTGGTAGTGGAGGTAGGTTTGGGATCTCACATGGTGGGTTCACACAAGGCTGTTTTGATAGTGAATTTTGTGGGTTAAAATCAGGACCTTCATATGCCACTAAGTCTTCTATGTTAAAAGAGGGATTTATATTGAAATCTGCGGGCATATCTACTATGTAAGCATTGTCATTAATTTTCTTAAGTATTTTGAAATGTCCAGCACTCTTTGCATGCAATTTCTTAACTGTTCCTGGAGGGAACCGTTCCGGACGAATTCATACCATAACAAAATCACCAACCTCAAAAGTTTTAAATCGACGTTTTAAATCTGCATGTAATTTGTATTCCTGATTATTCCTTTCAATTTGTTGTGCAATGTCCTTATGAAAGTCATGCAGATGCAGTGCAAATGAGAATGCAAGAGACTCAGAATGTATGATGATTGACATGAATTGTGAACTCTCACAAAATTTTTTTTAAACGGGGGGAAAATTTTGGATGAAGCCGACACACACACATATTGACTCACAAATGCACATGGATATGAATAAAGGTGGATCAAACACAAAATGAGAGGACACAAGATTTCCATGTTTAAGGGAACGGGTGTAGGAGGAGCAATGAAAACATCCTTAGCTATAAGAGTATTCCCGTATAGAGTTTCAGCTAGGGTCTTAGATAGTCTCCTAGGGGCAGCAGGGTAATCTAGCAAAATTGTCCAACTATGAGAGAGATGGTCCTTAACAGGGAAGGACAAGACTATGGAGGACTTAACGGAGGAATCATGAACATGATCAGGTGATGGGTCCTGACTCTCAACAATAATGGGATAGCCCAAGAAGTCACCAGCAGGTATAGGACTCAAAAGATGGGGTATAGTGTCTAGAACAGAAGTGAGCATAGCAGATAGAGAGGTCACATGAAAGTGAAGGCTAATATTCTCTCTAACATTAAAGTTAGTACGAGGAATGGTGAGATAAGTCCCATCAAGATAGACACACTCTTTCAAATATAAATCTAAAGGAGCAACTCCTAAAACAGATTCCAATAAAACAAGAGGATGTTCATCTTCCAAATTAGGCTCAGAGTTATTCAGATTCAGATTACTATCTCCCGAATTCAATTTCAATATGCTCAAGGTCAGATCAGTTTCTTTCGGGATCAAATTAATATCATCCGGGCAGCCCTTTTCCAACGGGATATCCTTGATGAGACTAGGATTAGGATGGGCTAAGGTATCAATGCTCAAAGGTTCTAAATCTCCTACATCAATGTCTAATTCAATCAATTCAGTTTCATCATCAAAGAAATCCTCGTCATCAATGATATCATTAGTATCCACGAAATGGATGCACTCAATTTTAGGTTCAAGGGACGTTTTCTGACTGGGATGGCTAGGAGTCGACCCAAGTGGGGAGTCACATGGGACCGATCCAACAGAAGACCCAATAGAGGGTCGGCCATCAAGGCTAGGTGAGGACCAATAGGGTGGGGCAGCAACCCTGATGTCACTAAGGTATGGGTGGTCCTGACCACAGTGATGTCCACGGTTTGTCCCAACAAAAGAGGCAGGATGGTGTTCTAGATGAAGATTACTGGGTGTTGGGGTAAGGTGAGTGGGTGGCGGGAGAGGGAGATATTTTAACTCAAGTTCTCGCCTCATGCTTTTCCAATCAGAAATAGGGTATTCACCACGAAACTCTCTATGATCTTCTACCCTCATCCAAAACTGACAAGCATGACCACTCAGGAGAGACCTAGCAATGTTAGCTTGTTGGGACTCATGAATACAATGAGATTCAAAATAATCTTCTAATCGTCTAATCCACTCCTTAAAGTAGTAAGGGTTCGATGAACCATCAAAAGTGGGCAAACGATCATGTGACTCTAAGTGAGGTCGTTGCGGCTTGGATTCATGACTAGGTTGATAAATAGAATGGTTAACCTTCCGACTGACATGATTGACCGACTGGGGCACATACCTGCAGTGGGGAATGTCAACATGTTTCTTCTTCATCATTTTAGTTATAGAGCCCACTATATTAACTAGGTCATCTAACTTCTTTTGAAGTCCTATCGGGTCCATAGCTAAACACTAGGGGTCACTTGGGAGTGAAACAAAGTAGCGGACAGCACCTATCACAAGAGTAGACTCCCTAGAATGACACTAAAATGGTGCAGAAATTGCTTGGACGGCCACTAAAACAAAGTGCAAAGTGTTCCTAGACAACTAGAAGAGTTATTACAAAGATGGCAACACTTAAATACCCAAAATCAACACTTAATGCTCACTAAATGTATGTAGAAATTTATGGACAGCAAATGTAAGTGAAGATTAAAATGTTTTTATAGATGTTATGCATGCCAAATTAAATATGCAAGCCTAAGTAATTGCCTAGGATGAATTCTAGCACATGTAACGCATGCTAGCCATGCTCTGATACCAGATGATGCAGGACTAATTAGTTGCAATGTTATGAGTTTCACTTAGGCTTTGCACAACTCGTCAATTAGAATAAATTCGGATTATAATTACTAGCATTTTTCCACGGCGAGTCAAACAAAGAGAGAGTTAATCTTGTATAGGCTAGATCACATGCGCTAAGTTTTGAACATTCAAGGTAATCAAGAAAAATAAGGCAATGTAAAATAGTAGTTTCAAGTTAATCCCTAATCTAACAATGAGACGTAGGATGCATAGAAGATTACACTCAATTCCTACAAAGGACTAGGTTTGGCGCGAGCAAGTGAAAGAGCTTTCGTGATTACAACCAACCAATTGAGAATTTAGGGTTAGAAGAAATTTGGTACAAGTGGAAAGGAGAAAACCTTTGTTTAAGGAGACGTAGAGATCCGTCACTTGATGCCGTCGAAGTGCTCGTCAATGGATTCCATCATTCCTTGGTGATTGGAAGTAGAGTCTCCTTGGTCTTTGATCCGCCTCCCAAGTGAGTACTAAGAGAAAGAAGTTTCTCCTTTCAAATGAATAGGAGGCAAAAGTTTAAAGCATAATTCCAAAATCTGAAACGGTTTCAGATTTGAATATCAAAATCTGAGAAAGCAAATCTCAGGTTTTGGGTGGGGGAGGTTTGGAAGTATCGGGAGAGAGCTAGGCGTGACTCTTCCTTGGAGTAATTGGGAGATGGGGCGGCTGAGGAGAGATGGCGGGATGGAGATGAGGGAGGCGTGAAATCCTGAAGCAATTCCTTTGCTTTGGGGAAATCACTTGGCTGGATATGGTAAAGAGGGGCTAACGGGTAGGAGATGATTAAGGAGGTTTGAAATATTTCCTAAAGCTTGCAGGTGACGTTTAGGAAATAAAGAAATTAATTCCTCATGGTGAGAGATGGGGAGCCGGCGGCATCCAGGGAAGGGAGAAAATTATGGAGAGAAATTGTGAAAGGGAGGGGAGATATGGGTAATAGCGGGAAGACCGGTGTTGGGCGGCAAAACAGAGGAGTGGAAACAAGAAAATTACATTATTTCCAAAAGGAATATGACCACTTAGGCAATAAAATATTCCACTCCACATGAAAGGAAAATTCGGTACAGGAATTTAGTGGTTTTCAAATTATTTCCTAAGTATTGGGTTGAAGTTAGGAAATAATTTGAGGAGGGATTAATGGGAGATGGCATGGAGCCGGCGGCAGGTAAGGTTGGGGATTTGATGGAAGAAAGCAATGGAAGATTCCTAATTTAGGTTTCAAAATTAGGGAATATTTAATTAAGATCCTTTGAATTTAAAATTCAAATTTAGATCTAGATCAAATACTTTCCTAAAATAGAGGAATTAATTTCGGAAATAATTTGAATTCAAATTTAGATGAATTTGAATTTCAAATTGATCCCAACTAAGCCCAACCCAATTAGGAAACAAAATAAAAGAGGCTAGGGGATTAGTGGCTGGCGGCTATGGCCTTGGCCGGCGGCAATGGGGCCTTGGCCGGCGGCAATGGGGATTGGGGATGCTTGGCCGTGGGGTGTTGGAAGTGGATGATGGATCGGGTGTGGGGCTTTGACCGTGAAGGGGAGGAAGATGGGTGGAGGGTTTTGGAAGCTCGGCGAGGAGGTGATGATAAGATAAAGAAGATAAAACCACGAACCCGGCCGTCTCCAAGGTTGGTGGGTGATACGCCAATCTCCCTCTCCAAGGGATCTTGTTGACCTCTGAATAAAAAACCAACGGAACGAAAGGAAGAAGAAAACTCAAATCAAAGTCCTGCATACATACCCTGTGCCCGACGGATCCACGGTATCTGCCGAAATCCCGCTGAAATCCCGTCAAAATTACTGTAGATACGGCACCGAACGATCACTTCTCCGCAATCCCTGCGCGAATCCTGCGACGACGGCCTCGTTTCTCGCCTCTTTCGCGTCTATAAAATGAAAGGGAAGGCTCACGATCTCTTACCCCGACCTCCACTGCCTGCTCCCGTCACCTTCCCTCTCCGATCCAACTCAGGAAGCCGCTCCCCTTTGCAGCTTTCGATCCAGAGAGAAAATAGAGAGAGAGAGAGAGAGAGAGAGAGAGAGGAAGAAGAGAGTGCCGGTCTTACCTAACCGAACCCGTCGCTCCTCCTACGACGCCGTCCTGCCTGCTGGATCGGGAGTTCCAACATTTTGATCGCAAGCAGGGACAGGAGCTCGCGTGTAGTGAAGGTAACTTTCTCCCTTCCGTGCCCTCACTCGGCCAAATCCCGTGAGCAAGCCGAGTTAAGGGGGAGGAGAAGGGATTTTAATTTTTATTTAGTTATTATTATTAAATTATATTAATTATAATTAATTTAATCGTAATTAATTATCTTGATATTAATTAATTATTATTAATTATATTTAAATATAATTAATTACTTATACTTAATTACTTTAATTATAATTAATTAATAAATAATAATAATCATTTATAATTAATTTAATTTAATTATGAATGATTATTTTATTTATTAATTAGTTAATAATTATTTATAATTAAATATAATTAGATTAATTATATATTAAATATTTTTAGTTATAATTAAATAATAACAGTTATAATTAATATGATTTGAATTTAATTATAATTAATAAAATGAAAATGCTTCTCTCTTACCTCGATCCTTGTGCCAACGCCGACGACCGCAGGTATAACTCCTAAACCCTAAACTCCGAGAACCCGTTTTCGATGTTTGCAACGAGACGAAACGACCACCTATACACGCTTTTCTTAGCGTGGTGGGAGGAAGTTAGTCGCGGTGCTCTCAACGAATCGGGTGATCACTTGAAATCCCTCTTTGATGTTCGTATCGCCTTGGAAACCCCGCCTATACACGCTTTTCTTAGCGTGGTGGGAAGGGATCCCGGTGCGATACGCACGACGAAGCGGGGATACCCATAAGTACCCGCTCGCGGGGAAATAACTGCTTTCTTGCAAAATACTATAAAAAAATGATTTTCTTGCAAAATGTTTTCAAAATACCCATACACGCTTTTCTTAGCGTGGTGGGGGATCAAATTTACACGGCCGCGGTGTCCTCGAAAGAGGACATCTACCATACACGCTTTTCTTAGCGTGGTGGGATAGGCCCAGTTTTCCGTAGTTTTCCCCTAAACGGGGGAGACGCCGGAAGGCTGCCGAAATTTCGGGTGAAATGTTGCTACACTCGGACCTTTTTGAACTCAAAGAAAGCAAAATTTGGAGACATTGGACAATCAAGGACTTGGGACTTTGCTCAGGACTCAAATCAAAAGAACTAAATATACTTGAACCCAAATAAATTTGAAATCATAAGAGCTTGAATTTGATTGAACTCAAGAGGCTACAAAGACATGACTTGGACTTTTAAACTCAAACAAGATTTGAGTTAGACTATTGTGGACAATGAACTTGAACTTGGACTTGAAACTTAAGCAATCATAATTTGGACTTTAAATTGCACTTACAAGGACAACAGGGGACTTATAGACTCGGACTAAAATCAGATAAATTGAACTTGGTGAAGATGCACAAAGAACTCAAGTTTAAGCAAATTATCACAAGCCCAGATTTGAATTCAAATGAAACAATGACAAGGGATCTAAGTGCATTGCAAAAGACTTTAAATCATGAGATGAATAATTTGAACACAAGCAAAGGTGTTGAAGACTCAATTTGGGATTGCATTGAATGTGAATTCAACAAGGTTATTTGGGACTTGAACTTACAAACATGTGATACGAATGAGCAAGTTTTAGAAATGAACAAGGCTACTTGAATTTGAACTTGAATGTGCTTGAGATCAAGTTTGACATTGGTTTGAAAATGACCAAAAACAAATGAGTGATGAAGGACTTCAAAGTATTAAAGAATTTTTAAAAGATGTCATTCAATCCCTATGCAAACAGATAAGGTTGCTTACACTCTGACATGGAACTCCTTGGACAATAGCATTCAAAGATCGTAAGTAGAGGTGGAAGTGCATATTCAAATCAGCAAATATCAAATTCATCATATAAGATGAAGTGCATGTTATTCATCTCAATCATGAACACTATATTCACAAAGAACATATGAAGAATGTGAGGCTGCTAGTAAATTCAATGATTTGCTGGCTAATGTATACGAAAGTAATATGCACCATATATGATGAGTTTCCAATGCATATGGATGCTTGTGTGAGGTGTCATTAGTGAGAAATGACAGAAGGAATTTGCTAATGCAGAATAATATGCTAATAAGCGGCAATCAACAACATGCATTGAATGTTATAACACTCTTACAATCAGCAATAATTCGGTACTAAGCAAATATACTAGCTCCCTACAAGCAAGAGTAAAGGGTCCTTGTAAGAAACTCGACATACATACCAAACGTCGTCCGCAAGCAGAATGCCAAAGGGGTATAACAAAAGTAAGCTTCTATGAGTTATTGTAGGAGACTCATCGTACACTTAAATGTGTTATACACGGGCTCTTACAGAAAACTTGCCATACATGTAAAATATCACCTACAAACAACATGCAAGAATGACTACAATAAAAGAAAGTGTCCATGGACCACTGTAGGAGATTCGTAGTATACCCAGTCTATTTTCCATAAGCAATATAAAAGTGACTATAGCAAGTGCAAAGGCTTACGAGTTACAATGGAAATTGTCGTGCCCACAATAAGCTATTTATGGGTAGCAAGAAACAGGGCAGGAGATTAGTTAGTGCACTATGACCCGCCTACAAAAAATCAACAAATAGTGCACGACAGTCTACCTGTACGAAGCAGCGAACAACTCTATTCAGAAGCTGCTACGCCACGCCACCGGATCTGCAACATTCGTACAAGCAGACAGAAGGCGTCTATTCCAAGAGTACCCCCGCACGTGCACTATAAATTGTATACACATAGGTACACTAAAAGGGGTAAAAATAATTATAAAACCCGCATGGGCCCCGGCGAGCGTGTTATTGGTACACACGTGACGTCTAGGGATGCTGCGCGGGTTGACAAGTGAATTCAGGCTCGAACCTGATCCTCCTATACGGGTTAATAGGAGTCGACAAGGTTCGAACCAATAAATAAATATGTGGCCGTGGCGACCAGAATATTTATTTTAATACATTCATATTAGGCCTTCAATGCCTAGAATCAAAAGAATTCACTTTCAAGGGTACAAAGCCTACGAAACCCGATCCTCTGTCGACAGCCCGACAGAGTGACAAGGTTCAGTCCATAAAGAGAAATGACCCCGAACACCCCGATGATGGCCGTGTTGAATGCAGATCTCAACCGGAGGGGTTCCCAAACATTTTCAAATGCCTCCCAAAAGTTCATTCCAAAATCCCAAAAATCCACAAAATCGAAACCCAAAAATCCCAAAATCTCCAAAAATATTTTAAAATGAAATAAATCCATCAAATACTTAAAGCAAAATCCATCCGCTCTCCGCAACAGTTTGTCGAGGCGGACAAAATTAAAATAAACTCTAGCTCACAAAGAGCCAAATGCCTAGTCAAAAATATCACTAGGATCCATTCTCAAACAATCTTTTGCCAGTAAGGACGTGGTACGTGTCCTCTAACCGGCAGTTTCGCCGCCAAATGGCACTGCAGGTAAACGGTTATGACCCGGGGCCCTCTGAACCGAGTGGTTTTGCCGCCAAATGGCACCACAGATACCGGTTATTGCCAGAGCTAATACGTTCCTTAATGGCGTTAAATCCTTGAGATATGAATCAATAGGATATGATCGATAGGGCACAAAGCCCTCTGTAAGCTAAGGTGGATTCAAATTTGTCCCCTTAGACAAACATTCATCCAAGGTCTACAAGGTCCCCTTGGACGAAGCAACCCATGGCTGCCGACAAGGATCCTTCTGTCAGGTTGGGTCGACTACCTCCTCTGACTAAGTAGACCAGGGACCACGATGGCCCGGGATGACGGAACCATGGGATCTTGATCGGGCCCATCATCCATTCCCCCACCATCTGCTTTAAGTGTTAGATGGTGAAATTTCAAGTTTTAAATATCAAACTTTTCAAACCTTTCCAAATTCCCAAATCCAACCCAAATTCCAAATCTTTCCAAATTCAAAATCAATTGCTGCTACTATATGCCAGATAACACGTATTCTCTACGTATCTGACTGACGACTAGCCTTAATCGAAAGTTCTCTCTCGTGATCGGGAGGGGTAATTAACTATAGGGGCTTGCGCCTATAGGAAACCAGAACTCAGATCATAAAGTCCTCGCAAAATGAGGGTGAAATCTCTGGGTAGTGTCTTATCTACAAACCCATCTGCCTTCCAAAATTTACCTCGGAACTTATTCAGTTAAAACTCCCTCGCCGAATAAGAAAAGCGAGCGGAGGCCGGGGCCGAATTTTCGGAGCCCACAGATCTCTCCAAAACTCTCCAAGAACTCTCAAAGGCTCTCAAACACAAGTGCAAGAAAATTTTCTCATAATCATTCCTTCATTAATTATAATAGAATAAAATGGGGCTTTAAATAGCCTCCTACAACATGACTCGAAATAAAAGACACAAACGCCCTTTGGGCTTACATATGACAAATCCCATAAAAGGGGTACTACGGGAAAGAAAACTCATAAGCAATAAAATAAAATACAACTACTCTAAATGCCACATAAGCAAATAACAAGCTACATGAAAATAAAATACATCAACGACTCAAAAATATAAAGACTCGATCGTGGCCGTAGATCGTCGGCCGCGTCTCTGATAAACTCTCCATGATGATCTGATGTCCCCATCAATAATTCTATTCTTTGATAGGCCTATTTTTCAAATAGAAAGCAAACACCCACTTGGACTTGTTGCATCACCATCAACTTTACAAAAAACAAAATGGCACTAAAATATGTACTTGGTGCACATGCAACCTAACTAGTATAAACCAAAACCATAAAATCATAAAGACACTCTAGAGTTTGTATTTGCCAAAAATAGTATAAAAAACATGCAAAATAAAGAACCTGGTTTCAGAGGAAGAATAGTAGAAAGGAGCAATTTGCTACCCTTTGCAAAGAAAAAAGAAGAGTAAGAAGGCGAGGCCCTAAATTAAATCATCAACCTAGCGCAAAAAAAGCCAAAGGAAAATGAACGGAAGAAATTATGTTATTTCCTTCTGGTAAAAACAAAAAAGATTAAGGGAGATGACAAAAGGGTTACATCATGATGCCTTGACTTGATATATATATATATATATTATCATGAACTCAAAATTTTAAATCTGACAAGACCCACTCGGCCTTTTAAATGACCAAAGATCTATACTTCCCAGCATCCCTCCATCAAAGTAGCTACTTTTCACAACTCTTTCTCTTTCTCATTATGTTGCCTATAGAACTAGTCTAAACCCCAATAAATTGAGAAATAGGATAGAAAGAAGTACAACGTCATCGTTGAACATAGCTTTTAGAGGGCCTTTTGTTTTCTTTTCTTTTTTACTTCTTTTTTAACAAAAGAGCTCTGGAAAATATAATGAAAATTTTATTTGAGATTGAAAAAACTACTTTCAATTTTATACTTCAAAAGAGACATCAAACCCATTACTCATGTCCGAACGTAAAGATTGAAATTCTGGACGTGACAATAATGTTAAAAACTTTGCTCTTCTATTGTGAATTTTTGCACATAATGACAAACGAGATAACCTTTTTTATAGAGGCACAGAATCAAGATTTGAATTCACGGGATTGTTACCTGTTATCATCATAAAACTCAGCCAGGTTTTGTATCTCCACATAATCCAGACCAGCTTCCCTAGCTAACCTGATTCAACATCACAAACTAATAAATGTTTTTGAAATCGAAATTTTCTAAATTGTTACAAAATTCAATGTTCAATGACTAAACCTGATTAAGCTTGGAAAATGCACCAAGCAATGAGTCTCAGATATAATATCATTAGCAAACTTTAGCATGTACTTCTTTCCAAAGAAAGGAAACCTGGAATAATTTTAGATACATTGAAAACATCTGCAAAAAGCTTCTGAAACCATAAAAAATTATCGACTATACATGATTTCGTACTTGTCTTCCTCAACCTCAAAAGTAATGACAAAGTTATCAGATCTTATGCAATTTTGAACTCCCTTTAAGCCACTTCCCTTATTATGTGAAGCTTCGACTATCTTCTGGTACTTTGTCCTTGAAAAAAAAGGTTGATAGTTGGCGAAACACAAAAAAATTAGATGGATCAAGTTTCATATAAGTGAGAAGAGAGTAAAAATTGATTTTTCAAATTTTGATACCACATCAAGCAAAAGGTGAGCTTAACTTCTGAAAGATTTTTTTACAAAGATTCCAAAAATCAAAGTGAGAAGAACAATGAATCGCCAATAACTACTGCTAATAAGAACATTTTTTCTTGGAAACCCTAATAAATTAAAATAAGCAAAAATCCCCAAGTCACAAATCTTCACATACTTCAAATTTTTTTCAAAAGAAATATAACTAAATTAAAAACAGAGTTCAGAAAATATGCTAAGTTATTTCTAAGATAGAACAAATTATCCTTACAAGAATTGATTAAACCTATTGATAAAAATAAGATGTAGAAGGAATCAGTAAAAACTACAACTGAGCCCAATATGAGTCATGAAAGCTACAATCAATTAAAATAATAGCCCATTAAAAAAAAATTGCATCAAAGCCATGAAAGTTTGCAAAATTGCTCGAATTTTAATTTAACTCCACCTCGTCTTATATAGCCACATAGAAGCTCCTCAGAAAGATGGCAAATCAATATGCTTTAGCAATTAAACTAAATTACTTGATGGCAGTACTGAAATTTTTGCAATAACTTCACAGATAAATATACCCAATAATAGCCATAAATAGAGAAATATCTCCATCTTGTTCTTTTTTTTTTTTTGGAGAAACATACAGGAAAATTTGTTTCAGAATAAAATACCCCTTTGGTACGCTCAGACAACTTATTGAAGTTACTCGTGAATGAAAGTAGTTCAAACTAGCTCACATTCGAATATTTAGTTCAAACTTTTGTTCAAATATGATTCGAATGTGGTTCAAAAAAATTTTTGACCAATGTTTGAAACTAATCAAAGAATGTGTGAGCAATGTTCGAGTTAGGTCCTAGCAAGATCCAAGAAAAATTTAAACCATTTACAAATCGGGTCCGAACAAAGTTCTAAGAGGGATATTTGAGGAAAAATATAATCAAGTTTGAAAACTATTCTAACCAAGTTCAAAATAGTTTGATTCTAATCATTCGAGCAGTGTTTGAACTTTCTAGCCAAGTTCAAACAAGGTATTACAATAGGTATTGCAATAGTTTGGATCTTTTAGTGTTTAACATATGCAACATATCATCATAATGATAGCATATAAGCGTTGAGTAGAACTAATCAACGACATTATTATATAAATTGTATTAAATAGAACCACTCAT
Source organism: Dendrobium nobile (assembly GCA_022539455.1). Taxonomy (NCBI): domain Eukaryota; kingdom Viridiplantae; phylum Streptophyta; class Magnoliopsida; order Asparagales; family Orchidaceae; genus Dendrobium; species Dendrobium nobile. The sequence continues at coordinate 23,519,988 of CM039720.1, forward strand.
CAGATCACTTTACAGAGAGGAGAAAAAAAGCCTTGTAACATCAAATACAAGTAAAATATTACAACCATGACAAGAAAAAAAAGTAAAATATGTCATAAAGGTGGTGGGTACTTAACCCTACAAGTAACTCAATTATGGCCTTTAACCTCACAATGGATGTGCATATGTTATACTGCATCCTTCTACTCATTTGAAGGCCTTCAATTCTTCTTTGGAATTACACTCTTTGGCTTCATAATTTGGAGTAGAACAAAAAGCTTTCTATTACATATGAAATCCCCCAGGTTTCGCATTTTCAACCAGAGACATATTTTTGGCGTATAGACCCCACCAAGCTTCTTACGTGTATTTTTTTTAATATGAGCAGTGATAGATGATACACCGATCTCGAGCTACAACAATGCATGTTTGCATGAGGGGCCTATGACACCAAACTTTCTAAGAGTGCATATCCTCTTAACACAAATCATTAATATTCCCATCCAAGTCATATAATTCAAATAGGCTAATCATATAAAGAATTAATGTTTGAGCCTTATTCAAGGGCTTGTTCAATACTTCTTCAATTTCTTTAGCCAAAATAATTTTGTATTCACTGCAATGAAATGCCTACTAAAGAAAATTTTCTAAATTGTATGCTCAAGAAATTCAACAAAATGTCATTGCATAGGAACGTGAACTCTTAGTAACTTTATTAAAGCTCTCTAAAATACAAATTGTCTTGTATAGTTTCTAAAGAAAAAAAAAATTCTAATCAACCTTAGTACCTTACAAAGCTAACATCATTCTCCAAGTAGGTAGTTATCGCAGGGTTATTCATCCATAGGTTGTCAAAATGTCAATATAACTCAACTATTTTATAATCTTTGGAAGACAAGTAATACTTCTCAAGAAAACTATTAATTTTGAATAATACAATATTCATAAAAATATGATGAGGGAAAGCACCATGATGTACCACTAAAAATATTCAAGATAAAGCATTAGCAATATTATTATGTCTATCAAAGAAAAAAAATTTAAGTTCTCCACCAAGCCTATTGATTCCCTCAATCTGCTCATGCAATACATCCAAGAATTATTATTTTTTAATCAACAATTACAAGTATCACTGAAAAAATCTAAATATTAGCATCTTGGGCTAATGCCACAAGTAAGGTACCTCCACATCTTGAATTAAAAAATATTTCATTCAAACTTAATACTGGATGACATAAACTTTTGAAGCATTTTATACAAGCACCTAAAGTGGGGTAAATATATTTGAAATATACTGAAGTGTGAAGCTAGAGATCAACAATTGTCCCAAGATTCTTCCTGCATGATTAGATATGATGGAAACTTCGAAAAAGATGAGACACTTTTACATATTTGATGACTAGCTCACGACAAACATTTTCATGAGACAAATCAATGACATGATCCCTCTTTACTTCTAATAGTATTGTTATTGGCTTCAAATTAGTGTCAGATCAAATGAACTTCTCATAAGATTATATGCCAAAGAAGCCATGGTTGAGCATGCTGATTGTTTAATCGTGGCTTCTAATTTCAAATATGTCTGATTTTGCCAACTTTATAGCTCATAAGCTCCATGAACATTTTTAAGGTTATACCAATTGTCTTTCCCTAATTCCTTTACCTTGAATTGAAAGTTCATCTTCATTATACATAAATGTAACTTCATCGTTAACACATTTTTACTCTTAAAACACTTCCCAACCTTTAAATACATTGAGGATAAACTCGAGCATGAGGCCATTGTGTCAACAAACAATGAATTGGAGGCACTTTTGGGCATTGACAATGGTAAGAAAAGAGTTATACATGTATTCTTAATATTATAATTTGCTTCTTCCAGTCCCAATGTATAGACGACCCCCCCCCCCCCCCCATTTACTAGTTTTGGGTGCATCATAAAGTGGGGCATTAATATCGCATGGACACTTTAGTATTGAAGCATCTATGGAGCCACCATCATCCACATCATCTCCTTTATTTGCATCATGTATATCCACAACATCAGCCTGCTCAACTCTTAAATCAATAGAAGATGACGAACTGACTAACCATGCATCGTGCTCATTTGTATAATAATGTGATTGAAATATCTATGGGAGTAATAGACACATAAATGGAAGATCAATATTGAAAAGAAAAGGATAACCCGTTCAAAAAGAAGGCAAGATCATATTTTGCTGCTATCTCAGTAGAATGAATTTTATATCATAGACTTTATTTCACCAAAGTGGTATATCACTTCAAGCTTCAAGCTAAATTGGTTCTTGTCAATCTCTATAACTTTGTATCTAAAAGTTATAATATCTTCTATGGAAATACTTGTTTGAACCATCAATCATTTGCATTGTTTCTCATCAAATGTCCAACCGACTTAGCTTTCTTTCCATTCTTCTCCATACATCGCAAGAATGTTGATACTCGATTCATCTTCAAAAAAAAAACCCTCTGAATATAAACACAAAAACACTATCTATTACAAAATGTGTTTGAACCATGTTCATCCATGATTCGAATATCATGTGAACTTTATTCAAGCCTTTTAAAATCCATGTTCAAACATGATAAGAACATTGCCCGAATATGCCTAAATAGGACTTGAACACAGGTTAAAAAAAGGTTTGAGTTTGATCAAAAAAGAATTGACCAAGGTTTGAACAAGAGTATGATCAACATCATTCAAACTTCATATGGCTCGAACAAGGCTAAAAAAAAACCATTAGGCCTCCCCATCACAATTAGCTAAACACTCTACATAACTCCTTTGTTTATTCAAATATTATGCAATCACTAGGATCACATGATACAACATCATTCAACTATTGAAAAAGACTAGCCAATAATTGTCGAAGTCAATGTTAAACTACTTTGTCCGATCCAAATTCACCACCTCGCTCTTCTTAACCTATCGAACAAAGAAATCTTGACAAAAGGATAATGAAAGTGGCAATGGAGAATGCTTGGAAGTATTCTAAGGAGTGGAGATATTAATCAAAAGAAAATTCTAGGCATATTTTTCCAAATAATGAACAACGAGGATATTTGGCCCATTAAGGCCATTATGGGGCATATAAAGTCAAATTTCCCAATTCAAACTAAAAAAAAATTAGATATTTTAAGAAAGAACCCAGATGCCACTTCCATGGCAAAAAAAAGAATGAGCCTTATTTGACAAAAAAATGTAAGGAAAAAAGACATTCCAACAAGACTTTTTTTAATTTTATATCATTAAATGAATAATTTTGCAACTTAAATTTTATCAACCTGCCAAAAATCTGATATAAAAACACCGCTGCGGAGAAAATAATATTGAAGTAGACAATGCTGAAAAATTACAAAATTAAAGATAGAAAATATGAACGAGTTTGCTTATACCCATACCATATAGTAGATGAGTCAGGAGTTATGCCGAAAAAATATCCACCAGGTTTAAGAAGAGACGACACATTATGAAGGAGAGTCCTCACTCTCTCTTCGTTTTCAAAACAAAGCTGCACAGATGTTTCTTTTTCAGCAGACATTACTTGTAGGAAAAAAGTGCAAAATAATCATTGGCAGTAAAATACCTGCAAATGCTGCAAACAGCAAACAATATCCACTGGAATACCTTTATCTTGCAAATGTGACCCCATGTTTTCCTGCCAGACAAGAATATAACATTATCATACACAAATTGCATGGGATGTATTCAACAAGTTGTAAGTGGTTGTAGTATGACAATGCAGATAAAGATGGACGCTATTGCCAATGTTTTAAAGCAGGCATAAGACTATATATTTTTCCTATAAAGAAATGGAGTGCAAGTCTCAAGCCATATGGAGTTTATAGTTTTGATATTTTAAATAGAAAACATGACCACAAAGATCAAATATAAGAAAAAAAAACTGAAATAAATTTCAAAATTCAAAGTCTATAACCATAAGATTTATATTCTAATTCCAAAGTATAATTGACAAAAAAAAAATGAAGCATCAAAATGAAATAATGTGATAGACAAGCTGGCTTAGTGGTTCAACGGAGACGAATGGTAAGTCAATGATGAGGAAGAGTAGCAAAAGAGTTTTTTGTTGAAGCAAGCAAAGATCAAAAATAGACGAGATGCAAGGAAAGCAGAGGCAAATCAGGTTTAAGCTTCGAAGTTCTTCAAGCTGTAAAAGAGGAATCAATTTGCTAGGATTCAACTCTTACGAGATTAAAAGACAATTAATCCTTCATTCATATTTTTATTTAAATTGATAGGAAAGATATTAATAATAAGTTAAATTTTACTAATTTAATAATTCAATTTAAATAAAATTTAAGTTATATCGTGAAACTATTGCACCACTAATATTGCGCAAAAGGTGCCCAAGGTATTGTCTTGGTCTTTAGGTTGAATGCCTTTCTTAACTTCACAAGACAATTTTAACCTTTCACATTGAGACAAGCCCCAAAATGCTTTTTAAAATACTATATAGTCGTAGTTTTACTAATTATTAATAAAATGTTTAACTATATATATAAAGAGATAAAGAGATGAAACATGATTTTACATGTATGGTCTATAAACAACTTGACACCACAACACACTCACATTATGATAAAAAAAATGATTCAAGATTGTTAGGAAACAATTGGATTTTCTAAAAAAAATTATGAGGCTTGGGAAAGGTCTTGAGTTTTTTTTATGAGATTGAGTGCAATAACCTTCACATATGATGATAAAATGATAAGGAAAAGTCATCACCATAAAATTGATGGACCCAAAAAATCAAAATTAGATTACCTTATGCACAATACTTTCTTTCTCAATATGTTCTTCTATGTTAGCTTGTTTCCCCCATCCCCCACCCTTGTTTTCCTCTGAATATAGCATTAAACAACAAGGGAATTCATCGTTAACAACAACTACAGGTTTCATTTCCTCCCCGATCAAGTACAACCAATGGTGATGTAGACAAAGGGGGGGTCAACACTAGTCCAAAATAAATCATATTTTGGCTTCCCTTGAGTCTAGTAGCTCAATCAAAATTGAGCTAGAATTTTAGCTCATTTATGAGCTAGGCTTTAGTTCATTTATTGAACTAGGGATTAGCTCATTATTAGCTATGAATTTTAGTTCATATTTATCTTTATTTAAATGCACTTTTATTATAGTTTTTAATGTCTTAAAAGTTGTCTCTTGAATTTCCAAAATAAGGCTTTTGGGAATCCAAGATAATTGTTTAGTCTTCCCATGTGTGGCTCCTTGAATTCCACCATGGCTTTTTGTTTTTTCGTGTTTGCCTCTTGGGATCTCACGGCTGGGCTCCTTCTCCCGTGGCCGTGGCTCTTTCGTCCGTGCGGTTCCTTCGATTCCCGTGGCCGTGGCTCTTTGGTCCATGCGGTTCCTTCGTCTCCCGTGGCTGTCTCCTTGGTTCCTGGTTTGGGTGTTAAACCGTGAGCTTGGGGGGGAGATTCCTATGCTTTTTAATGCTTAGTTTTATGTGTTATATTAATGTAATGTGTCTCTTTGTATTACCTTTCATACCTATATATATGGGGGGTTATGTAATGTTTGAAGTAAGTGAATGATATGTGATTTTTGGAAAATCTGTTAACCTGCGGGTTGCTTGGAAATCCTGCGGGCTTTTTCCACCCTTCTTTCTCATCCCCTCTGGAAATCCTGCGGGCTCTTTCCACCCTTCTTCTCCGGCTTCTAATCTCTTCGTCTCTCCGCAAGTGCCGCTCCATCTGTATCCTTTTTCTCAAAGTGCAACAACTTTAGGGTGTCTGTTGTGTTGTTTGCTAGTCGTCATTAGTTTGTGTTTTTAATTTCTTTTTGTTTCTTTAATTTGAAATGTAAGAGTTTGTTCTTCTCTTTTCTCGTCTTTAGTCAATTTCGTCGGTAGAAGTTCGTCGTCTATTTTTGTGATCAAAAAATATAGGCTTCCTATATTTTTTTTTATTACATCATTTGGTATCAGAGCAAGTTAGGAAGTCCTAGGTTTGTGAGTCAGTTTGTCAAGTCAAGTCAAGTCAAGTTGTGAGTCTTGTTGTGTGAGTCTTGTAAGTCGTGTTGTGTCGTTAGTCTTGTCTTAAGTTTTTTAGTTCGAGTATTTTGAGTCTTGTAATTTTTGAATTTTTTGAGTCAGTCAAAAAATGAAAAAAGACAAAAAAATTGAAGAAAGCAAGGCAGAAGACATTGATGAATCTATGGATAGATGGATCCCGACAAAATCAAAAAATCCACTGGAGTATGAATTATACAAGCTTCAATCATGGATGCACATACGGACAGAAAGATACTTCAAAAAAAAGCAGCGCTTACAAGACAAATTCCTGAAAGAGCGAGATGAGATCATGCAGAAGTATGAAGATTTGATCAATGAATTAGATGCGCCGTCTTCAACTCCTCGAAAGAAATCTAAAGCGAACACATCGGGAGCTGAGTTTCACAAGAAGGGGAGTCTGATGTAGACAAAGGGGGGTCAACACTAGTCCAAAATAAATCATATTTTGGCTTCCCTTGAGTCTAGTAGCTCAATCAAAATTGAGCTAGAATTTTAGCTCATTTATGAGCTAGGCTTTAGTTCATTTATTGAACTAGGGATTAGCTCATTATTAGCTATGAATTTTAGTTCATATTTATCTTTATTTAAATGCACTTTTATTATAGTTTTTAATGTCTTAAAAGTTGTCTCTTGGATTTCCAAAATAAGGCTTTTGGGAATCCAAGATAATTGTTTAGTCTTCCCATGTGTGGCTCCTTGAATTCCACCATGGCTTTTTGTTTTTTCGTGTTTGCCTCTTGGGATCTCACAGTTGGGCTCCTTCTTCCGTGGCCAGGGCTCTTTGGTCCGTGCGGTTCCTTCGATTCCCGTGGCCGTGGCTCTTTGGTCCGTGCGGTTCCTTCGTCTCCCGTGGCTGTCTCCTTGGTTCCTGGTTTGGGTGTTAAACCGTGAGCTTGGGGGGTGATTCCTACGCTTTTTAATGCTTAGTTTTATGTGTTATATTAATGTAATGTGTCTCTTTGTATTTCCTTTCATACCTATATATATGGGGGGTTATGTAATGTTTGAAGTAAGTGAATGATATGTGATTTTTGGAAAATCTGTTAACCTGCGGGTTGCTTGGAAATCCTGCGGGCTCTTTCCACCCTTCTTCTCCGGCTTCTAATCTCTTCGTCTCTCTGCAAGTGCCACTCCATCTGTATCCTTCTTCTCAAAGTGCAGCAACTTTAGGGTGTATGTCGTGTTGTTTGCTAGTCGTCATTAGTTTGTGTTTTTAATTTCTTTTTGTTTCTTTAATTTGAAATGTAAGAGTTTGTTCTTCTCTTTTCTCATCTTTAGTCAATTTCGTCGGTAGAAGTTCGTCGTTGCTTTTTGTGATCAAGAGATATAGGGTCCCCTGTATTTTTTGCTCACATCAAATGGTCTTGATTGCAGGTGCTGAATTATTGTCCTTGCCATGGCCAAAACCTATAATAGTGGAAAACAAACAGATAGAGAGGTGGCCAATGGTTTTTGTCTCCCTTGGGACAAGAAACAAGTGGGTGCAGGAAGGATAGAGGTGGAGACATCACAAAATAGGACTAATGCCAAGTGAACTGGATTGTAGTCAATTAGTTTTCAAAACATAATTGCAAGTTACATTTATAGCCCATTCATTCCCTAATGAAGAAATCATAAATTTACATGAAAATTCTAATCAAGCCTAAAAATAAAAAGAATAAAACAAATCCTATTTATTTAAAAAAACTATTTGATAAGATAAATTTTGTAATAAATGTTTCTCATGTGTATTTAAAAATACCTAAAGGAATATTCCTTGGACTTATTCTTCCCTTGGATTTAAGTTAGAAAAGAGAGGAATTTTGTAGAGTTATTTGTCAGAGTTATTTTAATTTTCTTAAATTTCTTCTTATTGATTATGGGCATTTTTTTAGGAGAGTTGGTTTAAATTTTCTATGTTTAATTTGATTTGGGGAGTAGATTTCAAATAATCCAAAAACTCCTTGAATAATGGCTTCAAATTCTATTTTTATGGCTAGAATTGTGAGTTAGTTTGACTATAATAGAAACTTGAAAGAAACTCAAATTTCAGCCTCCGTGTTGTTTTAAATGGAAACTATGTTTAAATGTCTTATTTTGGGCTTATTTAGCATGAATTAACATTTCACCTTCATATGAAAGGCCCCCTTAATATAAGCTTATATAGAGCACAAAGACCTTGATTTGACATGTCTAAACCTTATTTTTTATATGCTTACTCAATTCAATCCCAATGGAGCTTAATTAGGTTTTTAAGAGCATCATGGATTGTGGCTCCCCACTAGTTCATTCCCCCTCAAGGACCATTGGTTGCTAAGAACATAAAATTTGTAGTTAAACCCTTCAAAGATATAATCAACCCATAAGAGGTAACCGACTCAATTTGTGAAGTAGTTGATTCGTGAAATGTAGCTAAACTTTTTAATAAAATGAACCCAAAATTTAATAGTAATCTTTAGTACTGTAGATATCCTATTATCAACAGTAGCCACTCCTAATGATGAACTAATATGTTGAACCAAGTTCCTTTAGTAATCAACATTTCAACGCGAGACCCATAATAGCTAATCAATGAAACGCGAGACCCATAATAGCTAATCAATGAATGATGGCGAAGCCAAATTAGAACTAAGACGATTGTGATCCTCCTGGTAATGTGTTGCAATACTCCATCGGATAAGAATGGCTCATTTCTGGCAAGTTGTCACCCTTCATAAGTGATAGCTATTATAGGTACTCCTTAGTGTCTCATGAGCTTCTTTGGCTCAATCATTTTGGTTCCTACTAGCTCTTCATCTTCTCTTCATACTCTAATTAATTGGTATTCTTTTCAACCATCAGATTAAATCTAGCCCTTAGGTGTGAGGTAGATCCTCTTGGGGGCTCATTGAGTCCTAGGTTGATCTCTTGTGGTCCTTTTGAGTACTCACATTATGTTCATCTTAGGACATGATATGGCCTAAGGATTTTATCCTCTGGTGGAATTGCTGAAAATTTCAGTAAGGTCATTTAGCCAAGCATCTTCTCTATCCTTGTCAATCTCTAATCTTCACTTAGCTTGCCCATGACGGGGAATATTTATGCTATGATATCCACTTGATCCAAAATTTACCCAATACCAAACTACAAGCATATTATAATGCAAAATTAATTTGGGAATGATAATGCGACATGTTATGATAATCGTTGTTTTTCAAAAGGCTTGCAAATATCAAAAGTTTTCATATGAAATAAAATGTAACTAATCAACAAAAAATCCTTTATAAGTTTTCTTTTATACAATCATCGCTTTTCCTACCTTTTTGTTGTATATTTACATGTTATCCTTATTTTTTCAAAATTTAGCCTTAAATAGTAAGAAAAATTATTGCTAAAATTAGAATAGAGAGGATGCAAAAGCTAAAAGTCGAACTTAATCCCTAGTTAGGTGCAACTAACAGATGTGATTATATGTGATAGATTCATAATGCACTATCATCATCATTAGCCTTATCGCAACATTTGAGGTGGGATTTATTATGAATCCTCACTTTTCATTCATTCTTGTTGGGTGTTGTCTAATAAGTTAAATATATTCTTCACCAAGGTTTAAAATTGCATAACTAAGCCTCAAGGCATTTTTCCTCCGTGAGGCGAGGCGTAAGCCTCGAGACCCTCACGGACGAAGAATTGCGTAAATGATAATTTAAGAGTTTTAGCAGGTAAATAACAGTAAGAGTCTATCATACAATAAAAACATCTAAATGACAAGTGAAATTAGTGAAAAACAATAAAATAAATGCATTATATGCATCGCATAGTATAATTCGAAGTATAGACCACAAAATATAAGTCTATCAAAACTCCCAAAGTACAAATAAGAAATAACATATAAAATCCAATCATGTCCCATCACTAAATGGGTAGAACCACAAAATATAAGTCTATCAAAACTCCCAAAGTACAAATAAGAAATAACATATAAAATCCAATTATGTCCCATCACTAAATGGGTCTTCAAGAGAATTTTTTTCTCCAATTGTATCTATGAATGTCATATCTTCATCATCTTCAATGTTATTCACTTTTCTCTTCCCTGTTCAATAAGAATGATCATTGTCATGCTAATTGCCCACTTGATATATATATAATATAATAGCATATAAGAAGTTGTGGAATATCTTTATTTGATTGTTGTGTTGCAGAACTAATGGATGTGTGTGGTGTGATACTAGTGGATGCGTCCACTTTATCTACTTCGCCCCTCAAAACATCCACACTTAGATTCTCTAGCTGCAGGTCTGATAATGACAAATCTGTCTCATCATCTATGAACCACTCATTATCAGATGCCACATCATCACACACCAACGGGTCCTCATCATCCTTCAACCCCTTGTTCCTCAACCACCTATCTCTCAACCTCTTGTTGTTCATAATATACAGAAGGGAGTTTATTTTGAGTGTTGAAAGTCGATTTCTTCTCTTTGTTTGCACTTGACTATATGTACTCTAATTTCACTCACACCCAGATGAAGAACAAGTGAGGTCCAAAACTCTAACAACAAAACTCTGTAACTCAGGGGTGGAATCACCAAATTGGATAAGTGTTCCTTCATGCGAGTAACTCCTCCCTTCACCACCATATCACAAAAATTATATTTTAAATACACATGTCTTCTCGCCGCCTCCTATATCAACTTGCACACTGTATTTCCAAGAAGGGTCACGCCGCAATGACGTATTTGTTTTTTCCTTACCCCTAACCATGTTTCCTAATGCACAAATGCGAAAACATACAAAAAATCTCAAAAAATAGAAAATCCTATATTTTCTATAACTTGAAAAAACTTTCCTTGAACTAAAAAAAATACCTGAAACCAATAGCGGAGTGCTTATAGAGGGCAGCCGGACCCTATAAACTCACTGGCGTGAGGTGGCGCCGACGGGAGAGGCGGCAGAAAGAGAACCCGAACAAAGTCGAGCGGAAAATTTGCGAACGGAACTGGGCTTGCGGGAGGATTTTCATTCGGTTCAGTATAGCCGAATGCAAGTATAGAAGAAATAAGGCATTTTAAGTAGGTGGGATCCGGTTTTAAGTGGCGTGCGCCTCACAAGCAATTGCGCAATAGCGCCTTAGAGGCGCGCCTCAATGACCATGAGGTGTAAGCCTCACCTGGACCCAAAATTACTTAGGAAATTAGGCTCTTAGGGGCTAAATTGCGCAAAGGCGCGCCTCTAATTGTGGAATTTTAAACTATGTTCTTCACAGATCAGTTCACTTAATTTCTATATGGGTAACCTTAGGTCTACCCATTCTCCTTCTAATGAAAAAGTCAATCTCCATCAATCCACTGCCATCGAAATTCAACCAAGCCCAAAAGTCCTCCACCTTCGTTATTCACTTTATGCAACCTCAACGATATATAGAATTATTACTACCAAATTATCAATCCATGAACTATAATAATTATTCTTCTAATTTTATATGTTTCCTATTATAAGTTCTCCTAAAATGTATAAATACTACTCAAATGTTTTAACGAAATACACAACAAATTCTCTCTAACTCTTGTCATGGTATTAAAACGCTATGCTTTCATTCTTAGCATTTCTATATGCCACAGACTCACCGTTGCATTGCCTAGGACTTGAAAGCCTTCATTGTTGTAAGTCTTCTTTTGTTCCACCAAATATTTTCATTTGCATCCTTCATAATTGCATCCTGGTCTCTATCTTTTCTTTTTGCAAACAATCACTACCACATTTTTCTTCTCATGGATCATAAAAATACCCATATTCCCTTGACCTTAGCTTCATTCGAAACCACGCCTAACAAACAAAATGCAATGGGAGAATTACAAGACATCCATTCAACATATCTTTTGAGTGGAAAGAAATACCTCAAGTGATAATAATTGGTTAACACCTTCTTGAATGGAAAACAAAAATTGGGCCATTTACTTAGCACCAGAACTCAATAAGGTAATAACATATCCAATACTTGAGATGAACATGACTCTAGTGATGTCTCGATTATGGAACTCTATGGTTCTTGAAATAAAAATCACCATATTCATTCATTCAGCAAAGAAAATTTAGAACACTGCAAATCAAATATATTACAAAGTTTGTGATGCAGCCCTAATCTATGAAATAAAAAACAAGATCTTAGTAACAAAGCAACTAGTGAAATCTATAATATATTACTCCAATATACTACAAGTCCTTTGGCAAGAAATGGATCATTATCAATGTATTGAAATAGAATGCAATAAAAATGCAACCCTCAAAAGGTTTGTTGAAAAAAGATAGAATTTAATATTTTCTTACTATACAAAATGTTAAGTTTGATGTTGTAAAGGTACAAATTCGCAAAAAAAGATGATTTACCTTCCATAAATAAAGTCATTTCCAACATTTGAATAGATGAAAAGAAAAGCATGGTTATGATTGCCAATAATTCCAAAGAAGGTTTAACCCTAATGTCAAAGCTGCCAAGATCAAACAATTTAATTTAAAACCTTCTTCTTTTGGAAAGCACAACCAACCATACCTAACAAAGGCCAAAAGAGATTTTTCATAGAACACATATTGCTAGAGGTTTGACATACAAAAGAAAAATGTTGGAAGCTCATGGCAAGCCACCTAGCAAAATCTAGACAAAATTATGAGGATAAGCAAAAGAACAAAGACATGCATATGCAACAAATGTGGAAGAAAGTGATACCAAATAATTACTAAGTTAAAAAAAAAAAAAGAAATATAAAAGTTGAAAATTTTGCTACTATCACTAGAAAAGAGTCATACAACCAGGGGTGTCAATTCGGGTCAACCCGTCGGGTTCGGGTCAACCCGTCGGGTTCGGGTCGAACCCGACCCGACCCGGATCTAAACGGGTCAACCCGAACCCGACCCGTTTTTGCAAACGGGTCGGACATTTCAACCCGGACCCGACCTGGCCGGGTTGCCGGGTTGACCCGACACGACCCGCGACCCGGCAGTGGCGACAGGCGACAGGCGACTCGGCGAGCTGGCGAGGGTTCGGCCGAGAGCCGTTCGGGCGCGAGGGTTCGGCCGCGACTCGCGAGGTTTCGGCCGCGGCAGCTGCAGGCGGGCACGCGGGCGACGGGGCAGGCCGCGACTCGTTCGGGCGCGGGCGACTGGGTGAGGCCGCGACAAGGTTCGGCCGCGGCAGCTGCAGGCGGCCAGGCGGGCACGCGGGCGACGGGGCAGGCCGCGACTCGTTCCGTCGTTCGGGCACGCGGGGCAGCGCGGGGCAGGCGGGCACGCGGGGCAGGCGGGCAGGTGGGCAGCGGGCAGGCGGGTGGAAACGGTGGGAAATTCAAAATTTTTTAAAATAAACGGGTTGCCGGGTTGACGGGTCAACCCGCCGGGTCAACCCGAACCCGACCCGTTTTTCAAACGGGTCAAATATGCGAACCCGAACCCGACCCGTTTATCAAACGGGTCGGGTCCAACCCGGATTTTCCGGGTCGGGTTTTCGGGTCGGGTCAAATATTGACACCCCTACATACAACAGATACTTATTCTCTAGCATTTTTAGGTACTAACAAATTTTATCATGCTTTTAAAGTCTCCGAGAATCTCAATCTCTACACATGGATTATTTATTTAGAAACTAAATACCGTATGATCAACTCTTCGCACAAATTTATTTTATATACTCCTTGTCCAAGTAGCAAAAAAATAACATTGCCAATAGATCCTTGACAAGCATCATTGGCTAAAGAGACATTCTTAGATAAATAAATCCCTCATATTTCAAAATATCCTTCATTTACCTAAATTATTCGCCAACTTATCATCCATGCTAAAGTTAATCATAGATTCTAGATATAGAGTTATATTGTACCATTCACATTATGTATTTTAGAAACAAGACACAGGAGGGACAATTTGACTTGCTAAAGAAAGATATGACATCTACCACCTTGAAGAATATAATGACCAAGGAATCTCTAAACTGCCTATTGTATTATTTTATTATATTTTCTTTCTTGAACCTTTAAATTCAATAAAGGATATGACTCCAACATCTACATCATCACTACCATTTTTTAGTTATTCTTAAAATTATAATTTCTTTTTCATTAAATAATTCAAAAATATTAATATTATAGAATTTTATTGTGATACTTGTAAGTTAGCAAAACACAAGTGTACTAGTTTTCCAATATGTAGCACAAGAACTCAACGCCTTTATTCTATCATTCATCTTGGAAGCATTCTCTACACAATATATTTGGGTCTACATGGTTTGTGTCATTTATTAATGACACCCAAATCATGGATCTTTCTACTGAAAGTCATAATTGATCTAAGTATCATCTTTTCCAACTTGCTCAACATGATTAAAAATTAATTCAATATTAAAAATAAAAGAGGCATATCCACTAATGCCAAAGATTTTTTAACTAAACTTTCTCCTTCTATTTCCAAGAACAAAATAATATACGAGTCCTTTTGTATATATATACACAACTTAACAAAATTGGGTGGTTGAATGAAAGAATGATAAACTACTTGCTACCACATAAGCTCACCTTTTAAAAAAATTATTACAAAATAAAGTTGTGGGTAAGCTCTCTTAATAGTTGCTTACATCATAAATTGATTAATGACAAGGGTCCTTGGGTTCAAGAGTCTAATTCAAGTCCTAGCCAATTTTTTTTCTTACTTAAAACTTATTCCCAATATGCTTGTAAGTATTGTCTTTGTCATACATATGCTTAAAATAAAAGAAAACTTGATCCAAGTGAATTTCATTCAAAAACGCTATAAATGCTAACATCCCTTCATGTGAAAGGTGTATGTGCCTGGTATATCACTTTTAGTAAAGAGGATTTGTGCTTTGCTACTACTTACCTCAAAAAATAAACAAGTCTACTTTGAAACCAGCCACTCCTATACATATAAAGCTTATACCAAAACCACTTTTTACTAAACTATTTTTAGTCTACTCAGGGAGGAAGGCATCTCAATCGACTCAAGTCCAATAAATTGAATCAATCCTTCGTACTGAACTTGGTGAGAGAATCATTAAGCATATAAAAAAGGTGCTTAAATTGAACATCCCTTACATTTATTCTTATGATATAAAAATCTCTAATCATAAACAATCCTGCTTTAAAAGTCACCTTACTATCTTTATCACTAAGATTGCCTCTAAGGCATTCAATAGTGAGAATTGGAATAATGCTATGAGAAAAGAAATGAAAAATTCATAAAATAATAAAATATGAGAATTGGTGATACTACCAAAAGAAAAGAAATTCATAGGATATAAATGGATCTTTATTGTAAAGTATAAATCTGATGGCTCATTAGAAAGGTACAAAGTCAAACTAGTGGCAAAATGCTACGTTCAAATATGAGATTGATTATCTTAAAACTTTCGCTTCTAATGCAAAAATGAATATTGGTTGAATTCTTTGATCATTAGCAACTAACAGAAAATGAAAAATATAATAATTTGATGTGAATAATCCATTTCTTATATGGTGATCCACAGGAGGAGATATATCTAGATGTCCCATGAAATTTGACTCAAACATAGAACAAATTGTATGTAAACTAAATAAGGCATTACACGGATTGATGTAATCTATAAGGGCATGGTTCGGTAGCTTCACCAAGGTAATGCTCGACATAGAATACAAATAAAATTAAAGCTGACATAAATTGAACATCCATTACGCTTATTCTTATGATAAAAAAATCTCTAATCATAAACAATCCTGCTTTATTAGTCACCTTACTATCTTAATCACTAAAATTGTCTCTAAGGCTTTCAATAGTGAGAATTGGAATAATGTTATGAGAAAAGAAATGAAAAACTCTTAAAATAATAAAACATGAGAATTGATGATACTACCCACAAGGAAAGAAATTCATAGGATTTAAATGGGTTTTTACTGTAAATTATAAATTTGATGGCTCGTTAGAAATGTACAAAATTAAACTAGTGGCAAAATGCTACGTTTAAATGTATGAGATTGAATATCTTGAAACTTTCGCTTATCATTCAAAAATGAATATTGCTTGAATCCTTTTATCAATAGCAATTAACAAAATGAAAAATATAATAATTTGATGCGAATAATCCATTTCTTATATGGTGATCCAGAGGAGATATATCTAGATCTCCCATGAAATTTGACTCAAACATAGAACAAACGCTATGTAAACTAGATAAGGCATTACATGGATTGATGTAATCTACAAGCATGGTTTGGTAGCTTCACCAAGGTAATGCTCAACATAGAATACAAATAAAATCAAAGCTGACATAAATTATGCTCAACATAGAATTCAAATAAAATCAAAGCTGACATAAGTTATTTGTGAAACACACAAATTTATGAGTCTCCACACTACTAGTTCATGTCGATAATATCATTGTAACATGTATAGATTTGGAAGGTATGGAGATTTTAAAAAAGAAGTTTCTCTAAGATATGAAGACAAGTAAAGAGGTTACACACTCTCGAGTCTCGACATAGGATCTTTATATCACAATAGAAATACATAATAGATCTATTAAAATAAACAAGCACGTTGGGATGCAAGTCTGTCAACAGACCCTATGAAATTTAATCATAAACTTGGAGATACTCCCAAAAACATAAGCATAGAAAAAATATCATATCAAAGACTTCTTAGAAAACTTCTCCATTTATCATATACTAGAGAATCAAGCACAATCTCATAATGTTGGTGTGGTAAGTCAATTCATGTACAAGCATAGAGAATCACACCATAGGATTGTATATCAAATTTTATAATATCTAAAAAAAACCTCTAGGCAAAAAAAATTATATTCAAAAAGGGAAAGATGGAATACTTTAAGCCTATATAATGTTGACTATAAAGGATTTATAATTGATAAGAGGTCAACTTCAACATATTGCACATTCTTAGAAGACAAGATCTTGACTTGGATATACAAAAATAAAATATAATGACAAGATTTAGGGTAGAAGCTAAATTTAAATCTATGGCACTAGGAATCTACAAACTATTTATGGTTAAAAACTATCCTGTAAGATTTAGGGTCAACTACATGAATCGTTTTTTCTTCATTGTGTCATATTAAGAGTCAAATTCTCATTTAAATCAAATAAAAAAATTTCATTTCTAATCTAACCAAGTCCTTTTAGGTATAGCTCTACCTTTCTTAATATAGGCAAGATATAATGCATCTAGTCTCCTAACCAGGTCATCAAAAGGTCGATGTTTATGTGATCAAATCATCTAAAACGATTCTCTCTAATATTATCTACCACTGAAGCTACTCCAACATTTTCATGTATATACTCATTTCACATTTTGTCTCTATGAGTAAAGCAACTCATCCACCTGAGCATCCTCATCTCAAAAACACTTGGCTTAATTTTATATTTCTCTTTTAATAGCCAACATTCTATGCCATAAAGCATTACAGGCCTCACCATCATCTCCTAGAATTTTCCTTTAAGTTTGAGGGGTACTATTCTATCACGCAATAGGCCCAATGCATTCCTCCACTTCAACAATTCAACTTGAATTCTGCTAATAATATCCCCGTCGATTTTAGCAGTACTTTGAACAATAGACCCGAGATATCTAAAGCATATACTCTTTAATGACTTGATTGCTCTCAAAGTCATAATCCCCCACGAGATCTATTAGTAAAATTACACTCGATGTATTTGGTTTTAGATCTGCTAAAACAAAAACCTTGAGACTCTAAAGTTAACCTCCATAATTCAAGTTTTCCTTTGACTCCCTCTATAGTCTTATCAACAAAAATAATATAATCTACTAAAAGCATACACCAAGATACATCCTCTAACAAATATCTAGTAAAAACATTCATGAATAAATAAAAAAGATATTGAATTAAAGCTGATCCTTGATGTAATCCAACTGAAATAGAAAAATATTTGGTCAAACCACCTTGTGTTTGAACACAACTAATAACTCCTGCCTACATTTCCTTAATGACTTGAATATAAACATTATTAATTATTTTCTTTTCCATAACTTTCCAAAGCCCTTCTCTTGGAACTTTATCATATGCTTTCTCTAAATCAATAAATATCATATATAAATCCTCTTTATTCTCTCGACATTACTCTATCAAACTTCTCAATAAATGTATAACCTCCATAGTAGACCTACCTAGCATGAATCCAAATTGATTTTGAGAAACATTACTATCACATCATAACCTATGCTCAATTACTCTCTCCCATAGTTTTAATGTATGACATATTAACTTAATTCTACTATAATTTGCACACTCTTAAGCATCACGTTTATTCTTCAAATAGGAATCAACACACTCTTCCACTCATCTGAGATCTTTTTAGTCTTCAAAATAATATTAAAAAGTTTAGTAAGTCAAGAAATATCTTCATATCCTAAGCAATTCCACACCTATATTGGAATATTATCAGGCCCAACTATTTTTCCATATTTTATTTTCTTTAAAGTCTCTCTCACTTCAATTTTACTAATACGATGATAAAAATAAAAATCTTTATTTTCATTTCAGATGCTAAGGTCACTAAAGTTAATTGTATTCTGACAATCTTCATTGAAAAACTTATCGAAATATCTCATCCACTTATGCTAATATCTCATTCTAGTAAAATCATTTTTTTATCTTCATCATTAATGCACTTCACCTGAATTAGATGATTACTTCTCCTATATATTTGCTGGTGAGGGCAAGAAATATAGGGGGCCTATACCCCTCGCCCACACGAGAGATTTTTCCTTAACCGTCGACCCACTAAATCACGAATGATGCGACTAAGATGAGGAAGAACAAACTCTTACATTTCAAATTAAACTAAAAAGAAGAAATTTTTAAAAAACATTACAAACGACGACGGATTATAACTTTTGACTCGAAATCAAAGACGCCCTAAAGTTGCTTTACTTAGAGACGAAAGATACAGATGGAGTGGCACTTGCGGAGAGTCGAAAGAGATTAGAAGCCGAGACGAAAGGTTGGAAAGAGCTCGCAAGATTTCCGGAGGGGATGAGAAAGAAGACGGACAAAGCTCGCAAGCTTTTCCAATAACCCGCAAGTTAGATTCCCAAAATCACATAACATTCACTATTTCAAACATTACAAGCCCCTCATATTTATAGGTATGAAAGGGGAATACAAAAGGACACCAACATTAATTTTCACAAGAACCTAAACATCACAAACATGGAAATCCCCCCATGCTAATCACGGAAAACCGCCCAAGCCCAGGAACCGAAGGAGCAGCCGCGGGAGACAAGGAGGCCACACGGAACCAAGGTGCCACAGCCACGGGAAACATCCCAGGCTCGAAAAACCAGCAGCCGGCCGGAAATCCAAGGGGCAAAGGCACGAAAAACAATAGCCCATGGTGAAAGCCAAGGAGCCACACATGGGAAACAACACTTCTTGGAATTCCAAAAGCCGATTTGGAATTCCAAGAGATAAACATAAATAAAACATAAAAAACAATAAAAATTACATTAATAAAAAGATAACTATGAACTAAAATGTTAGCTAATAATGAGCTAACCCTTAGTTTAATAAGTGAACTAAAGACCGGCTCATAAATGAGCTAAAATTTCAGCTCAATTTTGATTGAGCTTGTAGACTCGAGGGAGGCCAAAATTGATTTATTATGGACATGCGTTGAACCCCCCTTTGCCTACATCATTTGTTTGGCTAATTTATACATGTATCTTTCAGCCCTTAGTATCTAATTTAGTATATAAATCAGCTAAATTTTTTGTATCGCATATTCTTTCTTAGACTTCTTACGGGTCCTATATCTTTCTCAATCCTTTGAGTCTTTACATTTAAACTAATTATTATAACAAAACTTCTTATTTTTTATTTTTTCTTATACATTTTGATTCTACCATAAACTATTTTTACTATTATGCGTTTTTCTTTTTGATGCTT
The DNA here is from genome assembly GCA_022539455.1 of Dendrobium nobile. Classification (NCBI taxonomy): domain Eukaryota; kingdom Viridiplantae; phylum Streptophyta; class Magnoliopsida; order Asparagales; family Orchidaceae; genus Dendrobium; species Dendrobium nobile. The sequence continues at coordinate 23,539,962 of CM039720.1, forward strand.
CAAGCACATATTTTGCAACATTCTTAATATCATTAACTACTTTTTACCACATAAAATAAGATTCCTCAAGCACAATCAAAATCTTAAAATCTTAAATCTTACTTTCAAAAATATGTGTATTAGCATTCTTTAATGCTCTCATCTAATCATAGGATAATATTTTATTCTATCTTTCATAATCCATCATTTCATCTTAAAATTCAAAACTAAAAACGATGCTTAGTACATAAACTTTCACTTGGAATTACTTTATAATATTTGCAATCTAAATTATCTATTTTTTTTATAAAAAATAATCATTCTGAGTTTTACCATATTCATTTTTATAATTAATGAGATCTTTTCTCTTTTCTTAAATAAGGTATCAACAATTATAAAATCATAAGCTAGAACAAAATTTAATATGGTCCTACCACCTTCATTAATTGCTTCAAACTCATACATATTATGAATGCTTTTAAAACCTTCTACTACTATACAAATATACTCATTTAAATCTCCTCCAATAAATTTTTTTAATCAAAAGGTATCATTTGTATTAATTATTCTAAGTCATTTTAAAATTTTAAATTTGAATACATATCCAAACCTACTTGAGGAGCATAGTACTTATAATATTGATAATCTTAACGTCAACAATAATTTTTAAAGTTATAATATTACCTCTAATTCTATTAATCTAAAACATTATACTTCAACTTTTTATCTATTATCACACCTACATCATTTCTAATATGAATTCCACCTGAATACCATAATTTAAATTTTAAACTATCAATCCCCTTCGCCTTTTCTCCAATCTACTTAGTTTCTTGAATGTATAAAACATTTATCTTCCTATGAATCATAATATCTATTAATTCTATTAATTTTCCTATAAGAAAATCAATATTCCAAGTTTTTATCATAATTCTAATCTCATGGACTAGCTTCCTTACCCACATCCATCTATGATATAAAAACTCTTGCTTATATAACATTGCACTTAAACGCTGATGCAACAACATTTGCATACTTCTAGCTATATTCAGACCATACAACATGTCAGTTTTAGGAAACACCCTAACATTAACATAATGTATTAATTGATTCATGTCATGATTATTTGATAAGTTTTACGCCGGCTGTCAACTACCTAATGCAACCATACACTTTTCTCATTCAGGATTTAAGACCTGGTAACAATAGTGTTTATACAACATAAATGAACAAAATAAATTGAAGTGAATAGAGATATTATAAGAAATGATGCTTGATAGTGGTATAATATAAACTCTATACATCGCCTCAAATGGCTAACTTGCATACATTCTCACGAATAGAAAATTAGAAGCAATATTTCCAAAATTGGCATGCAAGCATGAAATGGACAATATCCCTTCATTTATTTGAGAAGTATGGAAAATCAATTCAAATTAATTTTGCATAAATCAATGTTCAACCAAGCCACATTTCATGCCACCTCTATGATACATAGGCTAGTATTGTCACCTCATCAATCCGTGGACCATTATAATTATTTTGTAATTATTATTTTACTTATTCATCAATCCATTGACTGTTATAATTATTCTTCCCAGATTTTGTTTGTTTCCTATTAGAAGCTCTTCTATGATAGTATAAATACTACAAAGATATTGAATAAAATGCAAAACAAAATCTCTCCAATTTATTCCATTTTCTAATCACTTTACATTAATTTTATCTATTCATCAGATGGGCACATTTTATGTCATTCATTGCACATGTCCAAACCACAAAAGTTTACTTTCAATTAGTTTATCTTCAATAAATATTACTCATTGATTTCTTAATTGATTATAAGTCTAGATTTTTGAAAGAGTTTCTACTGATCATTATTATATGTTTTTCATACGCTTGATAAATGGTTAAATCAACATAAAAATTGATGACACTCAACAATTATGATGAGTAAACCACCATAAATCCATCGTTCGTCTAATCCAACAAAAGATAGCTAAAATGAACAGGTGTATATCACATAGTTTGAAAAGAGGAACAAAAAAAACTTACAACTGAAGGGTCCAACTCACAGAACTCCGCAGTATAGGGCTTCCTCTGGCTCTCCCAAATCTCACGAGCTTCGATGATACCAGAAGACGATGTATCTGTTTGGATCGTAGAAAAATCAAAGAAAAACTACATATAGAAAATAGAGTGAAGAAACACATATAAGGAAACAGTAGAAACCAACTCCAACGTAGTGTCCTATTTGGGCTTCGTCCCATTTATCCGTTTCAGTTCCGCCGCCGCAGTACAAATCACAAACCTTGAGCAGGAATAGGAAAACGATAAATAGAGAAAGAAAGCAAGAAAAATAGCAAAGTGAAGTAAAAAGAAGAAAAAAGGCCGTGTGGAGCATTGTGGAGACCCAACCGATGCATACGGAGAGACGAAAATCTTTATCAAGGCTTTCTTCGCAAATTCATAGAGGCGATGATGCGCTAACTCCATCCGACTGCTTGAAGGAGCCATCGTCGCCGGCACAACGGATGGAACCATAATAGTCGACATCCTCCAACGGATTCAGAACTTCACTTCAAAATAAATCCTAAAGTACATCCCTTACTAAACCGCGAACGGAACAATGATGGATTCGTGAAATATTGTCTGATCAACATGAAAAAAAAAAAAGGGAGAGAAGAACTAGGAAACCCTAAGCTTCTTCAGGCTATGTGGCGGCTGCAGAAAACCATTCCAACGAATCCCTGTGGATACCAGCGACGGCCAAGTTATCAATTCCGGTGAGTCCACTGCAATAGCGTATCAATTCCTACTTGTCTGGTTTTGTTAGTGCCTAATTGGGAAATTATTAGGTCCGGATCTAGGTATAGGTCCAGATATAAAATTTGACACGTGGGTTGTATTTTGATTGTGCTTTTCTACTACACTTTGATTGTGCTTTGATTGTCCTTTACCAGCACTTTTGACACGCATTACTTAAAATTCCACAGATACGTGTACATTTCACATATCAATATTTTATTGGAGTCCGGACATATCTCTACGTCTGATGTTCGGACCTAAGAATGTAATCAGAAAATTTTAATATTTTATTGGAGTCCGGACCAAATTATGGGTAAACATTATGCATTAAACAAACACATGTCTACACTAAAGTTTTAATATTTTTACACATCATTTAAAATTTTTACATTTATTTATATACTATTTTAATAATTAAGGTTTCATTTGGAATGAGTTTTTTATTGCTTCTTAAAGTAACTTTTTAATATAAAAATTAAAATTTTTGTACTAAAAAACTGTTTTAAGATGCAGTAAAAAAAGCTTTCTCAAACCAAGCCTAAACTACCCAAAATATACATGTATGAAAATATATTTATTTGATAAGTTATATTAATAGTAGATAAGTGGCAATTCTTACTATATTTTTGAATTGAAAATATTTGCAATTGATACGTCGTCATAAAATTATCTTGATCGGGCACGAATCTCGAAGCAAAAAGCTAGCCGGAAACTTCAAAAATTAAATCCGAGATCATCTGAACTCCGATTTCAGCAAACTTATAATCGAACTGATCGTATCGGAAATACGAACCCAACGACACCAAATTCAACTAAATCCGAGCCCAAATGGGTCCGAATCGGAGACTCGAAGCTCTGTTAGAAGGTTCAAATCATAATTTGAGTTACCAAACGGTCTCGAATTTTAAGGAGCTTATAGTCGAATCGAGCGGCTCGACGAGAGGAATCCAACGAGTCTAAGATCGTCGAATTCCGACATCACTAAGGCCTTCAAATGTCCAACGAATGGTGCATGATCAAGGGATTCAATATCAGTCGTCCATTCAAACCACTCCCGATTCGCCCTTGATCTCTCTTCTATTTACAAGCTATGCCACTCCGGAAAAACTATAAATAGAGCCCTCATTCTTCATAAGGGGGGGACTCAAGCAAGAAGAAGAGAAGAAGAAGAGAAAGAGAAGAGAAGAAGAAGAGAAGGAGGAGAATCAGCTCCTCCGCGACCACCACCGGAGTTCTTCCCGCCGCCCGAACACACTGGAATTCTGCCAGATATTCAGGAGAACGTCGGAATTCTGCGCAACTTTGTAACTGAATTTCAATTTAGAAGAAACTCTTTGTAATCTGATCGTCCTAACTTGTGGGACGAATCAGCCTCTGTACTTCAAATAAACACTAGTGGAATTACTTCAACTAGGCGTGGCCCCGTGGTTTTTTTCCTCTTTCGGGTTTTCCACGTAAAAATCCTGGTGTTTATTTTCCTTTCCTGTTTGTGTGTTGAATATTCGTACAACACTAAGACTGAAATTTACTAACTATACCGCCGCGTATATTCTAGCCCGCAACAGTTTGACGCCGTCTGTGGGAAACATTATCCCACAACTTCAAGTATTGCTATGATGGTCAACAGACGCAGCAGTCGTATCATTGGGGCTTCTCGCTCCAACTTTGATCAGTCCAGAAATCAGTCTATAAATTATAGACGTCTGATATCTGCCTCTTTCTATCCTAGGGGGCAAAATGCCATTGGAGAAGGAACCTCGGGACCTTCCTTAGAAGAGAGAATTCGAAAGATAGAAGAATCTCAAAATGAAATTCTTCAACTCCTGCGAGAGACTCGGCAACCGACACTACCACAAATGGAGGAAGTGCTTCTCCCTCGAGATCTACTACGGGTTGAAGATGTTTAATTCAAGCATCTTCAAGCAGAAATTCCTCTTCCTCCCCCAAGAAGGCAGATACATCAGAACAACGAACTCACTGATACAGCAAGTTCTACACATCCTTCACCCTCAACTCGGCAGCCTCGCGTTCTTCCAGATCTTCCAGAAGGCTCAACCCAACCACACATTGCTGAGCTCCCTCATAATGCTCAACATCATGAATTGCGAAGATTGGTACGGGAAGAGTTCCCCCGAGGAGATGTGAGGCAAGCTCTCTAACGAAGGAACTTCTAGGAGTCATCACCTCTAACCGAAGCCATTCTTCAGCACCCCATTCCGGTTGGATTCAAAGTACCAAATGTTGAGTCCTACGACGGGACGACCGACCCGTATGAGCATATCGACTACTATATAACCATCATGCATATTCAATGAGCATCGAACGCACTCCTTTAAATTAAATTTTAAAGGAGTGCGTCCGATGCTCATTGAATCTAAATATATTTTAAGTTAATAGAGTAGCTCAAGAAGCTTACGCATCAAGCCAGACTGAGCTTGAGAATGAGCTTGTTTAATATAAGAGCTAGAGTATAACGTCAAGCTCGAAGTCGTGGCTTTATAAGCTCAACTCACGAGTCAGCTCAGCTCAGTTGAACCCCTACATAGATCCATTCAAAAAATTATTAAATTGTTCTATAGTATATGTTTTTTTACTAGTATGTTCTTTAATTGATCAAATCTACATTGTTTATCCCTATCATAAATATTTATTCTTTGATTAAAGCCATTTCTATTTGGATTTATTATATTATAACTCTTAAACAACACCTTATTTTGTTATTATAGCTGAATTGCTCTTTGCTATGCTATATGCCTATATCTATTAGGTTTTATAGCGTATAAAATGTTGCTCTGTGATTGCCCTATGTAATATCAATATTGTAGTTTATTGAATGTAATGCTATTGCATTACACCATTGTATCTACTGTAAGTAAAATCCACTTTTTGATAAGCCAATTATAACAATATTCAAATAATGTTTGAATAGGACTCTGATCTTATTGAAGTATTTTATAAATACAGTAGTTTGCAATTGAAAGAGGAAGTATTTTGTTCTAAAATAAAAATTTGAGCATATTCCTAATTATAATTATTGTGATACATAAAAAATAATTTCTCCCACTTTAAATGTCTTGATACGGCAAACGTAAAAAATAAAGAAGTCCAGCAATACTATTTAAATATATAAAAATTATTAAACACAAAAGCACGCTTGGCTGGTTTGCCCGAGTGGTTAAGGGGGAAGACTTAAGATCTTCTGCACATAAGTGCGCGTGGGTTCGAACCCCACAGCCAGCAAAAATTTTCCTGTTATTTTTTCTTCTCTTTGGTAAATAAGATATAGGTAGAAGATTTTTGAATATATATATATTTTTAATATAACTTTATGATTTTTTTTTTATTGGGGAATTTGTATGGAGCGCTTTAATTATTTGAAAAATACTTCTAATCAGTCATTATTTAAAAAGAAAATTTTGAGCAAAAAAATATTGATATGAAAAATACTTCTAATCAGTCATTATTTAAAAAGAAAATTTTGAGCAAAAAAATATGATATCAATATGATTTTTTTTATTAATATAAATTTTAAAATTACTAAGTTAATTTTTAAAATTATTGTTATGCATGAGAGATATTATCATTGTATTCATCTCAAATAAATATAATAATTTTTATATTCATCATGATTAAAGCTTAGTATTATAATAATTTTTTTCTTATTTTAAGATGAAATTAGCACTTCACTTTAACCCAAGCTATCCAAACACATTAGGGGTTATAAATGAGCCTAGATCAAGCCATTCTTAATTTACGCTCGAGTCGAGTTTGAATTTAATTATACAAGTTTGAATAGGCTCATGAGTCCGCTCGGTTAAAAAATATTCAAAATATTTAAACATACATTAAAAATTTTTAGTTAAATATAAAGCTATGAAAATATTTAAAAATTAATTCGGAAGCTAACTAGTCGAGTCAAGTGGTTGAAACTTGACTCGTTACTGGGGCCACAAATTAAAATTTTTAAATATTTCTTTAAATTTTTTTTCATTTGTAAACTGTTGTGATGAATGAAAATGCCCTAATTAAAATAGTTAATTAGGTTTTTATATATAACCAACATAAATTAATAAATTTCAAGAGCTTTGTGGTACATTAATGAGAAATACTTCTTATGATAAAATGTATTAAGCATGTTCTTTGAAAAGAACACATACATCAGTAACAATTTTGTATCTTCAAAGTCTTCTAAAAACACAATGTGAAATGCTAGTTTTCATTCAACATAATGTGTACCTATATTTCAACACAATGTTTGCTGAGAGAAATGATAGAGAGTAGAGCACCACAATGCCCTAGATTCGGTAGCACAACACTGTGTGATGCCGTAACACTGTGGGTTTGAGCGTCACAACATCTTAATGACGTAGGCTTAAGCGCAGCGGTGCTCCAAATTACTGTCGTAACACTTTGAGGCAGACTGGATAGTTTTATTTCTAGTTTTTTTCTCCAGGGTGGCATCCCTTAGTGTATGATTATTGCTTTCTCTTGTGTTTAAAGTGCGAGATCGGTATAAAAGTATAGAGAAGCAAGGAGAGAGTGTGAGAGAAGAGAGATATGTACTTATTTCCCCACATTTTCATAGTGGATTTCTTGGTGTGGTGTGGCTGCGTTGTTTTTTTCCATATTTCAGGTTTTTCCATGTTAAATCCTCGTGTGCTTTACTTTCCAATGTTTTTTGCTTTCTTGTTTGTTTCATCAAGGTGTTTACTTTCATACCCAATAACTAGTATCAGAGCGAGGTTATTTAGTTCGAGTTAGAGTAATGGAAGACAAATCAAGGTACAAGATTGAGAAGTTTAGCAGTTCGAACTTCACATTATGGAGGGTGCAAATTAAAGATTCGCTGTATTAGAAGTTGCATTTATCATTGGATGGAATCACCAAGAAGCTGGACGCTATGACTATAGAGGCATGGGAGGTTCTTGACCAGACTGCACTAGATTTGATTCAACTTTCATTTTCCTTATCTATTGCATTCAATATTGTAAATGAGAAGACTACAGTCGACCTCATGGCGCACTTACTAAGATGTATGAGAAGCTATTGGCCTCAATCAAAATATTTTTGAAGAAGGAAGTTATTCAATATGAAGATGTTGGACAACACTCCAAAGGCTGAACACCTAAAAAATTTGAACATTGTGATGAGTAAGTTGTGTTTAGTTGGCATCAAGTTCAATGATGAGGTTAGAGCATTATTGTTATTATCTTTATTACCAAAAAGCTAGGATGAGCCTATTACTACTGTGAGTAACTCTTCAAAAAGTTTAAAGCTGAACTTTAAGGACATTATGTAGTTAGTGCTTAATGAAGAGGTTTGCAAGAGGGAGAATGATGAATCTTCAAATTCTTCTCTGCATATTGAAGTAAGAAGAGGGGGTTTAGAGAGAAATTCTAGTAGAGGGATATCAAAATTAAGGAGAGGAAAGTCTTCTTCAGGTAGAGAGAAAGTTATGTGCTGGAGTTATGGAAAGAATGATCACTTGAAGAAGGACTGTACATTTCCAAAGAAAGGCAGTGGTGGAGGTCAAGATAAAAATCACTCTGCAAATATAACTACATAAGAGTATCAGTCAGATTCTTTGATTTTTAGCTTTGAACAATTTTGAATATTGGGTTATAGATTCAGGTGCTTCTTTTCGTGCAAGTCCTGATAAGGAGGCATTCAAGAACTGTACTTAAGGTGATTTAGGTCAAGTGTATCTGGGAGACAACAAGCCCTACAACATTATCAGGTAGGGAAATGTTCATATTAGAATGTCGGATGGGTCAATTTGTAGATTCAAGAATGTTAGACATATTCTCTATTTGAAGAGGAGTTTACTTTTGGTGAGTCAACTTGCAAACTCAAATCATGTGACATCATTCACAGGAGATTCATGGAAGGTGAAAAAATGGGTTATGGTTATCGATCATGATAATATTAAAGGAATCCTATATATATTTTAACTAAAGATCAAATTCTATTGGAGTAGCTAATTTAGATGTTGGTGGAGGTCTTCGACATTGAAGGCTTAGCTATAACTTCTTACTAAACAAAAGATTCCTTATTTAAAATTTATAAATTTAAAATTTTGTGAAGATTGTGTATATGATAAGCAACATAGGGTGAGTTTTTCAAATATTGGTTCAATGATCAAGTCAAAAAAGTTGGAGTTAGTGCATACTGATATTTGAGATTCGACTCCAGTTACTTCTATAGGAGGATTTTTATATTTTGTCATTTTGATTGATAATCATAATAGAAATATATATGTGTACTTCTTAAAATATAAGTTAGAGGTGTTTGAAATTTTCAAGAAGCAGAAGGCCATGGTTAAGGATGAGTCATGTTTGGAGTTCAAGTATCCCAGATTAGATAATGGTGACAAGTTTCGTGATAAGGAGTTGAAGGAGTATTATGCTTTGAATGAGATCAGACATAAGTTCACTATTTCAAGAACACCATAGCAGAATGGTGTTGTAGAGCGCATTAATGAGGGGTTACCTGAGGAAGCTTGGTGTGGAAAGGATGTTAACTTATCTCATCTTAAAGTTTTTTTATTGTTCATCCAATATTCATATTGATGCAGGATCTAGGAGTAAGCTTAATTCAAAATCTATCAAGTGTATATTTATTAGATATAGCTCAAATAAATTTGGTTATAAATTTTGAGATTATCAAAATTAAAATTTTATTAGGAGAAAGGATGTCAGATTGAATGAGAATGAAATATACAATGATAAAAATGAGATTTCTAAAGATTCTTCAAAATATGTTGAGAAAGAAGATGATGATGATCAATAAGACAGTATATAAGGCATAGAGCGTACCTAAGACCCCTATTATTGAAACTAGGAGATCCAAGAGAGTCTCAAGATCAATACAAAGGTATTATCCTTCCTTATACTATCTATTGCTGACATATACTGGTGAACCCGAGTGCTATAATAAGGCCATTCAAGTTGATGATTCAAAGAAGTGGGAACAAGCCATTGATGATGGATACATTCACTTGAGTTGAATATGACTTGGGAGTTGATAGAGCTACCAATGGAAAGAAGGCACTGCATAAGTGGAGTTATAGGCTGAAAGAAGAACCTGATGCTAGCAAGAGTTATAAGGCCAGTTTTGTACTTAAAATTTTTAGTGGAAGAAATGAATGAAGTTCACTGAAAAATTTTCCTCTATTGGTGAAGGTGATTACAATTAGATTTGTACTAAGCATGTTAGTACTAAAGGATTTACATATAGAGCAGATCGATATAAAGACAACAATTCTTCATTATGATATTGATGAAGAGTTATACATTATGCAACCTCAAGGATATGTGGTCACATGTAATGAAGATTTGATGTGTAGGCTTAGGAAGAGCTGATATGGGTTGAAGTAGGCAACAAGATAGTGTTACAAGAGATTTGATAGTTTATATCAGATAAATGATACATGAAGTGCTAGGCAGATCATTATTATTTTTTCAAATATTTTGATAACTATTATATTATTCTGCTTTGTATGTGGATGACATGCTGGTTGTAGGGTCATATATGAAGAAGATAAGATGTCTGAAGGAATAGTCGTCAAAGAAATTTGAAATGAAGATCTGGGCCCAGCAAAAAAAAATTCTCGATATGAGAATCAATAAGGATAGAAGTATAGGTATACTGAATTTATCTCAGATTGAGTATGTTAAAAAGTACTTCCAAAGGTTCAACATAAGATATATTGATCTCATTTTTATATGAGTTCATAAAGACTTTCCAGATTTATGATTAAACATCCAGTGATCGACAACCAACCACCTGTCAATCATCTAACACTCAATCGACCTGCCAATCATTCAACCTTCTTTAGTTACTAATCATATAGCCTGCATTTATCCAGTCAAACATTAATCAATCTTACATCAATCATTCATTCAATCTAGCATTGAATCCAATCTTCAATCATATAACCTGCAAGTCAATCATCTAGTCCCTATATCAAACCTATAATCAATCACTCAACATTCAATCAAAGCATCAATCACCTATAATCTCGCACTACAGTTAGGCACCTCAGTGTACTACCTTCCATAGTATACTTGTAATTTTTGACCTCATTCAAGATCTAAATCATTTCACTAGAGTCTCATACATCAATCTCTATATCACCAGCTCTCTGAAGCATGTGATTGACCAACTTGATCTAGTTAAGTTAGCTTAACTGATCATATACTCCATGGACCTCCAGTTAACCCCCACCTTGACCTTGAGCTCCCCCAAACCCCTTGAACTATTCTCTTAGTGAAATGGACCTAATTCATCATCCTAACATGGTCTACAGTTGACCTAGTTAACTGAACCCAATTTTGGCCAAACTAAACCAATTTGGGTCACCTCAATGCATATAATTAAAATTAAACTTTCTAATCCCTCAATATCACTCCATTGTATGCTTTAAACATTCATAAATCTTCTATGAGTCAATCTTCAATGACTTTGACTTAGTCAAGTGAAAGCATTTGGTCAAACTCCTCTTCATACACACTATTTCACTTATGTAATAGATCTATCCCTTAAGCCCTTCTACGAATCATCTCAATAATACTCAAATATATTCCTTGAACTCCACCTTGACTGTTTGACTAGTTGACTGGTCAAATTGTCTACTCTAATACGAGAAATGAGCTTATATTGGCAACCTTCATTAAAATCCTCACACCATGGTCTTACATTGCTTCTAAACTATCCCACCAATCATTAGAACTCACCTGGACTCCACCTCAACCACCTTGACCCTTGTTGGCTGGTCAAACAGTCAATAAGAACTCAAGAGAGCTCTAATGGTCAAACCCATTCATATGAATTCTTCCCTCCAAACCAGACCTATCCAGCCATTCAAATGCATTATAGAACCTTCCTAAACTCCTGCCCGACCCAACCCAGCTTTGTGATCGACTCCAAATGTCTCCACCAACTCGGTGGCCCCCCCCTTCATGTGATAATGACTTAAGGTTATTTTCACCTGAGGCAGCATGCTCTCTACCCCTCTAATCGTTTGAGCCAGCATTCTATCATCTATAGAGCCTTCTTGATGCATCCCAATCACTCCTTTTCCCTCCAACAACTTGAATAGGGCCAAACCATATAAGTCCCTGATTCTAAGCTACTCACCACTCCAATGACTCCTTTGAGCAAGAGATTTTTGGTTTTGCCTCTCTAGAACTTCCTACACATTCCTCTAATACTTTCCTACTATCTGGAGCTTGCCAGTAGTGAGATTGAAGGCAAACTGAAGGCTACTCATTCCCAAGCATCCAAAACTCCTTGTAGAAGCTTCCTCTAAACTTGAAATCTTCAAGGGAATTGAGTGTGGACAATTTATAAGTGCAACCATACCTAAAACATTTGAATTCATCACCTATACTGTGGTAAAACTCTAACTAAGCATTTACCTAAGTTCTTAAACAAATCTTTACAGATTGCATCAAAGGCTTAAAAAATCACTCCACACTCTTCTTTAGAATCTGTTCTACCTTAGTTCAAGTTTTCAGGTCTTTTCATTCACTGTACTAAGAAAAAGAAGCAACAAATAAATATAGGGTTTTTTTTGGTTGGAGGTAGATGACAGAATTCTGACCGTCCATTCATTTTATTTGATATGGACGGCTGTGATTTCATTATATCTGTGATATACTTTGATCAGTCATAATTGCGGGATTGATGGATTCCGTTTGATCAAATCATAGCCATTCGTTTAAACCGTGAGATTTATTTTGACCGTTAGATCTTTTCTCTTTCGATTTATCCCTTAGGTTTGATCTCAGTCATTAAATCAAACCCACAATAAATTTGATGACTCTGTATAGTGCCGCGCTGTATTAGTGAATATAGTCAGATGATTGCCGCCATCTGTGTGGCAAGATCAACTCCCGCTGTATAGAAAAATGCTTACACAGTTAGCGCCACAGATTCACTGTGTAAACAAACCATAAAAATAAATTCAAAAAATTGCAAGAATTTTAAAAATGCCTAGAAAATTCTTTTCTTTGTAATTTTTTGGAGTTCTATGGCTTGTTTTCTTCATAATTCCATGTACTTTATTTTAAAAATAAAATAAAATTATTTTCATTATAATTTTATTAGTTATCTCAAAAATATAAAAAACTTAATTTTATTTTAAATAAAAATAAATTAATTATTTTTATCTGAAATTTGGCATAGGTTTTATAGAGTCTATATTTGATCTTAATACAACTAATGATTTGATTAGTGAATAATTGGAGTCCAATTATTCAATAATCCTTCCCCATGAATTTCATTAACATGCTCAAGCTATGTCTAAAATTTCAAAGGGATATCTCAAAAAAAAAAAAAAAAAAAAAAAAAAAAAAAAAAAAAAAAAAAAATATATATATATATATATATATATATATATATATATATATATATATATATATATATATATATATATATATTAAAGCTTAACCTATATATGAAAATATCATTTTTAAAATAAAATAATCAGAATAATTTTAATTTTAATTTTTTTGTTCTATTATCTGATTATTTAAAATAGTTTAAAAATAAATTTTCAATTTTGAAAAATATTTATTATAATATTTAATTAAGTATTATTTAAATATTTAAATTATGAAGATTAATTAATTTTTTAATTCCTAAAATTATTTTAAATTAAAATACTTAATTTTCTAAAAATTTTAAGGTATCATTTATAATTTTTTTATTTAATTTGAATTTATTTTGAATTTTTGAATTTTTTTTATGAATTAAAGTATTTAAATTAATTTAAAATAATTTTCAAATTAAATTAAATTGGCTTTAAAAAGTTTTTGACTTTTAATATTATTTAAAATTAACAATTACTTGAATTTAATTAAATTTAATATTAATTAAAATTTTTAAATATTTAATTAATTAAAAATTAAAATTAAAAATACATTTTAAATTACTATTCAAACATTTTAAAATAATTTTTAACTATTTAAAATATTTTAATATTTATAATTATAAAAATTGAAAATATATAACATGAGATTTAATTAAATATAAATTTAAGATTGAAATAATTAATTAAATTATTAAATCATAAAAAATAAATATTTTATTTTAAATTATTTCTAATTTTAAATTAAAGATTTTAAAATTCTAGAATTTTTGATATATAATATGTATTTTTTAATTTATAATTAGTGTTTAATAATAATTAAAAAATATATATTTAAAAATATATTAAAAAAAAATAGTTTCGGTGGCGATAAAATACATGGCAGGCTTGGATTTGCCTGTTGAAATTATGATAATCATTAGTAATGATTGCACGGTAGCCCAATCATTGCTAATTATTAGGCAACGGCGCGGCGGCTGACTTATCCGAGTCAGCAACGCATTGCTCCGTCCGAACATTTGCGGTTCGAACGAACAAACCAGATTATGCCAGACGTGTTGCAGGACTATGGGATCAACAGTGCAGTTTAAATGAGACCTAGAAATGATAAGTTCTATGCCGTTCATTAAAGAATCAACATCTTAGATTTTGCGCAGTTCAGGCTTGTATATATCGAACCCTAGAACGCGTTTTTGAGCTCGTTCATCAATCTGATGGATCATTTTTGATGAAAATTTAAACCTAGACTCTATACTTGAATAGAAATCATGGGGATGTGATAGAACTTTTTAAAATCCAATTAATCAAAAGCTATTTGATTCTATGTGTCTTGAACTAAGGTTTAAGATTTTACCCTAAATAAATAATGGATTTGGTTGATCTTGGGCTCTCTGAACTTTGAGAGTACCTACGCTTTAGTTTGTAGAAGACTCCACAATCTAGAAATGCTTGGATCAATGCCAAATCAGCTTAGACGGAATAAAGCTTTGATTCGCCTTAGATCTTGCCTCCGACAAGCTATTAATGGTGGATTTGAAGTGGGGAGATGTGGGGGATAAGTGGGGAGCTCAAAACAATGAGGGCTTAGCTTGGGGAGGTCTTAGGCCAGAGGATTCAAGATCAAAAGGAAACGACCTTTCTAATGAGGCATTATGTCTCCATTTATAGCCCCAACCCCACGATGGAAAACCAAGATGCCTCCTAGGGTTAATTAAGAGAAATCCAGTCTCTCTTAGTTGTGTTTTGGGTCAAGGGAGGCTTGGGGGTGTTTAAATGCTATATTGGTCAAGTATTTGACCTAAATAGGTCAATTGTGACAAAATCAAGGTCAAGTTGACCAAGTCAAGTGTCGACTAGGTCAATGTTGTCAATCAAGCCCCAAATTGATAGGAATTAAGCTAAAAGAGGTTTGTAATGAATCTAAATTCAAATAAGGGTGATTTGGATCAGCTTAGTCAACCTAGGTTGACTTTGTCAACTTGGTTGACCCAAGACCTAGATCTGGGCTCAATAAGTTTGGTTTGACTCATTAAACCTATTAGCAGGGATCTTAGGGTCTGGCTTGGTCAATTTGACTAAGTTAACCCTCTTGACCATAGTCTAGTGAAAAGCAAGGTAAGCAAATTGGCCCCTAACAGGGACAGCGAACAATAAGTGAACCGTGCGTGTTAGCATTAATCGAATGTGATAAGGGAAGTAAGATAAGGAACACATGGAGGATCACCAAAGAAAGAAGGTAGGGAGCTCATCTATCTGCCTTAGCCTTTGTAACACCAGAGTAGAGTAGGAAGCAAACAAAAAGGGTCTTACATTCACCTGACCATATCAAAACAGTGAATGTAGACAACTCAATGTTCACTTAACCATATCGAAATAGTGAAACGAAGAGCAAAAGGGGAAAGTAAACCAATTACCTATATAACTATATCGAAATAGTAGAATAAAAGGTGGAAGGATCCCACATTCACCTGATCATATCAAAATAGTGAATGGGGGTGACTCAATACTCACCTAACCAAGTTAAAATAGTGAATAAAGAAGTCATAAAATTTGATATCTACCTAACCATATCAAATCAAGAAGACAATCAGGAAAAGGGTCTGATATTTACCTGACCATATCAAAATAGTGAATGTAGACCTCTAGATGTTCACCTGACCATATCAAAACTGTGAAACAAGGAGTGAAAGAAAGCTCAACAAACCCCTAACCTCAGGTATAAAATAGGGAGGAATGAAGAGATAGTGAAGTATGCCTCCTAGGAACTCTATCAGGTACCCAACCAAGAAAGGTTTAATATTTTCCTGATTATATCGAAACAGCAAATGTGAACAATCAATACTCACCTGACTATATCGAAATAATGAGTAAGGAGTGAAATAAAACTCAATAATCCCCTAACTCGAGGTATACAATAGAGGGAATGAAGAAGTGGTGAAGTATACCTCCTAGGGACTCTGTCGGGCACCCAACCAATAAATGTTTAATATTTTCCTGACCATATCAAAATAGAAAATGTGAATGGCTCAATACTCACATGACCAAATCAAAATAATAAGTAAGGAGTCGAAGGTCTAATGTCTGCCCGAACATATCGAAATAGGAGAGCAAAAGAGAAAAGTCATATCGATAATAACCTGACGCACACCTGTGTATGGATGTAAGGGAAAAGAAAAAGTAAATAGGAGAATCCTAAGGGACTAGCTATCTAAGAAATCCCAAGCTAACATTTTAGTTACGACATGGTAGAGGATAACTCATCGTGACCACGAGTATCTAAATGCTGGAAAAATTTGTTAGGCAACACTAAAATTATATGAAGCGAGAGCATCTAATTGATGCCTTGATGGGCAACAAAAAGAGATATTCCATCAATAGAGTGTGAGAGGGGCGATCCCATTCTGAGTGGGTAACAGCTGAAGTAGCAAGGGGATACACTCGCTATGAAGAATGAAGCTATATCAAGGAGAAATAATCATTAAGGAATCACAGTGGTACACCCATACTAATCGATTGGACCCTATAAGAAGTTAGAGCAACATCAACACATCCAAGGAACCTCTCTAGTAGTCAAGAGTTGGGCCCCAATGAGGAACTATGTGGCTAAAGAAGCGAGAGAGCTGATCTTCTTATAGAAAATCAAAGCTCATAAAGAGGTGATGCTAACATCTAAGACATGATGTATCACATCACAATTAGGGAGATAAATTAAAGCAGTGAGGGGACACACTCGACACCATGAATAATAACTTTGAATAGGGTCAACAATCATAAAAAAATCATAGTGGCGACACCCATACCAATTGGCGGGACCCTGTGAGAAGTGAAAGTAATACCAACGCATCTATAGAATTACTCTGGAAGCTAAGAGTAGGGTATGAATGAGCGAGTAGGTTGCCAAAAGAGAGCAGAAAGGGGCTGACCTTTCCCTAGACAATCTAAGCCCATGAAGAAGTGATGTTAACATCAAGTACAAGATGTACCACATTACTAATGAGGATAATGATGATCATAAATAAACATAACAAAATAAGTGCAAGGTCATATCTGAAAAAATCATCGAGACACTTCAAAGGAAAGGGAAAGGGAGAGAATTCTAGGGGAACGTGAGCTCTTGGAGAGTAAAATCGGGTTCCACCTATGACAAGGGAAACTAGCTCTACTCAATTGAGAGCTTTCCTTTCTTTTGTCACCATATTTTATATATCATAGATTGGGCATATCCCATATTGTTAAAGATAACACATGGTAGAGCGAACATTTACCATATCCATGAGTTACCTAATATAAAATATCATCTAATAACTTAAATACAAAGAGAGGGAGATATGATTGGCTTTAATAACCCAGGCCATATTCACCACATGAATAAAACTATGAAAAGAGAGATTATATAGGATCTGTAATGAGGTGACACATTAGCCTTGGTAACTCAGACCACATTCAACTCATATAAATTAACTAGGGAGAAAAATTACAACAAAATTGATTTATGAATGAAATGCATATTAGGATAGTGGATTAACATTACCATTAATGACTAATATAGGTTGGTATGAACTCAGTATCACATTCCCTAATGGATCTAAGTTAATCGTTTTGATATCCTAGATCACATTCAATCCATATGAATAAACTGGGGAGCACAATTATCATAATAAAATTGATAGAAGAAATAAATTCATATAGGGATATTGGGTCAACATCACCACACCTACTAAGATAGGTTAGGTATGGACCCAATATCACATTTTCTAAGGGTTTGAACTAATGGTTTTGATATCCCAAATCACACTTGGGAGTGACAAGCAAAATTGGAGAGCTAAACCTTATGGTGAATTCAATGGCATATGAATTCCATAAGTTTATGATGAGATAGGAAAATCATATATATGAATCATATGATTTACATTAGAGGAATAAGGAAAACCGAAAAAAAAATCATACATATTAGTTTTGATAACCCAGATCACACTTGGGGGTGCCAAGTGAATCTAGGGGGGAACCAACGCTTGTAAGGGGGAGACAAATTAAAGGTTATATATGATATCACTAATGTGATTGGTGTATACAGACAAAAACACAAACATCACTACGACATATTAATATATCACCTTTAAGGATAGTCTTATACTCTTTGTAATGAACATCATGTGGTAGAGGATAAATCATCGTGGCCATACAGACTATCTAAAAGTAAGAGGAATCCCTTCAGGTGGCACCTATATAGAGGAATATTTATAGGTGGTAGGGAAGCTCCACCTGTGTTGTGTGGAGCTCAAGCATAATACTTTTTCAAGTACTTCTCATTGATGATAGATATAGGGTGAACACCATTTGTATCAACCAGTAGATATGCACCACCTTTATAGACTCATTCTATGGTAAAGGGGTCTTCCCAAATAGGCTCAAACTTATCACTTCAGTGACGGCGTGAAATTATTGGCCTACGCACGATAAGAACTAAGTCGCTAACCCAAAAAGCATGGGGTCGAATATGGGGATCATGTGACTGGCCATATGGGTATGGTATAGCTTGAGGTTCTAATGAGCTTATAGATGAAGTTCTTCTAAACCATCGAGTTCTTCCAACTGTAGTCGGGCATGATCCTCGTGGGAAAGATTATAGCTAACTGCCACACATAATAAGGGGAGCTCAACCTCAAGTGGAAGGATGGCTTCAATCCTGAAGGCTAAAACATATGGAGTAGACTGAGTAGAAGTATGGTATGTAGTTCTATAAGCCCATAATGCCTTGGGCGACTTATCATGCCACTCTCACTCATTTTCCATAATAAATTTTTTATCAGTTGCATGAGAGTTTTATTAAATGCCTCCGCCAAACCATTGGCTTTAGGATAGTAAATCAAAGAGTATCGCCAATTGATGTTATGGTGGCAGAAAAACTTAGCAATTTTGGTGCTTCTAAATGACGGGCCATTATCTGAAATTATATAGTGAGAAACACCAAAGCGGTAAATAATGTGACCGTGAAAGAAGTGCATCATGTCCTTTGATTTAACTTACTTAAGTGATATAGCTTTTGTCAACTTAGAGAAGTAATCAGTGGCAGTTAAAATAAACCTATCACCCTCAGAGAAAGGAGAGTCAAAAAGACCCACTACATCCGTTCCCCAACTTTTAAATGGCCAAGACAACATAGTATGGTGCAACGGATTAGGAGGCTGGTGAATTACTATGCCGTGAATCTAGTACTAGTGGCACTTTCTAGCGTGCTCCATATAATCACAGATCACGGCCGAATAGTAACCAATGAACTTAATTCTGCCCTTCATATTTATTATAGACTGATAAGCACCATAAAGCCCCTTGTATATCTCGCCCATGACCTTATGAGTCTCCCATTGTTAAGGTAACTCTCTTTCTAATCTTGAGTAGCAAGAGATCGGTCATCAAATAGTCGGCCATGCTTTAAATACTCAACAAAAGGAACTCTCCAGTCTGAATCTTCCTCAGCAGTAAATACTGTAAGGGTCTAATCATAAGAAGATAAGTCTGTGGGGTAGGGTATATGACTTGATGATATTGAATAATAATAGACATCATATTTCAAGTTGGTTTAGCCAGTTTGTTAGCTAGTTTGGCTAATGTATCTACTTTAACATTTACAGTTTAATGGATTTTAACAAGGTCACTTTAGGAATAAAACACAAGAGCTCTATTGCCTTGTTGTGATAGGCAAGAGCTTGGGCTTAAGTACTTTAAAGACTCTAGCTACTTGATTGATGATTAGTTAGGAATCTCTAAAGATCGTTAACTACATAATCTTTATTTGAATGGCCAACTCTAGTCTCAAATCAAAGCTTTGTACCTAGCTTCATTATTAGTATGAGGTTCTGAAAGACTATAGGAGTACCAAAGGGTATGACCTTCAGAAGATATTAAAATATGACCTAAACTTACCCTAAATATGAGAGTTTCATTTAGATATAAGGATTTAATGGAGGATAGATTGTCAAAGTAAAATCCTAAGTATGGGACTCCTATTCTTCCACACTCATGATTTGTTCATCAAGTAAATCATCATTAAGTAAGAAATCTGCAAGGATCGGGTGAGCAATAAGAAAGTTGGCTAGTGTATGCCCTTTGATGGCCCATTGAGGGAGAAAAGTAATATCAATCTATAGTAGGATCATAAACCAACGTGCTAAGTGACCTAAGAGGGCCGGACGGGTCATCAAATATTATAAGGGGTTGACTCGAGAGATCAAGTTAAACTTGTGTGAAAGCCTGTAAGGTTTAAGCTTTTGCACTACAAAGATCAAGGCCAAACATTATTTTTTCATTGTCGGGTATTTTAGGTTTATAGGTATCAACTATTTGTTAAGTTAGTACAAGGCATTTTCCTTGTCTTCCTTATTCTCTTGAGCTAAAAGTTCACATAGGGATCTATCCAAGGTCGTAGTATGGAGGATTAACGACCTTCCTAGGATGGGTGCAACTAACACAGGGGGATTCATCAGTCAGCACTTTGTACTCTCAAAGACCTCCTGATAATATTCATCCCAATAAAACAGAGCATCCTTCTTCGCGATGGCGATAAAGGGGTGAAATCTACTAAAAAGATTGGAGATAAATCTTCACAAGAAACTAAATTTACCTTGGAAAGACCTTAACTGGGTAAGACTCCTAGGAGGTTTCAAGTCCACTATAGCCTTAATTATGGAAGAATCAATCTCAATGTCATGGTAGCAAACTATAAACCCCAAAAGCTTTCTCGTACTAACACCAAATGCACATTTCAAAGGATTCATCTTTAAATCATACTTGTGGAGGCGTTCTAAAATAATTTGTAGATGTCAAAGGTGATTTCCATAAACCTTACTTTTGACCACAAGATCATCCACATAACATTTAACTTGCTCGTGTATCATCTCATAAAAAATAACAGTCATGGCATGCTAATAGGTGGCCCCAGCATTCTTGAAACTAAATGACATTACCTTATAACAGAACACACCTATAGGTATGCAGTACCTAGTGAACTTCTCCTCTTCATGTGCCATCTTTATCTGATTGTAACTAGATAAACCATCCGTGAAGAAGAATATCCTATGGTATGAAGCGATATCCACCATAAGCTTAGGGATAGGAAGAGGGAAATCTTCTTTAGGGCATACCTTGTTCAAATGACAAAAGTCAATGCAGACACAAATCTATTTGCTCTTCTTTCGAACTAAAATAATGTTGGCGAGCCAATTAGAACACTTCTCTTCATAAATGAATCCAGCTTCTATAAGCTTCTTAGTCTCAGTGATCTCTTGTTGTTCAATCTCCATCCTTATCCTATGAGGTAACTGTTTGATAGGGACTGCATCAGGCTTGATAACACATTATGAACTGCTGCTTTTGGATTTAGAGCAGTCATCTTAGTGTAATTCCAAGCAAAACAGTCTTTAAATTTTGATAGTAGTTTGATGTACTATTGATCCTTTGAGTTAAACAATACGACACTATGAAAAATAAGCCTAAGATATGATTCAGTGCGTTAACCTCATATAATTTGTCCATAGCAGAAGTGGTGCCATCTTCGAACTCACATGGTGCATCAAGGACTATATCCTCAACATCACCATGGTCTTACTTATTAGTAATAGAAATAATTAGATATGAGTGAGAGACAACATGAATACTGGCTTGAGTGAATTGATCATTCTCAATATAACCTAAGTCTTTCTGGGTTTAAGGCATATCAATTTTCTAAATACGAGCTTGCTGTAGAGCTAATTCATTGAACCAAGTTGAAGGAACAACACCCCGCTCAATACAGCCATCCATAAAAGGGGAAAAATATTAAGGGACATATGTAACCATATTATCCATAGTAGTCTTTACAATACCCTAACTCTTAAGACCCAGTGGGGCACTTATGCTATGGGATAATGAGGTACACTCACTAGACTGTGGTGGCATAAAGAATTTGTATAGTGTAGACACAAAGTGATTGTTAGTCTATAGTGGAATACCAATACTAGGGAAATTATAACAGAAGATCATTGATGAGATTCCTTAACTTTTATCCCACAAATTTGATGGGAAAGATAGAGAGATTGTTGGTTAGTAATCTGACATCAGATGTCTACCTCCTCATTTGAGCTATTATCAATAATTAAGCTACCTTTAAGTATCATGTACCTACGAAATGTTGAGAATGAACTATAATAAGTAGAACCCAGAGCTAGTGAGGAAACTGAACAATGAGGAACATCAATCATCTCATTATCAGAAGAGTTAGATTGGAAAGTCAAAGTGGAAGTTTAAAGATGCGAGGGAAAATGAACTTGAGTGTTAAAGTTTCTTGTGGGGCGAGCTGACTCTCTAGCTCTACCTTTACCCCGCCATCCCCTACCTTTTCTAGGGGGAACATCATTCCCATCTATAAACGGAAAGAAAGATCCAATAAGATATGCAGTGAAAACATTTACCTCAATATAAATCTGTGATGGACCCTGTACTAGTGATTGTATAGGAACATATACAAGTAACTACGTAAGACCCAATACAATACTAGTAGGTATCACTAGTGACTGGGCAATGGGAGGTCTACAAGCCTTTTGTGGTATGTAATGCTCAACATTATCATAGATAGAGACCTCGTGCACTATAATAGGCTGAGTATCCCCAAGAATGGAATACACTGCATCATTTCTCATATATTTCATGCATTGGTACAAGATAGAGGGCGACATTCTATATTTATGAATCAAAGGCCTTTCTAAGAGAGCCTTGTATGAGTTATTTTCTTCAATAACATGAAACTTTATCTTAGTCAGGAAACCTCTAAACTTCAAAGGTAGGGTTATAAACCTTAGAGTGCTCTAGCCTTACTCATTGAAGCCTTTCAGCATAATCTTATCGGAGGTAAGCTTCAAATGATCGAGGGCGAGACTCATTAAATTTTCATAACTCAGGATGTTAACTGAAGCTCCCTGGTCAATGAGGACCTTGTTCAACTCATAACTATTGACTTTAACGGTGACATACAAGGGATAATTGTGTTTAGAAGTTACTAATAGAAGATCTCATTCTAAAAAGATGATAAATGGTATCTCTTTCAAATAGTATCCATACATCCTCAATAGATTTAGAAGCAAAGAAAGCTTGATAATATTCTTGCTCAAAGAGTACTTTCACCAGAGTCTCTCAAGTTAGAAAACATCATAAGAGCATAGTAAACATTAAGAAGGGAAGGGATTTTCCTTAGGTGAGCTAACACATTATAATCAAGGGCCTTTTCCTTTCTCCTAGACTACTCTTGTAAAGAAGTGATAGGATCATCCTGTTGAGTAATAATATTTTTATCTTTTTCTTTACTGTTTTTAGCCATCCTAGGTGGAAGGACTTTTCTTGAACGCAAGTGAACTTTCTGTATTGAGTCAACATCAATAGGAGATTTATTTGGCTCAGTGGTGATGTCTTGTGTTGGCTCTAAGGAAAATGAGTGGAGTGGGTTTCTAGACTTATCTTCTGAATTCATGTAATAACTATCCTATAGAATGGTAAATATAGGCTCTTCCTCATACTCAAACTCATCATCAAATGAAGGATCATTAATATTATTAGAAATATGCAACACATGAGAAGAACGGGTGCTTAAAAAAGTAGAACTAGAAGGAATAAAAGGCCAAAAGTAGCCAAAATCATTCTCTTCCATTAATTCATCATCAATCAAAGGGAGAATAAAATCCTTCAGCGTAAGCGCTAGAAGGGTTCTTATCTTCCCCTCTGAAGTTATAATAATTTTTTCTCTTTCATACATTTTTTATTACATATAGAAAAAAAATGTGCTCAATAGGCACTATAATAGAAGAAGGAAGAGAAGCTGGAGAAGTAATTGGGCTGGCAACTATCGCCTTGGTATGAGAAGGCCTCCTCTCAATTACCTCTAAAATTTGAATTACCTATCTGATCATACTCTTTATCTTACGAGAGAGTGCTAGCTGCCACTCTCCCTCAGAACTATGGAGTGATCTACTACAACTACTCTGACCATCACTCTGACTATCACTCTGGCTGGAACCTAAGATCATTTGAACAATCTGAGTAACCTTGCCCTGGGGTTGTACAAAATTATTATCCTATAGGTGGATCTTCCCAATGGCCATAAGCCTCTCAACTCTATCCTTGAATATATAACAATCTTCAATCACATGCCTAATATGCATATGGAATGGATAATAGAGTGGTTAATCTGTCTGTCCCTCTTTTTTTACTCTATTATTCATTGGGAATATCAAATTATTCTTATTAATAAGAAATTTAAATATTTTCTTCACACTCCCTCTTAAAGGGATATTCCTTGCTAAGCTTCTCCTAAAGGTACTACTGTCTCTATGTAGTCCTATAGGAGGGTCTAGACTCTGTTGCTGACTGCCCAGGTGCGTATGATGGCTACTATGGTGCTGAACTAACCATGAGCTTCTTGCCCTTATCTTACGGTTCAAAAGTACTGTGTACATCTCCTCTCTTAGGAGGAGGTGCCCTAGAAAACTCCAATCATTGAGGTATATACGAGGGTTAACTCTCAACCTTAGGTGGGAATATAAAGGGTATACTATCTTGCAAACTTATCACCTTTGTCAACAATTTCTAAAAAGTTTGAATGCTGAATTACTTCAAGTAAGGAGCAATAGGACTATCTATATTCTTTAAACAAATCTCAACTGCATGCTGCTCCTGTAATTGAGGCTCACACTTAAGACTAAAGTTTCTTCATCGGATTATATAATCTAGTAAGGTCTCATGGGGATACTACTTGGCTACAACTAGCTCACCCACTATGACTCTGTACTCTACACTAATGAACCTCTAAATGAACAACTGCTTAAGCTCTTTGAAGGTACATATTGAATCACTGGAAAGATCGACATACCATACAAATTCCACCCCAACTAAGCTGCTGACAAATAACCTCAACATCAACGCATCATTCCCTCCTATGTAGTAATATATGACCTTGTACTAAGCCAC
Source organism: Dendrobium nobile (assembly GCA_022539455.1). Lineage (NCBI taxonomy): Eukaryota > Viridiplantae > Streptophyta > Magnoliopsida > Asparagales > Orchidaceae > Dendrobium > Dendrobium nobile. The sequence goes on from CM039720.1 coordinate 23,565,112, forward strand.
ATGCTACCTTGGGTTCCCATACTCATAAAAAAATCTAAAATATTGAGGGACAAAAATAAGGGGTAAGGCTCCTGCTCATACTCTACTAGGTAACGATGCCCTCTATTAACTACCTCTATAGACTTCATGGAGGACATGGCCTGCTCGACCTTCTATGCAATCAAATCTTGAATCTACCAGGGTGATTACTATACTGACTGACTATGGACTGGGGTATTGGAAGTAACTATTGTAGGTGCCATTAGAATTGCCCTCTAGACCTTATCCACTTCTATAGGGTCTAGTGCTAACACAGGTGGTACTACCAGCTCATCCCTTGATGTAGTAGGAGTACTTACATCCATAACTTGGGTTATGGCTCCTAACATTGTTAACTAAGCAGTTATCATCGCCATGGCTCTAGCCATCTCAGCCATATAAGTTTGTAACTATAAGACTATAGCATCCATCTTAATTGATCAAGGAGATCCACCTACTTTAGCCTCTCCTTACATTTTTTACATCATCATCTTGCTCTCTCTACTCATCTAAAAAGCCTTATATCATGGCAACACACTCCTTGAACAAGTACATCTTTGTCTGACTCTTCTTTGAATAAGTCCTTCTCAGAGAAGGTCTGACAAAAAGCCTTTATATATAGGCCTATAGGAGAAGAGATCCTATTGGGACTAAGAATATGAGTTAGCTTTACCCGGACTGGTGAACTATTAAGAGGAACAAAATCATCAATATATGCAAAATTATTACAAACTATTAGAAACTAACTACACTGCCTTAACAGGTGAGTCTACATGTCGGTGTCTCCATACCCATCTACTGCGATGGGATCTAGTAAGGGCTTTAGCTAGGGGGGGGGGGGGGGCTGTAACAATAGAGCTAAGCTGAGGTCGGGCAAGCTCTAATTACGGTCTATATTTATGATGATGGGAACACCTGCTTGAGGGAACTGTACTAGTCTATTACCATGGTGGCTGTCCTCTCTATCACTAATACCTCTGTCTAAGGGACTGCCTCTATAACAAAGCATGCGTTTGAGAGATCTGGCGGAGTGACCTCTTCCTACTGATAGGCTATCTACCTTGTACTAAAAGGACAATGCTTTAAATCCTTTATGTGAGGGCTCTAGAAGTATTGTCCATAGGAACTCTAGCATGTGGAAGAGTAATAGTAATAGGAGGAGCCAACATGATATGAGCGAAGTCCTCCTTATCACCACTATATACCAGTGGAGAAAAGCATCCTCCCTGCACTACCTAAATCGCAAGTGCAACAACTACCTCAGGAGTTTGTATAATTGAAGGTGGGTGTGGCTCCCGCTGTAAGAGAACCACCCTACGCTGAATTAACTCCTACTGAGCCACAAAATCTACCATCTTATTGCTTAGGATGCAGCTAATCATAGTATCTTATTCTTATTTATCCGGCTCTTCTCCCAAGGCTGGAGGTAGAGGAAGAGGCTATATTTGAACCTACTGTGTGAAGGGCTCAGGGAACATGAACTATTAGTATAGGAAGTGCCAGGGTTTGGTCAAAGGTCTCTAAGTAAGAGAGCTAGGAAAAAATAGAAATCAATGAGAAGAGGGTGAAGGGAGTTCGATTTGGAAACCCCTCTTCTTAGAGGAGGAAGACGGAGGGGGAACCCAAACATGAGTGACATCCACTAGAGGAATAGAAGGGGTAACTATTGGTTGTCTGCTTTGAGGGGTCAAAGCAGTCTGAATAATTAGTATGATAGGTGCTGGTCACTTAACCACTGGATGAGTATGTTGAACGGGAATTGGCCTAAGCACTAGCTGCCTAGCCAAAGGGCATACTAACTGTATATTAGTAGGAGTAGGATGAGTAGGTATTTGGGCTTTCCACTGAGCAATTGTATATTCGAAAGGGCACATGATTGTGTGGCCTCTCCTCTATGGGGGAAAAAAGGCAATAGCCTTAGAATGGGCCGGCCCACTAAGGGTGACGAAGGCCGAGTTAGTGAATGAACCAAAAGTGATTCCCCGAATTGGAGGACTAGTCAGTAAGGACTCAGGAAGTGTCATCCATAAGTACGAACCCAAATATCAGGTAACCAAAGGAATGAAAGATGCCATGATAATATCTGCCAATAAAAGCAAAGATTTAACATAATTAGTATGAGATGTTATCATGAGAAAATAAGAAGGATGAATAAGGGATGGAATAGCCTATGAGGCTAGAAAGAAAGGGACCTAAATAGGGAGGACCCTAGCTAAGGAGAAATGAACCTAACTAGGGAGGACCCTAGCTAAGAATAGGGCAGACCTAATTAAGGAGTACCAAACCTGAAGTACACATAAGAGAGACTAATAAAGAATCCAAAGATAGAGATATAAACCTATCCCACTGTGGTCATTAAAAATCTATGGGCCTCCGAAAGGACACCACTCAATATGAGCAGAATGCAAAGGGCACTATTATACTATCCCGTAGAACAAAATGATCGAATGCCTTTAATGGGAGGGCATATAAGATCATACATATAATTAACCATTGAGAAAAATAGCTTTTACCTATGCACCTTGATAGGTAATAATATATATAACAGAATCAAAGTCACGAGATTTCTCGCATCTAATATATCAACTCGAGCGGGGTTTATTTGATATGGAATTCAGTTTTCCACAGGCACAAGCCCTTATAGTTAATTACATCTTAAATTGAGGCCTAAGAAGATTACCGATTATGAACTATATATTATTCTCTTAGATGGGATTGACACATCAGGAGAAGTCTAGGAGCTTCCTATTCAGAGGGAAAGAAAGGCACAACTTGGCTTGATCAATATGCACGACTCACATTACCATCCGGAAGGGCTAAGATAGGGAAAAGAAATTGGATAAAGATAATAATAAACCCTAAGCATACAAGAGAGAAAGATGGAGGTGACATCATCTATATGACATAGATAGGTGAGATTTATAGCCCCTGAAGAATAAATGACTTACCCACCGATGAGGCATACTACGGGATACTGATAGTAGTATCATTTAACCCTAAATTTATAGTGTTTTTAATATTCTACACATAATATTAACACATGCATCCTAACTAATGCATTTTAAACTTATGTCCTACCTAAAAAGGAAAGCGAGCTAACTACCTAATCATATAAAATCTATATTATCCCGTCTTTATGAAAGAAGGGTAGGTGACTGCATCTTTGAAAATTAAGGCTGACATCTAGAAAGGTTCCTAAGTGGCATTGTACTTATGAATGCTATTATGCTCCTAAAACCAATGTAATTAAATTTTGATTTTAGTTAGTTTCTAATGCAATGCATTATAGTAAAAATATCTAAATTAGAAATGCATGAAATTAAAAAAAGGGCTTACAAAATATTTTTTTGAAGATTAGATTTTCTTAGGTTCAGTACCTCATCCTCATATATCAGATTATTTGAGCTCTACCTGTAAACAGGGAAGTATATAAATAAGAAAAGAGAAGAATGCATTAAGTTACATGCGATCCTAGATGGCCTTTGGCTTATTTCCTAGATCATTATCTTTCTATGTTATTTAATTTCTAAAATATTGAATTTTAATTACGAGTAGAAGAATTTTATCTCTAAGAGCCTTGTGAAATCAGGCATAAAAACTTATAATGAGTATATAGTTTCTAGTACTCAAATAAAGTAAACACATCATCAAAGTAAAAAATATCATCCAAAGTAAAAAGTATCCAAAAGTCTATTGAAAGTGCCATATAATATACAACCCATGGTCCGCAAAAAAGTAATGGTGGTCAGGCTCTACCTACAATAACCTAGATTCTAATCCTACATAACATTGCAAATCTAAAAAAAATAAGGCATTTTTATCTTGATCTTTGTCTTCTAACTCCTCTATTGATATCCTTTGTTCAACTTCCATTTAGTATGTCTCTATGAAGATATCCAAAAGAAAATAAATTCCCTATAAGGGTCTTTCTTTTCTCTTTGGATATCTTATATTTAAAAGTACCTTATTTTTACATTTTCATAACTCTATACTTTGAATAGAATTATATTAGAAATATAAAAAAAAGTCTAGTCTCTCTAGAAGGTTATCCTAAATAGTTATAATAGAATATCTAAAGTTGTTATATATGAGAATAAAAATACTCAAACCAGTCACACTTGTCCATACTCTTATTTATTTGGAAGCTAAGCAGCTGAAGCACCTGTAATACTTATATATGATTTATTTATTTTAGCCCCTTTTTTTTAGCGCTGTATGAGCATAATCACTTGCATAAAATGTTGTAAGTATCAAAAATTGCTCCTAACCTATAGGCAATATATCACCCATCACATTACAAAGGTAATGCATTAATTAAAATTATCATCACAGAAAGCTAAAATAACCATCAAACGAGCCACATACAAATTGCAACATCATAGAAACAGAAAGAAAGAAATATTAGCCTAGATTAAAGGTAGAAGTCATATCCTAACAAATATTTTTATGTGTGTGTAGTAGGTTGTACATGAGGATGCTAATACTATGTGGGAAAAAGTGGCTAGTGATATTAAGAATATTGCAAAAGATATCCTTGGAGTATCAAAGGGAAAAGCTCCTAATAGTAAAAGTAGTTGGTGGTGAAATCCAAATGTGCAGGAAAAGATTAAAAATAAGAAGCTTTGTTATAAAAATTGGTTTAATTTTAAAAATTCTGATAATTGGGAAATATATAAAGTGGCTCATAAGGATGTTAAGAAAGCAATATGCGATGCAAAGACATTAGCTTTTAGTGATTTATATAATAGATTAGATACTAAAGAGCGAGAAAGATATATGTATAAGTTAGCCAAACAAAGAGATAGGAGTAGTAAGGATTTAGTTCAAGTGAAGTGTATTAAAGATGAAGATCAAAAAATACTTTTCTTAGAAGATGATATTCAACAAAGATGGATGAGATATTTTGCTAAACTTTTTAATGAAGATTGTGAAAATAAGATTCTCTATAATGATCTTAGCACCCTAAATGAAAATAAAGATCTCTGTTTTTATCGGCGTATTAGTAAAACTGAAGTTAGAGAGGCTTTAAAGAAAATGAAGGGTGGAAAAGCTGTTGGACCTGATGATATTCTAATAGAGGTGTGGAAATGCTTTGGAGATGAAGGAATTTCATGGCTTACGAAACTTTTTAATACTATTTTGAAGACTAAAAAGATGCCAGATGAGTGGAGAATGAGTGTGTTAATTCCTATTTTTAAGAATAAAGGTGATGCACAAGATTGTACGAATTATAGAGGTATTAAGTTAATGTGTCATACTTTAAAACTTTGGGAGCGAGTTATGGAGCATAGGTTGCAGCGTGATACTAATGTTTCTCAAAATCAATTTGGATTCATGCCGGGTAGGTCGACTATGGAAGCCATACATTTATTAAGAGGTTTGATGGAGAAATACAGAGAAAATAAGGAGGATCTATATATGATATTTATTGATTTAAAAAAAAGCATATGATAAAGTTCCAAGAGAAGTGCTATGGAGAGTTCTTGAAAAGAAAGGAGTCAATAATGCTTATATTCAAATCATTAAAGATATGTATGCAGGAGCTATTACTTGTGTTCAAACAAAAGGTGGATTGACCAAGTATTTCCCTATTTCGGTTGGGTTACATCATGGATCAGCCTTAAGCCCATATCTTTTTGCTTTAGTCATGGATGTTCTCACTAGACATTTGCAAGAGGATATACCTTGGTGTATGCTTTTTGCTGATGATATTCTTCTTGTTGATACGATTAGAGAGGGAGTTGAAGGTAAGCTTGAATTATGGAGGTCAACCTTAGAGTTTAAAGGTTTTCGCTTGAGTAGATCTAAAATGGAATATATGGAGTGTAATTTTAGTAGTAATAGACCTAGTGAGGGGATTGTGACTTTGGGCAATCAAGTCATTAATAAGAGTACACGTTTTAGATATCTTGGATCTATTATTCAGAGTGATGGTGAAATAGATGGGGATATTATCAGCAGAATTCAAGTTGGATGGTTGAAGTGGAGGAATGCATCGGGCTTGTTATGTGATAGAAATGTACCCCTCAAACTTAAGGGAAAATTCTATAAGATGGTAGTGAGGCCTGTAATGCTTTATGGTGCCGAATGTTGGCCATTAAAAGAGAAGCATAATACTAAGTTAAGTGTGGCAGAGATAAGAATGCTCAGGTGGATGAGAGGCTTTACCCTTAGAGATAGGATACGAAATGAGCATATACATGAAAAGGTTGGAGTAGCTCCAGTAGAAGATAAGATTAGATAGAGTCGCCTTAGATGGTTTGGTCACATAAAATGGCGGCCTTCCGATGACCCGGTTAGGAGAGTAGAGGTATTAGATTTGACTTATGTTAAGAAAGGTAGGGGTAGACCTAAAAAGACTTGGTTAGAAATTATTAGGAATGACCTTTCTTTATTAGATTTAAACGAGAATTTGACTTTTAATAGGACACAATGGAGAAAAAGGATTCATGTAGCCGACCCCACGTGGTGGGATAAAGGCGTGATGTTGTTGTTGTTGTTGTTGTGTGTAGTAGGTTGTGTTGTCTCGGGTATGTCTTATGTTAGATAATTAGTTCAAGTTATTTGTGAGTTAATTTATTTAAGGTCAAATAGAAATTTTAATTAAAATTTTAAAATTACTATCTTGAGGTTAACTTTAATTAATTTAGTTGGTTGGTCAACTTTAATATTTAGGATAATATTCTCTAATATTGAAGTTAAATTAGCAAATTTTGGAATGCCTAGGGTCATCCTATCTGTTAGATCAAAGATGTCAAAAGTTAACTTTAAGAATCCAACTAACTTCTCGATAAATAATATTTTTATTAAATATTAAACCCTTTGGGTAGTAATTAGACTTTGAGTTTGCTGGATTTGAAGTGTTTTACACAAATTTATGATTTATAAAAGTTCGGGCATAGTTTTTAAACTATAGTTGACCAATGAGTTGACTTTTTTTATGTAGGGCATGATTTTTAGAAGTTTGTTGGATTTGGAGTGTTTTACTCAATTTGGATTTTTTAGAATTAGTTATGATTTTTCAAATTTTGGGTATTTAATGAATTATTAAAAAAAAGGCTTAATTAAGGGTATTTTAGAAATTTTTATTTAAATGAAGTCTAAACCTCTTGGGATCATATAAACAGGTTAGGGATGACCTAAAGAAGTGTTTCCAAGTGTTTAGAAAATTTTTAGAATTTTTAATAAGTTTTAATTTATTAATTTAATTAAAGTGTAATTTTTAATTAAAATTAAATTAATGTCCGAATTAAGGTTTAATTGAGAAAATTTTAATTTTCTTGGATTAAGAATTTAATTATAAAGAGTTTGATATATTTTTTGTAATATTTGGGTTTAATTTGGATTTATTAGAATTTTTTGAAATTTTTGTGCTTTAATTAAAGAGGTAGATTAGGGTTAATTAATTAGGTAACTTGAAGGGTCCTAAAAATTTATAAAATATTCTTGGGGGTCTGAAATGTCACGATGTTTAAATGGAATAAGTTTCATATCATTTGGAGGTCCATCCTAATCCCTAGAATTTCTCTAAGTTATTTAGACGGGTCCTGAGTTATTATCTTTAAGATGTCACTATGTTGAATGTATTCAAATTAGGTGTCATAACTAACCTTTGGGTAACTTAAGTAAATACAGCACATAATTATAAGCCTTTTCCTTAGAACTGGGAGGTGCCTATGCTAAGATTAAACACTAATTAATATGACTAATGATTTGATTAGTGAATAATTGGAGTCCAATTATTCACTAACACTTCACTATGAATTACATTCACATGCTCAACCAACGTTTAATATTTTAAAGGGATCTCTCAACAATTTTTAAAAATAAATAAGATATATATATATATATATATATATATATATATATGAAAATATAAGTTTTAAAATAAAATAATCAAAATTATCTAAAATATTTATTTTTTAGAGTTCCTTCAATTATTTAAAAGAATTTTTAAAAAAATTAATTTTGAAAATATTTTATTAAGTATTAATTTCATATTAAAGCAATTAAATAATAAAGATTAATTAAGATATAATAAGTTTTTAACTTCTAAAATTAATTTTAAATTGAAATAAGTACTTTTCTTAAAATTTGAAGGTATTATCTATATTTTTCTAATATATTTTGAATTTTTGAAGTTTCTTTAACAATTAATGTGTTTAAATTAATTTAAAATTAAGTAATCTTTAAAAAAATTATCAAATTAAATTAAATTGGTTTTTAAAAGTTTCTTAATTTTAATATTATTTAAAATTATATTATTTGGATTTTTAAAATTACCTAAATTTAATTAGATTAAATATTAATTAAATATTTAAATATTAAATAAATTAAATATAAAAATAAAATATATTTTAAATTAATTTTAAACTAAAATAAAATGATTACAAAATAATTCTTTAATTATTTAAAATATTTTGCTATATAAACTTTTAAAATTTGAAAATATTTAACAAGATACTTAATTAAATATAATTTTAATATTTAAATAAATAATTAAATGATTAAAATCATAAAAAAAATTTTAAATTAAGTTTAATTTTAAAATATTTAAAATATTTTCATTTGAATTAATTAAATTATTTGAAATAATATTTGAAATTTTGAAAGGTATTTAAGTTAATATTAATTAAACATTTAAATATTAAGTATTTTTAAATTATTTAAATATATAATATATTTTAAAATATTTATAATTTTAAATTAAGTTTTTAAAATTCTATAATTTATATATATAATATTTATTTTGTTAATTTATAATTAATTTAAATAATATTAAAAAATTATATTTAGTAATATATTAAAAATAATTTAAAAAAATATTTTAATAGTTTCAGCAGTGGGAAAACACTTGATGGGCTTGAATTCGCATGATCAAACTGTGATAATTATTAGTAATAATTGCACGGTGGCATAATCATTGCTAATTATTGGACGACGACGTGATGAGTGACTTATCCGAGTCAACAATGCGCTACACCATTTGATCATCCAGGGTTCGAACCAACAGACCAGATCACGCTGGACGGGTTGAAGAATAACGGGATCATATGTGCATTTTAAACAGGATCTCAAAACTGTATGATCTATGCCATTGATCAAAGGATCCACGGCTCAAATTTTGCGCAGTTCAAGCCTGTGTATACTGAACCCTAGAATGAGTTTTGGGCTCATTTAATCGATTCAATGAATTATTTTTGATAAATTTTTAAACCAAGACACTATGCACAAACAAAAATCATGGGGATGTGGTAGAACTTTTTAGAACACGATTAATTAGAAGCTATTTTTTTCTATGTGTTCTAAAGTAGAGTTTAAGATTTTACCCAAAATAAATGATGGATTTGGTTGATCATGGGCTCTTTGAACTTGTAGACTATCCACACTTAAGTTTGTAGAAGACTCTATGAGCTAGAATTGCTTGGATCAATGACAAATTAGCTTGGACGAAATAAAGCTTTGGTTCATTGAAGATCTCACTGTTGGCGGGCTGTTAACGGTGTATTTGAAGTGGGGAGATATGGGGTAGATGTGTGGAGCTAAAAAAAATGAGAGCTTGGCTTGGGGAGGCTTTAGGAAAGATGATTCAAGATCAAAAGATAAATTAATCTCTAATAAGATATTAGTTCACTATTTATAGCTCTAACCCTAGGATGAACTACCAACATACCTCCTAGGGTTGATTAAGAGAGATCCAAGCTCTCTTGGCCATGTTTTGGGTCAAGGGGAGGCTTGGAGGTGTTTATATGACACATGGGTTAAGTATTTGACCTAAATAGGTCAATTCTGACAAAATCAAAGTCAAGTTGACCAAGTTAAGTGTTAACTAGGTCAACATGGTCATTCAGGCCTCAAATTGATAGAAATTGAGTTAAAGGGGGATTTTGAATTAATCTAAATTCAAATAAGGGTAATTTGGACTAGCTTGGTTAACCTAGGTTGACTTGGTCAACTAAGTTGATCGAGGACCTAGATCTGGGCTCAATAAGTTTGGTTTGACTCATTGAGCCTATTGGAAGGAGTCTTATGGGTCTGGCTAGGTCAATTTGACCAAGTCAACCCTCTTGACCCTAGTCTAGTGAAAAGCAAGGTCAGCATCACCATGATAATAGAGGCTTAAGCGCCACAGTGCTCCAAACGAGTGTATTAGTGCTTCAAGGTAAGCTTGACAGTTTTCTTTCTCATTTTTGTTAAGAGTGGTGCCCCTTGGTGTATGGTTATTACTTTCTCTTATGCTTAGAGTATGAGATTGGTGCATGTAGATATGCCAGGGGAGAGTAAGAGAGAAGAGAGACCTATACTTATTTATTGCCATTTTCTTAGTGGATTTCTTAGTTTAATGTGGCTCTGTTATTTTTTTTTCTATTTTAAGTTTTTCACATTAAATCCTAGTGTGTTTTACTTTTTGCTATTTTTTACTTTCTGGTTTGTTTCATCATGGTGTTTACTTCCATCCCAAACAATAAAGAATATTTTACCATAAACAAATGCCTCTATCTGTGAAAGAATATATATTCACCACTAAAGTGCTATGATTAAAAATTTACATCTTCTTCTCATGGAAAATCTATCCTATAAGCAAGATAATAGAAATATGATCCAAAATCCTTTGAGGTGACTGTAGTAATATAAATAACTATGACTTCTAAGCCAATTGAAGCTACTTTATATGAAAAATTTATATGTTAATTGTTCATCTCTAATGTCAGAAATGAGTAAGCTCCTTCAAAATTTCATATCATTATCACATTAAATAGTTAATATCAACTAATACCACAAGCATGATGAGATGAGGATAAAGAAACTTATTATGAAATCTTAAATTTTCATAAAAAGTATAATGCATAATAAATGCTAGGATTGTATCTAGAAGGAAAAAAAACTTGATATTTTAATTCTCAGCATTGGTGTAATGCAACTGGTGAACAAATCAGCCATCAAACCTTAAACAGTATGTTGTTTCCAATGTTAGAGCCTCCAGCTCAATAGGAAACATATTTTGTACTAGTTAATGATAATTTTTGCAATAAATAGGTTAGATAATGAGATTATCAATAAATCATTTCCTAATTGTAGTGACAATCATAAGGAATAGGTACTTGGCAGATGAATTCAAGTGACTTGTGGGCAAGGCTTAAAAGAATTCCATTATTCCTTTTAACATGAAAAGAGATCTTCTCTACTCTCTATGATATATGCCCCTGTTTAAGAAATAACTTTAGTTCAGATGTGTCACATGAGGGAAACAAATTTGTCTATTTTAGAACATTGACATCACCATTTGAAGTCATTATATTGGTGGTTAATTGTATTGAAACTCCTCTAGGTTGAATGATTAGTTTCTAATAGGAATTGAAGATTAAAACAACACACGACAATATAAAAAATAGCAACTTACTCCAAATAGGTCCAATATAACGCAAAGAGAGTTATTTTTACTTATTTTTAAGCAAAGTAAGACAAGATACAAGTTGATTCCCTATTCGAGAGGTGAATCATCTCTCATACAATTACTAGTAGCAATTAAAAACCACAAACACCTCACAAACCCTCCTACAGAAATTTAAAACATAACATATAATATAATCCTCCATAATCTCCCCTCTTAAATAGCCTAAATCCCTTAATAAATGCCTCTTACATCTCTATCAAACAGTTATCCACTTTAACAAAGAGTTTCTTGCCAAAGCATCTTCTTCAATAGGTGATAAAGGAGGTCCTTGGCCCCACTTGGGCAGTTGGCCTGTTGCCCGCTTGGGCAATTTTATTATTGCTAGCCGCATTAATACCCCCTACCAAAAAATCACCTTGTCCTCAAGGTGGAAAAAAGGAAATTGATTATGGATGGTACTGTAGGGCTCCCATGTCCCCTCATACTCTAGTAAATCCTTCCTCTCGATCAACACCCTCCTGATCCCCTTATCTCCTTGGCACACCCCTTTCACTTCTAGTGGCTCTAATATCACTTTGATATCCTTTAACAGTGTGGCCGGTAGTGCAAGTGAGGGTGTGTGGTTTCCAATGGGTCATCTCAACTGTGATACATGAAAATACATGATGGATTACTGAGCTTAATGGAAATAGTAGGTAATATTTTACTACACCAATGCACTCCACTACATCATAGGGCCCAAATTAAGTAGTGAGGGGAGAGCTTCTCATTCCTTCGTCGAGGCAACTTCCTCTATTTATAAGGTTGAATCTTCAGATAAACCATGTCTCCAACCTCAAATTGCACTTCTCTATTGTGTCCATCCTCCTACTTCTTCATGATTTATTATTCTCTCCATAAATATTCCTAAAATTATGCCAAAGCTTCCAAGTACTACTCCACTAATGACACTACTATGTTGACATGCCCATAATGTATCAGATGAGATGGATCCATCTTATATATAATTTTAAATGGCATTGTCTAGGTTAATGTATGATATGAAGTATCATATCAATATTCTGTCCAGACTAACCACTTTACCAACAATTTTGGTGTATATGATACAAAGCAATAAAGATAAATCTCCATACTGCTATTTATCACCTCTGTCTGACCATTTATCTGGGACTGGTAAGCTATACTTTACTTTAGGATAACCCCTTACATCTTGAATAACTCCCTCTAGAAGTGGCTCTGAAATACTTTTTCTCGATCAAACACAATGGCCTCAGGTATGTTATATAAATGGACTACCTCTTTAAGAAAATGCGGCTACCACCAACACTACAATGTATGGTGGCATAAGGGAACGAAATGAGCATATTTGTTTAATTTGTCCACCACCACTAAGATCACACTAAACCCATCTAATCTAGGTAGCCCCTCGAAGAAGTCCATAGTCATGTCTTCCCATACCTTTTCGTGTAATACTAAAGTCTGTAGAAGACTACTTGGAGCTATAACCATGTATTTGTGTCTCTGACACACATCACAACTGGCCACCAACTCCTCTACAACTTTCCACATGCCCACCCAATATAGCTCCACTGCCATTCTATGATATGTCTTCTAAACTTCTGAATATCCCCCAATTACTGTACCATGAAATTCCAGTAATAAGTGAGGGATGTGTGATGATGTCCTTGAAAGCACAAACCGTCCATGGCATAGCAGCTTCTAACCTATCAAAGAGTAACCAGGATAACTATCCTTGTCCTGTAGTAAGTCTCCTACACTACAGGAAAATCACCCACTTCCGGCGGCTTTTTCCGGCGGAATTTGACCAATTTCCGGCGGTTTTTTAATTTTCCGGCAGTTTTCCGGCGGCTTTCGCGCCGCCGGAAAAAACGGCGTAGGAAAATAATTTCCGACGGCTTTTTCCGGCGGCAAATAAATCTGGCGGTTTGCCGGCGGTCAAACACCGCCGGTTGAAATAAAAAAAAAAAAAAAAAGAACCCGCTCCCGCTGAAACCGCTCCCCGGCGGCTCCGGCGGCACGCCAGCAACCCGCTCCGGCGGGCGGTCGCACCAGGCCTTGGGTCGCGCCGGACCAGACCGCATCGCGTGAGCCAGGCGAGCCCGAGTGCGCCAACGAGCCCGCTCCCGCGCTTCCTTCGCTGAGTTTCGAACCGTGGACCTCCTCACCCGCTGCTCCGCTCCCTGACCACTGCGCCGTTTCTGCAAAATAGTTAAAACTAAGTATTTTTTTATTTATATTAAAAAAGTCTGAATATTATAATTAAACATTATTAATTTAAAATTTTTATTTTAATTGATAATTAAAATAAACTAGTTAAGTAAAGCGCCGGTAATCCGTCGGAAAGCCGCCGGAAAATCCGCGGATAATTTTGCGGGAAATTAGAAGGCGCAAAATTTTGCGGGGAAATTAGCCGTCGGAAAGCCGCCGGAAAAATCTGCAGGAAAATTTTGCGGGAAATTAGCCGTCGCAAAATTTTGCGGGGAAATTAGCCGTCGGAAAACCGCCAGAAAGCCGCCGGAAAATTTTGTTGGAAATAAGAGGTCAAAAGCCATCGGAAAACCGCCGGAAAGCCGTCGGAAAACCGCCGGAAAATTTTGTTGGAAATAAGAGGTCAAAAACCGCCGGAAAGCCGCCGGAATTCCGCCGGAAAATTGACCGCCGGAAAGCCGCCGGAAAATTCCGCCGGTAATAAGTGATTTTCCTGTAGTGCTATGATCTTACTCAATTCCTCATATTGTTCATTCTCATGCTTCAAGGCCTCCCAATCCACCATAATGGGAGTAGACTGAGCCATAACTTGAGGGTCTTCACTACGCTTGGAGAGAGCATCTATAGCTTTATTTTCTAGCCTGGGCTTGTACTGGATCTTAAAGTAATAACCCAATAATTTGGAAAGCCATTGCTGATGCTCCTCTATCACCATTTTCTGTTCTCAAACTTCTCTAGTCATTCCTGACAATGAAGTGCGCCCCAACAGGTAAGGTTGCAACTTATGTGTTGCAGACAATATTTCCATCAGCTCCCTTTCATACGTGGATTTCAGCTTGGCTCTAGCAATCAATACCTTCTAAGAGAAATAAGTATTTCATTCCACAGTAGCATATGCACTAACAACTGCAATTGGAAAAACAAGTATTTCATTACACATTAGCATATGAACTAACAATTGAGAAGAGCACTTAGTTATATTTACTAGTGGAGCCATAAATCACAAACAAACTTCTTTTTTACTTAATACAAAAGAAATAGCTTTTAGCAAAGAACATAGGATGATTCAAGAAAAAAGTTCAACCATACAACACATAATAGTAGTTAAGAAAGTATATTTTATGAGATTCAAGAAAAAGATCAAAAAATAATTTATAAAGAATAAGATGGCTAGTACAAATAAGAAGATTGCCATAAAAAAGTAAGCAAATTTAGAAACTTGATAATGAAAAAAGAGGAATAAAGGTTATTACATAAAAAAATATTCCAAGAAGATGACAAATCATTAAAGAAGTATTTTAGTATCAAATTTTAAGAAATAAGGTGTTTAAATTGTTATAATTATCGAGGAAAAATCAAATTTATGAGTCATACAATCAATTTATGGAGATAATAAAAGAAGATACAATTTAAAAAGGTTTTTGATATCATATAATCAATTTGATTTCATGTCAAAAAGACTTACCATGCAAATAATCTATGCTAAGAAAGTTCATGAAATATTATAGAGAGCATGGAAAGGATATTCAGATGGTTTTTATATTAAAAAGGTATACATTAAAGGACAACATGAATGATTTGGTGTGCATGAAGGGGAAAAAAAAGGATATGAGCCAAATGTATGTTAGAGTTATTAATGATTTGTATGATAAAGCATTGAGTCCAACGGTAAGCATTGAGTCCATCTTTGTATGGGCTATGAAATTGCTTAGAAAGGATATAAAATGTGAGGTGCCCTAGTTTATATATCTTGCTTTTGACATATTTCTAATCAATGAGATAATTACCAACATGTGAAAGATAATGAAATATGTTCAAAGAGCTAAGCGCTATGCAATTAGGGGTGTCAATATTTGACCAGACTCAAAAATCCGACCCGAAATTGCCTCGAAACTTCTAGGTTAGGGTCAACCCGTTTGTCAAATGGGTCGGGTTAGGTTTCAACAAACTGACCCATTTTAAAAATCGGATTGAGTTCGGTTTTACTCGGAAACTCGAGAATGACCTGGAATTGACCTGACCAGGACACCGTTTTAAATGAAATCTCGCTTGTCACTTGGGCTGCTTCCTGCAAGCCGCAGGCTAGCTTTGCATAGACCGCACTGCGTCACCGCCCCTACCCAGCCGTCGACGCTCAATTTGAAGTCCTCCTCTATAGTAGCCAGGCAAATTCCGAGTTTGACCTGAACCCAACCCATGACCCTATTTTGACAGCCCTATTTGCAATGAAGAATGATTCATTTTTTGATTCGACGCTCATGGTGAAATGTTTCTCCTATATTTTTATAAATAATAGTAAATTAATTAGCCATAGTAAAAGCTCATTATTTAATATAATGACGCGATCAATAATAATGATTTTAATTTATTCGAAAGAGAAAAAAAATCAAAGATATAAGTAATGAAGCAATAAAGAATTCTTAAAATCAAGAATGCTCGTGAAATTGAGAGAGACCATTTAGAGACCAATAGGCGAAGGCACATGAAGCATTACCGAGAAAAAACTTATGAGTAAAAAGCATCAAGTGTTAACAATATATATATATCACTCGTTTTAATGGAGAAATTTCATTGCATTATCACTTCTTAATCACTTCACTTTAATTATTCAATACAGTGGACTTACTTCATTTGTAAAATTTAATTTGATTGAATTTCGGCGATTATTTGTTTGTTTTAGTGAACTTATTAGAATTTAATTTGGATGCTTATTTGAATTTCAGTTGATTAAATTATTATTTTGTAAAAATTTATTTTTTCTTATTTTTAATATAAATTAGATAATGTTTTAATTTTAAGCTCAATTAATTTTTTTATTTATAAGTCATAAAAAATTATATATTATTGGTAAATGTGTATTTTGAACTCATTTTTTTAAACTTGCTGTAATAAAAGCATTAATTATATTCAATAGACATTTAAAATCCCAACTTATTTTACATGGATAAATTATAATAAATAGTATTCATATTATTTTATTCATCATGCTATTTTTTATTATTTTTGCAAAAATATATCTATAAAATTATCATTATTCATTATCTTTGAAATACTATATATATATATATATATATATATATTATATATATATATATATATATGTATATATATATGTGTGTATGTATATATGTATATATATATGTGTGTATATATATATATATATATATATATATATATATATATATATATATATATATATATATAATATATATATATATATATATATATATATATTATATATATATAGTATTGTCTTTTAATCATTATAAAAATTTCAAACACAGTTAATTAGATAATTAAGGCATAAACATGTTTGAATTTAAATTAAACATTTTTATGCAAGGGCTGTTTGGTTGGCTGAAAAAAGAATGCAGTGTAAAATGAATACTTAGGAGTTGTTTGGATGATTGCAAGTAAATGTAGGTGAATGATTTTTTTTTTGGTTAGAAATGTGGTAACAGGCAATGGCGATGTGGGTGACGAGCAGTTATGGCCGTTCGAAGGCGACGGCCGGTGGTCAACAGCAGCGGTAGGGAGCGGTGGCTGGTGGGTGGCTATGGTTTGCCACGACAAGCAGAGGAGGGTAGCTGGTGTCAGTGAGGAGAAGACGGCAGTCGACGAAAGGTGGCGGTGGTGGCATGCAGCAGTAGTGGTGGTGGCTGGTGGCGGGGCGCGGTGGCAGGGGAAGGAGGGCGGCTGACAGTGGTCGGGAACTGATGGTGGCCAGTAGCAAGTGGCGGTCAAGCAAGCTTTTGGTATAAATAAGGTTCATGCAAAATTGGAGGTGTTTGATTTACACTCAAAATGAACTACTTCACTCTTCATTACATGCATTTACTATAGTTTACTGTGCATCATTTTGTATTCCAACCAAACAACAAAATTTATACAACTTCTGCATTTCAAATACTTTACATCTTAAAGTAATTTAACCAATCAACCTCTTAGTATTAAATAAACGATTTTAGTTATATAAATGTTTTAAATTAAATACAAATTTAAGATTCATCACCCATAATTTTCTTGCATAATAATGTCAAACTATTTTCTACCTTTCTTGATATTGAAATTTGATATGATATTAAAGCGAATTATGGTAATCAATGCATGTTGTGCTCTTTTCCATATATGTAAGAAACTATATTATTAGACATTATATATGTATAAATTTCTCACATTCATGGATTGCCATATCATTACATTTACATAACTTTCATGCACTCATAGGAATGTAAAGTCTACTTTATCTATGTTAATTTCTTTTATTTGTCTGTGTCGAACAATATATTCAATTATTTATAGTTAGGACTTGTTCACATATTATATGATCTCATTTGATGTGCGCCTACATACCCACATGTGATCATAATCAATAGTAGCTATTGGCATTTGTTTTGCTGGAAACCATTGGGTAACAAACTTAAGAAATGTAAACAGTTAGGGATTTATATCATTATATATATGTTTTTATTGTTTTACATTAGGTTAACTATTTACATTGATTATTTTATGATGCATTTTCACACTAATTGGGTTAGCGATTATAGAAGATGTGTAGGATCATAGGTTTACAAGCCGCTCACTTGTAAGTTAGACCCATTTAAAACAGAACATATCTAGTCTATGATTTCTGTGGGAACAGTGATTGAGCGTATGACTTATTACACTGGACATAGACATATATAATTTCAATCTTAAGCATTTCTTGATACCTACATCATGTCATGCCCTAATGCGTCTGCATATAATCTAAGATATCTACACCCTAGGATAGATAACTTAGACATTGACTTTATACAAACAAGCCTCTTCTTCATCCAGCCAGTTTATAATGCATACAGCTCTTATTTCATTAGGAATGACTCACCCAACAACTTCACATGCAATTAGGTGAATTATATGGTATTTCTGACCCAAACATGAAATAAATCTAGGCTTCTATGTTCTTAACCACAATGAGAAGATAATCGTCACATACAACCAAGTTGTAAACCATATTTTGACAACTCCTCTAACACACTGAGATGTCTAAGCTTGGTGATCTCAAATGATCAAGTTATAAGTCCCATCGTTCCATTTCATTCTTTGTATACCCTCTATCATATTGAGGAGATGTTTAAAATCTCAATCCCACTTATGTGTGTCATATCAGCCACATGGATAAGATACACTCCAATCCTACTCGTCAGCCTTAGAGCCTATAGACTTATCAACATTGATATGTACCACAACGCAATGCTATAATTCAAGTGCAAGTTTCTCTCTTAAATGATAGTATAATGTAATTCTCCTATGTTAACCTAGGACTAAGTCTATACCCTTAATCGAAGAGGTTCCCTTTGATGAGATAACCCATGTTTGCTAAAAATGATATTTAGGTTGTCAAATGACTAAGTAGACAAAGGCCACCATTGAACCTAGAAAGATGAAACCATGACATCTTAACCCGAGTCATACCTACTTGGTAGGTTAGTTCCCACCTTTCTACATCAACTCATTAATCTTGTCCTCTAAACAGATTTCACCACATGGCTTAATACATAAGATCTTGGGTTATTCTTATAGTTAATGCAAAGTAACAAGTCCCTATTTCATGTCTATTTTAGTATCTTGAGTTTGCCTTTTGGATTCCTAGGAGGTTTCTCCCTTTATCCTCCATAAAGCACTACAAGATCATTTATGACAATGACCTAACCAGACCTATACATAAGTTGAACACAAGCAACGACTTCTTAATCAAGAGTACTTTTGAATACTCTCGAGATGTAATTAACCTTATGAAATCTCAACCCCATAATTAATATAAATTCTATTTGGAGCCAAATTCCTTGCAGTAAAAATCTATAGGATATGTATACTTAATCTAAATTTTATTGATCCCCATGAACCTATATAGTGTATTGATTAAATGTAATTTGTTAATTAGTTCTCTAAAAAAGTCTTTTAAAGCCTACAAAGTAGTAACAAAAATAATGATAACTGAAGTAAGCATAACAGATACAAGAATGTTAAGATGGACATATGAAAAAATAAGAAAGGAAAAATTGAGGAATGATTATATTCAAGCGATAGGAGAGTGGCATATATTGAAGTTAAGATAATATAATTAGAATTTGACGATCTAGATATTCATAATGAAGAGTAGTAAATGCAATAATCAAACTGATAGATTAAATTAGTGTCTAATTATTAGGAAGGGAAATATGTAGGTAGACCTAAACTAATATTAATTTAAGTTGTTCATTCTATTCAGTAAATTTAACATCTCAAAAAGTATTTAATAGGAATCAATAAAAAAATGAGGATTCATAAAGATGCTGGAAATAATTAGGATAAGGCTAATGATGGTGATGAAGATGAAATGAGAAATGAAGAATTAGGCCTGTCAATATTTGACACGACATGAAAACCTGACTCGAACCGGTTCCAAAAATTTTGGGTTAGGGTTAACCCAGACCCAAAACAGGTCTGGTTCAAGTTCAGGTTTTGACCCATATGAAATTTCAGGTTGGGTTTGGATTAACCCAGGAAACCCAAAAGTTACCCAGTTCTACCCGATTTCGAAAACGGCCTGCCGCATGCACTACTTAGTATTTACCTAATTACAAATTTACAATTATAACCTTAGGGCATTTAAGCTTAGTGTATTGCTATATTTAACATTTGAGAGTTGAAATAGCTTTCATCTGCAAGGAAAGTCCAAGCTAGGGTTGCTCGCCTGCTCAATTTTGTTGAGATTCCTGCCTTCTTCCCTGCCATTTTCAGCTTTTATCCTCCTCATTAGCTCTGCATCCTCAACTCATCACCTCATTGATTTCTCTATCACTTAGCTTATCTTAAATCTTGTGGGTGTTAACATTCTTTCGATTAACTTTATGACTTATGAGTCTTGCATTTTTTTATTTTGTGTTACTGAGTCACTGCTATAGTGTTAGTTTTGAGTTATTTGGTTCTTCCTTCCAATTTGAAACTATTGTGGCTTTGAAATGCTGATTAGGGCATCACATTTTGTGCATTTTTCTGTTTATTTTTTTAGGGATTTTGATCATATGATGCAGTTATAATCTTATTATGAAGTTATAATCAGATTTGTGCTTTAAAATGTCGATGGATTTTGAAATGTCGCTTAGGCTTTAGGGTTTTGAAAATTGAAATGTCGAGTTGTTGTTACCAGTTGGTGTGGCTATTTTTGATTCTTTGTTATAGCAATATCATGGTATTCTGCTTGATTAAACTTTGGTCTATGCCAAGGATTGGTTATATGGGGATAAGGGTGCAATTTTTTTAAACTTTTACTTATATAAGTGCACTATGATTAGATTCTTTAGTAATTAAAAGCTAAATTCTCAAAAATATATTATTATTTGTTGCAATAACACATGATCCTGAACTTGAAGTTGTGCGACAGCGAAGGTGATTTTAGCAATTTTGGCAAAACCTTGGCGATCGGTGGTTCTCCGTCGGCCTTACCTCTGTCGGCCTGGTATGGCTGACGGAGTTCCTTGGAAGAATCTGGGTAGAGAGGCGATGGATTTTAAGATGATTTTGGCGGACCTAAGCCTGACTGCGGTTCTCCATCAATTGGAATTGACTAATGTCTGTGTTTATTATTCAGATGTTAGTTTCTTGATTGAAGCTGGTAAGTCTACAAATCTGGATGTGATTTTTTAGGAGGATTTTCGTTTGCTCGACGGTGGATTTTGTTTATTTTGGATGCAATTTCTATTTGGTGGCCGATATTGGCTTTGATTCTGATGGTGAATCGTTTGGCCAATGCTGGCTTGTGGTGTGGATGTTATGTTCTTGGAGCTGGAATGTTTTTGAGTTTGACATTTGAAACTAGGAGGTTCGTGATGTGGATTCGGCTATTATTCAAGAAATTTTGGTGTGGTTTTTTATCTTATAGATGTGGTCAGCTTTGTCTTCAAGATTTGGTCATGAAGGTTATATTGATCCTTTTTCAATTAAGGATTGGAAATCTTTAATTGAGGAATGAGATGTAGGATTGGCCAAATTAGTTTGGAGAACTATTGAGCATTTTTATTTTTTTCTTCAAGAATCTTGGAGAAATGGTTAAAGTGATCCTTATTTTCTTGGTGTGTGATTTCTTGTTGTGCGAGAGGATTTCAGTTTTCCTGAAGAATCTTGGAGTTAATGTTGCTTTTACCACTAGTTATGCGGCTTTTATGTCTTTGATTGGATCTTCCAATGTAGATAGTTCGGGTAAATGCTCTGGTGAAGCCGGAGTTATTGAAGCTATTATTCTAATGTTGGTTAGTTTTTTGGATTATCATAGAAGTGTTGGAGCTAGTTTTAGATGGGAGCTTACCCCATTTAGAATTAAGATGGTTACTATTTTGGTCTTTGAAGAACAAGTCTTATTTGTTGGAGACTTGAAGGATTTTAATATTATTAGTTTTTTTCTTGCCAGTATGATGTGTGTGGTGGTGATTTTTAGTTCATATGACTTTGGTTGTGAAGTGGTCGACTCTTGGACTCTTGAGGTCGGAGTTGGTGTTTTTGCTTTGTCGACATTGATTGGTTCGTTCATGGTGGATGTTGTTGGTAGCATTGATGTTTCAGCAGATTCTACTCTTGATTGGAGCTTGTTGGACTCTAAGACTATTGAGGGAGGTCCGGCTGATGTTTGGACAGCTGGTTTAACTGTTCTTTTTATTTTTGTTGTAGCAAGTTGTCATTTGCTTGGTTTCTTATAGGTTTTTTCTACCTTTTGAAACTATTATAATGAAATGTGTGATTTTTACTAGGTTTCATTTTCTATCTATTGAGAACTCTGGGATACTAACCAACCTTTTTGGTTGTTTCAATATTTGGTATGCCCATCACCCCAATGGATCTAAAATGGAATTTAGTGGATCGCATATCCATTATGATAGTTTTAAAGGGTTTGCTTTTTCTTTCTACTTTGTAATAGTTGTTTCTTCTTTTTAATGCAATTCGCATTCCTTTAAAAAAAGAACTTGAAGATGTGACTGAAGATATCCTTACTTTAACAGTAAATCAACTTGAGGGAGAAGTTGGGGAAAGTTTTGTTATATGAAAATTAAAACATTGAGGCATTACATATGGGTTATGTGTTTTGAATAATATAAGTGTTAAGTGGATGTTAGCTTGTTTATTACATGGATGTTTATTGTTATGACTTTAAAAAAAAAAATTTATTTGATTGTTTGGTTTCGGGTAACCTGCTGGCTGCTGCTGCTTCTAATCTGATGTATGTGCAACATGTGCTACTTCTTTGCTTATTCTGATTCTTTTTTTTTTTCGGGTAGCCTGCTACTTCTTTAGTTCTTCTGGTTCATTTAATATGTGTTATTTTGACTTTTGAGGAAAGGCTTAATTATGTTGGTGGTTTGAATTATGTGCTTCTCCTGATTCGTTTGATGCTTGCGCTTCTTTTGATTCATTAGGTATCTCATATATGTGTTGTTTTGAGGAAAGTCATATATTAAATATGTTTGCTATTTTGACTTTTGAGGAAAGTCATATACTATTTGTTGTTGTTTGAAGTGATGAGGCGATGATGATCAACCTTCTCAAATTACAGGTGGAATAGTTTCATAATAAATGCTATTACAACCAAGAGACATTTGTAATTTTATATTCTAGCAAAATGAGCAGATACTACATATATAAATGAATAGATACTAACTTAATACATAGTACAATTTATCTCCTTGGATGGTAATATGCTAATGTTGATTGAACTTACACCTTATTAGGAGATTACAGATTTGGAAGGCTTAATTTGAGCATCATATTAAAGGTTTATGCAGATCTAACTTTGTTTTATTACAATTGATTCTATGTCATGCTTGAAGGCAAATGCTAGACTGCTAGTGCCTACAGAAGCATTTCAACGTTCAATAAGACAAGAACAATGTTTCTAAATATTGAAAGATACTAAAATGTAAATGAACTTGTTGTTTGTTGTTCAATCTATGATTATATATTTGTAATTTTGTAAATGACTAAATGATATGTAAAATATAAATGTACTTGTTGTTCAGTTTCAAAATCTACCACTCTACCTACTGTAATTATAAATTGTTTATAAATGAATTAAATTGTGTATATTTTATTTTTAATTAAATAAAAAAACTGATTTTAATTTTTCTTGGGTCATACGGGTTGGGACGAGTTGACCCAAACCCAAAGCAGGTCAGATTCGGGCTGACCTGTATGGACCTAGGTTAGTTTCAGGTCAGACCAGAACCCGACCCATAACCTAATTTTGACAGCCCTATGAAGAATCATCAAAGAGTTGTTTGGTTGCATTCATTTAAAATGCTATATTTTAATAATGGAATGCAAAAGAAATGTATTATATTTGTTTCAAATGTTTGAATACATCTAAAAAATTATTTTTTGTATTTGTCAACATCTTCTACTTTTTTTGAAGTGACCAAGCCACTCACATTGCAAAGATAATAAGAAATAAATAATAGAAAATGCATTTTTTGCATGCCATTTCCAATAATGCAAAGCAGTATAAAGAAGAAATTTAGAGTGGAAATTTACGTGGGTTTTAGGCTTATTTTTGGCATTATTTTGGTGATAGTTAAGAATAGCGTATTAAATTTGATGAGTGTAAAAATTTTTGTGAGTTATAATAGGGTAGAAGATGAAGAAGCATCACAAGGACTGACAACTAAAGAATAGAAATCTATAGGTATGTACCTATGCAAACTCTAGGGATGCCTTGACATTAATCTTCATCACCTTGATTTCCCATGCAATAAAGAATTGTTTAGTACTAAAATTAAATAATGCATATACAAAAGCATTTAATTCTGTCTAAACTCTAGAAAAAAGAGATATTAGAAATTGGTCCTATGATGCATTGACACTACTCATCAAATAGGTATGAATTGTTTGACGCTTATCAGACACAATACACTTTCTGATACATATTGGACACACTGAAGGTATGTTCGATTAAAAAAATACTTAAAATAAATTGGACACGTGAATCTTAAATATTTAATGATTTTTTAATATAATTTTTGTATTTTAATTTTATTTATTAAAAAATAAAATTAAATTTCATATTTCCTCTCCATAACCCCTAAATCAATTGCTCGCACTCGATACCCCACTCTTTAGACATTCCTATTTTCATTTTTCTTTGACAAAATACTATTGGGATTTCATAATAACACCCAATATTATCTCAACATCAATGTCTGACATCACACAATTGCATCCATGTTTCAAAACATCACAAAATTGAGATCTGACTCCAATAATGTCTAAATTCACAATCATACCTAACACCATCTCAACAACTCTTCATTGTCCAATGTCATCCCAACATCGACAGTCAGCACCATCTCGATATTGATGTTTGACACCCGTTGCACAACATTGATGCCCAACTCTCAACAACATTATCATCACCCCTCTCGATGTTTAATATACGACATCAACGCTCAACTCCCAAGCAAAATCTTCTGGTCACTTCTCAAGAAATGGAATCTAAAAATGATGGCCATCTCAAAAATAAGAGACTTATGCACTTGTTTAATTTAATTATAGAACATGTGAGAAAGGTGCGCTTCTAAAACATTAAAGAAGATAGAATCACGAAGAAGGTGAGTTAGATGATAGTGAGATATCACCATCAATGAGTGATGATGATGAAATTTGTTGTAATCCAAGAGCCCAAACTTTTGTTTTGACGATACAAATGTTATTGGACTTTATATAGTTTCTCCTATTTATTATTATTACATATATTTTTCTATGTATAAATATTTTAGGTTCAACATACACCAAGTACCGTCAAAGAATCAAGACTCAAGACTGGGTAGTATAGGTTGATTTGTGCAAGAGTATGTACTTTTTATTTTTCTTAAGTCAATTAATATCAATGGTGTATGTTAACTTAGCAACTGTGCACACACACATACACGGGGGGACTAAAACTTAAAGCATTATTTTTTTCTGAATATCATACTGGCCGATCTAGTTCATACTATATGATTTGATCAATAAAAAATTAATTAAAATATTTACCTTAATAAAATAAAATTTGAAATAAAGATGAACAAATTGCACTGTATGATTAAGACGTACAAGATGGTCAGTTTATAAACAAAAATCACTACGCAATTTTAATATTAAGCAATATTTTAAGATTTTGAATTTTAGTCTAATTGTCTGGTATGATACTAATTCTATTGGACGATATCATTAAAATCTTGCCTAAATTAATCATTGTAATTAAGTAATTGAATATCAAAAAATTAATTTTTAAGATTGTACTAGATCTACAGAGACGTTGTTTGGTCATCAAGGAGTTTATCTTGGATTAACTACGATTCGATTGAACTAATTATACTATACAATTCTATGATCATAATGGATGATTAGTGAAAAATTTTGAACTGATTGTACACGGCAACATTCATCGTATAATAAAAAATAGAGAATTAAACTAATAATATTGTATGATCTTATATTTGTATTGTATGAATAGAGGCGACTGAATTGAATAATTAAGATTTTTTTAAGCCTAGTATTTAAACTTTCTTAAAAGAGTTAGAGAGAGTATTTGGCTATCAGAGTGAGTGTGTTCTTCTACAAGTTAGGGTTTGAAGAGAGAGTTTTGGGCTTGGAGAGAGAGATGTAGTTGAGAGAGAGAGAGAGAGAGAGAGAGAGAGAGAGAGAGAAGCCTAGTGGGATTAAGGGAGTTGAGAGAGAATCTACACATGATTATTTCGACTAACATTCACAATCTTTCTTCATGATTCATAGCTATTTTTGAGGGAAACTCCAAGAAGAAGCTTGTCGTCTCAAAGGATTTGTCAATTTCGCTACATCACGGGAAGGTGAAAGTGATTTGATTCTCAACTGCACTAGGGAAGATGAAAGTGATTAAGTTCTCAACTGTATAGGAGAAAGGTGGAAATGATTCTTGTAAGAGCTTCTCTGCCTTATTGTGGAGGAAAAAAGAAAAAAACACTAAAGAGTTTAGTGCAATACCCAAAGAGGATTTTGAGGAGTGGACATAGGTCAAGGTTGATTGAACTGCAATAAATTTTTTGTGTATTCATTTTTCTTTATTTTTTAACTTTAATTTTTTCATTATTTTCTTGCACGTTTACCTTATTGAAAATCAAAGTTAAGAACTTTGAGATTATTTTGGATTTAAAATTTTATTAGCAAAGAAAGAAGAAATAAAAATAAAAAAGGAAGAATATTATTTTATTATTTATTTCTCTACAAAATTAAAACAAAAAAAATCGTATTTGATTTTTCCTATTGTTAGCTTATGCATGACAAGATCTGATTTTTAAATGTAAGTTATGAATTTGGTTGTAATTTTTGAAAGAGATGTTTTCAAAGAAAATTTTTAAAACACCAATCCAACCCCCCTCTTGGTGTGTCATTGTAATTCAAGTGGCTTAACAACCACAAATTGAACTTTCAAATTGTACCAAAGTGGGTTCTCCAAATTAGGGGTTTAAAACCTTTGATAAAAGATTTATGGCACACTTTGGAATAGAAATATTGCATAGGGTTATTCAATAACCAATCCATAATTATTTAATAATATCTCACTTGATTTCTAAAAAATCTGTATGTCTAGTTTTTATAGTAAATTAGCTATCACATGTGGCATATGATACAATAGGTTATGTTGTTCCATCTCATATTATAAATAGTGTTAAAACTATAATCCCTTTTATTAAATGGAGTGTGGAATTAAGGGATTATGCACAACTAAATGCAAAATGCTTAAATTATTTTTTTATGCTTTAAAATATGATGATTGTGTGTTTCTACTTGCTCTAATGGTTATGAGATATTGTATAAGCTTTATATTCCTTATGAAGGTACAAATGAGGTGAAGCAATCCTGTATGAATTTACTATTACATGAAAACAAGCTCTTTCACATGAAATCTAGTGAAACTATATATGACATGTACACTAAGTTTACCAACACAGTGACATATTTGCATGCTTTAGAAAGATAACTATCTAACTCTAATAAAGTTAATAAGATTTTATTCTATTTGCTTGTTAATTTTGATGCTAAAGTCACTATAATATGTTAATCGAAAGATTTGAATGTACAATCTATTGATAACTTAATGGGCCCTCTCATTTCTTATGAGCAAAATATGAGCCAAAGACTTTTGAATGCAGGTGACAAAAGAAAGGAGAAGACCACGATGCTAAAGGCTGATTATATGGATAGCAATAACTCTGGAGCCGATGAGAATAATGATATAGTTATGATGATCCAGTATTAAAAGCTTTCTAAAGCAAAACATAAAGGCACTACCATGACAAAAGTAAAGGTAAAATAGGTAAATTTAACAAAGTTTTCTTTTGTGATGTTGTGCTTTGAATGCAGGAAGCCTAGAAATCTGAGATTTGATTGCCCCAATCTTAAGATCCACCCTATAAAAGAGAAGGGTGAGGACAAGCCAAATATAAACAAGGGAAAATAAAGGACACAAAAAACCATTTGGGCAGACTCAGCCTCAGAATCATCTGAATAAGAACTAGAAGAGAAGATAACAAATCTATATTTAATGGCCAATAATATAATTGTTAAATCTGATTAAGAACTGGGATGCTTTCATAAGAAGCCAAGTGAGAGCATGTGTACTTGGATAGCGGCTGCTCAAGACACATGAATGGAGATAAGAGGCAGTTCATCATGGTGGAGGTTAGGAGTGGAGGTAAAGAAACTTTGAGTAATAACACCACTAGGAATGTGATTGGCTCAAGTATAATTAGTAAACCTAATGGTTTTGGTATTTAAAATATACTTTTACTAGAAGGATTGAAGCATAATCTTCTGAGGATCAACCAATTATTTGACAAAGGTTTTAATTGATGTGAAATTTCTTTCAAATATAAATGTTAAATTATTTTAATTGAAAAATATATTATAAAAGATAAGAGAATTAATAATGTTTATATATTTGATCTTGCTTGCATTAATATTTCTGATATTTTTTGTTGCATAAAAACTATTATAGATGAGCTGCTTAAGGTTGGAATACCTAACCTTTCATATTTACATTTCTTTAGGTGTAAGTGTTTTATGCATATAAATAGAAAATCTCTTCTAAGGAAGTTTGATTCTAAGCCAAATGAAGGAGTATTCTTAGGTTTTTCCTTAGTAGGTAAAGCCTTTAATGGCTTCAACAAAATAATCTTAGTTGTAGAGGAATTCACCCATGTTGTGTTTGATGAATCATATAAACCTGTTGAGCCTAAGTTGGAAGATGATGATGAGGTAGAAATTACCTTTAAAATAGAGGCTACACTACAGGAAAACTCGTCATTACCGGCGGACTAAATCCACTGGAACACATGGATAATACGACGGAAATATAAGTTTCCAGTGTATGTTTCGGCGGAAATGCATATGCCGGTTTTGGTCGCGTCGATAAATTTTTTCTGACGAATGGCATGCGCCGGAAAACTTACCGGCGCACTTATCGACGCAATACCGGCGCAAAACATCGGATTGGTGCCGACGACTTCCAACCGATAAATTTCGGTGCCATATGCGACGGTAAGTTTCTGTCGTATTTTCCGTTGGTAAGTACCGGCGGACAAAACGCCGCAAGGTCGCCGTAGACAACCCACGACTTTCTTTACGGGGCAAAGGTTCCGCCAGAAAGAAGCGGCGGACATTGCGCCGGAACATGCGCCGGTAGTTGCCGACGGAAGGAAGACGTCGAAACGTCCGATACAATTCATTGTATCATTCGTTCCGGCGGATTTCCGGCATACAATCCGTCGGATACCTGTAGGATTGACAAAAAAAATTGCCTTCCCAGCCAACAATCAAATTTCCACACCTGCAAACCTATACAAATATCAATTCCACAACATTTCAATAGTAATATTTCAACATATCAATATTTTATAACAAATTCACAACAATTTCACAACAGTTTATAACATTAAAAGAAACTGTTTAATAGTAACAATCAACAAAAAACATCAGATTAAAAAAAACTGTTCAATAACACATGTTCACAGAAATAAACAAGTTCATGTAAACTAAATTAAACTACTCTGACTTCGTGGAATCCTCCTCAGGTGGAGCTACATCTTTTCCACTCAGCTGATCCCTCATCTTGCGCATTTCATCCAACAACTGATTGTGTTGCTCCGTACTTGTTTGAATCTGTGCTTGCA
Source organism: Dendrobium nobile (assembly GCA_022539455.1). Taxonomy (NCBI): domain Eukaryota; kingdom Viridiplantae; phylum Streptophyta; class Magnoliopsida; order Asparagales; family Orchidaceae; genus Dendrobium; species Dendrobium nobile. The sequence continues at coordinate 23,594,950 of CM039720.1, forward strand.
GCTGAGCTTGAACCTGTGCTTGCAGCTGAGCTTGCCAATCAGCTTGTGATTTCCTTATTTGTTCTAGCTCAGCTTGAAGGGCACTTATTTGTTGAGCTTGTAAGGAGTCATGAGAACTGGATGCGAAGCTGGATGCAGTAGAAGAGGTCATCCCCTCGTATGCCTGAGCTTGCGCACCTAAGCCATATACTCTACCATGCTGCCTTCCTCCGACGGCCTGCGACCAGATGCGATACTCAGAATACTCCACAGAGCCGCCAGAAGAGCCCTCACCAGATGCGGCATGAGTCTCTCGAAGCCGTGTATAATTCTCCTGTGAAAGCATGCACCAAGGTACATCCTCGAGCAAATGTCTAGTGAGAACATCCATGACTAAAGAAAAAAGATATGGACTTAAGGCTGATTCTATATGTAATCCAATCGAAATAGGAAAAAAAAATGAAGCAAAATACCTTCCATAGGCGGAGAGCGACCCTCGGCGGCGCGCGAGCAGGAAAGAGAGGAAAGGATGCTCGGCGAAGTCCGGTGACCGTTGACGACGAATTCCGGTGACCGTCGGCGACGTCAATCCACAGCGAGCGACGGACGGCGACGGGCGAAACACGCGAGGTGAGAGAACGGAAGGAAACGAAAGAGTGGCCAGAGGGGCTCGGTGTCGAAAATAGGGCTTTCACCGGCGGCGTGTTCGACGGAAATGAGATCCGTCGGAACATGCGACGAAACTAAGTCGTTGAGTTTAAATGCGCCGGCGTAAGTTCCGTCAGTAATGTACGCCGGTATGTTTCTGTCGTAACGTTCGATAGAACCGGTTCAGAGCTCGGTTTACCGACGCCATTACCGGAGCATTGCGACGCCAAAAGATTTCCATCGTATTATGCGCCGACAAATGCGTCGTAATTTTTCCGTCGTAAGAATTAGGTATATTCTGCCGTTACCAGCGCCATTCATATCGGCGCAAAATTTTTCGCCAGAAAATCCGATGTTAATCGCGTGTTTTCCCGTAGTGTTATTAACTGAGGAAATAAAGAAGAACCTCAAGACCCTTTTCCTAGAGAGTGTATATATTTCTCTAGTCACCTAAGAGAGCATATCCTAGGAGATCCATCAATAGGGCAAGGCCTAATTAGAAAAGAAGTTATCCATACAATTTTTTGTTTTAAACTAAGATCCTTAACTTGTGATTTTGAAGATAACAAATATTATTGGTTGAGTTTTTATTTCTCTTAACATAAATACTGGATAATATTTTTTATTTGTGTGCACTAACATTTCAAGAAAAAACATACACCACTTAAGACTACTGAAGACTTAAGCTTGGATAGAATAGGATGTTAAGTTAAAGAAGATATAATTTTAACTTTCTTATAAATTTCTATTTCTTGAGTTTTTTCACATAAGGGTGTATGCAATTGGTGACCACACACACACACACATGGGGAATAAGGAAAATGTAAGATTTTTTTTTTTTTGAACTAATCATACTGTATGACTTACAATCGTACTATACAATCAATGATTCAAAAAATGATTTTTAATGGCTAATTAAATCAATAATTTCAATGAATTGATCATACTATATGATGCTTATCATATTGTAAAATTCATTTTGATCTGTAAACCCTAGCCGCTAGATAAATTAAGTAAGAAATTCAAAAAATGATTTTTGAACTAATCGTAGTGTATAATCCTAATCATGCTATATAATATTTTAAAATCTTACTTAAATTATCTCCCATAATTATTCAATCAAATGATGGTTTAATTAACTAGAGCTGGTCATATTGTATAATTTTGATTGTACTGTATGATTGATAGAGAAAAATTTGGTCATCCCAAAGATTGTACCAAATAAAACCATATTTTTTAACTATACATACTACACGATGTTTACATCATACTGGATGACTTATTTAAAATTAACTAATCGTATTGTACGATGAGAACAATACATGATGATTGATAGAGACAATTTTCAATCATCCCAGAAATTATCCTGAACGAATACAAAGAAATTAAATAGATCGTATTGTATGATATGTTTGCAAAATTTGAACAGTTTGTCTGAATGACTGTTTGCATCGTATTGGACGTGACTAGTTTTTGAATTGATCATATTATATGAATATAAATTGTATTGTACGAACATAGATGACCAACTTGAATTTTTAGGGTTTCTTGAAGACCAATACTTAAGCAATATTTTAATAATCTAAAAAAATAAGATTACCTTTTTACTGTTGAAGTAACTCTAAGAGGGAAGGTTTCTTGAGAGCTCTTGGGTAAGAGAGGACGAGAAATTTAAGATTAAGTGTGAGGGAGAAGTAATTTGAGGGGTTTATATGGTTGCTCCAAGCTAGCTTGCACCTTGATTGCTCCTCTAACTTGGTGAGTCCTTGAAGGTTCTCTTGGGAGACAAGCTTCAAAGTCAAGTCCTCTAGATTCTCTGCCTTCTCCAGGAAGGAAAAAAAGGAGATGAGGTTCTTTGCCTTCTCCATGAGAAAGAAAAAGGAGCTGAGGTTCTCTGTCTTCTCCAGAAGGGAGAAAAAAGAGTTGTGGTTCTCTGCCTTCTCCAGGAAGGAAAAAAAGGTTTGTTGCTATCACTAGAAGGGTGACATAGCTTCCAGTAATCTGCAACACCAGGGATTGGTGGAAGGAATTTTGTAAGGGATTCTCCTCCTTGCTGTCATGGAAAAAGGAGAGTTACTTAGAACTAGTGTAATACACGGAGCGGGGGACTCAAGGGAGTGGACAAAGTCAAGGTTGATTGAACCACTATAAAAATTTTTGGTGTGCTTTTTCTTTTCATATTTACTTTTTTGCAATTTTAATTTTTCACTATATGCAAGTTAAATTTACTACACGAATTTTAATATTTACAATCAACTGCAATTATAATAGATTGTGGCTTGCAAAAAGAATAATTTATATGTATTAAAAATATTTTAAATTCTCAATTACTTCTATATGATTTTAAGTCGATTGTTTGGATTATCTTTAAAGTTATTGAAAAAAATATCAGTATTTTCGTTGAGTAATTTTTTAAATTTCCAATCGACTTAAAATTCTCAATTACTTTTTATTTTGCATCCACCCCCCTTCTTGGTGCACCTCGGGCTAATTCATTGAGGTCTCACAGCCTCCTTGGACTTTTATTTTCATCTCTATAGTAGTACCAACTAGTATAGATTAGGCCCTTATTGATGAATTATATATATATATATATATATATATATATATATATATATATTCCATATATTCCATATATGAGGAGTTAAATTAAGGATTTAGAAATTATGTGTGGGAGTTAGCTTGTTGACCTTCTGATAAGAGTATAGTTGGCACTAAATGATTATTTAAAAATAAGTTGAATATTATAAAACATGCAATCAAAATTACATAATAAAGTCTTAATTTTCTAAAATATAAAATAAATAAATTTAGAGCTCGAGAAATTATTTCCCTTTATGATAGAAATTAAGAGCATCGAGTCAGCTTCAAGCCATAAATATTGAATATTCAAGAAATAACTAATATTTAATCCCATTAACAATGTAGAAAAGGAAGCATGTAATGCATCAGATATAGGATTAGACGATCTAAAAGCAGAGATGAGTTTACCATTATAATTTTGAATAAGGCCACCAAACGAACGATGAGACTGAAATAGAGCACCGTGAATGTTAAGCTTAAATTGATCACCCAAAATAGGTTTAGTCCACTTGACAACCTTAGGAGGAGAAATAACAACAGAATTCTGATAATTAATGTTAAAAAAGATAATGAATTTGTGCTACCTCTAAAATGCTTAGAATTTAGCACATTAGCCTTAAAGAGTTACTAAATTTTTAAAATTAAAGTAACAATAATCCTTTTATTTCATATATTGATATTGTTGTGCTTGCAATTATTTCTTTCCTCCCAAAGTAATCGAAAAACAATCAAGAGAATGATCCTTAAAATATGACAATTGGCCTTGTAATGAAACCAGCCATTTAGGAAAGATAACACATTATTGACATTAAAACAAATATTAACATGCAGGTCATAATCCAAAGCGATTCAAACTTTAGCAGCAACTATTCCATGCAGGAAAACATGAGAAATAGTTTCACTACTGAGACAACATTGATAATTGGACACCAAGTTAACCCCTTTATTTGAAGCCCAGTGTCAACAGGAACATACCCTTTCAGAATTCTCCAAGTTAACAAAGAAGCCTTAAAAGAGATAACTAAATGCCAAATTTTTTCAAAGATATCAAAAGAATCCTTCTTGATTTTGAAAAAAAAAAAGCTATGATTTGATAAAGGTAAAATCACCATCGTATGATAGCTTAAACATAATTTGGTCATTGCATTCAACATTAATGGAAATGTCAGAAATATAATAAACTAAACTTAGGGAGATAAAATCCATGAGACACTTAATGGACAAACTTCCATGAATAATGAACCAAGAAACTTCAATGAGGAGGTAGAATGAGTAATGAGGAGAGACTTAATAAACCCTCTACCAAACAAGTCATCTTGCTAAAAATAAGAAGAACCAATATGAATTCGCCATTAAATAGTCAATACAACAACTCATTTAATGTCACAAAGCCATTTCAACCCTAAAGATCGTCCTTTCTTGAAGAAGGCAAGAGTAGGATGCAAGTTTTGACAATATTTATGATGCATGAAGCTGGCCCACAAAGAGTTATTTTTCGTAATTTTTTATCAAAGTTTAAAAGAAAAACCTTAAATAAAATCAAATACATATTTGAAACCCAAGCCATCCTCCAAAAAAGGGCTAGTGCAAGGGCCCCAATTAGACCAATGCAATTTTTTTGGAAGTAGTATTGGAACCACAAAATAATTTATTAAAAATTTTCTCCAACTTATCACAAACAGTGAAAGTAGGGTTAATGGTTTGAAGCAAATAAAGAGTCATAGAACATAAAACACTCTTAATGATAAGAACCATAGCCCTTATGGAGAGCAATTTGAATTCCCAAGAAGAAATTGTAGTTGAAATGGACTAAATAAGCTTGTCAAAAAAAAGAGCGCTTATAACCCTTAAATAAAGGCATACAATGATAAAATACATTCAATATTTGGTTAGAGAAACCAGTGAGCGCAATAATATTGTTGCAGTGAATAATAGAAAAATTCTTGCCACTAATAAAGGAACATTTTTTTTTATTAAAGTGTAGGCCACTTTCCTTCTCAAAACAAGAAAGAAATTTCCTTATTTTCTTAACACACTTACAGGAAATAATAATGTCATCAACAAAACAAAGGTTAGATATGTCAATATCATCAAAATTCTTATAAGAGCAATCTTTATTAATGGAAAAGAAATGAGATAATCTTCTAGATAAATAATCTACTACAATAATATAGAGAGTAGGGGACAAGGGGTTATATTGTGTAATACCTTGGGCACCTTTAAAGAAATCATGAGAATTGTCATTGATGATCAAAGAAAACAAACAATTTTCAGTAATGCTTTGAAAAGATTAATAACATTGTCATTAAAATTGAACAGCTTCAAAATATTAAACATAAAGGTCCAATTGATGTTATCATAAACCTTGTAGATATCTCAAGTTTCACTATTAAGTTATGGCCATGCACTTTTCTATTAATTTTATGAAGTAATTTTTGAGCAAGCAAGACATTAGCAGCAATGTTTCTACCTTTAACAAAATCGATATGATTGAGAGAAATAATATGGGGAAGTAAAAGAGATAATCTATCAACCATTATCTTGGAAATAAGCTTGTTAAAGATGATGCACAAACTAATCGGTCTAAACTCATTCCAAAAATCAGTATTAGCTAGATTTTTTGGGATCAAAATAACTAATATAGAAGTAAAACACTTAGGAATAGTAAAGCCATTAAAATAGGCCAATGCAGCCTTGCAAATGTCCTTCACAATATTCCAACATTTTTTAAAGAAATCAGTAGTAAAGCCATTAGAATCAGCAACTGAGTCCTTGTTCATAGACATTAAAGTGTTAAAAATCTCTCTCTCATTAAGGTACTTAGTCATATAGCAAGATTATCCACATTATTAATAATAGAAGGGTTAGGCAACAAAAAAAAATATTCTTAAAAACACCAAAGACCTTTTTAAAAAAAAAGATAAAATGGAATCAATGATTAAAGATTGATCATTACTCCAGTCTTCATACTCAAGCTTGATCTTGTTGATGTGAACTTTAGCTTTCTTAGAATTAACTAAAGCGTGAAAATATTTAGTGTTTCCATCACCTTTTTTTTTTGGTTAAAACTCGCAGAGGGGCCTACGTGTTTTCCATCACCTTCATAAATGAATTTAGCAACAACTTTTGTCTCCAATATTCTTCTTCCATGGATTGAAGATTAATCAAGTTTGCCTTAGCAAGACAAACCTTCAAAAATGAAAAAGCATGATATTTGATCCAACATAACATTAAAAAGTCCTTAACCTAATTGACACTTAGATCTAATTATAGTAAAAACTTTTTAGTTCACCCCAACATTATTGGATTGTATGAATACTGGTAAGTAATTTGTGGAAAATAAAAAGACCCATTCAAATAATAATCTTAATGTGGCTAATTTATCATCTTTTATAATCAGTTGTCCAATACAAGAAAAAAAAAACCTTCATATATTAAACGTAGGATTCGTATTACTTAAAAACAGCTGTCTATTACAAAAACCTTAATTTTTGTATTAAAAATCTGCTTTAAGAAACATTAACAAAACAATCCTAAATGAAATCATAAAAGAAAGAAAATGCATAACATTATGGATGTTATGCAATTCATTATTAGCATTATAAATTTTTGTGCCTTCTATTAATTCTTGGTGTGTACGTGTGTGTGTATATATAATATTATATAATATAATATATATATATATGATATATAAATATATATAGTTAATATTTTCTTTCTTTTTAAAAAAATTATAGTTATATCTTTTCTTTTTTTTTCTTTTTTTTCCCAAAGATCACTTCCGGCACTAATCCTGGACACGCAAACATGAGCGAAATCAAACCCCTCACTTGATAAAATTTCTTCACAACACACCCATAGCACGGCTTAGATCACATTCCATCTCTTCTCGCTCTTCTCCGCCGCGCACCATCATTGCCGGGCCCAAGCTCTCTCTCTGCTGAATAATCTTCTCCAGCGCCATAATCAACGAAGCTTCTCTCTTTTCCGCACACGCTCGTTCATTTGCCAGCCGACGCCTTTCTGTCTCATGCCTCTCGGCCTCCTCCCTTCTCCAACTCTCTTCTCGGCGAACTCTCTCCTGTTCCATTCGCTCAAAACTTCTCATCATTTTCTCAAACCAAGCCTCTTGCATCTCTAATAATCTCTTCATTTGAGCTTCTACCAGCTCTGTGATCCAATTCTTTGTTCCGCTGTATTTCTTCTTCTTCTTCTTCTTTCTTCTTCTTCGGCAGAGGACTCAGACGAAGTCGAGAAGAGAAGAGCGTTCTGGTTTTCAAGCAAGTTCAGTTTTTTAGCAATAGATGGATTAGAGCTTTTGATGATAGTGGCGGCGGTGGTGGTGGTGGAGGGGCTGTAGAGTGCTTCCAGTTGCCGGAAAAATCTGTAGTGTTTTCCTTCCTGTTTTCCGATTTTGCCTTCTTTGGTCTTTTTGTAATATTTATAGAGATTGTCGAGTTTTTCTCTGCATTTCCTCCCGCTTCTTTGATACCCGTACTCCTCTGCCATTATCCTGTAATTAAGTTTGAATCAGAAGTGAAGTTTTTGCTGTTATATGCATGGAAAATGATTAAGTTGGTGTGTTCTGGTTTAGTTTATGAGGAGATTCTCTGCTCGATTTTTTGGATGTCGTCAGGTTGATATTTGCTGTTTTGTAAAATAATAATGTGTTAATAAAATATATATATTATGTTATAAGAATAATATCTCGCAATTTACCGAAAATGTGTGATTCATTTGTATGGTTTTTTGTTGTATTCAGAGTTTTTTTTTTTTTGTGTTTGGTCAACTCTCTTTTGACAAATGAAAAGAATTATATTATTAATAACATGAGAGCCATCCATATTAAGAGAAATTATTCTGTGAGGACACCGGATGGTCCAGAGACTGACCAGAACGTGTCACGTCACTCAGTACCGAGCAAAAAAGTGATGTGAAGCATTTAGTTGGTCTCCAGACATCGTCTGGGATCCGCACATAATAATTTTTTCCATATTAGAGTTCCCATTACACATGAATGCTTTACCACTCTTTGACCCAAAATCACTTTTGCCATAGTATGTGTGGAGGTCCTACAAACCTCCATCTCCCCTTCCTAATACTATCTGATCTTAATAAGGATGGGAAATATCTTCTTCAAAAAGTCATCTATAAGCGTAAACACTCCAATTTCCATGCTTTAATTCCTTCTATCATAACTATCAAGACTATAAACCATTGGATCTTTGGATACTACTTACCAAAAGGGAGGCATCTTTGTCTACTAATGTCTCTACAGATGAGATGTCTCTAAGAATTTTAGCTTCTTCAAATATTATGTTTTCACTATCAATAATAAGTTGTATTTCTGTCTTAATCAATTTCCATATTCTATTAATTAAGCATTTGGCATTGATAGGCACTCTTGCTCTCTCTCCCCCACAAAAATGATCACCAATTCCTCATGTATTATCGTGTGATCTTTGCCTTAATAATATTTATATATACTCTGATCTAGTAACTTCTGCTCTAATGACCTTATTAGTTAGACAAATAATAATAAAGTAGCCAACCTAATTGCTACTATGTGTGTAATTCTTACATGAAGACAAATTTAATATCTATAGTAATAAATGGGGGTTCTCTCCTTATCTCCTTGCCACTTTCTAATTTTTTCTACCTCATATGAACTTGGAACAATAAGGGGAATCTTGATTCATCGAAGATAAAAAATTCATGAACTGTTTAATGATGTTGGGTTTATAATATAATTATGCCTTCTTTGGTCTAAACTTAATAATTAATTTCTTCTATCCAATAATGTTACATTTCCTCTCTTTTTTTCCCTATTAATTATTTCCCCATAACTTGTACATCCCTAAAGGGGAAGTATCATTAATTTCTTGAATTCTAGTGGTCCATATATCTAACCCTTCATCATTGGTAGAAAATTCATCATACTTTAATCTACTCACTTCTACAATATTATTATAGCCAATAGCTCCAACTATGCTTAAAAGAAGAGCCACATATATATGGGACACCATTTCTCATTTAGGATCTACTAATAGGCTCCTTTCTAATCAAATTTGGTTGTTATTTGCAACTTTAAGTATACATGATGATATTTTGAAGGAGAAAATTAAGTTTATTTTAAGGTTGTTAATGGTCCTCTCTTGCCATTGTCGACCTTGATAATCTCCCTTGTATTTTCTCTTCTCTCTCTTATGAATAACTCTCTCAAAGCTTTTACTTATAGTTTGGGAAGGTGTTGTAGTGAATGAGAGCTCTAACTCTATTTCTTTTTAAAATCTAATTCCTCCTTTCAAACTACTTCCTTGCCTTTAAGCAAGCTTCTAGATTAATAATTTTAAGAATTTTTATATTAAATTTTGAGTTTCTTAGTGGTTGTGGATGATTCTTATAATATATTTGATTAAGAAGACCCTATCTTTACTCTTTGCTAAGCTTAAGGATGTCAAGTGTAAGCATACAAATTATAAAGAAACAATCTCCTCTAAGCCCTCTTCTGAGATTATTACTGCCATTTTGAATGACATTAGCTTTATATATTATGCATGCAAGGGATCTTTTTGACTCTAGTGTCATTATGGAGAGAAAAGATCTATCTATTCTAAATAAGAGAGTTTTTGGGTCATATAGAGAGCTAAGGCATTCTCATTGTTGAATGGTTGAGACAATTTGAAGTTTTTCGTCAAATATCTAATGGAAGAAGAGTATTCAATTTTAGTAATTAAATCTCTTAATTTTTATAATAACCTCCTTACTCCTAATGCATCATTTATATTCCATGATCATCACTTTTTTCTCAAAATTTTTATAATAAATGATACATTATAAATTAATGCTTCTTGGAAATAATACTTAGATCATGCCAGAAAAGAAATATAATACAAGAAGGCTTATTGAATATGTTGCGGGTTAATTACTGCGGGTCCTTGAAAGAATTTGTTAGAAGAGACTAGTCAAATTCACCCGAGAAGTCTTTCCTATAGGGTTTCTAAGAAAGCTTCCATAGTGGAATTTCTGCGCGCAAGAGCTTCCTAATGAAGTCTTTCCTGAGATCGGGTTTCCCATGAAGTCTTTCATGAGAAGATCTACTAAGAGGTATTACTAAGAAGAGTCATCAAGAGATCCCTCTAGCTAGTACACATAACTTAAGTGGGCATTTGTCGATGTGGCACTTATCATGAGGCTAATATATCTATGTTGTAAAATAATAATTAAAATATATTAGCATTTATATTATGTTATAAAAATAATATCTAACAATCTATTGAAAATGTTTGATTCATTTCCATGATTTTTTTTTTAAATTTAGAGGGTTTTTTATGTATTCGGTCATTTCTCTTTTGACAAATGAAAATGATGATATCATTAATAACTGTTGTGATACAATAGACAAATTGGCAATGCTTCAAATAGTGTCTATGTGTCCCTAGAATCATAAGCATTCAAAAATAATTTTTAAGCACTAATCTTTATGTATCAATTTCTATAAAAATTTTAATTTCCGATTATTGAATAAAAAAGGAGAAGGGTTGGGATGGATCTCACTTAATTAGGTAACTTAGTGGGATAAACTTGAGTTTATTGGAGCATGAACTCCTAGTTTCTCCATCATAGTTTTGTTTATTCATTCATTCATTCAGTTATATGTTAAGATCCTTAATCTATTGATGTATTGATAGTCTCCAAAAGGGTATCTTGAGAAATTGGGAGCCATATTAGGGTTCCCATAACATTAGATAGCCATATCACTATTAGTTCCAAAATCACTTTTGCTACTGTATGTGTGGAAAAGATCTAACCAACCTTGAGCCCCCTTCTAATACTTTGTGATCTTAATCTTGATGGAAAATATTTTCTTCTAGAAGTCATCTATATGTGAAAGCAGTCCAATTTTTATGTTGTAATTCCTTCCCCATAACTCTGGAGATTAAAAACCATTGATTCTTTGGATACTTACCAAAAGGAAGGCCTCTTCATCTACAAATGAGGTACTTCCACAAATAGAAATCCTTCTTAGAAATATCATAATGTCCACACCTTGAAATACAAGAATTATTGCCCTTTCAAAAAGTATGTTTCCAACCTCAATGATAATTTTTTAGTTCTCTCTTAATCAATCTTCAAATTCTTGTCACTTAAGCATTTGGATTTGATAGGCACTCTTGCTTTCTCACCCTCAACAATGACAAATTCATCATGTGTTATAGTGGGATATTTGCATTAACAACATTTATGCTTGAATCAAGTAAATTATGCTTTGTGGCTTCACTAATAAGAAATCAGAAACAAATTAGCCACCCTAACCTCTACTATGAACCATGTGTGTAATTCTTCTATCAATAAAAATTTTATATCTATAGTCATAACCAGAGGTTCTCTCTTTATTTCCTTGACACTTTCTATAATTTTGTTCCCCATAACTTAACATGGAATAGTAGGGGGATTCATGATTCATCTAAAGATAAAAAAAAAATGCATAAATATTCTTTGATGATGTTGGGTATATATGATAAGTATTTGAGGAGAATGATGAGAGGAATACATTAAAAATCGATGTTACCTATTCAATTTAATGTGCAAACTAATAAGCGTGCCAAGGCACATTAAAAACTAATGCTCGTGCCATGTGCAATTAAAATGATAAAACAACTACTTGATATGTGTTGAAATACTAGAGATATCACTTTGAATTTAATGATAATAGAAATTAATGAGATATTAGTGCGAGCCTTAAAGCGTGCTCGAGATAGGATATAGCGTTGAGGGGAAAACCGAAAAGAATTAATACATGTCCCCCAAGAGAAACAACAGACTATCAAGAGGAACCATAGATCTTCGAGAAGCTTCTTCCCAATAAAAAATCCTAAAAGACACGTACACTCCCAAAAGAAATTAAAGATGGCTTAGTTCATCGAACCATAATAATTCGATCCACATAGACGACGATAACTATTTCTCATGCTTGAATATAATTTAAAGGTAACATTATATATCCATTACCAGCCTTGCTATCTCTATAGCTATGCTTAACATTTGGATGGCAAAGTTGTAATATGTACTTCCTTTGGTAAAGACAATCTTTATACTAAGGTCATCTTTTCTAAAGTTTTGACATGTACTTCTCTCCAACTAAGCTTGGGATCAAAACCATTAAAAACCTGCATAGTTGCTGCTGAGACTATGCACACTTCTTCTGATTGCTCCATTGGTGGCCTAAATTCTTCACTAATCTTACCTATTTCTCCAATATTACTTACTATTAGCTTGCCTTGTTTTTCTTCTTTTTAAGTGATATCCCTTTGATGAACTATTACGTGCAGAGTTCAGATATAGTTCACATTCGGATTCCAATGAAATTGCGTTACGTCGCTTGTGCACATTAGTTTGTGCAACTTGTACATATAGAAGCCGCACACACTATTGTGCACAGTACAAATTGCATACACTGTTGTGTCCAAATGACGTAGCACAATTTCAATGAAATTTTAACTTGAATGCATCCGGACTCTGCACGCATTAATTTCTCTTAGCCCATTGGCGAGTTTTATGCTGTTAGTGACTGGTTTTATGCTATTGGTTCGTACTATCAATATTAAAAAAATAATTATAATAATAATCACTTAGTTACCTCGCTACCTGGTCCCATAACGGAGCCTTTTGGCCAGCCTCCCGGAACTGAGGATCGAGCCGGGCACGAATCTCGAGAAGGGTGAGAGTCTCCTGTCTCGGCCAGCGGCTCTGGGAAGCGCCGTTGACAGCGGAAATGGACGGCGGATGTGGAAGGGGTGGAGATGGAAGCGGAGGAGATAGCGAGTAGAGATGGTCGGAAGCGGCGGCGGGGAAGATGGGTGGGTTCGAGCTAAGAAGCATGAGCTGCCGGAGCTCTGGCAGAAGGTGGAAGTACTGATCCTCTGACTCCATGTGGAATTGGAATGGGAATGGAGACTTGGGAGTAGTGGTGAAGTGAAGACAAGAAATACAGGAAGTAAGAGAGAGAAAGAGGAAAATTTTTGTGGAAAATATTTATGCAGAATAATCTTGTAATATAATTTGAATATTAAAATTATTTAATTTATTTTAAAATTAGCCTAATTTAAAATTTTCTATTATACTATTAATTTAAAAATAAGTTTATTTATTTTTAAGTCTATTATAATATAAATTATATTAGAATATTATCAATTTTTTTTCAAATTATATTAGAATATTATAATACAATATGAATGATAATATTCAAATTTAGCAAATATTTAGATTGTATTTGTATTATATATATATATATATAATATGACTAAATTTTTTTTATAAAAATAATTTCTTGTATTATATTTATTAGAATATGATAAATGCAAAGAAAAATATTTATATTTTTACTAAAAAAAGTATTTTTATCATAAAATTTCACTTCTATTTTAAGAATTAACTATGCCCTCCCCCCCCCCAAAAAAAAAAAAGTTAAAATTATAAATAAAAATAGTTTTCATTATATGACATATGACATGACTCAAATTCGACTTAAAATTTTCAAATTCAGGTCTACAAATTTAATAAATGTTAGATTTAGATTTTTTTTACCCATTTTAATATCGGTTGGATTTGGGTCAACCTGTCAACCCAAAAAATTATAAATTTGAGGTTACATATTTCAGCATTCAAAACAAATCATGTATGTACATTACAACCTTCAAAAGTGTCTTATTAAAATCATTTTTCAATATAAATAGGTTGGTAGATCTAATCGGGTTCGTACCCATAATATTGACCTGTTTATTTGAATCGAAAACTCATTTTGAAGAATCTATGATTAATTTTAACTAAATAAAAAATTAATTATTTTTTAAATTTTAAATATTTATTTAATAATTTTGAATATATTTTCTGAAAAATATTATGAATATTGAATATTATTATTTTTATACAAATAGAATAAAAATATTTTGATAGAAATTATATATAGGCAGGCGAAAGAGACAGAAAGCGGGGAGTCGGATCGTGTCGTTCACGAAAGCGACTGCGAGCTCTACGAACACGTAAAGTCTGTACTAATTAATGGGCGACGCGTGTGGGCTACACTGCCGAGGAGGGCTAGTAACTGTAGCGACGATTTCTTAGAAATAACTAAAGCGTGAGAAAATATTTAGTGTTTCTCACTTTTTTTTTTTGTTTAAAACTCGCAGGGGGCCTACGTGTTTTCCATCACCTTCATAAATGAATTTAGCAACAACTTTTGTCTCCAATATTCTTCTTCCATGGATTGAAGATTAATCAAGTTTGCCTTAGCAAGACAAACCTTCAAAAATGAAAAGCATGATTTTGATCCAACATAACATTAAAAAGTCCTTAACCTAATTGACACTTAGATCTAATTATAATAAAAACTTTTTAGTTCACCCCAACATTATTGGATTGTATGATACTGGTATAATTTGTGGAAAATAAAAAGACCCATTCAAATATAATCTTAATGTGGCTAATTTATCATCTTTTATAATCAGTTGTCCAATACAAGAAAAAAAAAACCTTCATATATTAAACGTAGGATTCGTACTTAAAGCAGCTGTCTAGTACAAAAACCTTAATTTTTGTATTAAAAAACTGCTTTAAGAAACATTAGAAAACAACCTAAAACCATAAAAGAAAGAAATGCATAACATTATGGATGTTATGCAATTCATTATTAGCATTATAAATTTTTGTGCCATCTATTAATTCTTGGTGTGTGTGTGTATATATATATATATATATATATATATATATATATATATATATATATATATTATATATAATTAACATATATATCATGATAAAAAAAATATATAGTTAATATTTTCTTTCTTTTTTTTTCTTCTTTTTTTTTTCCCAAAGATCACTTCCGGCACTAATCCTGGACACGCAAACATGAGCGAAATCAAACCCATCACTAGATAAAATTCTTTCACAACACACCCATAGCACGGCTTAGATCACATTCCATCTCTTCTCGCTCTTCTCCGCCGTGCACCATCAATGCCGGGCCCAAGCTCTCTCTTGCTGAATAATCTTCTCCAGCGCCATAATCAACGAAGCTTCTCTCTTTTCCGCACACGCTCGTTCATTTGCCAGCCGACGCCTTTCTGTCTCATGCCTCTCGGCCTCCTCCCTTCTCCAACTCTTCTCGGCGAACTCTCTCCTGTTCCATTCGCTCAAACTTTCATCATTTTCTCAAACCAAGCCTCTTGCATCTCTAATAATCTCTTCATTTGAGCTTCTACCAGCTCTGTGATCCAATTCTTTGTTCCGCTGTATTCTTCTTCTTCTTCTTCTTCTTCTTCTTCTTCTTCGGCAGAGGACTCAGACGAAGTCGAGAAGAGAAGAGCGTTCTGGTTTTCAAGCAAGTTCAGTTTTTTAGCAATAGATGGATTAGAGCTTTTGATGATAGTGGCGGCGGTGGTGGTGGTGGAGGGGCTGTAGAGTGCTTCCAGTTGCCGGAAAAATCTGTAGTGTTTTCCTTCCTGTTTTCCGATTTTGCTTCTTTGGTCTTTTTGTAATATTTATAGAGATGTGTCGAGTTTTCTCTGCATTTCCTCCCGCTTCTTTGATACCCGTACTCCTCTGCCATTATCCTGTAATTAAGTTTGAATCAGAAGTGAAGTTTTTGCTGTTATATGCATGGAAAATGATTAAGTTGGTGTGTTCTGGTTTAGTTTATGAGGAGATTCTCTGCTCGATTTTTTGGATTGTCGTCAGGTTGATATTTGCTGTTTTGTAAAATAATAATGTGTTAATAAAATATATATTTATGTTATAAGAATAATATCTCGCAATTTACCGAAAATGTGTGATTCATTTGTATGGTTTTTTGTTGTATTCAGAGTTTTTTTTTTTTTGTGTTTGGTCAACTCTCTTTTGACAAATGAAAAGAATTATATTATTAATAACATGAGAGCCATCCATATTAAGAGAATTATTCTGTGAGGACACCGGATGGTCCAGAGACTGACCAGACGTGTCACGTCACTCAGTACCGAGCAAAAAAGTGATGTGAAGCATTTAGTTGGTCTCCAGACATCGTCTGGGATCCGCACATAATAATTTTTTCCATATTAGAGTTCCCATTACACATGAATGCTTTACCACTCTTTGACCCAAAATCACTTTTGCCATAGTATGTGTGGAGGTCCTACAAACCTCCATCTCCCCTTCCTAATACTATCTGATCTTAATAAGGATGGGAAATATCTTCTTCAAAAAGTCATCTATAAGCGTAAACACTCCAATTTCCATGCTTTAATTCCTTCTATCATAACTATCAAGACTATAAACCATTGGATCTTTGGATACTACTTACCAAAAGGGAGGCATCTTTGTCTACTAATGTCTCTACAGATGAGCTAGATGTCTCTAAGAATTTTAGCTTCTTCAAATATTATGTTTTCACTATCAATAATAAGTTGTATTTCTGTCTTAATCAATTTCCATATTCTATTAATTAAGCATTTGGCATTGATAGGCACTCTTGCTCTCTCTCCCCCACAAAAATGATCACCAATTCCTCATGTATTATCGTGTGATCTTTGCCTTAAAAATATTTATATATACTCTGATCTAGTAACTTCTGCTCTAATGACCTTATTAGTTAGACAAATAATAATAAAGTAGCCAACCTAATTGTACTGTGTGTAATTCTTACATGAAGACAAATTTAATATCTATAGTAATAAATGGTGGGGTTCTCCTTATCCTTGCCACTTTCTAATTTTTTTACCTCATATGAACTTGGAACAATAAGGGGAATCTTGATTCATCGAAGATAAAAAATTCATGAACTGTTTAATGATGTTGGGTTTATAAATAAGTTATGCCTTCTTTGGTCTAAACTTAATATTAATTTCTTCTATCCAATAATGTTACATTTCTCTCTTTTTTTCCCTATTAATTATTTCCCCATAACTTGTACATCCCTAAAGGGAAGATCATTAATTTCTGGAATTCTAGTGGTCCATATATCTAACCCTTCATCATTGGTAGAAAATTCATCATACTTTAATCTACTCACTTCTACATATTATTATAGCCAATAGCTCCAACTATGCTTAAAAGAAGAGCCACATATATATGGGACACCATTTCTCATTTAGGATCTACTAATAGGCTCCTTTCTAATCAAATTTGGTTGTTATTTGCAACTTTAAGTATACATGATGATATTTTGAAGAGAGAAAATTAAGTTTATTTTAAGGTTGTTAATGGGTCCTCTCTTGCCATTGTCGACCTTGATAATCTCCCTTGTATTTTCTCTTCTCTCTCTTATGAATAACTCTCTCAAAGCTTTTACTTATAGTTTGGGAAGGTGTTGTAGTGAATGAGAGCTCTAACTCTATTTCTTTTTAAAATCTAATTCCTCCTTTCAAACTACTTCCTTGCCTTTAAGCAAGCTTCTAGATTAATATTTTAAGAATTTTTATATTAAATTTTGAGTTTCTTAGTGGTTGTGGATGATTCTTATAATATATTTGATAAGAAGACCCTATCTTTACTCTTTGCTAAGCTTAAGGATGTCAAGTGTAAGCATACAATTATAAGAAAACAATCTCCTCTAAGCCCTCTTCTGAGATTACTGCCATTTTGAATGACATTTAGCTTTTATATTATGCATGCAAGGGATCTTTTTGACTCTAGTGTCATTATGGAGAGAAAAGATCTATCTATTCTAAATAAGAGAGTTTTTGGGTCATATAGAGAGCTAAGGCATTCTCATTGTTGAATGGTTGAGACAATTTGAAGTTTTTCGTCAAATATCTAATGGAAGAGAGTATTCAATTTTAGTAATTAAATCTCTTAATTTTTATAATAACCTCCTTACTCCTAATGCATCATTTATATTCCATGATCATCACTTTTTTCTCAAAATTTTTATAATAAATGATACATTATAAATTAATGCTTCTTGGATAATACTTAGATCATGCCAGAAAAGAAATATAATACAAGAAGGCTTATTGAATATGTTGCGGGTTAATACTGCGGGTCCTTGAAAGAATTGTTAGAAGAGACTAGTCAAATTCACCCGAGAAGTCTTTCCTATAGGGTTTCTAAGAAAGCTTCCATAGTGGAATTTCTGCGCGCAAGAGCTTCCTAATGAAGTCTTTCCTGAGATCGGGTTTCCCATGAAGTCTTTCATGAGAAGATCTACTAAGAGGTATTACTAAGAAGAGTCATCAAGAGATCCCTCTAGCTGTACACATAACTTAAGTGGGCATTTGTCGATGTGGCACTTATCATGAGGCTAATATATCTATGTTGTAAATAATAATTAAAATATTTAGCATTTATATTATGTTATAAAAATAATATCTAACAATCTATTGAAAATGTTTGATTCATTTCCATGATTTTTTTTTTAAATTTAGAGGGTTTTTTATGTATTCGATCATTTCTCTTTTGACAAATGAAAATGATGATATCATTAATAATTGTTGTGATACAATAGACAAATTGGCAATGCTTCAAATAGTGTCTATGTGTCCCTAGAATCATAGCATTCAAAAATAATTTTTAAGCACTAATCTTTTGTATCAATTTCTATAAAAATTTTAATTTCCGATTATTGAATAAAAAAGGAGAAGGGTTGGGATGGATCTCACTTATTAGGTAACTAGTGGGATAACTTGAGTTTATTGGAGCATGAACTCCTAGTTTCTCCATCATAGTTTTGTTTATTCATTCATTCATTCAGTTATATGTTAAGATCCTTAATCTATTGATGTATTGATAGTCTCCAAAGGGTATCTTGAGAAATTGGGAGCCATTTAGGGTTCCCATAACATTATAGCCATATCACTATTAGTTCAAAATCACTTTTGCTACTGTATGTGTGGAAAAGAACTAACCAACCTTGAGCCCCTTCTAATACTTTGTGATCTTAATCTTGATGGAAAATATTTTCTTCTAGAAGTCATCATATGTGAAAGCAGTCCAATTTTATGTTGTAATTCCTTCTCCCATATCTGGAGATTAAAAACCATTGATTCTTTGTATACTTACCAAAAGGAAGGCCTCTTCATCTACAAATGAGGTACTTCACCAAATAGAAATCCTTCTTAGAAATATCATAATGTCCACACCTTGAAATACAAGATTATTGCCCTTTCAAAAAGTATGTTTCCAACCTCAATGATAATTTTTTAGTTCTCTCTTAATCAATCTTCAAATTCTTGTCACTTAAGCATTTGGATTTGATAGGCACTCTTGCTTTCTCCCCTCAACAATGACAATTCATCATGTGTTATAGTGGGATATTGCATTAACAACATTTATGCTTGAATCAAGTAAATTATTGCTTTGTGGCTTCACTAATAAGAAATCAGAAACAAATTAGCCACCCTAACCTCTACTATGAACCATGTGTATCTTCTATCAATAAAAATTTTATATCTATAGTCATAACCAGAGGTTCTCTCTTTATTTCCTTGACACTTTCTATAATTTTGTTCCCCATAACTTAACATGGAATAGTAGGGGGATTCATGATTCATCTAAAGATAAAAAAAAATGCATAAATATTCTTTGATGATGTTGGGTATATATGATAAGTATTTGAGGAGAATGATGAGAGGAATACATTAAAAATCGATGTTACCTATTCAATTTAATGTGCAAACTAATAAGCGTGCTAAGGCACATTAAAAACTAATGCTCTTTAGGTTTAGTCCACTTGACAACCTTAGGAGGAGAAATAACAACAGAATTCTGATAATTAATGTTAAAAAGAGATAATGAATTTGTGCTACCTCTAAAATGCTTAGAATTTAGCACATTAGCCTTAAAGAGTTACTAAATTTTTAAAATTAAAGTAGTAATAATCCTTTTATTTCATATCTTGATATTGTTGTGCTTGCAATTATTTCTTTCCTCCCAAAGTAATCGAAAAACAATCAAGAGAATGATCCTTAAAATATGACAATTGGCCTTGTAATGAAACCAGCCATTTAGGAATGATAACACATTATTGACATTAAAACAAATATTAACATGCAGGCCATAATCCAAAGCGATTCAAACTTTAGCAGCAACTATTCCATGCAGGAAAACATGAGAAATAGTTTCACTACTGAGACAACATTGATAATTGGACACCAAGTTAACCCCTTTATTTGAAGCCTAGTGTCAACAGGAACATACCCTTTTAGAATTCTTCAAGTTAACAAAGAAGCCTTAAAAGAGATAACAAAATGCCAAATTTTGTCAAAGATATCAAAAGAATCCTTCTTGATTTTGAAAAAAAAAAGCTATGATTTGATAAAGGTAAAATCACCATCGTAGGATAGCTTAAACATAATTTGGTCATTGCATTCAACATTAATGGAAATGTCAGAAATATAATAAACTAAACTTAGGGAGATAAAATCCATGAGACACTTAATGGACAAACTTCCATGAATAATGAACCAAGAAACTTCAATGAGGAGGTAGAATGAGTAATGAGGAGAGACTTAATAAACCCTCTACCAGACAAGTCATCTTGCTAAAAATAAGAAGAACCATTATGAATTCGCCATTAAATAGTCAGTACAACAACTCATTTAATGTCACAGAGCCATTTCAACCCTAAAGATTGTCCTTTCTTGAAGAAGGCAAGAGTAGGATGCAAGTTTTGACAATATTTATGATGCATGAAGCTGGCCCACAAAGAGTTATTTTTCATAATTTTTTATCAAAATTTAAAAGAAAAACCTTAAATAAACTCAAATACATATTTGAAACCCAAGCCATCCTCCAAAAAAGAGCTAGTGCAAGGGCCCCAATTAGACCAATGCAATTTTTTTGGAAGCATCATTGGAACCACAAAATAATTTATTAAAAATTTTATCCAACTTATAAACAGTGAAAGTAGGGTTAATGGTTTGAAGCAAATAAAGAGTCATAGAACATAAAACACTCTTAATGATAAGAACCATAGCCCTTATGGAGAGCAATTTGAATTCCCAAGAAGAAATTGTAGTTGAAATGGACTAAACAAGCTTGTCAAAAAAAAAGAGCGCTTATAACCCTTAAATAAAGGCATACAATGATAAAATACATTCAATATTTGGAGAAACCAGTGAGCGCAATAATATTGTTGCAGTGAATAATAGAAAAATTCTTGCCACTAATAAAGGAACATTTTTTTTATTAAAGTGTAGGCCACTTTCCTTCTCAAAACAAGAAAGAAATTTCCTTATTTTCTTAACACACTTACAGGAAATAATAATGAATGTCATCAACAAAACAAAGGTTAGATATGTCAATATCATCAAAATTCTTATAAGAGCAATCTTTATTAATGGAAAAGAAATGAGATAATCTTCTAGATAAATAATCTACTACAATAATATAGAGAGTAGGGGACAAGAGGGGTTATATTGTCTAATACCTTGGGCACCTTTAAAGAAATCATGAGAATTGTCATTGATGATCAAAGAAAACCAACAATTTTCAGTAATGCTTTGAAAAGATTAATAACATTGTCATTAAAATTGAACAGCTTCAAAATATTAAACATAAAGGTCCAATTGATGTTATCATAAACCTTGTAGATATCTCAAGTTTCACTATTAAGTTATGGCCATGCACTTTTCTATTAATTTTATGAAGTAATTTTTGAGCAAGCAAGACATTAGCAGCAATGTTTCTACCTTTAAAAAAATCGATATGATTGAGAGAAATATATGGGGAAGTAAAAGAGATAATCTATCAACCATTATCTTGGAAATAAGCTTGTTAAAGATGATGCACAAACTAATCGGTCTAAACTCATTCCAAAAATCAGTATTAGCTAGATTTTTTTTGGGATCAAAATAACTAATATAGAAGTAAAATACTTAGGAATAGTAAAGCCATTAAAATAGGCCAATGCAGCCTTGCAAATGTCCTTCACAATATTCCAACATTTTTTAAAGAAATCAGTAGTAAAGCCATTAGAATCAGCAACTGAGTCCTTGTTCATAGACATTAAAGTGTTAAAAATCTCTCTCTCATTAAGGTACTTAGTCATATAGCAAGATTATCCACATTATTAATAATAGAAGGGTTAGACAACAAAAAAATATTCTTAAAAACACCAAAGACCTTTTTAAAAAAAAAGATAAAATGGAATCAATGATTAAAGATTGATCATTACTCCAGTCTTCATACTCAAGCTTGATCTTGTTGATGTGAACTTTAGCTTTCTTAGAATTAACTAAAGCGTGAAAATATTTAGTGTTTCCATCACTTTTTTTTTTTGTTAAAACTCGCAGAGGGGCCTACGTGTTTTCCATCACCTTCATAAATGAATTTAGCAACAACTTTTGTCTCCAATATTCTTCTTCCATGGATTGAAGATTAATCAAGTTTGCCTTAGCAAGACAAACCTTCAAAAATGAAAAAGCATGATATTTGATCCAACATAACATTAAAAAGTCCTTAACCTAATTGACACTTAGATCTAATTATAGTAAAAACTTTTTAGTTCACCCCAACATTATTGGATTGTATGAATACTGGTAAGTAATTTGTGGAAAATAAAAAGACCCATTCAAATAATAATCTTAATGTGGCTAATTTATCATCTTTTATAATCAGTTGTCCAATACAAGAAAAAACAAATAACATTCATATATTAAACGTAGGATTCGTAGGAGACGACTTTCTTACTGCTTCTTAAAACAGCTGTCTATTACAAAAACCTTAATTTTTGTATTAAAAAACTGCTTTAAGAAACATTAAGAAAACAATCCTAAATAAAACCATAAAAGAAAGAAAATGCATAACATTATGGATGTTATGCAATTCATTATTAGCATTATAAATTTTTGTGCCATCTATTAATTCTTGGTGTGTGTGTGTATATATATATATATATATATATATATATATATATATATATATATATATATATTATATATCATGATAAAAAAATATATATAGTTAATATTTTCTTTCTTTTTTTTCTTTTCTTTTTTTCCCCAAAGATCACTTCCGGCACTAATCCTGGACACGCAAACATGAGCGAAATCAAACCCCTCACTTGATAAAATTTCTTCACAACACACCCATAGCACGGCTTAGATCACATTCCATCTCTTCTCGCTCTTCTCCGCCGTGCACCATCAATGCCGGGCCCAAGCTCTCTCTCTGCTGAATAATCTTCTCCAGCGCCATAATCAACGAAGCTTCTCTCTTTTCCGCACACGCTCGTTCATTTGCCAGCCGACGCCTTTCTGTCTCATGCCTCTCGGCCTCCTCCCTTCTCCAACTCTCTTCTCGGCGAACTCTCTCCTGTTCCATTCGCTCAAAACTTCTCATCATTTTCTCAAACCAAGCCTCTTGCATCTCCAATAATCTCTTCATTTGAGCTTCTACCAGCTCTGTAATCCAATTCTTTGTTCCGCTGTATTCTTCTTCTTCTTCTTCTTCTCCTTCTTCGGCAGAGGACTCAGACGAAGTCGAGAAGAGAAGAGCGTTCTGGTTTTCAAGCAAGTTCAGTTTTTTAGCAATAGATGGATTAGAGCTTTTGATGATAGTGGCGGCGGTGGTGGTGGTGGAGGGGCTGTAGAGTGCTTCCAGTTGCCGGAAAAAATCTGTAGTGTTTTCCTTCCTGTTTTCCGATTTTGCCTTCTTTGGTCTTTTTGTAATATTTATAGAGAGATTGTCGAGTTTTTCTCTGCATTTCCTCCCGCTTCTTTGATACCCGTACTCCTCTGCCATTATCCTGTAATTAAGTTTGAATCAGACGTGAAGTTTTTGCTGTTATATGCATGGAAAATGATTAAGTTGGTGTGTTCTGGTTTAGTTTATGAGGAGATTCTCTGCTCGATTTTTTGGATGTCGTCAGGTTGATATTTGCTGTTTTGTAAAATAATAATGTGTTAATAAAATATATATATTATGTTATAAGAATAATATCTCGCAATTTACCGAAAATGTGTGATTCATTTGTATGGTTTTTTGTTGTATTCAGAGTTTTTTTTTTTTTTTTGTGTTTGGTCAACTCTCTTTTGACAAATGAAAAGAATTATATTATTAATAACATGAGAGCCATCCATATTAAGAGAAATTATTCTGTGAGGACACCGGATGGTCCAGAGACTGACCAGAACGTGTCACGTCACTCAGTACCGAGCGAAAAAGTGATGTGAAGCATTTAGTTGGTCTCCAGACATCGTTTGGGATCCGCACATAATAATTTTTTCCATATTAGAGTTCCCATTACACATGAATGCTTTACCACTCTTTGACCCAAAATCACTTTTGCCATAGTATGTGTGGAGGTCCTACAAACCTCCATCTCCCCTTCCTAATACTATGTGATCTTAATAAGGATGGGAAATATCTTCTTCAAAAAGTCATCTATAAGTGTAAACACTCCAATTTCCATGCTTTAATTCCTTCTATCATAACTATCAAGACTATAAACCATTGGATCTTTGGATACTACTTACCAAAAGGGAGGCATCTTTGTCTACTAATGTCTCTACAGATGAGATGTCTCTAAGAATTTTAGCTTCTTCAAATATTATGTTTTCACTATCAATAATAAGTTGTATTTCTGTCTTAATCAATTTCCATATTCTATTAATTAAGCATTTGGCATTGATAGGCACTCTTGCTCTCTCTCCCCACAAAAATGATCACCAATTCCTCATGTATTATCGTGTGATCTTTGCCTTAATAATATTTATATATACTCTGATCTAGTAACTTCTGCTCTAATGACCTTATTAGTTAGACAAATAATAATAAAGTAGCCAACCTAATTGCTACTATGTGTGTAATTCTTACATGAAGACAAATTTAATATCTATAGTAATAAATGGGGGTTCTCTCCTTATCCTTGCCACTTTCTAATTTTTTCTACCTCATATGAACTTGGAACAATAAGGGGAATCTTGATTCATCGAAGATAAAAAATTCATGAACTGTTTAATGATGTTGGGTTTATAAATAAGTTATGCCTTCTTTGGTCTAAACTTAATAATTAATTTCTTCTATCCAATAATGTTACATTTCCTCTCTTTTTTTCCCTATTAATTATTTCCCCATAACTTGTACATCCCTAAAGGGGAAGTATCATTAATTTCTTGGAATTCTAGTGGTCCATATATCTAACCCTTCATCATTGGTAGAAAATTCATCATACTTTAATCTACTCACTTCTACAATATTATTATAGCCAATAGCTCCAACTATGCTTAAAAGAAGAGCCACATATATATGGGACACCATTTCTCATTTAGGATCTACTAATAGGCTCCTTTCTAATCAAATTTGGTTGTTATTTGCAACTTTAAGTATACATGATGATATTTTGAAGGAGAAAATTAAGTTTATTTTAAGGTTGTTAATGGTCCTCTCTTGCCATTGTCGACCTTAATAATCTCCCTCGTATTTTCTCTTCTCTCTCTTATGAATAACTCTCTCAAAGCTTTTACTTATAGTTTAGGAAGGTGTTGTAGTGAATGAGAGCTCTAACTCTATTTCTTTTTAAAATCTAATTCCTCCTTTCAAACTACTTCCTTGCCTTTAAGCAAGCTTCTAGATTAATAATTTTAAGAATTTTTATATTAAATTTTGAGTTTCTTAGTGGTTGTGGATGATTCTTATAATATATTTGATTAAGAAGACCCTATCTTTACTCTTTGCTAAGCTTAAGGATGTCAAGTGTAAGCATACAAATTATAAAGAAACAATCTCCTCTAAGCCCTCTTCTAAGATTACTGCCATTTTGAATGACATTAGCTTTATATATTATGCATGCAAGGGATCTTTTTGACTCTAGTGTCATTATGGAGAGAAAAGATCTATCTATTCTAAATAAGAGAGTTTTTGGGTCATATAGAGAGCTAAGGCATTCTCATTGTTGAATGGTTGAGACAATTTGAAGTTTTTCGTCAAATATCTAATGGAAGAAGAGTATTCAATTTTAGTAATTAAATCTCTTAATTTTTATAATAACCTCCTTACTCCTAATGCATCATTTATTTCCATGATCATCACTTTTTTCTCAAATTTTTATAATAAATGATACATTATAAATTAATGCTTCTTGGAAATAATACTTAGATCATGCCAGAAAAGAAATATAATACAAGAAGGCTTATTGAATATGTTGCGGGTTAATTACTGCGGGTCCTTGAAAGAATTTGTTAGAAGAGACTAGTCAAATTCACCCGAGAAGTCTTTCCTATAGGGTTTCTAAGAAAGCTTCCATAGTGGAATTTCTGCGCGCAAGAGCTTCCTAATGAAGTCTTTCCTGAGATCGGGTTTCCCATGAAGTCTTTCATGAGAAGATCTACTAAGAGGTATTACTAAGAAGAGTCATCAAGAGATCCCTCTAGCTAGTACACATAACTTAAGTGGGCATTTGTCGATGTGGCACTTATCATGAGGCTAATATATCTATGTTGTAAAATAATAATTAAAATAATTAGCATTTATATTATGTTATAAAAATAATATCTAACAATCTATTGAAAATGTTTGATTCATTTCCATGATTTTTTTTTTTAAATTTAGAGGGTTTTTTATGTATTCGATCATTTCTCTTTTGACAAATGAAAATGATGATATCATTAATAATTGTTGTGATACAATAGACAAATTGGCAATGCTTCAAATAGTGTCTATGTGTCCCTAGAATCATAAGCATTCAAAAATAATTTTTAAGCACTAATCTTTATGTATCAATTTCTATAAAAATTTTAATTTCCGATTATTGAATAAAAAAGGAGAAGGGTTGGGATGGATCTCACTTAATTAGGTAACTTAGTGGGATAAACTTGAGTTTATTGGAGCATGAACTCCTAGTTTCTCCATCATAGTTTTGTTTATTCATTCATTCATTCAGTTATATGTTAAGATCCTTAATCTATTGATGTATTGATAGTCTCCAAAGGGTATCTTGAGAAATTGGGAGCCATATTAGGGTTCCCATAACATTAGATAGCCATATCACTATTAGTTCCAAAATCACTTTTGCTACTGTATGTGTGGAAAAGATCTAACCAACCTTGAGCCCCCTTCTAATACTTTGTGATCTTAATCTTGATGGAAAATATTTTCTTCTAGAAGTCATCTATATGTGAAAGCAGTCCAATTTTTATGTTGTAATTCCTTCTCCCATAACTCTGGAGATTAAAAACCATTGATTCTTTGTATACTTACCAAAAGGAAGGCCTCTTCATCTACAAATGAGGTACTTCCACAAATAGAAATCCTTCTTAGAAATATCATAATGTCCACACCTTGAAATACAAGAATTATTGCCCTTTCAAAAAGTATGTTTCCAACCTCAATGATAATTTTTTAGTTCTCTCTTAATCAATCTTCAAATTCTTGTCACTTAAGCATTTGGATTTGATAGGCACTCTTGCTTTCTCACCCTCAACAATGACAAATTCATCATGTGTTATAGTGGGATATTTGCATTAACAACATTTATGCTTGAATCAAGTAAATTATGCTTTGTGGCTTCACTAATAAGAAATCAGAAACAAATTAGCCACCCTAACCTCTACTATGAACCATGTGTGTAATTCTTCTATCAATAAAAATTTTATATCTATAGTCATAACCAGAGGTTCTCTCTTTATTTCCTTGACACTTTCTATAATTTTGTTCCCCATAACTTAACATGGAATAGTAGGGGGATTCATGATTCATCTAAAGATAAAAAAAAA
This sequence comes from Dendrobium nobile, assembly GCA_022539455.1. NCBI lineage: Eukaryota > Viridiplantae > Streptophyta > Magnoliopsida > Asparagales > Orchidaceae > Dendrobium > Dendrobium nobile. The sequence goes on from CM039720.1 coordinate 23,622,849, forward strand.
TGCATAAATATTCTTTGATGATGTTGGGTATATATGATAAGTATTTGAGGAGAATGATGAGAGGAATACATTAAAAATCGATGTTACCTATTCAATTTAATGTGCAAACTAATAAGCGTGCTAAGGCACATTAAAAACTAATGCTCGTGCCATGTGCAATTAAAATGATAAAACAACTACTTGATATGTGTTGAAATACTAGAGATATCACTTTGAATTTAATGATAATAGAAATTAATGAGATATTAGTGCGAGCCCTTAAAGCGTGCTCGAGATAGGATATAGCGTTGAGGGGAAAACCGAAAAGAATTAATACATGTCCCCCAAGAGAAACAACAGACTATCAAGAGGAACCATAGATCTTCGAGAAGCTTCTTCCCAATAAAAATCCTAAAAGACACGTACACTCCCAAAAGAAATTAAAGATGGCTTAGTTCATCGAACCATAATAATTCGATCCACATAGACGACGATAACTATTTCTCATGCTTGAATATAATTTAAAGGTAACATTATCTATTCATTACCAACCTAGCTATCTCTATAGCTATGCTTAACATTTGGATGGCAAAGTTGTAATATGTACTTCCTTTGGTAAAGACAATCTTTATACTAAGGTCATCTTTTCTAAAGTTTTGGCATGTACTTCTCTCCAACTAAGCTTGGGATCAAAACCATTAAAAACCTGAATAGTTGCTGCTGAGACTATGCACACTTCTTCTGATTGCTCCATTGGTGGCCTAAATTCTTCACTACTCTTAGCTATTTCTCCAATATTACTTACTATTAGCTAGGCTTGTTTTTCTTCTTTTTAAGTAATATCCCCTTGAGGAACTATTACACGTAGAGCTCAGATATAATTCACGTTCGGATTTCAATGAAATTGCGCTACGTCGCTTGTGCATAGTAGTTCGTGCAACTTGTACATATAAAAGTCGTACACACTACTATGTACAGTACAAGTTGCACACACTATTGTACGCAAACGACGTGGCACAATTTCTTTGAAGTTTTAACTTGAATACATCCGGACAATGCACGTATTAATTTCTCTTAGTCCATGGGCGTGTTTTATGCTGTTAGTGACTGGTTGTATGCTATTGGTTCGTACTATCAATATTAAAAAAAATAATTATAATAATAATCACTTAGTTACCTCGCTACCTGGTCCCATAACGGAGCCTTTTGGCCAGCCTCCCGGAACTGAGGATCGAGCCGGGCACGAATCTCGAGAAGGGTGAGAGTCTCCTGTCTCGGCCAGCGGCTCTGGGAAGCGCCGTTGACAGCGGAAATGGACGGCGGATGTGGAAGGGGTGGAGATGGAAGCGGAGGAGATAGGGAGTAGAGATAGTCAGAAGCGGCGGCGGGGAAGATGGGTGGCTTCGAGCTAAGAAGCATGAGCTGCCGGAGCTCCGGCAGAAGGTGGAAGTACTGATCCTCTGACTCCATGTGGAATTGGAATGGGAATGGAGACTTGGGAGTAGTGGTGAAGTGAAGACAAGAAATACAGGAAGTAAGAGAGAGAAAGAGGAAATTTTTGTGGAAAATATTTATGCAGAATAATCTTGTAATATAATTTGAATATTAAAATTATTTAATTTATTTTAAAATTAGCCTAATTTAAAATTTTCTATTATACTATTAATTTAAAAATAAGTTTATTTATTTTTAAGTCTATTATATATAATATAAATTATATTAGAATATTATCAATTTTTTTTTTCAAATTATATTAGAATATTATAATACAATATGAATGATAATATTCAAATTTAGCAAATATTTAGATTGTATTTGTATATATATATATGACTAAATTTTTTTGATAAAAATAATTTCTTGTATTATATTTATTAGAATATGATAAATGCAAAGAAAAATATTTATATTTTTACTAAAAAAAGTATTTTTATCATAATAATTTCACTTCTATTTTAAGAATTAACTATGCCCTCCCCCCCCCCCCCCAAAAAAAAAAAGTTAAAAATAATAAAAATAGTTTTCATTATATGACATATGACATGACTCAAATTCGACTTAAAATTTTCAAATTCAGGTCTACAAATTTAATAAATATGTTAGATTTAGATTTTTTTTACCCATTTTAATATCGGGTTGGATTTGGGTCAACCTGTCAACCCAAAAAATTATAAATTTGAGGTTATATATTTCAGCATTCAAAACAAATCATATATGTACATTACAACCTTCAAAAGTGTCTTATTAAAATCATTTTTCAATATAAATAGGTTGGTAGATCTAATCGGGTGCGTACCCATAATCTTGACCCGTTTATTTGAATCGAAAACTCATTTTGAAGAATCTTTGATTAATTTTAACTAAATAAAAATTAATTATTTTTTAATTTTAAAATATTCATTTAATAATTTTGAATATATTTTCTGAAAAATATTATGAATATTGAATATTATTATTTTTATACAAATAGAATAAAAATATTTTGATAGAAATTATATATAGGCAGGCGAAAGAGACAGAAAGCGGGGAGTCGGATCGTGTCGTTCACGAAAGCGACTGCGAGCTCTACGAACACGTAAAGTCTGTACTAATTAATGGGCGACGCGTGTGGGCTACACTGCCGAGGAGGGCTAGTAACTGTAGCGATGACGATTCCACAGTTCGTCTCTTTTATATAATATTTCTATCTATTTTCCTGATCAAAGTATCGTCTGAAGAATTCATGAAATTAATCAAAGAATCATATGAATTTTTAATCTTGTATATTTATAGCCAAAATGAATATCTCGATAAGAAAAATTTAACGAATTTATGATCACTCAATTAAGTCAAAATTCAACATGAGTTGTTTGATGCACTGCTTTGAATTTTGACTAAAATTATCAAAGTATCATTCTCAAAAATTATAAATAAACCCTCATTCTATATATGAGAAGGACCTGAGTTGGTGGAGAGCTTAATTAGGAGACTAAAAAACAACAATGCATTGACTGTCACTCAATGATGACGAAGACTACAACAATCTTTATCGCTTGACTATCATAAATCATTCTTTATTGTATGATCACCCTAACTCTCGTTATTGGACAATTTTCACGAGGTCGCCAACACCTGACTAGTATCACCTGACAACCTTACGTCTAATTTCCATCATCCAGCTATAATAATTCAATCGTCTTCACCCGGTTGCCACCACACAATAAGTGTTCACTTTCATTGCATCTTTAGTATTCTCCATCACATTCATAGAAGGTTAAGCCTTGTGTTCCATACTTTGTAATCTTGTTTAATTTCTCCAATTCAATGGAAGAGTGTACTTTATAATCTTAATTATATAATGAAGTATTTCAATAAGATCAAACCTCACAATTGTATTCTATCCTAATTTTCTACATAAAAACTCGGCATTTCTTTTATGAATCCTTTATTTAGTTGTGTATGGAAGATCTTTGTGCAAAGCTAAGATATAAACTCTCTATCAATATAAATTTTCTAGCATACAACAAAAATTAAAGTTTTGATGCAATCTTTAAAATTTTAAATAATTTAGTAGTATTAAAAATGAGGGTTGAAACCCGGATATATGGAGAATTTAAAAAAAAAAAAAGGGTTAATTATTCAGCTCTAATTTTTTGGCAAGGTCTAAAATAGATGAAACATAATTAATCCAAATAAATGACTTCTTTTTTATAATATAATAGACAAGTCCTTTTTCTATATGCTCATAATTTTCATTAAATAAAATAAAAATTACTAAAGATTTCAATTTTTCATGGTCTAGATCATTTTTCAACCAACCTATGTGTCCTATGGGTTTCAAATCTTGTGTAGCTCAAATAGAAAGAAACAAAAAATAAAAAAAAGCACAACTACAAATGTCTTTCACTTATTAATGCAATATAATAGATCAGTTGCAATAGTCAATGGGATACGAAGGTAGATCGGAGGTGAAAGTTCAATTTGTGAGTGTTAAACCACTTGAACTACAATAGCACACTAAGAAGGGGGTGAATTGATTTTTTTTTTCAAAAATCTCTTTTTGAAAATTAAAACCAAATTCAAAACTTAAGTTAAAATTGAGATCTTGGAATGCAGAGGCTAAATGATAAAAATCAAATACTATTTTTTTGGTTTTTTATTTTGTAGAAAAACAAATAGAAAAATATTGTTCTTCTTTATTATATTTTAAGATTTTTATTTGATTTTTAAATAACAAAAACATAAATCCAAAATCATTCACACAGATTTTCTATTGAATTTGCAAGAACGTAAGTGTGCAGAAAAATTAAGAACTGAAAGATAAGAACAAACACATAAAATTTATAATGATTGGGTCAAAACTTAGCCTACATCCACTCCTCCATGTAGTCCTCCACTCTAAGTATTGCATCAACTTTTAGGAAATCTCCTTTTGCCCCCACAGCATGGCGGATAATTTATTAAAAAATCTCTTCCATTAACCTGATGCGATAAAGTACTAAAATCCATTTCACCCTCCTAGTAAGGTAGATAACCAGAATTTTTTTCACCCTCCTAGTGAGATTGAGAATCTTAATCCTTTCACTCTCCTAGTGCGGCAGAGTTCTCAGTATCCCTTTGACTCTAAGAGGTTCTTCCCGAAGTTTTCCTCAAGTAAGACTTTAACTCATGAAGGAAGAAGGTGGTTGATGACTAGAGCAATCGTGTGAAGACTCCCTCTCTCACACTCCCTTAATCCCACATGCCTATTCTCTCTTTCTCTCTCAACACACCTTTCTCTCCAAGCCCAAAGCTTACCTTTCAAACTCTCTCACACAAAAGACTCTAGCCCCCTTGACTGTTAAAGACTCTTTAAAATGAAATAAGAGTTGTTTAAATATAAGGCTCCACGAAAATTCTAATTTTTAATTTAGCTGTCATTGCTCGTATAGTATGATTTATTGATCATACTGTATGATTAGTATAATTCTACTACTGTAATACTATATTATGAATAACATACATGATGATCAGTTAAAATACTTTAACTTATAGTAATGTACGAATGAACAATATTATAGTATGATTAGTTCAACTCAAGATCAAATCGTACAAGTTGAAAAAAAAATCATCGAGAGAACCCTTGAGTGATTACAATTTTTGGATTGTACTAGATAAACCAAACCTCGTCCAGAGACTCATCAAGTGATTCATAAAATATAATATAGTATCGTACAGTATGATCTGTAATCAATCAGATCCAATTTGATTATTAATTAACTGACCTAATTAGGTAATTATTTAAAATATCATGCAGTAAGAAATGATTCATACAATACGAATAGTTTAAATTTTAAAATTCAAATTTGCCTATTTTAGGTAAATAAAGATTCAATGGTGAGGTTTCTGATTATAGCTGATCTTCCAGTACGGAGTGGTGTTCATATTGTATGATTAATTATATTTTAAAATAATAATTTTTGAATTTATATAAAATATCTTAATTAATTTTTATTTTAATAGATCATATAGTACGATCCAAATAATATAATATGATTTATAAAAAAATAATAAAATACTTATATTTTTATTCCACTGTGTGTATGCACGATTACTAAGCTATCATACATCGCTTACAATACATTGACTCAAGAAAAGATAAAAATATATACTCTTATAAAAAATCAATCCTTTATTACCCAATCTTAAGCCCTAATCCATTGGCAGTGCTTGGTGTATGATGTACCTAAAATGTTAATACACACAGAAAAATATATATGAAATAACAAAAAGTACTAGAAGCTAAATAAACTCCAATAATATTTGTAATCATCAAAATATAACTTCAGACTCCCGAATTACAACTAATGGGATCGTAATCAAGCGACGAAGGTTTGTGGGGCTATACTAATTAGGCGATAGAGGTATGGGGGGACTATAGTCAGGATACATAGGTCTGGAGGAGAACCAATGTCAATAATCTAGGGTTTAACAGTAATAGTCGGGTAGGGATCCAGCAGCGACAGCCAAATGGATGTCTGATCGTGATGGTCTGGTAGAGTTCCATTAATAATAGAAGGGCTGAGGTTCTATAGCGGGAGCGGTTTGGTGGATGTCCGGTGAGTGTTGGTAAGTGAAATTCTAAAGATAGTGGCCAGGTGGCAAGGGTTCGCAAGTGGTGGTACTTGGGTGGAGCTCCAGAAATTTTCAAGTCTCATAGCTTTCTTAAATCTCTAGCTCTAGGTCCCAAACCTCCCCTCATGCAAAGTATGGGGGCCTATTCATAGATTTTTTGGAGTGGCATGCCCCATAAATATGGAGAAGATCCAGAGCAAATTCAAAGTGTTATATCAAACAACCCATATTGATTCCCTCAGTCATATAATATTTATTAAATATTTAAGCATCTTAATGATGTCAGACGTAGGTGATTTTGGGCTTATTGGATTCGTCATGTCTAGCTTCTCGATTCAAATATAAGCATGTCATTTTTAGAGATAATTTAATTATCTAATTATTGTCTTGAAGCTTTCAAATAAGCGTCAGGCAAATAATTTTGATTGATTCGGGCCCAAATGAGCTCGAATTAGACTGATTTTGGTATCGTTGAGTTTTTCTTGTTGAAACATTCAGTTTGATTAGAAATTTGCTGAAATCAAAGTTCAGATGATCCTGAATTTAATTTTGAAATCTTTCATTTTGAACATGCCTTAATATTTGTGCCCGATCAAGGAGATTTTTTGTGACACGTCAATTACCATTTTTTGCATATGCCATAGAAAAATTAGGAGCCTTATTAAACTTAGAAGTTTATCATGGCTCATCGATGTTGACTTTTATATCCCCTTTAAGTTTATCATGACTACCATATCACTTCTCATGTGCATAAGTTTCCTCTCATGCCTATAAAATGGACCCATTTCATTTCTTCCAACCCCAAACTTCATATTGATCCACCATAGGCAAACTCAAGCCATATATGTTGTTAAACATCCATCACTAGACCACTATCTTCCCCAAATTAAGCTCAATCCATTATTCTACCTCCTTCATTGTTGTTGCATTCATTGAGAAGACTAGCTACTCCTTATGACCATTGGCTTGAGAAGGCCATGCACTTAAGATGAGCCTAAGTAGAAGAGTGTAGCCTTAAAACCTAGCTATCAATGCTCATCAATGCTGACCATTACTATTAAAAATTAAAAAAAAAAATTAAAACATATCAATAATTTAAATTCATTATTATAAAAAATAAATTAAAATATCATAAATTAAAACTTTTCATTCTAAAATGTCTGAGAAATTGGTTGAATTTCTTTTGTGAACGAAAATAAAAAAATAGATAATTGAATAATTGATTAAAATATTACTAAAACAGTAACATAATTTTTATTCATACAAATTACATCATAATGGTAAACTTTCTCATCCAATGACGATGACAACAACATCAAGCCTTTATCTCGTCCCCCATCCCATTGCCATTTTTTTTTAATTTTTTCTTAATTCTTTTTATTCTAAGTTTTTTAAAGAGAATATTTTTTATTTATATTTCTTTAACTACTTATAATTAATTTCAGAAAAGCTCTTTTTTCTCCTTTCTTTTTTCTTATACAACTCGTCTTAATATGTTGGTTGAATGTTTTGACTAATAACTAAAAAATTTTGAATTTGAAACTTGCCTATTTGATGTGTGTTCAAATTTATCTTAATTGGCTCAAAAATAATAATAAAAGAACTTTCTACGATCTTCATGCATTGAAAATGATATTTCTCACATATATTCTAGGAGAGTTGTGATAAAATGAAAGGGAATATAATGAAAAATCAATATTTTTAGCATCATTTTTTATATTAGTTCATTGAATATGCTTCTTAATATAAAAAATAAATCCCAATATAATTTAGCATTTTAAGAGCTGAAATAAATCATTCACTTCTGCTCAAAAATGAAACACCACTTGCCCACAATTTGATTTTGTTGATTTAAATTTGAATATGTCGCTTTTACTGTTAGTTTCAATTTAAAATAAAAAATTCAATAAAAAAAAGTCCGGCGATGGTCGATGACCGAGCGTAAATTCGGCAATAGTTGGTTGCCGAACAGAAGTCCAGTAACGGTTGGTAGCTGAGCGTAAATCTAGTAATAGTTAGTAGCAGGGCGAAAGTCCAACGACAATCGGTGGCTGAGAGTAAATCCAGTGATAGTCGGTAGCCGGGCGGTGGTTGAGGAGGAGCTTGGTGGTAAGAGATATTTCTTATCTCTCTTCCTCTCATCTCTTTTTTCTCTTCCTTACTCCCCAGCTTCCTCCCCCCTCAATGAAGAATAAAGGATCTATTTATAACTTTTTGGGAGTGACATGACAAATAAATAAGGAGAAGATTAAAGGTAAGTTGAGAGTGTTTCCAATGGACAAACATAATTTACTCCTTCGATCATGGACAATTTATCAAATATTTGAGTACCTTAATGATGTCAAATTTGACAGTCTTAGGCTTGTTGGATTAATCGCTCAATTTGACTATAAGCATGTCACATTTGAAAATCGTTTGATCATCCAATTTATAATTTGAACCTTCAAAATGCGCTTAAGGTCCTTGATTTGAATCCCTTTTAGCCTTAAATTGGGTCAAATTTAGTGTCGTTAGGTTCATCTTTTCGAGACGTTCAGTTCAACTATAAGTTTATTGAAATCAAAGTTCATATGGTTTAGAATTTAAATTTTAAGTTTTTAATGCAAATTTTTCTCGAGATTCGTGTTCAATCAAGATAATTTTTTGATGATATATCAATCATTAAGCTAAGATAGTAATAATATAAAATTGAAGTTACAAAGGGTCGCATAGCATATTAAAAAAAAAAAAGAACATTAACAAGATAAAATAAATTACACAGAAAAAAAGAGTATTTGCAGATAAAATATGAACAAGACAACTTGGATAACAAAAGCAGATTACATCTAAGCATATTTGCAGGTAAAATATGAACAATAACAACTTGAATCAATATATGAAAGATTTTCACATTTGTTATAAGTTTAAACACATCTGATTGCCAGAATTTAGCTATTACAGCGGCTTACAAAAAATATTGTAAGCTAAACCCTAAACTGGCAACAAAAGCAATAGTTTAACATATCTACTCAAATTTATAACAGGAGAGGACTGAAATTTTTAAAAAAATCCAGTGTTGTTCTATATGTTGCAGCAAGGAAGAGAAATCAAAATGAGTACAGATGAATTATAACTCTATAAAAGAAGAAATATAATAACTTACAGAGATACCATAAACAAACCTCACAGTGATTTCCAGCTTATCAAATTGGAGAAGGTGCTGTTCTGCCGTAATTGAATCTATCGGTGTAAGGCTTTCTACTTCTTAAATCTGAAGACTTTGAGATTTCATTACGCAGAGAAAGTTTCTTTGAAGACAAATCTGGGTAATAAAGAGGACGGTCAGTGGCAGATGCTGATGAGATACTTGAATTTGAGTGTCTATCAAAATACTCCTTGACGGTTTCAGATTCAACAAATCTAGTAGTAGGGTAGTTGTTCAAATACGCATCCATATATGGACTAAAGGAGTATTGAACACCAAAATCTTTGCTAAAAGAAACATTAGATCCAGGTTGAAGATACGAAGCTCCGGCGGACCGATTCAGATACTCCTTGCCAGTCAAAACAGCAGAGTTTGTGAAACCGAGGTCGGACCGAGTAGTGGATACCCTTAATCCAGAACCATAAATGTTTGATCCAGAGACAGATTGAGGTAAGGAATCAGAGGGTAGCCTAAACAATACTGAAGAATCAATTGGAACATCAGGTTTTATTGGAGAATTTGTAGGTGAAGCAACAGTCAAGGTGCTTTGAGCTGGATCAGACCTTCTAACTAGTTCCTGCCTTAATGACATCCTTGCTCGATGAAGCGACTGCAGCACACCTCCCAAGCTGCTGCTGGTCGGCCGAGATATCTGCCTAGGAAGTTCTTTAACTTCTGGCAACTCTTTATTATATAATATTTCATCTGTAAAAGGTTTAAGTTTCTCTGTTAATGAAGTATGAAATATCCCCTGCTCTGGAAAATTCACCTTTGACTTCCTGTGAATGACAGTATTGGGCTTCTCATAAATTGATCCTTTGAGATCCTGCCTGCTAGCAACCAAACCAGGACTTTCCTGTGATGGAAATGTGAATATCTGAGTAGCATGGTTAGCTTCGTCAAGCATCATTGTATTATATTGCTCTTCTATTAGGCTTTCTGGTATTTCCAATCTGCAGAGGATTTTTTTATTATCTGGGGCGTAGAGCTTCTTCGATGAACTCTGATGAACAGCCTGATCATGTGAATGCACTTTTAAATTTGTGGCTGAACCAGTATTAGATTTCTCAAAATTTGTTCCAAGACTCAACTTGCTTGTCAAATCAGAGCCCTCTTGTGATGGAAATGCGAAAGATTTAGAAACAGTTTCAATCACATTGATTGTAGTAGATTCACAAATCGGGTTCAACAAGCCATTTATGCAGCCACTAGAACCATTATTGCTGGGGGTTGAGATCGATGTTGATAATATGCCGGAGGAGAACTTATCACTCGCTACTTTTTCTTCGGTCATTTCACAATTTCTGCATCTTGCAGCATTTTTATCCTCAGTGAAAGAAATATCTTTAACACTTATTTTTTCTTCCTCTTCATGTTGTGGAATCCAAGCAACAAGCTTGGAGTTGTCTGCAGAGCAATTGCTATTTTCAACGACATTAACCTGGTTACCTGGTTCAGGATTGTCCTGAGGTTCACAACCAAATAAAACAAAGAATTTTACAGAGGATAATAACAATTTTGCTAAATTTTAGCATACTACAGAGGTACAGCGGAAGAAAGAAACAATTCAAAATTTAACGGCAAATTATCATGCTATACTATGAAGAACGGATTATTCAAAATGTCTTTGGGGTCAGTGTCGGATACAAACATGCCTTCGACACAGCCCAATACATTTCCAACACACTTCAGATTATGTAAGAGATGTTTCAATCCTTAGTCAGGATCAGACATGGGATGTTCACAACCCATCACAAAAGCAATGTTCGAGAAATACAAGGGACACGACTCAAAGTTCATAGCCTAGTGCTCATTCTTTTTTGGTGGTTCAGTTTACAAAATGGTTCCATTTACTTTAAAAAACTGATGAGGACATCGAAGATCAACGGCTACGATCGTGTCTATTTATTTTCATGTATTTTATTTGTTATTTGTACTTTTCCATTTCTACCCTCACTTGAGGGCTTTGTTTTATGTTTGCCCTAGGGGAAATTATGTCTTTTTATTTTCCCTCATGTATTTGGCTATTTAAGCCCTCCCCTCCCTCTTGGAAAGGGATGATGAATATTGATATGAAAAATTTCAACTTTGGTTTTGGATCTCTTTGTGAGTTCTAGAGTTCTCTTTGTGAGTTCTCGAGTGAGGAATAGCCTAGGAGAGGCTCAAAGCAATACCCAACAGCCCCTTGGTGGAGCTCTTGGTTTTCTATCGAATTTCTTCTTCTTTCCTCTCCCCTTAGCCGCCGGATTTTCCCCACTACCCCCCTCCACTTGGCCGGCCAACACTCTTTCCCCTCCCCACCGCCAAAACCCCCAACCACAAGCTCATGCAGCCGACTCCCTGGCAGCCACCACTCGCCGGCCTCCCTCCCCGCCCCTTAGCCCCTTCTTCCCCTTTTAGCCGCCGGCCTCCCTCTTGGGAATTTCAAATTTGTTTCCAAGAAGCATTGAAGACTTTCCTAAAATAGTTCCTTGATTTTAGGAAATCATCTTAATTGAATTTCAATTCAAATTTGAAATTCAAATCTTCCCCAATTGATTACTCATCTATTTGGAAACTTTCCTATTTAATTAAAATCTGAGAATCAATTCAGATTTTAATTAAATCATTGATTAAAGTTGTGGTCCCCACTCTACTTATGACAATTGTGCTCTCCCCTCTCTCCATGTGGCCGGCCCCCTTTAATGGGTTTTTCTCTCTCCCAAATTAAATTAAAAGCTCCACCAAATCAACCCCAATTACCTCCTCAATTAATGCTCCTAGTCATTAATGAATTAATTTGAAATTTCAAATTAATCTCCCTACAAAACCACTTGGAGCTGAATTTAATTTCAGTTTTTCTAAATTCCTCCCTCTCCCTCTATCTCACGGCTAAGCCCTCCTCTCCCAAATTACTGGCTGCTCTCCTACAGCCTACTGTCCAGCAATTTTCATACAATTTCCTGTTGTCCCGCATCGTTGGAGAGACACTCAAGGGCCAAAACTGCACTTATTCTCTTCCCCACACCTTTGCTGGGGTGCTGTCCAGGAGGTTTCGGCAGGTCAAACAGCTGTCCTGCTCTCCGAAAACCTCCGGGTTGCTGTCCTGAAGCCCTACAGCTGCTGTCCCAAGGTTCCAGCAGGTTCCTAATGCTGTGTCGCCATCCGGAAGACCTTTATTTGCTGTCCAGATTTTCTGGAAAACTGTGGGGTTGCTGTCCTCTTCTATGATGCACGGACACGGACACGGCGACACGGACACGACACGACACGGACACGGGACACGGCAATTTTAAAAAAAATAGGACACGGGTGTGGCGTGGACACGGCATAATAATTTTTTAATATAATATATAAAAATTAAGATGACATTATAGTAAAAATGTCAAGCAATAATAAATCAATTTCATGATAACTTGTTTAGCTTATAAGTTATAACATAAATATGTTTAGTACAAAATGTCTAGTACAAACACAAAAATATAAGCAAAAAATCATTTAATACAACATGAATGTCTAACTACTCAATAGAGGGAATGATAAAATTAGATTCAGATGTTGGTCTTTGGCCTTCAATATCATCATCATTGAATATCATTGCTTCCAACTGTGGTTCATCTAGAGAAAGATTTGCAACCTCCAATAATCCCATATCATCAAGGCACTCGAACCCATCTCCAGCAACATCCCACATCTTGTTATCACCTGTCATATAAAGTGGGGTTTTCCTTGATAGAAGACGAAGATTTGTATGCATATAAACTAAATCTTCAGCACGTTGTGGAGTTATTTTATTCCTCTTCATTGATTGAATAAATGAGTATGTATTCCAATTTCTCTCACAACAGGAAGAGGATGATACTTGACCAAGAAGTTTTATTGATATTGTTTGAAGAAGCGGTGCTGAAGCTCCATGAATCAACCACCACATTTTTGGATCCATTCTCCATCTATCAACCAAAGATTCTTGATCACCAAAATCTTCTAAATATCCAAAGAACTTTGCAAGTTCTATATTAATTTTTCTTCTCTCCTCCTCATTTGGAAAATATCTTTTCAGGCATATCTTTCTCATATTTGAAACTTCTAAATCTTTTTGTGGTGAGACACGTTGAGGGTCTTCTTGAAGCCATTCTTTACTTGAATACCTTCAAATAATACAAAGCATATAAAATTATATGTTCATTTACCAACAAATTTAAATTAATTTAAAAGATAAATATAAATATACCTTGGATTTAATGAATGAGCCAAACAATGCAAAGGTGTGTTGCTTTTGCTCCATCTATCTTCAAGAATAGTATAGACAATACTCCAAAAACTTGAGTCTTCATCATGTGACTTTCTTTCATGTCTATATATAATTTCTTTCACTTTTGCTAACATAGAATCCCACATCTCATAAATCAAATGTAGACATGATTTATCTGTGTCAGCCTCTCTCAACATATCATAAATTGGATCAGTGAAAGCCAAAATGTAGTCTACATTATCCCACCACAAATCATCTAAGACATTTTCTTTAACATACCTTGCCTTCCCAACATCATCTTCTCGATAGCAAGACCACTTCTTACTAATCACCATAGATTGAAGAGCATTTTTAATTTGTTTGAATCTTCTCAACATGATTATTACAGAGGCAAAACGAGTTTCAGCAACAGCTAGCATTTTCAAGTGGGAGAAATCATTAAACATTGAAAGTCTCATAGAATGGTTCATAATAAAATTTCTGATCAGAACAACATCATCTGCAACCACTGTTATCAAATGACATTCAGCATAGATGATTTCATTAGCCTCTGTATTCTTTGCTGTACAAATATTTTTTAGAGCAAGATTTAAAGTGTGCACAACACAGGGTGTTCAAAATATATGGGGATAAGTTTGCTCCACCAATAATCCTGCAGCTCTACACACCGGTGCATTATCTGTAATAACCTGCACAACATTTGAAGGCCTAATCATGACTATCACCTCTTTAATCAAATTGGCAATAAAATGTTTATCCTTGTATTCTCCTTCACAATTCACTGCTTTAATGAACATTGGGTAATTCTCTGTAACGGCCATGAAATTAATAAGAGGTCTTCTTTGAGGATCTGTCCAACCATCACACATCAAACTAACACCTTTTTCTTTCCACACTCCTTTTGTTGGTTCAAGCAATGTCTCAATATGTGCTCTTTCTCTTTCCAATAATTTCGATCTTAATACATTGTAGCTAGGTGGAACATATCCTGCGAGGTTGTTGTTGCATGCAAAAATAAATGCATTTTTATAATGAGGATTCCTTGCAAGGTTGAAAGGAAGTCCCGCTGAAAAAAACATCCTTGCTATTTCACCATCCAATTCCTCTCGCTGCTGCAAATTAAAAGCCTTCTCTAGAGGACTACTGGCTACTCCTTTTCTTTTCTTTGTTTCATATCCTTCACTTCTAAATGATAAAGCTTGATCAACTCTCACAGATGAGGAAGAAGTGTGAGATGAGCCATGAGTAGATGGCAAAGGTACCTCTTTAGGGAGTGTCCTTTGGATCCTAGATTCAGCTTCATCAACTTGTCTGTTCAATTCAATCAACTGCGACGTAGTAATCTTAGGACACATTTTTATTCCATGGCCAGAAATTTTAAGTAGATGTGCCTTCACCCTAGAATAAGATCCTTTGTAGGTGCCACCACAATAATTGCATTTGAATGACACATTCTCTCCTCCTTCAAATGTTTTTCCTAACTTTGTAACATGAATCCATAATGGCTTATCAGTTTCTACAGATGGCTCTTTTGAACCTTCACCTAATCACTCCTACCAGCAGCCGAGCTCATTTTGCTAACAAACAAATCATGCATATGAATACATCGAATTAAATTGATATGAAGTGAAATAAAAAAATCACAACATGAATAAAATAATATACCGGTCTACCGGGGGTCCAAGGGGGCGCTGCCCCCTGGCGGGGTTCGACCTGATTTTAAAGTAATTTTGAAGTTCTGCTTGATTTTAAAGTTCGTAAGTTGTTTGTACGTGAAAATACCGAGTGGTACCGAGCATGTACCTAGCAGTACCGAGCATGTACCTACCAGTACCGAGCATGTACCGAGTACCAGTACCGAGCAGTACCGAGCAGTATCTACCAGTACCGAGCATGTACCGACCAGTACCGAGCAGTATCTACCAGTACCGAGCATGTACCGACCAGTACCGAGCATGTACCTACCAATACCGAGCATGTACCTACCAGTACCGAGCAGTACCGAGCAGTACCGAGCATGTACCTACCAGTACCGAGCATGTACATACCAGTACCGAGCATATACCTAACAGTACCGAGCATGTACCTAGCAGTACCGAGCATGTACTAAGCAATACCGAGCATGTATTGAGCGGTACCGAGCATGTACCTAGCGATACCGAGCGGTACCGAGCATGTACATTAGGTTTTTCAACAACGAAGAGAAGAAATGACGAAATCGACTTACAGGTCTTGGCTCTCTTGCGCGCAGAAGGTGCTCTGTTTGGCCTTGATTGCGAACTTTGCCTCGAATGACAGCAGAAATAACGCAAGAACGAAGGAATGAGAAAGACGAGCTCTGTTTGGCCAAGTAGAAATGACGAAGGAACGGAAGGCGAAGGCAGTGGGCTCCTTTTGGCGTCGACTGCGAGCTCTCACGGTCCGCCCTAGAAGATTTCTTTCGTGGATCGGAAAAATAGGGCTTCTCATTCGCGTAAAAGGTTAAATAGAACGGACGATTTTATCATTTAATAACCGGACACACGTGTCGGACACGCGTGTCCGATTTAAATTTTAATGTTTTAAATTCCGACACTCCAATGCCGTGTCGGACACGTGTCCATGCCGTGTCCGACGCGTGTCCGTATCCGAAACGTGTCCGACACTGCATACCCTCTTTAAGAGGCGTGTCGGTGCATCACAGGTCCTCTTCATCCAGTGCCTTGGTGATCAAACGGGAAGCTTCGCAATCTCTCGTCTTTGAGTAAACTCTTTCCCCGAATCTTTTATCTTCAAAGTGCTCTCAATTGTGGTCTAGTAAATTCATGACGATCATGTTAATGCTTCTCCGCTAGAACCTAGAAATAGGAAGAGTTGTGTGTGAGGGATCTTTCATAGACTAATCTTATTGTTAGTATTGGAATTTATTGTTGAAACGATCCATGTATGCAATGTCAGATTAAGTTGGCTATCCTTTTGAACTTAACTTTTAGTCATGTGATTTAACCTAAGCTAAGTGCCTTTTTTTTATATTTATCTTATCGTTCAATTCCGCATAAGATCTTGTTTATTATTGTGCTCTCAAAATTAAGCGTGCAAATTCATTATGAAATTCATCTTCGCATGGATTGTATCACATCAAAAACTCTCTTCCTTCCAAAGCCCTAATTTTTGCTTCCTCCCATTAACTTTCGTAGCCCTAAGTGCAAAGTTCATATTCTCAATCATTTAGTATTCAGTGTTCACACCCTTATAACGCTTGTTTCAATTTCTTTCATTGTGCTTGACAGCTTAGATTATCTTACATTCTCAAAAGCTATGCCTTATATCTTGTCAAACACATACGAAGAGCCCTCATGCGTTGCTCTTCTACAAAGCGCCACAAGCATTGAGTTTGCTTCTCTATCGAGCATCCAACTCCCTTCTCATATATGGTTAAAATGCTAATGGCATTAACTTCCTCAAGTTTCCTCCCTGAACCAAAATTTCATATAAATTATTCTTTATTGATTTTTTTCTTATTTTTCCGTAAAACTAGAAAATATGATATTTCTAAGAATTTATTATGACATTTCATTTTATCAGAAAAATAATATTGATGATGTTTTCTTAATAATAAGGTTTTATCTTCTTTTTATTGGTAATCTATTAATCTTAAATAATTTATATTGTATGATAGGAGAATAACTGTAGAATTGGCTAATGAAAAATGACCAAAAAAAAACTAGCTAATAATAATCCCATAGATGATGCTAATATTGGTGCCATTGACAAATGGCAATTAGTGCAACTGACGAGATTTTGAAATTTAATTACAATTGAAAATATTAAATTTTGTTTTGTTGTAAATTTTTTTCAATATATAATAATATATTTCATTATGTGATATTTTAATACTAGTATGTATAATTTTAATTATAATTTTTATATTAATAATTTATATAAGAGAGCATTGTGTCCATGACATCTTTTGTTCTACATTTTACAATTATGCCATGTTGCCGTATATATGTTGTGTCATATCTATTGTTGGTGCTTGTGCTTTATTAAGGCCCCATAAAAACCCTTCTTGATTCAAATGTCATGATTGATAAGCAACCAATGATAAACAAGCCACCGGCCTGAGCCTTTCTCCACTACCGTCCCTGCACAGCAGCAGAGGATTCTTTATCACAGCAATTTGGACCGTTGCTAACTAACCGACTCATCCTGCCCGTTTATACAAATGCTGTCTTGTACATATGCCTTTATATAAACACTAACGCAGCACATTTAGATTTAATGAATACAATATACAACAACTTTACCGTCTGTTATTCCTCTTAGTCTCTCTTCATGTATCAGAGCTGTAGAAGCATAACAGCCCTCATTCCCTATTCCTTCCAGCTGCTCTCCTTTTCTGCGCTCATGATTGACATCAGTACCTCCAGCACAGCAAATCTCCCTCCCACCGAGACCAGTGACAGATGCCACCATACCCTATTCTCTCAAGTTTCTCATGTCCTATTTCAAGTTCATTGTTCACACACAACTCATCAGTGATAAATATCCCATTTGGCGGCTTCAAATCCTAAAATTCTTCTCCACAAATCACTTCTCCGGTTATCTCACCGGTGACATTCTCTGTCCACCTAAATTGTGAACCACAACAACGGGTGACCTCGAGCCCAACTCAGCCTATAACAATTGGCAACTTCTTGATCAAAACCTGTTCGCCGCACTAAACTCTACCATCTCCCCCACCATCCTCCCATATGTTCTGAACCTTCAATCTTGCCACGAGATATGGGATACACTGGAAAAGCGTTTGAAACCATCCAAACGATCCAAAGTGATTCGGTTGAAAAATGAGTTGCACAATATCTCCACGAGAGATTTTTCCATGACCCAATACCTTTCCAACATCAAATCCCTTGTTGATAACATCAGTGGCTGGATCTCACCATGACAATGAAGACATCATCCTTTACATTCTCAACGGCTTGCTTATCACTGGTTGCTTATCAATGATCACCCAGCCATCTTACACATCAATATCTGACTCAGTTGTTCATGATCATATCATTTGGAGTTCTAAGAAGATTATGAAATGCGAGACAAAGAAAGTGAAAGTTGTTCTTATTCAAAAATATTTAACTCTTTTAAATATACAGAATACTAGCAAAACCCACTAAGCTAGTTGAGGCAAAAAATAATTTGATTGCTCCTATAATGATTTCTTATCATTTAAGATAACCAAAAAGTCCAATTTTGGAACTCCCTCCCAGAAGTGCATTGAACGATGAGAAACAAGGTTTGATACTCGAATTGCACAAGTTTTATTCAGTTCTTTAAACCATATTTACAACCCAAGGAGACCTACAAAAGCGAAAGTATATAAAATCAAAAGTTGAAATTTAGATATTAATTAATTATAAAAAATTAATGGAAAAGAATTGGAGAGGTGGAATGCAAGAAGCTGATCTAACCATAGATTAGGGGTGTAACCGAGTCAAGCTGACTCGCGAATTGGCTCAGACTCGACTCGGTAACAGGTTCGACAAATCGAGCTTATCTCGCTTGGGAGTCAAGCTCGTACACTATTTTGAGCTCGATGGCTTGTTGAGCTCGAACAAACCTTCACTCGACTCGTCGGCTCGCCAAGAAGCTCACGTAGGTGACAGGGCAGGAAAATAAAATCTAAACTGAGCGGGCAGGAGGATGATTAGAAGGTTGGGTGGGACAACCAAAACGACGGAGCATGCGGATCTCGACGGCGGAGCTCGGGATGACGAAGAACGAGCTCGGGAAGATGGATCTTGACGGCGGAGCTCGGGATGACGAAGAACGAGCTCGAGACGACGGATCTTAATGCTGGAGCTGGGGAGGATGACAGACACAACGACGAGCTCAGGACAGCATATCTCGATGGAAGAGCTCGGGACGAAAGATCTCGACGGCGGAGCTCGGGGCGATGATGGAGCTCAGGACAACAATGGACGGGACGACGAGCCTACTCGAGACGGAGCTTGACAGCGGAGCTAAGGACTGAGCTCGACGAGCCGCTCAACATGAGATGAGTCGAGCTCGAGCGCGGCTTTTGAGCTCGAGTCGAGTTCGAGCTTGATATTTGGCAGTCGAGCTCGATTCGAACACCCCCTGGCTCCAGCTCGACTCGACTCGTTTGCACCCCTACCATAGATCATAGAGATTGATTTATAATGGAGTGCAATGATATCTCTTTTCAAATTGATGTCGGTTGATCAAAAAGTATATATTTGCTTACAAGAAATTGATGTCTCTGTACGGTCAATGACTTCGTAAATATATCAAGAATTTGAAAGTTTGTGGAGATATGAGAAAGAGAAATAATCTAAGTATATGTCTTCCCGGATTGAGTGACAATCAACTTCAATATCCTTGTCCTCTCAATATACATTGGATTGGTAGCAATTTGGATGACAATTGTATTGTTAGAATGTATAGTGAGACTTTCTTGAGGAAAACCAAGTTTAGATAGAAGTCTACATAGCCATATAATTCTAGATATGCTGCATACATTGCACAATATTCAAATTTTTTAGAGGATTTAGCCACACGAGGTTGCTTCTTACTCCTCCATGAGATCAAAATATCACCAAAAAACATACACCATCTTATGACAAATTATTGAGTATCAGAACACCCTGCCCAAGCTACATCACTATATATCAGTAGATAAAGATGAGAATCATGTGAAAAGAATAAAGCATGACTTTGACTTGGTGCCCGATCATATTTTGAATAATTCAACAAACAACAATCAAATGTAAGTGAAGATGATTTTACATAAATTGACTTACTTGCTACACTGCGAAGGAAATATATGATCGAGTAATGGTCAAGTAGTTTAGACTACCTGCCAATTACCTATATTTGATGAGATCAGAGAGATGATCACCTTCTTCACTCTGATTTGGGTGTTTACTTTAGTTGAGTATTCATAGGGGAAGTATTTTGAAAACCAGTCAAAGTAATCAAAATTGTTATATTTATGTTAGTTTAGAAATGTACTAGAGAAATTGGTGTGTACTTCCAAATCTAAAAAGTGGGGGACTCCAAATTCTTCATAGGAAATGCAGCTGAAAGTTGTTACAAATGATCTATTAGGGCCAAATCATTCTCAATAATAATAATAATAATACCATCAACACAAGAAAGGTTATTCATATCTTAAAGAGAAATAGTGATAAATCATATCTTCTTTGTGTAAAAAAAACATAAGAGTAGAGTTGTTCGATATTATAACATCATGCATTGGGAGTCTATTTCAAACCATATAGCTTAAGCTTTAGTTTGCATACTACTAGTAAACGTAACAAATACCCCAGGTGAGAGTTTCATGTAGATTTTTTCATTTACATTGCCATAAAGAAAAAAAAATATAGGATCCATCTGTTAAAGTGGCCATCCCTGTGAAGCAACAATTAAAATAATCATTCACATTGTGGTCATCTTTGCTATAGGAGCAAATATTTATTCATAATCAATCTCATATTCTTATTTGTTATCAAGGAAGATCAACTATGCAGTGAAATGATCTACGGTGCCACCAAAGCGAAGTTTGATTCAGTAGACTCCTTTGCACCAAAGGGTTTCATATTTGGAGGACATTGAACAATCTCTCAAGTACGCTTATCCTTATGAGCTTAAAATTCTCCGGGCATAGCTTCTTTCTAACAATCATGTTCATTAGTTTCTGAATAACTTGAAGGAATAGAAATCAAGGCCAATGTGGCGTGAAAACCCTACCAATTTGGAGGATGAGAAATTCTAGCTGCCTAGGAGCCATAATTAAAATCTTATTTGAAGGCTCAAGTGGTTAATCAATTTACACAGAGTTAGCTGGTAGATAAAGCTAGGTGTTTTCTATTTTACACAAATTTAAGTTTTCTATCATACACAAATTCAAGTTTGAATCTTTCAAGATTATAATTATGATCAACAAAATGAGGAAGAACATAAATTTCTAGCAGGAACCCACATTAGTAGAGTAAAAGAAATTTTAGTCGAAGACTACCACATGATTAGAGATTTGAGTTTTTTAGAGCCTGAATCATAACACAACTCTCGTGAGAAGTGTTGTAGCTCATAAATACATAATTAATAGATCGAGTTAAAAGTTAACATTCATGATGTGCTAGTGGATGAACAAAACAAACACAATCAAATGTGCATGAACCATTGTATCTTGAATGTTTCTCAACGAGATGATGGCATGAGAGTCAAATTTCAAAATATAAGAGGGTAATCTATTGATTAGATAGACATTGTGCTCAATGCTACAATCTAAAATTTAGGCGATATCTAGCAATAACTTCAAACAGCATCTTCGAAGTGGTGGTTTTATGTTCAGCAATGTCATTTTGTTGAGGGGTATATGAGCATGATCTTTGAGAAATAATTCCCTTTTTGAAGAAAGTCATGAAACTCAAGTGGCATCTATTCGCCCCAAAATCACATCTTAACAACATAAATAATAGATTTTTAAATCAACATAAATATTTCAAAAAAATTTACAAAGAAAATGAATCAAGGTATACTTGCTATAATCATCAATGAATGTTAGAAAATACTTGTAATTTGCATGTGATATAAGAAGTATGATGCCCCATAAATCACTGTAAATCAAATCAAAAAAATTTTCAACATGAATATCATAGGAAACAATGGAGATAAAGAATTCATGTAGCTAATCCCACAAAGTGGGATAAAGGCTTGATGTTGTTGTTGTTGTTGTTGTTGTGTGAATACCATATGATAGAAAAAAAGACTTGTGATTACCTAGTTTGCATGTTGAGAAATTAGTTGAAATAGGAAAAGTAAATTGATTTTTCTTTCCTAATAAGCCAGAGGGTATTAAAAGAGAGATGATAATATAATGTGGATGACCTAATCTTTTGTGCTGGAGAAAGTATTTTGATTTACTAGTACATTACAAGGAAACCACATTTGAGATAAAAGATGCAAGGGAAACAATTGTCAAACTCTATGCCCCTTTATAAGCATTCTGCCCATCTCCTAATCCTGCACAATGCATTTATTATGAGAAAATCGAACATCAAAATTATTATCAATTAATTTCCTATCAATATGAGATTAGCTGATAGCATAGGAGATACGAGAACATGTTTCATTGTATTATTAGTATCTCCAATAGCTTTTGATAGCTAAATTGCTTTCAGTAGCAACCTGAATAGATTATGATTCACGATCTGGTCATATATTATGGAAGAGATGTGAAATATTAGTCATTTGATTAAAAAAAGCATCACAATCCACAAATCAGGATGAAGAGAATCACAAGTTGAAACCCTAAAGAGAATAAAACTTTAACTATCACCAGTTCAATCGCCTTAGAAATAACCTCAGATTTGTCTATGGTTGCTAAAACGACAGCTTGATTATTAATTACGATTGCGTTGAAATTGATTGTCAATTCTACGGACAGAAATTTTTTTGCATTCCTTGAATTCTTACAATAATTACAAACTTTCTTTGCACAATTGGCAACAACATCTCATAACCCTTGCAAGAATAACATTGTATCCGTTGCATGTTGTTGACCTGTAATCAAAGCAAAAAAAAATAATAAATCAAATACGAAGTATGTACCTGTTGAAATCTCTCCGCAAATCCTGTTCAAGTCTCCAGATATTCGACCGAAATTCCTAGGGATGGGCGCTGAAACGATCTCTTCCCATAAATCCTACACAGGACCTCGAGCTTCGGCACTTACTCGTGTTAATAAAACGACGACGAGAACCTTCACTCTTCTTCCTTAGCACACACGAGCCTTATGCGACTTTCCATCCTTTCAACCAAAGACTCTGCTACTCCATTCGCTTCCCCACTCAACCCACGGCTGAAATCCCATCTTCCCGCAAGCTTCTTCCTCCCCCTTTAGCCGCAAGACCCAAGCCCTTTTAATTTTCCAACTCCAATTCCTACTGCAGCCGATTGCTTCCCCCTTGTCGAACTCCAACAATTAGATCTTTATCCCTGAGTCCTCTACGACCCAACCTAAAGCCTGTCGAGCTCCATAGCGTCAACCGAACCCAACAACTCCTATCTCTCCCATCCTAGCCGATCACAAGCATCTCCACTTATCCCGCTACCTTCTCCTTGCCTCAATCGGACCTTCCATCACCAACACCCATAGCCGCAAGAGAGAGAGAGAGAGAGAGAGAGAGAGAGAGAGAGAGCATCCCCTTACCTACCTGAGCCCCTTCCGCCTCTGAAGCCTGAACCTCTCTCAATCTCTAAGCCACCGAACTCCTCAAGCCCTAGCCGCATCCTTCTTCTCCTGTTGGCCGACTTCACTCCTTTGACAACCTTCCCTTGTCTGTCGGTTCGGAAGCTATGACGTTTTAATTGGAAGAAGTGGCGGGAGCTCAGTCGCAGTGAAGGTAACTTTCTCCCTTCAGCGCGCTTCTTCGACTATATCCCGCAAATCTGTCGAACTACAAGATTAGTAAATCTGGGATTTACGGTAAATAGAGGGAAACAGTGGCTTTAATTCGCTGTGAGATTTATTGGTTCCCTATATTCTGTTTCAATCTCATATCCTGCCGATAGCAAATGAGAAAGATGAAGTTTTAACTCTGAAAGATTTAACAATTCTTTAGATCCCATCTAACAGGATTAAATCCTACTCAAATCATACATAATTTCCCTCTTTAGACTAAGATCAATTATGTTTAATTATTATTAATGATAATTACTTATGATTAATTTAAATTAAATATAATTAATTATTTTAATCATAGTTAACTACTATTAATAATAATTAGTAATAATTAATCAAAATTAATTATAATTAACTTTTTTTATTATAGTTAATTATTATGATTGGTAATTAGCTATAATTAGTTAAGTTAATAATTTTTAATTATAATTGATTATTATCATATATAATTAATTATTATTTTTATTATTTATAATTATTTATTTTAATATATTAATTATTATTAATTATAATTGATTATAATTGATTATGTTTAAAAAAAAGAGAAAAGAAGAAATGCAAAGATTTTTCCTCGCTTCAATCCTCGCCAGCACTACCTTGCCGGAATGCAAAGGTATAACCCATAAATACTTAAAACTCTGAGAGCTCGATTTCGACGCTTGCAGCTCGACAAAACGGCCACCTATACATGCTTTTTTTAGTGTGGTTGGAGGAAGTTCATCGCGATGCTTGCGATGAAGCTGGTGATCATCAAAATTCCCATTTTCAGCGTTCGCGAAGCACCGAAAAACCGCTTATACACGCTTTTCTTAGCATGATAGGATAAGAACCCGCATGACAAATGCCAGAATATGCTACACTAAGTATGCTACAGGTGTAGTGGGTCCTCTGTAAATGTAACAAATCCCCTTACAACCAACATCGGTTGTCTTAAGGATGCATGCGATAGCCCTACGAATACTGAAACATGTGCAAACAAGTGTAGAGAGTCATCAGTTAATATACATTAAGAGATTGATAACAAATGTAGCAATTCGTTAGTCAGCATGTATGGAAGGATTGGTGATAAATGTGGCAATCGATGCAGTCAACATTAAAATATCCCTACATTCAACACAAACTAGCTAGTAAAGGAAAATGACAATACCTTACAAACAACTATGAGATACATGTGAGTACCCATGAACGGCAATGATATGCATTCAAATAAATATCATGCAATCCATATAAAAATGAGGATGATTGATGCATATATCAATCATACAAATAAATGTATTGCCCACTTATTATTTTCAAAGACAATAAAAGACTTGTCCTCAAACATGGATTTGCAAGATAATGTGTCAAACTCTTGCAACCAACAACAGAGGCCAACATATAGCAAATAATTTATAGACCTGTTGATGGTAAACGCTATGCCCACATTCAAGTAGCGATAGGGAAGCCACAGATGAATAATGCAGTTACCTATGTATGCTGAAAGTCAACATACAATGAGCAATGTACAGTAAATGTCGGATCCTCCCTACAACCAACCATATGTATGCATACAACAGACTATCTGTGAGTGAATACAAAATACTTCCAGCAGGTGCCAGCATTTACAACAAAAGCAGGAGATCGTTAGTGCACTATGATCCACCTACATAAAGTAATAAATAGTGCACAATAGTCTACCTGTACAAAACAGCAAATAACTCAATTCAGAAGCTGCTTCAACACTCAATTGGATTCGCAACATCTATGCAAGCGGACAGAAGGCGTTTATAAATATCTCAAAGAACCCGCACATGCACCATAATTTGTATACACATAAGTACACAAAATGGGTAACTGTAATCAAACACCTGCATGGGCCTCGACGAGCGTGTTATGGGTACACACGTAACGTCTAGGGATGTGCGTGGGTCAATAAATTTGAATCTAATCCTCCTAAGCAGGTAAATAGGAGTCGACAATGTACAACAAATAATTATAAAATGACCCCAAACACCCAGATAGGCCCGGCGAGCGTGTTATTGGTACACATATGACATCTAGGGATGTTACGCAAGTCCATAAATGAACGTAGTTCGAGCCCGATCCTTCTATGCGGGTAGATAGGAGTCGACACAGCTCGAACTATCAAACAGATATACGGTAAGGGTGTCAACCGAAATATCTGTTTTATACGTTCATATAAGACCTTCAAAGCCTCCAACAAGAAAGATTCATTAACAAAATCACAAAGCCAATAACAAATCCAATTCTTTGTCGACAAATTGGCAGAGTCGACAAGGTTCAATCCATAAATAAAAATGACCCTGATGGTGTGACAACCGGTTCATCCGGCCAGTTCAACCGAACCGGCCGGCCCACCCTTTAATACCACGAACAGAAGGGTTCGCGGAACAGAAGCAGTTCGCGAAACAGAGAGGGGCGGGCGACGGGCGTTCGTGAGGAAGAGCAAGGTGAGTTTCGTTTTTCTAATTTTAGCACACGATTGTTTTCAATGATAGGAAATAATGATTCATTTTCATTCTTATCATTATCAGAGTGTTATTTTGGAAGAGATTGGAAGAACGAGAGAAACGGACGAGAAGGATTAAGAGAAGAAGGTTTGTTGAATTTCTTTCGGATTTTTCTATAAATTTCTTCTCCTACTTCGTTTAAAGTGAGTAATATATTTCTTGAAGGAAAGGGAAGAGATTGTAGCGAAGAAAAAGGAAATTGGGAGAGAAAGGATTTTGAGAGTTTGAGAAATTCTCATTCGTAAGTGAAATTCTTTTTATATAAGTTTATTATGGGATTATAATTTTAAGTTTTACATGAAAGTTATTGTTGAATTTTAGGGTTTTAGAAAGTGAAAGATCAAGTTGTATGTGTTGATCCCGCGAGAATTCAACGGAAGAAAGGAAATTGATTCAAGGTTATATCAAGCATCGACGACCTGAAAAGTTCAAAGTGGGTAATTATAATTATGAAATTCAATTTTTAGCATTATTCTTCTGTTTTCAAAGTTTTAATTTAAAGACTACAATGTATGAAATGTTGAAAGATTTAATGCTTAAGTAATTGTAATCATTATTACAATAAGAAATAAATGAATTGAATAAATAAGAATGAAAAGAAAGTACCATATGTATTAAAGAAATATTGAAAAGAAACGACATACGAAATAGAATAGAAATGTTATGATAAATGTAAAAGAAATGATATATATGAATATTTCAGGAGTTTACCCCCTTATGGTACTAGCTGGGGACGCCGTACTCGTGCACGAAAATGGAAAAGGAAAAGGCTATGTAAATGGAAAAAGATTATGGAAATGGAAAAGGAAATCAAATGGAAAAGGTTGTACCTTCGGATACTTTGAGACGGTGCTCCTGTGCAAAGCATTTGGAAAGAAAAGAAATATGAATGAAACATTAAAGCTACAAAATGTTTTATATTATTTTGAAAGAAATTATTCAGAGATGTATAAAGTATTGAAAAGAATGAAGTAATGTAAAAAAATAACGATGCCTAATAAAGAATAATTATGATGATTATTATATAATTCCCACTGAGTTTACTTAGTAAACTCAACCTACGAGTTTAAATGTTTCAGGTAAGTTCCTAAAGAAGTAATGGCTGAAAGAGAAGAACATGTTTACAGAAGGCGACGTGCAAATGACAACAGGTAAATTAAATTTTGTGTTTAGCGGCTCTGTAGTACAAATGAAGTAATATTGTTTAAGACATTTTATCGTCCGACTTTCGTACCCGCCTCGTTAGATCGAGCACCCGGGCCGGGTCGTGACAAAAGTGGTATCAGAGCCCAATTAAGATATGAATCATACTGAAAGAGCCATTATGATGATTACAAATGATTATAGGGTTAAATGTTTATGTTATGACAATAGGAACCAAAATGAATATGAAGAAGAAGTCGAAAGAACAACACCAAATGTTCCTGTTAATCCCGATGCATTGGCTCAAATGATGACAGCTGTGACTCAGCTAATTCAAGATTCAAGAAATCAACCATCGGAGAGTAGCAGTAGTGGTGGGACGGTTATGGATAAATATTTGAAATTATTTCAAGATATGAGGCCACCATTATTCAAAGGAATAGAGGGACCAATAGAGGCTGAAAACTGGTTGCTGAGAATTGAAAAGATATTAGAAGGTATGAACTGTCCAGAAGAGAGAAAAGTTGCCTTGGCAACCTTTGCACTAGAAGGAGAAGCTGAAAGGTGGTGGAGATGACTGTATCAAGACAAATTTGAAGGAATCCAAAATATACAAATCAAGTGGGATGACTTCACTCAGATATTCAGAGATTGGTTCGTGCCTCTTACAGTGAGAAGACAGATGCAAGATACATTTATGAGATTAGTACAAGGAGAAAGATCAGTGATGCAGTATGAGGCTGAATTCACCACTCTGTCCAGATATGCTCCCCAGTTAATACAAACGGCAGAGGAAAAATGTCATAAGTTTTTATCTGGACTGAAGGATGTAATTAGGCAACCCCTGGTTCCTTTTGAAATTGAAGATTATGTAGTGCTAGTGGAAAAAGCTAGAAAGATAGAAGCAGACATGCAAAATACTCAAAGGAGACGTGATTTTTAGAAGAGGAAGGGTGGTGAGGTTATGGGAGTCCCTCATGATTCACATAGCAAGTCTTTTTCACAAGGTGAGAAATTTAATTGGAAAAAGACAAAGTCCAGTAGCAGTGACAGTTCAAGTGTGAACAGTTGTAGCAAGTGTGGAAGACAACATAAAGGAGAATGCTTATCTGGTACAAATAATTGCTTCTGGTGCCATCAACTAGGTCATATAGCCAAGAATTGTCCTACTTTGGGGCAAAGACCACCAGGAGAGTCAAAGATGAATAATGGATCTCAGAGGAATGTTGGAAAACCAAGAACAATGGAATCAGCTGCATCTACTCCAGGATCAAGTCAAAGCCGACAGAATACTCTGCCTAGAGTATATGCATTGACTCAGAAGGATGCTAAGGATTCACCTGAAGTGATTACAGGTGATAAAAATTAGAAGTGAATGAATATGTATTATGAAAGTATTATTAAAAGAATGATGTATGTTTATGTCTTTCTTATGTAATTTTATAGGTTTAATTATGATGCAAGGAAAGCCTGTACGGATTCTCTTTGATACAAAAGCTTCACACTCTTTCATTTCAGAAGAATTTGTTAAAACAGTTGGATTGAATGTTTGTGAGACCAATGTAATTTTAAAAGTTTTAATGCCAGATGGATCATTTATAAATGTGAAAGGTGCATGTAAAGTGACTTTCAAAATAAATGAAAGAGAGTTTGAAGCCTCAATGAATGTTTTACCATTGCAAGAGTTTGATATGATATTGGGAATGGATTGGTTATCAAAGCATTTTGTGGTTATTGACTGCAATAAGAAAATTGTGAAGTTTAAATTTCTAGAAGGATAATTGAAGTTTTATGGTGAGAGAGGAATTTCTTCGATGATAATTACTCATTTGAAAGCATATAAATTTGTATCCAAGGGATGTCAGTGTTTTCTTGCTAAAGTAAGGGATACAAATAAGGAAGTTAAAGAGTTGAAAGATATACCTGTAATCAGAGAATATCCAGAAGTGTTTTTAGATGATTTGCCAGGATTACCACCAGAAAGAGAGATAGATTTCACTATTGAATTGATACCGGGTTCAGAACCAGTGGCAAGAGCACCTTACAGAATGGCAGTCAAAGAGTTACAGGAGCTGAAAGGTCAATTACAGGAATTTCTCGATAAGGGGTTCATCAAGCCAAGTTCCTCACCATGGGGAGCTCCAGTACTATTTGTAAAGAAGAAATATGGGAGCTTCAGGATGTGCATAGATTACAGAGAACTGAATAAGCTTACTGTTAAGAATAAATATCCATTGCCCAAAATTGATGATCTCTTTGATCAACTGAAAGGAGCTACAATTTTCTCTAAAATTGATTTGAGATCTGGATCATCAGCTACGGATTAAGGAGGAAGATATAGCAAAGACAGCTTTCAGGACCAGATATGGTCATTATGAATTTGTGGTAATGCCATTTGGGGTGACAAATGCACCAGCTATATTTATGGATTTGATGAACAGAATTTTTAAGCCATTTCTGGACATATTTGTGATTGTATTTATTGATGACATTCTGATTTATTCAAGAGATGAAGAAAGCCATTCCAGTCATCTGCAGGCAGTGTTGCAAACATTAAAGGAGAACAAGTTGTATGCCAAATTTTCAAAGTGTGAATTTTGGCTGAGTAGTGTAAATTTTCTGGGGCATGTGATTAGTGGTGAAGGAATTTCAGTTGATCAAAATAAAATTCAAGCTATATCAGATTAGCCAGGGCCAACGACAGTTTCAGAGGTGAGGAGTTTTCTTGGACTTGCTGGTTACTACAGGAGATTTGTAGAGGGGTTCTCTCAGATAGCAGTGACATTATCCAAATTAACCCAGAAAGCAGTAAAATTTGAATGGAGTGATCAGTGTGAAGGAGCTTTCCAAAAGTTGAAGAATTGTCTAGTGACTGCCCCAATTTTGACAATTCCATCAGGTTCAAAAGGGTTCCAAATTTTCTGTGAAGCTTCATTGAGAGGACTTGGATGTGTATTGATGCAGTATGGGAGAGTGGTGGCTTATGCTTCAAGGCAACTGAAAATTCATGAAAAGAACTATCCCACTCATGATTTAGAATTGGCAGCTGTGGTTTTTGCACTCAAAATATGGAGACATTACCTGTATGGGGTCAGATGTGAAGTGTTTACAGATCATAAGAGTCTCAAATACATTTTCAATCAAAAGGAGTTAAATTTGAGACAAAAAAGGTGGTTAGAGCTCATTAAAGATTATGATTTGGACATACAGTACCATCCTGGAAAGGCAAATGTGGTTACAGATGCACTTAGTAGAAAAACATTTGGAAATGCAAATTGGCTAATCACCCAACAGGAGCAGATTATCAGAGATATGGAAAAGTTAGAAATTTCAGTGGTCAATCTGAAGGAGACAAAAGATATGATGTTGAATCAACTGATGATCCAATCTACCTTGAAAGATAGAGTGCTCAATTCATTATCTCAAGATGAAAAATTTCAGTCCATCATACAGAAGGTACAAGCAGGACAATTAGAGAACTTTGTTATTAATGGAGAAGGGTTATTAAAGTATAAAGGCAGGATTTGTATTCCAAATGCTGGAAACTTAAGAGAAGAGATATTGCAGGAAGCTCATCTCTCAACTTATGAAATTCACCCAGGCAGTACAAAGATGTATCAGGAACTCAGAGGTTTATTTTGGTGGCCAGGATTAAAGAGAAGTATTGCAGAATTTGTAGCAAAATGCATTCCCTGTCAGATGATCAAAGCAGAACATCAAAAGCCAAGTGGTCAACTGCAACCCTTACCCATACCTGAGTGGAAATGGGAAGACATTGCAATGGATTTTGTAATTGGATTGCCCAGGTCGAGGCAGAGTAGAGATGCAATATGGGTTATTATTGCAGATTGACCAAATCAGCTCATTTCTTACCAATCAAGCAGACAGATTCAGTGGAAAAATTGGCAAAGCTATATGTTGATGAAATTGTGAGATTGCATGGGATTCCAAAATCTATAGTTTCAGACAGAGATGCCCGTTTTACTTCTAAATTGTGGAAGAAAATTCAAGAAGCTTTGGGTACACGGTTGACTTTTAGTACAACATTTCATCCACAGACAGATGGACAATCAGAAAGAACAATTCAGACTTTGGAAGATTTAATGCAATTATGTGTTTTAGATTTTGGAGGGAATTGGGAGACTCACATACCGTTAATTGAATTTGCTTACAACAACAGTTTTCAAGCTAGCATTGGAATGGCACCATATGAGGCTCTTTATGGAAGAAAGTGCAGAACACCCTTGTGTTGGGTAGAAACTGGTGAAAGAAAAGTAATTGGAACTGAATTGGTAGATGAGGCTACTAGCAAAATCAGATTGATCAGAGACAGATTAAAGGCAGTTCAAGACAGGCAACGGAAATATTATGATGCAAAGCACCGACCAGTGGAATTCGAAGTTGGAGAGTTTGTTTTCTTAAAAGTTAGCCCAATGAAAGGTGTTCAAAGGTTTGGAAAGACAGGGAAGTTGAGCCTAAGATTCATAGGTCCCTATGAAATTATTGAAAAGATTGGGAATATGGCATACAGATTGGATCAACCAGTACACATGCAAGGAATTCATAATGTGTTTCACATATCAGTGCTTCAGAAGTATGTCTCAGATGATTCTAAAAGAATACAGTCTAAATCCATTGACTTGCAACCTGATTTGAGATATGTTGAGGAACCTGAAAGAATACTGGATTATGATGTAAAACAACTGAGGCATAGGGCAATTCCTTCTGTGAAGATTTTATGGAAACATGGATTAGAAAGAGATGCCACCTGAGAGCGAGAAGCTGAAATGAGAAGTCAATATCCTCATCTTTTTAACTAAGGTATGTTCATGTTTACTTGATTAATTTCAAGGACGAAATTTTTTTTAAGGAAGGGAGATTGTGACAACCGGTTCATCCGGCCGGTTCAACCGAACCGGCCGGCCCACCCTTTAATACCACGAACAGAAGGGTTCGCGGAACAGAAGCAATTCGCGAAACAGAGAGGGGCGGGCGACGGGCGTTCGTGTAGGAGAGCAAGGTGAGTTTCGTTTTTTCTAAGTTTAGCACACGATTGTTTTCAATGATAGGAAATAATGATTCCTTTTCATTCTTATCGTTATCAGAGTGTTATTTTGGGAGAGATTGGAAGAACGAGAGAAACGGACGAGAAGGATTAAGAGAAGAAGGTTTGTTGAATTTCTTTCGGATTTTCCTATAAATTTCTTCTACTACTTCGTTTAAAGTGAGTAATATATTTCTTGAAGGAAAGGGAAGAGATTGTAGCGAAGAAAAAGGAAATTGGGAGAGAAAGGATTTTGAGAGTTTGAGAAATTCTCATTCGTAAGTGAAATTCTTTTTATATAAGTTTATTATGGGATTATAATTTTAAGTTTTACATGAAAGTTATTGTTGAATTTTAGGGTTTTAGAAAGTGAAAGATCAAGTTGTATGTGTTGATCCCGCGAGAATTCAACGGAAGAAAGGAAATTGATTCAAGGTTATATCAAGCATCGACGACCTGAAAAGTTCAAAGTGGGTAATTATAATTATGAAATTCAATTTTTAGCATTATTCTTCTGTTTTCAAAGTTTTAATTTAAAGACTACAATGTATGAAATGTTGAAAGATTTAATGCTTAAGTAATTGTAATCATTATTACAATAAGAAATAAATGAATTGAATAAATAAGAATGAAAAGAAAGTACCATATGTATTAAAGAAATATTGAAAAGAAACGACATACGAAATAGAATAGAAATGTTATGGTAAATGTAAAAGAAATGATATATATGAATATTTCAGGAGTTCACCCCCTTATGGTACTGGCTGGGGACATCGTACTCATGCACGAAAATGGAAAAGGAAAAGGCTATGGAAATGGAAAAAGATTATGGAAATGGAAAAGGAAATCAAATGGAAAAGGTTGTACCTTCGGGTACTTTGAGACGGTGCTCCTATGCAAAGCAAATGGAAAGAAAAGAAATATGAATGAAACATTAAAGCTACAAAATGTTTTATATTATTTTGAAAGAAATTATTCAGAGATGTATAAAGTATTTAAAAGAATGAAGTAATGTAAAGAAATAACGATGCCTAATAAAGAATAATTATGATGATTATTATATAATTCCCATTGAGTTTACTTAGTAAACTCAACCTACGAGTTTAAATGTTTCAGGTAAGTTCCTAAAGAAGTAATGGCTGAAAGAGAAGAACATGTTTACAGAAGGCGACGTGCAAATGATAACAGGTAAATTAAATTGTGTTTAGTGGCTCTTTAGTAAAAATGAAGTAGTATTGTTTAAGACATTTTATCGTCCGACTTTCGTACCCGCCTCGTTAGATCGAGCACCCGGGCCGGGTCGTGACAGATGATGGTTATGTTGAATGTTTATCTCAACCGGAGGGGTTGACAAACACTTTCACGTGCTTCCCAAATTCCCAAATATTCATCAAAACTCCAAAACTCCACAAAAATTCCTAAAATTCCAATACTCCCAAACTCCAAATATTTAAAATTGAAATTCAATCATCAACCACTCAAAGCAAAATCCATCCACCTTCCGCAATAATTTGCCGGAGTGGACAAATTAAAATTTACTTCAACTCACATAGAGCTAATGCCTAGTCGAAAATATCACTATGATTCATTCTCAAATAATCTCCTACCAGAGATAAGACACTACTCAGAGATTCTGCCTCCAAATGACACCGCAGGATAAACGGTTATGACCCAGGGCCCTCTGAACCGAGTGTTTTCGCCGTCAAATGGCACCACGAAATAGCGGTTATGGCCAGAGTCAATACATTCCTTAGTGCATAAAATCCTTGAGATATGAATCAATAGGATATAATCGATAGGGCAGCCCTCTGTTAGCTAAGGTGGATTCAAATTTTTCCCCTTAGACAAACATTCACCCTAGGTCTACAATATACCCTTGGACGAAGCAACCCATGGTTACCGACAAGGATCCTTCTATCAGGTTAGGTCGACTACCTCCTCTGACTAAGTAGAACAGGGACCACGATGGCCCGAGATGATGGAACAATGAGATCTTGATCGGATCCATCATCCCTACTCCCACCATCTGCTTTAAATATGAGATGATAAAACTTCTATTTTAAATATCAAATCTTCCAACCCTTCAAATTCCAAAATTCCTAAGCTCATGCTGCTACTATGTGGCTAGATGCTATATATCTCTACGTATCTGATTGACGATTAGTTTTAATCGAAAGTTCTCTCACGTGATCGGGAGGGATAATTAACTATAGGGGCTTGTGCCTATAGGAAACCAAAACTCAAACCATAAAGTCCTCGCAAAATGAGGGCGAAATCTCTGAGTAGTGTCTTATCTACAAAACCATCTTCCCAAAATTTATCCCAGAACTTAATTCCATTAAAACTCCCCCCGAAGAAAAATCAAGTGGGCCGGGGCCGAATTTTTGGAGCCCACGTGTCATTTCCTTTATTCTTCCTTTGTGTTGAAATATTGTTTCTATTGTAGCCGTTGTTTCTCACAAAGTAATTCCCTAAAAAGCATATCCAAAGGAGAAGATTCATAAAATTAGAATGAACCACCTCAATCTCTTCTGTTCAATTCATGAACCTCTTGAACAGCTAAAAGAGATTCAGAGGATATTTTTGCATAAATTATATCAGCTAATTCTATCCATAATTTTAAAGCCTTAAAAAATAATTCTAAATTGAGAGGTCTCCTTGAGTATACTTCGTAATATAATATTCAAATTAAAAATATTTGGCTGCATTATCATAATCGTAAACTTTTTGAAAATATTCCCACATATCTTTAGCAATTATATGACCTCAGATTGAGAAAGATCACCTATTAACATATCATAAAATTCATGTCGTAAACCTTGCGCCTTTATTTTGCAAGAGCAAGTTTTGTTTGTTCAGGCAAAGTGGCGTCATTTTCATCAATGTGCCCCCAAAATTCTTTTCCCATAACAAACAATCAAAATTGAAATTCCAAGTGAAGTAAATTTTATCTACGATATTTATACCGAAAACATCCAAATTATTGGTTGATGTATTCATCATAGTTTCTATAATGAACTTAGAGTAGAGAAGTTGTTTAGGATTGAAATCTCTCAATAAACAGAATTAATTGTATCCAAAGAACAAGAGAACCTTCACGGAACCCACAAAACAACCCAACCTACTCCAGAGCAAACCTGAAGGCATTATTCCTGATAAGATCAGTGTGTACCAGACCGAAATCAGTCTACAGAGACAAAAATAGCACCTACAGCCGTATCATGAGAAGACGACATGAAGGTATGGCTGATTCAAGATCTGGAAGTTGTGAGGCTCAAGTGATCATATCATGAGTTAGTCATAGCTTGCGAAGACAGTTGTATCGTGTAATCTAGAATGAGCATTGATCTCATGCAAGACAAATCGAAGGACCAAACAAAGATGAGAGGTGGAAGAAGGCCCTCGTGAGGTCATCTCATGCAAAGCTATCTCGTGCGGCAAGGTCAAGACAAAGGTCTTATGCAAGGTCTACAAAGCTCGAGAGCAAGGATGCCAATTGAGATTTAGACACAGCGAATCCTCAAGGGATTTGGGCAACAAGTTGAATGACAGGATCCTACGGATCTTCAATGGATTCACTAGAGATCCAAGAGTTCACTGAATGAACGAAGAGGAACCAAACACAATATTAGGACCTTAATATCATGTCAAATGATTAGAAACAAATATTTGATGCTTGAATTGCATGAGCTTTATTCCATTATTTAACTATTTATACAAACCTAGGAGAATTACAACATAAGAAATATACAAAATCAAGAGTTGAAATTTAGTGCAATTAATTACAATAAATTGAAGCATAGAGATTGGTGAGGTGGCATTCACATAGATCGATGAGGGTGCCGCGCAAATAGTAGATCTAGTCATAAATCATGCAGATTTATTTCCATTGGCATATATTCATAAAGTGCATTATTTGAACTAGGTCTAATGACCAAACGGCTCTAGATTAGACAATTTCAGTTAGATTAGACAATTTCAGCTATAGTTGAATGCAGGGTAAAAATCATTTCTACTGATATTCAAAATATCAACATATCAATTAATGGGGAGAAAGGGCATAAAGGAAAGTCTCAGTGTCATAAAATACAAAAAAATCTGATTTCAGTTGGTAAGCAGACCTCCGCAGTCAAAACAAATGCAAGCTTACCCCAGAACCCCAAGAAATAAAAAATGAAAGATGAGTTAAGTTAGGAAAGAAATGTAAATATTCACCTTTGAACTCAATAAGTTCTATTTGCTCGGCAAGAACGTAAGAATATGGGAGAAAGTTACTGGAAAGATTTCCAGTCTCCCAAAGATAGAAGGGCAAAAAAGGAACTCGAACGACCTATATGGTTAAATGTTCAGCTAGTTTCCCATTATAACAAACATGCCCCAAGTATTGATCAATATTTCCAAAAAAAGAACTTGATTATGTATAAATGTCAGAAATACCTGAGGTTCTGGAATACAAAGTAATTTGTCTTCATGAAATAGATGCAGAAAAAGAATATAGCATTAAAAACTCATCATCTTCCCATTTAATGCGGAAGATTCATACCAGCATTTTCATCTTAGTCTCATTAAATTTCTCTTCCCATTCCTTCTGAGCATTCTCCATAGCTTGGAACTGAATGATAAGCTGAGCCTGCTGCTCCAGGGCTCTATCCATATCATCTTTTCCACCACCAACTTTGGTTTCTCTATTTCGACCATCTGGATAGAACGATAATGAAGAATCAACAGAAAATTTGTCCATCTTGCTTTTAGAAGCTTCCAAAGGGCATTCACGTTTTTCATCAAAATCACCAGAATGTGCAACCACTCCATCTCCATGAGCATCAAGAAGGGAAGCTTTCTGTAATTCATTATCTGAAGCTGACCTGGAACAGAAAAACGTAAATTGTTACTAATAAATATGTTTATTTTATTTTCAAAAATTGCCACTTCTGAGCCATCCACCTGTCCTCCAAGCCTGGCATTATCTATAACATGACTTTCAATTTTGGCCCAGAGCAAAATGCAGTTTTGAATCCATTTACAAGACGTACTTGAAATCAAATGAAAGGTTTGGTTTTGGTTTATTTAGCATTTTGGCCAATTTTCTTTGAAACTCAGCTAAAATGCCAAAATGAAGCCGACACAATCGACATGAGGAAACATCAAAACTCAGCCCAAACTTTAAGAAAATAAATCTCAGCCAAAGCATTTTAAGTAAGGATCTTTAAATTATCCGCATATGTATCTTTGTTGTTAAAATAGAAATTAAAAACTTACTCTTTGGGTTAGAAACAAACTTTTAAGACAGAATCAAATATTATTTAAAACCATGTAAGCAATTTAAATCACAAATAACTTTGTATCAAAGGGACAAAGTTTTAAAATGATATCATGAGGCTAGTAATCTGTAAGTACGCAAAGCTATAGAGAATAATAGCATATGGTATATGTTCAAATAAAAAGAGAATTCATGAAGAAAAGAGATGCCTAGAGCTTACCCTATATCAGACCTCTTTATCTTACGACATGACTTTCCAGGGCGTCGCTGGGAGGATTTCACAGTAACGATGAAGCTACTCCTATGTTTATGTCTATTCTGCTTTGTTTTTAGCTTCTCCTGAGAGTGAGAGTCTAGGCTGCTACCATGGCTTTTCCAAGATAAGCAATTGTAATCAGATGGAGAGCCATCAATAGCTGAACATGATAAGCCATCATCAACCTCACTTCCATCCATTCCGGAGGATGTGAGAAATTTATCCTCTTTGACATCCTCACTTATTGTACACTGATTTTCCTTTTGTTCAGTAAGCTGATTGTTCTCTTGGTCAGTGATCGGATCAGTTAACCTTGCGATGCATGTCATTCCTTGAGTTTCAAGTATGGACAGAACTTCTTCAGCTGCCTTCTCAGCTTTCTTTCTCTGGATATTCACTATCCTGAGCTGTTCTTCTAACTCAATAACCTATCAACAAGAATTAAAAAGATGAATGAATAATATAAAAAAACAAGTCGATTCATTAAATAAAAAATATATAGTATACCCTTTGAGACAGAAACTCAGCTCTCTGTCTTGCAGTTTTAGAAACAATTCTTTCAGAAAGCAATCTTGCTCGGAGAAACTCCACATTCATAGCTGTTTTCTCATCCATAAGAACACCTTTTGTTTTCTCCTTAAGAATGTGCTGATGTTAAATCCTCTGCATGATAAACAAGCTGGATTGGCCCAGATATATCATAAAAGCAAAGCAGCCAATATCCAGGCAACCATAATCAAACAATATTGCAAACCACACATACAACTGTTACAATTCCAACTAGTAAAAAAAATGATCACTTTACAGTTGTTCGTCATCACAGTCGAGTTACCAGATAATATTTCCTATATTTCTTTTAGGCTTGTATATGTAATAGAACATCAGCTGGACGAAAACGCAAAATTCTTGTATTCAGCCAATTGGCATGTTCAAATTAGAAATTATTATGAAGTTTCTCGTAATCATCATGAGCATTCTTGTATTTTTCTTGTATCCAAATGCAAATACATGTTCATAGCTTTTTCGGAATGAGAATTATTTGGAAGCCCTCTTGGCTGGTATGTTCCATAAGCATTCCTTAGCCAGTTGCCCTGTTATGTTTAAATAATGATTTTTGGGCTATGGGTCATTTCCTGCAGCCCCTTGTATGGTCTTGCCTAGTTTCATATTTGAATTATGGATAACCTCGGCACAGTGTTCCTGTGGGAGATTGACGCAGTAGGTCAACAAACTACCCAACAGTGCTGGGGTGTATGTAGAAGCAGCAGGAGAATTTTCTGTTTTCGAGATGTGCGATGGTTGCACAACAGTGCATTATTGTAAACTGTGCCAAAGACAAACTCAATAGTGCCACTGGCAAATGTTAGAGTACTATAAACTCTAGAATGTTTAAAAGTGGGTTATGAATCTTGATTTCTTCTATGTCCATGCTCTAAAATCTCTTATAATGTAATAAGGTCACTTATTAACCTTCTTTTAAATCTAGAGAACTGTGCAAGAGAAAATTGTGATGTATTATACTATTATTCTCAGTTATGGGCCTATGTTAAGAATGATAGAGATAACTTGGTTAGAAAGAATTAAAAATGATTTTTTTAATAGATTTAAAAGACAATTTGACTTTTAATGAGACACAATGGAGAAAAAGGATTCATGTAGCCAATCCCACATAGTAGAATACAAACTTTTTGTTGTTGTAGTATTATTGTCAATTAAAATAAAATTTTTTCTATGCGGTCATACACAGGCAAGAAAATCTTGCAAAAAGGTATGAATGAGAAAGAGATGAGTGCTTTGCATTCACACGTACCATTTAAATTTTTTATTCTTTATTTTCATTTTTATAAGACGTATGCTTGAACAGTAAGAGAATATCAATTTTTTAAATGCTGAAAGGGAGCCCAAAACTAAAAAGTAAAAGTTTATGCACGCAAGCATTTTGGTGCCAATTGATATAACTTTTTCAGACTATTCTTTAGAAAAAAAATTATCACAATTTTATTTATCTATAACTTTTGCTAAATTTCAAAAATTCTCGCGATGAAAAATAACTTCTTACAACTAAATTTGATGTAATTTGATAGCAATTAAAAAGCCATTATCTAACTTTTTATGAGAAAAAATAAATTTATAATACTCATAATAATTTTCAAAAAAATTATTTCCCTCACAACATCTCTACAATCACTTTTAGAAAGTATAGAGAGCTCAAATGGATCCTTAGAGGCCATCTTTTTTAGATAGCTCATTTATATTATATCTCTTTCATCAACACTAGACTAGAGTATTATGAGTTTATATTTTGAAAAATAATCATCAGTACATAAGTCAAATATGGAGGAAAGTATGACATAAAGTAGTTGAAGAAATTCTGTGATACTACTGGATACAAAGTAGAGAGGATACTTGATGGTGGACCATCATCATGAATTGTGTTACAGATCATGTCTTAACAACTTTAGATTCACTATCATGTTATTATTAATTTCATGTGATAATATATGTTTATGTATTAATTATGTCATGTCTTTGATTGTCTTAATTTCAATTGTTAAGGACAATAATGTGATATGGCCATCTTAGGATATATTTGATATTATGTTAAATGATTAATTGTGATATTATCTTATCTTTAAGGATCATCCTCATAAATAATCGTCCATGGGTCATGGAATAATCAGGACACTGTGAACTCTAAAAAGCAACACTTACATTGTAGGAATTAAGGAAGAATTATATTCAAGAAGTAGAATAACAAGTTAATAAAGTACTACTTAATGATTTATCTCACAAATGAGGACTTATTCTAATTCAAATGTTTCTCATAAATACAAGTTTATATAGTTAAATAGCACTCAAGTTCATGGGAGAAAACATTTAATTTAGTGGTGAAACTCTGATTATATTTTGCATTGTATTTACTTCCATGCAATTCACCTTGCTTAAAATTTTTGATATATGCTGTTTCTATAAACTTAGGGGATAATGGATGTGGAAGAGGGAAGCAAACTTGATTAATACCTCATGGTTCCATCATTTCGGATTTCCTTTAAGCTCTGATCTATTTAGTAGGAGGGATAGTTGACCTATCATGATCGAAGAATCCTTATTAATAACATGAGTTGTTTTGTACAAAAAAAGAAATAGACAAATGGTGGAAGCTTGTCAAAGTGGACAACCATGGTAGCTTTGTACCCTACCAAATACATCAAACATATTAGAAGATCAATTCATAGCCATTGGAAACTATATTGGGATTTGACTGTGACCATAATATAGCAGTTTTGTCACAATCAGGACAACAACCCGATTTCAAGGGTATGTGCAACATCCTCACTAGTGCTAGAATTTTGACCCTTGTTTGCTTTAGAAGTAATAATACAATGTTGGCTTCTTTGTGAGCTTGAGTTGAGCTTGAATTTGGGGCCCCATAGCTAGCTTGGTGTAGAGTGTGGCTACTCTGTGCATGAAGCGACCAGCAAATTTGGGATTTTTTTGTATAATAATATTTTTTATATTTAATATCTTGTTTTATGGGGATCGATTTGATGTTGGTTCGTGATGGAAGGTCTCAAATTCAACATCTAAGGTACCTTTTTAATTTTTGAATGCATGCATAAACTGTGAACTAGTTAGTGAACAGATATCAGGAAGAAGTATTTCTTAGTTAATTCTCAACTTCATCATCTCTCTTTAAGGATTGACTCTTAGTTTCTTCATGTTAGGTTGTGGTGCCAACTAGGTGACGAGCTGTCAAGAGCAACCATCATGATATTCTTCTGGCCGGCTATATATTTTGACATGAAATCTAGGAAAAAAATGGAGAAGCACTCTCTGAATTCATTCAAACTGCTTTTAATTCTATCTTCTCCCAATTGATTGGTTTTTGTCCTCTTAGAACTACCTAGATTATTTTTCCTTAAGATTTTTCCTTTATCTTATACAAACCTTCCAACAAATTGAAGCTATACTGTGATAACAACTTATTTGAAATCGGGATATATGGAAGACTGGGGAACTAGTAAAAAAAACTACTAAAACAAGAGAATGAGTATTTCATGAAACAATATGAGCATTTCCTAATCCAAGAGAGAGGAGCATCCATACACTAAGGAACCCATTTTCTAGGGCTTCGCATCCCTTGGGTGTGTGCCAATGAAAAACAAAAAAAGAAAGGGGACC
Source organism: Dendrobium nobile (assembly GCA_022539455.1). Lineage (NCBI taxonomy): Eukaryota > Viridiplantae > Streptophyta > Magnoliopsida > Asparagales > Orchidaceae > Dendrobium > Dendrobium nobile. Next base: position 23,665,196 of record CM039720.1, read on the forward strand.
TAGACAGCCTTAGTCGAATATTGGAGGGAGTAAGAAATTGATGAGGAAAGTCATTAAATTGCTTCAAATTTGATTTTAAATCCTAAAAGCCTCCTATTTATAGAAATATTGGAGTCAGTTCTATTCAAAATCCACTAATTAAATAAATTTAGAAATCCATATTCTAAATTTTCTACATTTATTCAATATAAATAATCATAGAATAAATAATGAGAATATTCCCTTGAAGCTCTCCTTAAAAAGGGTGGTCGGCCATATAGAAATAGTCGAAGAAAATTAGGGAGACAATGCTAATTAATTTTCTAGATTCCCTCCACAAATCTCTTTCCTATCCTAATTTGTCCACCCACCCCTACTTATAAAATTGCAACTTTGCAACTTATCCCCTACTCAATTTTTTAATTTGCAAATTTAGCTTCCCAAGCTTAAATTTATAATTTTTTTTTATTAGGCTCCAAGATCAACACTTAATCCAAAAAAATTTAAATATTTGAGAACATACTATTGCATGATATGACTTTATTTCTAAATATATTCATATATATGATAATTAAGTGGATAAGTGATAGACCTTACCATTAGTACTAGTTCCTATTAACTTAATATCTCCATTATAACAACTAAATATTGGCAGCTCATATTGCAAAGTTGTTACATTGCAATGAGCATAATTATGATGTTCTTTATGAATAGATAATTTTGAGCACAAAGGGTTGCATTCTACTATTTTTTCATTATTAACTCTAGTACTTGAATCTGATGGAAATATTATTTTTTTATGAATAAATTAGGCTAATTGCTATTTTAATTAAGTTTTTTTTTAATACATTAAGATTAATTTTGAAGTTACCACCGTCTTGAGAATTGTTTGGTGAAGTCATGCTGGCTCTTTGAGCATAGATATCTCTTTATGTCTTTGGATGGTAATATTTGAAGCATAATTTTTCCTTTTGTGTGGCCAAGCGAATCCATACTTCCACTTATCTTTATGTATTGCTATAGTCTCTTATTCATTTAGGTTTCATCGTTAATATTTCATTAAAAAATATTTTTAGCAATAATTAATTTGCATTCTATAAATATTTTTAGCAATTAAAGAGTTTGAAAGATAGGATATGAAATGAGCATATACGTGAAAGGATTGGAGTAGCTCCAGTGGAAGATAAGATTAGAGAGAGCCACCTCAGATGGTTTGGTCACATAAAATGGCGGCCTTCCAATGACCGGGTTAGAAAAGCAGATGTATTAGATTTGGCTTATGTTAAGAAAGGTAGAGGTAGACCTAAAAAGACTTGGTAAAAAAAATTAGAAATGACCTTTCTTTTTTAAATTTAAATGAGAAATTGACTCTTAATAGGATACAATGGAGAAAAAGGGTTCATGTAGCCGACCCCACATAGTGGGATAACGGCTTTATGTTGTTGTTGTTTTTGTAATAAAAAGTTAGAAAAAAAATTACTGCTCGCATAGTCCTAATAATATAGTAATTGAAGAGGACAGACTGGGTTGAGTTTGTCAATTTACATATACATGAGAAAACTCAAAACAATAAAAAAAAAGCTATCTATCTTCACTGAAAAAGCTGGAAAACTAGTAGAATAGCCGTAAGATCAAATATGGATTAATAATAGTATAAACCAGTAATAGATTAATAAGAATATTAATATGACCGTGATTTTTTTAAGATGATTTTATTTTAGTGAGATATCAACCACCTATTAATAAAAAATAGATCAAAAAATGAATGAATGATCATGATGTTTAGGAAATTATTTTGGGGTTACACCAAGCCATGTTAGTATAGTATAAATCAACAATGGATGAATGACAATTATTTACTTTAGGCGGAATGTAAAACACCATTTTAATAATAGTATATATGTGATAACTATAAAGAATATGTATTAATACAGTCAATTGATGATTGTTTAAGTACATATAAATATTGTTGAAATTGTTGCCTTTATATTTAAATTGTGTGTCGAAGTTAATATTGCTGTAAAACATACATGCGAAGATGACTTGTTTAAGGAAATTTGCACGCTTAATATTTCGAGAACAATATTAAATAAAACTTATGCCGATTTAAACGTTAAGATAAAACAATAAGGCGATAAAACAAGCTTAGGCTAAATTACATGCATAGGAGTTAAGATCATAAAACAGTCAATTTATTCTAACATTGCATACATGATTGGTTTTCAACAGTAAATCCCAATGTTAACAATAAGATTCGTCACTATAAGAAGATCATTCACACAACTCGCCCAATTACTAAGTTTTAGCGGAGAAGATTAGAATGATTTCCATGAATCAAGATATAACCACAATAGAGAAGTAACTAAGAAGATAAGAGAATGGGAGGAAGAGTTTACCCAAAGAAAGAGGTTATACAAAGTTCCGGTGGTGGTTTGAGGGCTTGAGAGGAAGTAGACAGCCAGTGGTGGCTCCTTGGACGTCTGGATAGCAACGCATTCGTTCTCGAACCCTTGGACAGCAAGTAGAAAATCTGGGCCAGCAATTCTAGAAAGTTCTGGACGGAAACGGTGGCTTCTGAGGACGTTGGACAGCAAGAGGGCGGCTCTGGTTTTGCAGGACAGCAATTTCCTAGCGTTAGGAGGGCTGGAACAACAAAGGTCTTGGTTGGAAATTTCTGGACAGCAAGACCCTTGGCTGGAATTTTCTGGATAGCAAAATCTGAACGGGAATTTCCTGGACAGCAGGAAAATTCTTCCAATGGAGGATCTGGACAGCAGTGTGGGGGTTCAAACAGCAGTGTGGGGGTTCAGACAACAGGCCAGCCCCTTTTCCTAGCTGAAATTCCCTTGATAGCAAGTAGGAGCTTCAGGAAAAGAGAGGGAAATTGAGGGTGACGGCTAGGGTGGATGGGGTTAGAGTGGGTTGAGTTGGAAACTTAGTGGATTACATTATTTCGGTATGGGAGGGAGATATGGCACGGCAGTTGTAGGAAGAGCTGGCTTGGTGGTTTAATTAGGGAAGGTTAATTTGAATTTAAACCCATCCAATTGTTAGAGAGGAAAAGTGGGCCGATGCTTGATGGGGATTTGATTGTGGGTAATTAATGAGATAGGAGAGAGAGGGAGGGATTTGGAGAGAGGATTTATAACTTCCAAATCAATTTATGTCATTTAGGAAAGAGAATGACAATTCAAATCTAATTTGAAATTCAAATAGACTTGGAGTTATGCACTTTCCTAATTTAGATTTGCAAATAAGGAAAGTTTTTTAAATTTGAATTTCAAATTTCAAATTGAGGAAAGGGACTAATAAATCCAATTTGATTTATTTTGAAATTAAATTCATGATTGATACTTTCCTAATTTGGGATTCCCTATATGAAAAGAATTTGAAATTCGAATTTGAATTTTAAATGAATTCAAATTTTCCCTCTCATGCTTGAGCTAAATTAGGAAGTCATTATGGTGATTGAAATCATCATAATGAGGGGGGAGATTATGAGGGGGGGTGGCGGCAAAGGGGAAAGGGGGCGGCTAGGTGGCGGGTTGTTGCTAGGTAGGTGGGTGGGATTTAGGCGGTGGAGCTAGAAGATGAATTGGGTGGAGGAGGGAATTCGATGCAAGAAGAAAATAAAAGAACAAGAAAGATAAGAGAACCGCGAACCTTGGAATCCACCAAGATTGACGGGTATTGCTTTTGCCCCAATTGGGCCTCTCCTCTCACGAACTCACTAAGAGATCATCCCAAGAGAGAAAACTTAGAACTCACAAAGAGATCCATAAGCACAAGCTGAAAATTTCATATTAATCATCATCCTTCAATACAAGAAAGGTAGCCTATAAATAGGCATCATGAAAAGAAAAATAGCAAAGACTAAAATGCCCTTCGGGCTACAACAAAACTTGATCACTCCTAAGGGTAGAATGGGAAAAACATTAATAACTAGTACATAAGACATCAAAAATAAAATAAACTCTAGATCACAGCCGTTGATCTTCTGATGTCCTCATCAAATATGCATTACAATTGATTAAATCATGGAGTCAATTTGAAATTTTAGAAAATAATAGATCTTTAAAACAAAAAAAAATTACTGAAATTTGATTAAATAAGTCAAAACAAAATAAATATGTAATATTAAATAGGTTTTTAATTGAGTCTTTCTATATAAACTGACTATGATAGACAATAGCCTTCACATAATATAGAGTTACAAATTTATATGAATATAAGATAATTTTAAGTAGTTATTTATTAACAACAACAATATCAAGCCGTTATCCCACTATGTGGGGTGAGCTACATGAATCCTTTTTTGTCCATTGTGTACTATTAAGAGTCAAATTCTCATTTAAAAATAAAAACAAAAAAATAAATAAATTATAAATTAAATGGTTACAATTAAGAGATTAAACTTAAAAATAAAGTATGTGCATGTGTGTAATTTTCAATTAAAAAAAGTGTAATTTTCGATGATTATGCACTATTATTTTGAATAAAAGAATGCAAGAAATCATCAATGCTCATTTCGTTGGAATTACTTGGAACTATTAAGCTGTTTAAATAATAAATTCAACTCTAATTGATAGAATAATTGAATGTGCAAGATCAATTTCAAGAATAATAAACATCTTCCAGGTCATGCACAAAGCTAAATAGACCACCTTGGAGCCCATAGTCATTTATAAGAAAATAGTTAAGTTGTGTATAGACTATCCAACTTCATGAGAATTGGTAAAATTAAGAAAGAGGAGAAGCTAAGAAAAATATTCAATCTCACTAAACTAAAATATAGAGAAAAAAAAAAAAAGTATCATGCATAATCTTATACTTCAAATAAAATGTGTGTACGGAAGATAATTAATAGAATATGAAAATCTTATTCTTTGGTCCTGGGCTTCTACTTGAGGTGTGGCCTTTGCATGCAAATCATAAAATACAATTTCCAGAACTAAGGGCAATGCTTAGCTTATGAGGCACCTGCTAACTTGAAGTCTAGGGAGAGTTTCAAGCATGGTATCATTTAACCCTCGAAGGTTTAAAAGATATTTTTTATGATTCGAATTCATAACCAATAGGTCCCAAAGAAGACAGCTTAACAATTTTGTCCAAACAATCCCTCATTTGAGAGAACCATCCTTTCAGTGAAAGAACAAAAATATATATTTTAGAAACATGCACACCTCTTGTTCCTTTGGATGATCATAACAAGAAAATGATGTAAGGTTATCTGCAGAGACAATATGTTTGTGTAGTTTTGCTTTTTATTTTATTTGCAATATGAACTTTAAACCCACAGAGTCAAATTTATTTTGTTGAAAAGCAACTACGGTCATTCCATCCAATATAATTTTGCATAATTCATATTCTAGATTAAAAAAGAATCGCATTTAACCAATACCCAACACAAAAAAGGAAACAAAATAACCAAAAGAAAATATTATTGGAACCATCTTTTTTACATGTCATAGAACCCATACTTATAGTCAACACCAGTAACCATTTCAAACCAATTTGAAAGACAAATCCCATAAATCCTAAGAATGAAAATCCTGTTATTGTGACATCATAAGGAGCAATCAAGAAATGCTCACTTACAAGATGTGATTTTAGCCACGTACAAATAGAAGAACATCAAAAAGGAACCGACTGGAGCACCAACAAATAAAAGCTCAGCAAAAGATCCATCCAAGAGGAAAACTCACAACATAAGCTAAGTGGAAGGAATGCACCGAACGAAATAGAGGATTCACTAAAAATAAGCCAAAAAATATAGGAAATTAAACTAAAATAGGGAAAGGTTATGGTAGTCACAGAAGGGATTTCAACATCAATCTAAAAGGGTTGAAAAAAATTTTGCTTAGACAAATTGTCAATTGATATTTTTTTAACCAAATCTTGGAATAATTGCTGCACTCTATGTAGAGAAGATAAATCAATGAATCATCACTTGTAAACATGTCTTTCCATTTTATAGGATATTTTTAGAATCTTCCATCAATAATAGATATGATTTTTTCTCCAATAATCATCATTAGCCTTATTCCAACTACTTGGGTCAAAAAAAAATCACCTATTTCTAGATTATGCATTGCATCCTTACACTAATCTTCTATGCATCATTCTAATTTTATCCATAATGATAATCTTAGAAATAAGATTACTAGGACAATTTGAGAATTATGTAAATGATATGTTGGATATGAATTCCCAAAAAAGAGATGGAATGAAAAAAAAAAATTTAAGACATTCGTGATCGGTTCATGATATAAAAGCAAATCAAATGTAATAACTAATTGAACAATACTACAACCTGAAATTTTCAACTTATAATTTCTATGAATAAATTACATGATTTATGAGGCCCTATCTTTCTGGTTGTTAATTTCTCAAAAGCTCCAATAGAAAACCTCTAAAAAAATCAGATGGATCATTATCTTATCATTTGATATGAATTCCATATATCTCAAATTAGGATCTCCATTAAACTTACACATGTGATCATTAAAAGTAAATTTTAAACAAATACTTTCACACAAATGACGATTCAATGATGTAAAATGATATGATGCAACTAATGAAATGCTAAATTATTAAAATGCTTCCTAATGTATACTAATAAAGACATTATAAATAATTTCTAGAGAAAAAGATGATGAAAAAAAACTTAAAAACAGGCATACCAGAAAAATATAATATGTTTATATAGATGGACAGCCTCTTTCTTTCTTATCTATTTTATCATTTATTAAACTTCTGCCAAAATGTTAGAGGACTGAGGAAGAGAAAACTATAATATACTATATTCAATTATAGTGGAAACTTTCCTCCTTGCAGTTGTGGACATGTGTGAGACAATCCTAACGTCCCCCAAAAAAATTCTTGTGCTTATATGTTAGAAAAGTCACTACCGCATTGTAGTGATTAATGCGGGTTTCAACAATCAGAAACTGCAACAAACTTCTGAAATGATGTTTCAATCTTACACGAATCAAACTTGAAGGATGTCTAGAATTAGACAAATTAATACTCCAAGGAGAAATAAATTCCAGCCAATGACTTGGCATGAAACTTACTAAACGTAAACATCACAAGGGCGTGGATTGGGTAACTTACAAAGACTAAATAGCTTAAAACGCCTTATTCAATACGCACATCTCGCAGTAAACCCAGCAGACTCGTACGTGGAAAAGGAAATCCCAAATCAAAGGGATCAATAGTTTAGGTATTGGGTCTAAAGCAATCAATATTCAACAATAAGCTACAAGATATCGCTTAAAACTAGCACTAAAACTCGGAGCACTCCTTTCCCACCCAATACCACTAAACAGCGCAGCAATTCAGTCATAGCCAGTAGAAACAGAACAAGCCAAACACCAAAGAACAAAGAAAACAAACCAAGGACATCAGACCCCAAAAACCTAAACTATATCAATCACCACAAGTAGAAAGATAAAAACAGGAAAGAAAGCTGTACAAGATTAAAGATCTACCAGCTGCGATCAAAGCTTCGATTCCGCTGCTTGCTTCCTCAGCTATGTAAAGATCGTTCGAAAACTCCCTTCTTCTACCTAATGGCCCAGTCATCGGCGCCTGCCGGAGAAGAGACGGCCATCTTATAGGACTGCTAGCGTTCGAAGCACGCCTCGTCAAGCATTTCACAGTTTCATAGCGGTAGACCCGAACGCGAAATCAAACCCCTTTGGCAGGAGAAAAGTCATTTACGAGTTTGCCAAAAACATGGGAACACAGAAAATAAAATGAAGGAATGTCTCATCAAATTTATAGTAGGGATTTTCATACATAAATATATCATTTATTTATATAAAAATTAATTTCTAAATTGTATTCAATATATGCATATAAAATATAATTTTTATTAAATAAATTAATATTAATAATATTTTTTTATTTAAATGAGACTATTATATAAATAAATATAATAAATTCTCCATTTTTCAATTAAGATGCTATTTCAAGGTATCTTATAGAGAGTAAAAAAATACAAAAATCTTTTTTGGAGAATATAAAATGCAAATATCTTTTATTTTAAATTAGTTTAAACTATATGAATTTGAAATACACGAACTGACATAAATCCCCACAACCCTAACAAAGCTCATCACTTTGTACAGTTGCATCTTCTTTCACACGATTTTGTGTCTGCACTTTTCACGACCTCGCTTGTACCCTCATCAAAGGTGTAAGTGAGTCAAATCAACTCGTAAGCCATCTCAAACTCGGCTCAATAATTGGATCGTGAGCAGACATCAACCAGCTAATAAGTTAAATTTGGGCAAACTACTCTCAACTAGTTAGCTCGAGAGCCAATTCATTTAAAAATTTTTAATATAAAATATATTTAAATTCAAAATTTTAAATATAAACCTATTGAAAATATTTTAAAAGTTATATTCCACATCCTTATATAAAAATTTGATGGTCCTCACCCTTAAATTTTTTTTCCTTTTGCTGAATTTCCCTTCCTCATTCCAAAGCAATTTGAAGTCAACTTTCAAAGTCTAGTCTTTATTAGTTGTCAAGTTTGCAGTTTGGTTAAATGGAGCACTAACGCGTGGCTAAGGCTGGTGAGAGTCATATTCTGCATTATTTATTTTAGGGAAAAGTATATATAAATTAGGATATATTGAGTGAAGTCAATGCATTGTTATTCCAGCATAAACGTGTCAATTGATCTGAGATTTGATGGAAATTTTGCTCTGATTATTTGACTTGATTTAAGCTTGCTTAGCCAAGTTGAAATTGTTAGAATTAGTTGTTTACATTTTTTGTAGTTTAATGTTGACCTTTTCGATCGAGCTGAGAGTTTAGTTTTTAAGATGATTAGAGATGTAAATGTGTAGAGTCGGATCTGAGCCACCACACTTGACTTGAATTTTAGCTTGATTAATTAATCAAGTTCAAGTTGCAGCTCAACCTTAATTCAATAAGTTAAGAGCTGAAGAAATTGCTATAACAGAGAACCAAACATAGTGGAAATACTTGAAAGCATGGAATAACTAAGGAATAGAGAGAATGAAATATTGTTTTACTTCATCATAGGAAACTCGTGTACATAAGAGGTGTATATATATGAGATGCAAATAGTACACTTTTTAGTTTGTACAGGATATATGTGGCTAATAACATATGTGGTAGGTGCAACGGAGGTAAGTAGAGCTATGCTATAGAAGAGTAGTGGAGACCTAGAGTTGTGTTGTAAAAGAGTTGGAGAGCTATCAGCATGCTTATGAAGAGAGTTTATTTGTAGATAGCTTATCACCACCACACAAATTAAGGATTCAGAGGCTGGAGAGTTAAATTTGGTACAAAATTGTAGGAAGTGGAGAGATGGTAGAGCCTTGGTAAGGATGTCAGGATTTTAGAATGAATGTGATGAACAACAATTTTCCTAGACTTGATGTGATCTTTGATGAAGTGGTAGTTTATGTCGATATGCTTGGTAAATGTGTGAAATATGGGATTGTTTGCAAGTACTATGGCGAAGATGTTGCCATAATATAGGAGCTACATAAGTAATCTGGGTCTAAATGGAAAAAACAAGAGACCTATCCCCAGTAGAGTCTAGAGGTCTTGGTTTTAATTCACTCATCTGAGATAGATCTCACATTCGAGTATCTTTCTTTATTTGGGATAGATCTCACATTCAAAGTCTAAATCTCCAAGTCTGAGGATCAATCTCTTGGTCAGGATCTAAATTCACTCATCTGGGATATATCTCCTATTCGAGTATCTATCTCTATTTTAGATAAATCTCTCATTTAAAGTCTAAATCTTCCTGACTAAGAATTGATCTCTCATTCGGGTTCTAAATTCACTCGTCTGTGATAGATCTCCCATTCAAGTATCCATCTCTGTTTGGGATAGATCTCCCATTCAAAGTTTAAATCTTCCTATCCAAGGATCGATCTCTCCGTCAAGTTCTAAATTCACTTGTTTGGTAGATATCTCCCAATTTGGGTATTTATCTTTATTTGGGATAGATCTCCCATTCAAATTCTAATTCTTCCTATCTAAGAATCGATATCTTAGTTATGTTTTAAATTCACTCATATGGGATAATCTTCTATTCGAGTATCTCCCTTTATTTGGTATTCATCCTATGGTTCCTAAACGACACACACACACACACATGACCTATATAAGATCTGAGGCATTGATCTCTCGATCAACAACCTCGATTTGGACATTTTATTTCACATTTGGATCGCGCTATACACCCGATTGCATGCATCTCTGTATGGCGTTATCACAATAGCTTGCTGCAAATCACGCGTGAATGATTGCACCGCCGTGCATGACTAATGATTAGTCGCCGACGATTTAATTAATAAAAAAAATATTTAAAATGGTTTAATAATATCTCAAACTTTGAAAATTCATAGTAATTTTATTTTAAACCCATTTTTAATGATTTAAAAGGCTGTGGATTTAGAATAATCACTACTTTCATTTGAAATTAAAATTAAATAAATACAATAACTCTACAATGAATAATTTCAATTATATTTGTTACTATTTTTCATTAATAACTTATTAAATATTCGTCCATTTGAGCTAAAACTTGGTAGGATTGATTTTAAGCATATTTTTAACCTATCACAATTTGTTTAGCTCTATTAGAGTTTTATTTTAATTATAGTTGAATTTACAAAATCATATATCATGATTTGACTTTTAATTTTGAAATTCATTATAATTACATTTCAAATCCATATCAAACACTCAAATCCATCATGGAATTTTGAAATAGAGCTTTCTTGATGAAAAATATAGGCATGCAAGTTTATTGATTATTTGGAGAGTAATTTCAATATTTGATGTTTGTTAATTTCCTTCAGTTAATCTTTAAATATTCAATGAAATAGATTCAAAATTGGTTATGTGGAAATTTTATATATCATTGATGCAATATAACTTTCTCAAATACATTTCATGCATGATGATAAGGTAATTGAATGCCTAAATATTTTAATCATGATTTGATCTAAATAATTGCAAATTTGGCATACCTAATCCTCTTAGATTTAGGACACATGATTATTGTTAAATGATTAAAAAATGATTATTGTGAAATGTTTGGAATACAAAAAAAAAAAAACAAAAATTTGGGTGATGTTTGCTATGTTAGTGTTTTTTCCCTACCCGACTCCATTCGTTGCTACTTGGGTGGCCTCCGTCACCGAACTCTTATTCAGGGAAGCTCTCTTTTTTCCTTTTTAGTTATATGTGATTTTTTTTTTTAATGGTGTCTATTCTTCTGCGTGACCCAGGGTTTTTGAATGGGTCTTCCTCTTCTTTATCCTTTAAAGATACTTTGTCTGGTGCATCGCCTAGTTCGACTTCTTTTCCAGATTTGAAAATTTCTTCTTACCATGGGCTGCCAGCATTGTGGATTTCAGGGGAGGAAATCCAAGCGCTCACTGCATCTTTTAAATTTGCTTTAGTCGGCAAGTTCCCCGGTCGAAGGCCTTCCATTGACGCTATTAGAAAATTTTTCATTAATCTGAAATTGAATGATGATAGTTTGGTCAGCTCTCAACCAAAGGAATGTCTTGATCAAGCTTTTCAATGATTTGAATTATTGTAGGATTTTTACTCATCGTTCCTACTTTTTGAGTACTTGTTTTATGAAACTTGTTAAATGGACACCATCTTTGGACATTGAGGTTGATTCTCCTATCATTCCTATTTGAATTTCGTTTCCTAATTTATAGCCTCACTTTTTCTCTATGTGAATATTCTTTGGTTTGGGCTCTCTGTTCGATCAGACCTTAAAAACTGATTATGCTACGGCTTCTAGTTCTTATCCATCTGTTGCACGTATCCTTGTGGAGTTGGATGTATCCAAAAAAATTTCGGACAAAATTTGAGTGGGTTCTGATAAATTTGGATATATACAATCAGTCTTAATGGAAGAATTTCTTTATTATAGCATTCATTGCAAATCTCTTGGCCATTCGAAAGAGAATTGTCATATTTTACATCCTCTTTCCAATCCTCCTGTTAAATCCCTCCCAATCAATGTTATATCCCAACCCTCTTTAGATACCCTTGGCATTGTTAATGTTAATGTGGAAAATTCTCTTGACATTCTTGTTAATCCGAATGTGAATGAGGTTAGTGGGGAAAATTGCACTAGGGTTGTTAATCCTGTTAATAAAGTTGTTGACCCGTTGTCTGTTGCTTTGCCGGTGGTGCCTGGCTGTGGTCTTAATGAGAAAGTTGATGAGGTAATGAGCCAAATCATTGCTTAGCTAATTTGGTAACTAGTCCTGTTATTTCTCCTACTTCTAATGATGAACCTACGCTTTCCAATGACGATGCACCTGCAGGTGAGATCAATGCATACATTCCTATTGAAACTCATGTTGAGTGGTGAGGTGGCTTTGATTACTACTACCCGATTAAGTCCATTATTGCTTGAGGGTGATGATCTTATGGCTTAGAATATTAATGTCCCTCTGGTTGATGTGTCTATAACTGTTATTTGGAGTGAGGCTTTATTAGCTCAACTTGATTATAAATCAAGGGATAAGGAGGTGTTGAATGGTGATTGGATTGACAATGGAATTTCATCTACTGGTGAGGAGGAAATGAATGAGAAAGATTTGGAGTCACAGGATAATTTTGATTGAAGTATTCTTCAAATTGTTGATGTGGCTTTTTTAAAAAAAAGCGGTAAGCATAGAAAAATGAAATAAGAAAAGAAATAATTTTCTGTTTTACCTTCTTCTATTGTTGATTTATGTGCGTGTTTCTATCAAATTTTTTGGATGGAATGTTTTGGGGTATTTTTTTGAATTGCCCTTCTCAGTTTGAGGTATGGGTGATGATGTGGCAGTTCTTTTATCATCATCGGAATGTTGTGGTTTGTTGACAACCTTTAGTGGCGCCTAATTTACTCGGTTTGGTGGCCTTTTGGGATGTTAGTTTATGATTTGACTTCTTCAACTGTGTGAGCATTTCCTCCTCTAGATGGTCCTTACTCAGCATCTAGGTGATGGTATAAAGCTTCTTGCCAATGACTGAGCCCGACTAACTTTTATCTTTTCCATTGATATTGTTCCCTCTTTTTTTTTTTTAATTTGTATTGTCATTTTGGCTTTGTCCTTGGTAGGACTTGTATCCATTTATTTTTGTCAACGCGTAAGCCCCTCTGGATTTTGTTGTAAAAAATGATTATTGTGAAATGTTTATGTATATGCAAGGGTTAGAAACATTGATTTATAAGCCCATTCAAACAGTAATGACATCTTCGAATAAAAATTAAAGGCAAGTCTAGCCAACTTAGGAAAATTCTAGGAATATACACATACAACCAATAGGGGTGAAACATCAAATATTTAAACTTAGAAACACCATACACATTAGGATTTAAATCCACCCTAATTTGATATTAATTGATCTTCAAACAATAATTAATCAAAATTAACCCTCAATTAAGAGTTGATTCTTCAATCATTCATAATAAATCAAATAAAATTCATAAAAATATAAAATCTATTTCAATCAACTTTAATTTGCTTCTACAATCAAATACAAATAAAATCCAAATTCAATTGTGATAATTTTTATTAATAATTGATTATCCTTAATTAAATATTAATTAAATAAATTCATTAAAAATAAAAGATAAATCAAATATATAAAATAAAGTAAAATTTAGAGATCCATAATTTAAATTTAAATAAAAATTTTGAATTAAAATTTAATAATAATTAATTTCTTAACATAATTAAATAAATATAATTAAAAAAATACATAAATGTTCAAATAAAATTAATAAGATTTAGAAATTAATTATTTGAATTTAAATAAACTTTTTGAATAAAATTTAATTATAATTCAGTAATAATTAATTAAATTAAATTAAAAATTCAATAATCAATTAAAAAGTTCCAATCAATAAAAATAAAACAATTGAACAAAAATTTAAATATAAGAAAAAAATTATTTTAATAATTTATTTAATTAAACTTTATTTTAATCAAATAGATTTGATAATTAATCTGAATTGATTAGTTAGGCATTCATGCTTGTTGTTTGATTCTATTTGGAGGGTATTTTAGCATTAAATTTAAAGTCTTTAATGCATATTAAATCACTCCATAATCTCCTTATATGATACATAACTCCACTAGTAGAAGGTATTCATATATTTCATTAGGAGATTTTAATAAATTTTAATAAAAAATTAAGGGTGTCATATACTATGTTAGTCGGAAATACAACCACCAAAAACTTTGCCAGAAATACAACAGCCGGAAATACAACCACTGGAAAGCCAACGAAAATTCTTCTTAAAAATTAGACAGCCAAAAAGCCGCATGACGAATCCACCGGGAATGAACGATTTTCTTGTAGTGCTACTTGTGGAAGGTATAGTATATTGGATTCATAACCCTTAATCAAACACTAATAAATTATCAACCTTATACATCATGTTTAACTCCACCTGGAGGGCATGTGTATTGAATTTAAGGGTCCCTTTTCTATCACTAATAAATCATTAACAAATCTTCACAAGTTTCATGTGATCATCTATCCTATAAAAGGGATGATTGTGTTACATTTATAAACCATAGGATTTGTAGGTTAGTAGCCCTTACACTTGGAATTATTAATCTATAAATGTTTTAAAATTAAAATAATCAACTCTAACATTTACAACTCAAATAATAAAATTCAAATACGTAAAAGTTAAACTTAACTAAAATCCCCTTTTAGCCTTAATGAACAAACATCTTAAACTCAAGCAACTTAAACACTAAACTTCTGCAGGACATACCAAAACCATACAATCTACTTCACACACTTAGATGATTTGTTAGGACAACCAACTCTAACCTAGGTTAGGCCTGTGGTGTGAATTGTTTGCTGGGTGATTTGCTTGGAGAGCACCAAGTGTATGTTTATATTATTTCATGCAATCTAGATTTCATTCATTTTATGTTTCTAATGGTGCACTTAGGCTCTTTAAGGACTGAATTAAAACCATTGGGATATTACATAATTGATCTGTACTTTATTTTAAATACTCATGGTTATTATATGTCTTTACATTCCTGCAAAATTCAAAGTCAAATATACCTAAGAACTGTTGTATATATGTTCAAGTGCTTGTAAATTGTAGTTTATATATCGATTGAGTTGTACAACATCCTGAGTTGTAAAAGAATCATATACACTTGCTTATATATGCAAATGGAGCTCCAAAAGATAATACCCTCTCCCATGGAGGATACTCTCTTTTGGAATTCCATAGAAGACCTGGAGCTCGAAGACCTTAAGAAGATGTATTTGATTCTCTATATATATTAGGCTTAGAAACCTATATTTATTGAGATGGAGCCTGACCACCTTACTTTCCTACAAAGTCTGAGTCTGTTATTTATATTCAAACCAATAAATGAATAATATTTTATGTTATTTATACAATTCTTTTCTTTGCATCATTCTATACATTACATGTATGTGGGTGGTAGAATATTAAGGGGTAGCAAATTTTCTTAGATTTTCCTCGATGTGCATATTCCGGACTTTATAGAAACATTTATACTAGTTCTAAGATGATATAGATTCAGGTACCATAGATACCAATCCCTTTACCTTTTCATACATACATACATGCTTATTTTACTTCTATTATGTATGTCAAAGCCTAAGATTTTTATGCCTGTCGTTGGCAAGTAGCGGGATCCCCATTACGCACGGGGGATGTTACACTTTTCCTGTTGGTATAGGGTCGTTATGCTTCCGATATTTATAAAAAATTTTGGTAGTTAGAAAATTTAGCTAGGTAATTTAAATAAGATAAAATTTAGAGTTTTAACGAGTTTTCTCGTTAGCATCACTTAAACGTAAAGTCAAATCTCGAGTCATTGATTTGGAGTCTGATCTATTCCTTTGATCTCATTGGATAGAGCTAACCTTATCATGCATTATATCTAAGACAATTATGTGTGTATTAGGTTGTTAGTTGGTAGCTCATTCCAAGCAGGCATAAGCCCAAAAAGTCTTTGCACACCTCAAATGTATGATAAGAATAATATGTTGTATTTAAATATATTTTCTATAAAAAGATTAAAAATATTTTTAAGAGAACGATTGATATTTTCAAATATATAAGGCAACTTTATTATATGTTAAAATCAAAAAGAGTCTAATCTCGACTTTAACCGAAAGTTTTTCCTTTAGAAATGTAATTGAATATAGGGGCTTGCCGTATAGGAACCCAAGATCCCAATATAAAATAAATCTTATCTTAGTTTGCTAAGAGAGGAGAAAATTTTTTGAACATCGACCAAAGCCTATCCTGAATTAATTTCATATTAAAAATGATAGGTGAATGTGAACTTTATCCTTCAGAATAATTTTTACATTTTCTATGCCGAATTTGAATATGAAAATAAATCAATTTTTTCCTCAAATCAATAATACAATATTAGTTTATCTTTCGAGATAATTAACATTAATTATGAGGAGTTTTCTAAGGAAATGTTAATTTTCAAATCAATGGTACATCATCATTAAATTTGTCCACACTAATCATTAGGGTAAAATGGATAATAGTAAAAAAAATATTAGAACTCTTCGATCAAATATCAAAGGCATTGAAGAGAATGATATGTTTCTCAACTATTTATGATCTTGACAGAATTAAAAACATTAGCGGAGAGAGTTTCACTTACTAGTAAACCACAAAACAATCATAGTATAGTTGATGTTCTTGCTTATTTGTATGATTTCATGAACTCCACTGGGATTTTAATTCTACACAAAATTGTCTTAGAAGTTTACTTAGAAGAAGATTGCATCAAATATCCATATTCCAAATTTTATATATTGAAGTAGTATAAAATGTTACTTATGAAGTACAAAATCCAATGTAAGATGTCAAAAAAAAGTTTTTTTTTTTTTTGGAACTTTTGAGCTAAATAAAGGCAAATTCACACACATAGTTCATATGTAAGTCTCGAATTCAAGACCTCTTAGTTGATAATCAAAGCTCTCAACCAACAGATTAAGATGAGCTAAGTGCAAATATTATTTTCATTAAACATATTACAATGGTATTTGTAGAGTTTGCCTTCAGTACAGGTGGTCATGTGCTTGGTGATTTATAGGAGCTCATTTTCATTGAGGTTTCTTGATATTTATTATAAAATAGAAATTTGATTTATTTAGCTTACAAGCCACCAAAATAACCATTGGTAAATTTTATATTTATCTTATCAATTTAAATTTTAGTATTATATTTAACCTATTTTACCTGATGATGATAAATAACTGAGTTGAATTATGGATTACTGATTTTTTTTTTTTTTGTCGTGGGATGATTTTGCCAATTATCCTATGAGACAATTTTTTTTCCTATTTATTTTTTTTAGTGGTTTGTTGGATTGCTACTTTTTTATGCTAGCTTGTTGCTTTCAGAGATGTAGTTGATTGTGTGGATGTAAGTAAGTCGAGCCGCCTCGTGAGCCGGCTCAGCTCGACTCATTAACGAGCTCAAGAGCCGAGCTTATTAAGCCACAAGTTCGTGCTCGAGCATATACTCGAGCTCGTATATTAAACGAGCTTGAATTGGAGCTCAGTTTTCGTTGAGTCGCTTGATTAAATT
Source organism: Dendrobium nobile (assembly GCA_022539455.1). Lineage (NCBI taxonomy): Eukaryota > Viridiplantae > Streptophyta > Magnoliopsida > Asparagales > Orchidaceae > Dendrobium > Dendrobium nobile. The sequence goes on from CM039720.1 coordinate 23,682,822, forward strand.
AAAATGTATTTTATAATTAGTTTAAATTATGATTATATACTAACCAAATCAGATAAGCTCAACAAGCCAATGGCTCAATGGTTCTCACCAATCTCCAGAAGTGTCTAGAGAGGGAGAGATTATTAGGTGCGGAGTGCAGACGCGGAGAATCGTCCGGACAAGCATTGGATACCTAGCGGTACCCGCATTTGGTACCGCTGGGTATCCAGTACTTATGCGGACGGTGCACACTCTGCACCTAATAATATTTCCTAGAGAGGGGTGTAGAAAAGAAGTAAGATTGCAAAATTGTGTCTAGTATAAATTATCCTTCCATTTAGCAACACCTTATAATGACATAGCCTTCACGTGAACAGTAAATTTCAAACAAGAAAAGACTTACAATGGATACGTAAGCACCCATAGACGAGAAAAGGTGTAGCAAATGACAAAATTCTTCGCGTAGTTGAAAATAAACATAAATCCATAGATTTCCGAATACGTCAATATTTCGAACTGGATGCTTCATATCCTAACTTTTATCTTAGCCCTTTCTATGCCATTGCACCTTGATGTTGGATCCAATATCATCCATAGCAAGTACAAAGACTTAACACAATTGCATACTAAAAGGGTAATATTCATTTATTTTCTTTGGTGTTGCAAAGTCTAAAAGAGACTCCATTAACCCCTTAGAAAAAGGGTGACAGTGTAAAGCAAAATTTTGAGAGATTTCAATGAGACCGTGTTTTAGCCAACTTAAATTTTGTTTGGGACGACTTTTTTATTGCTTTACAAAGCAACTTTTTAATACAAATTTTTTTCTTTTTTTTATTGAAAAAGTGCTTTAAGAAACAACAAAAAAAACTACTTAATGCTTCTTAAAGCAGCTATCTTGCGCAAAAATTTTAATCTTTGCACTAAAAAACCATTTTAAAAAGCAGAAAGAAAGCATTCACAAACAAAGCCTTATTCTGACAAGAACTGCTAATTGCCTAGCGATTGCTTCAAACAAATCTTCTACACATTCAGACATTAGTAAGGCAAATGTCACTAGATATTGATTCCTTTACCACATAATAGAGATACAGTTCTAATCATTCAAGCGAGGGCTAAACTTTTTGCTCGAAGAACGCTCAAAGATTGAATCAATTTTTTACTAGATCGAGCTTGAATCAAGCCAAATGAGCTAAGACATGAGCTAAATTTTTTGCTTGAATCAATCTTTGAGCCAATTTTGAATTGGGCCTAGCTTGGATTGAGCCAACTCAAGATCAGCTCTAAAAATAAATAATATGTATATATTTATATATATAAATCCTTACATTTCTGTACGTATGTATGAGTGCAAACATCTACATTAAGATTCGTTTGGGACAGCTTTTTTAATGCTTTCTAAAATAGTATTTTAGTTTAAAAACATTCTGAATTGGAATTTCTTGTTATAAAAACTGTTTTAGCAAGAAATCTGTCCCAAACGAAGCCTTAGTCTAAGAATTTATCTTATAAGGTCAAAAAGCAATTGAGACAAGATCAACAAGCCACGACTGGACCAAAGCGAGGTTGGATCAAGCCAAACTTTAATCACACTTGACTCAACCAAATCGAATCAAATGACTTTTAGCCGATATTGAACAAAATCGAATCGACTCGAGGTAGAATCATTAACAGTCCTAATTCTAGCCAAAGCATGAAAATATAACATGCAGGAGCTTGTTTACCTTGTTCTTCATCTGCAACTTTCTGATCAGAGTTGACACATTCTCACAGTACATAGCAGAATACATCAAGTAGCAATCTTGTTGATAATAGTAATAATAAAAGAAAACTGCAAGAATTTGAGTTTATATTGCCAAATAACGATAATAAGAACACAACAATCAAAGATTACAGCCACCTAGAATGAGTAGAGAGTAAAAAAGAACAGTTTTTTACTTTATGTGCTCATTTGATGATGAAACAAAGATGATGGGTTTATTAAACAAATAAAGCTCAAAATAGTATCTGATTATTCCTATGTGATCAAATTTATGAATGTCACATTTCTTCAATTTAACACTTGACTAAACATAATGGATCCCAAATAATCCCTCAGTAAAAATTGATAGAAATTATGATACAAACTTGATCTCAATTTTGTCCCCCGAGATAAGTTGAAAGCTTAAATTGAAGAAATGTGCTTTAACACTAAGGTTTTGTTTGGGACTGCGTCTTACTATTTTCTAAAGCAGCTTTTTAGCTTTAGAAAGCATTAAGAAAGCTGCCCCAAACAAAATCTAAATTGATTATATATAAATAATCGGGGGCTATTTTGAAATTGAAGCAAGAAATAATGTTAAGGCGTTTTCCAAAGGAAGAGTATGACAAGAATACAGCCTTGGCATGAACTGATAAATCTGATTAAGATGATAGCAAACTACACCAATCTGTACCAAATAGAAGATTGAATCAATGAAAGAAAAATCATGCAGTCAATAACAAAAGAATTTTCGTGTAGATTTTATCATTCTAAAAAATCATGATTGATCATCACAGGAATAGATTTGATAATCATCAAGAGAAAATATAAGGTCAAAGAATGTCAGTTATCGTATAATGCAGAAATGCTAATCATTATAAATATTCATGGACTGACCCAAGAACATCCAAGCATAGTAGAATTAATTATGCAAAGATTAGCATTAAATCTGTTTAAGTAAACTTGTTGAATGATATTTGTAAACGAGGGTTCTGATAAATGAGATCTATTTTAAAAAAAAAAGTAAAAAAAAAATCTTGAACAATGGAAGAAATTTCAACCTGTAAGGGGCTTAGAGTTAGCAGCATAAAGTTATAAGTATAATATACAGTTTCAATGCAAGCAATATTAATATTTTAACAATTTGAAAGCAAGATACACGTGATCTACAATTCGAGAGGTAGATTGCTCTCCCAAACAACCTAGACGTCAATAGGAAGCCCTAAAAAAAAAAAGCTATAGCAAAACAAAATCTACATAAAACAAAATAAACCGGCATTCCACAACTCCGCGTACTCACTTTTCGAGCTGCTCGTCGAGTATTTGAGCCGAGTTTCATCCGGATCGAACTCGGGCTCGAAATTCCAGCGAGCACAAAAATATGCTCGAACTCGAACTCGACAAGCTCAATTCACGAGCTCATTAAAGAGTCAGCTTGACTCATTTGCATCCCTAGTCCAGGTTCAACCCCCTTGGTTCGTCCCTCCTAGACCGGGGTCTGATGGATCGGTCGATCCAGCTCTTCCCTGGTCTACCCCTTAAGGGTTGCTGATGTATCAACACCCCCAAGTATCACCTTGTCCTCAAGGTGGAATGAAGGGAACTGCTGCTGAATAATAAGGTTGGACTCCCACGTGGCCTTGTGCTCTGGTACGTCCATCCACCTGATCAACACTACCTTGCCTCCTGTTCCTCCATGCCGTACTTCTTTGACCTCCAATGGTTCCAATAACACCTCCATGTTGTCCGTCAAGGTCGGGAGAAGTGATGAATACGGAATGTGCTCAGCTATCACCCGTCGCAATGGGGATACATGAAACATCAGATGGATGGTTGATGATGACGATAATTATAAACGATATGTCACTGCGCCGATGCACTCCACAATCTCATATGGACCAAAATACTCAAGGGATAACTTATATTATGTCTATTAGCCAAGGCTTTCTGTCTGTAAGGATGAAGCTTCAAGTAAACCTTATCACCCGCCTCAAACTAAATGTCTCTCATTTGAGCATCTGCTTTCCTCTTCATAATTTGTTGAGCTCTCAACAAATTCCCCTTCATCTCCCCCAAAATCTTTTCTCTATTCTCCAAGTATTGATGTAGTGAAGTCAGTGGTATGTTGCCTTGTCCATAGTATATCAAGTGAGGCGGATCTCTGTCGTATGACACTTTGAACAATGTAGACTAAGCTGACGAATGATAGAAAGTGTTAATACCAATACTCTTCCCAAGCCAATCATTTTGCCCACAACTTTGGTGTATCTGATATAAAGCACCGCATATAAATCTCCACACTACGTTTGACCACCTCAGTATATCTGTTTGTCTGAGAATGACAAGCAGTGCTCCTTTTTAGAACAGTCCCCTACATTTTGAACAATTCCTTCCAGAACTGGCTAAAAAAAAAACTTATCTTAATATAATTATTTAATTTAATTAATTTTTCAATATAAAATTCATCTAAATTATTTGAGGGCTTTAAAATTATAGAAAAATATCTTTAAAATAAATCATATCATTTAAAAAATATTAATAAAATCATTTTGCAAAACAGACATCTGACGGTCCCAAAATTCCCACTTGTATTGCTAGGTGCCAATTTTTTATGGATTTGCACCAATGCCCAAATATTATGAAAAAAATCATGTAATTAATAAATACTATAATATCAATGCTATGATGAAGACGATTTGTGATTTTGATTTATATTGACTCCTGAAAAAAATTATTTGTTTGAGTTAAAATATGGGCTCTACATATACTTAACTGATCCACTACCACCAGTATCATAGTGTATTCTTTTGACTTCGGCAGCCCTTCAATGAAGTCCATGGTCACCTCCTCCCACACCTTTTTTAGTAAAGCTAACGGCTAGTGGAGCCCTCATGGAGACATATATAGAGACTTGTGGCTCTGGCATATATCACAACTAGCCACCATCTTCTCGACATCTTTCAACATACCCTTCTAATACAATTTTGCAGAAATCCGACAATGTCTTTTTGGCCCCTGAATACTCCCAATGGTCGCCCCATGACATTCCTGAAGCAAGCAAGAAATGTAAGAAAAAGGTCTTTGGAAGCACAAACGACCCATAATGAAGCAACTTCTGTCCCACCACTGAATATCCCAGATGGTTGTCCTTATTTTCTGCCAACTCCTCCCTAATTTTCTTCAACCCTTTATCATGTTCGCTCTCTTCTAACTGCTTCTCACTCAACCACCAAAGGCATAAACAATGCCATCATTTGTGGTTCCCCCATGCACCAGGATAAAACATCTGTTATTTTGTTTTCAACTCCAAGTTTGTACTAAATCTCGAAGTCATAGTTCAATAACTTGGAAAACCACCTTTGATGCTCCTCAGTGACCATTCTTTGCTCCAACAACTACTTCAAACTCCTCTGGTCGGATCTGATGACGAAATGTCTTCCCAATAAATTAGGCCGCCATTGAATGGCCAACACTATTTCCATCGGCTCTCTCTCATAAACTGACTTGAGCCTTGCCTTGGACGTCAACACCTGACTGAAATAGGACACTGGTCTTCTGTTATGTATGAGTATCGCTCCCAACCCAAAACTCGAGGCATCTATCTCAGCTAGAAAGGGCTGGCTGAAATCTGGAAGAGCTAATATTGGCACGCTGATCATAGCCTTCTTCAACTCCTCAAAATCCTAGGTTGCTAACTCTCCCCACTTGAAGTTGTCCTTCTTGAACTATTCGGTCAATGGCCCCACTATGGAACCATATCCTTTCACAAAATTTCGATAGTAGCCTGTAAGTCCCAAGAATCCTCTCAACTCCTTTAAAGTTTTGGGTACGGGCCACTTGAGCATGACCTCAATCTTACTCTAATCAGTTGCCACTCCCTCCAGAGATATCATATGTGTTAAATACTCCACTCTGGACTGGACGAAAGAACACTTCTTCTGATTGACAAACAAAGAGTGATCTCTTAAGGTGGGTAGCACAACTCCCAAATGCACCAAGTGCTCTCCCTCAGACCTACTATATACCAGTATATTGTCAAAAAATAGCAGATAGGGCTAGAATACCCTAATCATCAGGGAATATAAGGTGGCCAAAACGTTAGTGAGACCAAAAGCAATCACCAAGAACTCATAGTGTGCCTCTTGTGTCTGAAAAGCTATCTTGTGGGTGTCACCTTGTTGCATTCTAATCTAATGGTATATGAATCTCCTCCCTCCAAACTCTAGATCTCCATCAAGAATCCCCCTCATTCCTTTTATAGGGCGTGAACCAGGGTATTCAAAGAAACCATGGCTTTGGATAAGCTGGGGTCTCCTTTAATTACCACCTTTCTCCCCTCCACCTGGATCTCCATAGCTAATGCCTTCAATTTATCTTAGTTTCCTTCAAGGTTTGTAGCCACTTTATTTCCAGAATCAAATTAGTACTCCCCAACTCCAATGAGAAAAAAATCCTCCCTGATGTGAATCCCCTGTAGCTCTACCACCAAACCCTGACATATCTCTCTGCTCTTCTCCACCTTTTCTATGCGCATCATCACTCCAAAACATTCCTTGTCTACCAATTTCAAACCCAGTTTGTTTACCACCTGATTCGATATGAAATTGTGGGAAGCCCCACTATCGACAAGGATTACCACCACCTCTCCTCCTATTTGTCCTTTTACCTTTATAGTGTGATTCAGGGTGAATCCCACTACAGAGTTTAATGAAACTTCAGCCACCTCCAAGTGCGTAGGCTCTTCTTCCTCCCTCACTGCCTATGCCTCATCCACCACTTCATCACACACCAAACAAACCTGCAAGGTACGATTTTTACATCTATGTCCTGATATAAATTTTTCATTGCATCTGCAACATAACCCCTTTGCCCTCCTATTCTGTACCTTTGCTTCTGTGAGGCACTTGAAATTGCTTCTTGGGTAAACTCCAATGCTCTTCTCCTTTGGTGCTTCCCTCTAAAAAGACACCTTCTAGCTCCTCGATGCCAAGATCGTGGAGGTATTCCTGTAAGTGCCTCCCATAGTGTTGCTTGTGTTGGCCTTTTCCCTTTGATGTTTCTCTTCCACCCTTTGTGCTAGTTCCATCGTCTCCCTTAGTCCCCTTGGCCTCAACACCCAGAGTTCTGCACTTATGTATTCCTTCAGGCCATTCATAAAATTCCCCTCCAACTCTTCCTTAGTAATTCCCCTCAGCCTACCCAATAGCAGCTCAAATTTTTTCTAGTACTCCATGATTGTTCCCTCCTGGATCAAGGCATAAAATTGCTCGTGATGGTCTCCTTCTCGGATGGCTTAGAAACATTCCAACAATCCATCTTTAAATTCTGCCCATGAATGGAACAGGTACCTTGCCTCCCTCCATTGAAATCAAGCTAAGGCTTTACCCTCCAAACATAACCCTGCCGCCATGAGCTTTTCCCCGTCCATAAACTCATTGATAGCAAAATAACGCTCCACCCAATACACCCATCCTTGAGCATCATCACTTTCAAAAATCTCAAAGCAAGAAGCATGATCAAGAATTATTGACCCCTCACTCTTTGGATTCCACCATATGCATAATCAACAAGACAACTCAACTTTCCAACCATACTTAGTCAGCCACTCAACTTAATTTGCAAGTAACATGTTCAAATTCTATCCAAAACAACATGATTGGACACTAGGCGAAATCAAGTTGATTTCAATTGATTGAAGGCTAAGTCAAATTGGCAAGCTATTCTATGTAACTTTTTCTTTTTTGCTTGTGGTATAACATGTAACCCTTTCCATGATCATAATGAAATATTAAAGTCATTTGCTTGTGTTCGAATTATGGTGAAGCTTTGTGATCAATCCTTCCATGGAAGCATTGGTTAGTTCCTAAGATATCTACTTGTATATTCACTCTTCCCTCTCCATCTCCACTCTTGGTTATACTAAAACCTAGCCCTACATCGCAGCCAACAGTCACCATCTCCGACTCCAAATATGAATACACATAGCTCTCAAGTAACCGTCCTTTTCCATAGCCCTAAGCCACCTACAAACCTTCACAGGCTTCTATACTTCCTCTCCTTATTAGAAAACCTAATACCACCCTCTCTCCACTCTTGAAGCCACAATGCATCCCAACTGCAGCCCTCATCACTTCCATTAGCCATAAAAATATCCTACTCTTCACATCATCTTTCGGCCACGCTTCCAACCTCCATAAAACACAACCCTAGCTCTTCTATATAATCAGCAAGGCATCTCCCATATCATCACCAACCAACACAAGCAAAATGAGAGCCTTCCAACATCAAAATGCTCCCACCACCATCATACAGGGCCTTAAATTTATAGATTTGGCACATGTTTTTGAACAATTGGAGTATGAGAAATTGATGCATAATATAACATATCATCATAAGATGGTTTTAGTAGGAGATGTAAAGGTTAATCATTTGTATAGTTGTTGTACAACATTCAAATCATCATTGAAATATTGGCTGTCATATGTATAGTCATCATATGATACTCAATTATCATGGAAAGAACGGTTATGAACATATGCATTAATGCTAGTCTGTCTTAAAGATGAATTGAAATCTTCATGAGATTGACAATGATTAGAATGATGATCATGATTGCCATATGATTCATTATAGTTTCATGTTGATAAGAATAATTATGAACATGTGTAATCATAAGAGTTATGATGCAACCTAAGTTTCTAAAAATTTTATGGAGAACACTTAGGAAAGCAACTAGGGAATTCTTCCTTTCAATAAATCATAAACATCCACAAAATAGAACATAAAGAAGAAACAAGTCAATTTAGAAAACTGCTACAAAATTCAAAGGGAAAAAACAACTAAAAAGTAAGATAAAAAAACTACCCTCAGAACAACAAACTAGTCACCTCACCGGCAAACTTTTAAAATATAGGATAGAAAGATCTAACCCGGAATCCACCACTGAATTGATCCGGCACAAGTCCACCATTCACCAGCAAATACCAACCAAAACATGGCAGCAAACAACTTGAAGTTCACAAGAGAAGAAGGATACAGTTGGACGGTTACCATGAAAATAGAAGAAGAGGAAGAAGACCAAAACGAAATATAAGAAGAGAAGGGAATATGAGACTAGCTCGCAAGCTAAAACCCGCAGGTTTGTATGTAAACACTTCACCAAAAACTCCCTCCAACAGCAGCAAACAATCCTCATATATAGGAAAAAAAGAGCCCAACAACCCCATAAATGTGCCGCCCCCCAAGCAACCAATAAAAGCCATCAATACATAGGAAATAGCAAAGGGAGGGGAACGGACAACATGGGTAAACAATCAACCAAGAAAATCTACCTAGGAAACCAACAGTCACCACATCTTTTGGAGCCAACATTACATAGGAAATAGCAAAGAGAGGGGAATAGACAGCATGAGGAAACAACAGCCAGAAAAATTTGCCTAGGAAACCAGCAGGAAACCAACAGCCACCAACAATATTAGCTTTATGGGAAATGGACAGCAACCAAAACAACACACAAACACAGAAATCGAAGGGACAAAGTGAAGGAAAGGGAGAGATATTTCCAAGAGCACCAACCAAGCAAGATCATTAGTTGACTTCCATCATAGAGAAAAAAAAAAAAGAAACAATACAATCATAAAAGATTACATAATGTTTTTCTACATCAAGTTATATGTATGATTATTATTTCATTCATTAACTATTTCAATCATTATGTTAAATCAATAATCCAACCATTCCTTAATGTCCATAAATTGTATAAAGTCACCCGACATAAGATATTATTTTTTAGGCTTATTACAATATTGAAGAAAAGCATATCTATCAATTAAATCTAAATCATATCTTGATATGTATAGCAAATGTGCTGAACTTAGATGCTGAAATAATTTATAAAACATCTTAATAAATTTGTAGATTTGATTCCAAATTAATAGGACACAATAGAGAAATAATTCATGTGATCGACCTCACATAGTGGGATAAAGGCTTCTTGTTGTTGTTGATGATGATTCCAAATTGGGTTAGGAGAATTATATAGTTCCACTGCCAATAATATATGAATGTGATGCTCACAAGTATAATTATTACATCTTATGCAAGTCATTCTTTTTTATTTTTTTTTAGTTTTGAATGCTTCAAGCTAATAATTTAAGAAATTAACATGACTTAACTCTTCAGCCTGGGCATAATGTTACAATTTTTTCACAAATTAAGGTTACAATTAAAATCAGCATTTCCATTTTCTTCATTTTTTTGATGAAATTTAGTGTATGACAAATAATGGTAAGGGAAAAATATAGTGCCAAGGATTTAGATGTAATTATCTTCAAAATTTTAGCTAGCAATTGATATAAAAAAGAATTTCTTGCCGATTTGATAATTACATTTTTTATTTTCCTCCTTGAATTTAGTTTTGATCGTAGCTTTGTTTTTTTTTTTTTGGATGTGCGGGATTTGGCGAGGAGAGAAAGAGTTGGAGAAGAAAGCTTCTCAATATTCTTGAATTACCCAAAGAAAGAAAGTAATTAAAAATCTTACTTTTATAGGAGAGATGAAGAAATGCTTTGGGAAGTTGTTTTCCAATAAGGACTTAATGAGAGATGATTTCATGCAGTTAGGAGAGAATACTTTATGGAGGACTGAGCATGATATGGAATCGGAGGTTTTTAATGAAGGGGTTGTTTGGTTGGCTGTATTTAGAGCGTATTGTAAAGTAAATGCAAGGTTTTTAACTTTTTATGTGTTTGATTTGATGTAAAATAAATGCAAAGTAAATGAGCAAAGTATTTGAAACTCCTTGGATAGCCAATTTGCGGTGTATTCCAAACCCACTCAAATCGGGCGAGTTCCGAATACCTAGCACGAAAGACTCTGTAACACAGGAATGAGGCACGAAAGAGACTCTTCGTCTCTCGCAAAAACCCAGCTTTTTTGGTCATTTTCTCTCACAAAATACAAGGAAGCATAAGCTCTCTCCATCACTCTTCCTCACGAAATCCTGCCATGCTCCTCGTTCTTCCTCACTAAATCCAATCTTCGGGTTTGTGCTTGACGTTCTTCATAATCGGGTGTGTTGCTTTCTCTCTCACGAAATCCAACCATGAATCAGATATTCTTCCAACAAAGTATGGTATTACCTTGTGAATCTATTGTAGTTTTATTCATCGTTTTGGTAGAATATAGGCTAAATATTACTCAAATCAGATTTCATTTCTAAACTTAGATTCTAAAACCCACTCGTCTCTTTGCCCCAAATCCAAATTCTAGAAACCCTGAATCATCAAGAAGAGAGAAATTTTCAAAATATACTGTTTTTACTTTACACTGCATATGTCTTACTAAACAAGAAAAACAATTCCCCTATATTTACTTTACAGGCAACCAAACAGCTCCAAAGTATTTTTAATACACTTCATTTTACACTGCATTCCTTTTTGAAGCAACCAAACAGCCCCAAAGAGAAAAAGAAATATGTACAAGTGTGAGAAGGACTTGATGGAGATATAGAGAAAAGAAATGAGAGATAATCTTGATTCAAATGTTCTCTATTATTACATTATTCAACATTAAGCAATAAAAGCTTTCTTTATAGAATAAGGTTACATATAATTCAAACTATATATTTCCAAAAAAGTTTATTATCAAATTTAAAATAGAAATCTAAAAAAATAATCACAAAGATTAGAAGTTATATTAAAATTATCTAGAATAATCTTCATGACTAGAATAAATAAAGGTTATTGGCATGCTAAAAGCAACTATTTTAATGATTAGCCTTTTTCACAAAATTACAAATTCAGAATTTTTTTTCTTGCTTCAATGGCACGTCATATTCTCATGAATCTTCTAAGGGTCTAAAATTCAAAGCTACAATGAAAACACTTTCAACATACATGGAAAAAGTGAAGACATAAGGCACCAAGCCCCAAAGCTTAAGGAAACAGGATATATATCAAGTTTACAACAGTTTTAAATTTTAATAGGAGAATATTCTAAATCAAATTAAGCACTCATTCCACATTTCATGTGAGTGCAAGGAATCTTTAAAGAAAATTTATTTAGAAGGTCAAAGCTTCAAGCCATTAAAACAACCTTTAGAAATATATAGTTAATCTTATATATGTCAACCCCTTCACACAATTCATTGCCAGAAATACTATAGAAACATTAATGCTGATGAATTCCGATTATTTGATTTTTCTCTCGTCCTTCTTAAATTTGCCATTAGAATTACTTGATTTATACCAATTCTTGAATTCAATCCTAAGGATTGAGAGTATTTAAGAGAGGAGATTTCAGAGGAGAGAGCAGGGTATTTATTTCTTACCAATAAATTGCAAAAGGCATCTCAAGAATTAGTAATTTTTATGGGCATAAAAGAGCCTAAGGAATCTCAATTGTACAGCACGAGAGAAAATATCACCGTATGGAGATAGGAATTGGGATTTACTAGTTTGTCAATGGGGAGAGAATCGAACATTTAAGAAAGAAAGAAAATAACAGAATAAAGTGCAAGAATCTTTTAGAAATGTTTTCATGATTGGATTAATCAAATTGTAAGCAATAAAGAACTTATTTATAAAAGCAAGTTCAAATTTAAAAATAAATTTAAAACTTAAATCTTGATACTAAAAATATAAACATCTATTTCAAAATAAAGATAAAGCAAACAAATAAATATACAACAATATCAAGCCTTTATCCCACTACATGGGGTCAGCTACATGAATCATTTTTCTCCATGGTGTCCTGTTAAGAGTCAAATTCTCATTTAAATCTCATAAAGAAAGGTTATTTCTAATATTTTCTAACCAAGTCTTTTTATGTCTACCTCAACCTTTTTAAACAGAAGTCAAATATAATACATCTACTCTCTTAACAGGGTCATCGGAAGGCCGTCGTTTTATATGACCAAACTACCTAAGGCAACTCTCTCTAATCATATCTTCCATTGAAGCTACTCCAACCTTTTCACGTATATGCTCGTTTCGTATCTTGACTCTAAGAGTAAAGCCATTCATCCACGTGAGCATCCTCATCTCTGCAACACTTAACTTACTATTATACTTCTTTTTTAATGGCCAATATTTTACACCCTAAAGCATTGCAGATCTCACCACCATCTTATAGAATTTCCCCTTAAGTTTGAGGGGAACTTTTCTATCACGCAATAAGCCTGATGCATTCCTCCGCTTCAACCATCCAACTTGAATTCTACTAATAATATCCCTATCTATTTCACCATCACTTTGAACAATAAATTCAATATATCTAAAACATGTACTCTTATTAATGACTTGATCTGCTAAAGTCACAATTCCCCACTAGATTTATTGCTACTAAAATTACACTCCATATATTCGATTTTAAATCTACCCAAATGAAAAACTTTAGACTCTAAGGTTGACCTCCATAATTCAAGACCTTCAACTCCCTCTCTTGTCTTATCATCAAGGAGAATATCATCAACAAAAAGAATACAGCGAGGTACAACCTCTTGCAAATGTCTAGTGAGAACATCCATGACTAAAGCAAAAAAATATGGGCTTAAGGCTAATCCTTGATGTATTCTAATTGAAATAGAAAAATACTTGGTCAATCCACCTTGCGTTTGAAAACAAGTAATAGCTCCTCCATACATATCCTTAATGACTTGCATATAAGCATTATTAACCCGTTTCTTTTCTAGAACTCTCCATAGCACTTCTCTTAGAACTTTATCAAATGTTTTCTCTAAATCAATAAATATCATATATAGATCCTCCTTATTCTCTCTATAATTCTCCATCAAACATCTCAATAAATGTATAGCTTCTATAGTAAACCTACCCGGCATGATCCAAATTAATTTTGAGAAACATTAGTATCACATCGTAACCTATGCTCAATAACTCTCTCCTATAGTTTTAAAGTATGACACATCAACTTAATTACTCTATAATTCACATAATCTTGTGCATCACCTTTATTTTTAAAAATATAAATCCACACACTCATTCTCCACTCATCTGAAATTTTTTTAGTCTTCAAAATAATATTAAAAAGTTTAATAAGCCAAGAAATTCTTTCATCTCCTAAGCAGTTTCACACCTCTATTTGGATCAAATCCAACAGCTTTTTCACACTTTATTTTCTTTAAAACCTCTCGAACTTTGGTTTTACTAATAGGCCGATAGAAATAAAAATATTTATTTTCATTTAGAGTACTAAGGTCACTAAAGTCAATCATATTCTCACAATCTTCATTGAAAAGTTTAGCAAAATATCTCATCCACCTTTGTTGAATAACCTCTTCTAATAAAAGCACTTTTTGATCTTCATCCTTAATACACTTCACGTGAACATAAATCCATATTCTCTTTGCTTGAATAACTTATACAAGTATATAATATATTATATAAATCATTAAAAGCTAACAATTAAATATAAAAAAATAAAATTAAATCCTAAAATTAATTTAGAAATATCTAGGGGGGTGTTTGGTTGCAAGTATTTAGAATTCAAGTGTATTTAAATAAAGTGTAAAGCAAATATAGCGTATTAGTAATACTCACTATCGTTTGGTTGATAGTAAAACAAATTTTGGATATAATCTTTGTGTTCAATCGAAAGAAAAATAATATATGTATATCACTATTAAATACATAAGCCAGGCGAACAGGAATTGTTGAAGCTAGTGGAGTCAGGCAAAGGAAGTAGGTCACACAAGGAGCAATTGGTGGGCAAAACAAAGAGTGATTGATGATTTGCGGGAACAAAGCAAGGTCTTTGTGCAAGGGAGAGTATCCCTTTTATGATAAGATGGGAGCGTCTATGCGGGTGAGGACAAGAGAAGGAAAGCAACTCAATCGCACCGGATGCACAAGAAAGTATTTACATCATCTATCTTGAATTCACCTAAATTGGGAAAATTTATAATACATAAAAAGTGAACTAAAGCAAGGATTTCATCTCAAAAAATACTTTCTATTTGCTTTTCATACAATCAAACACCTAAAATTACCCACACATTTGGAATACAGCCAACTCAACACCCCTCCAACCAAACAGAAAAGACTAGAATAATTTTGATGCATGCCTTTTATTGCATCAAAAATCTTGTGACATAAGTAGATATTCTCCTAGAGGATTAAAAAAGCGCTTTCCTGGAAATTTAGTTTTTATGATGTTGGAGATATAAACCACTTCATGAACATCTCTTAAGTCTTTTGTGTATACAAATTGAACACAATAAATAGAATATGGAGGCTTCATTTTAGATGTCACAATAAAAGATCCCATAATCACATGACATTACATGATCACAGCCTGTGATTTGGTGAGCCACGAGATACTATTTTTGAAACATAAAAAACAACCTCATATAAAGGAAAAAGAATAGTAAAAGAATTTTAAAATATATGGATCAATCTCTTTCTTCATCTTAATATAAGTTTCATCACTAAACTAGGATATAATCTTAGATTTAAGCTCAAGTACAATCAATTGCACAACCACAAGATTAGGCTAAATAAATGCCACAATTATAAATGATAAATCATCATCATCATCATCATCAAACTTATGCGATAGTAAACTTCATAGGTCAACTCAGTATGAGGAATTGTTTCAAAACTAATGGAAGTGGCAGATGCAAAACATCGACAAACATCACAATAAGAAGATTTTGGATGGGTTAATGAAAAATAGCAAATAAAAAGTAAAAATAAAAATAAAAAATAAAAGATTTTGGATGGGGAAGAACTGAATGATTATAACCATCTTAAGATCAATGCTAATGATAATATTCATACTCTTCATGAGACACCCAATAATCATATAAATATTGAAAATGATCATAGGCATCAACATTGGTATGCCTTGAATATGATTTATGATATATATGAGATTATTGATGAAAAGAATGATAGTCTGGTTGTAACACAACTCGTTATAATTATAAGGCTCAATATAAGATGAGTCGTTGTAATTATCCTATTAATAAGATCGAGATTATGATCATACATGTAACCATGAGAGATGCATAATTATTGTTTGATTCTACATTTTTTCCATTTAATATCTTGAGGCAATATTTTAAGTCATCATCATATGATATGCTTATCCTTAAATCAGATTAATATATAATGTTTGAGACTTGTAATAACGTAGAGAATATATTTGACTGGCATCTAAACAATGCCCACAAAATGTTCTCAACTTAGATGCTTATGCGCTAGATAAAACATACTAATAAATTTCTAACATCAGTTCCAAAGAGAAAAAGGAGATTTTTTAAGCTGCATAGGTGAGCTTATATGTTTTTGATGCATCACCTGAGCATGAAATATGCATCTTACATAGATACATTTTCATACCTTCATGGATTTCATGGCAATAGGAGAGGAAATTCATATGATTAAATGATATTCAGTGCAATTTTTTCTCTTTTATGGAAATTAGTGTTGGTGTGAAATAGATAATGGGTAGCTAGCTTAAGAGAATTCAGCTTTCATAACAATTGATGTTGAAAGAAAATGAACTTGTTACAAATATGATTACAAGGATATAGCTGATGATCTTCCATAGTTTGATTTTTTCCATCTTTGAATTGGCCGTTAAAATTAAGAGGGCAGTTTTGAGAGAGGTCATATCAAATTCTTCAAAAAAATGTAAATAGCTTCTAACGAATTGATGGGAGAGATAAAGAAGCTCGATAATCTCAATTTTATGGCAGGAAAAAGATTAGCGGAGGTTGCATTCTTGATTTTGCAAGTGGGGGGAGGAGAGAGTATAAACCATACAAGAGAGAGAGAGAGAGAGAGAGAGAGAGAGAGAGAGGGGAGAGAGAGAATAAGGAGAGTAATCTTTCCAAATTTCACTACTAATTGAATCAATCAAATTCCAATTTGCAAGTAATAAAACAACAATTTATAGAAATAATTTAAAATTTAAATAAAATTTAAAACTTAAATGCAGACAAATCACTAAAAACATATCATCTAATTCAAAATAAAGAAAATTATAACAAATAAACAAAATAATTGGGGATGTTTGATTTGAAATAAAAGGCGTGTAAAATATTTCAAATGCAAGTATTTGGTTTGAAGTAAAAGAAATGCAGTATAAAATTTTGATGTGCTTGGAATTCACCGTCTAGTTCAATTTTGGTGTATTTAAAAATCAATAAATTTGGCCATTTTCAAACACCGTAAATTATCTTCCATTGTCACCACTACCGGCCTATTTTCAATTATAAAATAAAATTTCAAAGCATTTAGAATTTATCCTCTAATTCAATTTTTGTGTATTGAAAATCAATAGATTTGGCCCAATTTTGAAATTCATTGTAAATCTCTCACTGCCGCCGCCGCCCTACACCGCCATTGTAGGCCACTTCCCACCACCGCACTTGCCATTCTCACCGCTTGCTGTCAGCCATCCACTAGAATTGCCATTGGACTTTACACTTCATTCATTTTAATTTAAGCCAAATAAAAAAATTATCACTTGTATTTATTTCACATTCATCCAAACAATTCAAAATATTTTAAATATATTGTATTACTTTTACACTGCATCTCCTTTTACTCTACATTACTTTTTTAGCAAGCCAAACGGCCCCTAAAATGAAAGAAAATTTAATCTAAAAATACTAGAAAATTCTAGCAATTGATAAATTAATTTTGAAACATGTATTGTATAGCATCATACACCAGATTAAATAACAAAAAATAAAATTTTAGATTATACACCTTGATAATCTCATCTAAAGTTTTATAAAACTCATTTGATTGTTGCAAGCATAGAGAATTGGGATATAATCATTTAATTTCCAAAAAGAAGAACAAAAAAATTATACATTTATTTATTACATAATAATTGATTCATGACTACCAATAAATGCAACAATTAATAGAAATGAACGGCAAAGGATTCATAAATTATACACACAAAAAACATAAAAATTATACACCTTGATAATCTCATCATAATTTGTAGAAAACTCATTTGATTGTTTGCAAGTATGGAGAATTGGGATATCTTCAACTAACTTCCAAAAAGAAGAACAAAAAAAGTTATACATTTATACGTTACATATTAAGCTGGTTCATGATTAGCAATAAATGCAACACTTAATAGAAATGAATGACAAATGACTCATAAAGCTGTCCCCAACAATACTAAATGTGATCACAATGATAATGATAGTAAATTAAATTTCAAGGTGAGTGCACGCAAATGGTGGGACGCCCCACATATCAAAAATTCATCCTAGCAGAAATAAAAAATTTTAAATGAACATGCAAGGATAGCATAAAAAATTCCACCTTTCCCATTAAATTTTCATGGTAATTATGCACTAACTAAAAAAAAAACATAACACTGAATGCTATCAAAAGAAAAAAAAAGGTGAAGTCCTGAAACTTAAATTACAAATTCCAACAAGTAAATCCTCATATCACACAACAAAACCATGGAACTGACCTCCAATGGCAATGAAATTGAACTTCAAACCATCCTCTCCAGCTCATCCAGTTTTTATCTTATCCTGGAGGTTAAGGTTTTCCTTAGCCTCCAAAGGAGTAGATGTCTCGTTCCTGATCCTCTTAATCTTCGGACTTGACAGCGCTTTATGTGCAAAACCATATATCTTGAGTACCTGATTATCAGCAAAATTGAATGCCCTTTCCATGCTGCTGATGCATCTCTCAACTGGATAATCCCCATAGCTACCACAGGGCTTGCATCCTACAAAATGGGTCACAAAAGGCCATCTTTCATCACCCAAACCAGGATGATACTTTTCCATCATCTCCTCATACTTATCCACCAGCCCAGCCCAGAATCCATGCAGGTAGTAAGAATTTTCTATGAAAACTTTAGCCCCCCATGTCTCCTGCTGAGAAAGAAGAAGATAGATGAGCGCCGATTGGTCATCAGCCTCGAATGCTGGCCGCCCTTTTAAACTGGCAGTAAGAATCCGACCAGCCTCATCCCTAACTGGTCCCTTCGGGCCCATAGGCGCCCAAGTGTCTAGCAAATCTAGCGACCATTGGCAATTCCGGAAAAGGAAACTCCCAGTATTAAGGGCGATCCAAGAATGCTGGTCAAAAAGAAGGTCGGGGTAGCCGTGGATGACGAGATTATAGCCCTCGTATTTGTTTACCGGGATCTCGAAGGCCATGTCGGTGAAAAGCGCGTCACTGTCCATCCACCAGATCCACTCTACCTCCGGGTGAGAAAGCATCAAGCGACGGATCAGGGGGAGCTTGGCCCAATAACCAGCCAGCTCCCGATCGAGGTGAGCCATGTTGTGGATGATCTCAATCCCGTGAATACGGCAATAGTCGATCTTGTTTTTGGTGGCCTTCAGAAGATAATGGTCACCGAGAGGGTTATCACAAGGATTGGGCGGTGACCCCGTAACAAGCAAAATCTTCGGCTTCCCGCCTGCTATTCGACTAGGAAATCCAGGATTCGCGGTCAACCACTGCTCTCGCTGCTGATCCCAATCAGATACCTTAGGGCCTAGCTTGTAGCTCTTACCCGCGGCATAGGCCGCTGCATCAGCTCCAGCCAGAGTGATGTTGTCAACGGTTGTGATGTTGACAACAGCGGCAATGGAGAATTGAGCAGCAACAACCTCATCAGGTTCGGAATCGGAGCGGATCTCGAGGAGGATGCGCTCGATGTCCTCGACGACCCTCTGGTCGGAGTCAGCGTCAGAAACTCCGCCAAGGTTTCCAACCCCGATGGTGCCGCGGAGGACAAGTATAGTGACGAAGCCGCATAGGATCGTGATTTTGATGTTGTTGAACGTCTTCTGGATCTGCCGTCTACGTGATCCTGCGGCAGATCTCGTGGTCGGAAGGCCCGACCTCTTCACCTCCTGCAACATTCGATGTCCGCGCCTTGCTTCTCTCTCTCTCTCTCGGCGGTCTCGCTTATCTCTGGAAAGAGAAGGTCGCTTCGTCGGCCGAAGGCGTGAAGTTTAGAAGAAGACGAGGGAAAAGTTTGGGGATTGTTGTTAAAACAACCCCGGATGGGAGATTCTACTTCGTCCTTAAATATCTAAGGGTGGTCGGACAGCTCAACATCTACTTTGGCATTTAGGAAAGTAAACGGATCGGGGACTTTGGGAAATTATTAGGTGCGGATATCAGACGTAGCTTTAGGTTCAAATATTAATAAAAAGACGTCATGTTGTGCTCTGATGATTCTACAATCAGATTTATAAAAAAGTTAAAATTTAGCACGTGCTTTTTCATTTATCGTGTGGCCCGACGACCCGTCCGGGATCCAGACGTGAATAGTCACTTTTTACTGAAAAAAAACTGCGGGCATTGTCGCAAATTCAATTTGGAGGCTGTTCAGTCTTCCTTGTCGCAGGATCTGTTCATCTTCGGCGATCGAAGCTCCTTCGTTTGCTCATCAATTTCGTTGTAGGAAGTCATGCCTAAGGTATTTTCTTGTGTTGAAGTACTTTTTTATAGTGTGAAGTATTTGTTGTATTTTTCTCTACAAATGTTTAAAGGATTTAGGATTTTGTTTTAGGGTTTCAAAGTACTGGTGTAAATCGTTTTTCTCACACAATGGAACTATTGATATAACATAATGTTTGTTGCAATAGGATTTTTAACTCGGTATTGTTCTATACTGAGCAGCAGCCTATAGTTATTCCGTACCAAGCATGGTAATATGTTTGATATTTCGTGGTACCTTACTCAGTACAGATCGTACTGATGAAACTATGATATATTATGAACTTACCTAACTTAAATATTGTATATATGAAAGTTTGAAATATATTTGGACCGATAAATAGTGATGTCAGTATCGCTTGGTACCCCTCAGTACATGTCGGTACCATGTTCGGTATCGCTAGGTATAATGCTTGTTATCGCTCTAGACCAAGCTCGATACCATGCTCAGTTGCATGCTCCTTATTCTCGGTACCATGCTCGGTATTGCTCGGTAGCTCGATACCATGTTCCATTTTGCTCTTTCAACTTAGTATAATTAATATTTTTGCGATGATATTCTCCAAAGATTCATTTCTGTTGCAGAGATTTGACATTTAGACAAGTTTGTGATAATTTGGTTAGTACATTTGACAAACAATTCGATGATGGTTTGAGGAACCTGCACATTGTTCACTTCTTATTGATGCCTTCATTCCGCCAGAATGTTCCTCTAGTCCATATGTTGCTTATCAAGTGGAATATCCAGAGGCAGTGCTTCGTAATCAAAGGAAGAAAGTTACATTTCACTGATGATAAGGTTGCTCTTATCATTGGATTACCCAATAGGGGTGCCGAATTTGTCCCAGATAGTGACAGAATAAGTAGGAAAACATCCAATGATATTAGACATGAGATTGATAGTCTGAATGAGTCTATCCCAATTAATGATCTTAAGTAAAAATTCACAATATTCTTAATGTTAAATCTTTTTTTTCCACTAGCGAACTTCAGAAAACCTGCAAGGATCCATGTGGATCAATTCTTAACTTACAATTAGCCAGCATCCATCAGGATTTTCCTAGTGGTGGAATTCGATGTTATTGCCATGAAGCATTCGAAAGGCAGTCCCCTCGGATATATTAATGAATTTGTAATTATTTTAATTTTGAGTTTAATTATTATGTGTATTAAGTAATTTTGGGATCCTAGAAATGTATTTAGTTGCCTAAAAGATTGCTTATTATACTTGTAAATTTGGTTTTTAGAGGTTACAAATACATGCACCATTGGATGAGCATTCCCGACCTCATTTTGTTCGTTGGGATAGCCATATCATGTACAACGGAAATGAAGTAATCATATTATTAAATAATCTTGACGATATACAGATATTCATTCTACTTGTTGTGTTATTTATTTGGATATGAGCTCCTTATGACAAATAATATTTTGTAGGTAATCAACAAATTTGAAGAAGTAACTAACGAGGAGAGAACACTTTTACAAAATTCTCCCCCTCATTCTCCAGAAAAAACTTCAAATGAACCTCTCAAGAAACTTCGAATTAAACTCCCTAGGCCCACAACCTCCCCTAGGTCACCCTTGGCATCCACTCCCCCCATCCCCCCTAAACTCGTAGCCCACCACCCCAGGAAGTACCTACGCCCACCATTGTTCTTGATGATGCTAATCGCCACTCCCATGACGAAGTCATGCACAAAGTAATTGCACAAAATAAAATTCTCATCAGTCAACTCGTAAATGTTGAATTGACATCTACCCTACTTGAGAGGCGTGTACAAGCATTGGAACAGTTAGTTTTCGAACTTAAGCAGAATGATATGAGATATGAAGAAATACAAAAATTTCTAGAAGAAAACTTTACAACTTCTTTTAAAGTTAATCAGACATGAGTGACTCTGGAATCTTCCTCAAGAATAATAATAGCCGATGATATTGCAAGCCAGCCATATGCTGAGACTACCGAGGAAGCCCCACAACAAGAAGAAGTTCAAGTCCCGCTTGTCAAAGTTGATGTGGGAAAAACTTCTACAACAACTGATTTAACTATTTCACCTAAAAAATTATTAAGTAACACCAAAATTGCAGAAGACATCGAGGCTTCAGCTGCTAGTATTGGCATAGCAAAACGTGTACACCAATGGGAAAATTGTAAGAGGAAATTGGTGCATAGCCCATTTACCACTGGTGAAAGGAATAGCACAAAAGTGAGGACTAGCTATGCGGTGATATTTCTCATAGAACTTATTCTCCATACATTTTTAGTCATTAACATTTAGGAAATTACCTATTCTGTTGTGAATGATAGCGATAGCCTCTCTATACAAAATTTGGAGTATACAATCACAATGCTCGTTCCAGCTGTGTACACAACATCTGTAAACTTGATTTGCCCTTGCTAGTTGCTCAAGTGAACCATCAGAAGATTTTGATATATGTTCATGCATCGCACTAGTTGCAATGTTGAAGAATAGTTTGGTCGGCTTAACAAGATGCAGATTAGTATCCCGTAAACGTAGTTTGTAGACCATTATCGTAAATATCAAAATTTAATTATAATTTATTTTATTCTAAAAAAACCTATGGTTTACTCTAAAAACATGTTAGCTGTAGTGTAGATTAATGGTTTCACAACAAACAAACATAAGTAGATTTTACATTGATTATCAAAATAAAGTTAAAAATGGTTTACAATGCAATTTTTTAATAATTTAACAAAACAGACGAGGCACTAAGCTACAGTACATGAAACCACTATTGAAAGATGAAAGGTATTTACATTCCATGAATCTAAAAGGCATTTGCACGTCCAAGTCTAAGTCATTCAATCTTCAAATTCCTTTCGCACTAAGGAAGAGAAATTGTCAATCAGAAATTGGTTAACGTAAATGCCTTTTTGATGCATGGAAGAGTAAATACCATTCCTCCTTGGAAGCATAAATGCCTATTTAACTTCTGCAACTCGAAAGTCATGAGAATAATTAAAAGGATTATAGAACACGAATGTGTGGCAAATATAACACAAATACTTCTTCAACTTACGCACATTTTAAAAAGAAGAACTTTGATATGAATAACTTAAATATTACACCAACCCTTCTTAAATAGTTTACCTTACCCATCTGGCCACCATTATTGATGGATTATTTTAAAGTAACATTATTGGAACCCATTGGTACCAAGCAGTGTTGAGGAAAAATCAACGATACAGATCGGTACTGAGTGGTACTGAGGGATACCGAGCAGTGCCTCCTGCAATATAGTTGTAGCGATCAGTACCACTCAGTACCAATCTGTACTGAGTGGTACTGAGTGGTACCGAGCGATACCGAGTGATACTGGGACGTAATAATTCATGAAAATTTACAACGATTCATAGAAATTTACAATTAAACATAACATCCCAAATGTGATGCATGCATTTATAATATGTACATAATGAATCAAACAATACAAAGTGCAAGAAAAAATTGGAAATGGAAATATCAGTCATCACTCATATTTCTCTGTGTCAATAATTCCCATAACCATTCTTGTATATATACTCAATTGATGGCTGGCTGGTTGGTCGATAAAGAATGAACTCATTTATCAATCATTCTGGTATGTTTGTGAATGTCACTTGACTAGCTTGTTTGTCGGTTGTACACTGTTCTGTACTATGAGGGGATGGTGTGCAGGTTTCATTTTCTTAGTTCTCCTCTTCTCCTAATGACTCTTCAATCTTGCATTAAAAATGTCTTTACGCCTTCACTTCAGTGGGTCTTTCACTTTCTTATGCCCAACAACTATTGTGTTGCCAATAAATATCTGTCTATTTTATTTCCATCTATGATGAAGTCAACATTTTTCAGCCATCTTGATCATTGTTGCCAATATATAATATTATGCATCCTCATTCTCCGGTGCTCAAGAATTAATTTGATATGCAAATCAGCTAAAATGATTTATAAATATCATACAAATACCGCCCTCTTGAGATTATCTTACCTTCTTTATCATACATGTAATCGTTTGGCCAGAATAAATATATTTCATGGCTCTAGATGACCATCAAAGCAAGTGGTATTGTGAATGAATTCTAACTATATCTAACTGCCTGATAACTCTCATGCAATGAGAACACAATAATGAGGATGCATTCAATGGTACCCATCATTGAATTAAAATGAACAATCCAATGGTGCGACTATTAACTTTTATCCATGCTTTTCCCAAAAAAGGTGGATGAGTCACTTGAAGCATGATCTATGCATATTCCACTCACACCCTGTAAGAACTACTCCTCAAAAAATGAATATAATTTTCTTGAATAAAATTTGGTAGCTTGCTTCAGTATTGGGCTACTTTTAATTAATGTACTATGTCAGACTGGATGCATCTGAAATCTTCATCATATTCATTCTGACGTCAGGTCATTATTAGCTTCTCTAAGCCTAGAAAATATTAAGTTATAGAGCTTGTTTGCTTGAAAATTATATGACACACATTGTTAGTGGACTCGCTACACTATATTGAAAGAATGTCAAGGTTAAAATAAATTTTATTGTATGTTATTGACCACTTATTTCTGATTCCATAAAATTCTTTCAACCAGTCATGACTCTGGAGGTCCCCTTTACTGATCATTTGAGCTCAGGTTTTCTCAAACTCTTCCTCAGAATCATACTTGCTTAAACACCTATAAAAAACCCTTTAATTTTGTTTTTTCTATTAAAGCACCACACCTTGGACGGAGCCTTCTTGCTAATGTATCATTGGCACAACCTATGTCGTATTTGTCGTGTTGCATTTGTGGCTAGCCTCACGAGAACATGCACAACTATTTAAAGTTTCTAGAAAATTATGTTTCCTTCCGTAAGAAGCTCATCTCCATCCAAATCCAGCTTCCACTTCATCCTTTAGATCAGATTGAAACCTCCATTCACAATGGCACCCACTCGCATCGATCTCCATGGATCAGCAAATCCATAGCATGTTGCAGGCGATGGGTGTCGTCGCCTCTATGACTGACCCCACCACTATTGCAACACCCTACCAAGCTGCCTATTAACATCTCTACCACCAGGAACAACAAGAACAACAGCAGCAACTTCAAATCTTCTAGGTCGATCAATACCGCAAAATCGAGCAAACCATTAATTTCAAGAACCACAATCTCCCCTTAGCTCGCATTAAAAAAATCATGAAGAATAGTGAGGACGTGCCGATGATCTCCACTGAGGTGCTAGTTGTATTCGCATGTGCCTGCGAGATGTTCATCCTCGAGCTCACCCACAGAGGATGGGCTCACGCTAAGGAGAACAAGCGTCGGACTCTCCAAAAGAATGATATCGCCACTGCAATCACTCGAACTTACATCTTTGACTTCCTTGTGGATATAGTGCCGAGAGAGGAGGGGAGGGATGAAGTTGTTCCTAGGGTGATCCTTGGTGGGCCGGGCTAGTTGATCCGTTGTACTACTACGTTATGCAATAATTGAGGTGACAAATTGAGTGCCCTGATGCCTTTTATGTCCTGTGGCCTTATTTATGTTGCTGTTGAGGTTGTTGTTACCTTTAGAAAATTATCATGACCTTGTATTCTCTAGTTTGCGTAGTTAAATGCCTTTGATTATCTAAACTTAGTTTATATTTGATTGCTAAATTATATGTGAAAAAAAACCTATGTCGTGTTTGCGGTAATGCAATATCTATCACCCTAGCCATTATCTGGTCCTGACTAATAAACATCGTTATGGGATACTTATCACTTATTATTTATAAAAATATTTTAAATAACCAAGTAAATGATTCAATGGTCTTCTCTGATAAAAATGCAACCCCTAAAAGAATATTTTGCCAATGATTATTAACTCCAACATAGTGTGCACAAGCTAAATTATATTTGTTAGGCCTATATCTAGCATAAAAAATAATCACATTTTCAAAATAGTCATAATTTATCGTCCCCAAACCATCAACCCAAAAAAAAATCAACAATCTATCTTTCTCATCAGTTTATACGTCCCATACAAATATGTTGTCATGAACTAGTCGTTCTTTAAATAGTTTAATTAGGGAATTCATGTCCCCATTCTCACTCTTTGCTCTTCTCTCCTTTTGAATGAAGTTATATGCATCCCTCTTAGAGAATCATATATTCTCTACACCTCCTGCTTCATCACATAGGTAGGTAAATGCATCAACTATTCTTATCCCAGCTTCTATCATGGATTTAAGAACTGAAGTGTTTTCATCACTAATGTTCCTACATGATCTGAGTAAATGTTTATCTTGAGGTCTATCTAATTCATGATTGTGGCTCTCAATGAATTATTTAACCTTCCAAACTCCATCTTCACCCCCTACAACTCTAATCATAATTGGACACGCAGTTCTGGTATTGGATTTTTGATATTTTGATTTGGAATTCAAGTCAATTCCCTTCTTAAATCCATCTTTCGAATAGGCAAAGTCATTCGATTTAATTTTATAAAAATTTGGCTAGTAACTGTGATGTTCTTTTTGAACACTACAACTAAGATTATGAGCATAATTACAATACATCTCATATGCTTCCTTCTCAGATGTATAAAAACCTGGCAAAAGTAAAAATATTTTTAACATCTGATATAAACATAATAGTAAACATAAATCTACAATATTAGCAGGTACCAACATTCGATACTAGTAGGCGATACCAAGATTTTATCGGTACCATGGACTGGTACTGAGATATCGGGAATCATCCAGGATGAAGTACCAAGAAGCATTACCAGGAAAAAAATACCGAGAAGGCAGTACCACCAATGGGTACCGAGATATCAGGAATCTCCAACTTCTCTACTCTAAGGGACTACTCTAAACATTAAGAACTCTAGTCTCAAAAGACCCCTTGTAAAATCTCTTTGGAGTTAAGAACTTACCAAAAATGCCCAGATATATCTTACGTAGTTTGCTCTAGCAATTCTTCCCTAACGTCTTCAGTCTCTTCCATCTCCTCGAACGATTCAAAGTCATCCAAAGATATTTTCATTTTCAATTCTTCTTCCTCCCTTTTCTTATCATCACTCTTCTACGAATATATCCTAAACTTTAATCTAAAAAGAAATATGTCATTGTAATAAAATAACACTACAGGAAAATAGCGTATTACCAGCAGATTTTATGGTGGAAAAATCTAAATTTTCCGGCGGATTTCCAAAATTTTTGGCCAATTTCTGGCGAAAATGTTTTGATAGTAAATCGAGTGTTGGAAAACATTCCGTCGAAAAAAATTCGCCGGAAAATTAATTAGCCGCCGGAAATCTTTTTCGGTGGTTGTCTGGCAGATAAACTCTGCCGGAGTTACTAAAAAAGAATTTTAAAAAAAAATCCTCAGCTGAACAGCCCACAACAGGCCCCCAGTTTAGCCAGGCGTGAGGCCCCCCTACCTAGTGCAGGCTCACCCACAAAGACTGACCACTGACCCTCCCTGCTTGGCCCGCCCGCAAGCTCTTTAAACCGGCCGAACCCAGCCCGCGTACATGACCTGCGCACTTGAGCCTCGCACCCACATCGCGTAGCCCGACGACCCGCCCGCTGGCCCACGCGCTGCCCGTGATGGCCGTGGGATTTAAAGTGGAGACTTGGCAAGTACTCCTCCACTCTGCTGTTGATGAAAACCTACAAAAACACTTACCTTTTTATATATAAATAACATAATACGAAACTTATATTTTTAAAATAGTTTAAATAAAATATTATAATTAATAAATAATTAAAATAAGTTATTATGTTAATAATTAGTTAAAATAAGTTTTTATAATTTTTAATAAATAAATTATTAATTTAATAATTTTTATATTATTTAAAAATTTTGAATTTAGTAATTAATTAAAATTATTATTTTAATAAATAATTAAAATAAGTTATTACTTTAACATTTAATTATAATAATTTATTAAATTTGTAAGTAATTAAAATAAATTATTAAATTACTCACAAAGAATTGTTTTTTTTCTGAAATTTTTAAATCCGCCGGAAATTCTGTTGGAAAAATGCCGGAAAACTTACTTGCAAATTAGTCGAAAATATTTCATCATAATCAGTCGGAAATCCGCTGGAAAATCCGTTGGAAAATATTTCGCTGAAAAGTTGTCAGAAATTTCGCTGGTAATAAGCAGTTTTCCTGTAGTGTAAAGAAAAAGGGATGGCTTTTTTTAATTTTCCCATGGACCTTGGGTTGGGTCGTCATGCCCTACGGTAAATGGGAAAGCACGTGCTAAATTTTGGCTTTTTTGTGAGTCAGGTTGTTAGGATGTCGGAGCACAATGTGACATCTTTCTATTGCCATCTGGATGTAGAGCTACGTCTAGTATTCACACCGAATAATTTTCTAAGACACTGATACAAACCCGATTAGCAAGTCCCCATTGGTTACTAGATTTACTTGATCATATTTGTTTTATTAGGTGGTGGATCAATTTGTTGAATTTAAATATTATTTATAAATAATAATGCAAATAGATGCCTTATAGTTTTGATTAAATATTTTTAAGTTAATTATTATTTTAGATTTTTATATTATATATATATATATATATATCATGATATAAATTATATAACGGTGAGTTTGAAAATCATTAGATTTATTCTGATATTAGTGTAATATAAATTATTCATATATAGCATTAATGTTAAAATAAATTTAATAGCTTTCAAGCTCATTTTGGTATAATTTCTATTAGCAATCCTAAGATAATTTTTTTCAACTAATTATATAGGCTTCATTTACAAAAGATTAAGAATTTGAAATATTGATGATTACATGCTAATTGATATCAGAGTGTTTATTGAATCCGAAGTTATTGAATGCTTTATAAGCAAGCTTTACTTGATGATCAAAGGATGTGAAGTTTCATTAGGCCAATTTCATTACAAAAAAAAACATCCAAAATGGGTGGAATTTTCGGCATAATTTTTAGCTGGACTTTCTAACGGCATTACAGGCAGAAAAATCGGCGCTCAGTACTGGCAGTTTTTTCCGCCGTAATTCTAGCAAAAAAACTCTACCCTAAATTTTACAGACCACTATGCCTCCTAACATTATTTTCCTTAGGATTCCCCATCGCTGATAAGTAATTCATGTCCAGCAGGAATTTCCACCAAAAATTTTGCCATAAAAGGCCCTATTTTGCCCCAACTTCCCTCTCTTCTTCGTTTTCTCAATTTACCACACAGAGAAAAATCCCACGACTATTCCACCTCCATTCACTGATCCAAGTGATTCATTGCTCATTTCTCTTCATTTCTTCAAGATTTAGAAGGTAAAACTTTTTCTCTTTACTCATGTCCTTTTTAATGCAAATTGAACCATTATAATACATGTTATTCTGAGTTTGGAGAGTTTTTTTCACTCAATATTGTATAATTTCATAAATCTTGTTATATATTAAATATTTTCATTTTTAAGAGCTTTTTGTTCATTTATTTTGGTGCACTAACTAATTTTTTAGGGTTTAGGATTATATGATGAATTTTTAGAGTAGATATTAAGGGGTAATTTCAATTTAATGATTATACATGAGTTTTAAGTGATGTATGAAAGAATTTGAGTGATGTTGGAATGAATTTATTCATTATTATATGTGTTTTTTAATATTTAGGATTTACTAACTTGTTATTAAGATGTTTTGGATTTCAGAATTTAGGTTTTTTGTCATTCGTTAGTTATAAATTGGACAATTTGTAAGATGTAAGTCAATTGTTATGTAGACTTTGATACCTAAACACTCTATACCCATGGAATTTTACATCATAGTAATGAATTTTTATACATTTATTTTTTTTAGGATATTAATTCAACATCCATATGATGTCTAAGATAAGAGGTATCAGATGTATAATAGATTGTTACCGGGATAAAAGATATTGACAAATGAATTTATTGAAGAAGTTGATTTGTTTATTCTTGTCGCATGTCAACTAATTTCATTTAAGTCGAACGAAACATTTAGATGTCCATGTTCAAAGCACAAAAATCAAGTTTTTATTAAATCCAAGGATGTTAAGCTTGATTTATATCGTAGAGGATTTATTCATGGATATTGGTTTTGGACCTCATATGGAAAGTACGAGCCACATAGATATATTAATCTCGGTCCATCCATAGATTCTAGAATAATGGACAAAGATCAAGTTAATAGAAAATATAAATAGCTTATTTTTGATGCAGCAAACCAGAATTTAAGAGGACACATAGAAGAGCCACCTAACACAAAAATAAATAAATTGTTTGAATTACTACGTGCTTTTCAAAAACTAATTTGGAATGGTTATACAGCTCATTCAGAATTATCGATTACTGCTAGGATGCTTAGCGTAAAAACTAAATATAATATCCCATGGGAGTGCTTCATTGACTTTATTGATCTTCTTAAGGAAATTAATCCAATGAGTAATTTAATTCTCACAAATTTAAATAGAATGAAGAAATTAATATCAAAGTTGGGTCTCGCTACTATAAAATTGATTGTTGTATGAATGGTTATATGTTATACTACAAGGATGATGCAACAAAAATTTGTTGTCGTACATGTAGTGTGCCTTGGTACAAACCCAGCTTGAGAAAACAACGTTAAAAGAAGGATGTTCCATACTCTCGGTTGTTTTATTTACTAATTATTCAAAGACTTTAGCACCTCTACACATCAATAAGTTTAACATGTCATATAAGATGTCATAAGGAGAAGTTAGCCCATAATGGCATTCTTTCTCATCCATCAGATAATGAAGCATAAAACACTTTGATTTAATGCATCCTTCATTCGCTGCCAAGACACATAACATAAGATTGAGATTATGTACTAATGAATTCAATCCATATAATCAGGCAGCTTCACCTTACTCTTATTGGACAATTATATTAACGACATATAACCTTCCATTAGAAATGTGAATAACTACCCCATACATGTTCTTGACACTTGTAATACCATGATCATATAATCTAAAAGCAAAAAAAATTATTACCATTAATTTACGACCTAAAATTCTTGTGGGAAGAAGGTGTAATCACATATGACATCTTAACCAAATAGAATTTTATCCTTAAAGCCACATTACTTTGGATCATTGGTAATTTTTAGCTTACGATATGTTATCAGGTTGAAGCACAATATAAAAGTTAGTTTTCCCTTATTGCATGGAGAATACTAAATCATTCACCTTAAAATATGGATGCAAAAATATTTATTTTAATTGTCATTATATTCTTACCTTCTGATTATTCATGTAAAAGAGATAAGGATGCATTCTTCAGAAACATAGTTGAGAGGCCAACTCTTATACCCAAATTATGTGGTTCTAACATACTACAAACACTTTTAGGCATTTTATCAATTATTAATTTTTCAATATTATTAGAGTGCAAAGTTAATGATATGACGTTCAACATAATTGGATTAACATATTAGAGTACACATTTGATAAAGCATAATCTTGATATTATGCACATTGAGAAGAATATATTCAATAATATCTTTAATACGATCATGAATGTTAAAGGTATGTCTAAGGATACTGTGAAAGATAGAATCTATTTTAAAGAGTACTGCAAGTGAAAAAATTTAGAACTAATATCATCATTCTCATTCATGTTAGAACAAAGAAGATCAGTATATCATTGGTTTCAAAGTTTAAAAATGTCTGATGACTATGAATCAAACTTGAGCCAATGTGTTGACCTTAGATCTATAAGATTATTTAAAAAGTTATGACTGTCACATTTTTTGTGGAGATGCTCCTTGCAATTATATCATGTTTGTTATCAAATTACATATCAAATTTGTTGACGGAGCTTAGCCTTTTCTTGAAAGATTTATATTTATCTAAACTAAGAGAAAATGTTTTAGGAGTAAGGAAAATATACCAACCATCCTATGCTAACTAGAAAAAAAAAATTCCTCGTAGATTTTTTATTATATGGAACATCTTCAAGTTCATGTATCTTATGAGACTATAATTGAAGGACATGTACAATATCGTTGGATTCACCTTTTTGAGAGATATGATGTATATGTAATACATTGTGCCTTCAATATTTTTAATCCAAACTAGTTATCCTTAATACTCTAACAAATATCTGAAAAAGTTAAAAGAATATTTTAAGAATAAAGCACGTCCAAAATGACTTTTATGTGAAGCATACTTGGCTCAAGAAACCACCAACTTCTGTTCTTATTATTTTGAGCCCTACGTGAGAAGTACAATAATAAAATTTGGTCATAACATGAACTTCTATATCGACGATCAATCATAATTTTCACTGTCAATCTTTAAAAATCAAGAAATGAACAATGGGAAATAAGTAATAAGATTTCTTAGCGACTTAGAAATTAAAACAACAACTTTGTATGTGCTGTTGAATTGCCAAGAAGTCAAATCTATCTTATAGAACACTGAAAGTATTTCTGATTCAGAGTAATTTTAACTATGTTTTTTATTGATAAAAAGAGATACTTGGCTGAGAGCCAACACCATTAAAGCTGCATACACGAACACACCAATGTCAAGTTGATCATCAGTGGGTTGATGAGAAGGTGAAAAAGAAAAATCTCATGTGAGTATCACTTTTTAAATAATAATCATAATAATATGCAAATAGAAATGGATTTTTATGGACTTAGTCTCTTGTGGGATGATTTTGCACAACTTCAAGAGGGCCAAGCTTCTATTGCTGAGGGATCATCTTCAGGATCGATGCAGTACTCTGAGCTTCATGTGTGGTCACAAGTTGTTGGAGGGAGATAAAAGGGGAGGGTGTATTAATTAGGTTCTCAGGCATATGCACATGAGACCAATACATCTACATTAGCATCTTTTAGTGATATTGGAGTTGATGATATTGTTAGCCAAAGGGTTGCTACTATTACCAAAGAGATAGAGGAGATGAAATAGATACAGGCCAACATACTGGCACAACAGATTTAGACACAAGAAAATCTGTGATCATACCTAAGCCAAAATCAAAAGAAAAATGATCAACAACCTAAGCATGAATATGAGGGGAGCGAGGAGACGGAAGATGATTATAGAACTTAATGTTTAAGTTATTGCAGTAGTTTGGAGAACTTAATTTCATTGTGACATTATTATTATGTTTTGAATGCGACATTATAGTTATATTTTGAATGCTTATTTGAATTAATTTTTATGTTGAATGATTGAATTTTGAAGTTGTTAGGCTTATATTTTGAGTGACAATGTTTTGTGATGATGATATATCTTGTTTTGTGTACATCTATTAACTAATGTGGGTATTTCTTGTAAATGTTGCAGCAGAACAATAAGGGGTTGCCATTTTGTTGTTGTATTGATACAGGTTTTCAGCAGCTCTTCCAATGGAATATTTGCAAGAAATGTTCGATATGAGTTACACAATGAAATGCAATGGAAAAGGGTGGAAATTCTATCATAATTTCTGGGCAGAATTTCTGGCGGACAAGCTGCCGAAACTTAACAATTGTCAATTGTCGGCAATGCTGTCGGAAATTATCAGTGGCGATTCCTATGAATCCTCCAGTCCGTACGCCGCTATCAATGAAAATAGAATCCACCGGAAAACCACCGAAATTCTGTTGGAAATTCTGCGGAAATAATTTCCTACTCGGGTTTTATCGGCAGAAACTTTTCTGCCAAAAAGCTGTCGGAAATATGCGAAAAAATGTCGATATACGTCCAAAAATTTAGCCAGTAATGAACGATTTTTCTATAGTGTTTGGGATGATGATAACCAACTCTATATCAAAAGAATTCTCTTAGTGCCATGTTAGGCTATCCTAGGAAGATTGTATGAGAAGTACATGAGCGATCTTATATAAGGATGTGTTGTATTGTCAAAATAATTACGTTAGGCTATCCTAGGAAGATTGTACTAAAAGTACCAAAGCAATCTTAGAAAGAGAGCTATCTAGTAGATATCATATGTGTGAACTGATAAAATATTGACTAAAGTTATCTAGATGATCGCATGTGTTAAACTAGAGTTCTTTAGGATTATCTAAATAGATTAGAGAGTGGCATACATGTAATGACCTTGGTAAGGTAAGATTGTAACATAATATCCCAAGTCAAGTCATGTATAAGTGTAAAACTAGACTAGGCCAAACGTGTTGATTATATCTTTTTGATATAGTGCATTTCACTTTTAAATTTCAAAAGATTTATATAAATATCATATGTTTTCCATTAACCCCAAGGTGGTATATTCCTTCTCTTGTGACACTTTCAAACCCACCATAGCTTAATTAATTTATTTCAATATCTAGATGATTATTGTAACATAAAAAAAAATCCTAAAATAGAATGCTTAATTCTTGTCTAGAATATTTTTTTAATTTTTAAAAATCATATTTGGTTTATACTTTTATTTTTTTAATAAATCAAGTTATTTTTAAAAATACTTAAAATTATTTTTAGGTATTTTTATTTTCTTAAATGAAAATCATCATGACTAATCAGCCGTCATTAGCACCATCGATCGTTCACCATCTCTGTCATCACGATCATCGCTTGTCATCACAATTGGTCACAAAAACCTACCACCATCTATCTTTACCTTTTCACATAAATCAACTTTAGCAACATTCAATTAAAATAAAAAAATACATATTGAAAATCATCAAACATATTGTATTTCAGTTAAAATATAAATTAAACAAAATAAAGAATCCCTAATAAAAACACACAACACAAAGCTTGCTAACAACAAATCAGATACCCATAGATATGAAATCAATAAATATCTATAATAACTAGACAAGCAAATGAGTTTTGATTAGCAATTAGTCGACTATAAAATACTTGTAGAGTGAAGCTTAGGCCTCAATGAGTTCATATTATATAAAATTCATGGTGTGTTCTCTTTTTAAAGATTGCAAAATACGGGGGTTTATGCTGATAGTTGATTTGAAGTTCATGAATTTTGTGTTGCTGTAGGTGACATAAACTATCACGTTTTTGCAACTCTGCTATTTGGAGATCAGAATTTCCCATCAATATATAACACGGTGATACTAACACGCAAAACTGCTTCTATGTTCCAAGTGCTGTCTGATGATTCCACGAGCTCTCACAAAACTGAGATGAATTCATCACAAAGATCAAATAGTCGAAGCCATCATCATCCTTCACCTCCTACAACTACAATCATCCAAACCCAAAACTGCCTATTTTTCTACTACCCATCAGCTGCTCGTTTACCGCAGAGAAGTTGACATGCACATGAGGTGCTTGGTGCAATGCCTCAAAGAAATGTATCCACTTTGATTGCGCTATTCACCGGATACATGCAGAATGGGCTCCAAGATGAAATCTTGGATCTGTTCTTCCAAATGCAATGTGAAGGAATTAGGCCAAACTCGTTCACTTTTGCCACTGCTCTCGCTTCGGCTGCTGCTCAGGGTGAGCTGCAGAAAGGGAGGATGGTGCATGGACAACTGATTAAATCTGGAAATGAATCTGCTGTCTTTGTCTGCAACTCACTGATGAACATGTACTCCAAGTGCAGGCTCATTAAGAATTCAAAATTAGTCTTTGAAGGCATGGAATACAGAAATTCTATTTCATGGAATTCAATGATGGCAGGTCTTGTTTCCAATGGATCTTACAGCGAAGCACTTAAATTGTACTTCCAGATGAGAGCTGAAGGTATAAAGCCAACACAATCGAGCTTTGTTACTGCAATAAACATATGTTCTAATCTTAAAAACCTGGTTTTTGCAAGGCAGCTCCATGGCTGTGTGGTGAAAGAAGGGTATGGGCTTGATGGGAATAGCTTGACCGCACTCTTAGTGGCTTATATTAAGTGTGCTGAGATGGAAGAAGCCTTTAAACTCTTCACTTTGATGGCGGAAACTCGTAATGTGGTCTCCTTCACTGCTTTGATTGGTGGGTATATTCAGAATGGGAACAATGATAAAGCTGCAATTCTTTTTTCTGAAATGAGAAAAGATGGATTTGATCCCAATGACTTCACTTACTCCACTATATTAACTGCTGCTCCTATGATTTCCCCATATCTCATTCATGGCCTACTTATAAAAACAAGATATGAATGTTTTCCTTCAGTGGGAACTGCTCTCCTGGATGCCTATACAAAGGTTGGAAACATCCACGCTGCATCAATGGTATTTGAGAATATTGAAGAGAAGGATATTGTGGCATGGTCAGCAATGTTGGGTTCTTATGCTCAAGCTGGGGATACAGAAGGTTCTATCAAGTTATTCAAGGCAATGGCTAGGGAAGGAGTTGTGCCTAATGAGTTCACTCTATCAAGCATTATCAATGTCTGTGCAGGCATAACAGCAGCAGTGGATCAAGGGAGACAATTCCATGCTGAATCAATTAAGTTCAGGCAACACGATAATATCTGTGTGAGCAGTGCTCTAATTACTATGTATGCAAAGAAAGGGAGTATTGAAAATGCTTATAAAATCTTTCAGAAGCAATCTGCAAGAGACTTGGTGTCGTGGAATTCAATGATCTCTGGTTTTGCCCAGCATGGCTATGGAAAAAGTGCTCTTGATATCTTCAGAGATATGGAAGCACGAGGCCTGGAAATGGATGACATAACCTTCCTTGGAGTGATCATGGCTTGCACACACACAGGTCTTGTTGAAGAAGGTAAAAGGTATTTCAATTTAATGGTTAAGAATCATGGAATTTGCCCGACAATGGAGGTGTATGCCTGCATGGTTGATCTGTACGGCCGTGCCGGTAAGCTCGAGGAAGCCATGAAGCTCATCAATGGTATGCCCTTTGAAGCAGATGCGATGGTATGGCGAATTCTATTAGGGGTTTGTAGAGTTCACAGGAATGTGGAGCTTGGAGAGATTGCGGCGGAGAATTTAATCAAACTTGAGCCTCAAGATTCTGCTGCGTATGTTCTATTGTCAAATATCTATGCTGCTGCAGGAGAATGGGAGAAGAAGGGTAAAATAAGGAAGCTGATGGATGATAGAAGGGTTAAAAAGGAAGCTGGACTTAGCTGGATTCAGGTGAAGAACAAGGTTCATGCATTTATAGCTTCTGATACAAGTCATTCTTTATCTGATCAGATATATCGAAAACTTGAAGAGATAAAACTGAAACTGAAGGAGAAAGGCTATG
This sequence comes from Dendrobium nobile, assembly GCA_022539455.1. Taxonomy (NCBI): domain Eukaryota; kingdom Viridiplantae; phylum Streptophyta; class Magnoliopsida; order Asparagales; family Orchidaceae; genus Dendrobium; species Dendrobium nobile. The sequence goes on from CM039720.1 coordinate 23,720,141, forward strand.
TTCCTAACACAAATTTTGTACTGCATGATCTGGAACATGAGCACAAAGAAGCCTTGCTGGCTCAGCACAGTGAGAGACTGGCTATTGCTTTTGGACTGATATCAACGCCTGATGGAAGTCCTCTCCAGATAGTGAAAAATCTTCGGATTTGTGGAGATTGTCATACAGTGATCAAACTTGTTTCAGAAATTGAAGGGAGGAATATTGTTGTGAGGGATTCAAACCGGTTTCATCACTTCAAGGGTGGGGCTTGCTCTTGTGGGGATTTCTGGTGAGTTTTGTTAAAACAGTTGTACAAGTTTTCAAAAGAGCAATTTTAGAATTAATGGAATTGATATATGAAAAACTAGTTCGGTTGTACAACTCTTCTGATTATTTACAATGAGATATGTTTGAGGCAGGTTTCTAATTGATTTGTTTTTCAGACCGTAATAATATTTCCGTTTAGTTATTATTTTGGTACTGCTTTTCATAAATTTTTATGGTGAAAAGATGCTTTTTACAATCATTTGTGAAAGCTGTAAGGAATCTGCATCTGACTTTTCATAACAATTTCAGAAAAATTACAACCATCCCAAATGAGCTTTTAATATTGATTTTGAAAGCATTTTATGACGAAGAAAATATATTCCTTCACAAGAAGCTGATATGAAAATATCAGTCATTCACTTGTTCATCTTAGTGGTATTTTGATTTCTTACCAGCATTGCTGAGCTAAGATAGTGATGGAAAGAAACGCCATGCCACATTGCCACTGAGCTGTGACAGGTCCTGTTATGCTGTATAAAAGCAAATGTACAGTTTAAAAGCAGCGCAAAAGGTGTGATGGTGGCGCAAGTGCCGTGGGAATAGCACTGTTTAAGGGCTCATGTGTTTGGATGAAAAAAAATGAAGAAAAAAAAAAATTATATCTAGATTATTATTATTTGAAATAAGTAAATTTGATTCACTCTAGACTATATTAACTTCATAAGAGTAACATAAATACAATCTAATTGATGATATTTTGCATGTGAAAAGTCTAGTTTTTTTTAAGGATATTTAGCTCAATTAAGGCAAATTCATATACACATCACATACGCAAGACTCGAATACAAAACCTCTTAGTTGATAGTCAAAGCTCCCATCCAACAAACCAAAAAGAGTAGCGTGTGAAAAGTCTAGTCAATTGAGAGAGATTAAACATGACCACCTTAGCTACTTATGACAATACATGCATAATTGTTCGAATATAAAAAAAGGAGCAAGACATTAGACTTGAAAAATAATATTTGAGATTAAAATCATTGGGCCTATAACCACTAGCTATAGAAGTCACCCACAATCAAATAATTAGAGGGATTCTCGTACAAATTATCTCTCAAGGAGTCTTTTTAGGAAGAATTAAGGGATAGCTCACCGACTCACACACACAACACATACGATTGAAACGAACCCAAAACCTCTTAGTTGATAGCCAAAGCACCCAATCAATAGACCAAAGAGAGTTGCGTCCTCTCAAGGAGTTAGAGATATAAAGCTAAGGACACTAACGTATTCCCGATATGTTTCAGTTGCCAATAGTCAAACACTCTAGATGTATATGTTCACAGGGGATATGACATGACCGGAGATGTTGTAGTGGAATTTTGGTTGAAGACTATTGTGACTCAAGTCTGCTAAAGTTTCTTTAACATAGGTCCAATTGAAGAAAGTAGCAATGTAGACCTTGTAGTAAGACTACCTTGATAAATGCCATTAGGGGATGAATGTGATACATACAAAATTATAGCATGGGTCAAAATGTGGTGGCAGTTGTAATGCAAGGAAGGCTTAGGTGTAGGACTTGAAAAAAATGGTTGTAGTATAGGTGAAGTTTCAATGCAACTAGGGAGGTGATGATGGCAACTTGCACTGACTTAGTCAGCTACTAGTGTAGCAAGACACCCGTTAAAAGGGCATCTTGCTACAGTATCAACTGATTGAGCTTGCACCTGTTCTGATTCAGCCGGTTGAGTCAGCATCATCTCATCCATTAAATAGTTTTAAATTTTAATTTTATGATACATAATTACATAATTAAAATTTTAATCATACCTATAAAAAATTTATCAATTGTATGTGAACTGTAAAGTCACAGCCAGCGTCGTCTGAAGCAGACGTCTGCGCACTCGACACGAGAAGAGGCAAAAACGCAGGATTGAGAGTCAGGAGACAATTTGGGTAGGTTTAGGGCAAAATAAAATTTCTAGGGGGGGCAAAATCTAAAAAATACCCCCTTTGTAAGCAAATATTATATTTGAGGTTGACCACCCTCGCTTGTACATGAGGATTTGAATTTTTTTTTTTGATAAAAATCCACATCATGAAAATAATGTTTAACTATCCTAATACTTCTTTATTAATAAAAAAATTTATCTTTTATATATCTATTAGATTAAAAAAAAAAGTACTATGCCTCCTGAACAATGACCCAATTCTAAATGCAAAAAGGTCTTGGTCCTTTTTATGAGGGAGGGAAAAGTGCATTGGATAGCTAATCAGATAAGTGGCATCACTGTAGGCGATAGATTCATTATCCGATAACTTTTAGCTTTACAAAGCAGTTGGCTACTCACACTATCCCTGGCTGTGATGTAAAGCTATATTGCAACAAGCATGGCTAAATGAAGATAATCTCAATCCCTTCTTAAGAGACAGTTCACACTTTCCTATCAAAGTCCTTTATAGTGCCACCATCCATCGCTTCACGGGCAACCAACAGGCTCTCTGGATGATTGAAATTTGAGCATATAGATTAAAATGATAAGGAGAAAATTTTTAAGGCAAAATTATATTCATAATATTTATATTTTATATATTTATAAAACTAATACGGAATATTATAAATAGAAGTATGATGTATAATTAAAATTAGGAATATGAGTAGAGCATTAAAAAAATTTATAAAAAAAAAAAGAGCAAATTGGCCAAACATAAGCATTCCATTGAACGCGTCAAATTGTTTGGCGCATTGCTACGGTAACTTTAGACTTTAATTCGGCTGACTGCGGTGAGTGCATCAAATGATTTGGCTAGTTTGTTTCTTTTTTAATTTTTTTTTTAATATTTTGCTCATATTCCTAATTTAAATTAACACCATCATACTTCACTTTCACGATAAGCATTTCTTTAAGAATATAATAAGAGAGATATTTCTATAATTGTGACTATTGTGGGTCTTGATCATTCATTAACAAAAGACTTATTTTAAACATCATAGCATTACACAAGTGGATCTCACTTGTTACTCATTTAGGATTTGTTTGGGACTGCTTTCCTATTGATTTTAAACTAGCTTTTTAGTATAAAAATTTTAATTTTTGTACTAGAAAGCTGCTTTATGAAGCAGTAAGAAAGTCGTCCCAAATGAAGCCTTAATAAGTTGAATTCAATCAAAATAATAAAGCGCAATCCTTACATCAACAGTAGAAAATTCATAATCAAACTACTATTGTTCTTACCCTAAACATACAAATATAACATCAATGAATGACTATATGGCTACTTGTAGACAATAGCAAACAAACTGAAGGTGCATAAAACTATAAACATTGAGCCTCTGAACATTCTCCAGAAAATATTTTGTAGAATGATCTATACAAAATGGCTTGTAAGAGATTCTATTGGATGAAATTTGTTAATATATTGAATTTTGCAGTTCAAATGTTATAATTCACATTCGTTAATTCCCCTCCTGGTTTTATAATCATCAAAAAACATGCAGCTCAACAAACTTTTAGCATAATATTCATATTTCCAGGTTTACTAAGTAGCTTTTTGATAAAGGCAAGAACCTTGGGGTCATCAGCTGTCCATGCAACTGATACAGGTGAATGAGTGGTCTGACCCTGCGTTAGGTGAATTCCCACCGGACACTTTTTTTTTTGGGTGTTTAATATATGCATACATGTAAATTGTTATTATATTATTAAACATTTTTAAAAGAAAAAGAGGAAAATAAATAGTGAAGAACTGCTCGAGATCGGGCTGATTTGAGTGTCTGAGTCAAGCTAGTTCAAAAACGAATGGCTTCTATAGATGTTCGAGCCGATTTCGAGCTGCCAATTGATCGACTTGAAATCAGATATTTATCAACTCTAATACTAGTAGTCCTGATGTAGGACTATTTAGATGAAATGCTTATGGATTCATTCAGGCATTGCACAACTCTTAGATTAGAATAATTTGAAATAAAACTACGAGCAATTCTCAACGACGAGTAAAACAACTAAGGGGTTATTTTGCAAAGGCTAAATCACATGCTCCAAGCTTTAAATATTCAAGATAATTAAGAAAATAAAAACAACGCAAAATAATAGTTTTCAAGTTAATCCCTAATCTAACAACGAGATTTAGGATGCAAAGAAGGCACGCTCAATTCCTATGAATTACTAAGCTTGGCAAGAGCACTTGGAGGAGACTTTCGCGATTACAACAATCCAATGAGAATGTAGATTTAGAAGAAATAAAATGCAAGTGAAAAAAAAAGAGAACCTTTGCTTAAGGAGACGTGGAGAGACTTCTCTGATGGTGTTGCAGTAAAGAAAAATCCCGTGGAAACTACTGGACAGTAGTTTGTTCATGCAAACATCAATTATTTGAACTACCTGAGCTGGGAACGTGTGAGTAGGGACGGGGAAATCCTTGGCTGCAGCACTAGCAAGTAGACGGCTCCATATGGGAGGAGTTGTGGGCAGGTTTTGGTGGAGAAAAACCAATGTACGGGGCTTGGGATAACTCGGCCAGCAGCAGTAGGAGTTTAAACTCTTTCCCTATGAAGGCAATGCATCTAGGGAAAGATTTTAAAATAAATCCGGTAAAGGCCAAGCCGTCAGGTTGATGCGGGGGAATTGGAATTTATTTCCTAATCCTGAAATCAGGTTTTAGGAAATAAATTAAGGCCATGAGCTCATGTGAATTTCAGATCCAGCAATTGGGAACTCTTTCCAAAGATATGGGTAGATGTTTAAGACAGGTTTCTTAATTCAGGCCAAAAAAAAAAAAAGGTGGGACCAGTGGTAGTAAAAGCAAAGGAGGGGATTTGGGGATGAGGTGTCATGCTTGCATAAATGTAAATTTAGGATTAGGAAAGTAATTAACCAAATCCAATTGAATTTGAAATTCAAAGAATTGATTTAAGAACTTTCCAAAAATAGAATGACAAATTAGGAAAGATTTCAAATTCAAATTAGTTGGATTTGAATTTTGAAAATCTGTCCAAAAATTAAATCACCCAAATTAGGCAAGGATTTCAATGGGGAGAAGGAGGTGGAAGGTGGCCGGCGGCTAGAGATTGGGCCGGCGGTAGGAAGGGTCGGGTGGAGTGTTGGCCGTGGGTTGAGGGAGGAGGGGTCGAGTGAGGTGACCGACGGCTTATGCCTTATGGTGGAGAATGTCGGAGGGGAAGTTTGAGTGGAGGGCGACGATTGCTTGGAGATGGAGGAAGGTTTGGGTGTAAAGATGTCCGGTGGTGGTGGTGGAAGGAGGAAAAACAAAGACAAAGATAAAGAAAGACCACGAACCCGACCGTCTCCAAAGTTGGTGGGTAGTGCGCAAGCTTCCCTCTCCTAGGGATCTCTCTCCATCAAAAAAATCAAGCTCTCACAAGAGCTCATGCAAGAAGACAAATGCAGGAAACTTTTCTTAATCATTCATTAACCAAAATAGAACAAAGTGGGGGCTTTAAATAGCCTCATACAGATGACTCAAAACAAAATGACACAAATGCCCTTTGGGCTAACACATGACTACTCCCATAAGAGGGGTACAATCGGGAAATAATAAAACACTTAAGCAAATAAAAAAATACAACGACTCAAAATGCCACATAAGCAAATAACAAGCTACAAGAAAATAAAATACATTAACGACTCAAAATATAAAGACTCGATCGTGGCCGTAGATCGTCGGTCGTGTCTCTGATAAACTCTCCATGATGATCTGATGTCCCCATCAAGTCCTCTTTAAGCTTGGTTAATTAGTGTATGTACCAAGCAGATAGGTTGAGTTTCAACTTTCACCACCCTCTTCTTGAACATAAGAAGTTCAGGACAAACGAGTATAGTAAAACAAACAGTATCATGTAGAAAGATGCCCATAAAATAGGATAAAAAGTAGAACAATAAAGCATATAGTTATGTTTAACTGATAAGGGAATGGGGATTAAGGCGGTTTTTACCATGAACACCTTAGGATTTCACATGCCAATCTATTTAGAACTTTTACATATCACATATTAATTGTGAATGATTTTCCTTTTGAGCACTTCAAGTCAGAAAATGGGCATCTGGAACCATAATATGAATATAATTAGAAGGCATATTGATAGAAAAATGTCATAAAAAAAGAATGGAAGAATAACCAAAATGAGGGCCTGTAAAGTTATTTGTGGAGTGATGTTTATGCCTACAATAGTTATATCAGCTCCAGAAGTAAGCAGAATATCAGTTGCTTCTAGATCACCATAGATCTGTAAAATCAGCATTGATACTTTCTTGATTACTTATTTCTTTCAAGTATGTAGCATTTTTAGCTAACCAATACTTAAATCAAGTTTTGCAGCTGTACTTAAAACTTAAACTGACAGACTTGTCTGAAAGGAGAAAAAGTGCTAACTTGTTCCAACGGTCCTAAGTATTTTCAAGGATAAAAATTCTAAGCGATTACCATTAAATTAAAGAAAATATTGAACTGAGAAGCTTCAATTCAGAGATTAGATGATCAAACTTGCTAATAAAATCCAATCGTATATCTCATCAACATCATTAATATCATCATCAACATAAAATACATCATAATTTAAATGGAGAAAGTCAAATTAGCCAAAAAAATAAGAACATTTTATGCCCAAAATATTTGCAATTGAGTAGACAGTTTAGATTAAGGATAGGGCAAAAGGAAAATATATAGTGAATAAGTAGGAATACAAGTTTGAGGATGAGAACTAGTGCTTCAATATGCACAACTCAGAAATGGACTTCATTTTCCATTCATAACTTGTAAGAATTAGGCCAATATAGAACTTCACTTGATCAATATTCTTGGAGGGTAGGCGAAAGGAATCATCTGATATGTTTCAAATCATATCTTGCTTTAGCTTCTATGTAAATGAGGAAGTGGGCCTAGAGCAGTGGTTATTAAGTTAACTGTGACTTGCAGGTTTGGGTTTGAGTTCGAAAACAACTATCTATAATACAAGGGTAAGGCACACACATCAAACTCTACCTAAACTTTTGAACTGGAGGGAGTTTCATGCACAAGGTGCACCATTTTATATTAGCATTGTTGCGGATTGGAACATTCGTGGAAATAGAGATATATAAAGTTTGACGTCTTAGCTTTGTACAAAGATCCAACACATAATCAAATAAAAGAGGTGTAGAATTCATAAGAGACATCAAAATTTTTACATGGAACCCCCTAAAAAGGGGGAAAAACTACGGGCTCAATCCAAGTTTGAATGAATCCACTAGTGTTTATAGTTGATTACAAATGAGGCCCTTATTTGTGGAGAAATCCTTGGTTTGATGTAGCAAATATACATCATATAGAGTGCATTACATGATGGGGATTGGAAGAATCAGCATTGACATATTCATTTTGTCAACAGGACCATAGTTGGGGGGCGATGGGGGTCGGAAAGACCTTATTCGGGTGACAGTGGTCAGAAGGATCGTAGTTGGGTGACAGTGGTCGGAAAGAACATAGTTAGCGGGCAACAGAAGTCAAAAAGATTGTTGTTTGGCAATAGAGATCGAAAAGACCATAATAGGCATTTGATAGGTTAAAAAAAATCATTATCAGGCAACGAAAGTGAAAGGACTATAGTTGGTGGGCAACAAAGGTCAGAAGGATCATTGTCGTAATATGGGTGATGGTGGTCAAAAAGATCATTGTGTGGAAGTGGAGGTTGGAATGATCGTAATCTGGTGATGGAGGTCAAACAAACTGTATCTGGAGGGTGACAATGACAAGAAAGATCGTTGTTTGACGACTGAGGTCAGAAAGATCGTAGTCGGCAGGCGATAGTGATTAGAAAGACAATGATTTAGCGACAGAGGTCAGAAGGACCACAATTAGAGGACGACAATGGTTAGAAAGACCATTGGTTGGCAATGAAGGTTGGAAGGACTATAATCGAGAGGGCGATAGTGGTTATAAAGACCGTTATCTGAAGACAGAGGTTGGAAGGATCATACTCGGCAGGCGATAGTGGTCAAAAAGACTGTTGTTTAACAACAAAGGTTAAAAGGACCATAGTCGAAGAACGACGATGGTCAGAATGATCATTGTTTGGCGATAGAGGTCGAAATGATCATAGTTGATTGTCAACATTGGTAAAAAAAATGGTTATATGACGACGGAGGTCATATGAACTGCAGTCAGCAAGCGACGGTGGTCAAAAATCGTAGTCAGCGGATAACAATGGTTAGAGAAGGTAGTTTGGAAACAATCATTGGGGGGAAGTCCAACGATAATCGGTGTCCGAATGAAAGTCTAACAATAATTGGAAGCCGGGCGGAAGTCCGACATCAATCGACAGTGGGGTGGAAATCCAACATCAGTAGGTCGCCGGGTAGAAGTCCAGCGTCAGTCGATGGCCATGAAAAAGCCTAGCAATGGTTGGTGGTGGGGCAGAAATTCGGCGTTAGTCAGTGGCAGTATGGAAGTCTGGCTATAGTACGATGAAGATCGGTGGTCCAACGGTGGTCAAGGAGGAGTCTGGTGGCAAGAAAACTCTAATTTCTCTCTATTCATTCTATTCCTTCTCTTCCTTGCTTGAGTCCCCCTTTTCTATGAAGAATGAGGGGTCTATTTATAATTTTCTTAGAGTGACATGTCTAGTAAATAGGAGAAAGAACGAAGGTAGAGTGGTTTACATGGACGACCAATATTGATCCCATTAATTGTGGGCCATTTACTAGGCATTTAAATATCTTAATGATATCGAAATTTGGTGATCTTAATCTCGTTTGATTTGTCTCGTCGAGCCGCTCGATTCGAATATAAGTTTGTCAGGTTTGAAAATCATTTCGTCATCCAATTAATAGTTTGAACTATCGAAATGAGCTTTAGGACTTCGATTTGGACCCATTTGAGCTTGGATTGAGTCAAATTTTGTGTCATTGGGTTTATATTTTTGAGACCTTCAATTCGACTATAAGTTTGTTGAAATTGGAGTACGGATGGTCCCATATTTAATTTTGAAAGTTTCTGACTTGATTTTGCTTCAAGATTTGTGTCTGATCAAGATAATTTTTTTTGATGATATATCAAGTATCTAATAAAGCATACATATGGCATGTACCAAAGAAATCTAGCGCAAATATGGCCCTTGATTCTAAGGGTAAAATCACTTGTTTGAGACTAGTTTTGATTTTCTTAAGCTAGATATTCACTAGCTCCTGCTGAGAAATTTAATTTATATCTAACCTTTTGTTATACTTTTTTTTTATAAGAATTTTCATTCCAAAGAAATGAAATTACAGACAACACAAGTGGACAACCCAAAATACAATGCAAAGTACCCAAAAAAAAAAGGATGAAGACCTCTAAGGAAAAAGAACCAAAGAGAGCCAGTGGCAAGATGAATTCAAAAAATAGGAGTCATCATGCACTTATCACCCAGATGTCTGACCAACACCATCCATTGCAGGCAACAATCCAGACCTCAGATAACCTGAAGTGTAACAAACATCATCTCACATCCAAAAAAAAACCACCAAAATATGACCAAAACCAGCAATTCCACCACCAAGGTTGCAAGTAAGCCAAACACATCTAGGTGGCGAGCATGAGCCTGTCCCATTATTAGCCTTTTACCTGAAACAATCCAAAAGCACCAAATACTATCCACAACTGCAAAACCAGTGTAGCCAATAGAGACAAGAAACCCACAAGGGCACACCGTGTAAAGCAAAAGGCTACCAATGCATCTGAAGGAAGAAGCCCACCCCAACCAACAAACTCCAAAAGCAGAACCAAAACATTTGAAGGAAGAAGCCTGCCCCAACCAGTAGACCCCAAAAGTAGAAAGAAAGTCAAATCCAAAAGAAAGAATTATTTTTTTATTTACATTTTTTATGCTTACCACTATTTTTGAAAAAACTAACATCAGTAATTTAAAGAATACTTAAATCAAAGTTGTTCCGAGAATCCTATTCTTTCGCATTAATTTCCTCCCTGCCAGTTGAAGAATTGACATAATCTAACTAGTCACCATGCCTCACCACTTTATCCCTCGCAAGTTCAGCTAACAAATCATAACTAGAAATAATGGATATAGGCACATCAACTAGAGGCACCACCAATCCTCATTAACCACCATAGTTTGATTGGTGAAGAAATAATCCTAGAAGCCACATTATCCAAGTTAACCAGCTCTACCTTAGTTCCACCACCCACAGAACTTAAAGAAATGGAATTATCATCCGACTCCTCCACAGCTTCAACACAACTAGGACTAGCTATAAGGTTAATGCAACAATTATTAGCATTCAGGTTAGCATTAACACCTTCTACACCATCCCTATTAGTACAATCAATATTCACAGGCATAATAGTATCTAAAGGAGCAACTTCCTCCTCAACATAAATAGGATCAACCAAAGGTAAAACTGAAGCCAATTGAACAGCAGCTTCCACTGAAAGGCCAACATCATTCCCTTCAACAACATCAGTAGGACCCAACTCCAGAGCCAATTCATTGGTAACACTAAACAATATTAGCCACCCTATCCACCTCACAGCTAACATTAACATTCATCGATTTAGAGACAACAAGAGCATTAGTAGGTGGGGCAGAGGACTGATGAGGCTAACAATCACCACTCAAATGCCCTATACATTTACATGAAACACAAAAAAGCTGGAAAACCCTCTATAACAACTTGTTGAATATAACCTAGTTTCTTAGGACCCAACCACACTTTGTCAGGATAAGTTTTCTTGATGTCAAGCTCAAAAAGAACACGGGCTACAGAAGGTCAAGAACCCATGAAAATAGCATTATCAACTTTCAATGGTATACCAAAAATTGAACACAATCCATAAAGGATACGAGGGGAGAACAAATGAGGGCGGAGATTAGGGAAAGAAACCCAAATAGGAATAACATGAGACTCAACACTAACATCAACAAAAGGAGACCATTTGATTAATTTCATGTAGCTATCATTAACTAAATAAGATCTATGACAGAAAATCCTATTATAATCAAGATCATTACTCATTTTAATCAAAATATGCGACTGATCAAGTAAGGTAACTGAGACATCACCAGTTAGCTTAAGGATGAAAAAAAAAACCTTCGAATCGATTCAAGAGAAGGTCCCTTAGAGAGGAAGAAACCAACTAGTGAAATTGAAAAGGAGCCGCTAGGCCAGTGATATCTTCCTCCGAAATCCAAAGTGACGGCAAGCCATTAAAAGAAGTAGGTTTGAGATCAAGAAATCTTCCATTAGAGAAACTACCAGCAAGAGCATCGAGAAAAAATCGAAATTTGAACAGACCATCTAAAATACAGTGTCGCTCAGGCGTTTCCTCGCTATTCCGACCAAGGAGGCCAGAGGACGACGAAACGTAAGCAAAACGAAAACGAAAATACACCACAATAGAGGAAAAGAGAAAATAGGAAGACTTTTCTGGAGGAACCACCGACGAGGGGGCGAGGAGACCACTGGCACAGGAACCCTAGCAAGGGCCTTGGAAGATAATGAACTATTCGTGAAAATGACGTAATAACGCCTCTATAATTTCCATCCAGCAACCTTCTGCTATACTTACAATCAATAAAATATTTGAAATAGGTTTCTGTATATAATAGGTGATGATGGGTGGGTCTGTACTGTGGGTGCACGCAGCTTTTACCATTCCTAGTAGTTGCAGATGAAATGGGGAGTAATTTCCTCATTCCATATATATATTAAACAAAGCTTCTATTAAATTCAGTACAAGAAGGTCATTAAGATGCTAATATCACTAATTATTAAGTGTAATATGCTTAATTTAGTGCTTTTAAATCATTATATCATATTCTGTAGAATGATAAATTGTCACTTTTCATTTATTTCCACCACCAGATAGCCTCACATGTAAATATGATTCATATTTAATATAAATTTAATTCAAATATAAATTTATAAATTTAATATAAATTATTATTAATTTATGTTATATGTTTAAATATATTTTACATCAATAGATTATATACCAAATTTATTTTATAAATTTATTCTAAAAATTATTTATGTAAAAAAAAAAATTATCACTAATAAATAGATAAAATTATTTTTATATTACCTAAATAAATAAACAAATAATTATTAACTTAAAAAATAAGTAATATTCATATTAAAAATAATTATTTAAAAAATTAGTTTAAAAATTAATTATATATATGTTATATATGTTGTGACTTTCATAAATCTCAGCTAATTAATCTTTTTAATTCCACATTACTTGAAAACTCTAATTTCTTGTTATTATTTATATAGCTTTTTCAGTTTTTCATGCTTTAAGAACTCACATGAAATGGGGCAATCTAAAGATGCTTCATGCTGATTAGGGGCAATTATTTATACTAAAAATTTCATGATAATTTAAAATTAAACATTTTAAATATGAATTAACTAATTTATTTACAAATATTATTTAATATGTAATGTAATAAACTTATTTATTTAATTATGTAAATAATACATTAATTCAACCGGCCTGTTCAAAGGAATCGAGACCAGTTCACTAGTTCACCAGTTGAACCGGTGATGGTTCAGTTCAGTTCAGTCCAATCTGATGCAGAAGCAATTTTCAGAGTGGACCAAACCAATCTTATGACTCGGTGGACCGGCCGGTCTGATCCCATTTTTAAAACTTTGCATAATTAAAAATTTAAACTTCATTAGTTTAAAAAATTACCCTAACCAAATAACTATTGGGCAACGGAGATAGCTAGAAAATAAATCATGCCAATCAAGAGTTTTTTTTTTAAAAAAAAAAAAGACACCATTCATTTCAAAATGACGATTAAATCACAATCGTTTTTAAAATTCCTCATAAGGCCACACTTTTTACGTGCTAATTCTCCTTAAGAAGAATCATTTCATATATATACTTCAATCTGTTGGATATTATCAAACCAAACGACGTGAAGGGCTGCTCTAAGTTTTTGTTTTCGGTGAAAGACATTTTAGTATGTGCTCTCTATTTTTCTTCTTTAACCCGTGAAACATTCTGTGAACAGAATTTTTGTTATTTTTCTTTGTTCTGCTTTTTGCTTCCATCATTGGTATCAGAGCCCGGTTTGGAGAATGACAGCGGTTCAAGCACCGATAATTTGCAATCACAGTTGCCCAAGTTCACGGGGAAGAACTACAATCAATGGAGTATTCAAATGCGGGTGTTGTATCAATCTCAAGAGTTGTGGGAGATTGTAGAGAGCAATTTTTAGGAGCCCGAAGTAAAGAGAGATTTGAATCAAAGGCTTCTTCAAGAATTGAAAGAAAATCGGAAGAAAGATCCGAAGGCCCTTTTCTTCATCTATCAAGCAGTATATGAAATTATTTTTGAGCGGATCTCTATGACGAAAATCGCAAATGAACGTTTACAAACCCTATGAAGCCAATTTGATAAATTGAAGATGAAGGAGTTAGAAAGTGTGGAAGAATATTTCAATTGGGTAATTGCCATTGTTAACCAATTGAAGTTGAATGGAGAATTTGTAGAAGATAAAAGAGTTATTGAGAAGATTCTACGAAGCATGACCAGAAAATTTGAAGCAATGGTGGTAGCCATAGAAGAAGAGAAGAATATAGAGAAAATGTCTATTGAAGGGTTGCTTGGATCTCTTTAATCACATGAATTAAGAATGAAACGATATGATTCAACACCACTTGAGGAAGCCTTCCAAACTCAAATGGCATTGCGTGGGAATTTCAGAGGTGGCCGTGGAAGAGGGTTTCGTAGAGGAAGAGGCTCTTTTGGTAGATGAAGAGGCTCTTTTGGTAGAGGAAGAGGCTCTTTTGGTACTAGAGGAAAAGGTCGTGCTGGTAGAGGAGAATCTATACAAAGTGATGGAGGTGCAGTTCAAGGTGGAGCTCATGGTGATGGAGAAGGTGCACGTGGTCGTGGACATGGCTTCAGAGGTAGAGGATGAAGCAACCTTGCCAATATCAATTGCCACTTTTGCAAAAGGTACGTACACACTTATCGATATTGTTGGAAGAGACAGGAGAATGAAGAGGCAAATGTAGATATGATGCAAGAAAATGAAGTGGAGAAAAGTGAAGACACGTTTCTTAAACATAGTAAGTAGTTTAGTGATTCAGGAGATGTGTGGTTTATTGATAGTGGTTGTAGTAATCACATGAGTGGCAATAGAATATTGTTTGTTATTTTGGATAACTCAATCCAAAGTGAAGTACGCACGAGAGATGATAATAAATTATTTGTGGAAGGAGATGTGATATTTTGGTGCAAACAAAAAAGAGAGAAAAGAAGATATCATATGTCTTCTATGTTCTAAATCTTAAGCATAATTTGCTTAGTGTTGGACAACTAAATCAAAAGGGATATGTGTTGACATTTTCTTTTGACACTTGTACCATTAAAGACAAGCATGAATTTTTGATAGCCAAGGAGAAGGTGATTCCAAATAAAATGTATCCCATGAAGATGATTTGCAGTCTGAATGGTTGTTTAAAAACTTCCATAGAGAATCATTTAAGATTATTGCATTGCAGATTTGGTCACATGAGTTCCAATACACTTTCTTATATGAGCCAGAAGAATATAGTTGATGGACTTTCATATATTGAAGTTCAAGACAAGATCTATGAAGCATGTGCTGTTAGAAAGCAGAGCATAGCACCATTTTCAGTTGGAAAATCATGGAGAGCCTTGAAGCCATTGGAGCTTATTCATTCAGATTTATGTCGACCGATGTACACTACTTTTGTTGGAGATAATTATTATTTCTCACATTTATTGATGATTATAGCAGAAAAGTATGGGTATATTTTCTGAAAGAGAAGTCACAAGTATTTGAATACTTAAAAATATTCAAAGCCCTTGTAGAGAAGGAGAGTGACCATTTTATTAAGATGTTGAGGAGTGACAGAGGTGGAGAATATGTTAGTCATGAGATGTAAAATTATTTGAGGGGAATGGGATATGCTATCAGTTAAAAACTAGATACACACCACAACAAAATATGGTAGCTCAAAGGTTGAATAGATCCATTATGGGATTGGCTAGGAGTACGTTGAAGCAGAGGCAAGTGCCTAATCTACTATGGGCTAAAGTTGTGTCATGTGCTGTTTATTTGTTGACTAGAGCAACATCAAAAAGTAATCCATCTCAAACCCCTTTTGAAATTTGGAGTGGCCATAAGCCTATGGTTGATCATTTGAAAGTTTTTTAGAGCATTTCTTATGTTCATGAACCTGATCAAAAGAGAAAAAGTTGGATGAAAAATTTGAGAAGTATGTGTTTGTAGGATACAATGAAAGTTCCAAAGCCTATAAACTGTATAATCCTACAACAAAGAAAGTGATAGTGAGTAGGGATGTGAGATTTGAAGAGAACTTAGCTTGGGATTGGCTTGAAAAAGGCAACAAGGAGCATGCTACATTTGTGGAAAATTCAAAAAAAAAAAATATTAATGATGTAGAGCAACAAAGACCACCACACACTACAGTGATATTGGGAGAATCATCTAGTAATGGTATGAAAAAGGTGAAGACAAGAAGCCTGTAGGAGATATATGACATCACAAATTATAATGAAGAGTTATCTCAATTTGCTTTATATGTAGATGAATAGTCCTTAACTTGTAATGAGGTAGTTACAAATAAGAGATGGATGGATGTCATGAAAGAGGAGATTGATGCTATTGAGAGAAATGAAACATGGAGATTGGCCTCACTTCCTAAAGGTCAAAAATCCATTGGTGTCAAGTGGGTGTACAAAGTGAAGAAGAATGTTGACGGAGGTGTAAAAAAATTCAAGGCTAGACTTGTAGTCAAAGGGTACAAACAGAAGAAAGGAATAGATTATGAAGAGGTTTTTGCACTGGTTGCCAGATTTGATATAGTCAGATTAATTTTTTCTATTGCAGCTATGAATAGATGGCAGATTCATCAATTAGATATGAATCAGCTTTCTTGAATGGTGTTTTGGAGGAAGAAGTATATATAGATCAGCCTGAAAGTTTTTACTATGAAGGGAAAAAAACATATGGTGTATCATTTGAAAAAGACTTTGTATGGCTTGAAGCAAAACCAGAGGCTTGGAATTTATGCATTGATAAGTATTTTGGAGAAGAAGGGTTCACTAAATACCCTTATGAACATGGTGTGTATTTGAAGACCGACTAGACCTGACATTGTGTATAGTGTGGGCATCTTGAGCAGATTCATGGAGAATATGAGGGAGTCTCATTGGCTTGTAATGAAGAGGATTCTTAGATATATCAGTGGGACAGTTGATTTTAGCCTTCATTATCGGTGCAGTGGAGACATGAAATTAATTAGATATTGTGATAATGATTAGACAAATGATCATGAGGATAGAAAGAGCACAAGTGCATATGTGTTTTACGTTAGTGATACAACCTTCACTTGGAGCACATATAAGTAGAAAGTTGTAGCCTTATCTATTTATGAGGCAGAGTATATAGCAGCGACGACAGCAGCTTGTGAAGCAACGTGGTTGAAGAATTTGCTGAAGAAATTTTATAGAGAGATTGATTAATCTACAACAATTTATGTGGACAACAAGTCGACGATCGCATTGGCCAAAAATCTAGTACAACATGGTAGGAGTAAGCACATTGATGTGCGTCACCATTTTATCAGAGATGCAATAAAGATGGGTCATATTAGCATGGAGCACTGCAGTACAGAGGATCAGGTAGCTGATTTGTTCACCAAAGCATTGCCGACACCGAGGTTCGTAAAACTACTAAAGATGATTGGGATGAAAAAAGTATTGGTTAGAGGGGGAGATTATTGGATATTATCAAACCAAACGACGCGATGCTTGCTTTAATTTTCTTTTGATTTTATTTTATTTGTTTTTCAGACGATTTTAAAAATCTCTTTAGTACTTATGATTTAAAAATCCCGTGAAAGTGCGTGAAGGGCTGCTCTAAGTTTTTGTTTTGGATGAAAGACAGTTTAGTGCGTGCTCTCTATTTTCTTCTTTATCCCGTGAAACATTCTGTGAATAGAATTTTTGTTATTTTTCTTTGTTCTATTTTTTGCTTCCATCACAATCACTAAGGCCAAGCGTCAACTCCAAACCGGCGACTAAACAGATGAAATCAAGTAGATTTCAAATTCAAAAGAGCAATGAGAAAGATCAGAAGAAATCGAAAACGATGACCAATAGAGCAAGAAAGATGAATGAGATCACTGATGTCGGATCTGTGTCGAGATCTGTGCCGATGAAATCAGGCTCATTTATTATTGTGTGTGAGCTAATTGTTTAAAGCTCGATAAGCATAATAAAATACGAATATGAGCTGAACACAAATCAAACTTGAACATCTTCCATTTTAAGTGAACAGGCTTAAACTCAAACATAAAAGTTCGAATCCAGCTAAAATCGAGCTCGAACAAGTCGTTTGTAAAAAATCCCAAATATAAACAAGCAACCGCGCAACTTGATTTGGTTCATTTATTGTCTTATCAACAAGCTAGTCAATTAAGGCTTCATTTTGTATGACTTTTTTATTGCTTCTTAAAACAGAGTTTTAATTTTTATACTAAAGCTCTGTTTTAAGAAGCAATAAAAAAGCAGTCCCTAACGAAACCTAAATTTCAGCCATCAACTTTTTTTTGAGAAAATAGCAACTCTTGCTTGATTCAGCTCATTTGAATAATATTAATATAAAATATATTAAAATATATTAATATTAAAACATTTAAATATAAAATTGCTATAAATATTTAAAATTATATCATATTTCTCTTATATCAAATATTTCTTTATTATTTCTCTTTTAAATATTTATTTATTATTATCTTATAATAAATGAGTTGAGAAGTAAATTTGAACTAAAAGATAAATTTAAAATTAATTTTCAGTTCCCGCCAGTCAAGCTGCTCGTCGAGCCGATAAGTCGAGTTTGAGACCTGTTCGAGCTCGAGCTCGATAAGTCTTTGAGCTCGAAATTGTGTTCGTGCTCGATAAGCTCGACTCGTCGAGCCTGTTTCCAAGTCGAATCCGAACCGGCTCGTGAGTCGGCTTGACTCGGTTGCACCTCTAGTACACTGAGGCCCGTGCTGAGACGAAGGGAAGGGGCGATTCTTCTTTCATACGTGTTGTTAAGCTATTCGTCACAGCAGCTGAGATCCCGCCCCGAATATCATGGGAGAGCGAATCCAGGACGGAATTAATCTCGTCCGTCCATTTGCTATTTCAAAGCTAAATTACATTCGAGCCCACCATGATCCTTCCTGAATCAGGGCTTGTCTCGCGGAATTTCCTGTGGAAGACGACGGGGCGCCAAAAAGTGAAAGGGTACTTGAATTCGAATTTTTATTTATTTTTTTATGAATCATATTTGATATGTCGTAAAAAATCTATTTGATCAAGCACAAATTTTGATGTCTATTTGAATTAATAAAAAATTTACCCATATCAAATACTTGAAGTGCATTTAAAATTTTCAATGCACTAATTGGAAGACTAAATGATCTTCAAATCTTGTATGCTCTAGTCAAATCAAATGTGTAATTGATTCGAACATCATCAAAGCACTTAAATATAAAATATTGATCAATAAAGGAATCAAGTATGGGTTGTCCGATAGAGTGTTTGAATTTTCGCTATAATTACGGAGCATTCCTGTAATAACCCAAATTTAATTTTCTTAAATTCAAAGAAATTTGGCTGAGTGCTACGACTCTATGGCTGTGGGGCATTGTGGTGCAAAGCTCTTAATTTTGTGGAAAATAAGGGAGCACTCCAGCACTGGGGTTTAGAGCGATACGACACTGAGTCAAAAAAATTATTTTTTTATAAAGTATCAATTTCCATTTTATACAAAACCTCATCCAGCCATCTCCTCCCCTATTCTTCTTTGCCTGGCCTGGAGAGGAGAGGGGAGAAGAAAGAGAGAAAATGGAGGAGAGAGGAGAGAGAAGTTCATTTCGGGACATTTGGTCTATCACTCTAGTTGTGAAAAGTATTCAGATCGTCGTAGGTAATCTTAACCCTACGTCTGTTCCAATAATTTTGCTTCTTACATTTTTTCTTCCTCTTGTAATTAATAAAAATAAAATATATCTCATTTTAGTAATTTCACATGTATAACTTTTGATATGTAGTAGATATTGTCTTTCTGAACATTTTGACTAGCATATATTGAATTCAAACTGTGTGATTTTGCATATATGTCATTTTAGCTTAAATATGTGGGGTAATATTGAGAATCAAATGATTAGAAGTTAGTGTACTACACCTGAATATGAAATATATGATATGCGTTAATTCATTATTCATATGGTCTAACATGTATTTTGGCATACTACACATATGCATAATGGCGATCTACATATTATAATTATTGCATATGATGTGTATATGATATCTACTATCATGATTTTATTGCATGTGAAATGTGTGTAAAAGTAAGAAAGACTGACTGAAAATTAACAAATTCAATTTAGCTAGAGACATGTTATCTTGTATAGAGGGAATGCCAATAAGCTTTCTTTTAAATAAGATTTACGATGTAATCCTAAGAGATATGAAAAGGGATGTATAATGAGACTGATTGATATGATATGATATGCACACAGACAGAAAATGGTGACTTCTTTTATGAAAGCCACATAACTTGTGATATATGATATGAGATTGATTCCTAGTAACATGATTGATATGATTCATATAGATTTCTATAAGGTTGGTCTATAGGACTTGATATAGAAAAAAATATCACATGTAGTTAGATGTCTGCCATTATTTATATATACATATGACATGAGCATGCATGATAAATTACATAAGTGGTATGATATAATATGATATAAATACGGTATATGATATGACTGATATCGACATATGACAAGACTGATATGACTGATAAGATTGATATAATAATATATGATACATAAGAAATATATAATTTACATGTTGGATTACATATAATAAAAATATATGATATACATGCATTAATATTTGATGTTATATGACAGACATAGAAAAAATGTACACTAGTTTGAAATGACTGTTAGAAATGATAGAGCATACTTATACTTTATATGAATAGTGATCATTGATCACTAAATTTGAATTAACTTTTATTGATTATATTATTTCTACATGATCCTATAGTTATATGCTTAGACTAATATGAATTGAATAATTATATGTAAATTATTTCTGCTATCGTTTATTGATAATAGTTATAGGTTATGGTAATTTACTAAGATATTAACTCACTCTGTGGTTTTACATATTTTTCAAGAAGGGTCAGATTCTAGTGGAGGGAGGCTGAATAAGGTTTCTAAGCTTCATTTTTTTTCTATATTTTAGTTTTATTCTTTTGTAGCCATGAATAAATAGTTATAAATTTATGTTATAGATTGAATTCCTTCATATTATACATGAATTTATGGAACTTATATAGTTACTATTACTGGTTTTTATTTATTTAAAGGTAGATGAATTTAAAAAGAGAAAGACAAATCCTTTAAAATTAGATGGTTGAATCGAATTAGGATTTGTCTTTATAGATGGTTGAATTGAATCAGGAGAATGACTCACTTAGACCTCTTAGAGAGTGTCAGTCCCATGGTAGAGGATATCCACCAGAGTCTCCATAGGAAAAACAACCAAGCAAATAACATTGAACTCAGACCCATGATCATCCAAATGGTCAAGAACTCATAGTTTAGGTGAACTCCTATTAAGAATCCCAACCTATATATATCCAGCTTCTTAATGATCTAGGCTACATTAAAGTCTAATGGAGTATCTGATAACACATTTATACTTCATTTTTTCCCTTTCCTCTATGGGATAAGATAAAAATATGGTTGAATTCCTTACCCCCGAGATACGTCATCACTTGGAATGATCTGGCCCACAAGTTTCTAGCTAAGTATTTTCCTCCTTTAAAAGAAGCCAAGCTTAGGAATGATATTACTTTTTTTATCAATTTGATGTAGAGTGATTTATGAAAGTTGGGAATGATTTAAAGAGATGCTTAGGAAGTGCACCCTCCATGTCATGCTCAATTGGTTGATTATATAGACTTTTTATAACGGATTGGTAAGATCTTTAAGATCTATTATAGATATAGCCGCTGAAGGGTCATTGATATCCAAGCCCTTCAATGAAGCTTTTTCTTTTATCTAGGAGATGGACACCAATAACTTTTATTGGCCTTCAAATAAGATGAATGCTAAAATATTTGATAGTTTTTATGAGTCTAATGCCTTGTCCATTCTAATAACCAAGTAGCAATTATTTTTAAGAAGTTAGGCAATCTTGGAGTTAATTCATCCTGAGGACATTCCATACCTTTAGAAGATATTATCTTTAGTCCATCTAGTGATCCAAATGCTTAAGGGGGAGACTTTAAATGACATTAATAGAGAAAATAACATCTACTCAAATACCTACAATCCAAATTTGGGGAAACACCCAAAATTTTAATGGAGAAATAATATTATCATCAACAATGTGGGAAACATATGAAATTTTAATCAGCTTAACCTTCTAGGGTCTTGGAAGAACCCTTGGAAGTAATTTAGAAATCCTAGACCCAACTATTACCCATGTTATAATTCTAATAAGCAATTTAAGGATAAGAAGTCATCTTTAATGTTTAAGATAGGGACTCAACTAAAGAGTTAGGCTATTATTATTTAGAATAGAGAAAATCAATTGGGGGTAGTTAGCCAGTTCGATCAATAATATACATCAAGATACCTTGCATAACACTACAGAAGTAAACCTTAAGGAGAAAGGTACGGAGTAGTGTGAAACTATCCAATTGAGGAAGTGGAAGGAACTAGGAGAAACTAGTAGAGATAGAGATCAATCCTAGGAGGAATCTAGAGTGGAAGAATATGTAGGGACTAATCAGCCTAGGGAGTAACCTGAGCCTATTAAAGAATTAGATAAACCCATTCAAAAGGTTGTAGAGAGGCCACCACCACCTTTCCCTGAAGGTTAATCAAGCATAATCTGGATAGGCAATTCTCTAGGTTTTTAGAGGTGTTTAAGAAATTAACCATCAATATTCCCTTTGTAGAAGCCTTAGAATAGATGCATGTATTCCAAGTTTATGAAGGATATCCTCAATAAAAAGAGAAGACTATTTTGAAAGTTCAAAACAGACTTTTAAATCTTGTTGAACTACCTTATGCACACCTAGAGGGGAGTAAATTAGTTATTTAATTTTTTTTCAGAACATTTTTCTTTTTATGAATGATGTTAAACAAAAATACAAGCGAAAGAAAATATTAATGAACTATATAAAATTTATTTAATTTTTATTTTATAAAAATGAACAAAAATATTTTTGTTTATTTTTTTATTTTTATTTTCCTTGCTCACAAAAATCCATCCAAAATAATCACAATACAGTTATCACATATTTATAAGAAGATAATATTGCAGAAATTAAAATGCAAAAAAATAAAAGTACTAAATAAACAAAATGAGTACACCATAAATTTTATAGTTATTTGATTAACCTTGACCTATGTCTACTCCCCATAGTCCTCATCTCTATGTATTACATTAAACATTTAGTGACTTTTCTTTAGCCTATGCAGGAAGGTGGAGAAGCCCTTACAAAATCACCTCCACTCATCTATAGTGCGGTTGAGAAGCTGAATTCTTTTCACCCTTCTAGTGAGGTAGAGAACCTGGAATCCTTTCACCCTCCTAGTGAGGTAGAGAACCTGGAATCCTTTTCACCTTCATGTTAAGGAAGAGAACCTACAATCATGGGCCTTGAAGACTTTTCCCCCTAAGGCTTCCCTCAAGATAAATGAAAATACGAAGGAACTTAGGTAGAAGCTTACTTGGAGCAACTATGTGGAATTCCCTCATACACCTCCCTCATACTCACCTTCTCCCCCTCTTCATGTTAAAGCTCCATGATCTCTCAAGAGGGGAAAACTCTCACACAAAATTCTCTCAATAGCTAAAAGACCCTTCTAGTGTCTCTTGAGAAAGTTTAAATGCAAGGCTTCTGAAAGGTCTAATTTTTCACATTAGTTATTTTTTATCATACAGTATGATATGAGATTGTATAGTACAATTAATTCAATACATCATGTCAGTAATGTATGATGAATAAGAGTCTATAAGATTAGTTTAAATATTTGAACTAATCATCTAGTACGATATCATGGCTTGTACAGTATGATTAGTTCAATCGAATATAATTTTTATCTCGTACAATGGTTGTCAGTTAAATATTGTCTTGATAACTAATTGATTGTACTATACGAATAAAGACATCATACGATATGATATGAACTCTCAATTAATCCATATTTGATTACTTAATTACAATATTAAATTAGGTAAAATTTAGATACATTGTCTGATACTATCGTAATTGTACAATACGATTAGTTATATTTTTGAATTTCAAAATATTGCTTAATTTAGATTGGCAATAGAGTTCTTAATTTCTATTAATCATCCTGTATAATTTGGATCATATTATATGATTAGTTCAAATTTAAATTATCTTAATTAAATATTTTAATTAATCTTTATTTTATCTAGATTATACAATACTATATATATTATACATTACGAACATCACATAAATTAAAAAAAATTAATTTTGCTCCTTAGTGTGTGTATGCATGGTCGGTAAGTTAGCATATACTTTTTACATGACATTTGACTTAAGAAATATAAAAATAAATAAATAAAAATATAAACTTTCAAAAATATCAAATCTATTCTACCTAGTCTTGAGTCGATCCTTTGTTGCTCAGTGTACGGTATACTTAAAATGTTTAGTGCTCAAATGAAAGGTATGCAATAATAGTACTAGAAGAAATAAAATAGCAATGTAATAATATGTGTTATCATTAAAATCCTAAGCTTGGGATCCCAAATTATAACAACCTCTCTCTTTTTATAATGAAAAATATTATTGTTTGAATTTTCAAGTTTAGTTTATTTCCTCATGTTGCAACTTAGTTTTCATATCATGTGTGTTTTTTATGATTCCAATATTATTATTTTGATTACAGTTTCTCCTAACATATATTAGATATATTGTTTTTATTATTTGTGTGTACTAATATTTTAGAAAAATCATACTCCAAACTGTTGAAAAATTCAAGTCAAATTTGTATAGGGTTCATTGTAATTGGAGTCTATATTATTTATATTTTTATTGAGTTTGAGAGAGTGTGATTGTAATTGAGTAATAGGACAAACACACACTAAGTGAGTGTTAAAAATTTATAAAATTTTAACCTAATCATATTATACAATTTTAATAAAATTTTAATTCGTATGAGATGATTTGTTTAGTTATTTCCTCAAACATCCAGTTAATCAAAGCATAGACGGAACATTTTTTTCTAAGTACTATTTGTACTATACGAAGTTGGCTTCTTACAAACGATGTCCATAGTATGAAAATGATGTGAACATTTTTGTCTATATGAATATATAAAATTTTTGAACTGTTTGTCCAAGACGATCTGGAGTTCGTACAGACAACGTCTAAAGTACTAAAATGTTGGGAACATTTTTGTCCATATGGACAAGTAAATTTTTTGAACTGTTCGTATGGGATGATTTAGATTTCATACAAATGACGTCCATAGTACAAAATTATGAGGAACATTTTTATCTAGATGAATAGGAATTTTTTTATAATTATTCATACTGTATGATATACATATCATATTGTACGATATGCTTATACAAAAATATTTTGTACAATATCGTACGAGCATATTTTGAACTATTCATCCGAGATGATTGTCAATCATACTGTACAATCATGGACGCTCAAAATTAAAATTTTTAGTTTTCTGAATGGTTTTTCGTATCTTTTATATAAAAAGTCCTTATAAGCTGACTTGGACGAATCTAGTCTTCGTGATTTCTTAGAGAGCAAGTGAAAGGGTGATTTGGGAGAGTATTTGAGAGAGAGTTCTTGCAAGTGAAGTGTAAAGGATTCACAATATTACTCAAAGGTGAGAATCTCTTTTATTTTTATGTCAATTCTCTTTCTTTTCTTTTTAGTTGCTCAAGAGAAGATCTGGTACTCTTCCGACACTTGAAGAGCGTGAAAGGATGACGGTACTCTACTGACACTTGGAGAGTGTGAAAGGATGACGATACTCTGTTGACACTTAGAGAGTGTGAAATGATGACAGTACTCTACTAATACTTGGAGAGTGTGAAAGAATGATGGTACTATGTCGACAATTGGAGAGTGTAAAAGGATGATAGTACTCTACCAACACTTGGAGGGCGTGAAAAGACAACAGTACTCTATCACACTGGGGATTGGTGGAAGAGAGGAAAATTTTAAAGGCTACTCCGCCTTGGTGTGGGGGCAAAAGGAGAGTCACTTTGATAATAGTGTAATACCTATACTTAAAGTCTTCATGGAGTGGATGTAAGGCTTGTTGGATCGAACCACTATAAATTATTATATTCTTTTTATATGTTTGCATTTTATTTTTAGCAATTTGTTGTTATGGATGAAAAGCTTATTTTAAAGAAAATCAAATTGTGAAAATTATTTTAAATTATTTTTTATTCAACAAATTTTTTTTAAATTACCAATTCCCCCCCCCCCCCCCCCTTGGTTAGCCTTGACATAATTGCATAGGTCTAACAACCAATACAGACTTTTCAACTCCTAATCTCTCACTTACTAATTAAGTTCTTGTAAAAATAGGAAGAGTTTTTTATTTTTATTTTTAACATATATAAAAAATTAGCCATATTAGCCTTAGGATAATTGCGTAGATCTAACAACCAAAATGGACTTTTCAAGTGGTATCAGAGCTTACTTCAAAATTTAAAGTTTAGATTACTTTTTGAAAAATAATTATGGATAATTTTGAAAACCGTGACACACTTGAAGGGTATTCGATCACTAGACCCTCATTATTTGATAACATCTCTTTCAATTTTTGAAAAATATGAATGTATACTTTTCTTCAATCGCTTGATTATCGCATGTGGATTTTAGTTTAGGATGGGCATACTAGGCCAAATATACTTGAAGATGATATTAGAACTAAAACACCCTTTATTGACTGGACTATAAAAGAATGAGACTTACCCAAATTAAACACAAAATATTTGAATAGTTTCTTTTGTGTTCTTAAATTTTAAGACTATATGCATGTTACTACTTGTATAAATGGAAAAAAAAATTGGGACAAACTTTGTATCACATATGAATGAACTAATAAAGTGAAACAATCTAGTTTAAATATTTTATTTTATGATTATGAACTATTTCACATGAAACTAAATGAATCTATATCTGATATGTACACACATTTCACTCAAATAGTCACTTCCTTGTATGTATTAGGTAGGGAACTAATGAATGATGAAAAAGTTAATAAAATACTTTATTATTTGCCTACTACTTATTATGCTAAAATAATTGCTATTACAGAGTTTAAGGATTTAAATATGTATTCTATTGATAATCTTCTTAGATCACTAATTACTTACGAGCAAGGTGTGACTTAAAAATAGATTGATGTAAGAGAAAAGCGAAAGGAGAAGAACATAGCTTTGAAAGAAGATGACTTAGAGAGTGATCAGTCATAGTCTGAGGATGAGGATGATATTGCCTTAATGATAAGGCAATTCAAGAGTTTTCTAAAAAGGAAGCAAAGGAGATGCTAGTAGTGGAAAAAAAGTAAGTTCCATAAAAATATTAAGATTTCTAATGATGTTATTTTCTATGAATGCAGGAAACCTGGACATATCAAATCAGACTTTCCAAATCTTAAAGCCACTCCTAGTAAGGAAAAGGTGAAGGAGAAAACAAATTTGAGGAAGGGCAAGAAGTGATTTCAGAGATTTTTTAGGTGGACTCAGCTTCAGATTCATCATAAATAAAAAAGGAAAAATAAGTCACCAATCTGTGCTTAATGATCAATAATCTTGATCAGTCAGATCAAGAAGAAAAATAATCTCATGAGAATATTTGGTACCTGGAAAGTGGATGTTCAAAGCAAATGATTGGAGATACAACATAATTCATATCGCTGCAAGCCAGAAATGGAGGCAAGGTTACACTAGGAGATAATATCACTAAGAAAGTGGTAGGTACAAATATGATTGGAAAGTTGAATAACTTTTTCATTGAGAATATTTTACTTGTAAAAGGCTTAAAGCATAATTTTTTGAGTATTAGTCAGCTATGTGATATGAGTTAGAGTGTTAAATTTTTTTCCCACTTGCCACATATTAATTCAAAATAGAAATGATGTACTGCATGAAATTAGGGTAAATAATGTGTATATGCTATATTTAAATTATATTAAACTTAATATTTTTTATTTAAAAATAATTTCTGATGAATCATGGTTATAACACAGGAGACTTTGTCACACTAGCATGAAAAACATTAGAAAAATTATCCAAAAAAAACTTATGAGAGATATATCAAAATTAGATTTTATTAAAGAACACCTATGTGATGCATGTCAACTAGGAAAATAGGTGAAGTTCTTCTTTCATTCCATTAAGGATCTTAGAACTAGCAAACTAATAGGATTATTTAAGGGTGTTAATATTTGACACGTCACGAAAATCTGACCCGGACCCGACCCGATTTCAAAACGGGTCAGGTTCGGGTTGACCCGACGGGTTGGCGGGTCAACCCACGAACCCGTTTAACTTAAAAATTTTCAAATCCCGCCCCCTGCCCGAATACCGCGTGACCGTCTACCCCGCTGCGCTGACCCGCTGACCGAATACCGTGTGACCGGCTACCCCGCTGACTCACCTGCCCCCCGTGTGGCCGCTGCCCGCTATCCGCGGTCGCTTCGCGTCATTTCTATTGGCCCCACGTCGCATCCTGCCGCTTGATTCGTGACCACCCCGTGAGTCCGTGATAGCTGCCGCTGGACGCTGGACGTCGCTGCCACCGGACACTGCTGCCTCGCTGAAGGCTCGCTTCCGCCGGACGTCACTGGCGCCGATGCTGTGAAGCTGCTCCCGGCCTTGCCGTGTCTGCGGGTCAGGTCGGGTTGACCTGAACCCGAAGCGGGTTGGGTTCGAGTCCGGTAAATCGAACCGTTTGTAAAAATGGGTCGGGTTCGGGTGACCAGAATAGTGCCGGGTCATTTTCGTGTTCGACCCGAACCTAACTCGTGACCCGAAATTGACACCCCTAGGATTATTCTTATGGATCTTTTTGGACACGTTAGTACTGTAAGTCTAGGAGGAAAGATATATGGATTTGTGATTATTGATTATTTTTTTATATTCACTTGGGTTAAGTTTTATTTTATAAAAGTTAATCACTTAAAGAATTTAGAAACTTTTTGACTTGGATTCAGAGAAAGCTAGGATAAGAAATCTTATCTATTCAAAGTGATCATGGATGTGAGTTTAAAAATAAAAAATTTCAGGAGTTTTATAAAGAGAAAGGAATTGATCATAAATTTTTAGCACCTATGACCCCTCAGCAGAATGGGGTAGTCGAAAGAAAGAATAAAATATTAATTGAAGCCCTAGAGTCATGTTGGCAGAATATTCACTTCCTAAATATTTTTAGGCTAAAGCGGTTAGTATAGCTTATTATGTTCTAAATACGGTGAATATTAGATCAAAAATAAATAAAGCATCCTATGAGCTTCTTAAGGATTGAACATCAAATTTATCACATTTATATATTTTTGGATGTAAGGTGTTCATTCATAATAATAAAAAATATCCTTTATAAAAATTTGATTCAAAATCTAATGAAAAAAATTTTCTTGAATACTCTAGTGTTGAAAAATTATATATAGTGTTTAATAAAAGATCTTTGATTTTTTAGGAGACCACACATGTTATGTTTGTTGAATTTAGAATTTTAAAAGAGCCAAATTTGAAAGATGATCATATTGAAAATAACTCCCAAAGAATAGAAAAGACTGATTTGAAAGAGAAAGTGAAAATAGAAAACCCTTTGCCTAGAGGATGAAAATTTTCTAAAAATCACCCTAATAAATTAATTTTAGGTAAACCAAGTGAGGGTGTTAGGAGTAGACATGAACTTTGCAAAGAGGTTAAATATTCTGCCTTTATATCTATGATTAAACCCACAAATGTTAATCAACTACTTTCAGATGAATTTTAAATTTTTTCCATTCAAGAAAAGTTGAATCGATTTGTAAGAAATGATGTTTGAGAATTGATAGAAAGACAAAAAGATTAAAGTATTGTTGGACTAAGTGGATGTGATTAGAAATAAAATGAATGATTTATGAGTTGTGATTAGAAATAAGACTAAATTTGTGGCTAAGGGGTATAATCAAATAGAAGAGATTGATTTTGAAGAGACTTTTGCCCCTGTAGAAAAACTTGAAGTAATTAGGATTTTATTAATCTTTGCCTATTTTAAATGATTTAAATTATATCAGATGGACGTTAAAAATGCACAAAGTGTGCCACAAAAAAAAGTTGCACAATATCGCCAAATTGAGATTTGTTATTATTTTCTTTTCTCTATCATTCAATCTCTAATTCAAATTATCTAATTAACAATTATATTTTATATTGAATTTGAAGTTAACTAATCTTCATTTTATCATTCTTGCAATAATCATATTTATTTAATTTGTCTAGATTGAATCATGATTTTGATTAACATCTCTTCTCTTAATTGTTCTTTAATTTAAAATTTTGAATTTGTCTTTTTTAGTATTATGGAATTAATATTGTATTTGCAATTGATTTAAAACTATTTCTTTCAATTCTTTTGATTTATCTATTAAAACTAATAATTTCAAGTTCTATTTCCTCTTTTTGTTATTGTTAAAAGGGGGAGTAATAATGTTATTTGATTGATTATGTGATGTGTGTATGTTTGATTAATTTCAATACATGTGTTATGTGTTAAATGGTTGTATGTTCATCGTGTTAGTCGTATTTTTGTTTTTGTCAAGTTTCTGTTTTCGTCATGTTTTTGTTTGATTTTTTTTTTGTTTAGGTATTTTGATCTTCATGAAAATCCCTCTATTTACATTGGTCATTCATTTAAGTGGAGTTAAGGAGATATTTTTATTTAAATGTTTACTCAAATAATAATTATTTTGTCATCATAAAAAAGGGAGAGATTGTTGCAACTTAGTTTTTATAACTATATTTTTATATCATGTGTAATTTTGATGATTCTAAATATTATAGTTTTGATTATTATTTTTCTTAACATATATTGAATATATTACTTTCGTTGTTTGTGTGTACTAATATTTCAGGAAAATCATACTCCAAACTATTGAAGACTTTAAGTCAAATTTATATAGGGTTCATTATAATTGGAGTCTATATTTTTATTAAGTTTGAAAGAGTGTGAATGTAATTGAGTAATCATGCACACAGACATTGGGAAAGTGTTAAAAATGTATAAAATTTTAAACTAATCAACTATATGATTTCAATTTGTACGCAAAAATTTTTTGAACTGTAGCATGGACGAAAAAAATTTTCTGAGTACTATTCGTACTGTATGAAGTTGGCTTCATACAGATGACGTATAGAGTACAAAAATGATGTGAATATTTTCAATTATACAAACATATAAAATTTTTGAACTATTTATCCATAATGATCTGTAGTTCATGCAAATGACGTACAAAGTACAAAAATATTGGGAACATTTTCTTTTATACGGATATGTGAATTTTTTGAACTGTTCATCCGGGACGATCGGGATTTCATATAGATGAAGTCCATAGTACGAAATTGTGGGAACATTTTTGTCCAAATGAATGGGAATTTTTTGATAACTATTCATATTGTACGATATATTGTAATGATACTGAGGGAGAATGGGGAGCTCCAACACATGCATAAGGACCTGATCAAAACTACTTTTAGGAGATGGTCCAGCATTTTGATCGTTTGGAGACTCACTTTGATCAATATTTAGATCAAGTTAAGACCCATATAAATCAACAGGATGCGAGAAATTAGGAGGACATGGGTTGGATTCATGGTTAGTTTGACACGGTTAATATAAATATAGCTATAATGAATAGCTATTTTTTAGTGTTCAACCAGTCTCCTCCAAATCAGGGCCTCTCCGATTTCTAGTTGTACTTTGTTGTTGTTTCCACCGAGCTTTTGAGAGTGCTGATGTGATGTTTTTCTTTTGTGATTGTAGTGTTTGTTATAAATTTTTTTTTTAGATGATGATGAATATTGTATTTGTGGTATTTTTTGTAGTGATTGTATGTGAAACTTTTTAAATAAATGAAAAAATGTCATATTTTAGGAACTTGTGTTTATTTCTTACTTTTTGAAATGTTAGTATGCCTAATACGAAAAACTTTTTAAATTGATAAAAAATGTGCTATAAATTATTTTGCTTTATAAATTAATTTTTTTACAAATTTTTTTTTTTAATTTAAATTAAATTTTAATTGGATTTAGATAAGGAGATCTTTTTCATATACTTTTAGACAAACATAACTAGAAGATTATTATTGCAATATGGATGTCTTATTAATTTTTATTTCCTTTTCAATATGATTATTTTTATTATTAGTAAAATTTATTTTTAGATTAGTGATTTTAAAAAGACTTAAAAAAATTTTTGCACAATATATATAAAAATAAAAAAGATGCGCAATGGTTCTTGCAAAGTAAAAAGAGGCATAAAATTAGTCCCAAAAAAATGCACAAAGTGTGCCACAAAAAAAAAGATGCACAATATCGTCAAATTGAGATTTGTTATTATTTTCTTTTCTCTATCATTCAATCTCTAATTTAAATCTATCTAATTAACAATTATATTTTATATTGAATTTAAAGTTAACTAATCTTCATTTTGTCATTCTTGCAATAATCATCTTTATTTAATTTGTCTAGAATGAATCATGATTTGGATTAACATCTCTTCTCTTAATTGTTCTTTAATTTAAAATTTTGAATTTTTCTTTTTTAGTATTATGGAATTAATATTTTATTTGCAATTGATTTAAAACTATTTCTTTTCAATTCTTTTGATTTATCTATTGAAACTAATCATTTCAAGTTCTATTTCCTCTTTTTGTTTTTGTCAAAAGGGAGAGTAATAATGTTATTTGATTGATTATGTGATGTGTGTGTGTTTGATTAATTTCAATACATGTGTTATGTGTTAAATGGTTGTATGTTCATCGTGTTAGTCATATTTTTGTTTTCGTCGTGTTTCTGTTTTCGTCATGTTTTTGTATTCATATTTTGTTTGATTTTTTTTTAGGTATTTTTTATCTCCATGAAAATCCCTCTATTTACAGTGGTCATTCATTTAAGTGGAGTTAAGGAGATATTTTTGTTTAAATATTTACTCAAATAATAATTATTTTTGTCATCATCAAAAAGGGAGAGTTTGTTGCAACTTAGTTTACATAACTTTATTTTTATATCATGTCTATTTTTGATGATTCTAAATATTATAGTTATTATTATTATTTTTCTTAACATATATTGGATATATTACTTTCGTTGTTCGTGTGTACTAATATTTCAGGAAAATCATACTCCAAACTGTTGAAGACTTCAAGTCAAATTTATATAGGGTTCATTATAATTGGAGTATGTATTTTTATATTTATATTAAGTTTGAAAGAGTGTGAATGTAGTAGAGTAATCATGCACACATACATTGGGAAAGTGTTAAAAATTTATAAAATTTTAAACTAATCAACTATATGATTTCAATTTGTACGGGAAATTTTTTTGAACTGTAGCATGGACGAAAAAAATTTTCTGAGTACTGTTCGTACTGTATGAAGTTGGCTTCATACAGATGACGTCTAGAGTACGAAAATGATGTGAATATTTTCATTCATACGAACATATAAAATTTTTGAGCTATTTATCCAGAATGATCTGTAGTTCATACAAATGACGTACAAAGTACAAAAATATTGGGAACATTTTCTTCTATACGGGTAGGTAAATTTTTTGAACTGTTCATCTGGGACAATCTGGATTTCATATAGGTGAAGTCCATAGTACGAAATTGTGGGGAACATTTTTGTCCAGATGAATAGGAATTTTTTGATAACTATTCGTATTGTACGATATATATATATATATCATACTATACGATATGCTTGTGTGAAAATATTTTGTACAATATAGTACAAACACATTTTGAATTGTTCATCCGTGATAATTGTTGCGTGGACGCTCAAAATTAAAATTTTTAGTTTTTTATGGTTTTTTATTTTTTTCATGTAAAAAGTCCTTAGAAATTGACTGGGATGAATCTCGTCTTCATGATTTCTTATAGCAAGTGAAAGGGTGATTTGGGAGAGTGTTTGAGAGAGAGTTCTTGCAAGTGAAGTGTAAAGAATTCACAAGGTTACTCAAAGATGAGAATCTCTTTTATTTTTGTGTCAATTCTCTTCCTTTATCTTTCTAGTTGCTCGAGAGATGATCTTTACAGAAGATCTGGTACTCTGCCAACACTTTGAGAGAGTGAAAAGATGATGTTGCTCTACCGACACTTGAAGAGTGTGAAAGGATGATGATACTCTACTGACACTTGGAGAGTATAAAAGGACACTGATACTATATCAACACCTGGAGAGTGTGAAAGGAAGATGGTATTCAATCAATACTTGGAGAGTATGGAAGTACAATAGTACTCTATCGACATTTGGAGGGTATGAAAGGATGACGGTACTCTACCGCACTAGGGATTGGTGGAAGAGAGAAAACTTATAAAAGCTTCTCTACCTTGCTGTGGGAGAAAAAGGAGAGTCACTTTGGTAATAGTGCAATACCTGAAGAGGGAGTCTTCATGAGTGGACGCATGTCTTGTTGGATCAAACCAATATAAATTACTGTGTTCTTTTTATATTTCTACATTTTATTTTAAACAATTTGTTGTTGTGGTTGCAAAGCTTATTTTAAATAAAATTAAATTATAAAAATTACTATAAATGATTTTTTATTCAAGAGAAATTTTTTAAATTACCAATTCACCCCCCTCTTGATTAGCCTTGGGATAATTGCATAGGTCTAACAACTAATATGGACTTTTCACCTCCTAATCTCCCACTTACTAACTGAGTTCTTATTAAAATAGGAAGAGTTTTTTATTTTTATTGTTAACATATATAAAAAATAAGCATTATAGAAAATATGTATAAATGAAAGAATTAAAATAAAAATATCAAAGATATAAGTACATACTACCAACATCCTACTCCTCATTTTGATATCACCAAAAGGAGAAAAATGGATACAGACAAAAGACAACATAAGCCACAACAAAAAAAGATAGCTACAACATAATACATAACACTCAGAAGTAGAAAGGATCCTAATCAGGTGGTAATGGTGGTGGCTGAAAGTACTGATGAAGAGTAAAGAATTGTTCGCTGAACCGAGCTCTATCTGACTTGTGTTGCTACTAAAGCAGATCATGTTGTTGCTGGCCTAAGCCACTCACAATACTAAGTCATCTCCTAATATTGTACTTCCTCTTGCATCTCTAGATGGTCAAGTTGTTCCATAATTGAGTCGTAGTCCTGAGGTTAGTGGGTAGGAGTTGGTGCTAGGCCCGGTGCTAGAGCTCCCCCTACCTCCTTTGGCTCAGGATCCACTATATAATGACCATGGCTATGTCTATCACTATAGAGTACGTGAAAAGAGCTATTGGCATAGAAGATTTAGAGGTGATCAGGTGGTGCAAGATATTATAAGTTATATTTTTATTCCAGGACTAATGTTATGAGGCATCTTAGTGTTAGGTTTTGCTTGTGTTTATTCCTGTGATCACTAATACTTATCAAGTTTTTAATGTAGTAAATAATCAGGTCTGCTGCATTAAAATTAGTTTTTATCATAATGAAATATGTGATGAGGGATAGAAGGGGTGTGATGTTGACCTTATCGACAGCTTTATGAATGATCAAGTTTCAGAGGATATATTAAATTATATATGTATCTTGAACACATGTGCAGACTAAAGGAGCGAGAGTGTTTAGTGGAGTATCCCTAAGGGTTATGTTGGCTTGGGTACAATCATAGTTAGGGAAAAGGTTATGTAGTGAGTTTTTAAGCCAATAATAGAAAGATATAGGATTTGATCAAAATATTCATACTTAATCTTTATAGGTCTTCTACAAACAAAAGATTGAAGTTCAGTGCCTTCACTATTGATACTAAGAATGAAAAGAACTCAAAAAGAAATTTAGAGTTGGAGGGAAAGGCTAAGGTTAGAATAATTTAGAGTGTGTTGCAAGCAAAGAGGTTTGGTACTTGAAAGTTAAGAGCTTCATGATTGATAATTTTTGATGGAATAATCCCTGCAGCCTTATACCCATGGTAGGCTTCTTCATCGATAGCTTTGTGAAATCTATGATCTATAGGTCTTCTAGAAGAGCTAGCTATAAGAGCCTTAGAATTCTTTTCATCTGCCATTTGAAAAGAGGAAGGAATAAGAGTGAAAAGGTGAAGATTGAGAAGGATGAAATGCATGATTAAAAAGCTTGAATTCCCTCTTTTTAAATAGATCTCAGACATACTGTAAAGTATGATATGGACAATAAAGTATGATCAGAAGGAGTTGATTTCCCTAGTCCGACTAATCAAAATGTTTGGTCAAATCATATAATACGAACCAAATCATTCTAGATGATCTTTATTAAGATAATCATCTCAAGGAGTTAGACTATATAATATTTGACTAATATATTATACAATATGAATAGGTGTTCATACAGTATGATAGGATATTAAATATCGTACAAACTGAATTGAATTCATATAACAGCTTGTGCCATAAGTATTGTATAATATGATATTGGGGTTCATACAGTACGACCACCAATAATTGATTCAATCAGAGCTGTTAGATGTGTTGTGCACTGGTGATGTGCAAATCTATTAAGATCATACAATATGATGGTAATCATACGATGTGATGTGTACAATTTTTTTTTGTGTGATGATAAGGGAAGATGTATTGAGCAAATTTCACAAACAAGCACACTTACAACAAACCATTAAAAAAAATAATAAAAAGAAACAAATAATATAAGCAAAAAAATATATATTAATTGCGTATATATTCTTACCTCATTATAATTTAAGTATTGATATCAATAACACCTAGTCTAGTTCTAAGTGTATTGAAAATCTCGTAGCTTAGAGGTTTTGTAAAATTGTTTGCTAGTTAATTTTTAATAGCTATATGATGCAGTTTTATATCTCTCTTGACTAAATGACTTCTAATGAATTAATGTTTAACATCTATATACTTTGTGCGAGAATGTTGAATTTGTTTTTGGAAATGTATATAGCACTAGGAATATGAGATGATGCATGTTGTGTCCTAGTGGGTGCCTGTTGTGCCAGTGAAGGTTGAGGCATTTGTACTAACACAAGCAGTGGTGTATTATTTCAAAGTGCATACACTTTCTTTTTCAAATGTTCATTTGCACTCCTATGCCTCTCAATTTCAAATAATAATGCATGCTCATTAGAGTACAGTTCCATTCCCACTATCTTTAATTCTTCAGATATTTTTTCTAACTCAAGATGCTCATATTTCAAGGATTCATTTGACTTATTTAATTCAATATACTTCTTATTTATTAAATTTATCAAGTAAAGAAGCATGTTCCTTATATAAAGTAGAATGTTCAACTTCATGATTTTCATGTTCCCAAACTACAATGTTATGCTTACTTTTTAAAATAGAAAACTCAACTTTTAAACTTGAATGCAATTTCTTAAGCTTCCTATATTTGAACTTATAATGACTCATGAAAAACTTTATTTGACATTGTCAAAATATGAGCTATTAAGCCTCTAACTTCTGTTGTTCGCCGAGTAAAGCCCCTCTGCCTCTGTCGATCCCTCTGACCACCTTCACTTGACTACGGTCCTACCGAACAAATGAACAGGTTAAAACTCTCTTAAGAACAACTCTCATAGTCTTCTAACTCCCACCATAAAATGTGCTCTATATTATGTATATTTGATCCATCGATCCATGGCCTTCCCCCAAGGAAAGGCACTATTTCTAATCAACAATAAAAAATAGTCGAATCATTTTAACTAGGTCATGCCCCTTGATTTTTCTCCTTTTCAAGCTTTTTCAAGTAAAAATTTTGGTGTATCTTATGACTCTTACATTTCTCTCTCTCTCTCTCTCTCTCTCTCTCTCTCTCTCTCTCTCTCTCTCTCTCTCTCTCTCTCTCTCTCTCTCTCTCTCTCTCTCTCTCTCTCTCTCTTATATGTATGTGTGTTAGATCTTCGTATAAAGCTTGGACTATAAACTCTACATCTTTCTACTTTCGTAAATGTTCTAGGACGCAGTCAAATTATTATTGAAGGTTTATATATAACTTTATTAATGTAATGATTCTTAATTTACTTTTATTCATTGATGTTTTAAATATTATTGAACTAGCATTTGCTTACTGATTATATTGGTTCCCACTAATTCATACTTTTCATTGATTGATGTAAATTCATATACACCTCTATAGGTTATAATGATTGTAATGAAGCATGCATATTGATTTTAGATTATTTGTATTAAATGCAGTGGTAGGTTTTGATAAGCTACTAGACTTTTGTAGCTTATTATGTGACTTTTATTCATTTCAGGTTAAGAAAGATGGCATGACCCAATAAACTGAAGTTGATCGGGATCTTCATGTTTTGTTTTGTTTTGGTATTTATCTTTTATTTTTTTAGTCAAAAGTATTAAAAGGAAGACTAATGTATTGATTGAACTTCTAACTATTGTAAATGAAATTTTGCATGAATAGTGAATATAGTAAATATTTTGAGGTATATGATTGCTTCTATTGACTTATATTTAAATAAATGAAGATTAAAGGCTCTCATAGATTAATTTAGAGATAAATTGATAATAATTTTTAAAATTAGATCTTGGGGTGTTACACTTACGAACTTGTATGCACATAAGCGTGCCCTCATAGATACTCGTACAAGCCCACATCACACATTAGTCTTCCTGAATTTATCTTAGATTATTGAATTCTCCTTGGATCTAGTCCTCCAAATGATCAAATATCCATATCTTAATCAACTCATTATCTTTATTGTTGCTATAAATATATTAACCTAAAATGTCTATTACTTAAAATGATTAGATGACAATACAAAAAAATAAAATATCATCAAATTTATAAGCGGTATGAATAGCAAGATTCATGAAGTCAATCATTCCCACTAGCATTATTATTCTTGTCAACTATCAAACAACATCAAAGATGTGAACTATGAAATTTAGATTCCTTCTATGATGAAATTAATTTCATAGTTTTTGGTATAAATATGTGAAGGTTGATCAGAAAATAAGTTTAGAAATACTCTACAATAAGGCATATAGGTAACAACATAAAATAAGTAAAGACTAAAAATAATATGAAGGAAAAAAAGGAATTAAATGGTTTGGTCTTTTAAGCCTATGTAGACTTTAAAATTTGTGTAAGAGTTTTTTTTTTTAATTTAATATAAAAATAAATAAAAAAATTCATTCATGTTAATGTGATATACTAGAATAAAAAAATATTATATGTGAATTTAATTGAGAAAAATATTATTAACAAATATCCAACATGCTGAACAAATGAAACATAAATATACATGCTAATAACATATCACATCAATCCTACATCAAATAAACATAGACATAATTGGTGCCGTAAATTAGACAATAAAATATATCACATATTAATAAGCCAACGACCTTAGTTAACAGGATATGTTCTATAGGATCGTACAGCTGCATCTTTAATAATTAAAGAGGCAAGTCAAAACTATAGCTGATGATACGTGGCCTCTGGGCTAGAGAGTGATTATCCTCATCATATCGTAGCTGTGGAGGATCGTTCTTGGTCAGTGCAGCCTTCGAAGATGACCCCGAGGCTTTCTGACAGATAAAATAAGGAAAAAAAACATATTAATAAGATATATATATATATATATATATATATATATATATATATAAATAATTTAGACATTAAAAGGATATATAAGTAAATATAAAAATTGAATTAAAATTATATAAATACATACAAATTTATATTATATTTGTAAATCCCACCTTTGAAATTATTAAATTTAGATGATAGCTTGCTAATCCATTTCTTTATGTAAAAAAAAGAAAAAAAGACAGCTCATATAAGTTTATATATAAAATAAACTATATTAATTTGTATTAATGGTCTATAAACTGCGATTAAGTATTATATTACTTGGAGCATTTCTCTGTATCTACCATGTCGAAATAAAATCGCCGCCCAATGCTGACCACACAGTCAGTGTACAGGACGCTGACATCTGTCTTTTTTTATTTCCGATTTTACCCCTCCTTCAGCATCTTATCTCTAATGAAGGATTAAACTGACGGCCGGGAACGCACGATAGAACGCTAATCATGCGGTACAAAAGCAGCTACGTCGTAACGTCGCGTTCACTTGCCGCCTTTATCTCTCTGTCCGCGGCCCATTGAATTTCCGCCCACTTTCCCAGCAACACCAGTGGCATTGTCGTAATTTGGTATTGGGCTTGCCACTTGCTATTTAACAACGGAGAAGAGAAGAAAATGAGCACCCGCGATAGAACGAAGCTGGGTTCATTGAACGGCTTGGTCACGGTTCTTCGGAGTCGTGGATTTTTCTCCTTCTTGTCTTCGAAGTTTC
Source organism: Dendrobium nobile (assembly GCA_022539455.1). NCBI lineage: Eukaryota > Viridiplantae > Streptophyta > Magnoliopsida > Asparagales > Orchidaceae > Dendrobium > Dendrobium nobile. Next base: position 23,760,046 of record CM039720.1, read on the forward strand.
TCATCGGTTCTTTCCTCTGATCGAGCAATTATAAAGTGATTTCGTTTTGCTCGAGATTTTACGATCGGTTTGAGTGGTAAGTTTACCTCTTCGATCTCTTGAATATTTTTGGAGTTGTTGATTTGAGAATTGGTTATCTTTGTTTCTGATGAAACGGGATTTGATTTATGCTCTTTTCGATTATTTCGTGAAATCCACGCCTGCTGATTGTTTCAATTTTTTTAACAAAAAAAAAACCTATTAGGAATTCCAAAATTGGATGTATCTTTAAACTTAAAGCAGAGGTGAGAAGATCACTGGCATCGCACGTCTTCTCTCACACCTTCTACTTAAAGGGATCTGATATGCTTTGCTTGAATCGCCTGATTTGTGTTTTATTTCTTCTGAACTACTGCAGATCTCGTGTTTTTTTCTTCTTTTTTTTTCATCGTCTTCATGATGGATTGAGCTGGATCTGTAGTTATTTGACAGTAACAGAAAACTCGAAATATATTGCAGATCGATCGTGTGATTGGAGATCTCTGAATCGGGAGTAAAAAAACTACTAGAACCAGCAAGAGGAAGAAGATGGCTGAGGAACAGCGATGCCAGGAAGGACACCGCCTCTGTACCAACAACTGCGGGTTCCTAGGTTCACCCGCAACCATGGATCTATGCTCTAAGTGCTATCGTGACCTTCGCCTCAAGGAGGAACAAGCCGCCTCCGCCAAAATAGCTGTCGAGAAATCCCTAATCTCCCCCTCCCTAAGCCCCTCCCCTCTCGCCACCGCAACCGTTCCTGACTCTCCCTTATCCTCTCTTCCCGAGTCCTCTGGGGACTCGGCAGTTGATCGTTCATCCGCTACGCCGGGCCGGTGTACGGAGTGCAGGAAGAGGGTGGGATTGACAGGTTTCCGGTGCCGTTGCGGGCTGACGTTCTGCGGACCTCACCGTTACCCGGAGAAACACGGCTGCTCCTTCGACTATAAGGCCGCCGGCCGTGAGGCCATCGCCCGAGCCAACCCAGTCGTCAAGGCTGCCAAGATCCATAAGATCTGAGTGTGATTGGCTGATTACTGATACTCCATTACTGTACTCGGCCTCTGCTCGTGAACTCGGCGATGATGTGGTCAACTCCAGCGGCTGTGATCTAGGGTTTGTGATCGTTCGACGGTGTTCTTGTCTTTAGTTTTTTTAGAATTCTGTTTCCTTTCACACTTTTTTTTTTTTTTTTTTTTGCACTTTCTGCTTTTTTTTCTATTTTGTTGTAAAAAAAAATGTTGTCTATTTTCCTTTTCTTAATGCCAAAAAAAAAAAAAAAAAAAGTTGGAACTTCTAACCAAGCCTGATAAAGTTATAATAGATTACCTATCATATTTTTTATTCATCTATATTTCATATTATTAAAAAGGGGCTATATATATGTATAATTAAATTTATGTATTCATATATTAAATATTTAAAAATTTTATATATTTATATGTTATTTTAATATTTAAATAACCCTGAAATTATATAAATATAATTTATATTTTATTTTAAATAAGTTAATATTAGAGATACTTTAAATTTTGGTGTATTGTTGGATTTTTTTTAGTTTTATTAATTATTTTAAATAATAAATGATAAATGAATTTTAAAAAAAATTAATTTGAAATTATTCAAGGAATATGCAATAATTTTTTCTAGCCTATAATTCAAATGCAAATGTGGCTACTTTATTTCATTATTTTCATATAAAAATTAATATTCCAAATAATATGTAAAAAGGCATAATAATATTGGCAAAATCAAATATCATTTATTCTAAAGCATTAATTTTAATTTTTTTATTATATCTCACTTCTGTATTTTATTATGAATGAAATTTCTAGAGGATTAATTATTATTTTTAATTAATTATTCTCATAAAATTTTATAAATTAATATTTATTAAAATTTAATTGTATTTATTGCCTTTCTAGTTCAATCTAACTTTCTGTGTTATTCTTATTGTTAATCTTGCTAAACATTTCAAATGTTTGCACTTTTTTTATCAATAATTGTGAAATGAATCATTTTATATAAAATAAGAAAACAGAATAATAGAAAATATTACATTAATAATCTCATCAATTTTCACTGACTAAAATAATTTTTTTTTTTAAGCTTTTTTTATATTATATTTTCTTCTATTTTAACAATACTTTTAGAAAAAAAAAACGTCTCTTTCAGGAACTTTAAAAATTAAGTTTTATTTGAAACATTTTTATTATTAATTTTTAAAATATTTTTTTTAGAACAAAGATTTTTATACTAAAAATTTGATTTAGAAAGCAGTAAAAAATTTAAGCTTAATAATATTATTAGAATTGGGATATTTAAAATTTAATTTTCAGTATTATGCACCATAATGCTTAAAATTGAAAAAAATAGGTTTGCTATTTCAATTCTTGGAGGAATATATTGAAAAGTTCTGTTCAGATCAAAATAACTCTGATATACTCATATCGTGTTTTATATGATGGAACATACAATGCTCTTTCCACTTAGGCTTTCTTTATAAGCTTTTTCACAAATTTTTATTGGGTCAGGTAACCTGATGTAGAGATACATCAGGTAGCCAATAAAAAAACGTCACATGCAAATGTTTATAAAACTTCCTCATCTATAAATAAAAAGTAAGTGCATGTGGCATTTTTTTATTGGCTACCTGATGTATCTCTACATCAGGTTACCTGACCCAATAAAAATTCCTTTTTCACACAGGGGAGATCACACGGGTGGGTGAAGTTGGGAATTTCTTTATTCATCAATGACTTAAACATATATGGGTACTATTTTTTTTTATGTTTCCGTTTTGTAGCATATATTAGGTCATTTTGACATAAATAGATTGAATATAAATAAATATTTTTTTTTTAATAATCTCATTGATCTCATATACAAAGTATCATTTATTGAAAATAGACAATTTAATCTAAAATTAGAAGTGATTTGCAGGGGCAGAAGCACCCTCTCTTTTGAGGAACTTTTATTACGTCCTCTGACCGGACGTAGCTCTACGTTCGGTCAGAGGATTGTTACTCGGTTTTTGCTCTGTATTTGGTAGGTATTGATAGGTATTGTTTGGTAATAACGAAGAATACCGCTCTGTGAAGACCAATACCGAGTAATACCAAAAAATACCGAGTTTTTCTAGAAAAAACTCGGTAGTTTTTCTCGGTAGTTTTTGGTATTGCTCGGTATTTTGTCTTCACTTAATGATATTTCTCGTTAATTTTTTTTCCCTCTTTCTTATAACTATAAACTCAACAAAATTACATATTGCCAATAAAAAAATCTTATTTTTAATAGAATTATTTTGTTTTTAACTTCACAATTATTATTATTATTAGTACTATTATTGATTTGATCTCAAGCTAATCTAATCTTAGCCACAAAGTTAGCTCTCAAGTACTCATTTGAATTTTTCTAGAGTCGAGTCACCTATCACTATAGGTTGGCTCCTACCTAATTTCTTATGATTTACAATCTGAGTCTAATTTAGAAAAAAAAAAAATTAATGTATATTTTATAAATTATTAAATAAATAAACAAGAAAATTATTATAAAATAAATTTTTTAAAAAAAATTTAAAACAATTAATAGTTTGTTTAAAATTATAATGTTTGAAATTAGATCAAAAAGTACAATAATATTTATGAAAATTAAATATTTTTATTAATTAAAATAAAAAGATCTTTTTAAATTCATTTTTATACAAACAAAAGAAAATAACACAAACAATAGATAATATCTAAGTTATATTAAATATATCAATCTTATTAAAAAACTTTATGGATTTTATATTGCTATGGACCTTTCAAAATTAAAAGATTGAATATATTTTCCTCTCTTTAAAATTATTCCTAAATACATTTAAAAATTTTAACAAACTAAAAATTTAAAATTGTATTTCATAAATTAGAAAATAAATTAATTGAATGAATATGCCATAATGTTTTTCAAAAGAAAAATCATATATATTTAAAATTAAATTTCAATTAAAACTAAAAGTCAATTATGATAAATCTTAAAAAAAATTAAATTTGTTTTAAAATAAATATAATAAAATCCATATTATGCCCACTTGAAAAAAAAAAAAGAAGACAAACTTAAAATAAATTAATTAAATAATTAAAAAAGTCATCTTAATTAATTAATAATTAATTCTCAACAAAATATCTGACCGAATTATTTATTCCCCGGGCATGTTTGGGAAAATACATAGGCTGGCCAATGGCTGGAATGTCGTGCAGAATTGATATTTCTATTTAGTAACTTTTATTTGGTACGTTTACTGGACGTAGAGGAATGTTCGGTTTTAGACAAAAAAGTGCCTGTACCGAGTTTTTTAAAAAAATACCTAGTTTTTTGATAAAACTCGGTACAGACCTTTTTTGCCTAAAACCGAGCCTTCCTCTACATCCAGTGAACGTACCTAATAATTACTCTCTATTTAGGCCGCTCTTCTTATTTTTTTTTTATTTTTTTTTATTTTTTATTATTTTTTTATTATTTTAAATTTTTTTTTAGGCCGCTCTTCTTGTTGTATTAGTATTATTACCTATAGAGGTGGATGGTTAACCTACCAAATAATAATTATATAATATACAAATGACAACGTGGAAGATAGAACCATTATTAGTCTTATCCTAATAAAAAAAATATTTGTAAAAAGGTGAATGAAATAGACATTATTTTTAATTATTAAAATAAAAAAATTGCTTTCTTTAATTCATAAATAATTAGAATTATACAAATTATATGTGGTAGAAAATAATCATAATATCCAAATAAAATAAAATAAAAATTATTTCATCTCATCAATTAAAGGAAAAATAAATAATGGTTGGGGTTTACATATATGTATTTAATATTTATATATCTAATATTATTTTTTTTAAAATATTTACTAATGCAACATTGTAATTTTAAAATCAACATTTAAAAAAAAAGACTAATATTAAATTATTAAAAATAAAATATAATTTTGAAATGGAATTCTAATCCGTTAATTAAATGGATCACGTTCGTTGACATAGAAACACAACTTTTTTTTAATGAGCAAAATGGTGTATCATGTCATTCAAGTTACAAGCATGTCGAATTTGGGTCTACCTTTTTGACCCGTTTATTAAATAGTTGAAGGGATTCATGTTGGGTGAATTTCAAGTTGGACCCAAGCTCAATCCGTAAACCTGTTTTGACTCCCCTAGGTCCCATACTTCTCCTTTTGTCAGTCATGGAGCTAAATATGAATGTATCTCTATTCATTAAGAAAAAATAATAATTTTATTTATGATAAATATTTATTATTTATCAAATATGAGGTTGATATGTACACTCATCAAAATTGATCATTAATTAAATAAAAGTGATTAGGATTGCTAAGACATTTTAATATGGGGCTCTTAATTAATTATATAGTCTAACATGAGAATCCTATTGGATGTTGAGGATTTAACTAAAAGTCAGTGACCAAAAGGATTAAAAAAAAAAGCTCTAATTTATAGATGTTGATTCATAATGAATTAATAATTATTTCAAATCATCTTCTAAGGTTTCGTTTGGGACGACTTTTTTGTTGTTTCTTAAAGTAACTTTTTAGTAGTTCTAAAAAGTTGTTTTAAGAAGCAGTAATAAAATCGTCCCAAATGAAGTCTAAGGCTTCATTTGAGGCATCTTTTTTATTGCTTTCTAAAGTAGTTTTCTAGCTTAGAATTTTTTTGACTAGAAATTTTTGTATTAGAAAGGGTTTTAAAAAAGCAATAAAAAAATCATTTTAAATGCAATGGAAGAGCTTTCTTATATAAATTTTATTTTTCGTTAAAAAATAGTAGGCTTCATTTGGGATAGATTTTAACTATTATTTTTTGTTATTTTCAAGAGATTTTTATATTAAAAAGTTGTTTTAAAAAGTAATAAGAAAGCTATCCCAAACAAGCCTTTAGTGCGAAAGCTAGTTTTTTATAGCTGGAATCTCTATTTTAAAGAGGAACTTATCTTTTTCAGTTGAGTTTTATATTATTGCCTAAGAATGTTATTGGTTAGCATGTCATCTCGGCTCTCAACCGTAGCATTAAAAACAAGAACTATATGTCTATATATTTAATGAATCTTTGATTTCATGCTTATTTTTCTTTGTAAATCTTCTTTTTTTACAAATTCATAGCAAATTTGTTAGCGGTGGTGGGCTTTGAAAGATGCTTGAAGCATTATTATAGAGAATTAGTCGTAGTTAATTAATGCACTTTATAGGCCCACACTAATCAATATAATGCAAATTAAGTGTAATTATCTAAGGAATTTCCTCTTTGGCCACAAGATTTAATTTAATTATGGGGTTGAGATTTCACAAAATAATAAACACTTAAGGTTAATTGTATTATGGATGTGTGTTTTCGATTAAATGGTCAATGCTTGTATTCAAATCGGGTATGACCGATGTAGAGCTGATGAGGTTAAAATTAGAATGTACATTGTGAAGACTTTCTATAAAAGAAAGAACATCCTAAAACCAACAAAAATATAATTAAATGAACTGAAGACCCAACAGAGGGATTTATTGCTCCATATTGACTATAGCGAGATATTAAAGATTGGACCTATGATGTAATGTGGTGATACTCGTCCAAGAGAAAATTATTGAGCTGACGTAAAAAACTGCGAACTACTGATCTACTGAGTGAGAAAGACGCCCTATGTCAAGATCTCATAGTTGTCTTAGTCTTAGTGTTAGTCGAGTATTAGTGTTGATTTTAGATCCATCATATTCAATCAATGGTTAGCCGAGTATCCTTGAATCAATCTTTAAGATAACCCTATTCTCTAATAAACCAAAACACTCCTTTGAGGAATAGCAGATATCTCAAAACATATAGATTTTTTACATCCCATGCTGAACAACATTTTGTTAGTTACAACAAGATTACCTCGAGGAAAGGAAAACAAAATAGGCACATTGAAAATTTAGGTCTAGAGAGAGACCCGAAGTAGCAACTCCATTAATAATTATTTTCCCTTGTTCTCAATTATCTCTAATTAAGGAGGCTCTAGAAGGACAAACTAAAGAAGAAGATAATTAGTCCTAATATATTCCAATATTATAAATGCTCTATAACTTGGGATGATAAGCATAAAATAACCTTAAACAATAGTGTAATGGATAAAGATGTAAATAATAAATATATTGACTCGAAGGTAGACATTAGATGAAGTATACTAAGCTTAGATATAAATAATTCAAAATCAAATAGTAGAGAAAGTAAATCAACAATAGATAGATCTTATTTAGTACTCTCTTTTTACCATTTAAAGAAAAAGATCAATAGATAAATATGAAATAAAGAATGTTAGAAGACATGATTAAGATGATGGTTGTCATGTATGATCTACCCCAAAATCTATCATTAATGAGTTTATAACTAAATTAAAATGTTCATAGATATAAGAGTTTAAGATAGGCTGGCAAATTATGAAAGCACATGCATCAACATCAAATTTGAGTAAAGGAGACCTCAAAACACTCTTAGATCAATGGTCAAGGCTTACATTGCCCAATCACATATGTCATTTTTTTTTATTTCGAAGGGTATATCATATCTAGAGGAGTACTATAGTATCTAACGTCTATAAGGATCAATGCCACCCTAATTAAAGATTTTTTATAGCACTAGCAACCTATGTCAACACGTAATTCATTTTAGAGCTAATTATTACAATGCGAGTAAAAATGATGTCTTACTCGTCTAACAACTTTTTAGAAGTTCTACTAATATATCATTTGATTAGTATGCAAATTTATCAAATAACTACATATATTTGTAGATTTAGAAGACTAGTTCATAAAAAGATTGTTTTAAGCCCGATACCATGTGACGATATGCTATTTAGTGGTTGATGGAAAAAGCTAGGAGAGTTCATTGTTAATTACATCCTCATGCGGCTAAATCTCAACATGAGTGAGAGCAAAAAATGAGGAAGAAACACTCAATAGTGATACTTCTAAGAAAATAACCATTGCCTAATTTGTAATGCCCAAGAATATCATTTTTGAAGACTTTGGTTGTCGATTATAATTATTATTAGTAATCTGAATTATATTTTTTCACAATTTATTGGTTATATTTAATACAATTAATCAGCTCTGAATGTTTGTATAGATCTGGATATCCAAATTGCAAAAAAAATAATAATAAATAAAATTCTTTCATTTTAGATCATAGGGCGTGACACAAAATAAAAAAAAAATAATAAAAAAAGGGCATGACACAAATGCACTTTCACTTGAGGGCTTATCAATTAAAAATCATTTAACCAAAGTTTTCAATCTTTATCAGGCATAATAGTAACTATTGTCATTGGAGACAGTTTGAGTAACTTCAACAATAAAAAAATATAAATCAATGCACACATTTAAAAAGAAGAAATTATCATAATCTAGAAATAATTTTCTAAATACAACCAACAAGAAGTTAGAAAATAAATTTATTGTTCTTATGAACAAGCAATATATTTTAGAAATAATTTTCTAAATAATACATTCAATAACCTCCACAACAAGGTTTTCAACTTCTAGAACCTTAGGAGTCAAAAAGTAACTCCTTCATTCATAATCTCTCTCTCTCTCTCTCTCTCTCTCTCTCTCTCTCTCTCTCTCTCTCTCCTTTTTGCAATTAGATCCCTCTGACTCAAAGATAGCTTAAAAATTTATCTTTGACTCAATTCAAACACAATTTAATAGTCAAGAGTAATGATCTAATAATTCCACATGATAAAACATAGCACATTCATCATTTTTTTTAGTACTCCACACATAATTAATCACTTGTGATTGCATTTAATATTTTTCTTTCAATCTTTCTCAGTCTAAGTAAAAGGGCATTACATGTAAATTTGTCTCAATTTGATCATTCAATCTTGTTGCTCTATCAATGAAAGACTTCAAAGGTCTTTTAAAAATATTCCAATTCTAGAGAGATACAATTCCTTGGTTTCCTTCCAAATGAATAGCATGCTAATGTCACATAAAGGCCTACATATCAATCACATATTCAAATTTAGTTGGCATGTCTTTGTAGAGTAAATGCTAGAAGTCTAGAAGGCTAAGGCCTTCCTACAAGAACAAAAATTTCATATTTGTAGATGTTCCATAGTTTATACCCAATTTTTTTCATATGAGTGGATCAAATGAGTTGATTTTATTTCGGCTCAACTCATTAAACAAACAAGCCAAATTTTTATGTTTGTTATTCTACTCGTTACCTTAATGAGCTGAACACGAGCTATTTGCGAACATAATGTCTTCACCATAAATCTAGGGTCATGAAATAGAGAGACTTTACTCCATTGACATTGGGGATGGAGATTTTAGCTTTTATCTTATAAGCCTCCGCACATAGGAGATTTCAGATATAAGAGGAACACGGTTATTTTGAGCTTATTTTTTTAACGAGACGAACACAAACATAATGTTTATGAACAACTTTAATGCGAACCACTTTCAAACAAACGAACAATCTAATTATTCAAACACAAACACGTCATTCACTCAAGCTTGGGTCATTTACAGTCTTAGTCTTCGTTTGGTATGACGTTCTTACTGTTTCTAAAAGCAACTTTCTAATAAAAAAATTAAACTTTTGTACTAAAAAATCATTTAGGAGAAACAACGCTATGACCCTCAAATAGAATATTTAACAAAATAGAGTTTGTCAGCCATTTAACCATCAGGGAGCTTTTGAATTGTCTCCATCAAAAGGCCACAGTACCTGAGGACAAAGATGCTAACAAGAGAAATACCAAAGCAAAGGAAGGGGAACCAAATCAATCAAAATTGAGGATGGGAATAAAAAAAGCCAAAATTCCAGTCCCTTTAGAAAAGCAAAAAAGAACTCTTTTAAGTTATCAATGTGAGATCATGAAACATATCCTTGCGGTGCATAAGCTTCTATTGCTCAAGCTCACCAAAGACCAAAATATCTTCTGTGTAGAATTAGTGCCAGCCCTAGCAATAATATCTTCTGTGTAGAATTAATATCCAAGAGGAAATACTTGAGTTCTCAAGCAACCCTAGCAATAATTAGTAAAAATAACGAGAATAACGCAAAAATCTGGATGAAATCAATCCAAAACGATGATTGCAATAATGGAATCAAAGCAAAGCAAACACAAAACAAGATACAATTGATCCTCAATTCGAGAGGAGGATCGTTCTCTCCCAACCTCTAGACGAGGAGTCTAGAGCCCAAGACGCCAAGGAAACTTCAAGAAACTTTTTGAATTCAAACTCCCTCCAAAACCCTAGCCACCCGCTCCTTTCTCCTTTTGGATTTTTTTAATATTGGGACCCACTATTGTGGGCGGCAAAGAGGGGAGGAGGCGGTATTAGTCCGCCTCCTATAGACCAAAACCGGCCCTGGGTGGGCCGGTTTTAGGGTTTGGGGCCGGTTCAAGAGGAACCACCCTAACATAAAGATTCTTCATCGATGCATTTTCTTTTGTCTAAAAATTAAACAATATTCTTCATCATTAACATAATAAGAACGATACCTGAAGCAATTGCAGCCAAAGAAGAGACGTTGATTTACTCTTTGAAACTTCTTATAAATGCATTCTTGCATTCTGTTATAATAGAACACATTATCTTTAGCGATGGAGCGAGAAAAGGCCAACTAGTAACAATGAACATCTTCTGACTCTGACCCATTCTTTCTAACTTAAATAGCCTGGGCCATCTACAAGTTCTGACACAACAATTCTACGATATAATTTGCTTTATTCTTGAATGAGATCCACCTGCACTAAGGTTGGGAAACTGTATATCATGGTAAATAATATAGGCAGAGTCATTCAATGTCCTCCCTCATCTACAACACAGCAATTCTCCATTAGAATCCTCTTCATGTGATCCACTAACTCCTCCATCTGCTTTCTGGAATGAAGGGGAGAAGGATACACACAGACAGAGTCAAGCTGTCCATTCCTGATTGTATCAAATAAAGCAATTGATGCACCAACACCATGCACGGATGCACATCCCAAAAAATCCTCCACCCCAAGGCCCTTCAACTGCTCCATCGGAGCATAGTCCACTGGTTCTTCGAAGACTGAGATGAGTGCAGTTCGTAGGGATGATGCAGGTGTGAGGTGGGGGTTCTCAATTGCCTTACACATCAGAAAGTTCAGTTCGCCAATGTCTGAAAGGTGTTTCTTGTTCTTCATGGCATTTGAATAAGCCTTGTGGCATCTCATAGCGACGTCCCAGAATCCTTCTCCTCCATTAACAGTGTGCGTGTTTAAGATGCCAGAATGATAGAATCCTGAGATCATATCAAGTCAATGAAGATGCTCACAATGAAAGAGTAGTTGGTTTGAAGAAGCATGAAGAGTTGCCACTTACCAACATGTTTTTCGTTCAGAGGGGGGTTCAAGTATTGCCTGCAATCAATGAGAGTGATGACTGAATAGGTTTCGGACTGATTTTTCTGTAGATTTTTGGAAGCATGGGTGGCAAGAAATCCAGCAGATGTTAGAGCTGAACAGAGCTTGATCCCCTTCACATCACAGGCCTGCATTTTAAACTAGATTAATCATGACCGGTAATCCTTCGTCTTACCCCCCACTGCACTTTATGCCTTGAGAAAAACATAATGTACTATTTTATGCCGGGGGAAGCCTTGTCCTTTGCATTATATCATTGTACAATGCACACCAAAAGTGGGTGCTAAGGGCACTCGGTCCCAATAGACACCTTATACGTCTGGGGATATACTGCTGCTCTTAATATTTGTTGACAGTATAAGAAAAAAGGAAGGGGATGAGTAACTAAATCTCAAACCCTTCAGAAGATTGCTCAAAATGAGTAATTCATATTGAGGGAAACAACAATCTAAATTAAACGATAAGAATGCCATTCTTTGTTTTTAAAAGATAGTAAGCGCCTACGTTGCTCTAGAATGAACTAGAAAAGATAACGAGACTTCAACATAGCATTTGGCTTGCTGTATTCATAAACACTCTATCTAACCAAGTACAGTTCATAAACACAAGCCACGGATCCCGGAGCAGCAGCAAGAGACTAAGAAAATTGGTTCAGACTTTTATTTGGAGAAATATTATGTTGTTTCTAATAGGGTCTTTGATTTGATATGTTCTCTCTCACACCAAGATAGTTTACATAGCATTAGTAGTTGAGATTTAGATAATCAAAATAAGGGTCAAATTAGATATTACATAGATCACACTTCAATATTGTTTTGCTGAAACAAAAACAAAAAAATAACCGTAATCACCATTAAATATACTAAATAGCATTGAATTCTTTAAAGTAGCATCTGATACTAAACCGAACACATTAAATTTGAACGAGAGCACTGCCATTTGCATGGCATTAATACCAAGAAAAAGTATTATATAAAATGAACCAAACAGACCGTAAAACAAAATCTAATTTAGCGCAATTTGAATTTACCAATGCCTAATATGCTTTGAGCTGGGTCAACTGACCCTTGGACTAGCTAGGAAAATTGCAAAAATAATTCACATTAAACTGAACAAATCAATGCAAGAGTAACTTGCCCCAAATTGACAGGTCTTCTTCCATGCTAGTTGGCATGCATATATGAGGCTTCTAGAGTTGTAAGTCAATATTTTGTCCTCCTTGCACCATCAACATCATTCGATCGAGCTAATGCGACAAACTAAGATTCAATAGATAGCACAATCTCCATGAAATCTTCAGCTCACTACTCGATTCTTCAAAACATTGCTGGAGATAAGAGGGTCGATAGCACCCAAAGACCAACATTAAAATAGGAGCCCACTAATCAATTGCGTTGGAAGTCTTGTCTATGTTTGATAGCCCCAAAACAAGCATCCTACCAGTACCTAAGGTTAATTTTGACCAAATGGTTCACCACTCCTCCCTGATACCTCTGTGAAAACAAGTGAACAACCACTCTTCCCAAACATCTGCCAGCCCACTTGCAGCAAGGTGGAGAAGAAAAAAGAGATATAGGAGAAATTTTTAACTGTCCTTTATTTATGCCCCCTATAATGGTGAGAAATAACATATTTTTCTCCCTAAAGCCATAGCTAAAATTATAATTAGTGATTAGGAAAGAAGCCTTGAACTAGAGAGCTCCAAGTGTAACTGTCGAGTAAATAATAAAAAAGAAGTTTTGCATTCTTCCTCCACTTTTATTCATTATCACCCTCTCTTCTCCTTTACTTTTTCTTCTTTTCAAGATCTCTACCCTTAAGCTTTCTTTACTAAATCAAAACATTTACATGACTCTTAGGTGCCAAACTCCATATTAACAGTTTCTTAGTGCATTCATTTAGATAAGACAAGTTAAAGCAAACAATGAGTTGAAGATCCCAAAGAAACTTAGTCCCTTGCGGCTACCCTGCATAAAGTTATCCAAAAATTGACGGCTATGATGATCTAGGCAGATATAGCCAACTTCAACCAACAGCTTCTCGCCAACCAGGTTCCCTCCTTTCTCTTATAAGAGAAAGAGAATCTTACAGAGGTGCAAAGATGCTAGATTATAGGTGGGTCTAAATCCAGATCACTAATGAAGATTGGTAAAGATTGTGCTACATGCATCTTCTTTGGCGACCAAGATCATGAGAGATCCGTACCGCATGAAAATCAACATTTTGTTGATCAACACTTGTAAGAGTGTCACCAACTCAACATCTTGCCAATTTTGAGATCATGATGATCTTACAAATGATCTCTGACATTATCAAGTGTCCTGAACAACTAACAATTCTGAAGGATGCCATCCTATGATGGTTTTCCATGCTTTTTGCATGTAGTATCAACTCTTTTTGCAAGATCAAGTGCCAAATAAATGCCTATTCAGTTTCTATAAGCTAATGAGTTATTAGACCATTAGATATGTTTAACTGGAGGAGAACAAATCTTTGAGAGGCTAAATAAATAATTTGAGGCTTGATAAGCCCAAAATAAACATCCATCCATTTAAAGGCGGCCCTTATCCAAGGATTAGAAATTGGTAGGAGACCTAAGCCACCAAATTAGTGTATAGCATACAAAATATATTAGAGATAATGACAAACATGCTGTCCAAGAATAAGAAGTACAATAATATTGAGGAAATTAGTAAGAGACCAAAGTTACCCCTTACGTGACATCAAGGCTGCAAATAAACCAAGTTGAGCCGAGTAGGTGTCCGTTCATATTTGAGTTAGTTTATTATCAACTTGTTCAAGCTCAGTTCAAGCTTGATTCGAGCTCTTCTGTTTTTGTTCAACCTTGGTTCATTTAAATTAATAGATGTTCATGTTTGATTTTTTTTTTGTTCATGTTCGATTCATTTCGTTCTTATCGAGCTTTAAATAAATAAGCTCTAATTTTAGATATCCATTAACTTAACAAACGAATCTTATCGAGCCTACTCACAAACAATTGCCTCAAATCTGTTCACAGATATGTCTAACGAGTATTTTCGAACTACCAAAAAAGCATGTTAATGAACATATCTAGGAGGTGTTTTCAAGCAACCAAACGAGCATGTTCACAAACAGGGTAATCAAACAAATCCATTCACAAATAAGTCCATGTCACTCTCCTATTTTATTCAATATAAATAAATAATAATATAAAATAAAAAATAATTGTAATTAAATTATACAAGATATTTATGATTTATTTTATTAATATATACTATAATATTTAATTAATTTTAAATTTTATTAATTAATAATTACTATATCATTAAATTATAATAAATATAAAATATTTATATTATGTATATTCATCAATTTTATAATCAAACATTAACTGAATTTTTAACGTGCTTATTCATGTGCTCTGTATCGAATAAAAATCGAGCTTTTATCGAGCTTCTTATCAAGATTCATGTCGAGGTTGTTCAGGAGCTTTAAACAATATTGTTCATGAACATATATGAATCAAGAACATAGCTGTTCAAGCTTGTTTGTTTAAGCATAAAGTATTTACAAAAATGTTCAAGCTTGTTTTATTGTTTAATGAAATGATCAGAAATAAGCTTTAATCGAGCCGAGCCATGAGTAGCTCGTCGAACGCTCAGTTCATTTACAGCCCTATGTCCCACTTCACAATATCAATCATCCCCTGATGAAAATATTACTACAACCTGATCATTTAGGGAGTTTACAAAGAGCTTGGCTAATGTTGGGCAGTTGAGCACCAATATGTTATAAGGGTGACAAGGAAATATTGGTTTTAGCAAACTTTGTCTCCAACTTCACTCAAAGTTATTTGGGATTGAGAGCAAATTTATTGAAAAACAATTTCTCAGCTCCTTATGGAGATGGTGAAAAATTGAATAGTAGAGATAATTAGGATGATAAGCCTTTAAAATTTATTGGAGCCAAAGGAAGGGCGGCAAGGGCCTTTAGGTCTTTTTGTCTTTTTGTTTTAATTGTATGCCTTAAGTATGGGAGGGAGATTAGGGTTAGAGTTATGTTTTGATTATTGTGTTCTTCTGACAGCTTTTCTAGGTGTCTTGGGCTCTAGACTCATCTAGAGATTGGGAGAAATGATCCTCCTCTCGAATTGAGGATCAATTGTATCTTTGTTTTCGTTGTTTTTGTTATTTCTCTCTTTTGCAATCCAATTACGACTTGGAGAGCTTTCGCATCAAGCCCGCCGTTGTCCTCTCATCGGGCATGACCACGTGAGTTCTCGCCTTCCTTCTCTCCATCTTCTGGCATGGCAATTATCGACCTCTGGCAATAAGGCATGGCACTTTTTTCCCAAACTCCAAGGAAATACCATAAGCATTAAGCTGTTGGGATTAGGTAAGCAATTATGCTGGAATTTATATTCTCTTAGAGAATTTGATTCTGGCTATGAAAATTAGGAAGAGCCCTACTTAATCTTGTTTTGCAAAAAAAGTAGAACTCTTTTATGGAAAGATTTATTTTTTATGCTGTTGTGATTATAGTTTTTTTGTAGTTTGTCAGCTTTGATTGTTTGTAGATAAATGATATTAATTGTATGAATTTATATTTCTTTTCAAGCTCTTCAGCTTATTAAGAATGTGGCCTTTATTTTCAAGCTATTTATACCTATAAATTTTTTTATGTATTTTGCTCGCTTTGTTATTATTTAGCTCTTCTAGGATTAGATGGGGGCATTTAAATAATATTAATAAAAATATTTTTGAGAGTTAGATTCTAGATCTTAAGATTTTGTCTGTGCATGAGGATGCTAATGTTATGTGAAAAAAAGTGGCTAGTAATATTAAGAATATTGCAAAAGATGTATTTGGAGTATCAAAGGGAAAAACTCCTAATAGTAAAAATAGTTTGTGGTGGAATCCAAATGTGCAAGAAAAGATTAAAAATAAGAAGTTGTTATAAAAATTGGTTTAATTGTAAAAACTCTGATAATTGAAAAAGATATAAAGAGGCAAATAAGGAATCTAAGAAAGCAATATGTAATGCAAAGACCTTAGCTTTTAATGATTTATATAATAGATTAGATACCAAGGAGGGAGAAGATATATGTATAAGCTAGTCAAACAAAAAGATAGGAGTACTAAGGATTTAGTTTAAGTGAAGTGTATTAAGGATGAAAATCAAAAAATACTTTTCTTAGAAGATAGATATTCAACAAAGGTGGATGAGATATTTTGCTAAACTTTTTAATGAAGATGTGAAAATACGATTGACTTTAGTGACCTTAGCACCCTAAATAAAAATAAAGATTTCTGTTTCTATCGGCGTATTAGTAAACCCGAAGTTAGAGAGGCTTTAAAGAAAATGAATGGTGGAAAAGCTGTTGAACCTGATGATATTCCAATAGAGATGTGGAAATGCTTAGGAGATGAAGGAATTTCTTGGCTTACTAAACTTTTTAATAATGTTTTTGAAGACTAAAAAGATGTCAGATGAGTGAAGAAAGTGTGTTAATTTTTATTTTTATGAATAAAGGTGATGCACAAGATTGTGCGAATTATAGAGCAATTAAGTTAATGTGTAATACTTTAAAACTATTGGAGCGAGTTATGGAGCATAGGTTGCGGCGTGATACTGATGTTTCTCAAAATCAATTTTGGATTCATGTCGGGTACTTCAACTATGGAAGCAATACATTTATTAAGAGGTTTGATGGAGAAATATAGAGAAAATAAGGAGGATCTACATATGATATTTATTGATTTAGAAAAAGCATATGACAAAGTTCCAAGATAAGTGCTATGGAGAGTTCTTGAAAAGAAAGGAGTTAATAACGTTTATATTCAAATCATATGTATGCAGGAGCTATTACTTGTGTTCAAACACAAGGTTTTTTGACCAAGTATTTCCCTATTTCGGTTGGGTTACATTAAGGATCAGCCTTAAGCCCATATCTTTTTTGCTTTAGCCATGGATGTTCTCACTAGACATTTACAAGAGGATGTACCTTGGTGTATGCTTTTTGCTGATGATATTCTTCTTGTTGATAATACTAGAGAGGGAGTTGAAGGTAAACTTGAATTATGGAGGTCAACCTTAGAGTCTAAAAGTTTTCGCTTGAGTAAATCTAAAATGGAATATATGGAGTGTAATTTTAGTAGTAATAGACCTAGTGAGGGGAGTGTGACTTTGGGCGATCAAGTCATTAATAAGAGTACACGTTTTAGATACCTTGAATCTATTTTTCAGAGTGATGGTGAAATAGATGAGGATATTATCAGCAGAATTCAAGTTGGATGGTTGAAGTGGAGGAATGCATCGGGCTTGTTGTGTGATAGTATCCCTCAAACTTTAAGGGAAAATTCTATAAGATAGTGGTGAGGCCTGCAATGCTTTATGGTGTCGAATGTTGTCCATTAAAGGAGAAGCATAATAATAAGTTAAGTGTGGTAGAGATGAGGATGCTCAGGTGGATGAGTGGATTTACCTTTAGAGATAGGATACGAAATGAGCATATACGTGAAAAGGTTGGAGTAGCTCCAGTAGAAGATAAGATTAAAGAGAGGCGCCTTAGATGGTTTGGTCACATAAAACGGCAGCCTTCCGATGACCCGGTTAGGAAAGTAGATGTATTAGATTTGACTTTTGTTAAGGCAGACCTAAAAAGACTTGATTAGAAAATATTAGAAATGATCTTTCTTTATTAGATTTAAACGAGAATTTAACTTTTAATAGGGCACAATGGCGAAAAAAGATTCATGTAGCCGACCCCACGTAGTGGGGTAAAGGCTTGATGTTGTTGTTGTTGTTGATTATTTTGCTTTTCTATTATCTAACCTATGTGATTATTTTTTACATGGTTTATAGTAAAGTTGGATAGTTTAAATTATTGACGATTAAACTAATAATGTGTTTTATGTTTCGTCTTAATCCCAATCATTAGCTGCATCCCAAAATTTTGGAGTAAAGCACATTATTATCCAACATAATTTTAGATTCATAATTGGAGGGGTGCCAACAGTGAACAAAAAGTTGAATGGTAAAATTGTTAAGGTGAATAGGAATTCCTTTATGTGATAAAGTGGTAAATTAGGAATAGTAATTAAGTGATTGCTACTAAATTAATTATTAGTGAGGACACGGTAAATTTGGTTAGTGCTTATATTGCTTACATTAGATTTTGAAAAGAATGGCTCTATTAATTTGTAATTCTCAATCAAAGCCTCTATTAATTTGCAGCTGATGGAATAATTATATTTATGTAAGTTATAAACTTATATTAATTTTAAATCTTCAAATTTCTTTTGACATAACTTTTAGAGAAGATAATTTATACAATAATAATTTTATACATTGTCGAGACAAGGATCGCAATTTTCGATATAAGTTATAATTTTCTTCAATAAAAATATATTATTATTTTGTTCGAATATGTTTGTTCTTTTTTTATATCATTATATTTTTTTGTTATAAATAATGGAGATAATTCAAAAGAAATGCTAAAGTAGTTGAGCAAGATGAAAATTATGATGATACTAATACACAATCAAAATATCTTCATGTGAAAATTTTTGATGATTTACCAATTGATCTTGGATTAAGAAAATAAATTTATGATTATCATCCAAATGATAGGGATACAGTGAAAAGAACATACTTACTAAGAAGCTTTTCAACCTCGGGATTATGAATTTCCATAAACATAAATTGGAAATAAATTATGTAGGTTTATCCTGCGTGATTTAATGATTACAAAGTATGGTTAAAGTACAGTCTTACCAAAGATGTAGTTTATTACTTATTTTGTTATCTTTATAGACCAGAAATATGAGAGCAAGCAAGTGGTGATAGCTTCAACACAAAGGGATTTCAAAATAGAAAAAAAAGAGGATAGATTTCAAGTCCATATTGGACAAGTTAATAGTTCTCACAACATTGCATTGAGAAAATGTGAAGATCTAATGAATCAAAAGCAAGCTATTAGATTTCTTATTACAAGATCTTTTGATCAAAATCGAAGAGATTACAGAACTCGTTTAACTGCTAGTATTGATTATGTCCATTTTTTAATGTACTAAGGGTTAGCTTTTCGTGGTCATCATGAATCTGATGAATTAATAAATCAAGGAAATATTTCAGAACATCATCATTTCCTTGCATCACATAATGAAAGTATATGAAACGGGGTTTTAGATAATGCCTCAAAAAATAATAAACTTATTGTTGCAGACATTCAAAAAGAAATTACTCGTGCTGCTATCATCGAAACTATGAATATCATCATGAACGAATTACGTAATGATCTTGGATGAGTCAAGATATTTTTCAGTAAAAAAAGCAAATAGCTATAGCATTACGATATGTTGATAAAAGATAGTGTGTAATAAAGAGCTTTATTGGACTTGTACACGTGGAAGAAACATCTTTGATACTAAAAAAAGTTGTGAGAGCGCTCCTGACAAAATATGGATTGAGCATAGCACAGATATGTGGTCGAAGTTATGAAAGTGTCGTTAACATGCTTAGTGAGTTCAAAGGGCAAAAATCTTTGATTACGAAAGAAAATAGTTCTGCCTACTATGTACATGGCTTTGCACATCACCTCCAATTAGCATTGATTGTTGTGGCTAAAAAACCATATAAAAGTTGTTTCACTTTTCAATACTATCTCAAATTTGATAAATATTGTCGAGAGTTGGTGTAAAAGAAGAGCTCAACTATGAGCTATAGAATATGACAAGATAGTAGAGCAACTACAAAGTGTGAGTTTTTAAAGGTAGAGGTTTGAATCAGGAATTAAGTCTTCAACGAGCTGGAGATACATGTTGGGGCTCACATTATGGTTCTCTTATTAATATAATTCTTTTGTATGGATTTGTTAAAGTTCTTGATATAATACTAAAAAGTTAAATCAAATAGTGAACAAAAAATGCGAAGCTTATGCCCTACTTGATGGTGTGCAATATCTTGAATTTATTTTTATTTTGCATATGATGAAGTTTATATTGGGAGTAACAAATTAGTTATCTTAGGTTTTACAAAGAAAATATCAATATATCATAAATGGTATGACATTGGTAAATATTTTGAATTAGTTTTGTGTGGAATCTAATTGTGTTGATCAATCAGGTTGTGTACTATTGACACGGACCTCAACTCAATTCGTCATGTTCGCTGCGAGGAGTTCTCCCCCTGCTTGGGTTCAGGTGCTTTGCACTAAAGAAAAAAAATTTCGTTCAATGCTCGGATGTTGTGTACTTGAACGCCCCAACGCTGTGTTGCCAAACGACCCAACTCTATGGAGTTTGCTAAGAGAAATGATAAAGAGCTAAGCAACGCAACGCTCTAGATTCGGTGTAGTAGAGCTGTGTAGACCGCAGCGCTGCGAGTTTGAGCGTCGTAGCACTGCGGGTTTGAGTACCGTAGCATTGTTAAACAAATCAGGATCAACAGTTTGAGTGTCGCAGCGCTTCAAATTGGAGTCACATCCCTTCGAGGCGGACTAAATAATTTTCTTTCTCATTTTTCTCAAGGAAGGTTTGGTGTGTAAAAACGGTGCAAGAGTGTATAGGAGAGAGTGAGAGAGAAGAGATACCTGTAGTTATTTCGCCCAATTTTCATAGTGGATTTCTTAGTGTAGCTTGGCTTTGTGATTTTTTCACTATTTTAGATTTTTTTCATGTTAAATCCTGGTGTCCTTTACTTTTCCGTTGTTTTTTATTTTTTTTTGTTTCGTTGCATGATTTACTTCCTTCCATCCCCAATAGATGGTATCAGAGCAATGTTGTTCAGTTCCAGTGAGTAATGGCTAACGAAGCAAGATACAAGATTGAGAAGTTCAACGGTTCAAACTTCATATTCTGAGGATGCAAATTGAAATTTTGTTGTATCAAAAGTCGTATTTACAATTGGAAGGAATCACCAAGAATCCGGACTCTATTACTATGGAGGAGTGGGAGGTTCTTGACTGGACTGCACTTGGTTTGATACGAGTATCACTTTCCTCATCTGACGCATTCAACATTATAAATGAGAAGATTATAGTCGATCTCATGGCCGTACTGATTAAGATTTATGAGAAACCATCGACCTCAAACAAAATAATTTTTATGGAAAAATTATTCAATATGAAGATGTTGAATAGTACTCCAATGGCATAGCACCTGAATAATCTGAACACTATGATGAGTCAGTTATGTTTAATTAGCATCAACTTTGATGATGAGGTGAGAGCGTTGTTGATGTTATCTTCATTGCCAGAAAGTTGGGATGGTCTAGTTACTTCTTTGAGTAACTCTTCAGGAAGTTCAAAATTGAATTCTATGGACATTGTGGGATTAATGCTTAATGAAGAGTTTCGCTAGATGGCGAAAAGTAAATCTTCAAATTCTGCTCTGAATGTTGAAGCAAGAGAAAGGGTTTTAAAAAGAACTCCAATTAGAGGAAGATATAATTCCAAGAGAGGAAAGTCTACTTTGGGTAGAGAGAAAGTTGTGTGTTGAAACTGTGGAAAAAAGGATCACTTGAAGGACTACATAGTTCCAAAGAAGACTAGTGGCGGAGGTCAAGACAAAAATCTCTCTGCAAATGTATCTGCAAAAGAGTATCAATCAAATTCTCTAATTTTATCTCTGGACAATTTTGAATCTTTGGTCATAAATTCAGGTGATTTTCATGCCAGTCGTAACAAGAAAACATTCAAGAACTATACACAAAGTGATTTGGGTAAAGTGTATCTAGGAGACAACAGGCTTGAAGCATTGTTGGACAGAGAGATGTTAATATTAGAATGTCGGATAGATCCTATTGGAGACTCAAAATGTTAAACACATTTTTTGTTTGAAGAAAAATTTAGTTTATTTGAGTTAGCTTGCAAACTCAGGCTATGCAACATCATTTACAGGAGATTCGTGGAAGGTGACAAAAGGGGCTATGGTTATAGTTCATGGCGGTATTAAAGGTATCCAATATGTTATCAATAAAAGATCATATTCTATTAAAAGGAATTGATTCAGATGTTGATAAAGGTTTTTGGCATCGAAGACTTAGTCATATGAGTAAGAAAGGTATAGATTCACTTCTTACTAGAGGAAAGCTTCCTGATTCAAAATTTATTAATTTAGATTATTGAGACGACTGTGTATGTGACAAGCAACATTGGGTGAGTTTTTCAAATACCGGTTTAAAGGTCAAATTAAAAAAGCTGGAGCTAGTGCATATTGATATATGGGGTCCTACTCTAATTACTTATATACGAGGATCTTTGTATTTTATTACCTTTATTGAATATCACAGCAAAAATATATGATATACTTCTTAAAACATAAGTCAGATGTGTAATGTTTTCAAGAAGTGGAAGGTCATGGTTGAGATTGAGAATGGTTTCAAGCTCAAATGTCTCATATCAAATAATGGTTGCGAATATCGTGATAAGAAGTTCAAGGAGCATTGTGCTTTAAATGGATCATGCATGAGTTTATTGTTCCAAGAGCACCATAGCAAAATGGTGTTGTAGAGTGCATGAATAGAACTATTAATGAGCGTGCCAGGAGCAAAAGGTTACATGTTGGTCTACCAAAGCAATTCTGAACAAAGGCAGTGAATAATGCAGCTTATCTGATCAATCATGATCCTTCAGTTCCTTCGAATGAGAGGTTGTCTGAGAAAGTCTAGAGTGGAAAGGAGGTTAGTTTATCCCACTTCAAAGTCTTATATTCATGTTGATGCAGCATCTAGGATTAAGCTTGTTTCAAAATCTATCAGGTGTACATTTACTGGATATGACTCATATGAATTTGGCTATAAATTCTGGTATTATCAGAATAAAAAATTCATCAATAGCATGGATATTAAATTTAATGAAAATGAAATGTATAAGGATAAAAATAGAACTTTTGAAGATTCTTCCAAATATGTTGAGATAGATGATTATGATGATGATGATCAAGAAGGCAAAGCTAATGAAGCATAGAGAGTACCTAAAACATCTGTTATTGAAACTAGGAGATCCATTACAATCGCAAGGCCAGTACAAAGGTATTCTCCTTCCTTGTGTACTATTTATTGTTGATAGATAGTGGTGAACCAAAGTACTTTAATAAGGTCATTCAAGTTGATGATTCAAAGAAGTGGGAGCAAGCCATGAATGATGAGATGTATTCATTTGAGTTGAATAAAATTTGGAACTTGACACAACTACTAAATAACAAAAGATCACTACAGAATAAGTGGGTTTACAAGCTGAAAGAATAATTTGATAGTAGCAAGTGCTACAAGGCCACACTTGTAGTTAAAGGTTTTTAGCAAAAGGAATGAGTGGACTTCATTGAAATTTTCTTATCAGTGGTGAAGATGACTACAATCTGATTTGTACTAAGCATGATAGTAGTGGAGGATTTATATCTAGAGCAGATGAATGTAAAAATAGCATTTCTTCATTATGACCTTGACGAAGAGTTGTACATAGTACAACCTCAAGGATATGTGGTCACAGATAATGAAGATTTGGTTTGTAGACTCAAGAGGAGCTTATATGAGCTGAAGCATGAACCAAGACAGTGGTACAGGAGATTTGACAGATTTATGTCAAATAATGGATACACAAAGTGCTAGGCAGATCACTGTTATTTTTTCAAACATTTTGTAAACTATTATATTATTCTATTTTTGTATGTGATGACATGCTAGTTCTAGGGTCAAATATGGAGAAGATAAGATGTCTGAAAGAACATTTATCAAATGAGTTTAAAATGAAAGATCTAGGCCAAACAAAAAAAATTTTGATATGAGAATCAATAGGGATAAAAGTGCAGGTATTTGTCAAATAGAATATGTTGAAAAGGTGCTTCAAAGATTCAACATGAGTGAGGCAAAGCCAATTTGCACTCTCTTGGGTAGCCAATTTCAGCTATCTAAAAACAATCGCCTAAATTTGAGGCAGAGCAAAAACCAATGGAGAGGAATTCATATGATTCAGCAGTTGGAAGTTTCATGTATGATATGATATGTACGAGATCTAATATAACATATTAAATTGGAGTAGTCAGCAAATTTATGAGTAACCAAAGAAAAAAAAAACTTCATTTGGAGACTGTTAAATGAATTCTTAGGTAGTTGAGAGGACCAGTTTACAAAACTCTTAGCTTTAATAGTGCAAAAATTGACCTATATGGTTATATAGATTTTGATCTTGCTGGAGATCTTGATAGTAGGAGAAGCACAACAGGTTATATTGAGTGTCCAAGTTATAAAAGATTGTTATGCTCTCAACCATAGAAACTGAGTATATTGCTATTACTGAGGCTAGCAAGGTGATGATTTTGTTGCAAAGTTTCTTTGTAGAACTTGGCAAGGGGCAAAAGAATGGAAAATTGCATAGTGACAACATGAGTATTATTCATCTAGCCAAGAAAATTGCACTTCATGCCAGAACGAAGCACATCCAACTTCAGTGTCATTTCATCAGGTCATTTCTAGAAGCTAGTCGATTATCTTTGGAAAAGATACACACGATCAAAAATCCTGCGGACATGCTGACGAAGAAAGTGATAGTTGATAAATTGAAACTGTAGAATATTGATTGAGGAAGAAGAACTCCCTTCATAAGCATCTTGGGGAGGAGGGAGAGAGGGAAGGGAAGAGGGAGAGAGGCAAAACTCAGATATTGTATTTCTTAAACCATACTATTTCAGCCTATAGAGCCACTATTTATAGACACAACAAGCTACAAACCTAAAACTAGGACCAATATTTAACAATTCTTCACCTTGGTCCTAGATTTACACACAAAAGAAAGATAATTGTTGTTCACAACTCGACAGATTCACACCTGTCGCACTGTGTCCCATGCAGTCAATACCATGCACCCCGTGTGTCTCGCTTTCCACGCCCCGTGCATGCACCCGCACTCTGCGCTTCATGCCCGCGCCCTGCGCCTCATGCCCGCGCCCTACTCCTTGCACTCATGTGGTTTGACTCCAACCACACCTTGCGCGTATCCACCCGCACATCGAGTCATGCGCCTTCACCTGCGCCCTGCTCGTCTCAATCCCACGCATTGCACATTCACTTGCACCCTGCATGTCCTTTGCCTGTTCCCATGTGATCTCCCCGCACGCCAGCTCTCCTTCCGAACAGTCGACCTTATGCCGACCTATCCACTTCCACTACAAGTTGCTTGCACCATGGTCCTACTTCTGGACGCTCCACCTCAAATCTTGATCGATCTTCCACTACGATCTTCATTTCAAGATCTTTTATCTGCTCATCATCAATGCTGATTACAAACTTATCAGCACCAAACAGCCTTCCAACCTTAAGGGAAGCTGCCGTACTCCCAGTGCCCGTGCCGGCAAGCTTACACTAATGCATTCTGGCTCAAGAATTCCCTTTCCGCGTGATCTACTCGCGTCGTCCAGATAACTCTAATCCATACTCCACTAGCATATCTAATATCCCAGCACAAACATGCTTCAAGATCAAAGATCTCCATTGATCAGTAGCTTTTTGTCTCGATTTCCACAAAAGTCCCAAGTCCGGAAAGACAATCAAGATCCACCCATTCTTTATCTATTCTTGCCAAGACATCACCTCCGTCCTATTGTGCCTTCGAAGCTTCTGTGCGAACGAAATTAGGCCAAACGGCCTACCACCTGCTTCTCCTCTTACCTCTCGCTAGATCTCCACACGCTGCCTGCGAGCCTCTCTCCTTTCTTGAATTATTTTCTTTGGACAAGAAAACCTGCTCTGCCTCCTCCACCTTGCTTAATTTCCTCTAACCAAGCTTTGATACCACTTGTAGAATCTTGATTGAGGAAGAAGAACTCCCTTCATCAGCTTCTTGGGGAGGAGGAGGGAGAGAGGCAAAACTCAGATATTGTATTTCTTAAACCATACTATTATAGCCTATAGAGCTTCTATTTATAAACATAAAGGCTACACAACAAGCTACAAACCTAAAACTATGACCAATATCTAACAGAAACTATATATAGCTTTTTTTTTTGTTCATATCATCCAGGACAATAACTATTGATCTTCATGGAGGATGAGAACAGAGATGATCCATACTACAGGCACTATGATTAGTGTTACAATCTGGGAGAATGATTTATTGTAATTAGTTTCCAAGTGAAAAATTGTTAGTTTCGTGTGAAGTATAATTGTGTTGATCAATCGAGTTGTACTATTGCCACAGAACTCAACTTAGTTTGTCGTATTCGCTGGAGGGGTGTCCTCCCCTTACTTGGGTTCAGGTGCTTTGTACTTAAAAAAAATGTTTTTCGTACAATGCTCCAATGTTTTTCGCCCCGATTGTGAAATTTGCTGGGAGAAACGACAGAAGTGAAATGTCACAGCGTTGTGTGGTGTCGCAGTACTGGGAATTTGAGCACCGCAGCATTGTCAAACATATTGGAATCATAGGTTGAGCACAGCAACACTCCAAATTGGCTTCGTAGAGCTTCAAGGTAGATTGAAGAGTTTTATTTCTCGATTTTCACAAGGGTGGCGTCCCTTGGTGAAATTAACTTAGCTTTCTCTTGTGTTTGTGTGTGAGAACGGTGCAAAAATGTAGAGAAGCAAGGAGAGAGTGAGAGAAAAGAGAGATCTATACTTATTTCTCTCAATTTTCATAGTTGATTGTTTGGTGTAGTGTGGCTATGTGGTTTTTTTCCTATGTCGAATTTTTTTAATATTAAATTATGGTGCTCTTTAGTTTCTGTTGCTTTTACTTTCTTTTTTATTTCGTTGCATAGTTTACTTCCTTCCATCCCCAACATTTCAAAGTGAAGGCTACAAAATATGAGAGATGATAAATGGAATACTTTGTAAGCGGAAGTCTACGTTTTTTGTGAGAAGAATAATTTAATCATTTTAAATATAATTGATAATTTTGTAATACGAAGGAGATCGAGGCGTCATTCTCAAGCAGCCATAAATGAATATCATTATAAAATTGAGTTATTTTATTCAGTTATAGACATGCAACTTCAAGAGTTTAACAATAGATTTGAAAAGATTAACACTGAGTTGCATATGTGTGGCATGCTTGAATTCATGCAACTCATATTAAACTTTTGACAAACAAAGATTGGTATGTGTTAAAACTAGAAATTTGAGAGGAAAAAGCTTGCTTTATTATACAATATACTCCCTATTTATAGATCTATACATGAGGTCTAATGAAGAAACAAATAACTACAGAATAATTGCTGAAATAAAATCTTTCATAAATCAAATGTCTAGTTATGTAAGGTACTCAATGAGTTTCTAGAAGGCCTCCCATGGATCCATCTTTGTAGTCGTTGGATCTATGAGGGAACTGAGGGATGAGATTTAACAGTATGTATAGCGAAATTTTATGCATTAGACCTTTTATATACAGATATTGTTATATTAGATAGCCAACTTGAGACTTTTATCACTAATATGAGATCTAATGATGTATTCAACAATTTAAGAGGAATTGAAGAACTAGCACAAAAAAATGATGGAGACTAAGAAAAATGATGTTTATCCTTTGGTGTTCTTACTTATAAAATTTGTTTTGATATTATCAATTGCTACAGCAAGGTCGAACGAGCATTATCCGTTATGAAAATTGTAAAGAATTATTTACATAATCATATGAGAGATTCTTGGATGAATGATTATTTGATTATGTATTAAAAAAAGATGTTTTTAAAAGTATTGATAATAAAGTGATTGTACAACAATTTCAAAATATAATGACTCGACGAGAGAAACTATTGGTTTAATGTAATAAAAATATGAATATCATGTGCTCATGATTGTAAGTGTTTTTATTATATAATTATCTTTTTATAGAATAAGTCAAATAAAAAATTTTTAGAACCACTGATGTCGGTCCCAAGCTTGAATGAAAAAAAGATGAAGGATTTTTCAATATTCATAATTTGTGCCCCCATATAAAAAAAATCTTAGATCCTCCACTAGATGCATATTTATCAAACACTTAGCAAATCATCATATAGCGCCACAAGATTTATTATAATCAAATAACTAATGAGTCACACAAGAGTAACACAAGCTCATAGGTTAAAAATAATCATCACTTACTTTAACCTAAATAAATAAATTTTTGTGATATTCTTGAAAAATATACCTACTAGAAGCTCATACAAATATTCTAAGATAATTAGCCAAAAATTAGGAGGATTTCAGGAAGGAGAGTTATGGCTAATTAAGGAAGAAAGCACTCTTCTAGAATCTAGTTTTATAAGGAAGAAAGGAGTTTAGAAGGAAATACTAGGGGTAGGGGTGTTAATATTTAACACGATCCGAAAATCCGACTCAAAAATTTCGGGTTAGGGTCAACCTATTTTGCAAACAGGTCGAGTTCGGGTTCCCGGATGCGACCCATTTGGAGGAACAGGTCGATTCGAGTTGGCCCGAAAATTCAAACTCAAACTGGGTTAACCCGGGAAAATCACGCGTGAGTCACGTCAGTGCTGACGCGGCCAATCTCATCCCATCCGCATTGACACGGCCTATCTCGTCCTATTTGATGCCGTCGTTAAGTGGCTATCGTTCATCAGCAACTGGATCGGAAGCAACGACAACAACAGGCCGGCCTCACCGTTCATCTATAGTTGGATCGGAAGCAACTACGCCAATAGGCCGACGGCAGGGAGCTCACCATTTTTCTTTTGTAGTTGGATCGAAAGCAACAACGATGATAGGAGAGAGCTCATTGTCCATTCCGATGTTGGATTGGAAGTAACGAAAATGAAAGGAGGGAGCTCGTCATTTGTCGTCCCACAGCTCAATGCCTCAATCGCTGAAAATGGGTCCGCGGGTCGGGTTCGGGTTGGTTCAACTTGTGTAGGGTCAGTTCCGGATTGGACCTAAACCCAACCCCTGACCCAATTTTGACAGCCCTAACGATGGGTGTCAAAAGGGTCTCGGGTTGGGTTCGGGTTCGGGTTGAACTCAAGATTGACCCGATTCAAACAAATTAACCCTAACCCAACCCGATTTTGTAAACGAGTCAAAACTTCAAACCCATACTCAACCCTTTGGGTTACCAGGTTAACCTGACCCGATCCGCTAACCCGAACTTTTCCAGGTTAAGTGAGAATGTGCAGGCGTGATCCCGACTGACAAGCGAGCGAGCGAGCGAGGGTGAGGGAGCAGGGATGCAAGCGCATGGGAGTGGGCTCGATGCGGGCACGGTCCAGGTGCAGACGTGTCACACAAGGGTGGGACGAAGGGAGGATAAGCGAGGCTAGTGGCCTGCGTGAGTGAGCGAGGCACGAGAGGAAGAGCGAGTCCGGGTGCTGACTCGAGCAAGCGCGGCAGGGTGAGCTTGACCAGTGGTCTACACGGTCGCAAGCTCGGGAGAGGCGAAGAGCTATCAAGAGTGCGGGAGAGGTGAGGAGCTGTCACGAGCGCAGGAGTGGGAGATCAGATCCAGGTCAATTCGGGACACTTTTGAGTTTCGGATTAACCCAAATCCATCCCGATTTTTTAAATAGGTCAGCTTGTTGAACTCGAATCCAACTCATATGGTAAACGAGTTGACCCAAACCCGAGCTTTTTCGAATTGGGTTTTGGATCGAGTCAAATATTGACACCCTAGGGAATACTCTAGTAATGATAAATGTTGGAACCCACTTGCTATTTACAATCTGCCAGAGCCCACGACATGGAAGGTGAATTAATGCAAATCGCCCACTCTATGCGTGATTGGCATTAAGACCATCTGCATGGAAAATTAAAAGGCTGGTGGTTGCGCAATTAAAAAGTTAACATGAATAACCAACTAAAGTGCTAAACATAATAAGAAATTCAAAAGCCAAAAATGGCAAAGCTGACGGCGTACTCACGGTAAGCAACCTCCGAGTCGTCACGGCGTCCATGACGAGCCTCACGAATTCGGACTTGCGGGCGGAGCCGGCGTCCTCGAACTGCAGGCAGGTCGACCTTAGACCGTTGAGCGAGTAACCGATCAAGTCCTTCCCACGAGCCCAGAATGGCTTCCAAGCGTCCTCCTTCCTAATCAAATCCTCTATAGCCAAACCGACCTCCCCTTCTTTCTCCTCCGCAGCGTCCTCCATTTCTTCCCGATGCGCCCCTCCCCTGCCTATAAGACCCATGAGCTCCTTCAGGATCCCGACCCCGGCGATCCTGTCGCAGACTCCGGTATGGAAACGTAGCGTGACCACCGACCGGCCAGACTGGTTCAGCTCGTAGACCGAAGCGAAGAAGGACCCGACCGGCTTGCCCTCGGTCGGTTCGGCCCAGGGGTTTCGGTTCATCTCGTGCTCAATGACCGCATGGAAGAAGGAGACCGGCGGCGTAAGTCCGTCAACGGTAAGCGGCGGGAGAAGATCGTACGGAATGAGCTCGATTTCGTCATAAGGAGTGGGGGAGATGAGAAGGGGCGGAGGTTTGCTGGCACCTGCTGCACTGGCGGAGGGGAGAAAGCCACGGAGCATGGGGTGGGAAAGCTGTAGGCGGCGGAGGGAAGATCGGAGGTGGGGGAGAGAGATAGAGCGGGAGAGAAGCAGGGCAAGTACGGTGATGCCAGTGCCGCCGGGCACGGCACGGCACCAGCTCAGCTCCGTGCCGCCGACCGCCCTGCCAGTTATCAGATCGCCGTTGGTGGGTGTAGTCTCCATGTAAGAACGATAGATGGAGAGAAGGGCAGCAATGGAGTAGCAGTGACGAACAAGGGGACGTCACGACGGATACTACGTCGGATTAGGGATAAGAACTGGAAGTACTTTGCACAAATGGTTGGTTGCTTAATTTAACAAAGGTTTAAAAGAAAATTATAAATACATTAAATTATTTAAAAAAAAATTAAATTGCTCACTCATTTAGGTAATATATAATTGTCCCCACTCGCCCAACTTCGGAGGTTCGACGCCGACCTAAAATTTATTTTATTTTTTAAGGTATTATTTTAATAAATTATTTAATTTTCTAGGAATTTACGAAGTTATCTTACCTTTATGAAATTTTGCCTATCTCATTGAATTTATATTTTTGTTTATTTTTTAATATTTTTATATGATGCTAAAATTTTGAACCAATTAAAAAAATACAAAAATGAAAAATAATTTCTTAGTACAAAAATATTTTAATTTTGAAATATTTGTACTAAAAAACTAGTTCATAAAGCAATAAAAAAGTTGTCGTTCGAGACAGCTTTCGTACTGCTTTTTAAAGAGATTTTTTAGTACAAAGTTTTTAAATTCAAATAATTTTTTATTAAAAAGCTATTTCAGAAAGAAAATAAAGTCGTCCCAAACGAAACTTTAGTTTATGAAATTTTGTACTAAAAAATTGCTTTAAAAAACAGTAAAAAAATCGTCCCAAATAAATTCTAAATCAATAATCTTGCAGCACAACCACTTAATTTAGTACTTGTGGTGGCACACCATTAAAAGATTGCCATATTTGTCATCATTGTCATATATTTAATACCACCATTATAGCACAAGCTTTATTTTATTTCATCAAGTTCAATAAAGCATTCATATATTTTATTTTTTAAGTTAAACATTACAAATATTTAATCCTTAGTGTTCTCAGCTAAGTACATTTTCTCATAAGCCAACTCCATGTCTTTGAAACCCATTTGGTATAATACTCTCTTAAATTTTTTTCATATATGCCTTAAATAATTAATATGTGTAGCCCAAAGGAATATATTTCTATAATCATGGATCAAGCTGGATTTATTATTCTGTGCAGAGTACGGAGAGCGTCCAGATACTAATAAAAATATGCCACGTCACCCCATTGCTTGGTACCTAGCTCGGTACCCGCACTTGGTACAGCTGGATACCCGGTGCTTAACCAGACGGTTCTCCCGTCTGGTGTCTGTACATAATAAAAGCTCACTAAGCTGAGGTCTTCATCTAATGTGCATAGATCGTGATGAAATCTATTGATTTTCAATTCATGTAAGTTACTTAAAAATTGCTTTCATGATTTACTCTACTTAGGCTTTGTTCAGGATAACTTTTTACTACTTTCTAAAGCAGTTTTTTAGTACCAAAATGTCAAATTTGAAAAAAAAATTATATTAGAAACCTACTTTATAAAGATGTAAGAAAAATGTCTCAAATGAAGTCGTAGATTCTATAATAGTAAATGAAAGTGGGAAGAAATCATTATTAGTATTGATAGCAATTGCAATAAGAAGGGTGATGTATATTTTCCAAGAAGGACTATAGCATCCATACTTAATACAAGGAGGTGATGAGACTAACCAAACTCCAAAAAGAAGGTGTGAAATGATGTAATTGTATAAATAGCACATTGCATTAATATTTTAATTGATTCTATGAAACAGGGAAACAACCATTACAACTCCCAATAGTGAAAAAAGTAACTTTATTATTTCCCTCTCTACATCGAAAGCCTTTATATATAACACTTGAATATTAAACTTAATCATAATATGATTGACTATCTCTCTACGCTCCCTGTTATTATGAGTGGAATATGACTGTGTTGATCAATCTGATTGTTCTAGTGTCTCAAACCTCAATGTATGTCGTGTTTCGCTTGGGGGTGCTGGAAATTTACACCCTTCTTGCACCAGAAATTTTTTTCCCTATCAACTCCTTGGCGTTGCGTACCCGAGCGCCGCAATGTTGAACGACTGAGATCAGAGCACCTCAGTGTCCTATATGTGGCATTGCAGCTGTTCAAGACAGAGGCTTGAGTGTCACAGTACCGCGAGACGGATTGGACGATTTTCTTTCTCATTTTCTGAAGGGTTGCATCCCTTGTGGTTTTTTTATTTGACTTTCTTTTGTATTTGAGTATGGAGACATTGAGAACGGTATATGTGAAAAGAGAAGCAACAAGAGAGTGAGAGAGAAAAGAGATCCGTACTTATTTCTCCCAATTTTCATAGTGGATTTCTTGGTGTTGTGTGGCTCCGCAGTTTTTTTCCCTATCTTGGATTTTTCCACGGTAAATTCTAGTGTCATTTACTTTTCCGTTGCTTTTACTTTCTTATTTTTTCATCATTGTGGTTTTTACTCTTCCTCATTTCTCCCCAACACTTGGTAATTTCACATTGTATGCATAGAATAACAAACTAACTTAAAAATCTTGAATTGCGTCATTAGTAGTCTGTCCACATCATATAATTGGCCACATAATATAAATACTCCTTGCACTACCTAATTGCCTACTTTTTGGCATGAAGATGCCAACCACAAAGATGTGATGTGTTGTTATGTTGAACACACACAATTGTCAATCTGAATTTGTTATAACTTAATGTTTTCAGTACTGTCATTTATCAACTAAATATTAATGTTTCTTTGCAAAATGAAATTTTATTTACAAATTATGTTGAAAGTTAGTTCAAAAGGAATCTTATAGTTTCTTCTTCAAATGTTTGATTATCATTATAACTTCATCATCGTTAGTTAGAATAATTATTGAAAAACCACTGTTATGTCATATATATTGTTCACATAACTCAATTTATTGTTATGATACTCAACATGTGAGTTATATCTCATAGTCCAAGAGGATGTGGTGGTTTTCAATGTGTGTATGGACCCAAACAATCAATAATCAAAATAGAGCTGTCTTTGATGTCTTAATCAACACAAAAAATTTGTAGATGTAACTCGGTTATAGCCATGGGTGTTGGAATCCAAAACAAATTTTAGTTGTCGGTATGTCAATGTAGAAAATTTCACATATAATACAAAACATGAGAAATGCACGAAAAAATAGCTCTTTATTTGAGTAGCTGAAATTTTCTCTTGGGAGCAGTGCGGTGCTATGGAAGGTAGCATTATGACGCTAGGTCTATAAATATCCAAATCATTTTCTAAAAAATTATTTCTTTGCATTTAATTGGCTGGTTAGAGAGAGGGAGTGAGAGAATTTAGAGAGAAAGTGGGATTTGGAAGTCATAGAGTTGTTTTCGCCCGACAAGTCAGCTGGAAAAGTTATTTGTCTAGAGATACATTATCATTACCCCACTTTAGATTTCAGTTTTGTCTTTTGTGTTGTAGATTTTGATATTTTTTTGGGTTGGAGTTTATACTAACACAAATTTATGGAGATTTAGAAATATTTCATATTGTAACATTTGATATATGATATAATTGAACAATTTGGTCATATTGACAAGAAAAATATAAAATTTTATCGAGTATTTTTAAGTATTCGAGCGAGAATATTAGCTTTTATAGAAATTATTATAGAATAATCAATACTTTAAAATAATATTGTGAATTCTACTTACAAATGATTTTTTTAATTTGCTACTATTAAATATGTATACAAGTTTACCACTTGAGCACTACTATTTTACTGCGCATGTGAAATTTTATGCATTTCTATATCGTGTTGAATGTCATTCATAAATGTTGAAAGCGTAAGTGCTTATATGTTTATGTGTTAAAGGAGTGAGAACGGAGTAAATACAATTGTTTGTCGTTGATATTTTATGTGTCATGCAAGTGGAGTTATAAGAGCATGTGCACATCTATGATTCCTCCATTTGTGCTTATGATACTCTTGATTATATGTGAGATGAATAAGTTGAGGTATAAGTAAAAGTAAAGTTATAAGGGGCTAAGAAATAAATACGATCAAGTGGAAGTATAAGTGAAAGTGAAGAGTATTGACCTCCATATGAATCATAATCAATGTAAGCGAGTGCAACAAGAAGGATGGCCAAGTGACACTATGTCATTTCTAGTGGGATCAAAATGACTCGACATTATGCAAACATAGTCAAACATAATATGTTTTCAAAAAAGAAACATGTCGATGTGTCCAAAAATATCAAATTCACCAATGAAGCATCGCTAGCATGCAAGATGATTAAGCGATGACGATCATGACGTTGGGTGGGCGCAACATTTAGAAAAAATGTAAAATGATATTTGATCACAAAATGGAATGTTTCATCGTCTTTGAAATATCAAAATTATCAAAGAAAAAATCCGGTGTTCGATTCAAATGAATTTGAATGAAGATAACATACTATTGGTGTGAAGTCGCACAAAGCCGCCCAAACGACATTTTTTTGCAAAATGGGCTTCACTGTTGCAAACAAAATGTTGAAATTGTCCATAAATGACATCCATATTGTCTAGGTAATTAAGTGCACTAAAATAAAAAATTTGTACATTTGCACGAAATGATCAACACGTAAATTGAGATACTCAATAAATGACAAATTTGTAAGATTTTAAAATAATAATAATAATAAATCTAAAATAATATATTATGTGAATTTTATAAATTATAATTAGCAGATTTAAATGATATGATTAATTGTTAAATTATTATGATAAATATTAGTTAATACATAAATAAGAATGAATCCTTATATCTTATCTATCTTTTCAAATTATTAAAATAATAATAATAATAATATATTAAATGAATTTATCCATCGCCTGCCTTCTCTATCAGAAAGGCCAAAAATTCCATTCAATCTCCACTCCCTGTTCTACTGCACAAGTAAATCCGCTCAAACCCCCAGCCACTCCATCAATGTCCTTCGCCTCACACATTGATGCTCCTCCTCCCTTCTTCCCCAATAGAAAACAGCCACTCATACAGTACCTTACCAATCTGCTATAGCCACCAAATCCAACCACTCCCTTCGTGTGAACTCCTAATCCACCTACACCTCACGCCCCATCTCCCTCATCTCTGTCATTATAGGAAAATCTTTCATTACCGTTGGACTTTCCAACTGACATATATGTGTCGGAAAAAATGCCAGACTAACCAGTGGAATATAGCTTTTTAATATGAAGTGAAAATTTAGTATGATATTACTGATCCAGTGGAATATAGACATCTCCCTCATTTCTGTGTTACTTTATCGACTACAGATGGTGTGATAGCTAATAGAGTCTATTTTTATGATATTGAGCTTTCTAATATGAAGTGAAAATTTAGTATGATTTTATAGTTTATTTTTTCCTTCGATGTTATTTTGGCATAAACTAGTTGAGTTAGTATGAAGCTCATATTTATTATTTTAAAAAGTGATTTATATTATTTTTGTGCATTGAGAGTTGTATATTTTAGGGTGCTAGAAGAGTTCTATCATGTTGATTTCTATTATGAAAGCATATATATTATGGAAGAAGGGTTGCACATGATAATTTTGTCTTTAGTCTATGATATGAGAATAGATTCTAGTTATCTTTCTAATGTCTTGATAGTGCAGGAATTTCCTAATGTATTTCTGAAATTACTAAACGACAAGAGGGGGGGTGAATTGTAAAAGTCTTTCTCTTAATAAAATTAACCCTAAACAAGAGTTCTAATTTTTTTGTTATTTTTGAAATATTAAAACAAAGATTTATGCAATTTTACTTTCACAAAAATCCACGTGCAATAGACATGACAAAATGAAAGTGCAAGCAAAAAGTAACCAATGATAAAGAAAGAACACACCAACAATTTTATAGTGGTTCGGTCAAAATATGACCTACGTCCACTCCCCGGAGTCCTCCACTTCGGGATTTTCACTATAAAAATAGTTCTCCTTTTGCCCCCCTCGGCAAGGCGGAGAAGCCTGTACAAACCTCCCTTTCACCAACCCGGCGTGGCGGAATACCAAACTCTGTTTTCGCCCTCCTGGCGACGGCAGAGAACCTTCTCGTTTTTCTCCCTCCTGGAGAAGGCAGAGAACCTTGAGGTAACGGATGCAGACGAGCCTTTCCCTTGGAGATCCTCCCTCAAATCCTTCTCGGGCCACAGGAGGAGCAAGATGCAGCAAGCTTGGAGCAACCGTGTGATCTCCCTCACACCTCTTCTCCCTCACAAAGCTCACCTTCTCCTTCCTCTCTCAACCCTCAAGAATTTCTCTAGAGTTTTCTCCCTTGGAAACCCTCTCTAATCACGTTCACCCCCTCTGTCAATCTTACCCAAAAAAACTTGATTGGTATCTGAAAAAGGCTCCAAAAAACCTCTGAATACAAAAGTAGCCGTTACTGTTCGTACAGTACGATCTGGTATCGTACAGTACGATCTTCATAAACAGTCGTCGTCCTGGTACGAAGATGTACGAACAATACAAAAACAATTCGTACTGTACGATATAATATCGTACGGTACTATTTAACAAGATATTATTCGTACAGGACGATGGTCTGGACGATCGGATGTCGTCTCTGTTCATCGTATGGTACGATCACTATCGTACAGTACGATGTGACAAAAACCAAGAGATCGTCCAGGACGATATCCGGGACGATCATACTTCGTCTCTGTTCATCGTATGGTACGATTGACATCGTACAGTACGATGTTCAATTTTGAATTAGGCCTGGATTACATGCACTAATCACGGGTTAATTTAAGTAAGTAATTAAAACGGATCGTACGGTACGAACATGTTCGTACAGTACGAACGGCGCAAAATCACTTGCTTAAGTTAAATCACGGCTAGGGTTTTGGATCTGAACATATCGTACAGTACGAGATACGTTCGTACAGTACGATCTATTCACAGATATGCCCACATAGCTTGGATCGTACGGTACGAAATACAATCGTACAGTAAGATCTACAGAGAAGAATTTTAGTAATATTTTGCAGTTAAAAAGGAACTCTCCCCCTGTGTGTGTGCATGGTTGTTCTTACTCTTACGTATTTTATGGCCAGACTCAATAAAGTAAAAAATACAATAAATGAAAAATACAATGTTTGACTCATACTCCTAATCTACCCGGTCTTGAGTCTTCCTTTCTTCCTGAGTCACTTATGATCTTCCTGAAATGTTAGTGCTCAAGGAAAATAACAAATAGAATAATAATCAATGAAAAGCAGTTCCAAAACACTCATTATTTGGCATCATCAAAATCTCAAACTCGGGGTCACGGGTTGCAACAATTTCCCTAGGAGTTAGTCAAATTGTCTATGACAGAGATATAGAGTTTTTTATTGATGAACTTTTAAGTATGACCTTGATTTTCAAAGCTCCTTATAAGATGAAATGTAAAGGCTGTTTTCCTCCCAGGATCGTCCGGGACGAAGTGTATCGTCCCGGGACGATCTGTATAGATTGTGAAGAAATATGCATATTCGTCTGTACGAACATGGAAAGGTCAGGATGAACCGTCGGGTCGAACCAGACAGAAAGTTTCATCCCGGGACGAAGAAATTGAAATTTAATTTCGTCTGGACGATCTGGTCCACGAGCTGGTCCAGAGGAGATCGTCCCGGGACGATCAGGGAAATCGTCCGGGACGATCCTGCTTAATAAATATCTGATTTAAGTCATTTTGAAGAGAGAGAAAGTCCAGGAGAGAAAAACAAAGGAAAAAGAAGAAAAGTTGATTTTTGGGCAACTTCCGTCCGTTTTCGTCCGTCGCCGTAGTTGGAGAAGTTGATCGACTCGAAGTAAAGCACATTCTGCCTTTCTCAATTTTTAGAAACGAGAATTTTGACGATTTTTCAGTCTCAATTTTTGTTTCTATTAGCGAATTTCTGGTATTATTTTCTTCTGATAAAGGTTTTATCTCGTAACTTTTGGTATGTTTCTGAGATAATAATTATGCACGTTTTGAATATTTTCTGAAAGATTTTTACCCGATATTTTGAATTCTGCGGCGTTTTAATTGAATTGCAAGTTATCAGGAAGTTAAAAAATGTTATGTCAGTACAGTAAAAGTCTTATAATGTTGTTGTGGATATTCTGTAGTAATTTGGTAAATTTCTGAATCTGTGAATTTTGTGTAAATTCTGTATACTGCCATTATGCCGCGAATTTTTCGTACGAATTCTGATTTTTCTGAATTGATATATATTAAATGAATTGAAATATTTGTATGCTATCAGAAGGGAGTTATAAGGGGCCAGGATCCTTTGAGATTCTGTAAGTGTCAGGGAAATGTGATATGAGCTCTGAAATCTAAAAATAAGTTCTATTCCGTAATTCCGAATATCTAGTGTGTTCTGGTGCTATAAGCACAAAGGGAGACATAAGGGGCAAGAATCCGTCGAGATTTTGTAAGTGTCAGGGAAGGGAGACATAAGGGGCCAGAATCCATCGAGATTCTGTAAGTGTCAGAGAAGGGAGGCATAAGGGGTCAAAATCTGTACGATTCTATAAGGGTCTGGGAATTTGAAATCTGATATGTGATATGTTATTTGATAATCTGTTCTATGACTTATCTGATTTATTTTATGAATTATCTGATACAAATGATCTGATATGAATCTGATTTTATCTGATTTCTGATTTCTGTACGATTCTGGTTATTCCGTACGATTATGTCTTCTCTGTGACATGAAAGCTTTATGATATCTGTTCTGAACTCTGATTTGAAATGACTTCAGTTTTCTGTATTCGTAAGCTAAATTTTGATTGAGCAAGTATCTATTCTGTTTGTTCTATGATTTCCGTACGGTTATTTTTTGATGTAGATTTCTGATCATTTGGATTGGTGAGTGATGTCTTGCTGAGCTGTTAGCTCACCCTTGTTTTCTGGTGGTTTTCAGGTTCTGGGAAAGGGAAGGAAGTCTTGGACTAGAAGTTTTGTGTCTGATCTGAGATTAGGTATTTTTGTACTTTTGATTTTTGTACAGTCATGGCTTTTCTTTTCTTTTCTGTTCTTTCTGTCTGAAGCCATGTATTGTATCTGTATATGATTATTTTGGTGGAAGAAAGAAGAAAATAGTGGATGCATTCTTTTGGATGGTTATAGTAGCTCTATGTGTGTGTTTTGTTTGTATAAGATTTGGAAGAAAGTTCTGAAGCAAATTCCAAAGCCAGATCGATCCTGGATTTCATGGCTCCGTCGCGGCCTGATGCGAGCGGGATCCATCCCGATCGGGTTGGGTCGTGACATGAAACCTAAGGGGTTTTAGGAGTTGAAGGTTTAACTTCATGAGTTGGTTGATTGAGGATTCATTCATCCTAGTGTGTCTCCGTGGGCAGCACCTATTCTTTTTTTGAAAAAAAAAAAAAAGAAGATGGTACAATACACATGTGTATCGATTATATGGAGTTGAACAAAGTCATTATTAATAATAAGTATATTTTGCCCATGATTGATGATCTATTTGATCAGCTTACTAGATATTCTATATTTTACAAAATTGATCTATGATCTGGATACTATCGTGTGAAGCTAAGAGAGGCTGATATGATGAATATAGCTTTAAGTATATGATACTAAGTTACTAACACTATGATTTTTTAATCATGCCTTTTAGGATGACTAATACACTTATTGTCTTTATAGATTTGATGAACAATGTATTTAGGAATTATCAAGATCATTTTGTTATTATTTTTATAGACGACATTCTAGTTTTTCTACTTCAAAGAAATATTATGCCAGACATCTGAGGATTATTTTAGAGACTTTGGGGCAACAACAACTATATGTTAAATTCTTTAACTAAGAATTTTGGCTAAGAAATATTTCTTTTTTGGGACATTAGTGATGGTATTTATGTAGAAATATAAAATTAGTTTATATATATATTTTTAAATTTAATATAAATAATTTCTAATTTATGTTATATGTTTAAATATAATTTATACCTATGGAAAACATACAAAATTTATATTATAAATTTATATCTATAAATTCATGTTATATTATTTATTATTAAAAATAGACAAAATTAAAATAAATCATTTTTATATTAAATTATTAAATTAAATAAATAAAATTAAATATTATTTATATTATTAAAATTTAATTAAAAATATGTTGTATATGTATACTGAACTTGAGAACTTCATCTTGATTTTTTAGTCCCACATCATCTAGACACTATATGATATCACTATCTTTGTCTTACAAGCTTTTTGATTCACATGGAAAAAGAAGTCATATTATAAGTTAAGCCATGCGATGCAACATTTTTTATGCTTGTTTAACTAAAATATATATAATTTTAAATAATTTATTAATTAAAATATTTAATAATAAATTTATTAAATTATTCTATTTAATTAATAAGCACGAGCCAAACTAGTTTAAATTCAGCTTGGTCTTAAACTGCCCAATTTTGTAAAACTATTGTTGGTTCTTTGGTTCGCCGGTTCAACCGCCAATTAGAATGGTTCTCAAGGGTCAATGTTATTATGGTTTTATACACAAGCCAAATTGGCCGGCTGATCGGTTCCCTATTCAACTAGGATCGACTGGTCCGGTTCGATTTAATAAACTTAGTTTCTTGGGTATAAATGGATATCACAAGAAGTTTAAGAAATATTTGTTTTCAAATTTTTGCACCTCTAACGAAAAAGTTAGTACCTTCTGTCTGGACATTGGAGTTTTGGTGCCCATGGGCATCTTTTGGTGCTATAAGCACAAAAGGAAGTCATAAGGGCCAAAATCCTTTGAGATTTTATTTAGGTACAAGAAAAGAAAGTACTAATATGAATTTCAGTTTATTCAACTGCCCAGTACTCTTATTAATAAAATATTTGGATAATTATTAAGCTCTTACTTTGCTCGGCATAGTTGTTATTATACTATATTTAACTACTTTTAAATATTCTAAGATGTTTAATAAAAGAAATAATTTAAAATTTTAGATTGGTGTTTATGTCCTACTAAGCTAGTTGATCTCACTATAATTGTCCTTCTAGTTTTTAAAGTGTGGGAAAGGGAAAGAGCCGGTTGATTAATAATTTGAGGATTTGATATGAGTTTACAGATATTTCTCTATTTTGATTTTGTACTATCATAGCTAGCTTTTGTTATGTTTTACTCTGCTTCCTATTTAGCAGCCAAATACTATAGTGTAAATCTAGTAGATATATTATGGTTAAGCTTATTTAAAGTACTATAGGTGTTTATAGCCGCTATGTAGTATGTAGTGTATTTTAAACTTTAAATTGAAAGAAGAAACCTAAAGCATTTTCAAAACTAGATCTTAGAATTTGCGTGTCATAGATCAACATGATAATAATCCTATTGAGTTGGATTATGATACTAAGTATTGTATAAAATCATCGTATATATACACCAATCATATGCATGGCATAACAAGTTACATGAATCATGAATGATCATAAGGTGTGTTCTTTATATCATTATATTGGTTTGTATCATAAAAAAATAATATCATGTATATACATCATTAATTTATATGTATTAATAACAATTGAATATTCTAGCAAATTATATTATATCAATAATACGACTGCACAATATCACCTACCATATAATATTAATTATTAATTATATCATATCGTATATGTCTTAATTATAGTCATGTGACTTCATATAGGAGTTGTCACTCCACTTAGTCATATTATTATCCCCTTATACCTCCTAGCATATCATGTCTGTCATGCTCCAAGATCAAAATTAGAAGAATTATATCTTTTTCATTTTCTTAATTAAATCATGTGCTACTAGTTTGAATTGAAAGAAACATTAACCAAAGAAATTATATATATCTCCAAACATTTCTATACAACATTGATCAAAATTCAATATACAATAACAAGAACCTCAACCTAACACAACGATCTATCTATATACTTCTAATTATAAAAGAATCACTAAAAGCAAAACAAAAATAACTTGAGAAATTTTGGAGATGATCAACATCACACCCCTAAGCCTATTCCGTGACTTGAAATTAATTAATTATATATAATGACAGCAGGTCGCTACAATCTACAAATGAATTAAAAGCACAAAAATAAAATTATATCCATGAAATCATTTAGTCATAACAATATTCATTCATATGATTATGAATTGGGGCAAAAGTGGTAAAACATATGCTAAAAATTGAAAAAGTCTAGTAGTTAATCTTTTATATAAATAGTATGGTATGCATGCTACATCCATAAAGTGGTGTAAATCAAAATTAATCATCCATAAACTAAATCCAGTTTAGTACAACAACAACAACAACAACAACAACAACAAGCCTTTATCCCACTATGTGGGGTCGGCTGCATGAATCCTTTTTCTCCATAGTGCCCAATTTAGTACTAATCAAATATATTAGTAAAACTAATGTAGATGTACAAAATATTTAAAATCTAAATCATACAGATGTGAAGTCAATGCCTCAATCATACAAAAATATTATAAGATTCATATAGGGTTTACACATTTTGTGTCATTAATCATTCAATAACAAAAACTTGTAATCATAATCATATCAATATCATCCTCACATCCTCACCCTCCTGTATATAAAAATCTTCTCCAACAAATAATTTTTTTCTTTACTTGTTACACATGTTATCAACATAAATAAATAACAAAAATTAGCATTTAGACATTCACGTACTTGTAATCATTCACAATGCTTATCTTACCAAAAGGATCAT
Source organism: Dendrobium nobile (assembly GCA_022539455.1). Taxonomy (NCBI): domain Eukaryota; kingdom Viridiplantae; phylum Streptophyta; class Magnoliopsida; order Asparagales; family Orchidaceae; genus Dendrobium; species Dendrobium nobile. Next base: position 23,803,772 of record CM039720.1, read on the forward strand.
ATCAAAATGCCAAAATCCACATTCTTACTCAAATCATATAAATTGAAATGAATAACATTTTAACCAAAAAAAATCATGTTGGCTCAACCTTCTGTATAGAGTATCATATAATGTCTCCACCAACCTTAATCAATCATCTTCTGCACCCAACCTTTCTTACATGCACATACTTCATGCATATATATATATATATATATATATATATATATATATATACTTTATTGCATTATTGCAATGGAGTATGAAGTTGCTTGTGCTGGCATTTTGGATGTAGTATGATTAACCCACAATGCTGCAATAATCTTAAGGTGTCATTCATGCTTATTTTTTTGTGTGTTTTCTTCAATAGTTTGACTTTATTTAAAGGTTTTGCAAATCCATTTGTTCTTGAATTATATATTATTGAGAATCACCAATTGATCTAGTAGAGTTTATCAAGCTTGTTGCTTTTGAAGGCTGACCATTTATCTGATAGGATATGGTGGGATACCCTAAATAAGAAGCCACCATTTATTTTGAAGTTTATCACATACTATAAGTTGAATTCCTTAAAAAAGATAACTTCTATCAATTTGAAAAAGTAGTATATTGCTGACAGAATGAAGTAATGACCTTACAAGTATATGAGACTTACAACGTTAGTATTTTAGTTGATATGCTGGTCTATGTATGACGTCACAATATATTTGACACATGTGAAATTTTCTAGCATGACCGATGCAATCTTAAATCATATTCATATAGTAATGATACATCGTCAAAAAATATTCTTGATCGGGCACGAATCTCGATGCAGAATCAAATTGGAAACTTCAAAAATTAATTCGGAGACCATCTGAATTCCGATTTCTGTAAACTTATAGTCGAACTGAGCGTCTTGGAAATACAAATCCAACGACACCAAATTCGACCCAATCCAAGCCCAAATGAGTCCGAATCAAGGACCCGAAGCACTGTTGGAAGTTTCAAACCGCAATTTGAGTTACCAAACGGTCTTCGATTTTAACGAGCTTATACTCGAATCGAGCGGATTGACGAGACGAATCCAACGAGCCCAAGGTCGCCAAATTCCAACATCATTAAGGCCTTCAAATGTCCAACGAACGGTGCACGATTGTAGGATTCAATATCGGCCGTTCATTCAAACCACTCCCAATTCGCCCCTGATCTCACACCTATTTACGGGCTACGCCACTCCAGAAAAACTATAAATAGAGCCCCCATTTCTACACCAAGGGGACTCAAGTGAAGAGAGAGAAGAAGAATGGAAGAAGAGAGAAAGGGGAAAAAGAGAATCCTTTCCTCCTCGACCACCGCCGGAGTTCGTCCTGCCGCCCGAACACGCCGGGATTCTGCGTGATATTCGGGAGAACGCAGAAATTCTGCCCAACTTCCACGTGATGTTGAAATTCTTTCCAATTTGCAACAGAGTCCCCTCCTGACGCCGAAACTCCACCCAAGTGAAGCCGGAGTTCTCCTCTGCCACCAACAGACGTCGGACTTCTACTCGACGTCAGACCTTCACTCTCCGCCAAATTTTTACCTGATGCCGGACTTCTACCGGTTATCGGACTTTGCTGGACGTCTACGCGAAGATGGATTTCTTTCCATTGTTGGACTTCTACCTAACGCTGTCCTTTTGATCTTCGTCGTCAGACTACAGTCTTTCCCGTCGCCCGCTGACTATGGTCCTCCTGACTTAGTCGCCCGTCGACTACAATCTTTCCGACCTCTGTCGCCTGCCGACTACGGTCCTCCTGACTTACGTCGCCCGCCGACTACGGTCTTCCTGACTTATGTCGCCCGCCGACTACAGTCCTTTCGACCTCCGTCGCCAGCCGACTACGGTCCTCCTAACTTATGTCGCCCGTCGACAACAATCTTACCGACCTCTGTCGCCCGCCGACTACGGTCCTCATGACTTACGTCGCCCACCGACTACAAGCCTTCCGACCTCCGTCGTCCGCCGACTACGGTCCTCCCGACCAAACGAACATGTCAATAGTGATTCTTAGTATTCATATCATGTAATGTACTCTATAAAATGTACATCAAGCTAAGGCCTTCTCCCAAGGAAGGGCCTCATTTGTAATCGACTACAATATTAGTGGATTCATTCAAACTGGGCTAGGCCCCGTGGGTTTTCCCCCTTTTTAGGGGTTTTCCACGTAAAAATCATGGTGTCTCATAAATGCTAGACCCTCTCTCTTATCTGATTGCGTGCCGGATTTTCGTACAACGCTAAGATGATAAACTTTATATTTCTCTACCGCCGCGAATACTCCTGAACGCAACATAACTCATTATTTTGATTCTGATATCTAATTTTGTCATTACACAAGTTCTCATTAGTATCGATCATGATGATTTAACTTCATTTCATGGAGGCAACATCATTGCATTTGATCAAAGGTTCTTACATGCATCATTTTGTTGACATAGGTGAACCATATACCATTGTCATAGTCTTCTAAAACATTATCAATAATATAATATTAATAATTTATTTATACAGTATATTTCTTGCTCATTAATATTGTAATTAATTAATATCAAGCAATAAAAATTATATAAATATATATTTATAAAAACTTTTTTTTTAACTAAAAAAACATTGATCAAATGGAGTTTTTATTTCGTTCGGTCGACCGAATGAGAGAAACATCCGGTCGCAGGTAAAAATCGCGCGGTACCGAGGTGTACCGAGTTTTTCAAAAAACTCGGTACACCTCGGTACCGCGCGATTTTTGCCTGCCATAGGATGTTTTTCTGCATCCGGTCGGAGAACGTAATAATTGCATCCAGTCGGAGAACGTAATAATTGTTAGATCAAATGAGATCTAAAATCGACTAAAGAAAATCGCTTGATCCTACGGCTATTATTAGCTCTAAAACGACTAGAAACTTAAATGTCCCTGAAAATTTGAACTGATTTCCAGATCCCGCTCTTCTTCTGAGTGAGAGTTCGACTTTGCCCTACTGTTCTCTTTCTCTTATCAAGCCAGCGCGCCGCGCGAGCAACTCCGAAGTCTCTGCTCCAGCAGCGCCGATTTTCTACAAGAATGCTGGCTTCGTCGCGCTCCGAGAAGGAGAAGGCTGTGAACGTCCAGGTCCTCCTCCGTTGCAGGTAAATAGGTTGCATTGTGACAATCTTTAGGGTTAGGGTTTTGAGTTGGATTGGTTGTGGGTCTTCGGGAGATTATCATCATCTTTATGTAAGATCTTGGCTCGATTGTTCCGTTTCCAGACCTTTCAGCGAGGATGAGCTTCGGAATAATGCCCCGCAAGTTGTTACCTGCAACGAATTCCAAAAGGAGGTGGCTGTTTCTCAGGCAATCGCTGGGAAGCAGTTTGACAGGGTGTTCACGTTTGATAAGGTTGGTTTTCTGTTTTATTTCTTAGGGTATTTCTTTGTATTTCGCCAGTTAAAGATAAAAGAAAAAGGTTATTTATGAAATTTATATGAATGCGGGATACTGTTCTTCTAATATTACGAAGTGCTTCAAGCTTGCTAAACATGGAAATTCAATGTAAAATCTCGTTTAGGAACTTAAAAAATGCTTGGCAATGCTTTTTTTTTATTATTGGTACATTTATGCAGGTGTGATAAGTCTCTTACGAGTAAGTTCCCAACGGAAAAGAAGTTTTGTGAAAAAACGACTTTTTCGGTGATAGGGTTCTGCAGGAAATTTAAAATAAAATGCTCGTGCATGTCAGTGAGCTTATTGTCATGTTTTCATATTCCCAATACCTAAAGCACCCTATCAATTTGAGGTTTAGGGAGGATTGCTTTATGTACGTAGCCTTACCCTTACGTTGTTGGGAGGAAATTTTGTGGTTTAACTTCATTGTCTTCATATAACAATGGAGAAAATCTTACCAATTATTATATTCTTCTATTGTCATGTGTGTTAACAAAATTTTGGATTTCATATATTTTATTCGAATGACTAGTTCTGATTTCAATTTCCATCAATTTGATTTTTCTACTAGCTTGTAATCAATCAACCATTTCTCACTTGAGTTATATCATCTCATGTAAGCCTAGTTTCTTGCACTTTTATGGCTTTGTATGTGTTATTGATCATAGATATTATCATGTTTTAGAATTCAAACGACATTAAATGATCTTATCTAACCTAGCTTCTCCACTATTAGAGTTTGATATCTGTCAGTTAATTAATCATACAATTTCTAATTAATTCATTGTCTTTATTAGTAAATTTATATTCTAAATCATCATCATAGCAATTTAGCATCATTCTATTATTATTAAAAGTAAAAAAAAAGTAATATTGTTGTTGACTTCCTAGCTCTCAAAATCGAAACTCACATTTATCTTGATAAAAGTGAGTTTCAAGACTGAGAACTTGGACCATCCATTTGTAACCAAATTGATGCTTGAACTCACTTTTGAAGTGAGATCAATCATTTTTGGACGCTTACAATAGTGAAACAAATTGGTTTTTCATGTTTTATTCCTCTCGGGATATGTATTGCCTTTCATAGAGAGTTGGAAGTGCATATTAGCAATGTACTTGCTTTGTTTCTTTCTTTCTTTACACTTGCTTTTCTTTTCCTATGCAGGTCTTTGGTCCTTCTGCTAAACAAAAGGACTTGTATGAACAAGCCATTACTCCAATTGTAAATGAGGTCTTGGAGGGTTTTAATTGTACAATTTTTGCATATGGTCAAACAGGCACTGGGAAGACATATACTATGGAAGGAGAGTGCAGAAGAGCTAAGGTGATTCACTCGCTGAATGAAGTTCAACATAGTCTGACTGACATGTTTGCTGACCTTCCAAATGCTTCTTCTAATTATTGCTGACATTTTTATTGCAGAATGGACCGAAAGGTCAGTTACCTTTAAATGCAGGTGTCATTCCTAGAGCTGTCAAACAGATTTTCGATGCATTAGAGTGTCAGCACACTGAATACAGTGTGAAAGTTACCTTTCTCGAGTTGTATAATGAAGAAATCACTGATTTGCTGGCTCCGGAAGAGTTATCTAAAATTGCTTTGGAGGACAAGCAGAAAAAGCAATTACCACTCATGGAAGATGGAAAAGGAGGAGTTTTAGTAAGAGGCCTAGAGGAAGAAATAGTAACAAGTGCTGATGAAATATTTTCTCTTTTAGAGAGAGGGTCTTCAAAACGTCGAACTGCTGAGACATTATTGAACAAACAATCCAGGTTAGTGCTTTTACTTGTTTTTTTTTAATTGTTTTGATTTCATTTGTTACTTATTCAAAACATTATGCCTATTTCAGTCGATCACATTCCCTTTTTTCAATTACCATTCACATTAAAGAGGCAACTCCAGAAGGTGAAGAGCTTATTAAATGTGGGAAGCTAAATCTTGTGGATCTTGCGGGTTCTGAAAACATTTCTCGATCAGGCGCTAGAGAGGTATGACTGTTTATCAAAATTTGTTCTTTATCCTACTTGGTGTTAGTTTCTTTGATTAACACTGCAATGTCTTGTGCTTTGTTTTTTTTTTTTAGTTCATTGGTCTAATTTCTCTTGTATTTTTTTGTGCATGTGCACTTGTTTAAGGGGCGTGCAAGAGAAGCTGGGGAGATAAATAAAAGTTTACTCACACTAGGTCGTGTTATAACAGCACTTGTAGAGCATCTTGGTCATATTCCATACAGGTTTTCTTTAGTCTTTGTTTTAGACTGATTTGGTTGCTCTCCACACTCTGAAAAGCATTTTGTTATCCAATTTTTGATAAATTTTATCCATGAATTTTCAGGGATAGTAAGTTGACACGCTTGCTACGTGACTCATTAGGTGGGAGGACTAAGACATGCATAATTGCCACGGTCTCACCATCTGTACACTGCCTTGAGGAGACACTTAGCACTTTAGATTATGCTCATAGGGCTAAGAATATAAAGAATAGACCTGAGGTAATTTCCTATCTCCTATCCTGGTTCCTTTGAACTCGTTGATATTAATACTTTTGTTATGTCACTTGCGTTGAATAAGCGAAACATGTCCATTGTTTTCTTGGAAATTCAGGTAAATCAAAAAATGATGAAGTCAACATTAATAAAGGATCTATATGGTGAAATAGATCGCCTTAAAGCAGGTGAGTTATTATTATTATTATTTTTTATTTATTTATTTATTCATATTTACTGTTCTTGCTGAAAGATCTTTATTATTTTTATAGAGGTTTATGCGACTCGTGAAAAAGTTGGAGTTTACATTCCAAAAGAGAGGTACTACCAAGAGGAGGCTGAAAGAAAGGTATTAGCATATTTTGTTTTGTTAAATTTTAGCTATCCGATGCCAATTATATCTTTTTTTTTTCCTTTAATTTTGTTCATGATTTCCTTGATAACTAACATGGCCGTGACATCATGAGATGTGCAGTGTACTTTCTCATGCCTACATTTTAGTTATCTTCTTACTACATCCAGTTTTATATATTTCAATTTCGATTATGCCTTACGGAAAATTCTCGTTGCATTTATTCTCATAGAGCTATAAAATGATACCTTTTTCTTTTCTACTTTTATATGTTTTGTATTCCATATAGGCAATGGCAGAGCAAATTGAACAAATGGGCGTGGTGCTCGAAAGCAATCAAAAGGTTAGTTTTCTTTATTTTGAATTATATTTTAACCCAATTTATAAAATTCTCTAAATATTTCTATTGTCTTGGTTTCATTCAAGTAATTCCTCTTGTTATATAACAGCAAATATACGACCTTCAAGGAAAGTATGATTGTCAACTACAACAATCTGCTAATCTTAGTAAAAAGCTTGAAGCTACGGAGGTGAATTTAATTTAATTTGATTTTTATTTTTATTTTTTACTTTTTAAGAAGAATAGTGCATCAAATAAAGCATCTGTATCTATTTATTTTTTTTATGCAGAGGAGCTTGGATCACGCTAGCAAACTACTAGCCACTACAAAGGAAGATCTGCAACATGCCAATTATCAATTGAAGGAGAAAGATTTTGTTATTGCAGAACAACGGAAGGCAGGTCTGTATCTGTTAAATGATCTCATTCCACCAGAATAAGAGGAGTTGAGTTTTTCTAATTGTTTGATGACTTGTATAGAGAATGCTTTGGCACATCAAGCTTGCGTTTTGAGGTCTGACTTAGAGAAATCTATCCAGGACAATGCCTCATTATTTTCTAAAATAGGTATCACTTAAAAGGTTAAATAACTCTAAATGCCTAAAGATTTTTCTTTTTAATAGCATGGTTGCAATATCAAGTCCTTTTGAACCATGAACTTGTACAGCTAGAGAAGACCAACTAAATTCTACAAATAGGTCATTGGTTGACGAGTTTCAAGCTAATCTGGCAGAGAGAATCAGCACTATTTGCAACCTTCTAGTATCATCCATTAAACGACAAAATAAACACCTACAGTCAATTGAGAATCTTAGCAAGTCATGTTTAGATTTTCATGATAAGGTAAACGAAAGAACATTCTTTTTTTGGTTTGTGTTTTTTATTTTTTTAGTGTGATATAATAAAATATTGATTTGTGTAACCTACGTTGAATTTAGGCACTAAGTGAATTGAAAAAGAAGGTTTCTGCATCAAGGGTAATGTACACTTCTCACATAGAAGGAATACATAATACAATTCGTTTGAACAAGGCAACAAATAATGCAAGTCTGGAGGAGCTGTCAAATAGTGCTTATGAAAATAGTCGTTCTCTTGACCATGTGAGTACCATGAGTTAGCAAGCTCTTTAAGAGTAAAATTTTTCCAACTATTAAGTATTTCTCTTGTTTTATGCACTAATTCTTTTATACAGCTACTTGCTCTAGGTGGAGCTGATGCAAACTTGATTTTCACTGATCTACAAGGCACATTATCTAATCTCAGAGGAGAAATTGCACAGTTTACACGGGAGCTTCGTGAGGTCTGCTAGTTTATTTTGCCTTTCATTCCAGTTTATTAATTAAAATGTTTAATTTTACATAGTTCAACGAAAGAGTGAAAATACATAGGCGAGTATGTTATTATGTACATAAAACTGTTCATCTGTAGAGATTCAATGCAAGTTCGGATCATACGAAGGAGATTTCCTGCTTTGTTTTTGAACTTATTGACGAATTAAGAGAAAAATCTAAGAAGCTTCAGTGTCATTCAATTTGGGTTCATGCAGTTCAAACCCACAGCATTGCTGAATTTCAAAATGCCTATGAGGTACGTTCTCTCATTTATAATCCCTTTTTTTTAATTTCAGATAATACTAACATTTGAATACTTCAAGCAGGAGCAAACAAGATCTGAGACGGAGAAGCTTATAGCTAAAGTGACAACGTTGGTTTCAGCTCACATGAATCGACAGAAAGAACTGGTTTAGGCTCATTCTACATTGTTAAACTTACAGAATTTATCAGGAAATCAGTAAATTAAATGATCTACAAAACCTGCAGGTTGATGCAAAGCTCAATGGGTTGAGAGATACCGCCATGGAGAACAAAATATTCCTAGACAAACACACATCATCAACGGCAAGTGTAACTAGCGATGCCAAGAGGAAATGGGAGGAATTTTACATGCAGATGCAGCATGATTCCAAGGATGGCTCTGACTTCTCTAGTGTAAAGCACTGTCGATTGGAAGCCATTCTTCAACAATGGTCAGCTTCCTGATTCATTCACCTCTTCTGCTTGCCTCTACTCATATTGGCGTCTCCATAACCGTATATTTTTTTACTTGTATTGCACACTTGCCACAGCGTTAACACTAGCGATACTGCATCTCAACAGTGGCAGAAGGTCCATGCATCTGCAAGTGAAATGAGCACCAAGCATGTCAAAGACATGGAGGCTCTTGTTAGGTAATATAGTTATGATGCTTTCCTTGTAATTTCAATAATTTACACTATTGAATCTCATTGGCTCCTACTATAGGAACGCAATGGAGAGCAATGAGCAACATGATGTCGAGATTGATACCTTGCGTCTGTTAGCAGAGGAAGATGCTAAGAGGAATAGCACAGATATCACTAATCACTTTGACAGTATGTTGTTTATACCAACGCTTTTACTATGTTTTGTGAATTACTTAACGCTATAATTTGGTAAAACTATTGTATTAATGGAGGTGTGAATGAATCGAGCTTGAGAGAGCTCTGTTATTCAGCCAGCTCGTTAAGAAAACAAGTCAAACTTAAGGGAAAATTCTATAAGATGGTGGTGAGACTTGCAATGCTTTATGGTGCCGAATGTTGGCCCTTAAAAGAGAAACATAATACTAAGTTAAGTGTTGCAGAGATGAGGATGCTTAGGTGGATGAGTGGCTTTACCCTTAGAGATAGGATTCAAAATGAGTATATATGTGAAAAGGTCGTAGTAGCTCCAGTGGAAGATAAGATTAGAGAGAATTGCCTTAGAAGGTTTGGTCACATTAAACGGAGGCCTTTCGATGACTCGGATAGGAAAGTTTAGGTATTAGATTAAACTTATGTTAAGAAAGGTAGATGTACACCTAAAAAGACTTGGTTAGAAAATATTAGAAATGATTATTCTTTATTAGATTTAAATGAGAATTTGACTTTTAACATGACACAATGACAAAAAAGGATTCTTGTAGCTGACCCCACGTAGTGGGACAAATGCTTGATGTTGTTGTTGTTGTTCAAATTATTAATTTATTGAGTTAAACATGAGCTATCCACAAATAAAAAGTCTACTTGAAAGCCATTTATAAATTATAGAATATACATATTTCCATGTAGATATGTGCATATTTCTTTACAAATTTAAATGTATGAATATACATAATTTAAACATATATTATATTCACAGGTATATGCACACATAAAAACATATTAGAATACACCTTTAGATATATGATTATTTTTATCTATATATAACTTTAATTAAATATTGTCGAGTCGATTATGATCAAACACGAACAAGAGCTTTTTTAACAACTCAAATTTTGTATGTTTCAGCTTTGTTGGAATATGAGAGGGAATCAATATCTGGGGTGATGGGAGCAGTGGAAGCTCACTCTTCATGTCTACAGGAGCTTAGCAAAGATCATAATGGCTTGGCTTCAAGTATCAACTGCCACGCTAAAACAACTTTCCAGCATGACTATATGGTACCTTAAATTATCAAAAATTTAAATATCGGCCTTAAAATTTGAATGAATCTGCTCATAATGTGTTAAACAAAATATGCAGGTTTATGAGCCAAGTGGTGAAACTCCATTGAGATCTGAGCCAGATGTGCCTACTAAGGGGACCATTGAATCACTTCGAACAATGCCAATGGATGTCCTCCTTGAGGAGTTCAGAGAGAACAATCCATATGAATCCAGTAAGGAGCCCAAGCCTTCCCTTATTCCTCGCTCTCCCCTCATCCAGCTGAACTAAGAAGGAATTCATGTTTGTTTCTTTTTTATATAATATAATGGTGTTTTTCTATGCTGAATTCTGAGTGCTGGGAGTTTACTCAGCTCCCTTGTTTATGTAGAGATGGGGGAAAATTTGTGTATTAGAAGACAGATGTCTTGATTAATTGACTTAAGTATGATTTGTTGTCAAATTGCTTGGCATAAATGATTATTCTGTCTATGGAGGCTTTAATGGCTTGTATAACAATCTCATAATGTTAATGATTACAACTTTGCGAGATGTGTTAGGATTTGTTTGGGGTGGTATTTTTAATGCTTTCTAAAGTAATTTTTTAGTGCAATTTCCTTTCAAAATTTTTTGCACTAAAAAAAATTACTTTATAGAACAATACGAAAGTTGTCGCAAATGAAATCTTAATCTTCACAGTAAGGAAGAATGTGGGTGTGATGTGTCGGCAGATAGGCTCTGTTTTTGGAACTTTTATTTGGTCCGGTGAACATACGCAACTCTATGTTCGGCCGCCAGTAGAATCGTATCATGCGTCTTCATTATTTATCGCGCGCCCCGACAACCCGACCCGGAACGGACCCAAAATTGCTCGGTATTGTTAGGTATTGGTCTATTTTGCTCGGCAATAACCAATATCGAGCAAATACCTAGCAATACCGAGCAAATACCGAGTTGTATTGAGTTTTTTCTAGCAATACCGAGCAAATATCTAGCAATACCGAGCAAATCCCTAGCAATACCGAGCAAATCCTGAGCAAATACCGAGTTGTACCGAGTTGTAGAAAAACTCGGTACAACTCGGTATTTGCATGGTTTTGGTCTTCACAGAGCGGTATTTCTCGTTTTTGCAAAGCAATACATTGCAATTCCGAGCAAATACCGAGCAATACCGAGAAAATCGCGAACATAGCATTCCCGGCCGGTTCCGCTACGGGTCAAGTCGTCGGGCCGCGCGGTAAAGAGTAAGAGCACGTGGCGACATGTTATTGGCGGCCAAACGTAGCTCTACGTCCGGTCAAAGGACGTAATAATTGTTCCTGTTTTTGATAATGATATATCTTTGTAGTTATTTTTGTTAATAACTCAACTTTGCATTTTGAGTTATTCTTATTTGTTCATTTTAGGTGCAATCCCCTCATATTCAATTCATATAATTAAAGTGATGATGTTTTGATTGTTTTACAAAATATTTTTATTGAAGATTTAAATATAAAATCGTCTTATAAATAATTTTTGCACTCTTTATTCTTTAGTCAAAATTGCAAAGTAACATTCATTAAAGTAATTTAGTTTATAATCCAATTTATGAACCATATGCTTACTAATTTTAATCAATATAAAATTAATTTAAAAAATAATTTATCTTTCTTGAGGGACTAGAATGGTATAAAAGTATTAATTTTTTTATAAGATATATAATGCCTATTTTTTACATTCATTCAAATAATTCTAAAATTTCAAATATACCATATTCTTTTTACATTATATATATATATTTTTAACCAAATATCCCCTTAAAAATTTTGTTTTGGCTTGCTTGCTCATACTTTATAGAAAAGAATGTGGAGAGAGAAATAAGAAGCTGAATGAGCCACTAAAATTTTCCATTTTTAAACTATGTTTTCAATTTTTGGTAAAGTTTAGAAAATTTTATTAGGATATTTGATACAATCAATCAACTTGTATTAGGATATCCTCACACAATTTGTATGTGGAATTTGTCATGATTTCTATATATTTTTTGTTTATAAGTATGAAACCTTTAATAATCCTAATTTACATTAATGAGATTTGGCATTAACATATCTTTGTTATTTATAAAATTATTGTTCATATTTTTTTAAACAGCCAAAACGATGTAATTATTAGTGCTACAATTCAAATAGTTGAGAATTTGATAAAAGGTTTTAAAAAATATATAATTTGAAATTTGAGTTTTTGATGAAAATTTAAAAAATGAAACTAAGGGGATATTAGTTTTATAAATAGTTAATATTTATATGTCGCTTCTTATTTAAAAAATCAAGCTTAAAAGCCTTTCAAATAATATGGAATATAAAAGTTAAATCAAAGCTAAAATGAATCAAACAAATTAGTGATACTATCAATCCAACACTAAAGAGTAATTAATCAAGTTGATTACCATATGAATATTAAAGCATACAAATGATAAGTAAATGTATATGTAAATAATATAAAATATAGAGCAATTTGAATTGATTGATTTTTATATGGTCTGATCCCTTAACCTAAATTCACAACTAGTCTGCTTGACACAAGGTGTGAAACCCCATAAGTAAAAAGAAGCTAAACTCTTAAACATCAAGGCACATTTTGAAGTAGTTGTTGGAGTTTTACGCAGTTAAGCATGCTTATTCCGAAAAAATTCTGAGATGGGTGATCTCCTGAAAAATTACACCAATATGATAAAACTGTGAGACAATTAGGTCAAAATGGACAATATCTCGATAGTTAAGAGTTTGGGTTGTTACACTAAGATCCCTACTAAGAATTACTGACAAAATAATTCTTCACTCGATAAGTAGGTGGAGAAATCTTTTATACTAACTTTCTCCTTAAGGGGAAATGAAGACACACCCTCAACACTCCTCTTTCAAAGCAAGAAATAAGATGCTCATACTCTTCTCCACTAGGTTACAACATCTCTTCTTCAATGTGAAGAACCTACCACTTCTAGCTCTAACCATTAGGTTACAACAATCTTACTTCAAGGTGAGGAGCTTATACCTCATAGCACAACCCATTAGGTAATAAAAAATATCTTTAAAAATCAAACCATAATTCCCATGAGCCTTAGAGGTGACTCAACGGCTATCACCTACACGTGGACAAATTATTACGTCCGGTGTCCGGATTCGTTCGGACACCAATCCAATCGCATCATGTCGACGTGGCGCGTCTGGATTGGATGTCCGGACGTCCGGTGACCGGATGTAATAATTCGCCCTACACGTGAGGCTTATACAATCCCATAAAAAAACTTGATTGCTAGATTAAAACAATAAGAATATTCAAATATAATAGAATTTATAAAATATTTAAGTAAGAAACACTTCATAAATAACCAAAAGAGATTTTGTTTTGATGATAAATTTTCTGAATCTTTTTCCCAGTTTAAAATAAATAGCCTAATTATGATGTCTAATAATATTATCAATTTTTATCATATAAATAATTTAGAAAATATTTTTTACATTTAAAAAAATTTATCAATTTAAATAATATTAAAATGATTGTTATTGTATGAATAACATGTAACATATAGAAACACTTAGCAAATCGCATTAGATAACATAACATACTTAATTTGTAATCATCAAGTGAATAATGTGTCATACATTTGTCACTTGAGCTCATGGGGTCAATAATTTTCTACATTATGGTGATTAATGTGTAGGCTTAATGTGTGATTTTTATTTTTATATAAAGATGTCATGATAAAAATGGATTAAGATGTAATGATAAAAAGTTTGAAAATTGATGACATTCTCAAAATTATTGGATTTATTTCAGAAATAATATGATTCCTAAGTAATCAATTAAAACTTGGGCGACCTGCATAAATATCATAGAATTCTTATATATTTACATATATAATACTAATTTTTTTATATTTATTTAAACAACACCCTAATCTTTAAATCACAGTAAAAACTTTATTAATATTAAAAATTTTAATAGTTAAAGCACCTTTTCATTCATATGTTTTGATGTGATTAAGGTAATAAAATAGTATATATTTAAATATAAAAGTTTGTGTTAAATTATATATGTAAATCCTCTAAACTTGGGACTTATATTACATTTATCTCAAGACAAATTTGATAGATTTAAAATCCATCTAACACAAGGAGGGAGACCTTTGATCAAATGTAGAGAAAGAAGCTAATTTCTTGTAGTTAAATAATCTTAGAGTATGGTGTTCATGGGCAAAATTGTTCTAATCTTTCAACTATTTCCACAAATGCTTCAGAGCAAGAGTAAGCCAAATCATATTATTTCTATTTTTTCCCTGTGGTAATAATGAGACTCTTGAATTGATATGGAGAATGAAAGAACATAAAGGATGGTCCTATTGTCTTGCTCTCTCAAACATATATGTAAAGTTGGGGAAGCAAGAAGAGGTGGCCAAAGTAAGAGAGTTGATTATAAACAGTCACGCAAAATTAAAATTTTAAGTGAAAATGAGCGAAAGAATTTACCTAAAAATTAGAGTGGCCGGGTTTTTATAAAAATTAGTGGAGGGTGTGTTAAAGGTGTATTTTTGGCATTGACTTCAACTTGATCACTAGCAGAGGGCTATTCATAGCAATTTGATTTAATGGTTCAAAGGCACAAGAAGCATGCCACTTGTTATTCAATATTGTTATACAAGACCAATGCATTGTCATTTCTATTATTTATTCATAAATTTTTAGATTAACTTGACAAGCATGTCAAAAAAAAAAAAAAAAGAGGTTTTATTTTATCTAGTTTAATGTATATAAATCCTTGTAATATGTCCGTTTAGAATCTGCAAGTACTTTAACATATATATCAACAACACTATAAATATAATATCATCACTATAATATATTGTTAGAACGAAAAATTCCCTCACTCTACCGTACTCTATCCTTTAACACATCTAAAATCTCTAATCCTCATCCCATCTCAATTAACTTATTTTATTGTTGATCTTTTCTTTACTTTTCTTCTCCATAAGAAGAAACTCCCTTAACCAACTAGGTAGTGTCCTTCCTCCTCTTCCTTACAAGGCACCTTGGATCTTAATATGAGGTAAATACATCTCTAATTCATTCATGGGACTATTAAAATTTTGTCAAATGTGCACTTCTTTATCATGATGATGTTTCCATGCAACTCTGGTTTCATTTGGACAACTTTTTTACTGTTTTTAACGCAACTTTCTTACTAAAAAGTTATTTTAAAAAGCATGAAGAAAAACCGTTCCAAATAAAACCTCTACCTTTGATAGAAAAGTTTCTACCAAGCTATTGACTCGACTTCCATACTTGTTAACACTATATAGTTTCTCATAGGAGACTTCAACCATATTAGAGGAATTGATTCCATTTGATATGGCTTTCTTACTGCTTCTTAAAATAACTTTTTAATACAAATTAAAAATTTTATACTAAAAAGTCACTTTAAAAAACAATGAAAAAATCATCTTAAATGAAACCTAACAGAATAGCTGACAGTAACTTTTCCATTTTAAATTTACAAATTTTAATCTTTGTAGCTATTTAACATGTCAAACCACAATCTTTCTTCACTTGGTTTAACAACCAAGAGAATAACCCTACTTACTGACACATAATGGAGCAATGGTTAATCCCAAGTGGTTGAATAACAAACTTACTTAGAACAGCTCTCAAAATATTCCATCTAGCTCTTCCAATCTTAGAGATGAACAAGCTCATATTTTTCTTAGACTTCAAATTAACCCGCTTAATCACAAATTACCAACCAAAGCTAAAGCAATTAAACCTATTAATACTGCAATTAAAGACCCCGACCTTTTTGGTAATGGTTAGAGAGAGAGATGAGAACATAGCTTAACTATAAAACAAACGAAAGAAACCAAAATTTATCACCAGAAAAAAAGGGGTCAATAACATGAGAAATTATTCGATGAGGTCATCGAACTGTCTGAAGGCGAATCAGAATGTATCATATCATCCAAAATACAACACCAGTACACAACAAAAAGTGACGTGACGCATCTTAATTCGCCTCTGAATGACGTCAAGTGACCGCATAGAATAATTTCTCCAATAACAGTCAAAGAAAACAGAAACAAAACAAAACAAAGGTATACACTTTGTCAAAAGAGAGAAAAAAAAGTAAATAAAAGATGGGCTCACAGAAAAAGAAAATTATTTCAGGCTAAAACTGATTGGGTTAGATTTCAAAGTCCTTAAATCTATTTTAAAATCAATGTAACATTAATTACCTAGAGTTAATAATCATCCTATAGCATTTTTAAGAGCTCAGAAATACATCCCTATAAAAATTTTGTCCGAATACTCAGCTTTTTCCTTAATAAGGTTGAAATTTAAGGTTTGTTTGAGACAGCTTTCTTATTGCTTTCTAAAGCAGTTTTTCTAGCATCAAAATTTCAAATTCAAAAATATTTTTTTTACGAAAAAACCATTTTTAAAAACAGTAAGAAAACTGTTCCAAACAAAAACTTAATTAGATGAGAATGATATTTCTCCTACCAAAAACCGATTATACATGTATATAATTCCAAGGAACTTTTTCTACTGGAACTTTGAATGTTTTTCTTCCCCAACAGCTCTTCTGCTTAGCACCTCGATCCACAGATTTTATATTCCTAATGTCTACCTGAGAACTCTCAGAAACCAAATCACTATTTACTTTCAATTAGAATAGTATTGCGAGGCACCAAAGCACTGCTAAATTCATATCAAAGTGAAATAGAAAAAAAAAGCTAAAATATTCAATAGGATGGCAACAAATCCAGTACCCAAAAGAGAATTTGTCTGAAGATAAAATAATTCAAAGCCAAACACATAATTAATATCCAGATGAAACTTGCAAAAGAGTACCAGGTCCTAACACAATAAATATGCTAGCACATACTTAGGCTGAAACATTGTTTACTTGATCTTCTTCTTGGGCCTCAGCTGCAGAGGTGACAATTAAAACAATATAAGATATTAAAAAGAAAACCACATGTAAAACAAATTTGTTGAGTGCCTGAGAAAGAGAGAGAGAGATAACAAAGAGAAGTTGGTGAACAAATTCCAATGGCTCTTTGGTTCTTTGTAACAATATTTTATTAACAGAAATCAACTATCTAGTTTGCAAATATAGTAAAAAATGCAATTGGAAATAAGTATCCATCATATTTTATCATAATATTTTGTTGAAATTAAATGCTCGACAAACCGAAAAATGTATTTGTATAGCAAAAATTTTGAAGGCTAACAAACATCATAACATCTAAGAGCATTGAATCAAACGGCTTCCCAATTTGGGATATAATTAAAAATTGAGTTAAATTTCAAAATGGTCCTCAACTATTTACATATGGTCCATTCAATCTAAGAGTATAACATTTCTCCAATTTATTCACTATATAAATAACAACAATAAACCTTTATCCCAATGTGGGTCGACTTTATGAACCCTTTTTTTTCATTGTGTACTGCTAAGAGTCAAATTCTCATTTAATCACTTATAATATAAAATTGATCCAAAATGATACTTTCGTTGAGATTGATATGGTATCCCAATTTCTAAACAAGGAATCATTTTGGGTCAATATTATATAGTTAATGGACAAAATTGAAAAAATGTGATACTCAAGAAAACTGGATATATATAAATAGTGGGGAACTATTTTGAGATTTAATCTATTATATATGAATTCTAAAAGCTGGATCAATAAAAGACAAGGTACAGCATAACAAGAAATGGGTATGATTACAAGACAACTTTTACTAAAAACATTTGGTCAGTCACCATAGCCCTACTTAGGCTGGTTTCCTTTTCTTCAAACAGAATCTCTTGGGAATCCACCATATAATGATGCTATATTTTTCGGTTAGCCAACCTTTAATGATGGTTAATATAAACGTAATCCTTTACATCTAATCTGGAGAAAAATTTGTGCAAACTGTTATGTATGGTTGATTTGTGAAATCTTCTAAAACTCTATTAGAGAAGAAAACCTTAAAACTACTAAATATAGTGGAAGGACTTGTACAGCCTAAAGCCTCGTGATTTTCCCCTCTATTCCTAAGATTGTCAACGCAAATCAAGCTTTTATATCTGTATGATGATTATACAACTTTCTGCTTGGTAGTATGGGTTATTTCTCTTGAGAAATGTGTAAGGCTATTAGCTCACTTGTTTTACCTAAAAGTAGGTAGATATTTCAAGGGTATTTACTCCCGCGTCATATAGTTTATAGGACACCACACCAAAATAGTTAAAAATTATTTACACGTTGCAAGGACTACCTGGTTGCTGTGTCCGCACTTTTTCTTCCTGCAATTAACAGCCCTTGGATGCAGCCTTGCGTAGCACCTACAAGAAACACATGTTGATGTTCAAAAGCTAACGGATATAAGATTAAAAGTAACATGGATTGTATTACCCAATACAGACTATTCATGGAAGAAGAATGGACATTGCAAATTTATGCATACAAATCGTTAATAATGATGTAAAGATAAAAATAAATACACAAGCACAACATCAAATTAACAAAATTTGCACCATACCTGTTCCTTAAAAAAGCAAGGATTAGCATTATATAAAAATTACTGAAAGTACCAAAAAGCACCACAATCTAAAACACAATACACCAAAGGATATTGTAATATAGACTCATTAATTAATTTAAACTGCATCCAATGATTGAAGATTATGTACATTCAGATTGGAACGGAATAATTATGACAGGTCAGCATAAATATGCCTCAATAGTTGCGTTCATGTGGAAGTTTTTTTCCATCACACATCTAATTGATTCATCATCCCTGCAAAGTGCATTATCAGTTTAAAATACACAAACACAACATTCAACTAATAAATTTCACCATACCTGCCATTTTACAAAGCAGGCATTAGCATTCTAAAATGTTTACTGGAAGTATAAAAAAAGTACCACGATCTACAACAACGCACACCAAATAATATAATAACATACAATAATTAGCTAATTCATACTGAATCCATTCATTGAAGATTTGATTCATTCAGCTTGGAAGGGAGAAACAAGGCAAGTCAGCATAAATATGCCTCAATAGTTGTGCTCATGTGGAATTGTTTCCATCACGCATCTAATTGATTCATCATCCCCGCCAAGATGCATTGTCTTTTAAAATACACTAAAAACCACCTCCATCTAATTATCATATATCACAATATTCGAAAATTTATAGAAAATAGTCTCTAGCAACTCAGCTTGTTTAGCAAGCATGAATGGCCAATTTGTATGAAATTTCCTATCGCACCATCTTATGGATTCTTAAAACTTTTCACAAGATACTACAGTAAATGTAAAATGTGACCTCAGTATGTTACATTAAATCAAACTGCAAACTTTAAAAATTTGGTGAGGAAAGTGGGAACCTTTATGGAACAGAATAATTTATAAATTTCCCCTTTTTTCCTTTAGAAGCTTAAAAAAACTGACGGTCATGCAAACAATGCCAGTGAGAAAAGGTCAATCTCCTCAAAAGCCATTGACATATGAGTTTAGACCAATATAAAATTAGAAAGACACCATAACATAGATACACAACGGCAAAGAAAATAAAGCATCATATAATTAACCATTGGGAGCTGATGGGTATGCTGACATCTTAAGGTTCCAGCCATGGAGATGTTAGTTTAACAGAAGTAAAGTGCTATGCACAACTCAACTTTTATCTTCATCTCTTAAATACATTAGGCTAAAAAATAAGTAAAGGTTAGAATCACAATCAAACTATGGCGTTGTAATATTTAAAGACAAAAAAACATAACCGAACTATAATTTCTAGATCACACTGGCATTTAAATAACTTGGTATTTCAAAGAAAAGCAAAACCAAACAGACCTTTATCATTCTATGAATTAGAAAAGCAACCAAAATAGAACGAAATGTTAAATTAAGAAAACCAAAATTTAAATACTAATTTGTTTTGTTCATGTTTCTCATTAAATATTTCTTAATTACAACTTTTTAATAATAAAATTAAAAAACACCAAATGCCATAATTCAGATGCAATTAAACAGGATAATACAATCAAGGGAAGCACCTTGAGCAAAATTATCAGCTCAAGAAATACAACAAATAACCTTCAAGTAATAAAAATTGACGCAATCTCCTCATATTTTAAAGTTAAAACCATGAAACAGCATATGTCATCAACAAACAACCGAATTTTGAAGAAAGCCCCAAGTACTTAAAGAGAAGCTATGCCATTCCATAATAAAAAATTATAAAAAAAAGAATAAAAAAAAAAAACTCTAAAGGCCAAAAAAAGAGTTGAATAGACATGAGCCATACTTGCGGCAGATCATCTTATCCTGATTATACTTCCTAGCAAGAGCCATCAGAGAGGGCTCGATGATACCACCCCTAAGCCTCAGCACCAAATGCAGAGTCGACTCTGTTAAACAGCATACAGTAAATAAGATTCTGAAATGAAAACAATAGATTAAAATACGACATATTTAAAGAAAACATATCACACCTTTCTGTATGTTATAATCAGCAAGGGTTCGTCCATCTTCAAGCTGCTTCCCAGCAAAGATCAGGCGCTGCTGATCCGGCGGAATACCTGCAAAATATCATACTTGTCAGCCTCCGCAACAAGCAATTAAAGTAAGCAAGAAGAGGAAACGATAGGACTAAAAAATCATTATAGAGTTAGCAGCAGTTTCTAAAAATTGATCAAGAAAAAAAGAGACTTCATGGAGAAATGGATTACCCTCTTTATCCTGGATCTTCGCCTTCACATTGTCGATCGTGTCGCTGCTCTCGACCTCGAGTGTAATGGTCTTTCCGGTAAGGGTTTTCACGAAGATCTGCATCTTAGCCCCTCTGAAAGTCCCGCACACGATCTTGCAAAACACAGGAACTAATAGAGCGGCCGCCACAAAGGGAAATTAGGTTAGGGCTTCGATGCGAAGATTGTTTGCAAATGGTCGCAATTGCCCCCGGTTACGCTAGATTCGGGTGCCCTTGTGAGCCACGCCAATACAGCATGAGTTAGGTTAGACTTAACTCATTAGCTCCCAAGTCTACCGGCTTAAAATATATTAAAATATATTAGTATTTTAAAAGTTTAAGTACAAAGTTTCAATCATATATCATCTCTTTCTATTAAGTGATTATTTATTATTTATATTCTAATTTCTCTTTTTTTTTTTAATTTTATTATAATAATTGATTGAATTATAACTATTTTTCTCTCTTTCATATTAAATGAGCATATTTGAGCTTGGCTGGATTCATAAGTAGTCGCATATATAATCCAAGTAACACCTAAAGCTATAAAATCACTACAATTGAAAGTCATATATCACCACACAACTAGGGGTGTCAAAATAGAGTTTAGGGTCGGGTTCGGGTCAAACCCGAAACTGACCAGGGTTCAAACGGGTCAACCCTAACCTGACATGTGTATGTAAACGGGTCAGAAATGCAAACTCGGACCCACCAGGAGGGTTGTTGGGTTGACCCGACCCGACACGCATTGCGGTTCAAGCGGTGGCAGGAAGGCGGGCGGCGGAGCTCAGGGGCGCGGGGGCGCTGGGTAGGTACGCGGGGCGGGCAGGTGTGCGAGCAACCTTGGGCACGCGGGCAACCTTGGCAGGCCTACTTGCACCCTCGGCAAAAACGTGGGCAGCAACAGGGGCAGGTCATGGGCAGGTGTACGGGCAGCCGCGGGCAGCTCATTTCAAACGGGTTTCCAGGTTAACCAAGCAACCCGTCAGGTCAACACAAACCCAACCCATTTTTTAAACGAGTCAAATTCGTGAACCCGAACCCAACCTATTTTGAAATCAAGTCGTGTCTAACCCAAAATTTCCTGGTCGGGTTCGAGTCGGATTTTCGTGTCGTGTCAAATATTGACACCCCTGCACACAACTATAAGTGTAAGTGATACATCTTCACAAGGTCAACTCATACTTTTGAACTTGCATGATCCATAATGAATTGGCTTGAACTCAATTGAACCAATATGAATTAGATTGAATTGACTCAAATAAACTTGGATGAGATTGAACTTAGTCAGATTAGCACAAGCTGGACAAGTTTCCAGTAGATCACCAACCCAATTGACTCGTTCGCTCAGTAAGATTATGACCTTACATGGATAGGATGACCATAATTCTTTTTTGGAAGCTACCTATTCTTCAAAAGTGGAACTCAAATTTAAGTATGTAAAAAAGAATTTTTCATTGTTTCTCTAGATAAAATAAATAAATGTTTGCCTTTATGTTGTTGGAATCCTTTAAGAATCTCCCAAAGCGCTAGTAAAATAGTAATGCCTCTTGTAGTTGATTCCCTCGCTATTGAGAAAGCATGTTTCACATTTGCTAGAATATCCAGGTCTTTGACTTATCCATACAATATGTCATTATTGAATTTTAATGGGAAACTCAAATCATGTGTTATTTCAAGGAAGGTGAATACATATATTTCTTGCTAAGAGTTCTCGAAGACTTTTAGGATTTGGTTTGTGACGCCATTTGCTAGACAACAGATGATGGAGTCTTTCTTTAAAGTAGGATAGGAGAGCATACAAGTTATGTAGTATGAGGGTATGTTATAGCCCTTGCCACACATGTTATGCAACTACTTAATACTCTGGAGAAGAAGTGTTACCGATTCACAAGGGGGTTTCAAATTAATTTGAGGCATCCTTTAGTTTCATTTCACATATATGACTTCTTTGAGCTGGTGGAGTGGGCCCGATTAATAGAAAATGATTTGTTGGCTAATCGAAAGAGACTCGGAGGAAAACTAGCCAAGAGCAATGTTAATGGGAAGAAGAGCAAGTTAGGAGTAGATGATTCTATGAGAGGAGGATCAAGTGTGCATGGGAGTAGTTAAGCTATATTTATGACTAGTGCCCCATTATATGGATCATGTGGAAGGAGATCACGACAAATGTTATTTGTATTCAAGTTTCGTTCTGGTTAGA
This sequence comes from Dendrobium nobile, assembly GCA_022539455.1. Taxonomy (NCBI): domain Eukaryota; kingdom Viridiplantae; phylum Streptophyta; class Magnoliopsida; order Asparagales; family Orchidaceae; genus Dendrobium; species Dendrobium nobile. The sequence goes on from CM039720.1 coordinate 23,826,839, forward strand.
TGGGTCACAAGGTAGCTCAGTATCAATAAAGAACTCAGAGGGTAGGCCCTAGGTTAGAGGGGAGCAAAGACATTATAGAATAGGTTATTCCATAGTAGGTAGTGAAGGGTCATCAAAGAGTGGTGGTCATTTTATAGGGAGGCTGTCCCGGATATCCAATGAAGCTCAAAGGGATACTAGTACAGTTATTAGGACAACCTCTACCCAAACTCACAAACCCAACAAGAGGCAAAAGATGCCCCAGATTTGGTGACAGATATAACTTACATATATGTTGTAACACTTACGAATCAGTGTATTGTTTCACGCATTCTAACCCAATTTGATTCAAGATAATCCACTAAATTTTTGCATTTGGCTAATTTCAAATATTATTGAATGTTTATTTGTTTATTCTTATATTGTATATTGGATATTTATTTTGTGCGCTATTGACCATTTTAGATATATATACACCAAGAAACTAACTGAAGAATGGATTCAAGATAGTATAGGATCAAGGCACAAATTAATCTTTATTTTTTTTAGTCAATTTATGTATTAGTGTATGCTAGTTTAGCAACCGTGCATATACACACAAGGAGTAAAATTGAATATTTCAAATTTTTTCATGTAATCGTATTGTATGATCAATTCAAATAGAAATTTGTTCAAATATTTAATGAAATTGAAATTAATGTATAACTAATTGTACTCTACGACAACCATATCGTACAAGATGATCAACTATCTTAAGAAACTTGACCATCAAATTCTAGTTATTTAAATTAGGCAAATTTGAATTTAAAGATTGAACTAATCGTATTATATGAATCCTTTCGCACTATAAGAAATTTAATTAAAATTGCCTAATTCAAGTTTAGGTAAGCTAATCCTTCACAATTAGATGTTAGGGCATCACACAATACGCCTGCGATATTTATGAATTTGATGAGGAGGGTGTTTGGGAAATATTTGAAATTGTTCATGATTGTCTCTATTGATGATATCCTAATTTATTATAAGTTCATCATTGTGTTTAGCTCTTATACGATTTTGTATGGTATCAAAAACCAACTTAGATGCAAGAGAAAAATTCATCAAAGAATTTGATCTCTCATTCCTTATGTTGTTTAAGTTGTGGCTCGATTATGTACCCTACTATTTGTTGCATTACTAGATTTTGGTTTTCAATTAGAATCTGTTTGGAAATTTTGGTCGGAGAAAATCTTATGGAAGAATACCAGCTGGTGGTGGTCGGTGGTGGATGTGGTTGGTGGTGGATGTGGTCAGTTGTGGATTGCGGTAATTGGGGGCGGAGCGGCTCGAGGCAGGTGACGACAACAATGATTATAAATTAATTGTGTATTTAAAAATATCCCAAATCGTTTGAATTCTATATATGACAAAGTTGCACTAGGCGGTGCATTCGAAAAACATCAAAATTTTACACTTCTTTTATTTTAGCTCACACCAAATACTAATATTCTCAATACAATTGCATTTGGAATACTTTGCACACATTTTGTTTCAAACAAAATAGCCCCTAAAAAACTTCTAATTTTAAACATTTATTTTATAAGTTTGAATATTTTATTTGACCATCATGATAAAAATTATATCAAAATATTTTGATAATTTTTTATGAGCTAGAAGTTTGAGAAGAAATATTGGATATCTGTTGAAAGATCAACGCTGAAAGATCAAAGGATAAGAAACAAAGGCAGAAAACAAGAATAAGAGATAGCTCAGAGAAAACTTCTATTGCTCTTCAGTTTTCTGTTTATCCTTTTTTTTATACATGCTACTCATTTATATACATAGAAGAAGAATCATTTTGCTGGCATATGATGGGTGAGGTGGTAGTTATGTATGTTGCCTTGTCAGATCTCTGGAATTGTAGAGATGGTGGAGAGCGCTTTGCTGTGGATGTTTGATTATGCTTAATGTTGTCATTAGCATTATTGCTATCAGCCCCCCGCAAATTAACGATCCTTATTGTGAGAGTTAATTTGGCTTTGAGTGTATGAAATGTAGAGTTTGATAGTCCTTTTGTAAAGATATCGACAATTTGGTTAGTTGTAGAGATGTGATGAACCAAAATAGTGTCGTTTTCAACTTATATATGCTTTGTGCGGGCATGAAAGACAGGGTTATTTGCTAAAGATATAGCTGAGGTGTTATCACAATATAATGGTGCGGGGGATATGACTGATATGTTAAAATCATTAAGTAAATGGCATAGCCAAATAATTTCACTAGCAGCTACAGCTAAAGCTCGGTATTCTGATTCGGTGAATGATCGAGCAATAGTAGACTGCTTTTTAGAGGACCAATTGATCAGATTTGGACCGAGGAATATATAAAAGCCAGTTGTAGATTTTTGAATAATTTTGTCTCCAGCCCAATCAGAGTCAACAATTGCCATGAGATGTGTGTTTGCAGTTGAGAATGGTAGCCCAAAATATGTAGTGCCTTTGGCGTATCGTAGGATACGCTTAAGTCTTTGGAGGTTCGTGTATATACTGTCATACTTGATTTACTACAAAGGAGAGATCTAGGCGAGTAAGGGTAAGATATTAAAAGGAACCAACTAAATGGCGGTACATAGTTGGATATGAGAAAGGTAATTGAGCTATGGTGGAGATGTCAGGCTTCCTTGAGATCAGATTAAGAATAGGTTTGCATGAAGGCATGCTTGTACGGTGGACAATGGTTGCTGCATACTTGGCTTGATTTGGAAAAACTTCAGTTGGTGAGATACATGTTTGTAAGCCAAGAAATGTATGAAGTCCGCCCAAATTTTTTAGTTGAAATTGTTTCTGCAAGTCAGCAAGGAGAAGTGATAATGTGTTGGAATCACTTCTCATAAGAAGAATGTCATCAACATATATTAGAAGATATATTGATATAGAATTTTGCAAATATATGAGCAGAGATGGATCAGTTGAGCTGTATACAAATCCCCATTTGAGTAAAAGCTCAGTGAATGTGGAAAACCATTGATGGGAAGATTGTTTTAAGCCATATATTAATTTGTGGAGTTTGCTGACATAGTCGGGTTGAGTAGCATCTTTAAAACATGGAGGTTGATTCATATAAACAGTGTCGTCTAGCTTGCCATGGAGAAAAGCATTTGATACATCCAATTGAGATATAGTCCAATGATGTTGGAGAGAAATAGCAATAAATATACGAATGATTTGAATCTTTGCAATTGAGATGAAAGTTTCAGTAAAGTCCAATCCATATTCCTGGTTAAATCCCTTTGCAACTAACCGTGTTTTGTATCTTGCAACAGTCCCATCTATGTTAAATTTAGTGTGAAACAACCATTTACAACCAAGAATGTTCTGTAAAGGATGATGCAGATCTAGCGTCCATATGCCTTGACTTTATAGTGCTTGAAATTCATCGGACATGGCTTGCCACCAATGAGGGTATTTGAATGTAGAAGTATAGCATGTGGGATCCGTTTGTGTAATAGTGGGATGGGAAAGGTTAAGAATATTGTGTGGTTTGAGATGTCCTGATTGGAAACGAGTGGTCATATGATGAGATTTGGTAGTAGGAGGAGGTGAAGGAGGAATAGATGGTGGAGAAGGAATAGGTTTAGGAGAATGTGAAGCTGTGATTGGTTGTGGAGTGATAGTAGGCGAAGTGAATTTTGGTTATGTGGATTGATTTGTTTTAGGAAATGATGTAGTTGTAGGGACATATGGCACTAGTGTAAGAGGAGGGGAGTATGTTGTTGGTGATGTTGGGATTAAAGAGAGTGTTGCATATTGGAAAGAATAGGAATTTTCATCAAAAGAAACATGAATGGTGTAATATCAAGATCTGCTCCAGTATCGTCCAGGACGATCTGGGATCGTCCTGGGACGATCAGGGGAAATTCAGTTCCAGATTTTGCCCAGTTTTGCTCCAGGTGATTTTCTGCATGCATCGTCCAGGCCGATTGGAGACATCGGCCAGGCCGATCGGCACTGTAGAAAATATCGTCCATGCAATAGCCCTGAAGGGAGACCAGGCCGATCCTTTTGGTCAGATCGTCCGGGACGATGCTGCGATCGGCCAGGCCGATCTGTGTATTATAAGGCTGATTTCAGTCGTTTTGAAGAGAGAGAAAAATCAGAAAATTAAAAATAAATATCTGAGGAGAGAGAAAGTCGTGGGATTTTGGAGAAAAGTGGATTTTCGGACGACGCGGAGCCGTTTTCGATCGAAGTGACTGTTGAGGAATTTGCTGTGCTCGAGGTAAGGCACATTCTACCTTTCTCAATTTTCAATTCCGTCGTGTTTGGCGGTATATTCTGTCCGGGTTTTGTTTCCGTTAGCGAATTTTGTCCGTATCTTTTGATCGGTTCAGTTTTTACCGCGTAACTTTCTGTATATTGTTGACGTGCCGAGTGTGCACATTTTGGTTATTTTCTGAAGATTTTCGTCCGGGTATTTTTGATTCGACTGTGTTTTTAGCCGACCGGATTTTTCTGTGAAATTGGAATTTATCTGTGCAGTAGAATAAAGGTTCTGAAATGTTGATATCTGTATTCTGTGCGAATTCGGTAAATTTTCTTTGCAGGAATTTTTGTGTAAATTCCGTATACTGCCGTTGTGCTGCCCGATTTTTGGGTAATTTCTGAATTGTCCGGATTTCTTCTGAATTGAAATGCTATGTGTATAAGCTATACAAAGGGAGTTATAAGGGGCCTGAATCCTATGAGATTCAGTTAGTGAAACGGGAAATCTGAAATGAGCTCAATCTGAAATCTGATATCTGTTCTGTTCCGGATCCGATGAATTCTGTTTTGGTGCTATAAGCACATCTGTTTTGGTGCCGTGAGCACAAAGGGAGACATAAGGGGCCTGGATCCTATGAGATTCAGTCAGTGTCTGGGAAGGGAGGCATAAGGGGCCGGAATCCGTAGAGATTCCGTCAGTGTCAGGGCATTTAGCTATATGTATCTGTACTATTTTCTGTATCTGTTCTGTTCTGTACGAAATTGTGATTATGACATGATATGATCCGTACGATTCTGATTTCTGATTCTGACTCTGTTGATTTGTTCTGTTCTGATACGATCTGTACGACTTTGATGTGATTTGATATCTGTCCGTAAGTTTTGATTTCCGATTCTGTTCCGACTTCTGATCTGATTTCTGTCTGATAAGTTTGGTTTTGTTTTCTGAGAATTTAGATTGGTGGTTTGTTGCTTTGCTGAGCTGTTGAGCTCACCCTTGCTTTCTGGTGGTTTTCAGGTTCTGGGAAGGGCAAGGAGGTCCAGGATTAGATTTCGGAGTCTGATCAGATTAGGTACTTTTGTACTTTTGAATTTTGTACAGTCATGGCTTTCCTATTCTGTCTTTCTTTCTGTTGAAAGCCATGTACTGTTCTGTAGATGATTATTTTGAGGAAATGAAAAGATAGATGTTTTGTTCCGCTGCATTTGATGTTTTTAGTAGCTCTGTTGTTCTGTGTGCTTCTGTTGAGTTAAGAATTTGGAAGATCAGTTCAGTAACCTAATCCAAAGCCAGATCCTGGTTAGCTATCTCCCCGTCGCGATCCGGCGCGGGCGGGATCCGTCCCGTCTCGGGTCGGGTCGTGACAAATGGTTGTTAGATTAAGACAAAGGCATCCTTTGGCATCAATGGCGTAGCCAAAAAAATAGATGGCAATGCTTTGGGTGCGAGTTTGTGGTGAAGATGATTTGGAAGAAGTGGATAGCAAGTGCAACCAAAGACTTTGAGAAATTTGTAGTTCGGTATTTTATGATAAAGTAACTCATAGGGAGATTTGGAGTGTGTTGTGGAAGAAGGGAGACAGTTAATGAGATACTGAGGTTAATGCGACATAGACCCAGAATTTATATAGAAGAGCAGCATCAAGAAGGAATGTGTGGTAGTTTCGATAATGTTACGGAGTTTTCTCTCCGCAAGACCATTTTGTTGCAGAGTATAAGGACAACTAAGTTGATGTTGAATGTCGTGTTGATGAAAGAAAGTTTTAAAAGAATTATTAACATATTCTGTCCCAAAGTCAAATCGAAGAGCTAGCTAGACGTTTTTCAGCAAATTGTGTTTATGCAAACTTTTTAAATTGAAGAAAATAGTGAAAAGTATCTGATTTATCAACCATAGGATAAAGCCATGTAAATCTAGTAAAGTCATCCACAAAAATGACGTAATAGTGAAATCCATTATAAGACGAAACAAGGGAGGGCCCCCAAACATCTGTATGTACAAGTTGTAGGGGTTTTGTGGTAGTATGAGTGGAAGAAGAAAAACTAGACCTATTACATTTAGATTGACTACATGAAGTACAATTAAGAGAAGCTGAAATAGGAGAATTATAATGATGTTTGAAGACGATGTTGGAGACAACAACTACATGAGGATGACCGAGATGTTTGTGCCAAAGAGAGGTTGGGGTAATTGACGAGGATAGTGCTTTGTGAGACCGAAGATTGGTAGATGTTCTGCTGACAGGGTAGATTCCTTTACGTCAGGGACCGTAGAGGAGAGTAGAGTTGTTCGTCAAATCCTTGATAATGAAGCCATGTAAGTCAAATAAGACAGAACAATTATTGTGAGTGGCAAGTTGCTTAACTAATATTAAATTGTGAGTAAGATTTGGAACGTGGAAGAGATGTCCAAGATACAACTTATGAGAGGGAGTGGGTAGAATACCCTATCCAGTGGCAGCAATCGGCATAGTCTGTCCGGTCCCGGCATAAATCTGATGATTACCTTGGTAAGGTTGAGCTGATTATAACTGAGATGAGTCGACAGTAAGATGGGTTGAAGCCCCAGTATCCAAAACCCAATCTGATGATGGATTTGTAGTGGCAGAAAGAGTAGTATTCTAAGATGGTTGATAGATGAGATCGGTTATGTACCAATAGCTGGAAGCAGAGTGCCCATGCTTAAGGCATATTTGGCATTCACTGTCTCTATTATGACTTCCTCCATATCTGGTTCTATTAAAGCTACCACGGTTATCTCTACCTGTAGATCGACCTCCTCGTGGATACGAGTGACCACGAGGGTTGAATGATCGTCCGCGACTGTGACCTCTACTTGTCATTAATGCAAAGTTCTGATCAATGGTTTTGGAAATATGAGCTTTGCAGAGAGCTTCTGCTGCAACATTGATTTCTTCACTACATAGTAAATAATATATGTCATCTAGGAGGTTGGTGCATATTGAAGTCTTAAAGGCATTGTAACTGGAGGGGAGGCCATTAAGAGTGTATAAAATAATATCCTCAGTATCTACGGTGCTACCAGTAACATTAATGGCATCTACTTTGGACTTTATTATAGAGAGGTATTAGGTCATGATCATGTCCTTCATAGAGAGATTATGAAATTCATTTTTGACCTGTAATATACGAGACCTATTTGAGGATTGGAGATGTTTCTCAATAGTCATCCACACTTGATGGCAGTTGTCAAGATTTAACACATAAGGTAGTAATGAAGAGGAAATAATGGAGTAGAGAGCGGCATTGAGGTTTTGATCTATCAACATCTAATGGGTGTAAGAGGAATTGAGAGATAAAGCATTGTCCGAACTAGCAAGAAATTTGTTCGGGCAGGATATAGAGCCATCAAGAAAGCCAAGGAATCCATTTGCAGCAAATATTTTAATGACTTGAGCTCTCCATATAGGATGGTTCTCGGAGGTCAACTGAGGATGAACAATATTCTTAATATTATTTATAAGAAATTTGAGTGATACGTGTATTTGACTTCTATCATGATGTTTTGAGTTGAATCTGTTGCGGGAAAGGCGAAGGAGAAGGTAGGAGATGATGTCATTTTTCGGCAGTCAGAGTTTATCAAAATGGCTTTGGGTTGTATAGGAATGAGCCATTAAGCATCGGCTCTAATACCATGTTGAAAGATCAAAGCTGAAAGATCAAAGGATAAGAAACAAAGGCAGAAAACAAAAATAAGAGATGTTGAGACTTGTTAATTATGAATTAGGTTGTTATACCTAAGTTTATGTCCCAGCGGCTAACCAAGAGCGGGTTAAGCCTTCACAAAAACTCTCTTCCACCACTACCTGGTGCGGCAGAGAACCGTCGTCCTTTTATACCCTCCAAGTGTAGGCAGAGTCCCTCCCGCTGTTCACACCCTCCAAGTGTAGGCAGAGAACCTTTTATCCTTTCACACTCTTCAAGTGTGGACAGAGAACCCTTCATCCTTTCACACTTCTCCAAGTGTAGGCAGAGAACCTTCCCACTTTTCACACTCCTCGAGTGTCGGCAGTGAACAAAATCTCCTTGACAAGATCCTCTCACGAGAAATCTGGAAGGACAAGAGAAAAGAGTGAAGTAATCACAATTCACAAACGAAGATCCTTACCTTTGAGTATCAAGTGAACACTTCATGCTCCAGTAGTAAGAAATCTCCTTCAAACACTCTTTCACACTCTCTCCTTCAATCTCTCTTCAATTTGCACAAAGACCAGTGTACAAAAAGATTACAAGACAATTTTAATTGGATATTTGAAAGACACGAAAAACCGTCCAAAAACTATAATTTTTTAATTCTGTACGTACTCGATCGTCCCGTATGATCGTAATTCGTATGTACGAACTGTGTAAAAAATGTTGCGTACGAACTCAATGTGCATTGGTACGAAATGACTTTGTACCCGATCATCGTCCCGTACGAATATAATTCATCCGGTACGAACAGTTATTTCCAGACTTCATTGGAAGATAACTGCAAGACGGTCCAAAAGTTTAAGAAACAGAGGACATCGTCTTGGGATGAAGGTATAAGTTCGTCTGGACGATTAGTTCAAGTCATAGGTCCAGAGAACATCATCTTGAGATGATTGGAATAATTCGTCTGGACGATTAATTAAGTCATAGATTCATAGGACATTGTCCAGGGACGAATAGGACATTTTGTCTGGACGAACAGTATAAAGTGAGAATTCAGAGGACATCGTTCAGGGACGAATGGGACAATTCGTTTGGACAAACAGTTCAAAGTGAGAATCTAGAGGACATCGACCAGGGACGAATGAGATAATTTGTCTGGATAAACAGTTAAAAGTGAGAATCCAGAGGACATCATCCAGTGATGAATGGGTAAATTTGTCTAGACGATCAGAACTTAGAAAATTTTACTTCACTTTCTGTTCGTTCCATTACTCTCTAAGGGGTATAACTGACCTGATCGTCCCGTACGAACATGATTCATCCCATACGATCAGTATAATAAATTTTGTCTTTTAAAGTTCTCCCCCAGTGTGTGTGTGCTTAGTTACTCAATTACAATCACACTCTCTCTGACTAAAAAAATGAACAAAATACAGACTCCAAAATACAAAATATTATAATCAGATCTTTATTTGAAGTCTTTAACCATCTCCAGTATGATTTCCCTGAAATGTTAGTACACACAAGATCCAAAAACACTTCTTCTAAAATGTGTTAGGAGAAATTAATAATTAATACAATAATATTTAAAATCATCAAAATAATAAGTTGCAGTAATATAAAGCATGCAAAATGCTAAGTAGCAACTCTCTTAACAATCTCCTCAATCTCCCCCTTTTTGATGATGGCAAAAATAATTATTGTTTGTATAATTTTAAATTTCTAAGTATCTCCTAAACTCCTCCTAAATTAATAAGCATGTAAGAATAAGGGACATTTGATCATAAAAAATTTTAAAATTTTTAACACACAATCACTTAAACACACATAATAAACAATGATAAAATAAATACAACGATAGTTACGAATACGAACAATATTTTCTCTTCCTTTTTTACAACAATAAAAAGAGAAGAAGAAATAGAACAATATAGAAATGTTAGAAGTCATATCAAAAGCCATGGATAGTTGATCTTTTGAAAGAGATTGAGATATATTTGCAAATAAAAATAAAGTTCATTAGAGAAATAGAAGGATTCATATAATTTAAGAAGAGGTATAACATATACAAGAAAAATTATCAAAAATATGAATCAATTTAGACAATGAGATAAGCACAATCATTGCAAAGTAGATGAATATAAAATTTATATTTTTAAAATTTTAATATCAAATAAAATCATACAGAAGATTAATTTGGATTAAAAGATTGAAAGATTATGGAAAGAATCAATTACCACTTGTGGCGCTTTACGCATCTTTTCGATATTTGTGACATATTTTGTGCATCTTTTATATTTTTGGACTAATTTTGTGCCTCTTTTTCAATTTGCGAATCATTGCGCATTCTTTTGATATTTTATACATTTGTACATTTTTAAGTATAATCTTGATCTTTCCAAAATCAATAATCTCAAATCTCAAATTTCTCTAAGTACAATAATATTTATATTGATAAGAGAAATACAAAATTAGAAAATATCATAATTGCAGTAATAATATAAAAATTATATTAGTCTAATAAGAGACATGAGATTGACATTCTTAACAAGAACAAGTTATAATCACAACTTAAATTTTAAAAAATAAATTTTTCTAATGAATTCAATTTTATGTTGCAATTCAAGATATAGCACTTGTAAGATCAAATATTTGAAGGATGATCATATAGACTAACACACATTTTAGAAATGAAATAAAAAACGCTAAAACAAGACAGGATAACTTTTATTGATATCATAATAAAAGATATTACATCGATTACGATTGATATCAATAAACGTATTTTTCAAAACACTAAATAAAAACTAACAACACAAAACATTATATAACATGACATAAAACATAAAAACAAAACAGCTAACAATCACATAATATCACATCTAGTACAGAGAATCAAACAGAAATACAATCATCACTCTAAAGGACCCTGATTTGGAGGAGGCTAAGAAGGGTTGAAGAAGTTGAAATAGTTACTCATAATAGCCATATTCGTGTTAACTAAATCAAACTGACCTCTGACCCAATCCATATACTGTTGATGTCGATAATCCTGTTGCTGAAGACGAGTTTCAATTTGATCAAACTGTTGATCAAAATGACTCTCAAGCCGATCATATCGCAAGGACCATATCCTGAAAATTTAGAGTACAAGAAGGTTCAGGTGGAGATCCTCTTCTTTCCTCCTCTGAGTCACTACTTATTACATGCGGATCTTTATTAAAGATTGGTCGGAAAGATCCATCATTATAGTATATCGACTCTTCTAAATTTTGAATTGGATGGACTAGGTCATATTTCTTCTCTAAAATGTAGGTCACAAGATGTCCTAAGGCTATATTTTTCTTTCTCCTGTGGGAGACATGGCCAATCTCAGAAAGTCTATAAAAGTAATCAATGATCAGTTGGGCTTCATCTATTGGTTGGCTTGTCATAATCAAAAAAGTCTCTATAGAAAGAAGAGGTGTGATATTTACTCTATCACCAGCTTTAGGAATAACGAAAGTGCGAAGAATATGCTGGATGATACGGGCATTACGGTTAAGAGAGGCTACCTTAGGAAAATGGCTTGCTTGCTTCACTATATCCTCTAATGACTTGATTTATTGCAATCCAATCAAAGTTGGTGGAGGAGGTCAAAGTGTGGGCTCTAATTTCTTGAGTTCTTAAGTTCAAAAATATTCCTAAGCTTCTTTAACGATCTCTACTTTCCTCTTAAAAATATATGATCTAATCACAATTTGGTCAGAGTTGAAGGACATATTGGCAAGAAAGTAGTGGAAAGTCTCTTTGTTGTAGAGATGGATCAGAGTGAGAATAAGACCAAACTGGGTGGAAGCAAAAAGGTGCATTATCTTAAAAGTGAGTTATTCTTGGAGAAGGACTCTAGAGGGAGTGATTTTGGCGGATGCGAATCTAGGGAAGGACTCCTCATTTGCTTTGGACAGAAAGTTATCTACTGAAATTTTAGGGGGTCCCTTTGTAAGAACCTTTTGTCTTTTGCTTGAACTAGCCATAGAAAAGATATAGGAGAATGGAAGATGGAAAGTAATTTTTGAGGGGATGAAGTTTGAGTTCATAACCATCCAATTTAAAGAGAAAATGATCATTCATACGAACGAAAAAAATTCTTCTCGTATGAATTTGGGTTCGTACGTTCGAAAAATATTTCGTTTGGACGAATGAATGGGTCCAAAAAAGAAATGGCCTTTCGTAAGCATGTAAGTTACGAGGCATCCTTTCGTATAGACTTTTGACCAAAATGATCGTATAGACGAACAGGTGTTCGTTTGGGATGATCTGTTATTTAAGATCATTTTAATGACAGTTTAAAACGTCCCCTACATTGAATCGCCACAAGTTCGTATCTATGAACTGAACGTTCGTACGTACGATCAGAAATAAAGAAATTGATCTTATTCGTATAACCATCTACATGATACGCTTGAACATACATTGTCCGGACGATCGTGATGATCGTACAGATGAATGTTGATACGAAAAATTGAAAATCTGCATGCAAAGCGTTCAAATCGACAGTTAATACGCTACACACTTCATCTCGTATGAAATTAATTTCATACATATGATATACACTCAAATTTCCAAGTCAACATTCAAAATCTTAAATCTAGATGTGAGAGAACACAAAAACAAAATAGATAGAAGTTTGTAAAATCAAATATAAACAAAATAATAATAAAAAGTATTAAAAAAATCACAAAATCAAAAGACACACAATATAGTAACAAAAATACACATCAATGTTGCAGAATCATTTTAATTAAGCATTCAAATCAATCACACCAAGCCTTATTCTTGATGTACTTAAAGTATTAAAGGCTAATGGTTTTGTAAATATGTCTGCAAGTTGATTTTCTGTTGTAACATGAATGAGTTCAATTTCTTCTTTGAATACATGACCCTTATGAAATGATGTCTGATGTCTATGTGTTTGGTTCTTGAATGTTGAATAGGATTTTCAGAAATACAAATAGCACTAGTGTTATCAAAATAAATGGGAATAGTGCATATTATTATTCCTAAATCAATCAACTGTTGTTTCAACCAAAGTACTTGTGCCACACAACTTCCTAATGCAATGTATTCAGCTTCAGCAGTAGATAGGGCTACTAAATTTTATTTTATACTGGACCAAGAGACTAAAGAATTTTCAATGAATTGACATATTGCAGAAGTACTCTTTCTATCAATCCTACAACCTATAAAATCTGAATATCCAATTATTTAAAATGAAGAGTTAAACTTAGGATACCAAATTCCTAAGTTTTGAGTTCCCAATAGATACCTTAAAATTCTTTTCACTGCTGTCAAATGTGATTCTTTTGGATCTGATTGAAATTTAGCACATAAGCAAACACTAAACATGATATCGGGTCGGCTAGCTGTCAAGTAAAGCAAAGATCTAATTATCCCTCTAAATTTCTTTTGCTCAATAGATTTTTCCTTAGGATCCTTATCCAACTGAACTGAGGAACTCATAGGTGTACTAACAGGTTTAGTATTGTTCATTTCATACTTTTTGAGAATGTCCTTAACATATTTTGGCTGACTAAGAAATATACCTTCCTCAATTTGCATAATGCTAAAGCCTAAAAAGTAACTCAAATCTCCCATTAGACTCATCTCAAATTCACTATTCATTATTTTAGAAAAATTATCACAAAACATTTTATATATATATCCAAAAATGATATCATCAATATAAATTTGTATAATGAGTATATCTTCTCCCAATTTCTTCAAAAAGAGAGTTGTGTCCACACTTCCTTTTTCGAAAGATCTCTCAAGTAGGAAGGTGCTCAATCTCTCATATCAAGCCCTATGTGCCTGTTTAAATTCATATAATGCCTTTTTCAATTTAAAAACATGATTTGGGTATTCAGAATTTTCAAAATCTTGAGGTTGTTCTACAAAAGCATCATCTTGAATTATCCCATTTCAAAAGACACTTTTAACATCCATTTGATTTAATTTAAATCCTTTAAAACAGACATAGGCTAATAAAACCCTAATTGTTTCAAGTCTAGTTACATGGGCAAAAGTTTACTCAAAATCAATCCCTTCAATATGATTATAGCCCTTAGCTACTAATCTAGCCTTATTTCTAATGACTAGTCCTGAGTCATTTATTTTGTTCTTGAATACCCACTTAATTCTAACTACACTTTAATCCTTTGGCCTTCTAGTTAATTCTCAAACTTTATTTTTTACAAATTGATTTAGTTCTTCTTGCATAGCCAATATCTAAAATTCATCCAAAAGTGCTTGATCAATATTTGTGGGTTCTATCATTGAAATAAAGGCTGAATGATTGACTTCTTTATTAAGTCCATGCCTAGTCCTAACACCCTCACCAGGTTCTCCTATAATCAATTCCTTTGAGTGATTTTTAAAAAATCTTAAATTTCTAGGCATTGGATTTTTTACCTCCAAATTTTCTTCCAAATTCACTTTCTCAATCTTTTTGGAGTTAATTTCTATCTCATCTTCTTCAACAATTGACTCTTACAAATTTTCAGATTCATCAAATACAACATGTGTGATCTTCTCAATTATCAAAGTTTTTTTATTGAATACTCTATAAGATTTTCCAACACTTGAGTATCCAATAAAAATTCCTTCATCTGATTTTGGATCAAATTTTTCTAAGGTAAATTTTTCATTATTATGAATGAACACCTTACATCCAAATACATGTAAATGTAACAAATTAGGTGTTCTCCCCTTTAGTAACTCATAGGATATTTTATTTAAGTTTGATCTCACATTCACTCTATTCAGAACATAACATGTAGTGCTAACCGCCTCAGAACAAAAAATATTTAGGAAGTGAATATTATGCCAATATGGCTCGGGCGGCTTCTATTAATATTCTATTTTTTCTTTCGACTACCCCATTATGCTGAGGAGTTCTAGGTGCAAAAAAGTTGTGATCAATTCCTTTCTCCTTACAGAAATCCTCAAATTTTTCATTCTAAAATTCTCCTCTATGATCACTTTGAATTGTCATAATCTCACATCCTAATTTCCTTTGAATTCAAGTTAAAAAATTTCTAAACTCCTCAAATAATTCACTCTTATGATTTAAAAATCTAACCCATGTGAATATAGAATAATCATCCACAATAACTAATCTGTATACCTTATCTCTTAGACTTATAGTTCCAATTGATCCAAAAAGATTAATATGTAATATCTCTAACAGTTTACTAGTTCTAAGATCCTTATTGGACTGAAAAGATGAGTTCATCTAATTTCCTAATTGACATGCTTCACAAATGTGGTCTTTAGTAAAATCTAGTTTTTGTATATCTCTCACTAGATTCTTTTCGGTAATCCTCCTAAGGTTTTTCATGCTAGAGTGACAAAGTCTCCTATTCCAAAGCCATAATTCATCAGAAATAGTTTTTAAACAAAAGTCAGTAGAAGTTTTAATGCAATTCAAGTCTAGCATATACACATTGTTTACCCGTATACCATTCAAAATATCATTACTATTTAGACTTAATATGCAGCTAGTACGGAAAAAGTTTACATAGTATCTTTTATCACATAACTGGCTAAAACTTAACAAATTATGCTTTAAGCCTTCTACAAGTAGTACATTTTCAATAAAAAAAGTTTTTAAGATTTCCAATCATATCTGACCCAACCACTTTTCTTGTAGTGTTATCTCCAAGTATAACCCTGCCTCCACTCCTGGCTTCCAGCGATATGAATTGATCAGAATCTGCTATCATATGCTTTGAGCAACCATTGTCCAGGTACCATATGCTCTCATGAGGCCTTATGTGAGAGCGTTTCTCTTCTTGATCTGACTAATCAATATTATCGGCCATTAAGCATAGATTAATGACCTCCTCTTCCTTTTCAGTCTCTAACGAGTCTGAAGCTGAGTCCGCGTAGAAAGCTCTTTGGACTTTCTTCTTTCCCTTCTTCATAATAGGTTTCTCCTCTACCTTCTCATTGCTAGGGATGGCTTTGAGTTTTGGGCAATCTAACTTAATATGTCTAGATTTCCTGCACTTATAATAAATAACATCATTTAAAATATTTTTATTTTTATTAAATTTACCCCGATTCCATTGCTAACATCTCTTTTGCTTTCTCTTCAAAAAGCTTCTGAATTGTCTAGTAATCAATGAGATGTAGTCTTCATCCTCAGGTTATGAGAGTTCACTCTCTGACTCCTCCACTTTCAGTGATATGTTCTTCTCCCTTCGTGGTTCACCTGCATCAATCTTTCTTTGACTCACCCCTTGCTCGTAAGCAATAAGTAATCCAAGAAGATTATCAATAGAGTAAATGTTTAAATCTTTAGACTCTGTAATTGCAATTATTTTAGTATCATAAGTAGTAGGTAAGCAATGAAGTATTTTATTAACCATTTATGTATTGGTGACTATTTATGTGAATCTTGTGTACATGTCAGAAATGAATTCATTGGGTTTCATGCGAAATAGTTTATAGTCTTGCAACAAGATATTAAGTTTAGATTGTTTAACTTTATTAGTCTCATCATAAGTTATACAAAGTCTATCCCATATGTAATTTGTACTTTTGCAAGTAGAAAGCCGCATGTAATCATCAGATTTAAGAGCACAAAAGAAAATATTCAGGCATTTAGCATTAAGTTGTGCTAAGTCACATTCTTCTACTGTCCAGTCCGCAAAGGGAGTTTCAACTCTAACTCCGTCAACTAATCTAGTTGGCTTTGTATACCCTTCTTGAACTAAGATTCATATACAGTAATCAAGTGACTGTAAAAATATAGACATGCGTGTTTTTTAAAAATCAAAAGAAATATTGTCGAATAATGGAGGTCTAGTTATAGAGTAACCCTCATGTGTGTTTCGGTTTCCAAATGTAACCATTGTCGTTAATTAAAAAGTAGTTTAAACTTATAATTTTGAAACGAAGCTCTGATACCAATTGTTGAGAATTGTTAATTATGAATTAAGTTGTTAGACATAAGTTTATGTCCCAACGGCTAACCAAGAGGGGGTGAATTGATAATTTAAAAAATTTTCCCTCTTAAAATTTTAAATAGATTCAAACTTTTTTAATAAAGTTTTTTAAAAAGATTTTTCAACCACAAATCACACAGAAATAGTAAAGTAAATAAGCAGCGAAAAATAAAAAGACACAAGATTTATAGTGGTTTGGTCAAACACGACCTACATCCACTCCCTGAAGTCTCCCACTTCATGTATTACACTATTACTAATTAGTGTCTCTCCTTTTTCCCCCACAGCAAGGCGAAGAAACATTCACAAAAATTCTCTTCCACCACTATCCGGTGCGGCAGAGAACCGTCATCCTTTTACATACTCCAAGTGTAGGCAGAGTACCTCCCACCGTTCACACTCTCCAAGTGTAGGTAGAGAATCTTTCATTCTTTCACACTCTCCAAGTATGGGAAGAGAACCATTCATCCTTTAACACTTCTCCAAGTGTTGGCAGAGAACCTTCCCGCTTTTCACACTCCTCGAGTGTCGGTAGAGAGCTGGATCTCCTTGACAAGATCTTCTTACGAGAAATCTGGAAGGATAAGAGAAAAGAGTGAAGTAATAACAATTCACAAACGAAGATCCTTACCTTTGAGTATCAAGTGAACACACTTCACGCTCTAGTAGTAAGAAATCTTCTTCAAACACTCTCTCACACTCTTTCCTTCAATCTCTCTTCAGTTTACACGAAGATCAGTGGACAAAAAGATTACAAGACAATTTTAATTGGACCTTTTATTCGAAAGACACGAAAAATCATCCAAAAACTACAATTTTTCAATTCTGTACGTACTCGATCGTCCCGTACGATCGTAATTTGTATGTACGAACAACGTAAAAAATGTTGTGTGCGAACTCAATATGTATTGGTACGAAATGACTTCGTACCCGATCATCATCCCGTACGAATATAGTTTGTCCGGTACGAACAGTTATTTCCAGACTTCGTTGGAAGATAACTGTAGGACGATCCAAAAGTTTAAGGAGCAGAGGACATCATCCTGGGACGAAGATATAAGTTCGTTTGGACGATTAGTTCAAGTCATGTGTCCAAAGAACATCGTCCTGACACGATTGGAATAATTCGTCTAGACGATTAATTAAGTCATGGATTCAGAGGACATCGTCCAGGGACGAATAAAACATTTCGTCTAGACAAATAGGACATTTCGCCTACATGAATAGGACATTTCGTCTAGACGAACAGTACAAAGTGAGAATCCAGAGGACATCGTCCAGGGACGAATAGGACAATTCATATGGACGAACAGTTTAAAGTGAGAATCCAGAGGACATCGTCCAAGGACGAATGGGATAATTTATCTGGACGAACAATTCAAAGTGAGAATCCAGAGAACATCGTCCAGGACGA
This sequence comes from Dendrobium nobile, assembly GCA_022539455.1. NCBI lineage: Eukaryota > Viridiplantae > Streptophyta > Magnoliopsida > Asparagales > Orchidaceae > Dendrobium > Dendrobium nobile. The sequence continues at coordinate 23,845,120 of CM039720.1, forward strand.
ATGGGTAATTTCGTCTGGACGATCAGGACTTAAAAAAATTTTCTTCACTTTCTATTTGTTCCATTACTCTCTAAGGGGTATACCTGACCTGATTGTCCCGTACGATCAGTATGAGAAATTTTTTCTTTTAAAGTTCTCCCCTAGTGTGTGTGCTTAGTTACTCAATTATAATTACACTCTCTCTGACTAAAAAAATGAACAAAATACATACTCCAAAATACAAAATATTATAATCAGATCTTTATTTGAAGTCTTTAACAATCTGGAGTATGATTTTCCTGAAATGTTAGTACATACAACAGTCAAAAACACTTCTTCCAAAATGTGTTAGGAGAAATTAATAATCAATATAATAATATTTGAAATTATCAAAATAACAAGTTGCAATAATATAAAGCATGTAAAACACTAAGTAGCAACTCTCTTAACAAGAGATAGCTCAGAGAAAACTTCTATTCCTCTTCAGTTTATTGTTCATCATTTTGTTTATACATGCTACTCATTTATATGCATAGAAGAAGAATCATTTTGCCGGCATCTGATGGGTGAGGTGGTAGCTGTGTCCGCTGCCTTGTTAGATCTCTGGAATTACAGAGATGGTGGAGAGCGCATTGATGTGGATGTTTGATTATGTTTAATGTTGTCATTAACATTATTGCTATCAATATCAAAGGAGTAGCTCAACAATAAAGCCTACCTTCAGAGAAATAAAATATTAAAATACATAACTATGTATTTTATAACTATAAAATTGGTTATAATATGTATTCATTATAAAAAAATTATGTAAAATATACTCATTATATTAAAATTAATATTGTATATGATATTTTGAAGCTCATTTTAGTATGATTTATATCGGTTTATTCTAACATAATTTTTTTTCTTGTTATATATATTCTAATATAGTACACGAAATAACAAAAATTAGGTTAACTTATTCTAATAACAAAAGAAAAGAATCGATATGATCCCCTAACTTTTAATTTATGTACTAAAAAGTTGTTTTAAGAAGCAGTAAGAAAACCGTCTCAAACGAAACATAAATAAATTCTTCGTGCAATTATTTAGGTTACTTCTAAAATTTTAAGAGACTAAAATAAGCCTTTTAGATAACATAAATAATTTTGTTCTTTCATAAAAATCAGGAGACTATTTTGATCCTAATCTCATCAAGACAGGATTTAAAGTATTTAAATTTATTTTAAAATGATCTTAATATAAACTATTAATATTTTATTTTAAAATTATTAGGACTATTTTTTTTATAATATTCAGACGTCGGTTCTTCTTCTATCTTTGGTTTACATTAACCTGCCAACTCTTCAAGGGACTGCGCGTGGCATGCAATTAGACTTAGGGGAGTCAACGGGAAGAACTGGTCAAAGAAAAACCGAAGCTATAAAATATTAGTTTTAGCAGTTGAATTTATGCAGAAATAAATTATGTAAAGAAAAATTCAAAAATCTTATATATATATATATATATATATATATATATATATATATATATATATATATATATATATATATATATATATATATATATATATATATATATAATTTAAAGTAATAAAGTAATAGATGTTGTAGTAGTATTTAAAAATTTATTGACAAAACAATCATATATTTTAATTTTTTTTTTAATTTTTATGTCATGTTCTTTATCGTCTAAATATCAATGCAATTGTATTAAAATCAAAGTGAAATCTATCCTCAAGAGGGGTTTATGGGCAATAATATAATTTTACTAATAAAAAAAGAAAAAAGAGAGAAAAATAGTCTATGGAGAAACTTAGGATTTTCCATGTATTGATACACAATTAATGCAAGACTATAGTGATGGAACTTTTATTTGGTCCGATGAACGTACGCAACTCTACGTTCGGCCACGTACCAGTAGAATCGAGCAATGCGTTTTCTTTATTTACCGCGTGCCTCGACAACCCGACCCGGAACGGACCCAAGATTGCTCGATATTGCTCGGTATTGTTAGGTATTGGTCGATTTTGCTCGGCGATAACCAATACCGAGCAATACCGAGCAAATACCTAGCAATACCGAGCAAATACCGAGTTATACCGAGTTGTACCGAATTTTTTCTAGCAATACCGAGCAAATCCCTAGCAATACCGAGCAAATACCGAGTTGTAGAAAAACTCGGTATAACTCGGTATTTGCATGGTATTGGCCTTCACAGAGCGGTATTTCTCGTTTTTGCAAAGCAATACCTAGCAATACCGAGCAATACCGAGAAAATTGCGAACATAGTATTCCCGGGTTCCGGTCCGGGTCAAGTCATCGTGCCACATGTTATTGGCGGCCAAACGCAGCTCTACGTCCGGTCAGAGGACATAATAATTGTTCTAGTGATGATTTGATGTGTTTAGGACTCAGGATCTCATCATACGAAATCTCATTTATATAGGTCGGTGTTTGACACACAATATTATATAAATATTATATTTAAAGAAAATTAGTAAATTATATAAGGCCTAATAAAAGCTTGTTATAAAATAAATATTTCAACATCTATCGTTATGATGGTAGAATAAGCTTTGATAATTGGTTACGTTGAATGATTTAAATAACAAAACTTGGCTAGATATAAAGTGAAGTAATGAGGAGTGGTGATTAGACAACCATGCCTAGATAGCCTAATGAAGAACTTTGGTCAACTTGAACCTAGATACGGGTTCTTTATCGTCCAAAAAACTTCAATGAGTTGAATTTCAATGACAACTTGATTTGAACTCAACCAAGTGGCATTAGGGTGTGCACAACCCAACCTGTAGACATCAAAAGAGGACTCAACTAATGCGTCGAGTACCCATAATGAATGTTTGTAGTAAATAAATTATAGTTCACTTTTGTAGCTTCTCAGTTTTAATATTTTTTCTTAAAAGCGTACAAATCTTTTCAAGATTCTTATCAATAACATTGCTGCCCTTTGAATTTTTTTATATAGTTTTCAAGTTATTTTTGTGTATCCTCCACACACCTATTCATCAAGTCAAGTGACTTATTAATCATGTGACTCCCTTAGGGGGCAAATCAAGTGATGAATGTTTACTCTATTTAGTATATAATGTATAGTATTGAAAGCCTAAAACTAGAAATACTTAGGTTGATTATATTTATTAAGCATAAAATGGAAGGCTTCTATCAATGCCCTATACTTTCTTTCTGCCACTCCATTCTATTGAGGTACTCTAGGTGCAGAGAAATTATGACTAATTCTTAACTTCTTACAAAAACTTTTAAATCAATTTTAAACTCTCCTCTATAATCAACTTGGATTTTAGATATCATATAACAAGTTTTTCTTTGAATTCAAGCATCAAATATTTTAAAGAAAGCAAAAGAGTTGATGTTATGTGCTAAGAATCTTACATAGGTAATCTTTTATAATCATCAAGAATAATTAAATCATAAGATTTTCCTCCTAGACCTACTATGCTAACTGGGCCAAATAAATCTACATGTCAAATTTCTAATGATGTAAATATGATAATAATTTTAATCGTTTGAAATGATGATTTGGCCTATTTTCAAACTAACAAGCATTATGTAAATGTTCATTTGTAAATTGTAACTATTCTTATTATTGTATCTGGTTGAGTAATCGTATTAAGTATGCCCATAATGGCATGACATAGTCTCTTATATCACAACTAAGACTTTTCTAGAGTTATTTTCAAAACGTGATCATGTAAACATTATTCATCCTAAAACCTTCTAGCATAGTTTTCTTATTTATAACCAATAAGCATGTGTTTGATAAAAAAATTTAAAACAAATTCTTTATCACATAATTGACAAATAGAAAATATGTAATGTTTAAGACCATGAATTAAGAGAATATTTTAAATATTAAAGTATTCAATCTTAATGGCCTTACCAATTGCAATTACCTTTATTTTCGTTTTGTCACCATGAGTTACTTATAATCGCTCATTGGCTTGAGTGCTATGAATTTTTATTTATCTCTAGTCAGGTGTCTAGAGCACTTGCTATCCAAGAATGCCTCTATTACTCTTCTTATAAAAGTATACCAAATCGATGTTCAAGCAACCCAAGTTTATTTATTCATCAAGCACAAATTATTCATCTTTTTTTCAAGCTCACTTGTAGATCAGGGGCGGAACTAGCTTCAATTTTGAGGGGGGCAAATACAACGCACAAATAATTAAATACTAAAAAATATTATTATAACTAAATAATATTAAATATTAAAATAATAATTAAATATTAAAAAAATAATATTAGAACTAAATGTAAAGAAATATATAGATATTTTAAGGCAAATTAGGACAAAGGAATTTTTTAGGGGGGGTAAAAGTAATTTTTTAGGAGTGGCAAATTTTTTTTTTAATTTTTTACACTCCTATTAAAAAAAATTTTTTTTTGAGGGGGGGCAATTGCCCCTCCTAAGGAAGCTATGGTTCCGCCCTTGTTGTAGATGGAATTGCCCCCCCCCCCCCCCCCCCCCCCAAGGAAGCTATGGTTCCGCCCTTGTTGTAGATGATTCCATATATGAATTGACCAAATATACTTTTTATACCCTTCTTTGAGCTTAAGATTCTCACATTCCATCTCATTTTTCTCCTTATAACTAGAGCATTACGTGTTGCGACCCATTCACTTTATCTGGCCTAGCTTTTTTCATTTAAATCATATAGTATTAGTGGAAAATTTTTAATTATTTTTTATCTCTTTCTTTATCTCTCTTCCTTCAATGAACTTTTTTTCTTTCTAGACTGACTTGAATGTCCATATTAGTAATACGATGTCATCATCATAATCAAATTTTCATGTAGCTTTTGCTATGATTCTTTGCATTCAATGCTATGTATATTTCTTTTGCTTATCTACTATATCTATAATACCAACCGCTGCTTGTCCGTGTGGTGAAGAGCCGGCTGGGCAAAGCCATGGTCCCTAGTTCGAATCCCTTGGCAAGCAGTGAAAGCCTTAAGTGTTGACCAGTGTAAATTGATGTGGGTTGCGTGCTAGGTTAATCGTGATTTTCACTGGCCTAAGGACAGTGCTTCCTCATCACAATAAAAAAACTATATCTATAATTCTTTAATTGAATTTATATTTATAAGCTATTAATGAACCCAATAAAGGATAAATGGAATAAGAAGATAAAGTTTTATGTTCAAAAATAGTAATAACTTCAGCATCCCAAGATTCTAGTAAACACCTAAAAACCTTTTTTACCTCTTAGCATAAGTATATTTAAATTTAATCATTGTGTACACTTATACTTATTAGTTCTAATTTATACAACAAGTGTGATAGTCCAAAAAATAATACCATAATAATTAAACTAAGTTATAATTATGACTATCAAAATATGTGCTATGAGAATTTAGCCTCATGGGGGCCAATAATTGACTACAATTCAGACATCAAGGATGAAGATATATCCCTACCTCTTTAAATTCTAATCTATGTAAGGATTGATGTTAATTCTAGTATAAATTCATGTACTTCTCCTTTACTCTTTACCTTTTAATGATTCTCATTTATTAAATGGTTTATTACTCTGAACTTGGTTATCCAGGCTTAGTCAAAGGATAAGGAAAGGCTTACACTTGCCCAAGTAGATGGTTAGGTTGTGAAACCCTTTAAATTTTCTAGATTTTTTTTTTGGTTGATCTAGAGAAGTTCAAATCACAAATCATTTTCATTAGAACATTTATAATATTGTGTTTTGGCTTTCTCAATTTTTTCATAATTGTTGAGTACTGTCAAAATTTCTTAAGAAATCATCACTTGTGCGTATAAGTGGGATTTTGGGACCGTTACGTGTCCGTTTTGCAAACTGATTTCATCCAAATGTTCTAAATAAAAATTAGCTAATTTATGAATATTTTTTTAATAATTTTTTAGTTTTTGGATTTAAAAATATATAAGAAATTGAATAAAATTAATATTTTAATTTTAAATAATTATAATAATTAATATTTTAATAAAATATATAAAAGCAATAACTTATTATTAAATTCCCTTTCATGCCATTTCTGTTTTTACCCAAACAGAGAAGGAAATTAGGATTTTAGGAAAGAAAAATTAAAGGAGAGAGAAATAGAGGAAATCAGATTTTTGGGCAAGTTCAGGTCATTTTCGTCCGTCGTCCCAATTAAAAAATTTGTTTGTCTCGAGTTAATGCACATTATGCCCATCTAAATTTTTAAAATGTGTAAGTTTTAGTGAATATTTTGATTAAAATTTCATATCCGTTAGCGAAAAATGGTGATAAATTTGCACCAGTAAAACTTTCATCGCGTAACTTTTTATATGTTATAGAGATTATGATTATATACATTTTGAATATTTTCTAGAAATTTTTCACTAGGGGTTTTGAAATTTGCGGGGTTTTAGTGAATATAAAATTATCTGAATGTTGAAAAATAGTGTTGTAATACAATTAAAGTCTTGAAACATTATTTTACACAATCCCTGGTAAGTTGGTAATTTTCTAAAAATATGCATTTTTGTCTAGTTGGATTTTCTGTTGTCTGATGTTATACAACACTGAAATGTTAATACATGCTTAATTACTCTTTAATTATTATAATGTAATGATATATGTTCATATATGATTAAATTATATGTGTTGGGAGCCATAAGAAGCTAGAATCTTTTGAAATTCTGTCTGTGTTAGGGTTTAGAATAATTAACTGCTTATATATATATATATTCTCCACTCACCGTCCCTCCCTCACCCTTTATGCTATGGATTACCATGGAAGGAAGAAGGAGAAGGGAAAGAAAGGAGGAAAGAGAAAGAGAAAGAGAAAGCTGGGATTTTGGACACTTATTTATTTTGCTATTTTTATGAAAATTGTTCAAATCGATATAGGTGACTATTATTTTTTCTCCATTTTTAAAGATTTTGATTGCAACCATCCAACTTCTTTTAAATTGAATTCATTATATTTTCCAAGATTTAATGAATTTTGATCGTATAACTTTTTATATGTTATAGTGTTAATTATCCTTGATTTTTTGACATAATGATTTCATAATTTCACCTAGTAAAATAGAAGTTATTTTATTTTGAATAATTTGTAAGATTAAAAATTTTAGTATTTTAAAGACATACTAGTAATACAAGTAAAAGCTGGTTTTACTAATGTTGGCTGAATATTGACTGACATGTATATGATGATGGGTCAATAGGCTTTCTTTTAAATTATTTGGTTTGGTGTTATCCTCAATTGATTTACATAATTCACTGATTGGGAGTTATTTTGGGTTATAAATGTGCCGAGAGATAAGGAGCGACGTCTCTATATACTAAACCAACATTTATTAATTATTAATTACCGACTACAAAAAAATACCACACAAGTTAAAACTCTTTACTTATTTGGCTTGTTTTACATGATTACTGAAATGCCTATTAATGCACTATTGTTATTATACCATTACTATTAATGTATCAATTTTTGTTTCACTACAACTATACTATTTTATTATTATTGCCACTAATTTTAAGGATATGTACGCATATTGAAATTATTACTAAACATTGTATATGTTACTATTATTGATTCACTATTTACTAATTTATTATTATTGAACACATGATTTCTATGCTACGTATGTGATACTCAGCAAGTGATACTAAGCAATTATGATGTCCCAAAATGTAAATTGAAAGAATTATTCTTTTAATCTTTTAATAAATAACAATCATAGCTATCTAATATCATCTATTAATAATAAATAACAAAATAGATTCTATAATTTAAAATATTAATGTACACATCTATATTCATTTCTAAAAATTATATACACTACTTAGAATTATAACAAAAAGAAACAGACCCTTAAGAATCCTGACCACCCTCACACTCCTGCTCACATTTCATAACCTGAAATCATTTAATTATTTATAATGAGCTTAAAAAGTTCAATAGGTTATCAAAATCTACAACTGAATTTAAAATACGGTAAAGGAGCAATATGTATATCAACAGTCAAATCATAATAGTTACATCAATATGATCATTGAATCAGTGCATAAATAGTAAAATTTATATGTAGTATTAGTAGAATCTATAAACAATAAAATACTATAATATGGAAGCCAGTAAAATAGTAAACCAGTACGAGTGTCAAATATATAAAGCAATCATCATATCTATAATACCAATCAATACAAAAATCCTATAAAGTATCAAATCAAAATATCGATAAAGCTTGTCGAAATTATGTCAATATAGTAAAATTATATAAGAGCATACCCATATTATTTAGGTAATCTATATTACTTGTTTAGTATATCACATACTTAATATCAGTATAGTGAATCAGTAGTATTAGTAGCAATCCAGTGGTAGGCGCAGTAGAATAATACAATAAATTCATATAATAATAATAAATCATAATAAAAATATCTTAAAGCATTATGAAATATTATTAAATCCTTTTTATCTCCTTAAGCATTTGGCTAAACAGATAAAAAAAGAGAAATGTGATAGAAAGAGAAGAGAGAGAAAAGGAAATCTAGATTTGGAGGCAGTGGCACAATTTTTATCTATCGGGCTAGTTGGGAGAATTGCACGTCTCGCTGTAAGGAATTCATATGGAGAAAAATCTTTAAAATAAAAAATAAGATATGAATTTCTTATAATGAGATGAACAATTCTCCCAACTAGCTTTTCCTTTCTCTCTCTTATCTTTCTCTCACATCATCTCAAACCCAAGTCTCTGTTGCTAAAAAAAAGGGAAAATTATAAAAAAAATATATCCATAAAATAAAACATAATATTTATAAGAATTTAAAAATTATAGAAAAATATTCATAAAAATTACAGCGAGATGAGCAATTCACCCAATTGACCCAGCGGACAAAAATCATGTCGCGGCCTCTAAATCGAAATTTCTCTTTTCTCTCCCTTCTCTTTCTCTCACATTTATTATTTTTTTATATATTTAGCCGAATGCTTACACAAAATCTTTTATATATTTATTGAACCAACGGGTTACTAGCACTGATACTAATACTAAAAAATATCGTGATAGCTAATACTTCTTATTTATTTAGTGTGACTATTGAAATACATGTTCTTGAGATATTATTCTTATTATTATTTGAACTTATTATTATTGCACATATTTAATATTATTGTATCATTTTGTTATGCCTACTAGTGGATTATTAGTGATACTACTGATTTACTATATTTATATTAAGCATGTGATATAATAAGCATGTGATATAGATTACCTAAATAGTATGAGTACGCTCTTATATGACTTTATTATATTAACATAATTTTGATAATCTTTATCGATATTTTGATTTGATAATTTATATGATTTTTATAATGATTGATATTACGGGTATAATGATTGCTTTATATATTTGACACTCGTACTAGTTTATTACTTTATTAGCTTCTATAATGTAGTGTTTTATTGTTTATAGATTCTACTAATATTGTATATGAATTTTACTATTTATGTTCTAATTTAATGATCATATAGATGTAACTGTTAAGATTTAACTGTTGACATCCATATTGCTCATTTGCCATGCTTTAAATTTAGTTATATATAGGTTTTGGTGACCTGCTAGACTTTTTAAGTTCATTATATGTGGTTAAATAATTTTAGGTCAGTGTAGGAGAGCAGGAGTATGAGACTGATCAGGATTCTTCAGGTTCTATTTCTTTTTATTATAATTCTGAATAATATATATAATTTTTGGTAATGAATATAGATATGTATATTAAGGTTTTAAATTATAAAATCTATTTTACTATTTATTATTGATATATGATGTTAGATAGCTTTGATTGTTATTCATTAAAAAATTAAAAGAATAATTCTTTTAATTTGGATTCTAGGATATCATAACAAGTGATACCGAATATGTGTTATAGGATACTAATATAAAATGATTGAATCTCACAAGTATACTGATCTGATTACTTTACATTATTATAGATTATGATTATTTTTATAGATGTTTTTATCTTATTGATTTGTAGATTCCTTACTATTATGATGTATGAATTATGAATGATATGATTATTTATTACTTATTGATTCAACCTCCATATTGATTTACTGGTCTACTATTTATTACTTTACTAGTTTATTGATTCTATTATTTATGTATTGCACTATTTTATTAGCTTCCATATCGTATAATTCTAATATTTTATCAATTATATTGCTACTGCAAGTGTTTACTATTTTTGCGTAAATTCATGACCATATTGATTACTACAACTATGAAGTGATTGACAACATGCATATGGCTTATTTACCATACTTTGAGTTTAGTTTTAGGATTTAGTTACAAACTAGATTTTCTAGCTTATTATATGTGGTTTAAATAATTTCAGGTCAGTGTAGAAGATTGGGAGTGTGAGATGGATCAGTTATAGGGTTCCTCAGGTTTTTTTTTTTTTTTTCTTTAGTTATTTTTTTATAGTCAGGAGCATATGATAGATCATATGTTGTGCTTGTGTAATTCTTGACTATTATATATGATTTTTCACTACAGGAAAAATAGTGAAAACCGGCGGTTTTTACCGGCGGTTAGTGTAAAATTACCGGCGGTTTGTCAAATTACCGGCGGTCTAACGGCGGTTCAGTGACCGCCGGTACAAACGGCGTAGGAAACAAATTCCGACGGCCTTTTACTGGCGGTTTATTTTTGCGGCGGTTTTCCGGCGGCCCATACCGCCGGTGATCACCGGAATTTCAACCGTCGGTCTTTCGGCGGTTTGGCCGCCGGTAATGTAACCGCCGGAAAACCGCCGGTCATAGTACCGGCGGTGTTCCGGCGGTTAAACCTGGCGTCGTCTGGTTCATTAGACCGCCGGACGGCGCCGTTAGACCGCCGGTACCTTACCGGCGGTTGACGGCGGTTATAGCCGTCGGTATTACCGACGGTTTAAACCGTCGTGCGTCCATCGTAGAACCGCCGGTGACCGTCGGTAAGCCGCCGGTATTCACCGGCGGTTTAATAATAACACCGGCGGCTTTATCTTGCCCGTCCGGTATCGTAGTTTCAGGCGGCCAAACCGCCGGTTAGCCGCCGGAAACCTGTAGCACCTGAAAAAAAAAATTGACAGCATCCCCTCTATTTGAGGGAGGTTCACCCTAAAGTCTAAACCTGCAGAAAAAGCATATATATGTTGGGCAACACGCCGCTATATTCATCACAACCAGAAAATACAAAATTCATCACAACATTACAATCACAAGTTCACAAAATAGTTCATGATAATGCTACAATCACCAGTTCAGAAGTTCACAAGTTCTAATTAATACATTCATCAAACATAATAAACATCTAATCATCATCGGTATCCTCACTGTCTGCAGATGGCTGCTCCTGTTGGTCCTTCTTCCTTTGTTTTCCAGCTCTGTAGGATTGCAACTCTGCTTGCATTTCATTCTGAGCCTTCCTCATTTCTTCAATCTCTCTAGCTTGAACCCTTTTCATCTCTTCAATCTCTCTAGTAAGTGCTGCAACCCTCTCACTTACAGATTCTTCAGCTCCACTTGGATCATGGAATGCAGAGGTGTATGAACTGCCCTCAATAGCAAAAGCTTGTGAACCCATGCCATATACCCTCCCCCTCTGTCTTCCACCAACAACTTCTGACCATGTGTGATACTCAGAAGTATGGGCCGATCCAGAAGATGATCCCTCGCCAGTGGACTGCCTACTTTCTCTAACTCGTAAGAAATCATCCTGCAAGTTACAAATAGTTTTATTAAAATAAATTTTTATTCTAAAAATCCAAAAAATTTTACTCACATGAGCCTTCTTAGATTTCTCATCAACCCACTGCTGGTCAGCTTGATGTTGATGAGTTCTTGTATGCAGCTCCAATGGTGTTGGCTCCCGACCTAGGTGCGCTTTCTGAAAATTTGATGCTTAGTTATACTAACATAAATATATGTAATAAACAAATTCAAAACACTTACCAGTCGCCGCCTATGTTCTGTATGAGGTACAGATCCACCAGTATGAAGAGAGCTTTCTAAACCGCCGCAGTCAGAGGCTCTGTTCTGTTTATTCTGCTCTCTCATTTTTATAAACTCCGGGGTAGCCCAAGCACTACTCAAATCTGCCCAAACGTCCTCTCCAATCCAATTAGGCCTCTGCCCGGACTTTCTAATGTCCGTGAACATGTCTCTGAGACGGGTCGCTCCTCTCCTCTCAAAATTAGATCTGATCCTCGTGCTGTACTCAGGCAACCACCTAAATTCTTTCTGTACAAATTTAGGCAATATCAAAAAGATTAGTACAAATTAAATCATATATTTGAAATCATACAAAAAAAATATACCTGAAATTCTCCAAACCACATATCTCTAACAGGCTTTGGGATCTTCTTCCAGGATAAGTAAGGAGCATCATACTTATTCTTTATTATATCCCGGATCATATGTATAGGTGGCCTTGAAGGATTGAAGCTGCAAGTGACTTTGTTTATCAATAACATGTAATATATCAAAATAAAAACAACTGAATAACTTAAATTGAACTTACTTATCGCCGTCAGGCTCGATGTATTGACGCTTATCTGTTGCTGTTGCAGGATCGGTAGCGCCAACCTCTGGTGGTCGTGATGGTCCACCCTGTTCATGCTGCACCGGATAGGGGTAGTAATATGGGTAAGGGTAAGGAGGGTGAGGACCAGTGGATGGACCAGCAGCCTGTGATGATGGTGGGGGGTAATATGGATAGAATGGAGAAGCATGTGTCTGATCTGGAGAGGGGAAGCGAGGACTCGTCGAGCTGGGAGGGAAGTGGCCAGGGAAGTATGGAGGTGCAACAAGAGGTGGATCTAACTGTCCCTGACCCTGCTCTGGTGAAGGCTGCTGGCTCCTGGCAGGTGGTTGCGGTGGTGGTGTAGGTAGATCTGGTGCAACTGAAGGCCCCTCACCTACCTCAGTCTGTGTGGGTACTCTGCTAGTCGTAATCTTCTTCCGGCGGAACTTTGAGGCAAATGATTTACGAGGAGGATCGTCGCCTGAAGCCATCTGCAATATTAAAACAAAAATAATTAAGAAACAGTTAATAAAACAGTTAATAAAGCAGTTAATAAAGCAGTTAATGAAGCAATTAATAAAGCAGTTAATGAAGCAGTTAATGAAGCAGGTAATGAATTACGAGAAGCAGTTAATAAAGCAGTTAATGAAGCAGTTAATAAAAGACAAGGTGGCAAAATACAATATCATTTCTAAGCAGTAATAAAAATTACATAACATTTAAATTCTACAATTCTAAATTACAGAAACTAATCAGAATCATCAAAACTATTTTCATCACTCTCAAGAGTATCTTCACTTTCATCCTGGTTCTCTTCTTCTTCTGAACTAGTTGAACTATTGACATCTTCTAACTCCATTTCAATAGTAGAGGTTGTAGTTGGCATATCCTCAATTTCAACAGGCATATAACTTGACATCTCATCCTCTTGATGTGCAGTTGCTACAATGTATTGTTGATCAATTATTCCCCGTGCTTTTGTTTTTATGACAGCTAGCCAATCTTGTTTGTCTCTGCGACCACTGGGATATTTGCTGAAATAAACTTGAATAGCTTGGCTTGCTAACACAAATGGATCAAACTTTCCGTATCTTCTACTATGTTTAACATCTACTAAACCATACACAGGATGAACCCTTGTGCCTCTATTTTATACTGGATCATACCACTGACAGTTAAATAAGCATACAAAGTTCTCATCTTCCCCTGGGTACTCCAAGTCAAGGACCTCATTCAAAATACCATAATAATCACACTCATCTTCTTCATGAGTGTTTCCACTAACACATACTCCACAATTTTCAGTTTTTCTTCCTTCACTCCACGATTTGGTATGAAATCTGAAACCATTCACTATATATATTGGCCAAGTTTTTACTTTTCCCATTGGACCCCATGCTAATGCTTGCAAACCTTTATCGAAACATTTGTTATCAGGATTTTGTACCTAAAAATATTTTCAAATTTTAGTAATTTTGATAATAAATAAGATTTAAATTTATAAAAAAAAATGTACTCACATATGATCTGAACCAAGTTGGAAATTCATTTGCAACAGCTTGCGGGGTTCAGCAGCAAATGAAGTATGCACTCGATCAAAATGTTTCCACGCTTCAGCATCTGATGGATGAGAAAGAACATCACTTTTTGCTATTTTCTCCTTATGCCATCTCATATGGCCTGCTGAACTCATTGATGCATAGAGCCGCTGAAGTCTTGGAATGATTGGTAAATAAAACAAACGGGAATATGGCACATCTTTCTTTGGACGACGTTGTTTTCCCGAGTTCTGCTTAAAACGAGGAGCATTGCAGATGTGACAAGTAACTTCTGCTGCATCATCCTTATAGTATAACATACATCCATTGATACAACAATCAATCTTTGTAGCAGTGAGACCCAGCTTGGATACTAATTTCTTTGTTCGGTATAAGTCTGAGGGAATTATATTGTCAGCCGGATTAGTTTCCTTCATAAGACCAATAACGACATTAAAACACTCACGGGGAATATTATACTCAGTTTTAATACTTAACATCCTCACTGCAATGGATAATTCCGAATGCGTACTGCAACCTTCCCAAATTGGCTTTTGGGCTGAATGTAATAACTCAAAGAATTTTTGTGTCTCTGCATTTGGTGGCTCTTCCACATTAGACCTTAAATTATGATCTGTTACATCAAAAATAAGGTCTTCATAGGGTCTACTCATTTGATTTTCATGAAATGTTTCATAAGCTGTAGATGAACCAGCATGAGCATCTCTATGTGGCTCGTACTCGCCATGTGATGTCCAAATCCAATAGTTTGGAAGAAATCCCCTACGATATAAATCAAGCTTCACATCATCGGGCTTTAGGAATGCTAGATTTTTATGCTTCGAACACGGACATCTAAACATTTTATCAAGCTGAAAGGAAGGCAGTTGAGATGCAACTTGAATGAAAGTTTCAACTCCCTGTATAAATTCAACTGTCAATCCTTTTCGACCCGGCAACAATCTATTATACATCCAATATCTCTCTTCTTGGATAGTCATTTGCACGTTGAAGTAAACGTACCCTACATGTTGGAGGCATAAACAATCTGTTATACATCGAAATAGATTTTTATGCTTTAAAAGTCACCTCTAATAAACCAATGTTCCTTATAAGAATTCTCAAGGTCAACAAGCCATTGCCAAAGAGGCAATCTACCAAGTCTTGTGCAACTAAATAAACTATATACCAATATTATAAATATTAAAAATAGAGAAGTTGCAATGAATAATTTGATCAAAATCATCAATACTAGTTAAATTAATATCACTTTTACAAAAAACCCAAATTTTACTGGAACAATTAGCGAAGGAAAAAATCAAACTTTAGGAAGAATCAACCATGGGCTCTAAAAGGACTAAAAAAGAAATATTAAGATTTCAGTATAAATTGTGGATACGCATACAAGTTTCACGATAACCAACACATGTAATATTCGCAACCATATAACTAATCATTAAGATCATTTTTTGAAAGAAGTGTTGTATCTTGTGATTCTAGAATCAGCAGAAGATCCAAGTAATTACTTTTTTTTTTAGTTTTTCTTATAACTTTTTCAGAAATCATCTTTAGTAACATTAACTAAACTTATGTCCTTAAGTTTATCAACAAACTTGTGGTAATAATCCTCATTGGCAGAATTTATCTCGCCCTCCTCTCAATTGCGAGGAGAAGGACAAATACCTTATGATTCCTCACTAGATTGCTCAGTAAAAATCTCCTTTCCTTTATTATCTCCAACCATCTCAAGAGATTCAGCATAAGATAACACAAAAACTAGAATCTTAACATAAGGAACCATTTTAAAAAACATTTAAAGAAATATAAGTTTGATGAGGACCTTTGGCATTATTCACAGTATTACATTCAGGTCCTAGAATATGCAGAATAGTTGAATCAAGCCCAACATCAAGAGCAACTTGAATTAAAGAATTGGTAAGAACATAATTACCTTCGTTGGGATTCTTCATCTAAAATCACTCAAGCATAGTTAAAAGTTAAACCCAACTGTCTAGATTTGGAGCTTAATAACTCAAGCATTAATCCAAATTGATTTCGACAAACAATATAAGCATTAATCCAAGCAAACCTAAACCTATATATGCACCATAACTCTCTCCCACATTTTTAAAGTATAAAACATTAACTAACAAGATAATATCAACAAATAATCAAAGAAAAACCATTAAAATTAACCTTAAAAGAGAAATCGGTTTGTTTGGGGTCGGAAACGGTCGGCGGTCGGGCGTCGGAGTAAAGGGGTCGGCGGCGGTCGAACTGGGGACGGCGGCGGTCGGACAGGGGTCGGCGGTGGTCGGAATGGGGTCGGAGGCCGGAGTTCCTTCGTCGGGGGCTGATCGGACGAGCGGAGGAGCGATATGAGCGAGCGGCCGAGAGAGAGAAGGAAACAGGGAAAATGAAATGAGCGGAGCGAGGGGGCTCGTATTAGGGCTTTTACCGGCAATTTTCCGGCGGTTTAGACTGCCGGTAAAAAATCACTTATCACCGTCGATTAAGACCGCCGGAAAACCGCCGGTTCACGTCTATATCCGGCGGTTTAGACCGCCGGCAAAACTCACTTATCACCGGCGGTTTAGACCGCCGGATAAGCGCCGGTTAATGTTGAAATCCGGCGGTTTACCGGCGGTTTAGACACCGTCGGTATTACCGACGGTGTATCGTAGCTAAGCCGTCGATTAAGCCGTCGTTGGCGTCCGACGGCGTAACCGGCGTAACCGCCGGCGTAGCCGCCGGTAATACCGACGGCCTCTAAACCGCCGGTTCAAACCGCCGGTTCAAACCGCCGGTTTTCACTGTTTTTCCTGTAGTGTTTGGAGTATGTATACATATGTATATTAATGTTTTAATCAATAAAAATTAATTTTTGTTGCTAGTTTATTATTTTTAAAAGAATTTAAATAGCTATCATGGTTATTGTTATAAATTATAAAAGATAAAAGAATAATTCTTGCAAATTTCATTTTGGGCATGACAATTATGGTGTCGGGTATAGCCCTTAGGCTCTACAATGTTGGTCTAGGGAGTTGTGGCACCGTTCTTTCTAGAATTTTAGTTTTTGAAGGGAGCGTTATAATGCTTGGTCTTTATGTATTGGGGTTTTAAAAATATTTTAATAAATATCAATCTACTCATTTTCACCAAGTGAAATCCATTTTTTCTCTTAAGCTGCTAGTTAGATAAAGAGAGAGAAAGGAAACTTTCTAGAGAGAGAAAGTAGATTTTAGGTGGCTCTAGATCATTTTTGTACATCATGTCAATTTGAAAAATTATTTAGATTAAAGTAGGTTATGTTTGGTCTATCTCAATTTTTAATAATTTAGATTTTTTAATATTTTAATTAAAATTTTGATGCAAAAGTGGGTATATCCAATCAAAATTTAAAATTTCATAGTGTAACTTTTGATGCATTTCAGTTGTCAATATTATGCACATTTTGATATTTTATTTCTGAATTTTCACTAGACAATTCTAAAAATATGTCATTTTATCATTCTAAAAAAATATTCTGATGTCAAAAAAGAATGTTATAATATAATAAAAGCTATGAAATATAGCTACAAATAATATGTGGTAATTTGGTAAATTTCTAAATTTATGAAATTTTGTGTGCAAGGTTCCCTCGAAATTTTTTGTATTGCCAATAGGAAATTTTATGAAAATTCTATGATGACTTTGATGTTGTTATTTTATATGAAAATGCAATTATTTTAATGTTTATAGATCTGAAATGTTTGAGTTGGAAAAGCTCTGATGATCTATTGGAGTTTTTGTTGAGCTATAATATCTTAGTGAGAGTCATAGCGTCTCAAATTTTGAATATCTGAGTGTTATGCACTATGAGTCATAATGGGCATGAAATCTAAATTTTGTATGTGTTGAAAGGTATAAGGGTATGAGCGAAATGAATGTGTTTTGCTATGAGTAATCAATGTGATGTGTTTATTGTTGCTTATGAATTGGTGTGATAGATTTATAGTTTCCTATTTTATAGATATTTACTTATTATGAGTGGTCTATTTAAACTTCTATACAGATGAATTTATTTTATTATTATTTACTTCATTTCTATTGTTTATTATTACCAATTTGGTAGGTTCAATGTGTCACGCTAAGTTGTGGTTCCTCATGCCTGTTTTCTGCATTTGTTTTAAGTCAAGATGAGAGGAAGGGGCATGCATGTTAAGTAGGGATAAGAGGAATGGGCAGATTAAGTAGAGAAAAGTTGTAGGTTTCAAGATCTATGTTTGCATAAAAATGTTTGTTTAGATTTTGATAGTCATGGCCACTTTCTGTTCTATTTTGTGATGTATGTCATGTATTGTTTGTATATTGTTATTTTGATAGAATACATTTTTGAGATTAATGAAAAGAGAATTTTAACGATGAGTATTTATGAAGTTACTTAAAATTTTAGTGCTGTATAGTCTATAATTTAAATATATGAGAACTCTGTAATTTTCTGCAATTCGATCTTAGGAATTCTGTCATGTTACAATCTGACACAGTATGACTTGTTTTTCTTATGCATTATAACGAGTCGAATTGTGACACAAACAACCCTTCCTCTCATCATAAATCAAATTTTCATTACCATCACGTATGTCCCAGGTTACCATTATAACACTACGTACACACGACCACAAGAGAAGTGGGAGTGCATTCCTTCTCAAGATCCTCCCAACCCATCTATTAGTGACGATGAATCAAAGTTTTTATATAAATTAGTTAAATAATATTATAAAATTTCACCCCCTCCTTTAAGAATTTGGCACAAAGTAGTTGAAATGATCAAATATATCCAATTTCACTCGACTTAGCCAATTTAAGGTTATTTAGACATCTATTTAAACAATATACATGCATTCATAATTTGCGCGACACTTTGAATTTTATTTATAGACTATCATATTATTTCATATATATACAAACTATTCTTTTATCCAAATACATTAAGTTTTAAAAATTCATTAAGTCAATTCTTACAAATTTATCCATTTATTATTTGCTTCCTTAAAAAAACATCTAATTAGATATATTATTTCTTAAAGACCAACCCAAACTTTATGCTTCAGTGAATCAATTGACTTCTTCCGCTCCCTCCTCTTCCCTATTTTCTACACTACAAGGCCCACCACCATACGTAATTTCACAGCAGATTCTCCACTATCAGAACCTTTCGCTATCCCAAGAAACCTCGACACGCGTGTTCTCTCTACCCTCTCCAGACTCCTCAGGACCTTAGCCAATATATATCATGAACCTCTTCTATTACCTCTAAAGCTAACTACAGAGAATTCAATTAAGCTCTGAACTAATCAGAGAGAATATGAGCAGCTTTCAGCTTCCAGGCTTCCGTTTCTACCCAACTGAAGAAGAGCTTCTCTCCTTCTACCTCCATAATAAGCTCAATAACTTGCGCAGTGATATGGAACGCGTTATTCCTGTGGCCGATGTGTTCTCCCACGAGCCATGGCAACTTCCTGGTAAACTCCTCCTCCTCATTCTACATGAACCTGTTAGTGCTTTAATATTTTATGCATAAATGTTGAAATAAGTTAACTTAATGGTATATATTGTATTTTGTTTTCATTAGCTTTGTGCAGTTGTGCTTCTTCATCATTCATGACATGAACAGCTAAAATATTTGATGAAAAACCTCATTAAATTTGTTGTAATTGTTCTATCATTATTCATTACACATGTATATCAGTGTTTCTTCGTGTATTTTTCTATCTATTTTTCTCAAAAAAGTTTATCTTTTGCTTGATGATTACCAGAGCTATCAGGAGAGCCATGCGTTCAAGACAAGGAGCAATGGTTCTTCTTTTGCCCACAACAGGAGAGAGAAGCCAGTGGTGGCCGGCCTAGCAGGACCACCACCACCGGCTACTGGAAAGCCACCGGTTCGCCCATTCCAATATATTCCTCCACTAAGCGTCGACTCGGCATGAAGAAGACCATGGTCTTCTACAACGGTCGGGCTCCAACGGGCGAAAAGACCAAGTGGAAAATGAATGAGTATCGCTTGTTCGAAGACCAGGCCACCACCTCGACCTCCGCCGCCGCCGCCGCCGCCTCTGCGGCCTCCGTGTCCGGTGAGACTCTGAAGGTATATACATCTACCCGGTGACCAGTACTATGTTTAAAAATGGCATTTTTGTAATAAAGCAATTAACTCTTGACTTTGCAGCTTCGAGCTGAATTCAGCTTGTGCCGGTTATACACTGGATCGGGCAGCCTGAGATCCTTCGACCGCCGGCCTCCGGCAGCCGACGAACCGGCGAGTACAAGCGGAGGGCGGAGCAACTGAATTGGGGAAGAAACCAAGATTGGTGTAACAATGATCATGAATTAATTAAGGGTTGTGTAATGTGTATTTCGGAAATTTTCATATCAGATATTTTTTTATTTATTTGAAATGAGTAATTTGTATTGCACTCAATTTAAAGTATTTATAAAAAAAAAATTAAATTATATTAATAAAAAAAAGAACAAAATATTCTGGTTCAATATTTGTATGTATCTTGCCATCTTGGGATTATAGATTTTGAATTTTTTTTACAAGAATACTATTATTAAATTTATTAAAATTATTTTAAGATTAATTAAATATGAGTTCTTAATTAAAATTTATATTATTTTTACTTAAAATAAATTCTATTTTATTCTCATTAAACTTTTTTTTTCTATAGTCATTTTATTAATTCTATTTGATACAATTTGGGATATCTACTGTATTTATAATATTGATTGTAAAGTTGATATGTAAAAAATTAGTTTTTTTTAAATAAAATTTTTAAAAAGTCGTACGAACGCAATAAAAATAATCTTTTGAAAAAAAAAAAATGAAAAAACTGCCTTTCCAATAAATATTATATTTTACTAATTAGTTTTCTTATTAAAAAAATTAGTTCAAACAAAACCAATAAATGATGCAACATTTTTTTTTAGAGTAACAAATTTAAATAAAAAAAATGGTTAAGTAAGAATTCATTGATTACCCACCGGGCTTAGCTTGGTAAGTGGGCGAGCCTGGTTAGGAATCACCCAACCTACGTTCGATTCCTCTCTCAAGCGACTCGCCTCCTTAGAGGATAGAAGGCAAGGGTGGGCCCGATGTCTATGGGTTGGATGCTGCTAGGTTCTACGATGTTAAACTCCTTCTAAAAAAAGAAAAAATATTATGTTCGGACAGCGTACCAAGGGTACCGAGTGATACTGCGGTATGTACCGAGTGCGGTACCGAGCATCCAGTGATGTAGTACATTTCTAGACACCTTCGATATCCGGACGCAATAATCGCTCCTAAAAAAATGACCGCGGGTAGATATCCTTTACCTAAAAAAATATATATATTCATTGATTCAATTTTCCCTTGACTGTGATAGAGAAAATAAAGAAAAATAAAATAAAATAAAATGTAGTGTGAATTCTGACGCAAATTCCAGTCTCGTGAAAACAGCGTGGGCAACCTATCGTCACGAAGCCTAGATTCCCCTTGACTGGACAAAACGAGGACTTCCTCCTATTCGGGCGGGTCCCATATTTGCTTCATTTAGGAGTCTTGCCCACATTTTGGCTATTTACTTTGGAGCATTGAAGAGACCCACCGCCACAACTTTTTCATAATATTTCATAATTATAGTTGCGAAGAAATATACAGAACAATTTTTTTACAGTAACTGCAGTTTATTTTTAACTAGCTTTTCAAAAAGTTATTGTAGAGCTTCACATTGGTGGCATTGGCAGATGTTCTCGTCATCACCCTCTTATTCAGAATTTGAGTACAATTTTGTTGAAAAAAAATAAATGCAATATAAAATGAATATAGTGTAAAAAATATAAGTTATGGAGATGAATGTAATGTAAATAAAGATGAATGTTTTTTTATTTGATTAGAAGTAAATGAATATAGTGTAGAGTTTGATGGTGGTGGCTGGTGGTGAGTGGCGGGGGGTGGTGTCCGGCAGCAAAAACGACGATGGTGGTGGCTACGGCCGACGGTGATGGTCGACGGAGGTCAACAGTAGGTGGTGGCTGGCAAAGGTGGAGGTTTGTGGCAAGTTGGCGGCGATTATGGTTAGCAGCCGATAGCATGTGGTGGCGACTGGAGACCGATAGGTGGCGGTGGTGGTCAGCTATAGTGACTGACGACAGAGGTTAAGCGAGCTTGCTTGTGGTGTAAATAGTTCTAGCTCAAAATTGGGTGAGTTTAGTTTACCTAAAAAATAAACTAAAATGGTTTACACTATATTTACTTTACTTTGCATTCCTTTTTGTTCCAACCAAACATTAGTATTTTTGAAATCCTTGTATTTGGAATACTTTATACCTAATTTACTTCCAACCAAACCATCCCTTAATCAAATTTATGATCTTTTTTATCAAAATATCTATTTAGTTTATTAAAGATAGTATTCTAAATAAAATTTTAAAAATAATTTAGTTGTGAAGACAACATTTTTAAAGTGCTAACAATTAACAACCCAATTTAGTTCTAAGGATTGTGTCCAACTATCTAACTTGCTTCTCGTGTATGTCTTTAATACTTTTATTATAATTTGCTCTTAAACATATATATTTATTTATTTGAGCTTGTCTTCTTATGCTTGAAACATACTAATGGTGTAAGCCAAAGTTCAAATTTCTTAATCATATTTATAATCATCAAAATTTAATTATAAGCTTAGGGCTTATATGCTTAGTTCATTCTATTCCACTCAATTCTCCAAGCTCAGAGAGGAATTCTAAAGCTCCCAGCAGCTTCCTAGCGTTGTTAGTGAGCTACAGCAACAAAAAAAGCCCAAAACTAGTATTTGGCTTGTTCTCCCCACTCATCTAGACATCATCAGTCAAAATTTAATTTTAAGCAAGTTCATCAAGTACTTCACAGAAAGGACTTATGGCCTTGAGTTTCTTTCAAGCTGAGTGATCAAATTCATCAGCCCAAATTGGCTATGGAGATGAGAAACACATACCCTAGGGTGATCCTAAGGGTGGTGGCTTGTGGAGAGAGGAGGCTATAATCACGGAAAAATTATTCTGTGCAGAGCCCGGATGCAGAACGTCGTCCGGAGACTAACAAGAATGCGTCACGTCAGCGGTACTGAGCGAAGGGGTGACGTGGCGCATACTTATTGGTCTATGGATGATGTTCGGCATCCGCACAAAATAATTAATCGTAATAAGGAGAGTGATTCCCTTCCGTCAATATCTTAAGGTTTAGTCCACCATGGTAGGAGAAATACTCGTTGGACATGCTTGGTTCACCTAGCCTAAAAGCTTCTACTCTAGTTTTAAGCCTAGTCCCCCAATGCTATGAGATGTATATGTGATGTAATGAATCCTTGTGACCCTAGGCCTCCATTTATAATGATGGTTCTAGTGAAATATATTTGTGTAACTCATGCAATATGCTTTATTATGACACATGAATAATAAAAAGCTCCAGGAAATAAATGAAATAATATGTTTGATAAACATCTTCTTCCAAGATGAGGATGATGAATGAGAACTCCTAAGAGATGATTGCATGTGTTGAACTAGTGGGTGCTTTCTTAATTTTATGGATTAATTTCTTAATGTTGCAATTCAGGATCATTAGCTTGTGATTTTGATGATAATAAGTATTATTGATTAAATTTTTATTTCTCATAGCATACATATTTCTTATTTTTTTTTTATATTAACATTTCAGGTACATCATACATTGCTCAAGAATAATCAAGGCACAAGTTTGGGTAGAATAAGTTATTTTTTGAAAGAGTTCGTATTTTTTATTTCTTTTATTTTATATTTCTTGAGTCTGGCCATGTAATTGTGTATGCTAAATTGGTAACCATACATACACAGAGGGTTGAGAAAAGTGAGTTAAATTTTTTTGAACTAATCGTACAGTACGATTCATATCATATTGTACAACCAGCTATATAAAAAATTAGTTTTAACAACTAATTTTATAATTAATGTTTATGAACTAATAATACTATATGATATATATTGTATTATACGACTCATTTCCATTACGAAATCCTAGCCGCAAGATGATTTAAGTATTTTGAAATTCAAATTTTAAACTAATCTTACTGTACGATCCCAATTATACTCTACGATATTTAAAATCTTACTTAAAATAATCCCCCATAATTATTCAAACTAATTAATATTTAATAAATATCGATAATTGTACTTTACGATACAAATCATGTATGACTAATAGAGATAAAATCCGATCGTCCCGAATATTGTATTGAATGAAACTTTAATTTCTTAAAATAATCATACAATACGATGTTAATCTTACTAGAGGAACCCTTAATGTTTGAACTAAACATACAATATGATGTAAATCATACTAGATGATTGATAGAGATGATTTTCAATCATCTTGATGATCGTCCTATACGAACGAAAGGAAATTGAACTAATCGTACCATACAAACATCTGATCATACTATACGATAAGTACAAAGTGATTGAATAGTTTTTATTAATGACTATTCTATTGTATTGTATGAATCCTTATTTTGAACTAATCATATTGTACGAACCCAAAGTGTAGTGTATGATCAATGACATCTTAATTGAAAACTTAGAGTTTTCTGAAGCCTTGTACTTAAGCAATTCAAAATTATCTCCAAAAAAGTCTTTTGGTTGTTGAAGGAACTTTGATGAAGATTATTGAGAGAGCTCTTGAGCTTAGAGAGGGAGAATGTGAGGTTGTACATGTGGGAGGAGTGTGAGAGGTTTTCAAATAGTTGCTCCAAGCATTCTCGCACCTTACTTCCTCCAATGGCCTTAGTGAGTTCTTGGAGTTGCTATTAGGAGATAAGTTTTAAGGTTAAGGGTCGTGGGTTCTCTACCTTCACCAGGAGGGTAAAAAATGATTGAAGGCTCTCTTCCATCATAAGGAGGGTTAGAAAGATTTCAAAGGTTCGCTGACATCACTAGGAGTGTGACATAGCTTTTGGTTCTCCATCATATCGGGTTTGGTGGAAGTGATTTGTGAGAGCTTCTCTACCTTTGTTATGTGGGCTAAAAGAGAGTCACTATAGTGTTAGTGCAATACCCGAAAGAGGAGAACTCTAGATAGTGGACATAGGTCAAGATTGACCAAACCACTATAAAATTTTGGTGTGTTATTTTTGGGTTTTTTTCCTCCTTTATTTTTTGCATTTTCAAATTCTTTCACGAATTTAAATTTCATTGCAAACTATAATTGAATTACTAATCTTGCTTGGTAGATTTAATTTGTGCTAGAAAATAAAATAAAAAATATATACTTCTCTTGAATTATTTGTGTTGTAAAACTTTGAAAAAGAAAATCAAGTTTTTAATTTGCTTCTGCTTGTGTTAGTTAGTTGACTAGAATTTTTTAAAAATTATGATATTGGTTAAAACACAATTTCTTTTTTTTTGAATTTTTTAAAATAACTAATTTACCCCCCCCCCCCCCCCCCTCCCCTCCCTCCCCTTGGTGCGCGTAGGGACAGTTCAACGTGGTCTTACGACCTCTACTGAACTTTCACTTAACTCTTCATTTGTGCTTTTATAACTCTTATTTTGACATGAAGGCTATGCTCATCTAGAGAAAATTAATACCTCGCTTTCTAATGTACTATATGTATATTGATATTCACTATGTATGATGGCTTTTCATTTAACTCATTCTTTAAATTTTAAATTTTTTCTATTAAGCTAGCGTGTTCATTTAGCAAAATGTAGAACTCATTTAAAGCTTTTTTTTTCTTTTGTTTTTTTATAGATAATATGCAATTTTCAGAAAAAGATAGTAATTCATCATACGGAAAATCATATACTTACTCATTTTACTAGTCACATGATCCTTCATTTACCATTAAGCACAAATTTACAAAATCTTCATCTTCTTCAATTTCTAATGAGTATGAGTCCAAGTTTGAGTTCATCTAAAGATGCAGTATGTTTTTCTTTTGCTCTTCTTACTTTCACTTTTTTCCTCAACCTTATTTATTGCACTTAAATAAATAATATTAGAAGAAATTTTAATATTCTTTTTTCCTTTCCTCCTATTGTTTTTTTAGAAAGGATACGAACAATATGATCACGATTGCGTTATCTTCATCATTAGCACCAATTGAATCATTATCATTAGTCACGTATGATGTTACTATTATTACATTCTCTTTCTTTCTTTCACCCGCATTTGCTTATCTCTATGTATATTTTCACTTGTATGCTATTAAGTTGCCAAGCAAATGGTAAATAGAATAAGAAAATAAATCCTTTGACTTAGAAGTAGGCGCCACCTTGGCATCCCAAGTTTAAGGAAACTATCTCAAATTTTTGTTTACTTTTTTAGTATAAAAAATCTTTTCCTAAAACATTCAATAAAGTAATATTTTTTATAAAATGAGTATATAAATAAGAAATATTTTCATTCAATTGCATGCAAAATAATTCATAATCACGTAAGAGAAAATATTCATACGTTATTATTTTATTTTATTTTATTTGTCCCCGCATATGTATTACATAATCTATCCTTTATTTTCTTGCCTCGTTGTATTGGTAGAAACATGCATGTAATCTTCAAATTTAAGTGCACAAAATAAATATTTTAATTAAGTATTTTGAATTAAGTTGTGTAGACTCTCTTTCATCAAGACTCTATTCACAAGATGAAATTTTAATTTTTTTCTCATTTTCAACCCATTTTTAACCCTATAGGATGATGTGCATCTTACTTTTACTAGGTTTCACATCCTATAGTCAATATATTGTATAAAAGGTTTTTATGGGTGTTTTCAAAAGTCAAAAGAGATGCTATAAAAAAATGAAGGTTGGGTAATTGAATACCCTTTAAAAGTATTTTTTATTTTCTAGTTATGTCATAGTTCGATCTATTTGAGTTGATTAAGCCTACTTAACTAAGTAACTCGATTTGATACCAATTATAGTGTTTATCATAGCCATTGTGTGTGTGTGCGTGCGTGCGAGTGGTGGGGAGGGGGGGATTAACTTGTCTTAAAAAAAAGATTAAATATGGGGAAGCTTAAATAACCCAAAGTAAAACTTTTGTAAAATTAACTTCTAAATGAAAATATATTTTTTATAATTCTTTCATCAAATACACAACTTTTTTAGAAATATGTTATTGAATGTCAAAATTAATTTTTCTTTGCAAAGATAAAAATTGAAGCTATACTAAATAATATTTAATTTCAATATAATCTCAACTTTTCATAGCTTTCATATCATGATCATCATAGTAAACAACATTTTCCATATATTCAAATAGTTGTGCAATAAGAAACAAAAACATAAAAAGAAAAATAAAAAGACAAAGAAAATACAAAGAACATAAACTAGTTTATAATAGTTCAGCCTATAGGCCTACGTTTACTCCCCAAGTTCTTTACTCGGGAATCACACTATCACTCTCTCCTTCTACTCCCAGTAAGGAGGAGAAACCTCTCATCTTCAAGGGTAATGGATAAACCCTACGCTACTTTTGTCCTAAAAAAGTATACTAGTCCTTAGCTACAATAACTAGACTCACAAAGCTCAAGAATGGTATAAGATCTCCCAGATCTCCACAATCAAAAGCTCAAGAATCTCACAACCCAAGTGCTTTGAACCTCAAGAA
The DNA here is from genome assembly GCA_022539455.1 of Dendrobium nobile. NCBI lineage: Eukaryota > Viridiplantae > Streptophyta > Magnoliopsida > Asparagales > Orchidaceae > Dendrobium > Dendrobium nobile. Next base: position 23,872,849 of record CM039720.1, read on the forward strand.
TGCTATATGATTTGAGAACAAGATGAAAGTGTAACCTCATATATCTCTAAAGTTTTTGAAAACTTGAAAGAAAAAGAAGAGAGAGATTGCTAAGAATAATTTTTTTTCACAATAATACCTCAAAACTCTTGTTAGTCTCTATTTGGCAAAAGTCTATATAGGATTTCTTTTGTATCTTACTTAATCGATGATTTAAACTCAAAAAATGAGGTGATAATGCCCAGTGAGAGGTGCGAGGTGTGATTTCTTAAAAGTGGTGACAAACAAGCGACACTTTAACATGTCTTGATGTTAAATAGTGAGGTGGTCAACTCATAGTAGCCCACATGGTCAGCCAAAGCCATACTTCACTTATATAAGTCTAGATAAAATATTTTGAACTTTATTACTAGTATGATTTTATGTTTCCCTGGGGAATACATTTGTCAGCTGGGGACTCTCATCCTCTTACTCACCTTGGTGGAATTGTAAAGTCCTCATTGCTTGGGTAGTAGGCTTGATCTACAATGGGTGTTGAAGTCAACACTCTAGTAGTTGTTCACAACCTTCAAATTATTAAATCTAAATATCCTTTTAACATATCCACGCTTGAAGCAACTCTAGGGACTTGCTCTAAAGCTCCCTATATGTTTTAAATGATCCTCTCCTACATCGCTATAAGGTCTTTGATGGGTTGTAAAATCTTAGTTCTTTGTGTACATAGATCTCTCTATAGTTTGTTGCTCTACTTCTCATAGTGTTGGCCTTTTAGTAAGTGACATTAATTCACAGTCACCATATTTGAAAGGATGTTGGTTGTAAATTTATACATTTGATAACACCTTGATCATACTTGCAAGACTAGCTATATTATCATAGAATGATAGAGGATGAGGTGGACGAGTAAGAAGAGGAGCACTGAGACCTTATTACTATTTCTGAATAGAAAAAAATGACCCAAGTCTAAAAAAATTCTTTGAACCCACATGTGGATGATCCCATTTAATGTGGCCTTGCAATTGTTAGCATGCTAGATACTTTTAGTGAGTATTTTGAATCAGTCATAAGCTAACTAGGCACAAATGCCATTACTGAATAGAGGTGCATGGGTGAAAATCTCTTAATAAATGAGTGAATTTATCCTCTAGCTAAGGTGAATGACCCCTTCGGGGAACTCTTCTAAGATGAGTGCTCTTGAGGCGAGTGCCACAATGGACAAGTGCTTGTGAAGTGAGTCCCCTTCATGTCCTTTAACTCTTTGGCTAACGTTTCTTATTTCCTCGCCTCATATAAACACTCATAACAAAAATAGATACATCATATCACAATTAAATAGATCATGCATTTTTTTGAGCTAGTTATTTGCAAGAATGAATTGTATGTACTATTTCATTGAACAAATTATTAAAATTTATTATGACTTACAATCCTACATGCAAGATCATCATATCAATTAAATATATCCTTATATATAATTTATTTCATAAAAATATATCTTAGGAATAAAATATATTAATATTGATCATTTAAAGTTTATGATTGATGATAAGAATTATCTGATGAAAAATATTCCATTTCTTTGTAATTAAATAGTTGTATATCTTTTTATGACCAGATAGTTGTATATATAATGCAAATAAGTTTTATTTAAAAAACTGAAATACTTTTATTTTTATTTTTGTACTTGGCATGAATATATAGCCAGAAATAGTCAAAACGATCCATAAGGCCGCCTCTCAAGTCTCAACCTAAAATCAGGCTAATTCCACTGTCACCTCTAATGACAAAATGGCAACCGACTCGCAGCTCCGAGCGTGTTAATGGAATCCCGGCCGTATAAATTGAATGTACTAATAGAAATCTATGGAGTGGGGAACCATACATAGAGAGACTCGAGAGACGGACAAAGACAGGTTCTCTTCCCCTCTCCCCCCGTCTCTCCCCCGCGCAAAACCCTCGATTTCCTCTCGCCGGAACCCTCGCCTCCTCAACTCCTCCACTGCTGCGTCCGCCGTTGAGGTGCATATGGTTTCACCTTTGCGCAAGCGTCTCTTCTTCTGTGAGTCAACAATCCCTAAAAGTTTACTTCTTTTTTCGTACGCTTCGCTGCCCCTGCCCAAATTGCTGGCATTCTTGATCATTTGGGGGCATTCAAAAGCGGTTTTATCGGCATGCGCCATGTGCTCTTTGGTCTTAAATAGCGGTCCTTTTGTTTCAATTTTGGAGGCCTTTTTCAAATCCGTTGGATTCTGTTTTCTGGACGTTTGTGCTCTCCCCTTTTTGGGAGTTTATGGTGTTTGAAATAAAGTTTGATCGTTATTTGCGTGTTTGATTTGGGGCCATGGGTTTTTTCAACTGATTTTGTCAAAGATTGCAGGCCTTGGTTCTTATTTGTTCAGCTTTTTTTATTCCTTCAACTTTCACCTTAGCGGAGATAGTTATATGGAAGCCATAGCCATTGTGGGTTTTCTGTTGTTCTGTAATATGATGTTTTGGTAGCAGACATTAACCCTTTTGACGAGCCTAGAATTGTTTCCCTTTCCGTTTATGAGAAATTTATCTGATTGCACCATGGAACTGCAGCTCAGAGCTTGGTTTCTCTGACTTGCATAATGTATGCCGAGTTTCCCCCAACTTTTTTTTTCTTGCTTGGTACTAATTACTTTTGACTTGAGTTTGGTACTATATCAATGCTAAAATTGTTGAAATTTTCCTTCTCTTCACATATTCCTTCATCAGAGGTTGTAGTATTGGCTTTCTATGAAAATGGCATGGCCCGAAGTGGATGTAGGTAATGGGAGAGGGAGAGATAGTCTGGTATCTGAGATTGACTGCATTAAAGGGATGGGAACGTTATCTGATGCAGTTGATTCTCCAGCCCAATCTAATCCTCTAGGGATTAAATTTGAAGGGAAGGATGCTCTTTCTTATGCCAATATACTCCGTTCTCGAAACAAATTTGGAGATGCTCTTGTGTTATATAACATTGTTCTAGAAAAAGAAAGCGACAACCTAGAAGGCCTTGTTGGAAAAGGGATTTGTCTCCAGGCACAGAATCTGAACCGGCAAGCTTTTGAGAGCTTTATGGAAGTTATTAAGTTGGATCCGCAAAATGCTTGTGCTCTCACTCATTGTGGAGTTCTGTATAAGGATGAAGGTCGTCTTCTTGAAGCTGCTGAGGTATGGCTCCAAAGCATCTTTGTTCCTTATGATGGCAACTGCAGAATTTTACAATCTGGCATGTTGTTAGAATTTGTTTCATTGTATTTGGAATTTCTCTCCTTATTTTCTGTATATTTAAAAAATTTCTGGAGTTTGTAAGTACTGCTCTATAATTGATACCATTGACCATCTCCTTGATGTTTTTCGTTTTTTCTTGTGTCCATGTGATCTGCTGATTCAACTTATTTGAAGTACTGAGATGAAAAGCCCTTGCAGACATTCAAGAAAGATTATTATTTGCACAAGCATGTAGAATAACTCATTCTGCTCACAATTCTTTTCTTCTGTTTGCGATATATATTTTTTTTTATTTCTGAACTTTGATGAGTATCCTGAATGTGTTTTTGACTGGTATAACTTTGATCCAGTTGCATCCAGATTTCTTTTAGATTAATTGTTCATTGTTCCAACAAGGAAAATTTATTCATGACATAGCCTTTTGTAATTTATATTTGTGGGAAACACTACCTAAATTTCATTCTCTCTTGTTCACTCCCCACAAAGCTTCATGATCATTGAAAATGAAGTTGAGGAGAATCTTCTCCATCCATGTGAGGTTAGCGAAATCCTTATTTTGTACGAAACAATGTAACTTGATATTATTATAAAAACCCTTTGTATCATATGTTACGGTAGGTATTTTTTGTTAGTTCGAGGGGTTATTTTTGCTTGACATCTGTTTGACAAAATGAATATTAGTTGATCATTGTAAAGATTGAGTATTTCAACTTAAATTGGGAAGCATAAATTAGTATTCAGTAGATTCTTCATCTTTATTGCCTTCCTAGAAGAAATTCAACCTCGAGTTTGATATTTGATGAAGCATCACTTGCCAAGTAACTCAGACTTCTCAATCACTAACTAGTCCCCACTAACCATCTTTAATTGGCCAAAGTGTTTATATTTGATGCTATAAAATGCTTATAAATGGAAAGATTTTTAGAGAGCTTAAGGATGAGAGACTGTTATATTTCTTTTGTTTGAGTGAGTATTACCTCAATGTAACGGGTAAGTGAGCTCCCTAGGGTGGGTGATTCACCAATTGATATGGGTGAGCAATTTTCCATAATTTTGGTGAATGATTCCTATTATTGCCTATAATTTCATATTAATGAAATCTTTCTTCCTATCTTCTTACAATTATTTTTATTTTATTTTTTTGTACGTACAAAACAATGGCATTAGTTGAAATTTATAGCAAGGGTAATGTATTCCAGTTTAAAGAAGAAAAATTTCACCTGCAATTTTTGTGCAAGTTGAATAAAAGGCATGGTGCTTTATGAACATGCTCTATGCTAATTTTATCCTATAAAGTGGTCACATTGCCATTGTAGCCATGGGATCAAGAGGGTTTTGGCATAAATGGACTATTTTTCTTCATTATTTTCTTTTTGGCACCTCATTAGCTGTCATCATTTCACTCTCAGTTAGAAATTTATATCAAGATAGTTTCAAATCTACTTTCCTCCCTCTTAATTCTTCTATACAAATTCTTCACCCTTATGTTCTTTGTTGTGCATGCCTTACATGTTATCCAATCTATTGAATCTTCTTATATATGCTACTCTTTTTCCTTGCCTAATCACTCATCCCTATCATTTTCCCGTTTTTGTCACTCAAGCATTGTTTCATTTCAGATCAAAATTTCAAGCATAATTATCTCGTTTCAGATCAAAATTTCAAGCATAATTATTCGGAGGATCTACTACTTGGAGAAAACCTATGTTAATAAGTTGTTGCTTTCTATTAAATTCTATGACCTTTTGTTTAAATCCATTCAACATTAAATATTGAATTAAGCGTATTCTAATTATGACTTGTGCGGATATATTAATTGACAATGTTGGTTATCAAGACTTGATTGATGAGTTTAGGTTGATGAAGCACAAACACTACACAATACATGATATGACACTGGCGCAAGAATACAAAATAACATAAAAATGGAATGCAAAATTCTATGGGCTCGATATTATTTTAGAAATTATTAATATAAATGTATAATCAACACACTTAATGTCTATATTTTATTTTAGAAAGTATTATAAATGAAATATCATGTCATATGCATCACATAAGAGCTCAAGGACCAACTAAACAAAGCATTGTCTTAATTATAATTATATTACAATATTTTATCACTCATTTTTTTATCAATTGTACTGAATTGTTAATAACACATCAATATAATTAACATTAGTCATTAGATATGAATTTGTTAATATCAACATTATATTGTCCATGCAAAATAACAAAAAAATAAAAGTTATATAATCCTCACAATGCCTATAAAATATAAACACATCATGTATCAATAATTAACCTCACATGCTTCACTTCATGATCTTCATTGACTCTGACAACAATGTCCTCTTCAATAGAATCTTCACTATAATTGATAAATCCTCAAAATGCTTGAATTTGCGATATTCGTTGACTACAACACCATTGTCCTCTTCAAAAGAATTCACTATAATCGATGAAAGTATAGTTTACTAAGTTAGCTAAAAAAATACACTTTATCATGAATAAATGTTCTATGGATGTTGGGATGTGTCCTGGTCATATTGGTGTGTTTCCTAATCGTGTGACTGTGTCTAACTCTTATTTTACAAAAAATGTATATCATATACTTTTTTCAATAGGGTAAACTTCAAAATAGTCCCTTGATTATTCATATATGACCAATTTATCCAAGAGTATTATGTTGCACCTATTTAGTCTCTCATCTATATAAAATTGATCCAAAATGATCCCTTGGGACTAAATTGAGATCAATTTTGTATAGTCGAAAGATAAAATTAGGATCAATTTTATATCACAATTACAATATGGACGATCATTTTGGATCAATTTTGTATGGTTGAGGGACTAAATTGGAGTAACATGATACTCTGGGACTAAATTTGCCACACTTGATTAGTCTGGTTACTATTTTGGGATTTTTTTGAACTTCAATGTGTCAAACACTTGTTGTAGGTGTCATGAGTGTTCGTGTTTTAACATGTAAAAAAAAAATAAAAAATGCACATGTCGAAAACTTCAATGTGTCAAACACTTTTTGGAATATTTTTCTTTCATAAGTTTAGATGAATTGGGAGAATTGATGATCTACTCTCATATTGGTTATGTCTTTTTTATTTTCATTTACTAAAGCTCAAACCTGAGTGTTGAACTATAAAAAAAATAAATGAAAATCATGTTGGATGTGGTACAAATTAGATGGATATGTGGTAAAACCAAGATGAGAGTGATATTGTTACGGCGGGCATATTAGTAGTTAGCATTCATTTGAGATATGATTATAGAAAACAAACATGCTGTTTGGGTTTGTATAACGTTGTGCAAAAGGTGGAAGCTAGATAGAATCAATATGAAGGGTGTGAGAAGTGTTGACCACCATCCCAAACACGTGCCGACTTAAAACTTGTGCTCGCACACAAAACTGTCGTTCGACTCATCCCACCTTGCGACCCCACCTCATGCGCGTTCGCCCTAACAATGCGATCTTCCCTTAAATAACTTCCTCCCAACAACACAACTGCTGTTCATATCCTCAAAATTGAAAACACGCACGGAACTCCCTCTCATTTGAACTCCCACACACAAAACTCTCTATCCCTCGACCTCATGATCCCGCACGCACGAAGCCTAACCCGACCTCCTTGCTCCCATCCTCTTGATCTCAAATGCAAGGAAGCCGTCGGACCAAGCCTCGTCTACGGTCCTGCGCCCGACTCGTTGCTAGGCGTACACTCCTTGCTCCCGTTGATCCTAGACGCCTGTTGCTTCCTATTGCGACCAGGCCCTGCCTCCAGCCTTGCATCCGACCCGAACCCATCCACCTGTTCCCACTCTCGTGCACCACATTCGCGAGTGGCTTCACCCTCTTCCCGCGATTGGACAAGAGCCCCCCATTTTGTAGATCCGCATGCGATTTGTCGACTCCTTCCAGTGATAGTGCAGTGTGCAAGGCAAGATTGTGTATATATATATACATACATATATATATATACATACATACATACATATATATACATACATACATATATATATATATATATATACATACATACATACATACATATATATATATATATATATATATATATATATATATATATATATATATATATATATATATATATATAACAGGTACTATGACAGGGATCTCTGAAGACTCATGTCGGGACCAATCTTTGTCCTAAAGCCCTCAACTGTCAAATCTTTGATCAGGTTGGGCGGATTGAAAGGGTAAGTGCTCTCCCTACCTCCTTTCGTGGGGAATAGATGCCGAGTGGTTGACGGATTTTCAAAAAACCAGAAGAGGATTTTTTAATTAAATCCTATTTAATTAACATGCATCGTAATTGCAAATTAAAGGATTTGAGGGCCTGTATTGGGACCAATAATCATCTCGAAGCCCTCGGCCGTCGAATCTTTAATCCGACCGGGCGGATTTGAAAGGCAAGTGCTTGTCAACTTCCCTTTGTGGGGAGGGGACGCTGAGAGGTTACCAAACTTTTGACTGAACAAAGGATTGTCATTTTAAATGATAAAAAGAATTAATTAATTAAACAATGTATGTCATTTCAAAAAAAAAAAGGAAAAGTATTAATGATGCACTGACACTTCTCCTCAAAGAGGCGTGCAATGCCCGACACGTATCCCACACGACACGGTCTGACACTTCTTCGACACGTGTTAGACACGCCGAGAACGTGTCCGATTAAACAAATTTTAAATACAAAGTGGACACACGTGTCCGACATGCATATCTTAAATATTTTATGAATTTTTTTAAATATAATTTCTTGTATTTAAAATTTTTACCTATTTAAAATATAAAAATTAAATTTCTTATTTCCTATTTACAACACCAAATCAATCATCCATACTTAACCCATTCATCGAATATTCTCTTTTTCATTTCTTTTTGGTAGTGAAGTTATTTTCATCTCCTCTCTCGATGACTGATAAACGGCATCGAGGCCCAACTCTTGACATCCTAATATTAATCTTTTTTACGCACAAATTCTAGTTAAATAGCGTATTATTTCTAAATTATTTTTTAAATTATACTTATTTAATTTTTATATACTATTTTTAAATATAAAAAATATAATACCGCGTCCAACTCGTGTTCGTGTCCTATAGTTTCAATAATTGATGTGTACCGTGTCCGTGCTGTGTCGTATCTGTGTCACCGTGTCTGTGTCTGTGCATCATATAAAAGTATAGAAGGGTGGGTTTCATTAAGTAATATCAATTATGCACAATGGGATTATCACAACTCCTGATTTTACATCACTTGTGCAAATCAGAGAAAAGGTGGGTGATTAAATTTGATATCATGTAGCACTTTATCAAGGACTATTAGAGGATGAAGATTCATCAGGCATGCAGCAAATAGTCGTTAAAAAGCTTTTTTTTTTAAATGATAAAGATAACAATCAAGTAGCACTTGATATGCAGAGCAAAGAGACAAATAAATCAAACTAAATGATGTAATTTCAATTTTTCATATTGGGTGTTAAAAGCTATAGTTGATTAACCATGAAGCTAAATTACAAGTTTTGATGACAAAGTCTAAAAGTGCATAATATATGTTTTGATTCGTGATTGCATCAGTATGATGTTAAGGTTAAGCTGTGCTATGTAACTATTGGAACGAATACTAATTGCAGTTATATGGCAAATTGGCTTGATATATGGTACATGAAATTAAGGTTTTATATGTTGTTTGTATGGAAAATCCTTATGATCTAGAGAAAATTAATATATTAAGGACCAAAGCTAGTATTAAGTTTCATAAAGAGTTAATCGAGTTCATGGCTCAACAAGATTTTACACTCAAAGAAATAGCAAAACTGCTTAGGCTACTCTCAAATAATGAATGACAGTGATTACATAAGCAAATCATACACACTATCAAATAAATTTCAAAATTGAATATAACACTCAACATATTACAATTATAAAAGTCATAATGCCATTGCAATATAAATATATTGCAAGTGTAAATTGTTTTATACCATAATGATGTGTAGAATACATTATGTAAAATATAGCAAGATGTATTATGCAAGGACAAATATGTTGTGCAAGTATAGTGATTAAAATATGAATGCATTATTTAAATGTATTATGCATAGGCAAATAAAAACGTATCATGTAAGTGCAAAAAAGCAAAATACATTATGTATGTGTATAAGCATTAATCAATACGTTAAATTCATTACACATATACTAAATACGTCCTGCATGTGCTCCGATCGCTACATTTAATTTCTAAATCTAAAGGTCCGAGAATGCTGCTCAGGTCAAATATTCAAATTTCATCATCCTCTTTAAAAGGACTGTAGTCGACATGACTTGAAGCAACTAACGAATGCTTAATCATAAATCTACTGTAACTCTTCAAAGGTTCTCTAGATGAAACTCATCATAAAACACATGATGTGAAACTTAGTAGGAATTGCGTGCGGAAATTAATACAAAGATTAATTAAAGCTTGCCAGTACAAATTAATTACCAACAAAATAGAGGATTAAATTATTCTAAGTAATTAACTCGCTTAGGCGAAGACTTGCTTTGAGATAACGAAACAATTCATTAACAATCCAAAATAAAAGCTCTACTTAATTGCTCATAACAATAATCCCACAACTAATAAGGAAGAATTTCACCTTGAGCAACCTCTCACTCATTCACTCTTGGGCTCTAGTGGAGAAGCAAGAAACACACGAAGATGGAGAGCACCACTACGGAAAAGGAGACGAAAGACTTCGTTACCGGAGAGGTAGTCGCCGGAGAAGGTGATGGTGGATGGCGTCCGATGATCGTCCAAGTGAGATCACGAAACTGTCGGTCGAAGATACTTGCGAGAATCGGGACGACTCGCTCCAAGTACTCTTCTATTGTGGCGTTATCTTCAAATCCGACGTCAAAGCAAGGAGAACGTAGGATATCGATGCTCCCGTCGGCGTGGAAGACTAATCCCCATTCAAGCTCCGGATCGGCCATTCAACATTGAGGACGGGCGGGAAGAAACAAGGGGTGGAGGATGAGCCGTGAGCTAGGAGAAGATCAAGAGAAAACACAAAAAATATGAACTTGAATTTCAGCTTTTTCTTGGGTAGGAGGGAGAGGTTAATGGCAATGGAAAACTCCCAAAATTTAAATTAAGAGGGGGCTGGTATTATGGGAGAATTAATGGGGGAATTAGTGATTGCTTATGTGGAAAGTAGAGAGAGAAAAGACTAGAAGGAGGGGGCCGGCCAAGCAAGGAGGTAGAGAGAGAGGATTTGCTTAATTAGTGGGCCCCATGGTTTTAATTAAAATCTGAAGTTTATATTTTAGGTTTTAATTGATTAGGGAAGTTTCAAATAGAGAGGGAGGGAAAATTTGATTTGATTCCAGGTAATTAATCCCCAATCAATTGATTACTAATTTGAGGAGCCAAATTAGGAAAACATTAATCAGGAATTGGTGGTTGAGATCAAACCCAAACAGGAATTTCGGCAGGATTTACCAGAGGAGGGAGGGCTCAGGCGGCTGAGTGGGGAGGTGGGCTGGGCTAGCCGCTGAGTGGTTCAGCCGGCAGAAGGGGGGGGGGGGAGGGTTGGGCTCACGGCTGGCGGGATCCAGGGAGGGGAACATGAGCGGAACAACTACAAGGAGGTGGAATTCCTGGGGAATTTTTTTGATGGGGCAGCTGCAGGTGGACGGTAAGGAGGGGCTTGGGTGGCTCGGTTTGAGGAGGAAAGGGAGAAGACAAAATAGAACTTTGGATACAACCAAGAGCTCACCACGGTGGCTGTTGGGAATTGTGGGTGGAGTCTCTCCAAGACCTTCTCTCTTTCTCTCAAGCTCTCAAGCAAGAAGACAAAGAAAAAAAAACTCATAATTTTATTAAGCAAACATTAGCTCATACAATAAGAGGAGACCCCTTTATAAAGGTCTCAAAGCATGAAAATAAAAGACTCACATGCCCATTGGGCTACAACAAACACTACGCCTTCATAAGGGCGAAATAGTCACTAGTGCATAAAATAAAAGATACATGAAATAAAATTACATAATAATGACATGACAACATCAAAAATATAAACTCCCGATCGTAGCCGTCGATCTACGATTCCTTCGCCGATAAACCTGCCTAAAATGTCTGTCGATGACCTCATCATTCTCCCCAGGTGGGAGAAAACTCGACCCCGTCGAGTGAGTAGCTCTAGAACTCTCGTACAACTCTAAGAGATCTGGGTCTAAGATCTGTAGCTCCTTTCGATCCATCCAAGTGTCCTCTGTCGGTGGTGTCCCTCTCCAGTGCACTAGGTACCTTCGTCGTCCTCCTTCCTTCGTGGAAATGATCTCATCATCCAGTATGGTTTCTATTTTCTCCGCATTAGGTAAGTGGGGTAATTTGGGAGGTGGAGGTAGGCTAGGGATCTCACCAGGTGGGTTCACACAAGGTTCAATTGTAAGTGGATTGTGGGGATTAAACTCTGGTCCCTCGAAGGCTACTAAATCTTCTATATTAAAAGTGAGATTGATGTTAAAACCTTCAGGGAGGTCCAGCACATAAGCATTACTGTTTATCTTGGAAATGATTTTGAAAGGTCCGGCGCTTCTCGCATGCAATTTCTTCGCGGATCCGGGAGGAAAACGCTCCGAACGGATTCGCATCATCACAGTCTCCGACTTCGAATTCTTTAAACCTTTTCTTTTGATCAACAATTAATTTGTAACTGGCGTTGCTTTGTTCAATTTTTATTTTAATTTCTTTATGCAATTCCTGTAAGTGGGATGCAAATGCAGATGCTGACTCTGACACTCTAAACCTAGGACTCATGGGAACCAAGTCTATGGGTTGTCGGGGTAGGTATCCATACACGATTTCAGCAGGGCTCAGACCAGTGGTTCTATTGACAGAGTTGTTGTAAGAAAATTCAGCAATAGGAAGCTTGGAATCCCAATCTCGTATGTTCTCGCCTACCAAAGTCCTTAAAAGATTTCCTAGGCTTCTATTGACCACTTCGGTTTGCCCATCGGTTTGGGGGTGGAAGGCTGTGGAAAATTGGAGTTTAGTGCCCATTTTGTGCCATAGGGTTTTCCAAAAGTAGCTAGTAAACTTGACATCCCTATCGGAAACGATGGTCTTGGGTAATCCTTGTAGTCTAACAACCTCATCAAAATAGAGTTTAGTAATACGGGAGGCGTCAAAAGTTTTATTGCAAGGGAGGAAATGGGCCATCTTAAAAAAACGATCAACGACTACGCAAATCGAATCATGCTTTCTTAAAGTCTTTGGTAGACCAAGAACAAAATCCATACTCACATCCTGCCATGGACAATTGGGTACGGGTAGAGGGGTGTAGAGCCCCGTATTCTGCTTGCGCTGCTTAGCGAGTTGGCAGGTGTGACATCTCCTAAGAAGTCTACTAACGTCACGCTTCAAACTAGGCCAAAAGAATCGGTTTTCTAAAGCAGCTATGGTTTTGGCTTGTCCAAAGTGACCTGCTAACCCTCCTGCATGTAATTCCCAAACAAGGAATTCTCGTAGAGACGTTTTGGGAATACATAGCTTTTGTGATTTGAATAAATATCCATCTTCCAACACAAACTCCCCAACAATTCGTTCATCACCAGTGGTAAGCGCAGAATAGGTTTCTCTAAAATCGGGGCATTCAAGGTAGTCTTCTTTGAGTCGTTCGAAACCTATAACTTCAGTAGTCATCTCCCTAGTAATCATCATTCGACGGCTTAAGGCATCAACAGCCTTATTTTCAGATCCTGCTTTATGTCTAATGGTAAACGTGTACTCTTGCAGGAATTCAACCCAACGGCCGTGCCGAGCATTTAGTTTCTTTTGGGAATTGATGTATCGTAAGGCCTCATGATCTGAAAAGATAACAAATTCTTGAGGCAAAAGGTAGTGTCGCCAATACCTAAGGGATTGAATGATGGCGTAAAATTTCTTGTCGTAGGTGGAATACCGTTGTCTAAAGTCATTCAGTTTCTCGCTAAAGTAAGCGACCGGGTGTCCCTCTTGGGAGAGGACTCCACCTATACCAATTCCAGACGCATCACAAGTCACCTCAAAAACTTTGGAAAAATTAGGTAATCTCATCACAGGGGCTTCCATCATTCGCTTCTTAATCTCCTCAAAAGCCCTAGTTGCAGCTATGGTCCAAAGAAACTCTCCTTTCTTAAGGCAGTCCGTTATTGGTGCTACAATGGTGCTAAAATTCCGAATAAACCTCCTATAAAATATGGCCAATCCATGAAAGCTTCTAACATCTCTAATATTTTTGGGTTCTGGCCACTCATTTATAGCTCGCACCTTTTCGGGATCAGCAGATATGCCTTGGGAAGAGATGATAAATCCAAGGAAGGTTACTTGATTTGTGAGGAAAGTGCACTTCTTAGGATTGACATACATCTGCTCTCGTTTCAAAATCTCACAAACTTGTCTCAGATGATTCAAATGTTGTTCCACCGAATGACTGTAGATTAGGATATCATCAAAGTATACTACAACAAACTTTCCAAGGAAAGGCCTAAGGATCTGAGTCATTACTCTCATAAAAGTACTCGGGGCCTTGCTTAATCCAAAAGGCATTACAGTCCACTCGTATAACCCATCTTTGGTTTTGAACGCCGTCTTCCATTCATCCCGGGGGCGGATTCTAATTGGTGATAGCCACTCTTAAGATCGATCTTAGAAAATAGCGTGGCTCCGGTCATCATGTTCAACATGTCATCTAACCGGGGGATTGAGAAGCAGTACTTGATAGTGATTTTGTTGTAGCACGGCTATCAACGCACATTCTCCACGATCCATCCTTCTTAGGGGTAAGAAGGGCAGGAACCGCACACGGGCTAAGACTCTCCTTAATGAAACCCCGTTGTAGTAATTCATTCACTTGCTTCTTGAGTTCCTCATGTTCAGTGGGGTTCATTCGGTAGTGGGGAAGATTTGGCAAAGAGGCTCCAGGTACTAAGTCAATAGCGTGTTGAATATCCCTTAGAGGTGGTAGTTGGTGGGGCAGATCTTCGGGGAAGATATCAGAAAAAGTTTCCAGCAGTGGTTTAACTTCCTCAGGGATAGGTTCTTCTTGATCAATACTGACTTCCCGGGCTACTAACGCGTACAGAGAGGCTCCTGATTCTATTTCCGTACCTAAGTCTTTAGCTGTTAATAAGTTCAGGCCCGTGTTGGGTTTCATGGAGTTGGGTTTAACTTCTACCTTGGTAGACTTAGGTTGAGTGGGTAAAAGTTTAATCTTCTTGCCCTCGTGTTCAAACACACAGGTGTTCGATCGTCCATAAATGTGCACATCGTTGTCGAACAACCAAGGGCGGCCAAGGATGATTTGACCCACATCCATTGTCAAAACATCGCACCAGATTTTTTCTTTGTATCCAATGAACTCAATAGGAACGAGGCTCCTATCTTTCACCTCTAAAGTGGTTGAGTTGATCCAGGCGACTTTGTAGGGATTTGGATGGGGTGTGGTCCTTAACTGAAGTTTCGAGATCATAGCAGAAGACACAGCGTTAATACAACTTCCACTGTCAATTATGACCTTACAATTCTTGTCTCCTATTTTTGTGAAAGTGTAGAAGATTGAAGTTCTTCGCCAGTCGTCGCTAGGTTTAGGTTGGGAAAAAGCACACCTAACAACTTGTAGATCCAAGCGGTTCATCTTCTGGAGGCAGTGAACAACAGCAGTATCCTCCTCGTCGTCCATGTGGTGGACCAAGTCAGTTTCAGGTTCATCCACCTCCTCCGTCACTTCTTCAATTATTGTAACCTTAAACGGGCTGGAGCACTGAGAAGCAATGTGTCCGTACCCATGGCATCTAAAGCACTTAGTGCCGACAGTGGTTTTGGGTGTCTCCCTTTCAGGTGTTTTTCCTTTGTAGTCTGTTCGAGGTTGGGTTTGATTAGGGGAAGGTCGACTACTAGAGGGTCCAGTGGGCTTGTTGTAGGGTTGGCTAGAGGAAGGCTTGAAAGGATTGGGTCTAGAGTCTTGAGTCCTAGTGGTGTGGCTTCTAGACTCTTTCAAATCTAGTACAAGACTACATGCAGCTTCATATGTAGTCACGCCTAGGGGTGTCAATATTTGACACGACACGCCAACCCGACCCGGACCCGACCCGGAAAATCCGGGTTGGACCCGACCCGTTTGATAAACGGGTCGGGTTCGGGTTCACAGATTTGACCCGTTTGATAAAACGGGTCGGGTCGGGTTGACCCGGCGGGTTACCGGGTCAACCCGAAAACCCGTTTAATTTAAAAAAATAAAAAAATGTTTATGTACAAATGAGTTCCCTGATGCTCATTTGATGGATTCCTCAGCCACTCCATAACAAGCTCCTTTTCCTTGCTCCGCCCAATGAGATCATTTAGGCAAGGATCCTGTTTCTGTGTTTCACGAGCTCCGTGCAGCTCAAGCTGCTGCTTCTGACGTCCTGCTTTGTGTGTTTTACAAGATGAAGGAAAGTATCAACACTAGAAATTTTATCAAGTTTCTGCACAGCTGTCTCCAGTCGCTTCAAGGTGGGATCAATTTTGAAGAGCACGTTTGCCAAATTTGAAAAAAAAAAAAGAGATTGGAAGAACGCTGCCGGGTCGCGGGTCGGGTCGGGTCAACCCGGCAACCCGGCCGGGTCGGGTCCGGGTTGAAATGTCCGACCCGTTTTTACAAACGGGTCGGGTTCGGGTTGACCCGTTTAGATACGGGTCGGGTCGGGTTCGACCCGAACCCGGCGGGTTGACCCGAATTGACACCCTAGTCACGCCTCTAGCAAAGAGTTCATTTCGAAGATCTTCCCTCAATCCAGCTCTGAACATTGACAGGAGCTGTGTAGGAGTGGTGGTCTCTTCCCTGTTACAGCGAATCAAGAAGTCATCAAAGGTTGAGATATATTCCTTAACAGTCTTACTTCCTTGAGTTAACCTATTCCAACGAACTAGCAATCTAGGTTA
The DNA here is from genome assembly GCA_022539455.1 of Dendrobium nobile. NCBI lineage: Eukaryota > Viridiplantae > Streptophyta > Magnoliopsida > Asparagales > Orchidaceae > Dendrobium > Dendrobium nobile. Next base: position 23,889,047 of record CM039720.1, read on the forward strand.
GTATGAGGGAGGGAGATATTTTCTCTTCAATTCTTGTTTCATGGTTCCCCAGTCAGCGATAGGGTATTCTCCTCGAGTCTCTCTCATATGTTCTATGTTCGTCCAGTACTGGTTGGCTCTACCGGTCAACTTCATCTCAGCAAATTTGACTTTATTCTCTTCCGAAATGTTATACCATTTGAAGTAACTGTCCATCCCTTTAATCCAATCAAGGAAAAATTGGGGTTCTAACGTTCCGTCAAAAGTCGGGGCATCTATCTTAATGCTCTTAAGGAGTTGGGTATCGTTGTCCCTCCAAGGTGCTTCACGTCCTGCCGGTTCTGGGTGGGGTCGGTGATTGGGTCGGTAGTAGTCTCTAGGAGGTCCGTATTCAGTTCGGGTATCTTCGCCATATGGTGAGTGAGGTCTAGAAGGTGTGTAGATAGCCGGGTGTCCCGTTCTTTCAATATTGTCTAGTCTTTCTCCCGTATGACGTCTAAGTTCAGCTACACTCGTTTGGGTATCCTTCATTTGTTGTGTAAGTGTTCCTAATTGGCCCATAATCATGTCTAAAGTGGTTTGCAGATGGGTAGGATCCATGGTTGGGTGCTAAGGATCACTAGGGAGGTGTTCCAAACTAAGGGCAGCAGCTAAACACACCAGAAAGATCACTAAAAGGGCACCTACAGCAGTTGGAAAGTAAAGGACAGCAAACACTAAAGAAGGGGAAAGCTTCCTAGGCAAAAAGGTTGAACTCGGGATGGGGACAGCATGCAATTTCTCCTTAAAACCCTCAACAAAAAGCTAGAAACAGGTGCAGGAAAAAGTGGACAGCAAATAGACTTCTATGTTTAAGTGACCTAGATGAATATGGAAGTGAATGTAATGATGGCAGCACTAAAACACTTAAATATGATCATGTAACATGAAAATTTTGCTGCAGGAATTTCCGGACAGCAAAAGAAAACAGCCAATAAAACTAATTTAAATGATGTTATGCATGCAACAACTAAAGACAAGCTAAAGGAAACTCCTAGGATGCATCTAGCATGATCAAAGCATGCTAGCCATGCTCTGATACCAAATGATGTGAAACTTAGTAGGAATTGCGTGCGGAAATTAATACAAAGATTAATTAAAGCTTGCCAATACAAATTAATTACCAACAAAATAGAGGATTAAATTATTCTAAGTAATTAACTCGCTTAGGCGAAGACTTGCTTTGAGATAACCAAACAATTCATTAACAATCCAAAATAAAAGCTCTACTTAATTGCTCATAACAATAATCCCACAACTAATAAGGAAGAATTTCACCTTGAGTTACCTCTCACTCATTCACTCTTGGGCTCTAGTGGAGAAGCAAGAAACACACGAAGATGGAGAGCACCACTACGGAAAAGGAGACGAAAGACTTCGTTACCGGAGAGGTAGTCGCCGGAGAAGGTGATGGTGGATGGCGTCCGATGATCGTCCAAGTGAGATCACGAAACTGTCGGTCGAAGATACTTGCGAGAATCGGGACGACTCGCTCCAAGTAATCTTCTATTGTGGCGTCATCTTCAAATCCGACGTCAAAGCAAGGAGAACGTAGGATATCGATGCTCCCGTCGGCGTGGAAGACTAATCCCCATTCAAGCTCCAGATCGGCCATTCAACATTGAGGACGGGTGGGAAGAAACAAGGGGTGGAGGATGAGCCGTGAGCTAGGAGAAGACCAAGAGAAAACACAAAAATCTGAACTTGAATTTCAGCTTTTTCTTGGGTAGGAGGGAGAGGTTAATGGCAATGGAAAACTCCCAAAATTTAAATTAAGAGGGGGCTGGTATTATGGGAGAATTAATGGGGGAATTAGTGATTGCTTATGTGGCAAGTAGAGAGAGAAAAGACTAGAAGGAGGGGGCCGGCCAAGAAAGGAGGTAGAGAAAGAGGATTTGCTTAATTAGTAGGCCCCATGGTTTTAATTAAAATCTGAAGTTTTGATTTCAGGTTTTAATTGATTAGGGAAGTTTCAAATAGAGAGGGAGGGAAAATTTGATTTGATTTCAGGTAATTAATCCCCAATCAATTGATTACTAATTTGAGGAGCCAAATTAGGAAAACATTAATCAGGAATTGGTGGCTGAGATCAAACCCAAACATGAATTTCGGCAGGATTTACCAGAGGAGGGAGGGCTCGGGCGGATGAGTGGGGAGGTGGGCTGGGCTAGCCGCTGAGTGGTTCAGCCGGCAGAAGGGGGGTGGGGGGGAGGGTTGGGCTCACGGCTGGCGGGATCCAGGGAGGGGAAAATGAGCGGAACAACTACAAGGAGGTGGAATTCCTGGGGAATTTTTTTGATGGGGCAGCTGCAGGTGGACGGTAAGGAGGGCCTTGGGTGGCTCGGTTTGAGGAGGAAAGAGAGAAGACAAAATAGAACTTTGGATACAACCAAGAGCTCACCACGGTGGCTGTTGGGAATTGCGGGTGGAGTCTCTCCAAGACCTCCTCTCTTTCTCTCAAGCTCTCAAGCAAGAAGACAAAGAAAAAAAAAACTCAGAATTTTATTAAGCAAACATTAGCTCATACAATAAGAGGAGACCCCTTTATAAAGGTCTCAAAGCATGAAAATAAAAGACTCACATGCCCATTGGGCTACAACAAACACTACGCCTTCATAAGGGCGAAATAGTCACTAGTGCATAAAATAAAAGATATATGAAATAAAATTACATAAAAATGACATGACAACATCAAAAATATAAACTCCCGATCGTAGCCGTCGATCTACGATTTCTTCGCCGATAAACCTGCCTAAAATGTCTGTCGATGACCTCATCAACACAAGCCTTCAGTTTAACGTGCATGTGTACATTGCTTTCTCAATCAGTACCATACGAGGGTGAACTCTTGTAATTTTTCATGCATGCATCTTTTTCATCTTTTAATTCGTCCATTTTAGTTAAATCATCATTCTGGATTTCATTTTCTTTATATTTTATAGTAATCTATTTAGTCGTTTTATTTATATATATTACATTATAAATCTTAATAATTCACTCAGTCTCAAGTTTGTTGCATATGTAACATTCAACTATATCATATGTACTACAGTAATTACATACGATGAAAATTTATATTTCCATTTTCATTATTCTCTCCATTAATTCATATAATATGCAATAATTGTAATACTTAAAAGAGAAAGGAATTGTAATAACATAAAAATAAGTTGAAATTTGAATAAAACAATTACATTATAATTACCCACATTAATTGCTTATGTACTTCAATTCCCTTCAAATAGTTGATCCCTAAAATAGCCTTGCTTAATGCAGCCGAAAGTTACATATCCAATTACATAACTATTATCATCCTTAATTTTCATTAATTTCATATGAATATTTCCTAAGCATAATCTTACCTCAAATCCCTTTTGATATTGTTTATTGGCTTCGACACTTCACCTTCATGCAGTATGTTAATCAAATCCTCGACTGTTCCAAATCATTTTAAATTGTATTAATCATTGCTGATTAGTTTTATAAAGTAATTATTATGATAACATTAATTTGATTTGATGTCTTTAATAACAACTTCCAAAGTGTGAATAATCATTTATATAACTATCAAGCATGAATTATTTGTTAATATGATTTCCACAATAAGCCTTCTTCTTGTTCTCTTTGAATCGAGACACCATATTTCTTCTTCCTATTTGACAATCATCTATTATTTCGTTAATTAGAGAAATGTCAATATAAATATTCTATCTAAGTTGAACAACAAAAATATTGATAATTTAAACATTTATTATTTCCTTCACCGTTTGAGAAATAGAAGAAACTGTAAAAATCCCCAAAATTTTCTTATTTTTCTTTCAACTTTTCTTCCTTTACCTTTAGAGAAGTTCCCCGCAGTTTATATAAAATAACATGGAAGAAATTATACATAAATGAAAAAAAATTGATAACCAAACCTCTTTTATTCTTCTTCCTCTCGTTCATTGTTTTCAGTCTGTTTCCTTTCATTGGAGTGAGTGAAATGAATATATTTCTCATGAGGAGTCACTTGTTTTCATTCCAATACGTGATTCTTCGATCGGAATCTAAAATCGACTTAGTTTGAGGTTTTATGCATGCGGCCGGCTTCGCCCAGCCCGCGTTCTGCTTCTTCTGCTAGTGTGGGTTAATAATCAAGGCTGACCGGTTCAATTGAACCATCCAGATTGAACCAGCTATTACATAACTAATTATTTAAGACCCCGATAATGACCGCATTGAATGTAAATCTTAGTTGGAGGGGATACCATATTTTCAATATGCCTACTTTATGAAATATAAACATTTAAAGTGATTTTAAAACTACCCCGATGATGGCTGCGTCGAATGTCTCAACCAGAGTGGTCAATTCTCAAAGCTTATTTCAAAATCTAATATCTATTAAATTCTAAACTTTTAAATGGAAGTTTAATCATCAAAAACTTAAAATTGAAATTCATCCGGCTCCTGCAACTATTTGTTGGGGGTTATAAATTTGAAACTAACTTTATCTAACAAAGAGCGAATGTCATGTCAGGTATCACTAAGATTCATTATCAAATAATCTCTCGCTGGTAGGAACGTGACACGTGCTCTCTGATTGGGTAATTTTGCTATAAAATAGCACCACTATATTATAATTATGGACAAAGCCCGTATGTTCTTTAATGTCTTCAAATCTTTGAGTAATGAATCATAGGATATACTTGATAATAAAGACCTTTTGTCAGACAAGGTAGACTCAAATCTATCCCCTTAAGACAAACATTACTCCAAGTCTACAAGGTATTTTTGGACAAGGCAACCAATGGCTGTTGAGAAGGTTCTTTCTGTCAGGTTGGGTCGACTAGCTCCTCTAACTAAGTAGACCGGGGACCATGATATCTTGGGATGACGGAATCATAGGATCTTGATCAGACCCATCCTCATACCTCTCTCATCAATTTTAAGCATATAGTGATAAATCTCAAATCTTAGACTTCAAAATTGAAAATCAAATTCAAATCCTAAAATTGCTGCTACTATACATTGGGCACTCAATGCCTACCTCATAATTAGCCTTAATCGAAAGTTCTCTCTTGTTATCGAGAGGTTTAGCCTATAGGAAATCAGAACTCACATCACAAAATTCTCACAAAATGAGGGCGAAATCACTAGGTAATGTCTTATCTAAAACTCAACCTGCCTTATGAAAATTTACCTGGAACTTAAATTCGTTAAAACACTCCCTATCAATAAAAGAAGGTGCGTAGAGGCCTGTGTATGAATTTTCGGAGCCCACAGGAAGGAAAAGTGGTAAGGGTAGCTTGGTTTGAAAGCTGTGGTAAAAGCTCGGTTTAACTGAAATTAGCTCACATTTTTTAGTCAAATCGAATGAAGGTAAAAGAAGGATTTATAAAGCCAGTCCCTGACAGTTTGGGGCAGGACTAATGGTGATGGTGATTTTGTGACTTTAATGTAGCTGTTCAGCCATTATAGTTTTGTTGTGAACTGTTAGAGTTTTGAAGTCTAATTTCAATTTTGTATAATATACTGAAGATAAATTTGATTCGGTGATATTAAATTAATGCTTTAATTCTTCGCTTTGTATTGTTGTAGTTTGAATAACTTATGATTGAATGTTTAAAATTTACTTTGATATGCATACCATTTACTTAAAATAAAAAAATTCTTATCCTACTTCTTTTGAATTGATGCTTTCACGTACGCAGTATGCGAAATATATTTTGAAGCAAAAATTCAGGTATTATTCCCAGCTTCTTTGAAGCCTGTCCAGTGCTTTACTTTGTGCTTATAGCAATATTATAAGTTTTAAATAAAGCTTGCATGTGATTATAGCATAATTTTTGTAGTGATAAAATATTCTTTTTAAGATTAGGCTATATTATATTGTTGGTTCTCTCTATTTGACGATTTGCTAAAGTAATTCTTTTCTGATATGTATTCTGTACATATTGAATAATACTAATCCACAATGGCATTGAAAATTCCCTCTAAATTACCAAAACATAACAGTGCTCCATTTTGATATTGGCTTGCTCAAATTTTTTTAAAATTTAAAATTTTACAATTATTTAATGTTGTCTGTACGCGAGAAAACTTTTCATCTTTAAAGCTTAAAATAGTTCTTCTTAAAATTTTGATGTTTTTGCTCTTTTAGTGGGGAAAAATATTTTTTTATTTAAATTCTAAAGTCAGGTAAAATTGCATCTATCTAATCTATTTTATATAGCATGTACTCTTTCAGTTATTACATTATAATTTTAATTAAAATAAAAAATTAATTTGAAAAGGTCTATTCTTTCCCCAAGTAGCAGATGATTTTAACAAAGTTTAAATTTAAACATTTGATAGATAAAGAAAGTGAATGTCTATCATATTTGAATCTAACAAAATGCAATAGTTTAATTTCATAATAAGATTTCCTTAAATTTTTTTTGTATATTCATTGTATCTAATATAATCTATTTACCATGCTCTAGTTTTATTGATTTATTTTTTTTTCATATAAAGAATAAATTTGCAAATAACTTTTTCTTTTAATTATTAAGAAGTTTAAATAATCTCAAATAAATATTATTCTACTATTGGGTCTATTTTTAAATATTTAATTTTTAGAATGATTCAAGATATTTTTTATCATTTAATTTTTCTAAAATCACATAATAAATTTTAAGTTAATTTTTAATTAGGTTTGTATTTTAAAAATTGGGTCAACTTTTAGCTCAGGCCAAGCCTTTACAAAGTCAGTGAGTTAAGTCTTACTCAGGTTGAAGCCTTGCATGTATCAACATGAGTTATCTTAAAGTTCAAATCAAAGTCTATATGCATATATGCTTGAATGCATATGCATATTTGTTTAGGAAAATTACGCACGGAACACCCAAAATTTTCCTATTATTAAACTACCACCTAGCACAAAAAAAGAAAAAAAAAAAACAAGCAAACGCATGTATTGCATGTTTTATGGAAAAATTGTTGAGAAGTTCATGAAATTAAAAATATGGGTTAGGATTTTATTATCCTCTTCAAGATTTGGGTGGGTGCTATAACTGTAAATGGAAGTAGTTGTGTTAGTTTTGTGAATATCTCATTTATATTTAAATTATTGTATGTGTGTTTAGATCTATTGGAATCAAATCATGCCCAGACCAATTTTAATGAATCATGCTTGACTTGATTCAATGTTGGATTGCGCTAGCCTATTACTAGACTTAATTTGCTCGAGATGAGATCGAATAACTTCAAGTCAATTTTGAACCAAGGTTGGATTAACTCAAGATCAAATTGTTATCGTCTCTATAATAAAGTACCTAAACTAAATGAAATAAGAAAACATTTTCATTATTATTATTTAATAAAGTACCTAAACTAAATGAAATAAGAAAACATTTCATTATTATTATTTTAAAATAGTTATATAACGCCTAATCTCTATTTTTTATTCTTCCAGCTAGTTTGCTTTTTAGTCATGGCATTTTATCCATGCTTTTAGTTGATATGACCAAGTATTTTGTTGATCAACTTAATTGTTTTTAGAAAATTTTTCATGGTAGAATGTTTATACAAATTTATGAGTCTTAACAATATAATGGATGCAGTCATATCAGAAAGCTCTCAAGGTGGACCCCTCATACAGACCGGCTGCGGAATGCCTTGCAGTTGTCCTGACGGATATTGGTACCAGCTTAAAACTTGCTGGGAACACGGAGGCTGGTATTCAAAAGTATTGTGAAGCACTTAATGCAGACAGTCGATATGCTGTAAAGTCACCACTAATGTCTCTTTTTTTATGCAGTTGACATTATCTTTTGATGATTACACATGACAATCTTTTTGATGCAGCCTGCATATTATAACCTTGGAGTGGTTTACTCTGAGATGATGCAATTTGATTTGGCCCTTACTTGTTATGAGAAGGCTGCCTTGCAAAGGCCTATGTATGCAGAAGCATACTGCAACATGGGGGTCATCTATAAGAATCGTGGGGACCTAGAAACTGCTATTGCTTGTTATGAAAGGTACTCTGTACTCTGATGGGCATTCTTCATTTATTATTTTGGTGAAAACATTGTTTTTTTAGTTGTTGCAGGTTTAGTCTGGCTTTCATTATCATCATCATCATCATCAACAGGCTTATCAATTATTTGTGCATACTTTTATCTTTTTGGTATTTTATTTTCAGGTGTTTGGCTGTATCTCCAAACTTTGAGATTGCAAAGAATAATATGGCAATAGCTTTGACTGATTTGGGTACGAAGGTGGGTTGTATGTTAACTAGAAATATGTTTTGGCACTAATATTTTTTTTTTCTTTTTTAGAGTTAATTTGAACTTTACTAGCCATTGTTGTTTTAGCTCTATTTTGTTTGTGGATTTTGTTATTTATTACGACTTATTTGCAAGAAAACGAACATTTTGTTGGTACATTTTATTCATTTTCCATTGTAGGAATATAATCTTTTATATTACCATTGTGTCCACTGCATAACAAGAGTTCTCTTTTCCATCCGATTTATTTTTTTTATGGTGCAATAACACTTCATTTGTCTTGTGGAAGCTTGCGCTGTGATGTCTTTTTCCATGTTGAATACTATAGCTATCAGCCATCATGATGTTGCTACTTATTACTCTTTTCCAAACATCTAGTATATGTCATATTTTCACTTTTTATTTAGCATCCAAGTTACCATCTCAAAGTGATGGATTTTTGTGGGATAGTTCCTTCAACTTATTTCAGTTACACTAATCGCCAATAATTGATGAATTTATTGAGATTTTTGTTGTCATGAAAGGGTAATAAACAATTAAGTTCTCTACAACAAATTGTTTATATGGGAACAGTTTAGTCAAGTAACTGGGTTCTTGGATTGGTCTCCGCACGCCTGTGTAATTTCAGCATTGTTTATTAGTTATTACTAAATACTATAGACCATATCCTTTTAAGCATCACGCTTTTTAAATGTACTTGTTTTCCTTCTTCCATTTAGTAAAATTATTGTGCACAGATTAGTTTAAATGGGTTGGGAAAAGATTAATAGTTTAGGATTTAAACTTTGGTATTAAGATATTAGTCGTATTAAAAATGGTATAGGTGTGATTATTAATAGGGGTTTGAAGGATAATGTTGTAGAAATTAATAGGATTGAAGATAGAATTATATATTTAATGATTATTGTTGATGCTAAGATTATTAATATTATAAGTTTTATGATTTTTAAGTAAGTTTGAATATGCATTCAAAAATAAAATTTTGGAATACTTAAAAGAATTAATACAAAGAAAGACTTATTGAAAAAAAAGAGTTTTTATTGAAGGATATTTAAATGGTAGAGTCGTAGAAGTTTGTAAAAGTAATCATAAAGGTTTTGAATTTGGAGCGACTAATGAAGTTGGTAGGATCATATTAGATTTCTATCTAACTTATAATTTTATAATTGCTAATATTTTATTTAAGAAAAAAGAAGAACATCTAACCATTTATAAGAATAGGCATAGTGAAACTCAGAATGATTACTTTCTTATAAGAAAAATAGATCGTTTGGATTGCAAAGACGGTAAAGATTACAAAGTCATCCCTAGTTAAAATTTATGTACCCAATATAACTATTTAGTCTTGGACTTTATAATAAAGGGGTGTAAAATTAAAAATAAAATAAAATATTATCTTAGGATTAGATGAGGCATTTAAATAATGCTAATAAAAATACTTTTGAAAGTAAGATTCAAGATCTTAAGGTTTGGGTTATTAATGAGGAAGTGAATATTTTGAGGGAAAAAATAGCTTGTGAGATTAAGAATGTTGTAAAGTATGTTTTTGGTGAATCAAAAGAAAAACTCATAATAATAAAATTAGATGGTGGTAGAATTAAAATGTGCAGAAATGATACATAAGAAGCTATGTTGTAAAAATTAGTTTAGATGTAAAAGCTTAAAAAATTATGATAAATATAAAGGGCCCGTAAGAAGTCTAAAAAACCAACATGTGATGTAAATAATTTTGCTTTTAGTGATTTATATAATAGATTATATACCAAGAAAGACGAAAGATATATGTATAAGTTAGTCTAGCAAAGAGATGAGAGAAGTAAGAGTTTAGTTAAAGTGAAGCGCATTTAGGATGAAGATAAAAAAAATTTCTTATAAGAGCATATTCAACATAGGTGAATAAGATATTTCTATAAACGTTTCAATGAAGATTGTGAGAATACGATTGATTTTAGTGATCTTAATATCCTAAATAAAAATACAGATTTTTATTTTTATCATCGTATTAGTAAAATTGAAGTTGAGAGAGGCTTTAATGAACATGAAGTGTGGAAAAATAGTATGACTAGATGATATTCCAATACAAGTGTGGAAATACATATGAGATCATGAAATTTCTTGGCTTATTAAACTTCTTAATATTATAAGACTAAAAGATGATAGATGAGTGGAGGAGTGTGTTAGTTTCTATTTTTAAGAATAAAAGTGATGTACAAGACTGTGAAAATTATAAATGAATTAAGTTAATATTTCATACATTAAAATGATTGTAGAGAGTAATTGAGTATAGGTTATGACTTGATACTAATGTTTCCAAATCAATTTGGTTTCATGCCGGTGGGTTTATTATGGAGGCTATACATTTATTGAGAAGTTTGATGGAGAAGTACAACGAGAGTAATGAGATCTACCTAGGATATTTATTCATTTAGAAAAAACATATTATCAAATTCTAAGATAAGTGCTATGGAGAGTTCTAGAGAAGAAAGGAGTTAATAATGTTTATATTCAATTCATTCAGGATGTGTATGTAGAAGCTGCTACGTGTTTTCAAACACAAGGCGGTTTGACCAAATATTTTCCTATTTCAGTTGGATTACATCAAGGATCAGCTTTTGCTTTAGTCTTGAATGTTCTTACTAGACATTTGCAATACCCTAGTGTATGCTTTTTGTTGATAAGACTAGAGAGGGAATTGAAGGAAACTTGAATTATGGAGGTCAACCTTAGAAACTAAAGATTTTTGTTTGAGCAGATCTAAAACTTAATGCATGGAGTATACTTTTAGCATTAATAAATCTAGTGGTGGGATTATGACATTGGGTGATCAAGTCATTAAAAAGAGTGAATGTTTTAGATATTTAAGGTCTATTGTTCAAAGCGATGGTGAAATAGATGGGAATATTATTAGTTGAATTCAAATTGTATTATTGAAGTGGAGGAATGCATTGGGCCTATTTTGTGATAGAAAATTATCCCTCAAACTTAACGAAAATTTTTACAAGATATTGGTGAGACCTACAATGCTTTATGGCACCAAATATCGATCATTAAAAGAGAAGCATAATATTAAGTTAAGTGTTGTAGAGATGCGGGTGCTCAGGTGGATGAGTGGCTTTACACTTAGAGACATAATGCGAAATGAGTATATAAGTGAAAAGGTTGTAGTAACTACAATGGTGTATAAGATTAGAGAGAGTTACCTTAGATGATTTGGTCATTTAAAACGCCGGCCTTCCGATGACCCTATTAGGAGAGTAGATATATTAGATCCAACTTATGTTAAGCGAGATGCGAGATTGAGGTAGAGCTAAAAAGACTTCGTTAGAAAGTAGTATAAATGACATTTATTTGTTAGAATTAAATGAGAATTTGACTCTTAATAGGCACAATGGAGAAAAACAATTCAGTTAGTCGACCCATATAGTGGGATAAAACTTCTTGTTATTGTTGTCGTCATCTAATTTTACCTAAAAATTCTACTCTTATATTGCATGAAAATTCTTATCCATGTCAGAACTGCAGGCATGCCTTTTTTATTATGAATGCAATCTTAGTGGAATGAGCTGTGTTTCAAGGACATTCAGCTGGATTGGCTTTCCATCTTATTTTGTTGGATAGCCTTCCTTTATGCCATATCACTTGCTGCTATCAGACCTTCTGTCCATAACTATCTTGATGCGCTTCAAATCTTTTCATCTGCATTGTAATTCCTAAGTAGCCTGACCTGTCCGTGCTTGAGATTTATTAAACTTTTTGCTTGCTCAAACAATAGTCCTATCATGGCTTGATGTTTAATTTTCATGTTTCAATTTCTTAGATTGATTACCAAATATGTGAAGCAAACATAATACTATATTTAAGCAATTGAATTTAGGCAACATGCGTAAAAACCATGACGAATATGCTTTAGATCAAATAGACTATTAAATCATTTTCCAGAGTCCTTTTTTTTAGGAAGTCAAAGTAACAAATGGAAGTTTTTTTATTATCCATGCTGGTTACTGTTATTATTTCATTCCATTGCTGGGTATTCTGGAGATCCTCAACTCCAAAATGAGCTCTCTCCCTTTGCAGGCAACTTTATTCCATTTTCCATATATTTGAGGCCTCCTACCTTGCTCATGTTAGTGAACCTACCTTGTGACTAATTGATATTTCTATCATCGGTCTATTGGGGATTATTAATATTACTGAAGGTTCCACCTACTGCAAATATTTTATTTAGATGCTGTTTGAGCTGAATTTCTTCTTCTGTTTGAGTTGAAAAATCATTTTGTTACTTTTTTTGGTTCATTAGGCTTCATTTTGATAGGAGATTTCTAAGGTCATAGTTTTTTGTCATACGATTTAATTTTATTCTTTCCCAGTTTCTTTTTTCTGAAAGGGGTTAATAATGCTTATATTCAAGTTATTAAGGATATGTATGCAGGAGCTGTTACTTTTGTTCAAACACAAGGTGGTTTGACCAAGTATTTTCCTATTTCGGTTGGATTACATCAAGGATTAGCCTTAAGCTCATATCTTTTTGCTTTAGTCATGGATGTTCTTACTAGGCATTTGCAAGAGTTTGTACCCTCGTGTATGCTTTTTGCTAATGATATTCTTCTTGTTGATAAGACTAGAGAGGGTATTGAAGGTAAACTTGAATTATGGAGGTCAACCTTAGAGTCTAAGGGTTTTCGTTTGAGTAGATCTAAATTCAAATATATGGAGTGTAATTTTAGTAGTAATAGATCCAGTGGGGATTGTGATTTTGTGCAATCAAGTCATTAATAAGAGTACTTGTTATTGTTATCTTAGGTCTATTGTTCAGAGCATGGTTTAAAATTGCGCAATATGAGGCTCGCCTTGAGGCCCGCCTTTGCGCAATTCCAGTAAAAAACGCCTCGATGCTTACGCCTCAAGTATTTTTTTATGAGGCTTGCGCCGCAACTTGGTTGAGGCCCGCCTTGAGGCCCGCCTCGCCTCACTGGCATGAGGCTTACGCCTCACGCTATATATATTAAAACTTACATAAATCTTGAAGTAAATGCCCAACATTGGACTCTATAGGAGAGGAAGGGGAGAGAGCAGTTCATCATAATAATGATTTAAATGAAGAACCCCTTAGTGATGATAGTTTTGATGACTTATGAGTTCTTATGCGATATGTCATTGCTATTTATTTTTGGAAATTTGAATTATATGTTAATGAAAATAATAATGGGATTTGGGAAAGATAGAATTTTGAGTTGAATTATATTTCATGTTGTCTTATTATTGGGATATTTTGATTTCACTTCATATCTTATGCTTTTTTATGTTTAATATTATGCACTCATTAGTATATAAAAAATTTATCATTTTATGTTTACGCAATCTTTTGATTTTGAGGCTTATGCCTCAAAACGCCTTGAGGCTTACGCCTCGCCTCACGAATGAAAAACGCCTCAATACCCGAATACGCAATTTTAAACATTGGTTCAGAGTGATGGTGAAATGGATGGGGGATATTATTAGTTGAATTCAAATTAGATGGTTGAAGTGGATGAATGCATTAGACTTGTTGCGTGATAGAAAAGTCCCCTCAAACTTAAGGGAAAATTCTATAAGATGGTGGTGAAAGCCGCAATGCTTTATGGCGCAGAATATTGGCCAGTAAAAGAGAAGCATTATATTAAGTTAAGTGTTGCAAAGATGAGGATGCTTAGGTGGATGAGTGAATTTACTCTTAGAGACAGGATACAAAATGAGCATATACGTGAAAATGTTGGAATAGCTCTAGTGGAAGTTAAGATTAGAGAGAGTCTCCTTAGATTGTTAGGTCACATAAAACAGGCCTTTCGATGTCCCGATTATGAGAATGGATGTATTAAATTTGGTTTCTGTTAAAAAAGGTAGAGGTAGACCTAAAAATACTTCATTAGAAAATATTAAAAATGACCTTTCTTTATTAGATTTAAATGAGAATTTGACTCCTAACATGATACAATGGAGAAAAAAAGATTCATGTAGCCGATCCCACGTACTGGGATAAAGGCTTGATGTTATTTTTGTTTGTCGAGTTTTTTTTTAATTAATTAATTATTTTTTTTCTGCTAACCTCTTGGATTTATTAGCTTTTGGTACTCCCATATTTTCTACATGTTTCTAATTTAGTACTTGAGACATATGATTATGTTTGTTTTTAACCTTATGCATGCTACAGCTTTTGGTGGAAAAGAGCTTACTAGCTACATGGCGTAACCACCGAAACAAATATTCCATTAAGAGTGATATTCATTAGAAGAGAATGTACCAAGTCCAGGAAGCTCTCTCTAAAAGTGGTTCTGGAAATTGGTGCATGCAAAGTTATTATGCATTTTGGGAAGCTGTTTGACATGCATCTTCTTCTAGGTCACATGAAGGCAATCTTTCATTCAGAACTAAGATCAATACATGTATTAATTACAAATCAATTTCTTATTTATTAGTTGTTTTATGCTTACCATATTGGAGTAGCTCCAGTGGAAGATAGGATTAGTGAGAGTCGTCTTAGATGGTTTGGTCACATAAAACAACGGCCTTTCGATGACCCGATTAGGAAAGTAGATGCATTAGATTTGACCTATATTAAGAAAGGTAGAGGTAGACCTAAAAAGATTTGGTTAGAAAATATTAGAAGTGACTTTTCTTTATTAGGTTTAGATGAGAATTTGACTCTTAACATGATACAATGAAGAAAAAGGATTCATATAGCCAACCCCACATAGTGGGATAAAGGCTTGTTGTTGTTGTATGCTTATCATATTGGATAAACTAGTCTTTTGCATGGGTCTATTTTAATGTACTTATGTGGCTGAAATTAGGCGAGCTGCAAGTTTGCATGATCAAATGGTGTTAGAGTTCTTGGGTTTTGCATTTTAGATGGGTAATATTTGTATTATTAGGGATGAGGAATAAAATCTGTTGTTTTGGGCATAAAAACAATCATTCCATCTTTTTTTCAGTTTTTTTTCCAATATTTATTAGTTTTCTTAAATGGTAAAGCTAGAAGTATAATGCTTACCATTTAAAACTCTCTTATGATGCACTTAGGCTAGTTGTATTGATGAGTAAAGGTTTGAGCATAACTTGCTATGGGTAAACTTTCGACTCTTTTTACCATTTTTTGTCCAAGTAAACCAAAAATCCATACTTGGTATACTGTCGAAGTTTCTCCATGAATTAATTATTAACGTTTTAGATATTCTTTGCATGAAGACTTATAGGAGTATTATTACCTTTTAACTGATCAAGGTAGTTTGTTAAGGCTCATGTTGATTTTGCTAATGAAGTGCTAAAGGTATTCATGACATGATTAGAGGCTCTACACTTTGTAACATTTTTAATGAAAGCTTGAAATCCCAAATTAGGATTTTTTTTTTCGTTATTCTACTAATTAGAGAATAAATGTTGTTCCTTGTGTTTTTGAATGAAGATAAATTGTTAATAAAATTTGTGCCAGTTGGGGGGAGCTGTTGAATGAGCCTTAGGATGCATGTCCAAAGTTACACTAATTAAGAGAGCGTGGGGATGCATCTGTTAAAAAGGGACCAAGAATCGGAGAGAGAGATGGGAGTGTTAGATGAAAGGGGGAGAGAGAGAGAGAACATGTAGGAGAGAATAATTTAACATTCATGACATCATTGTATAGGGAAGGGTTCTAATTATTAGAAGTGGTACAAATAAAATGAAAATAATCTAAACATCTAACTAATAGACAAGACAAGCTAAATGGGTAAACATGATGGGAAAATATAAAAAAATGTTAAATAATTTAAATTTAGCCTAATTTGAATTGTAACTTTTTCATCATAATCATCATTCATATCAACAAAATACTTGTTTAACTAACTCTTGAAATTCAAAATTACTAACTTCTTCAAAAGAATTCTTATTAACTTCCCAGATATCCTCAACATACCTCCCCATCAATATTCAAATCTCAACCACCCAAAAATTGCATCAGCTTTCCTAATTAATGACATTACTGCATTGACTCTTTCGTGAATATTAACAAAACGTATCATTAATATGAACAATGAACCTTCACTAGCTTTGCAGTACAATTATTGATATTGACTTTTTCTCCAATAGTATTTGGACTCTCAACTCATGGAAATATATGCAGTATTAGTTGCAATCTTAGATGCTCACTCTCAATTATTAGCATCCAATCTTATTTTGGTTGTTTAATCAATTATTTTATGTCATTTGTTCTTGTTTGTTATTTTGCCAAGATATATGCATCCTCAAAAAAATCTAAATTTAAACTCAGGCTACATTTGCTTTTGATTAATTTAACCAATAAAAGCTCTGGAAGCAAATGTGTGCAGAACACTCCTTATTTTGATCATCCATCGAAGAAGTGAACCTTAAATCCATTTTGTTTGGTTTTGTTTTTAATAATTTTTATAGCTTGATAGTACGCTTTTTCCCATTATGAAGGTTGAAATGGTTATTTGTCATTTTGGATATGCTTACCCTTATTTTAATTTTAGTAAACTTGGAAAGTCCATGAATTTTTGGTTATTATTAAAATTAATATAAATAGTAGGTAAGCCTTAAGACTGTAATTTAAATGATTGATGATGTTATAAAGGGAATCTTTTAGGTGCCTCTTTTAGGATTGATTCCTCCCTTAATTGTTGGATTTCTTCATGATTTTTTTTCTCTTTTTATTTGCTTCCTGTCATTTGAAACATTCATTCTTCTAGTACTCTCAATATCACTTTTCACTTTATCTCCTGATTCTCATCTTATATTGGATTCATTTCTACCTAGCAAATCAAATATGAAGGGTTCACTACAAGTCTACAATCTCTCATACTTGATTTATGTTAGAGCAGATGTTCTTGTAGCCATAAAAGATTGATTGTGTAATCTCTTTAATCCTATATCCTTTGAGGTATCCATGGCATCTTCTTATTTTTTTCTTGATGCTCTTAATTTCTAAATTCTTTATCCTCATCATGGAATCCTTGATTTATATTATTATTTTTTGCTATGTGAACTTCATTAACAAAAAAATAATTTTCCTTAAGATATAAACATGAATAGTAACAATGAGAATGTACTAGTTTGTGAATAGTAACAATGTTTGCATCTATGTCTCCAAGATGATTGATCATTGTTCTTTCTCTCTCTTCACCTCATCCCCATTACAAAGCTATTTCTGAAAAAGCTCCAAATGCCATCCTTCTTAAACTCAAAACCATCTCCATGTAAGCCTACTTGGTTTTCTTTTAAATTTCAATTTATAACCATTTCCTCGTAATTCTCATCCATAACCATGAAACACTCATTTATCACAATTTTGAACTTCAAAATTTCTATCCTCTTCAAGCAAATCCTTATTTACTTACTAAATAATCTTAACAAACCGCTCATTCAATATTCAAATCTAAACTAACCTAAATCGTATCACCCTTTCTAATTGATTATATTATGACCCTTTTAATCTCATGTGAGAATTACTAGGAAAAGGTACCATTCACAACAAGTCATTAATTCATTTTATTAAAAAGAAAACATTTTTTTATCCAATATAACTGCCAAACCTCAGTTTAAGTTCTATTAAAAAAATCATAAGATATAAGTTTACAACCTTTAATTAACATTATTAAGCATACTTAATTTAGTTTGGCAAATTCAATGCTATGCATGAACTATATGAAATCATGTAAACTTGTTAACATGATAAACATTTAATTAAAAAAGATTGGTGATATTCAATTTAATCTTATTATTCTTAATTAGATGATTAATGATGTAATTATCATATTATGCATAATTAAGCAAATTATAGACATAGAATGAAACTTTTGGAATCACTTGAACTTTCTAACACATATAGTTGATCACAATTATAATGACTCGCCCATTAAGCATATGATTAGAAAATAAAATAATATTAAACATAATTAAATAGTAAAATAATTAAAATAAATAAAAAATCAAAACAATTAAATACCCAAAAAAATTATAGAATAATCTTGTATGTTGAAAGTAATTTTTGAGTAGTTTTTATCAATTTTATGAGTGTTCATCATTCTTGAGACTAATTATTAAAATCTACTCAATCAAATTCATTGAATGTTAAACTTAAACACTAAGTTTTACCGACATATCTTGGAGTCTTCATTTCTTCAACACTTCAACACTCCTCCAACTAGGTCAGTTCTCTATTTGTCTTGTTAATTCTCCCTATAATTTGATGATTGCTTTGAAATTATATATATATATATATATATATATATGTGCTCTACAGGGATTCTATTTCATTTTGGGTTGGCTTCCATTATTTTAATTTTGGCCGTGAATTTATGTCTACAACAATGGATAATAGGCTTTAGGTTAAAATTCAAGTGGTTGATTATGGAATAAAAATATAGATTTCTTTTTTGCAACTTCTTTGGGATTGATTCCTCCTGAACCTCCTAAACGTAGTTTTCTCTCTTTTTTTCCCTCTACATCTACCTTCCTTCTTTTAAAACATCCATTCTAATATCAAATTCCCTCTCTTTATCTTCTGGTTTCCCTGAAGATTGAATTCTTCTATTCTTAACAAATCAAATATCAAAAGCTCAACAGAATCTTTCCTTCTGTTGCCTGGCACATTGTTCTTTTTTGGATACTATAGATAGGTTTTATACTTTCATTGTTTATAAAATTGATATTTTATTGGATTTATTTTTTATAACCTTAGCTCATTCTAAATTCTGTGCTAGCTTGCCTTCTTTTTATTAGACACGGCTCCTTATGTTCTTAGCAGCCGTGTACATGTTATTTCCCTTTCAAACTGATTAACAAATTAATTTGAGTTGTTTGGTTTTTACCAAAATATTTTATTTTCTTCAGAAAAACATCTTTTCCTATGATGCTTCGGATTCCTTTCTTGGTTTCTCTTCTGAATCATGGCGCTAAACTTCTAGTTCATATCTATATTCAAAAGAGTGCTTTTCCACTGCCAAGACCTTTTCCTTTCCAATTTCAAAGCCCTACTATCTAAACAGGGTACTTGTGATGCCTTTGAGGCCAACTAATTTTGAACTCTGCTGATGTTTTTCTGTAGGTTAAACTTGAGGGTGATATATCCCAGGGTGTGGAATTATACAAGAAAGCTTTGTGTTACAATTGGCGCTATGCAGATGCAATGTATAACTTGGGTGTAGCATATGGAGAAATGCTGAAATTCGACATGGTCAGTGATATTTAAATTCTCATCTTTAAAGTTCTTTTATTTCTCATTCTTGCTCCTCGCTGTAAAATTCTAGCTACTTCTCTCATTTAGGTACTACTTAGTTGACTTTTCTTTTGGTTACATGAATTGTCTTTTTATCGTGTTATGAAACTTTAATATTGTAAGTGAAATGTTTGGTGTCTGTCTGTGAAGGCAATTGTATTCTATGAACTTGCATTGCACTTCAATCCCCATTGTGCGGAGGCATGCAACAATTTAGGAGTGATATACAAAGATAGGGATAATCTTGATAAAGCTGTGGAGTGTTATCAGGTTAGTTCAAATGCTTGAAGTTCTTCAAGCACAATAATTTATTGTTTTTACTATTCCTTTAAAATGCTGATATTTTCTCCTGGCCATTTTTAATGGTTCGGAATTGTATTTCAGATGGCATTGTCTATCAAACCCAACTTCTCGCAGTCACTAAACAATCTTGGGGTTGTTTATACTGTTCAGGTTTGTTCATATTTCTTAAATAACTATTTTTGTTCTTTTATTTTTTGTCGCTTTTTCTCATCAACTAATAATTTGTAGGGTAAAATTGATGCTGCAGCAGGCATGATTGAGAAAGCTATTGCTGCAAATCCTACGTATGCTGAAGCATACAATAACTTGGGTAGACATTGTTTTTTTGCTATTTTGTTGATTATTGAATGTTTTTTTTAATTTCCTAGGCAAGCTATAATTCATCTTGCATGCCTGTGCTTTATTTTTTATTTTTATGGCGTGGATTTAACTTAGCATTGTAAACATAATCTTCTTCTTGGTGAACTTTAGAAGTCCCACTGATGCAGGACTAAATCATGTGAGGATTAACTATTAAGAATTTGCACGCTTATTTGAAGAAAACAATATTAAAATTAGCTCAAGCGACTTAACGAAGAAATAAAACAAAAGTGGGGTGAATTTAGCTTAGGCCAAGTTGCATATATAAAAGTTGGGAACATTGTAAATGACCATCTAGATCAATGACAGCATACAAAGAAGAGCTTCAATAAAAATCCCTCATTTAACAACGAGATAAGTTTCTATGAAGACATCCACTCATTCAATTCTCTAACTATACTAAGCTTTAGCGGAGGAATTGACAAGAGCCTTCATGAATCAATTATAAACCACAATCGGAAGCGACTAGGATGGTAGAGGAGTAGGAAGGAGAGTTTACCCACGGACAAAGGTGAAATTAAACTCCAATCTTCACTGGACAGCAGTTGGGAGGTCTTCTTGGACAGCCTCCTTGCTGATTTTGACGTCCCTGAATTGATGGCAGCAACTTATGATTATCCGATCAGCTGGATAGCAGCTGGGAGGCCTCCTAGGACAGCTTTCCTGGCTGATTTTGGCACTTCTGAACGGGGGACAGCAATCAGGGATCTTCCCACCAGTTGGACAGCAGGTCACAATGCAGAAGAGAGAAAAAAGAAACTCGTGACAGCCTTTGGGAACTGTCTAAACAACAGTAGAATAAGTTTAGGTGCTAGGATTTGATGTGGACGGTGGGTAGAGAGAAAGTGAGAGGGTGGGCCGGTGGCATGAGGGGGAAAAGAGAGGGATTAGGTGAGGGTTTAATGGCTCGCCTAATTAATTTGCATTCAATTAGGATTGATTGGATTAAATCACTCTCAATTTGAATTTGAATTAACTAAAATTAAAGGAGTGATTAGGGAGTCATTAATGGCCAGGAATAATGGGGAGGAGAGAGGTGGGCCGACCTAGAGAGAGGGGGGAGGGATTTGTGTCTAAATTCGTTGTATGTGGGCTATAGCATTAATGACGATGGGTAGTTAAAATCTGAAATTAATCACAGATTTTATTAGATTGAATTGCTTTCCTAAATAGCTTGGGTTAATTGGAAAAAAAAATTGAAATTCAAATCAATTGGATTTGAATTTGAATTCTTTCCAAAATTGCTATGGCCAAATATGGAAGGTATTGAATGGGGAATTTAATGTGGGATCCAAGGTGAGGGGAGGTGGTGAGGCCGGCGGGTTGGGCTTGATCGGAAGAGAGGGGCGGTGGCATGAAGTGGTGGTGGGGACGGGGACAAGGGGCGGAGGGTGGTATGATCGGTTGTGGGGTGGTGGTGTGGGGGGAATTTCCGTGGAGTGAGGGAGGGGGTGGGGAGAGTACGCCGACGGTGGGGAGGTAAGAGGGAAAGGATGAGAAAGGAAAAATTATGGAAATCCAAGAGCTCACCGGGTACTACGCTTGGCCTCTCCTGGGCTTCTTCTCCCAAACTTTCTCTCAAGCTCTCTCAAGATCACAAAATAGAAATTTTCATATCATTCTTCATTAACCTTCAAAAGATACAAGTGGCTTATATATAGCCATACATGATGAATGAAAAATAAAAAACATAATTGCCCTAGGGCACACATACAACTAAACCCTTTAAGCGAGGGTATAAACAGAAGAAAATAACAAAACTCATAAAACATAAAACTAATACAATAATAATAAAAAAAAGATCGGTGTGATCGTGGTTGTCGATCGTCGTCCACGTCTCTAATATACCTTCCATGATCTGATGTCTCATCACCCACATTATATTTTCTTGTCATCTGGCTTTGATTTTCTTATTACATTTTCGGAAACATTGTTCATGAATATTTATGGTGTTTTTTACTTAGAATCTTAGGTATTTGTATCATCCATCATTGTGCAACATCATACACTTTGATATAATTTCAGATTAAGGAGTTTGTTCACTATGTGATGTTTGTACATTGAACTTGTAACACACCGCGCGAAGGAATAAAAAAGGCATATGTGAATAAATCTTCATATACCATAATTTCTGATATGAAAGATTTTGACAATTAACACAAATCAATTAACTTGAGGTGTTTTAAAACATTTTCACTTATTTAACTACTAAGCTTCTAATACACATAAATATTCATTTGTATACCATCTAAATTTTCTTCATATACGTAACTGATTATTCTTTAGCTTACCAAAATAGAGTAATTGATCAAAAGATGATTCTCATTCAGGTTTCTTTCCTTTATCAGAAATAACATTCAACATAATATTGCAAGATAAACAACTCTGATGTAGAAATATCATAGAAATTAAACTATGCTTATGAACTAGTCTAATAATTTATCTGCATTCCTTAATATGAAATTGCCTGAGTAATAATTAGTTTAATAATAAGTAAAATATCTAATTGAAAACAAAATATTTAACTGAATATTAGAGCTTAAAATATTGTCAACACTACATTAATCATGTGTAGAGGTTTCATCGTACTTGACTAATTTTTTTCATAATTTTTTATTACTTAATATAAAGTGTCTTTTAGTTTAGAATGTCATTGGTTTGATTCTTTAATACTTTAGTCTAAGTAGAGCTTAGCGTTTCCTTATTCTTTGCCTTGCATTTTGAGTACTTGCAATGCCGGGTTTTTGAGACTTTTGATTGGTTTTAATTCTAGTTTCCTTGTTCCTTTTTAAAACATTTTCTTGTTTAGTCATTTTTTTGCTTTAACCCTAAACCTCACTCCTTCCATCTTTTTGCTAAGATGGCCATGAGCGAAAAGGTATGCTTCATATTCTTCCAGGTTAAAAAGTTCAATATGAAACGCTCAATTCATGAGAAGTTCTAGTTTTCTGAAGTTCTGTTATCGTTAAGTTGATTTAGAACCTCTTTTCACTCTTTCTTTAGGTAGTTAGGTTTTGTTTTCTTTTCTGTGTGCTATCCTTTTCCTTTTCTGCACTTTTTTTCTCTGAGTTCCTGATGCTCTTTCAGGGGTTCTATATAGAGATGCAGGCAATATTAACTTGGCTATAGAAGCATATGAGAGATGTCTTGAGATAGATCCCGATTCAAGAAACGCGGGTCAGGTATGAGATTGGGATTATGATACACTTTTGCTGTTTAGAATTAGTTTAATCATGCATTTATAGAGCAATAGAGGTGATATGCCTCATTATCAAAAGCTATTGAATTCCTCCATTTGATGCTTGCTTAGACTAACTGCACAGTCGCTTGCAGTTCTTGATATTGTGTTACTGTTAACCTAATTTTTTTGGGTTTTGTGATGGTAGACTTGTTGCTGAAAGCTTCTTTGAACGGTGCTTTTGTAACTATGGATTTTCTTTTCACTACAAATATTTTTAATTGGTACCACGTTCTGTCTTTTCATTGAAAGTGAATGTATCATGCGATCACAATCCCTTCTTTCAATGGGCCCTTTACCAGGGTATTATTCTACTAGATCTTGCTTTGCTTGCAATCTTTCATAGCCACTACCCTATCTCCATCATTCTTTCCCCTCAGAAATTTATTTATATAATTGTAACTTATTTATATAATTGTAACTGTGCTTCTATGATCCATGTTCATCATAGATATTCCGTGGTTGACATAATCATTTCAAAGCTTTCTGCATTCTTCCTGTTAAAGTTATATGGATGAAGGCCTAAATGATAGGTTACAAGCAATAGCTTACCTAACGAGCCCCTCAAAGGATTAGTTTGATTTGACATAAGTGTGTGGAGTGAGTGGAATACCGGAACATAGTTTCTGTGTTGGTTAAAGGTGTATGAAAGCGAGTTCCTAGATTTGAAGCCCACCTTCATAAAGGTGAGAAGTGTGTTTTAGTTATGAGAGCTTGGAAGTCACCTTCACTTTCAATTATTACATGAAGTTTTATAATAGCATAAACTTAACAGGATACTTGGTTATAAACTTATAATATTTCCTTTATCATAATAATTATAAAATAATGTGAAATTAATGAATGATGGTGAAAATGAAACTCAATGCAACCCAAATAAACATTGGAATTTAATTCCCAAGAAGTAAGTGCATGTGAAACATGCAAACATTTCTTAAATTCATTTCCACAAAAACTTATTTATGGGATTCATCTTGAAACACTTCCAAACACTTCCATCAAAACAAATTGGCCCAAAGTGCGACTGTAGTTTTCTTTGTGGATTAAGTACTGGACCACATGCAATTTAATTAAATATTTGGACCAGGACTTAAAATTGTGACTTTGGGTTTTGATATGATTGTAAGCTTTAAACGAATCGAAAGATTAAACTAATGGTATGTGATAACCCCTGATTGTTTCTAAATTCCATTAGTTACCCCAGTTATGCTCTTATGCCCCAAATAATTGGGATATGGTGGTGTTGATGCCCTTATGCATATGCAAGTTGTCAGGTCCCAAGTCCTGGATGAGGAAAGTGGAGGGTTGTGTTAGGTTGTCGACAGCTAGCATAAAACTTGTCGAATAATCATGACATGAATCATTTAGTCCATTGTGTTAATGCTAGGGTGTTCACTGGAAGCGACACGTTGTACGGCCTGAAAATAGCGATAAGTGTGCAAGGGCCGCTGCACGGCACCCGAGTGCAGGGTTAAATAGGCAAAGGTTCTCACATCATGGACGGATGTGGGCAAAGAAGTTAGTTCATGAAATTAAAATTAGGATAGGAATTTTGAATATAAGTTCATTTACAGATAAATTAATGGAATTAATAGATATTATAATTCATAGGAAGATAAATATTCTATGCATTCAGGAAATTAAATGGGTTGGAGAGAAAGCTAAGGAGATTGATAGTTTAGAATTTAAACTATGATATTGTGGTAGGAGTCGTACTAGAAATGATGTAGTTGTGATTATAAATACAAGGGTTTGAAAGATAATGTTGTAAAAATTAATAGAATTGGAAATTGAATTATAATTGTAAAGATTGTTGTTGATGCTAAGATTATTAATATTATAAGGATTTATGCTTCTCAAGTAGGTTTGAATATGTGTTCAAAATTAAAATTTTGAAATAACCTATAAGAATTAATAAAAAAGATACCTCTCGAAGAAAGTTTTTTTATTGGAGAAGATTTAAATGGACATGTTGGTGGAGAGATTGATGATTTTAAAAGGATTCATGGTGGCTATGACTTTGGAGCGATTAATGATTGTGATAAGACTATATTAGATTTTACTTTAGCTTATGATTTTGTAATTGTTAATACCTTATTTAAGAAAAGATATGAACATCTCATCACTTATAAGAATGGATAATAAAACTCAGATTGATTATTTTTCTTATAAGAAAAATAGACCGTTTATATTGCAAAGATTGTAAAATTATTCTGAGTAAACGTTTATGTACCCAACATCATTTATTAATTTTGGACTATAAGATGAAGGGGCAGAAAATAAATAATAAAGTAAATTATTGTTCTAATATTTGATGGAGGTATTTAAAGAATAATAATAAAAATATTTTTGAGAGTAAGATTCTACATCTTAAGATTTTGCCTGTGCATGAGGAAGCTAATGTTATGTGGAAAAATGTAGCTAGTGATGTTAAGAATGTTGCAAAAGATGTGCACGGAGTATCAAAACGAAAAACTATTAATAGTAAAATTAGTTGGTTGTGGAATTAAAATGTGTAATAAAAGATAAAAAATAAGAAGATTTGTTATAAAAATTTGTTAGCTGTAAAAATTCTGATAATTAGGAAAGATATAAAGAGGCCCGAAAAGATTCTAAGAAAGAATATGCGATGCAAAAATTTTAGCTTTTAATTATTGATATAATAGATTAGATACTAAGAAGTGCGAAAGATATATGCATAAGTTAGGTAAATAAAGAGATAGAAACAATAAAAAAAAGAGATAGAAGTATGATAGGAAATACTTGATTTCAAGTATTTCCTATTCACTTCCACAACAAATCACAATACAAACTGCTGTCCACAGCAGGAAAACAGCCCAAAACAGTGGAAAAATAGAGAAAAACGGCGAGAAATTTGGAGAAAAGACTTGTATTTTACTAATAGATGCAAGGAAAATAACAAAGATACAAGGATCCTCTATTCGAGAGGAGGATCGCACTCTCCCAATCTCTAGAATTCGATCTACAGCCCTAGCCACCAAAGAAGAACAAGAAAACTCCAAAGCAAATTTCACATAACCCTAATCTATTATTTTCTCCCTACTTAATGCATACAATTAAAAAATAACACAAAAGGACCAAATAGCCCTTGCTTCCACTCCTTTTGGCTCCAAGAAAGTATTTGAATCTCAAGTGAACCCCACTCTTTCCCCCTCCTTTGAGCCCGCTGGCCTCCTCCTGCAGTAAAACAATTGGACCGGGCTGGGCTAGCTGGACCGGTCCATGGAAGACCGGTCTAACATTACCGCCCTCCCAAAGAACCACCTTGTCCTCAAGGTGGAAGTCAGGAAACTGTCGCTTCATCCGCTCGTATGGCTCCCACATGGCCTCGTAGTCAGGGAGGTTCTTCCATTTGATCAGAACTTCTGTGGCTCCATCTGCTTTCTGACGAACCTCCATGAGCTCCAAAGGTTCCAATATCATTTCCATTTCATCTGTTAATGCCCCTGGTAACTCAGAACTGGTAGCATAATCTCCAATGGCTCTCCTTAGCTGGGATACATGAAAAACTGGATGGATCGTCGCTGTCGGTGGTAGCTTCAGATGATATGGCACGGCTCCAATTTTCTCCAGTACTTCATAAGGACTGAAGTACCGTGGAGCAAGCTTCTCATTCCTCGATTGGCGATCATTTTCTGTCGATATGGGTGGAGTTTCAAAAATACCTTCTCGCCCACCTCAAACTGAATATCCTTCTGATGCCCATCAGCTTGTATCTTCATAATATGTTGAGCCCTCAACAGATGTCTTTTTAACTCTTCCATTGTCTTATCCCTCTCCTCCAAATACTCCTCTACTGAAGACACGGGTGTGCTGCTACTCCCAAAATGCACCGAGTGGGGCGGATCCCTTCGGTACAACACCTTAAATGGGATCATCTGAGAGGCTGAGTGAAAAGAGGTGTTATACCAGTACTCGGCCCATGATAACCATTTAGCCTATAGCTTGGATGTTTATGATGAGAAACATCTCAGATAAGTCTCCAAGCTCCAATTGACTACTTTTGTTTGGCCATCCGTCTGTGGGTGGTAAGCCGTACTCCTTTTTAGCACCGTCCTCTGCAGTCTGAACAATTCTTTCCAGAATTGGCTGAGGAAAACTTTATCTCTGTCTGATACTATCGCCTCTGGCACTCTGTGTAGTCTGACTATCTCCCTGATGAAAACTGCCGCTACTGTCACCGCAGTGTATGGATGGCGTAGAGGAATAAAGTGAGCATATTTGCTCAATCTATCCACTACCACCAAAATCACAATGAATCCCTCAGAGCGGGGTAGCCCATCAATGAAGTCCATAGATATCTCCTCCCAGACTCGTCCTGGTAACGCCAATGGCTGTAATAACCCCCCTGGTAACATAGCTAAATACTTATTTATTTGGCAAATCTCGCACCTGGATACCATCTCTTCCACATCTCTATGCGTACCTTTCCAGTACAGCTCTGCCGCTAGTCTCCTATAGGTCTTTAGCACTCCTGAATGACCTCCCACTGTAGTTCCATGGAACTCATGGAGCAATTGTGGGATGTGTACTGACGTTCTGGGTAACACAAACCTCCCCTGATACGATAATCTCTCCCCCTCCAACGAGTACCCTGGATGGCCTCCCTCTTCCTTTAGTAAGTCAGCTCTGATCTTGCTTAGTTCCTCGTCTTTGGCGCTCTCCTCCTTTATGGCTTCCCAATCTAGCATCATTGGGACTGACACAGTCACTATCTGCAGCTCCCCCATGCACCTGGACAAGGCATCTGCTGTCTTATTTTCTACCCCTGGCCTATACTGAATCTCAAAATCATACCCGAGCAGTTTGGATAGCCACCTCTGATGCTCCTCTGTCACCATGCGCTGCTCCAGCAAATATTTCAGGCTCCGTTGGTTGGTTCTGACGATGAAATGTCTTCTGAGTAAGTAGGGCGCCACTTCTGGATGGCCAAAACAATTGTCATCAACTCCCTCTCATAGACAGATTTCATTCGGGCTCTGACAGTCAACACCTGACTGAAATATGCAATGGGCCTGTCTCTGCATCAACACTGCTCGTAGTCCGTATCCCGATGCATCTGTCTCCACTATAATGATTTAATTTAAGTGAAGTGTATTAATGATGAAGATCAAAAAATGCTTTTATTAGAAGAGGATATTTAACAAAGGTGGATGAGATATTTTACTAAACTTTTCAATGAATATTGTGAGAATGCGATTAACTTTAGTGACCTTAGTACCCTAAATAAAAATAAAGATTTTTATTTTTATCAGTGTATTAGTGAAATCGAAGTTAAAGAGTCTTTAAAGAAAATGAAATGTGGAAAGTCTGTTAGACCTGATGCTATTCCAATAGAGGTGTGAAAATGCTTAGGAGATGAAGGAATATCTTGGTTTACTAAACTTTTTAATACTATTTTGAAAACTAAAAATATATCAGATGAGCGGTGAATGAGTGTGTTGATTCATATTTTTAAGAATAAATGTGATGCTCAAGATTGTGTGAATTATATAAGAATTAAGTTAACGTGTCATACTTTAAAATTATGGGAGAGAGTTATGGAGCATAGGTTGCGACGTGACACTAATGTTTCTCAAAATCAATTTGGATTCATGCCAGGTAGGTCTACTATGGAAGCTATACATTTGTTGATAGGTTTGATGGAGAAGTATTGAGAGAATAAGGAGGATCTACATATGAATTTTATTGATTTAGTGAAAACATATGTTAAATTTCCAAGAGAAGTGCTATGGAGAGTTCTGCATAAGAAAGATGTTAATAATATTTATTGAAATCATTAAGGATATGTATGCAGGAGTTGTTATTTGTGTTCAAACACAAGGAGGTTTGACCAACTATTTTCCTATTTTTAATTGTATTACATCAAGGATCAGCCTTTAGCCCATATCTTTTTGCTTTAGTCATGGATGTTCTCACTAGACATTTGCAAGAGGTTGTACCTTGGTTTATGCATTTTGGTGATGATATTCTTCTTGTTGATAAGACTAGAGAGGGAGTTAAAGGTAAACTTGAATTATGGAGGTCAACCTTAGAGTCTAAAGGCTTTCGTTTGAGTAGATCTAAAATTGAATATATGGAGTGTAATTCTAGTAATAATAGATCTAGTGTGGGGATTCATAATTTCGGCGATCAAGTCATTAATAATAGTACACATTTTAGATATATTGGGTCTATTGTTCGAACAATTATTACGTCCTCTGACCTGACGTAGAGGTACGTTCGGCCGCCAATAACATGTCGCCATGTGCTCTTATTCTTTACCACGCGGCCCGACAACTTGACCCGGAGCGGAACCCGGTAATGCTATGTTCGCGATTTTCTCGGTATTGCTCGGTATTGCTTTGCAAAAATGAGAAATACCGCTCTGTGAAGACCAAAACTATACAAATACCGAGTTGTACCGAGTTTTTCTACAACTCGGTACAACTCGGTATTTGCTCAGGATTTGCTCGATATTGTTAGGGATTTGCTCGGTATTGCTAGGTATTTGCTCGGTATTGCTAGAAAAAAACTCGGTACAACTCGGTGTACAACTCAGTATTTGCTAGGGATTTGCTTGATATTGCTAGGGATTTGCTCGGTATTGCTAGGTATTTGCTCGGAATTGCTAGAAAAAACTAGGTACAACTCGGTACAACTCGGTATTGCTAGGGATTTACTCAGTATTGCTAGGTATTTGCTCGGTATTGCTAGAAAAAACTCGATACAACTCAGTATTTGCTCAGGATTTGCTCGGTATTGCTAGGTATTTGCTCGATATTGCTAGAAAAAACTAGGTACAAGTCGGTACAACTCAGTATTTGCTCAGGATTTGCTCGGTGTTGCTAGAAAAACAACCATAACCCTCCCCAATCAAATATTCCAAAATCTCAACCACCCAAAAATGTCATCCTCTTGCCAAAAAATGAACATTTACTGCTTTGAACTCTTGATCGTGAAATATTAAACAAAACGTATCATATAATTATGAACAATGACCCTTACTAGCTTGCAGTACATTATTGAATTGACTTTTTCCTCCAATAGTATTTGGACTCTCAACTCATGAAAATATATGCAGTGTTAGTTGCATCTTAGATGCTCACCTCCAATTATTAGCATCCAATCTTATTTTGTTTGTTTAATCAATTATTTTATGTCATTTGTTCTTGTTTGTTATTTTGCCAAGATATTGCATCCTCAAAAAATCTAATTTAAACTCAGGCTACATTTGCTTTTGATTAATTTAACCAATAAAAGCTCTGGAAGCAAATGTGTGCAGAACACTCCTATTTTGATCATCCATCAGGAAGTGAACCTTAAACCATTTGTTTGGTTTTTGTTTTAATAATTTTATAGCTTGATAGTACGCTTTTTCCCATTATGAAGGTTGAAATGGTTTATTTGTCATTTTGGATATGCTTAGCCCTTATTTTAATTTTAGAAAACTTGGAAAGTCCATGAATTTTTTGTTATTATTAAAATATATAAATAGTAGGTAAGCCTTAAGACTGTAATTTAAATGATTGATGATGTATAAAGGGAATCTTTTGGGTGCCTTTTTAGGATTGATTCCTCCCTTAATTGTTGGATTTCTTCATGATTTTTTTTTTCTCTTTTTATTTGCTTCCTGTCATTTGAAACATTCATTCTTCTAGTACTCTCAATATCACTTTTCACTTTATCTCCTGTTTCTCATCTTATATGGACATTTCACTAGCAATCAAATATGAAGGGTTCACTACAAGTCTACAATCCCTCATGTACTTGATTTATGTTAAGCAGATGTTCTTGTAGCCTAAAAGATTGATTGTGTAATTCTTTAATCCTATATCCTTAGAGTATCCATGGCAATCTCTTATTTTTTTTTGATGCTCTTAATTTTTCTAAATTCTCTTTTCCTCATCATGGAATCCTTGATTTTATTATTATTTTTTTGCTATGTGAACTTCATTAACAAAAAAATAATTTTCCTTAAGATATAAACATGAATAGTAACAATGAGAATGTACTAGTTTGTGAATAGTAACAATGTCTGCATCTCTGTCTCCAAGATGATTGAATTGATTGTTCTTTCCTCTCTTCACCTCATCCCCATTACAAAGCTATTTCTGAAAAAGCTCCAAATGCCATCCTCTTTAAACTCAAAACCATCTCCATGTAAGCCTACTTGGTTTTCTTTTAAATTTCAATTTATAACCATTTCCTCGTAATTCTCATCCATAACCATGAAACACTCATTTATCACAATTTTGAACTTCAAAATTTCTACCTCTTCAAGCAAATCCTTATTACTTACTAAATAATCTAACAAACCGCTCATTCAATATCAAATCTAACTAACCTAAATTGCATCACCCTTTCTAATTGATTATATTATGACCCTTTAATCTCATGTGAGAATTACTAGGAAAAGGTACCATCACAACAAGTCATTAATTCATTTTATTAAAAAAACAATTTTTTTATCCAATATAACTGCCAAACCTCAGTTTTAGTTCTATTAAAAAAATCATAAGATATAAGTTTACAACCTTTAATTAACATTATTAAGCATACTTAATTAGTTTGGCAAATTCAATGCTATGCATGAACTATATGAATCATGTAAACTTGTTAACATGATAAACATTTATTAAAAAAGATTGGTGATATTCAATTTAATCTTATTATTCTTAATTAGATGATTAATGATGTAATTATCTATTATGCATAATTAAGCAATTCTAGACATAGAATGAAACTTTTTGGAATCATCTTGACTTTCTAACACATATAGTTGATCACAATTATAATGACTCGCCCATTAAGCATATGATTAGAAAATAAAATAATATTAAACATAATTAAATAGTAAATAATTAAATAAATAAAAAATCAAAACAATTAAATACCCAAAAAAATTATAGAATAATCTTGTATGTTGAAAGTAATTTTTGAGTAGTTTTTATCATTTTTATGAGGTGTTCATCATTCTTGAGACTATTATTAAAATCTACTCAATCAAATTCATTGAATGTTAAAAACTTAAACACTAAGTTTTACCGACATATCTTGGAGTTTTCATTCTTCAACACTTCAACACTCCTCCAACTAGGTCAGTCTTCTCTATTTGTCTTGTTAATTTCTCCCTATAATTTGATGATTGCTTTGAAATTATATATTATATATATATATATATATATATTATATAATTATATATTTATGTGTGGTGTGGCTCTACAGGGATTCTTATTCATTTTGGGTTGGCTTCCATTATTTTAATTTTGGCCGTGAATTTATGTCTACAACAATGGATAATAGGCTTTAGGTTAAAATTCAAGTGGTTGATTATGGAAATAAAAATAGTAGATTCTTTTTTTGCAACTTCTTGGGATTGATTCCTCCTGAACCTCCAAACGTAGTTTTCTCTCTTTTTTCCCTCTACATCTACCTCCCTTCTTTTAAAACATCCATTCTAATATACAAATTCCCTCTCTTTATCTTCTGGTTTCCCTGAATATAATTTCTTCTATTCTTAACAAATCAAATAGCAAAGCTCAACAGAATCTTTCCTTCTGTTGCCTGGCACATTGTTTCTTTTTTGGATACTATGATTAGTTTTATACTTTTCATTGTTTTTATAAATTGATATTTTATTGGATTTATTTTTATATAACCTTAGCTCATTCTAAATTCTGTGCTAGCTTGCCTCTTTTTATTAGACACGGCTCTCTATGTTCTTAGCAGCCGTGTACATTTTATTTCCTCTTACAAACTGATTACAAATTAATTTGAGTTGTTTGGTTTTTACCAAAATATATTTTATTTTCTTCAGAAAAACATCTTTTCCTATGATGCTTCGGATTCCTTTCTTGGTTTCTCTCTGAATCATGGCGCTAAACTTCTAGTTCATATCTATATTCCAAAAGAGTGCTTTTCCACTGCCAAAACCTTTTCCTTTCCAATTTCAAGGCCCTCTACTATCTAAACAGGTACTTGTGATTCATTGAGGCCAACTAATTTTGAACTCTGCTGAGTTTTTTTTTTCTGTAGTTTAAACTTGAGGGTGATATATCCCAGGGTGTGAAATTATACAAGAAAGCTTGTGTTACAATTGGCGCTATGCAATGCAATGTATAACTTGGGTGTAGCATATGGAGAATGCTGAAATTCGACATGGTCAGTGATATTTAAATTCTCATCTTAAAAGTTCTTTTATTTCTCATTCTATGCTCCTCGCTGTAAAATCTAGCTACTTCTCTCATTTAGGTACTACTTAGTTGACTTTCTTTTTGTACATGAATTGTCTTTTTTATCGTGTTATGAAACTTTAATATTGTAAGTGAAATGTTTGGTGTCTGTCGGTGAAGGCAATTGTATCTATGACTTGCATTGCACTTCAATCCCCATTGTGCGGGGCATGCAACAATTTAGGAGTGATATACAAAGATAGGGATAATCTTGATAAAGCTGTGAAGTGTAATCAGGTTAGTTCAAATGCTTGAAGTTCTTCAAGCACAATAATTTATTGTTTTTACTATTCCTTTAAAATGCTGATATTTTTCTCCTGGCCATTTTTATATGGTTCGGAATTGTATTTCAGATGGCATTGGTCTATTCAAACCCAACTTCTCGCAGTCACTAAACAATCTTGGGGTTGTTTTTTATACTGTTCAGGTTTTTTTCATATTCCTTAAATAAACTATTTTTGTTCTTTATTTTTTGTCGCTTTTTCCTCATCAACTAAAAATTTGTGGGTAAAATTGATCTGCTGCGACAAGGCATGATTGAGAAAGCTATTGCTGCAAATCCTACGTATGCTGAAGCATACAATAACTTTGGGTAGAACATTGTTTTTTTTCTATTTTTTGTTGATTATTGAATGTTTTTTTTTTTTAATTTCCTAGGCAAGCAATAATTCATCTTGCATGCCTGTGCTTTTAATTTTTTATTTTTTGGCGTGGGATTTAACTTAGCATTGTAAACAAAATCTTCTTCTTGGTAAACTTTAGAAGTCCCACTGATGCAGACTAAATCATGTGAGGATTAACTATTAAGAATTTGCACGCTTATTTGAAGAAAACAATATTAAAATTAGCTCACGCGACTTAACGAAGAAATAAAACAAAATTGGGGTGAATTATAGCTTAGCCAAGTTGCATATAATAAAAGTTGGGAACATTGTAAATGACCATCTAGATCAATGACAGCATACAAAGAAGACTTCAATAAAAACCCTCATTTAACAACGAGATAAGTTCTTATGAGACATCCACTCATTCAATTCTAACTATACTAAGCTTTAGCGGAGGAATTGACAAGAGCCTTCATGAATCAATTATAAACCACAATCGGAAAGCGACTAGGATGGTAGAGAGATAGGAAGAGAGTTTACCCACGACAAAGGTGAAATTAAACTCTAATCTTCACTGGACAGCAGTTGGGAGGTCTTCTTGGACAGCCTCCTTGCTGATTTACGTCCCTGAATTGATGGCAGCAACTTATGATTATCCGATCAGCTGGATAGCAGCTGGGAGGCTCCTAGGACAGCTTTCCTGGCTGATTTGGCACTTCTGGACGGGGGACAGACAATCAGGGATCTTCCCACCAGTTGGACAGCAGGTCACACATGCAAGAAGAAGAAAAAAGAAACTCGTGACAGCCTTTGGAATGTCAAAACAACAGTAGAATAGTTTAGGTGCTGGATTTTGATGTGGACGGCGGGTAGAGAGAAAGTGAGAGGGTGGGCCGGTGGCATGAGGGGGAAAGAGAGGGATTAGGTGAGGGTTTAATGGCTCGCCTAATTAATTTGCTTCAATTAGGATTGATTGGATTAAATCACTCTCAATTTGAATTTGAATTAACTAAAATAAAAGGAGTGATTAGGATCATTAATGGTGCCAGGAATAAGGGGAGAAGAGGAGTGGGCCGACCTAGAGAGAGGGGGAGGGATTTGTGTCTAAATTCGTTGTATGTGGGGCTATAGCATTAATGACGATGTTTAGTTAAAATCTGAAATTAATCACAGATTTTATTATAGATTGAATTGCTTTCCTAAATAGCTTGGGTTATTTTGGAAAAAAAATTGAAATTCAAATCAATTGGATTTGAATTTGAAATTCTTTCCAAAATTGCTAAGGCCAAATAGGAAGGTATTGAATGGGGAATTAATTGTGGGATCCAAGGTGAGGGAGGTGGTGAGGCCGGTTTGGCCTTGATCGGAAGAGAGGGGCGGTGGCATGAAGTGGGGGTGGGGAACGGGGACAAGGGGCGGAGGATGGTATGATCGGCTATGGGTGGGTGGGTGGGGGAATTTCCCGTGGAGTGAGGGAGGGGAGTGGGGAGAGTACGCCGACGGTGGGGAGGTAAGAGGAAAGGATGAGAAAAGGAAAAATTATGGAAATCCAAGAGCTCACCGGGTACTACACGCTTGGCCTTCCCTGAGCTTCTTCTCCTCAAACTTTCTCTCAAGCTCTCTCAAGATCACAAATAGAAAATTTTCATATCATTCTTCATTAACCTTCAAAAGATACAAGTGGCTTATATATAGCCATACATGATGAATGAAAAACAAAAAACATAATTGCCCCTAGGGCACACATACAAATAACCCTTTAAGCGAGGGTATAAACAGAAGAAAATAACAAAACTCATAAAACATAACTAATACAATAATAATAAAAAAAAGATCGGTGTGATCGTGGTTGCGATCGTCGTCCACGTCCTCTGATATACCTTCCATGATCTGATGTCCTCATAACCCACATTATATTTTCTTGTCTCTGGCTTTGATTTTCTTATTACATTTTCGGAAACATTGTTCTGATATGTAAAATGGTGTTTTTTACTTAGAATCTTAGGTATTTGTAATTCCATCATTGTGCAACATCATCCACTTTGATATAATTTCAGATTAAGGAGTTTGTTCACTATGTGATGTTTTGTACATGAACTTGTAACATCACACGCGCGAAGGAATAAAAAAGGCATATGTGAATAAATCTTCATATAACCATAATTTCTGATATGAAAGATTTTGACAATTAACACAAAATCAATTAACTTGAGGTGTTTTAAAAACATTTTCACTTATTTAACACTAAAGCTTCTAATACACATAAATATTCATTTTGTATACCATCTAAATTCTTCATATACGTAACTGATTATTCTTTAGCTTACCAAAATAGAGTAATTGATCACAAAGATGATTCTCATTCAGGTTTCTTTCCTTTATCAGAAAATAACATTCAACATAATATTGCAAGATAAACAACTCTGATGTAGAATATCATAGAAATTAAATATGCTTATGAACTAGTCAAATAATTTATCTGCATTCCTTAATATGAAATTGCCTGAGTAATAATTAGTTGAATAATAAGTAAAATATCTAATTGAAAACAAAAATTTAACTGAATATTAGAGCTTAAAATATTGTCAACACTACATTAACATGTGTAGAGGTTTCATCGTACTTGACTAATTTTTTTCATACTTTTTTTATTACTTAATATAAAGTGTCTTTTTTATTTTAGAATGTCATTGTTTGATTCTTTAATACTTTAGTCTAAGTAGAGCTTAGCGTTTCCTTATTCTTTGCCTTGCATTTTGAGTACTTGCAATGCCGGGTTTTTGAGACTTTTGATTGGTTTTTAATTCTAGTTTCCTTGTTCCTTTTTAAAACATTTTTCTTGTTTAGTCATTTTTTTTGCTTTAACCCTAAACCTCACTCCTTCCATCTTTTGCTAAATGGCCATGAGCGAAAAAGTATGCTTCATATTCTTCCAGGTTAAAAAGTTCAATATGAAACGCTCAATTCATGAGAAGTTCTAGTTTTCTGAAGTTCTGTTATCGTTAGTTGATTTAGAACCTCTTTTCACTCTTCTTTTAGGTAGTTAGGTTTTGTTTTCTTTCTGTGTGCTATCCTTTTCCTTTCTGCACTTTTTTTCTCTGAGTTGCCGATGCTCTTTCAGGGGTTCTATATAGAGATGCAGGCATTTAACTTGGCTAGAAGCATATGAGAGATTCTTGAGATAGATCCCGAATTCAAGAAAGCGGTCAGGTATGAGATTGGGATTATGATACACTTTTGCTGTTTAGAATTAGTTTATCATGCATTTATGGAGCAATAAGAAGTGATATCCTCATTATCAAAAGCTATTGAATTCCTCCATTTGATGCTTGCTTAGACTAACTGCACAGTCGCTTGCAGTTTCTTGATATTGTGTTTACTGTTAACCTAATTTTTTTGGTTTGTGATGGTAGACTTGTTGCTGAAAGCTTCTTTGAACGGTGCTTTTGTAACTTGGATTTTCTTTTTCACTACAAATATTTTTAATTGGTACCACGTTCTGTCTTTTCATTGAAAGTGAATGTATCATGCGATCACAATCCCTTCTTTCAATGGGCCCTTTACCAAGGGTATTATTTCTACAAGATCTTGCTTTGCTTGCAATCTTTCTTAGCCACTACGCTCTCCCTCATTCTTCCCCTCAGAAATTTTATTTATATAATTGTAACTTATTTATATAATTTGTAACTGTGCTTCTATGATCCATGTTATCATGAGATATTCCGTGGTTGACATAATCATTTAAAAAGCTTTCTGCATTCTTCCTGTTAAAGTTATATGGATGAAGGCCTAAATGATAGGTTACAAGCAATAGCTTACCTAACGAGCCCTCAAAGAATTAGTTTTGTGGACATAAGTTGTGGAGGTGAGTGGAATACCGGAACATAGTTTCTGTGTTGGTTAAAGGTGTATGAAAAGCGAGTTCCTAGATTGAAGCCCACCTTCATAAGGTGAGAAGTGTGTTTTTAGATATGAGAGAGCTTGGAAGGTCACCTTCACTTTCAATATTACATGAAGTTTATAATACATAAACTTAAGAGGATACTTTGGTTATAAACTTATAATTTTCCTTTAATCAAAATAATTTATAAATAATGTGAAATTTATGAATGATGTGTGAAAAGAAACTCAATGCAACCCAAATAAACATTGGAATTTAATTCCAAGAAGTAAGTGCATGTGTGAAACATGCAAACATTTCTTAATTTCATTTCCACAAAACTTATTTATGGGATTCATCTTGAAACACTTCAAACACTTCCATCAAAACAAATTGGCCCAAAGTGCGACTGTAGTTTTTTCTTTGTGGATTAAGTACTGGACCACATGCAATATAATTAAATATTGGACCAGGACTTAAAATTGTGACTTTGGGTTTGATATGATTGTAAGCTTTAAACGAATCGAAAGATTAACTAAGGTATGTGATAACCCCGATGTAGTTTTCTAAATTCCTTAGTTACCCCAGTTATGCTCTTATGCCCCAAATAATTGGGATATGGTGGTGTTGATGCCCTATATCATATGCAAGTTGTCAGGTCCCAAGTCCTGATGGAGGAAAGTGGAGGGTTGTGTTAGGTATGTCGACAGCTAGCATAAAACTTGTCGAATAAATCATGACATGAATCATTTAGTCCATTGTGTTAATGCTAGGGTGTTCACTGGAAGCGACACGTTTGTACGCCTGAAAATAGCGATAAGTGCAAGGGCCGCTGCACGCACCCGAGTGCAGGGTTTAAATTAGGCAAGGTTTCTCACATCATGGACGGATTGTGGCAAAGAAGTTAGTTCATGAAATTAAAATTAGGATAGGAATTTTTGAATATAAGTTCATTTACAGATAAATTAATGGAAATTAATAGATATTATAATTCATAGGAAGATAAATTTCTATGCATCCAGGAAATTAAATGGGTTGGAGAGAAACTAAGGAGATTGATAGTTTGAATTTAAACTATGATATTGTGGTAGGAGTCGTACTAGAAATGATTGTAGTGTGGATTATAAATAACAAGGGTTTGAAAGATAATGTTGTAAAAATTAATAGAATTGGAAATTGAATTATAATTGTAAAGATTGTTGTTGATGCTAAGATTATTAATATTATAAGGATTTATGCTTCTCCAAGTAGTTTGAATATGTTGTTCAAAATTAAAATTTTAAATAACCTATAAGAATTAATAAAAAAGATACCCTCGAAGAAAGTTTTTTTATTGGAGAAGATTAAATGGACATGTTGGTGGAGAGATTGATGATTTTAAAAGGATTCATGGTGGCTATTGACTTTGGAGCGATTATGATTGTGATAAGACTATATTAGATTTTACTTTAGCTTATGATTTTTGTAATTGTTAATACCTTATTTAAGAAAAGAATATGACATCTCATCACTTATAAGAATGATATAAAAAAACTCAGATTGATTATTTTTTTTCTTATAAGAAAAATAGACCGTTTATATTGCAAAGATTGTAAAATTTCTGATAAACGTTTAATGTACCCACATCATTTATTAAATTTGTGGACTATAAGATGAAGGGGCAGAAAATAAATAATAAAGTAAATTATTGTTCTAATATTTGATGGAGGTAATTAAGAATAATATAAAATATTTTTGAAGTAAGATTCTACATCTTAAGATTTTGCCTGTGCATGAGGAAAAGCTAATGTTATGTGGAAAAATGTAGCTAGTGGATGTAAGAATGTTTGCAAAGATGTGCACGGAGTATCAAAACGAAAAACTATTAATAGTAAAATTAGTTGGTTGTGGAATTAAAATGTGTAATAAAAGAAAAAAATAGAAGATTTGTTATAAAAATTTGTTTAGCTTAAAAATTCTGATAATTAGGAAAATATAAAAGGCCCGAAAAGATTCTAAGAAAGAATATGCGATGCAAAAATTTTAGCTTTTTTAATTATTGATATAATAGATTAGATACTAAGAAAGTGCGAAAGATATATGTAAGTTAGTTAAATAAAGAGATGAGAAACAATAAAAAAAAAGA
This sequence comes from Dendrobium nobile, assembly GCA_022539455.1. Lineage (NCBI taxonomy): Eukaryota > Viridiplantae > Streptophyta > Magnoliopsida > Asparagales > Orchidaceae > Dendrobium > Dendrobium nobile. Next base: position 23,929,305 of record CM039720.1, read on the forward strand.
GATAGAAGTATGATAGAGAAATACTTGATTTCAAGTAATTTCCTATTCACTTCCACAACAAATAACAATACAAACTGCTGTCCACAGCGAAAAACAGCCCAAACAGTGGAAAAACAGAGAAAAACGCGCGAGAAATTTGGAGAAAAGACTTGTATTTATACAATAGATGCAAGGAAAATAACAAAGATACAGGACCCTCTATTCGAGAGGAGGATCACACTCTCCAATCTCTAGAATTCGATCTAGAGCCCTAGCCACCAAAGAAGACAAGAAAACCCAAAGCAAATTTCACATAACCCTAATCTATTATTTTCTCCCTACTTTAATGCATACAATTAAAAAAATACACAAAAGGACCAAATAGCCTTGCTTCCACTCCTTTTGGCTCCAAGAAAGTATTTGAATCTCAAGTGAACCCCACCTCTTTCCCCCTCCTTTGAGCCCGCCTGGCCTCCTCCTGCATAAAACAATTGGACCGGGCTGGGCTAGCTGGACCGTCCATGGAAGACGGTCTAACATTACCGCCCTCCCAAAGAACCACCTGTCCTCAAGGTGGAAGTCAGAAAACTGTCGCTTCATCCGCTCGTATGGCTCCCCACGTGGCCTCGTAGTCAGGGAGGTTCTTCCATTTGATCAGGACTTCTGTGGCTCTATCTGCTTTCTGACGAACCTCCATGAGCTCCACAAGGTTCCAATATCATTTCCATTTCATCTGTAATGTCCCTGGTAACTCAGAACTGTTAGCATAATCTCCTATGGCTCTCCTTAGCTGGGATACATGAAAACCGAGATGGATCGCTCCTGTCGGTGGTGCTTCAGATGATATGGCACGGCTCCAATTTTTCTCCATACTTCATAAAGGACTGAAGTACCGTGGAGCAAGCTTCTCATTCTTCGGTTGGCGATCATTTTCTGTCGATATGGGTGGAGTTTCAAAAATACCTTCTCGCCCACCTCAAACTGAATATCCTTCTGATGCCCATCAGCTTGTATCTTCATAATCTGTTGAAGCCCTCAACAGATGTCTTTTTAACTCTTCCATTGTCTTTATCCCTCTCCTCCAAATACTCCCTCTACTGAAGACACGGGTGTGCTGCTACTCCCAAAATGCACCGAGTGGGGCGGATTCCTTCCGTAACAACACCTTAATGGATCATCTGGAGGCTGAGTGAAAGAGGTGTTATACCAGTACTCGGCCCATGATAAACCATTTTAGGCCTATAGCTTGGATTGTTATAGATGAGAAACATCTCAGATAAGTCTCCAGCTCCGATTGACTACTTCTGTTTGGCCATCCGTCTGTGGTGGTAAGCCGTACTCCTTTTTAGCACCGTCCTCTGCAGTCTGAACAATTTCTTCCAGAACTTGGCTGAGGAAAACTTTCTCTGTCTGATACTATCGCCTCTGGCACTCCGTGAAGTCTGAACTATCTCCTTGATGAAAACTGCTGCTACTGTCACCGCAGTGTATGGATGGCGTAGAGGAATAAAGTGAGCATATTTGCTCAATCATCCACCACCACCCAAAATCACAATGAATCCTCAGAGCGGTAGCCCCATCAATGAAGTCCATAAGATACTCCTCCCAGACTTCCTGGTAAACGCCAATGGCGCAATAACCCCTGAGTGATGGTGAAATGGATGGTGGATATTATTAGTTGAATTCAAATTAGATGGTTGAAGTGGATGAATGCATTAGACTTGTTGCGTGATAGAAAAGTCCCTCAAACTTAAGGAAAATTCTATAAGATGGTGGTGAAAGCCGCAATGCTTTATGGCGCAGAATATTGGCCAGTAAAAGAGAAGCATTATATTAAGTTAAGTGTTGCAAAGATGAGGATGCTTAGGTGGATGAGTGAATTTACTCTTAGAGACGGGATACAAAATGAGCATATACGTGAAAATGTTGGAATAGCTCTAGTGGAAGTTAAGATTAGAGAGAGTCTCCTTAGATTGTTAGGTCACATAAAACAGGCCTTTCGATGTCACGATTATGAGAATGGATGTATTAAATTTGGTTTCTGTTAAAAAAGGTAGAGGTAGACCTAAAAAGACTTCATTAGAAAATATTAAAAATGACATTTCTTTATTAGATTTAAATGAGAATTTGACTCCTAACATGATACAATGGAGAAAAAAAGATTCATGTACCCGATCCCACGTATTGGGATAAAGGCTTGATGTTATTTTTGTTTGTCGAGTTTTTTTTTTAATTAATTAATTTATTTTTTTTCTGCTAACCTCTTGGATTTATTAGCTTTTGGTACTCCCATATTTTTCTACATGTTTCTAATTTAGTACTTGAGACATATGATTATGTTTGTTTTTAACCTTATGCATGCTACAGCTTTTGGTGAAAAGAGCTTACTAGCTACATGGCGTAACCACCGAAACAAATATTCCATTAAGAGTGATATTCATTAGAAGAGAATGTACCAAGTCCAGGAAGCTCTCTCTAAAAGTGGTTCTGGAAAAATGGGTGCATGCAAAGTTATTATGCATTTTGGGAAGCTGTTTGACATGCATCTTCTTCTAGGTCACATGAAGGCAATCTTTCATTCAGAACTAAGATCAATACATGTATTAATTACAAATCAATTTCTTATTTATTAGTTGTTTTATGCTTACCATATTGGAGTAGCTCCAGTGGAAGATAGGATTAGTGAGAGTCGTCTTAGATGGTTTGGTCACATAAAACAACGGCCTTTCGATGACCCGATTAGGAAAGTAGATGCATTAGATTTGACCTATATTAAAAAGGTAGAGGTAGACCTAAAAAGATTTGGTTAGAAAATATTAGAAGTGACTTTTCTTTATTAGGTTTAGATGAGAATTTGACTCTTAACATGATACAATGAAGAAAAAGGATTCATATAGCCAACCCCACATAGTGGGATAAAGGCTTGTTGTTGTTGTATGCTTATCATATTGGATAAACTAGTCTTTTGCATGGGTCTATTTTAATGTACTTATGTGGCTGAAATTAGGCGAGCTGCAAGTTTGCATGATCAAATGGTGTTAGAGTTCTTGGGTTTGCATTTTAGATGGGTAATATTTGTATTATTAGGGATGAGAATAAAATCTGTTGTTTTGGGCATAAAAACAATCATTCCATCTTTTTTTTTTCAGTTTTTTTTTCCAATATTTATTAGTTTTCTTAAATGGTAAAGCTAGAAGTATAATGCTTACCATTTAAAACTCTCTTATGATGCACTTAGGCTAGTTGTATTGATGAGTAAAGGTTTGAGCATAACTTGCTATGGGTAAACTTTCGACTCTTTTTACCATTTTTTGTCCAAGTAAACCAAAAATCCATACTTGGTATACTGTCGAAGTTTCTCCATGAATTAATTATTAACGTTTTAGATATTCTTTGCATGAAGACTTATAGGAGTATTATTACCTTTTAACTGATCAAGGTAGTTTGTTAAGGCTCATGTTGATTTTGCTAATGAAGTGCTAAAGGTATTCATGACATGATTAGAGGCTCTACACTTTGTAACATTTTTAATGAAAGCTTGAAATCCCAAATTAGGATTTTTTTTTTTCGTTATTCTACTAATTAGAGAATAAATGTTGTTCCTTGTGTTTTTGAATGAAGATAAATTGTTAATAAAATTTGTGCCAGTTGGGGGGAGCTGTTGAATGAGCCTTGGGATGCATGTCCAAAGTTACACTAATTAAGAGAGCGTGGGGATGCATCTGTTAAAAAGGGACCAAGAATCGGAGAGAGAGATGGGAGTGTTAGATGAAAGGGGGGGAGAGAGAGAGAACATGTAGGAGAGAATAATTTAACATTCATGACATCATTGTATAGGGAAGGGTTCTAATTATTAGAAGTGGTACAAATAAAATGAAAATAATCTAAACATCTAACTAATAGACAAGACAAGCTAAATGGGTAAACATGATGGGAAAATATAAAAAAATGTTAAATAATTTAAATTTAGCCTAATTTGAATTGTAACTTTTTCATCATAATCATCATTCATATCAACAAAATACTTGTTTAACTAACTCTTGAAATTCAAAATTACTAACTTCTTCAAAAGAATTCCTATTAACTTCCCAGATATCCTCAACATACCTCCCCATCAATATTCAAATCTCAACCACCCAAAAATTGCATCAGCTTTCCTAATTAATGACATTACTGCATTGACTCTTTCGTGAATATTAACAAAACGTATCATTAATATGAACAATGAACCTTCACTAGCTTTGCAGTACAATTATTGATATTGACTTTTTCTCCAATAGTATTTGGACTCTCAACTCATGGAAATATATGCAGTGTTAGTTGCCATCTTAGATGCTCACCCTCAATTATTAGCATCCAATCTTATTTTGGTTGTTTAATCAATTATTTTATGTCATTTGTTCTTGTTTGTTATTTTGCCAAGATATATGCATCCTCAAAAAAATCTAAATTTAAACTCAGGCTACATTTGCTTTTGATTAATTTAACCAATAAAAGCTCTGGAAGCAAATGTGTGCAGAACACTCCTTATTTTGATCATCCATCGAGGAAGTGAACCTTAAATCCATTTTGTTTGGTTTTGTTTTTAATAATTTTTATAGCTTGATAGTACGCTTTTTCCCATTATGAAGGTTGAAATGGTTATTTGTCATTTTGGATATGCTTGCCCTTATTTTAATTTTAGTAAACTTGGAAAGTCCATGAATTTTTGGTTATTATTAAAATTAATATAAATAGTAGGTAAGCCTTAAGACTGTAATTTAAATGATTGATGATGTTATAAAGGGAATCTTTTGGGTGCCTCTTTTAGGATTGATTCCTCCCTTAATTGTTGGATTTCTTCATGATTTTTTTTCTCTTTTTATTTGCTTCCTGTCATTTGAAACATTCATTCTTCTAGTACTCTCAATATCACTTTTCACTTTATCTCCTGATTCTCATCTTATATTGGATTCATTTCTACCTAGCAAATCAAATATGAAGGGTTCACTACAAGTCTACAATCTCTCATACTTGATTTATGTTAGAGCAGATGTTCTTGTAGCCATAAAAGATTGATTGTGTAATCTCTTTAATCCTATATCCTTTGAGGTATCCATGGCATCTTCTTATTTTTTTCTTGATGCTCTTAATTTCTAAATTCTTTATCCTCATCATGGAATCCTTGATTTATATTATTATTTTTTGCTATGTGAACTTCATTAACAAAAAAATAATTTTCCTTAAGATATAAACATGAATAGTAACAATGAGAATGTACTAGTTTGTGAATAGTAACAATGTTTGCATCTATGTCTCCAAGATGATTGATCATTGTTCTTTCTCTCTCTTCACCTCATCCCCATTACAAAGCTATTTCTGAAAAAGCTCCAAATGCCATCCTTCTTAAACTCAAAACCATCTCCATGTAAGCCTACTTGGTTTTCTTTTAAATTTCAATTTATAACCATTTCCTCGTAATTCTCATCCATAACCATGAAACACTCATTTATCACAATTTTGAACTTCAAAATTTCTATCCTCTTCAAGCAAATCCTTATTTACTTACTAAATAATCTTAACAAACCGCTCATTCAATATTCAAATCTAAACTAACCTAAATCGTATCACCCTTTCTAATTGATTATATTATGACCCTTTTAATCTCATGTGAGAATTACTAGGAAAAGGTACCATTCACAACAAGTCATTAATTCATTTTATTAAAAAGAAAACATTTTTTTATCCAATATAACTGCCAAACCTCAGTTTAAGTTCTATTAAAAAATCATAAGATATAAGTTTACAACCTTTAATTAACATTATTAAGCATACTTAATTTAGTTTGGCAAATTCAATGCTATGCATGAACTATATGAAATCATGTAAACTTGTTAACATGATAAACATTTAATTAAAAAAGATTGGTGATATTCAATTTAATCTTATTATTCTTAATTAGATGATTAATGATGTAATTATCATATTATGCATAATTAAGCAAATTATAGACATAGAATGAAACTTTTGGAATCACTTGAACTTTCTAACACATATAGTTGATCACAATTATAATGACTCGCCCATTAAGCATATGATTAGAAAATAAAATAATATTAAACATAATTAAATAGTAAAATAATTAAAATAAATAAAAAATCAAAACAATTAAATACCCAAAAAAATTATAGAATAATCTTGTATGTTGAAAGTAATTTTTGAGTAGTTTTTATCAATTTTATGAGTGTTCATCATTCTTGAGACTAATTATTAAAATCTACTCAATCAAATTCATTGAATGTTAAACTTAAACACTAAGTTTTACCGACATATCTTGGAGTCTTCATTTCTTCAACACTTCAACACTCCTCCAACTAGGTCAGTTCTCTATTTGTCTTGTTAATTCTCCCTATAATTTGATGATTGCTTTGAAATATATATATATATATATATATATATATATATGTGCTCTACAGGGATTCTATTTCATTTTGGGTTGGCTTCCATTATTTTAATTTTGGCCGTGAATTTATGTCTACAACAATGGATAATAGGCTTTAGGTTAAAATTCAAGTGGTTGATTATGGAATAAAAATATAGATTTCTTTTTTGCAACTTCTTTGGGATTGATTCCTCCTGAACCTCCTAAACGTAGTTTTCTCTCTTTTTTTCCCTCTACATCTACCTTCCTTCTTTTAAAACATCCATTCTAATATCAAATTCCCTCTCTTTATCTTCTGGTTTCCCTGAAGATTGAATTCTTCTATTCTTAACAAATCAAATATCAAAAGCTCAACAGAATCTTTCCTTCTGTTGCCTGGCACATTGTTCTTTTTTGGATACTATAGATAGGTTTTATACTTTCATTGTTTATAAAATTGATATTTTATTGGATTTATTTTTTATAACCTTAGCTCATTCTAAATTCTGTGCTAGCTTGCCTTCTTTTTATTAGACACGGCTCCTTATGTTCTTAGCAGCCGTGTACATGTTATTTCCCTTTCAAACTGATTAACAAATTAATTTGAGTTGTTTGGTTTTTACCAAAATATTTTATTTTCTTCAGAAAAACATCTTTTCCTATGATGCTTCGGATTCCTTTCTTGGTTTCTCTTCTGAATCATGGCGCTAAACTTCTAGTTCATATCTATATTCAAAAGAGTGCTTTTCCACTGCCAAGACCTTTTCCTTTCCAATTTCAAAGCCCTACTATCTAAACAGGGTACTTGTGATGCCTTTGAGGCCAACTAATTTTGAACTCTGCTGATGTTTTTCTGTAGGTTAAACTTGAGGGTGATATATCCCAGGGTGTGGAATTATACAAGAAAGCTTTGTGTTACAATTGGCGCTATGCAGATGCAATGTATAACTTGGGTGTAGCATATGGAGAAATGCTGAAATTCGACATGGTCAGTGATATTTAAATTCTCATCTTTAAAGTTCTTTTATTTCTCATTCTTGCTCCTCGCTGTAAAATTCTAGCTACTTCTCTCATTTAGGTACTACTTAGTTGACTTTTCTTTTGGTTACATGAATTGTCTTTTTATCGTGTTATGAAACTTTAATATTGTAAGTGAAATGTTTGGTGTCTGTCTGTGAAGGCAATTGTATTCTATGAACTTGCATTGCACTTCAATCCCCATTGTGCGGAGGCATGCAACAATTTAGGAGTGATATACAAAGATAGGGATAATCTTGATAAAGCTGTGGAGTGTTATCAGGTTAGTTCAAATGCTTGAAGTTCTTCAAGCACAATAATTTATTGTTTTTACTATTCCTTTAAAATGCTGATATTTTCTCCTGGCCATTTTTAATGGTTCGGAATTGTATTTCAGATGGCATTGTCTATCAAACCCAACTTCTCGCAGTCACTAAACAATCTTGGGGTTGTTTATACTGTTCAGGTTTGTTCATATTTCTTAAATAACTATTTTTGTTCTTTTATTTTTTGTCGCTTTTTCTCATCAACTAATAATTTGTAGGGTAAAATTGATGCTGCAGCAGGCATGATTGAGAAAGCTATTGCTGCAAATCCTACGTATGCTGAAGCATACAATAACTTGGGTAGACATTGTTTTTTTGCTATTTTGTTGATTATTGAATGTTTTTTTTAATTTCCTAGGCAAGCTATAATTCATCTTGCATGCCTGTGCTTTATTTTTTATTTTTATGGCGTGGATTTAACTTAGCATTGTAAACATAATCTTCTTCTTGGTGAACTTTAGAAGTCCCACTGATGCAGGACTAAATCATGTGAGGATTAACTATTAAGAATTTGCACGCTTATTTGAAGAAAACAATATTAAAATTAGCTCAAGCGACTTAACGAAGAAATAAAACAAAAGTGGGGTGAATTTAGCTTAGGCCAAGTTGCATATATAAAAGTTGGGAACATTGTAAATGACCATCTAGATCAATGACAGCATACAAAGAAGAGCTTCAATAAAAATCCCTCATTTAACAACGAGATAAGTTTCTATGAAGACATCCACTCATTCAATTCTCTAACTATACTAAGCTTTAGCGGAGGAATTGACAAGAGCCTTCATGAATCAATTATAAACCACAATCGGAAGCGACTAGGATGGTAGAGGAGTAGGAAGGAGAGTTTACCCACGGACAAAGGTGAAATTAAACTCCAATCTTCACTGGACAGCAGTTGGGAGGTCTTCTTGGACAGCCTCCTTGCTGATTTTGACGTCCCTGAATTGATGGCAGCAACTTATGATTATCCGATCAGCTGGATAGCAGCTGGGAGGCCTCCTAGGACAGCTTTCCTGGCTGATTTTGGCACTTCTGAACGGGGGACAGCAATCAGGGATCTTCCCACCAGTTGGACAGCAGGTCACAATGCAGAAGAGAGAAAAAAGAAACTCGTGACAGCCTTTGGGAACTGTCTAAACAACAGTAGAATAAGTTTAGGTGCTAGGATTTGATGTGGACGGTGGGTAGAGAGAAAGTGAGAGGGTGGGCCGGTGGCATGAGGGGGAAAAGAGAGGGATTAGGTGAGGGTTTAATGGCTCGCCTAATTAATTTGCATTCAATTAGGATTGATTGGATTAAATCACTCTCAATTTGAATTTGAATTAACTAAAATTAAAGGAGTGATTAGGGAGTCATTAATGGCCAGGAATAATGGGGAGGAGAGAGGTGGGCCGACCTAGAGAGAGGGGGGAGGGATTTGTGTCTAAATTCGTTGTATGTGGGCTATAGCATTAATGACGATGGGTAGTTAAAATCTGAAATTAATCACAGATTTTATTAGATTGAATTGCTTTCCTAAATAGCTTGGGTTAATTGGAAAAAAAAATTGAAATTCAAATCAATTGGATTTGAATTTGAATTCTTTCCAAAATTGCTATGGCCAAATATGGAAGGTATTGAATGGGGAATTTAATGTGGGATCCAAGGTGAGGGGAGGTGGTGAGGCCGGCGGGTTGGGCTTGATCGGAAGAGAGGGGCGGTGGCATGAAGTGGTGGTGGGGACGGGGACAAGGGGCGGAGGGTGGTATGATCGGTTGTGGGGTGGTGGTGTGGGGGGAATTTCCGTGGAGTGAGGGAGGGGGTGGGGAGAGTACGCCGACGGTGGGGAGGTAAGAGGGAAAGGATGAGAAAGGAAAAATTATGGAAATCCAAGAGCTCACCGGGTACTACGCTTGGCCTCTCCTGGGCTTCTTCTCCCAAACTTTCTCTCAAGCTCTCTCAAGATCACAAAATAGAAATTTTCATATCATTCTTCATTAACCTTCAAAAGATACAAGTGGCTTATATATAGCCATACATGATGAATGAAAAATAAAAAACATAATTGCCCCTAGGGCACACATACAACTAAACCCTTTAAGCGAGGGTATAAACAGAAGAAAATAACAAAACTCATAAAACATAAAACTAATACAATAATAATAAAAAAAAGATCGGTGTGATCGTGGTTGTCGATCGTCGTCCACGTCTCTAATATACCTTCCATGATCTGATGTCTCATCACCCACATTATATTTTCTTGTCATCTGGCTTTGATTTTCTTATTACATTTTCGGAAACATTGTTCATGAATATGTATGGTGTTTTTTACTTAGAATCTTAGGTATTTGTATCATCCATCATTGTGCAACATCATACACTTTGATATAATTTCAGATTAAGGAGTTTGTTCACTATGTGATGTTTGTACATTGAACTTGTAACACACCGCGCGAAGGAATAAAAAAGGCATATGTGAATAAATCTTCATATACCATAATTTCTGATATGAAAGATTTTGACAATTAACACAAATCAATTAACTTGAGGTGTTTTAAAACATTTTCACTTATTTAACTACTAAGCTTCTAATACACATAAATATTCATTTGTATACCATCTAAATTTTCTTCATATACGTAACTGATTATTCTTTAGCTTACCAAAATAGAGTAATTGATCAAAAGATGATTCTCATTCAGGTTTCTTTCCTTTATCAGAAATAACATTCAACATAATATTGCAAGATAAACAACTCTGATGTAGAAATATCATAGAAATTAAACTATGCTTATGAACTAGTCTAATAATTTATCTGCATTCCTTAATATGAAATTGCCTGAGTAATAATTAGTTTAATAATAAGTAAAATATCTAATTGAAAACAAAATATTTAACTGAATATTAGAGCTTAAAATATTGTCAACACTACATTAATCATGTGTAGAGGTTTCATCGTACTTGACTAATTTTTTTCATAATTTTTTATTACTTAATATAAAGTGTCTTTTAGTTTAGAATGTCATTGGTTTGATTCTTTAATACTTTAGTCTAAGTAGAGCTTAGCGTTTCCTTATTCTTTGCCTTGCATTTTGAGTACTTGCAATGCCGGGTTTTTGAGACTTTTGATTGGTTTTAATTCTAGTTTCCTTGTTCCTTTTTAAAACATTTTCTTGTTTAGTCATTTTTTTGCTTTAACCCTAAACCTCACTCCTTCCATCTTTTTGCTAAGATGGCCATGAGCGAAAAGGTATGCTTCATATTCTTCCAGGTTAAAAAGTTCAATATGAAACGCTCAATTCATGAGAAGTTCTAGTTTTCTGAAGTTCTGTTATCGTTAAGTTGATTTAGAACCTCTTTTCACTCTTTCTTTAGGTAGTTAGGTTTTGTTTTCTTTTCTGTGTGCTATCCTTTTCCTTTTCTGCACTTTTTTTCTCTGAGTTCCTGATGCTCTTTCAGGGGTTCTATATAGAGATGCAGGCAATATTAACTTGGCTATAGAAGCATATGAGAGATGTCTTGAGATAGATCCCGATTCAAGAAACGCGGGTCAGGTATGAGATTGGGATTATGATACACTTTTGCTGTTTAGAATTAGTTTAATCATGCATTTATAGAGCAATAGAGGTGATATGCCTCATTATCAAAAGCTATTGAATTCCTCCATTTGATGCTTGCTTAGACTAACTGCACAGTCGCTTGCAGTTCTTGATATTGTGTTACTGTTAACCTAATTTTTTTGGGTTTTGTGATGGTAGACTTGTTGCTGAAAGCTTCTTTGAACGGTGCTTTTGTAACTATGGATTTTCTTTTCACTACAAATATTTTTAATTGGTACCACGTTCTGTCTTTTCATTGAAAGTGAATGTATCATGCGATCACAATCCCTTCTTTCAATGGGCCCTTTACCAGGGTATTATTCTACTAGATCTTGCTTTGCTTGCAATCTTTCATAGCCACTACCCTATCTCCATCATTCTTTCCCCTCAGAAATTTATTTATATAATTGTAACTTATTTATATAATTGTAACTGTGCTTCTATGATCCATGTTCATCATAGATATTCCGTGGTTGACATAATCATTTCAAAGCTTTCTGCATTCTTCCTGTTAAAGTTATATGGATGAAGGCCTAAATGATAGGTTACAAGCAATAGCTTACCTAACGAGCCCCTCAAAGGATTAGTTTGATTTGACATAAGTGTGTGGAGTGAGTGGAATACCGGAACATAGTTTCTGTGTTGGTTAAAGGTGTATGAAAGCGAGTTCCTAGATTTGAAGCCCACCTTCATAAAGGTGAGAAGTGTGTTTTAGTTATGAGAGCTTGGAAGTCACCTTCACTTTCAATTATTACATGAAGTTTTATAATAGCATAAACTTAACAGGATACTTGGTTATAAACTTATAATATTTCCTTTATCATAATAATTATAAAATAATGTGAAATTAATGAATGATGGTGAAAATGAAACTCAATGCAACCCAAATAAACATTGGAATTTAATTCCCAAGAAGTAAGTGCATGTGAAACATGCAAACATTTCTTAAATTCATTTCCACAAAAACTTATTTATGGGATTCATCTTGAAACACTTCCAAACACTTCCATCAAAACAAATTGGCCCAAAGTGCGACTGTAGTTTCTCTGTGGATTAAGTACTGGACCACATGCAATTTAATTAAATATTTGGACCAGGACTTAAAATTGCGACTTTGGGTTTTGATATGATTGTAAGCTTTAAACGAATCGAAAGATTAAACTAATGGTATGTGATAACCCCTGATTGTTTCTAAATTCCATTAGTTACCCCAGTTATGCTCTTATGCCCCAAATAATTGGGATATGGTGGTGTTGATGCCCTTATGCATATGCAAGTTGTCAGGTCCCAAGTCTTGGATGAGGAAAGTGGAGGGTTGTGTTAGGTAGTCGACAGCTAGCATAAAACTTGTCGAATAATCATGACATGAATCATTTAGTCCATTGTGTTAATGCTAGGGTGTTCACTGGAAGCGACACATTGTACGGCCTGAAAATAGCGATAAGTGTGCAAGGGCCGCTGCACGGCACCCGAGTGCAGGGTTAAATAGGCAAAGGTTCTCACATCATGGACGGATGTGGGCAAAGAAGTTAGTTCATGAAATTAAAATTAGGATAGGAATTTTGAATATAAGTTCATTTACAGACAAATTAATGGAATTAATAGATATTATAATTCATAGGAAGATAAATATTCTATGCATTCAGGAAATTAAATGGGTTGGAGAGAAAGCTAAGGAGATTGATAGTTTAGAATTTAAACTATGATATTCTGGTAGGAGTCGTACTAGAAATGATGTAGTTGTGATTATAAATACAAGGGTTTGAAAGATAATGTTGTAAAAATTAATAGAATTGGAAATTGAATTATAATTGTAAAGATTGTTGTTGATGCTAAGATTATTAATATTATAAGGATTTATGCTTCTCAAGTAGGTTTGAATATGTGTTCAAAATTAAAATTTTGAAATAACCTATAAGAATTAATAAAAAAGATACCTCTCGAAGAAAGTTTTTTTATTGGAGAAGATTTAAATGGACATGTTGGTGGAGAGATTGATGATTTTAAAAGGATTCATGGTGGCTATGACTTTGGAGCGATTAATGATTGTGATAAGACTATATTAGATTTTACTTTAGCTTATGATTTTGTAATTGTTAATACCTTATTTAAGAAAAGATATGAACATCTCATCACTTATAAGAATGGATAATAAAACTCAGATTGATTATTTTTCTTATAAGAAAAATAGACCGTTTATATTGCAAAGATTGTAAAATTATTCTGAGTAAACGTTTATGTACCCAACATCATTTATTAATTTTGGACTATAAGATGAAGGGGCAGAAAATAAATAATAAAGTAAATTATTGTTCTAATATTTGATGGAGGTATTTAAAGAATAATAATAAAAATATTTTTGAGAGTAAGATTCTACATCTTAAGATTTTGCCTGTGCATGAGGAAGCTAATGTTATGTGGAAAAATGTAGCTAGTGATGTTAAGAATGTTGCAAAAGATGTGCACGGAGTATCAAAACGAAAAACTATTAATAGTAAAATTAGTTGGTTGTGGAATTAAAATGTGTAATAAAAGATAAAAAATAAGAAGATTTGTTATAAAAATTTGTTAGCTGTAAAAATTCTGATAATTAGGAAAGATATAAAGAGGCCCGAAAAGATTCTAAGAAAGAATATGCGATGCAAAAATTTTAGCTTTTAATTATTGATATAATAGATTAGATACTAAGAAGTGCGAAAGATATATGCATAAGTTAGGTAAATAAAGAGATAGAAACAATAAAAAAAAGAGATAGAAGTATGATAGGAAATACTTGATTTCAAGTATTTCCTATTCACTTCCACAACAAATCACAATACAAACTGCTGTCCACAGCAGGAAAACAGCCCAAAACAGTGGAAAAATAGAGAAAAACGGCGAGAAATTTGGAGAAAAGACTTGTATTTTACTAATAGATGCAAGGAAAATAACAAAGATACAAGGATCCTCTATTCGAGAGGAGGATCGCACTCTCCCAATCTCTAGAATTCGATCTACAGCCCTAGCCACCAAAGAAGAACAAGAAAACTCCAAAGCAAATTTCACATAACCCTAATCTATTATTTTCTCCCTACTTAATGCATACAATTAAAAAATAACACAAAAGGACCAAATAGCCCTTGCTTCCACTCCTTTTGGCTCCAAGAAAGTATTTGAATCTCAAGTGAACCCCACTCTTTCCCCCTCCTTTGAGCCCGCTGGCCTCCTCCTGCAGTAAAACAATTGGACCGGGCTGGGCTAGCTGGACCGGTCCATGGAAGACCGGTCTAACATTACCGCCCTCCCAAAGAACCACCTTGTCCTCAAGGTGGAAGTCAGGAAACTGTCGCTTCATCCGCTCGTATGGCTCCCACATGGCCTCGTAGTCAGGGAGGTTCTTCCATTTGATCAGAACTTCTGTGGCTCCATCTGCTTTCTGACGAACCTCCATGAGCTCCAAAGGTTCCAATATCATTTCCATTTCATCTGTTAATGCCCCTGGTAACTCAGAACTGGTAGCATAATCTCCAATGGCTCTCCTTAGCTGGGATACATGAAAAACTGGATGGATCGTCGCTGTCGGTGGTAGCTTCAGATGATATGGCACGGCTCCAATTTTCTCCAGTACTTCATAAGGACTGAAGTACCGTGGAGCAAGCTTCTCATTCCTCCGATTGGCGATCATTTTCTGTCGATATGGGTGGAGTTTCAAAAATACCTTCTCGCCCACCTCAAACTGAATATCCTTCTGATGCCCATCAGCTTGTATCTTCATAATATGTTGAGCCCTCAACAGATGTCTTTTTAACTCTTCCATTGTCTTATCCCTCTCCTCCAAATACTCCTCTACTGAAGACACGGGTGTGCTGCTACTCCCAAAATGCACCGAGTGGGGCGGATCCCTTCGTACAACACCTTAAATGGGATCATCTGAGAGGCTGAGTGAAAAGAGGTGTTATACCAGTACTCGGCCCATGATAACCATTTAGCCTATAGCTTGGATGTTTATGATGAGAAACATCTCAGATAAGTCTCCAAGCTCCAATTGACTACTTTTGTTTGGCCATCCGTCTGTGGGTGGTAAGCCGTACTCCTTTTTAGCACCGTCCTCTGCAGTCTGAACAATTCTTTCCAGAATTGGCTGAGGAAAACTTTATCTCTGTCTGATACTATCGCCTCTGGCACTCTGTGTAGTCTGACTATCTCCCTGATGAAAACTGCCGCTACTGTCACCGCAGTGTATGGATGGCGTAGAGGAATAAAGTGAGCATATTTGCTCAATCTATCCACTACCACCAAAATCACAATGAATCCCTCAGAGCGGGGTAGCCCATCAATGAAGTCCATAGATATCTCCTCCCAGACTCGTCCTGGTAACGCCAATGGCTGTAATAACCCCCCTGGTAACATAGCTAAATACTTATTTATTTGGCAAATCTCGCACCTGGATACCATCTCTTCCACATCTCTATGCGTACCTTTCCAGTACAGCTCTGCCGCTAGTCTCCTATAGGTCTTTAGCACTCCTGAATGACCTCCCACTGTAGTTCCATGGAACTCATGGAGCAATTGTGGGATGTGTACTGACGTTCTGGGTAACACAAACCTCCCCTGATACGATAATCTCTCCCCCTCCAACGAGTACCCTGGATGGCCTCCCTCTTCCTTTAGTAAGTCAGCTCTGATCTTGCTTAGTTCCTCGTCTTTGGCGCTCTCCTCCTTTATGGCTTCCCAATCTAGCATCATTGGGACTGACACAGTCACTATCTGCAGCTCCCCCATGCACCTGGACAAGGCATCTGCTGTCTTATTTTCTACCCCTGGCCTATACTGAATCTCAAAATCATACCCGAGCAGTTTGGATAGCCACCTCTGATGCTCCTCTGTCACCATGCGCTGCTCCAGCAAATATTTCAGGCTCCGTTGGTTGGTTCTGACGATGAAATGTCTTCTGAGTAAGTAGGGCCGCCACTTCTGGATGGCCAAAACAATTGTCATCAACTCCCTCTCATAGACAGATTTCATTCGGGCTCTGACAGTCAACACCTGACTGAAATATGCAATGGGCCTGTCTCTGCATCAACACTGCTCGTAGTCCGTATCCCGATGCATCTGTCTCCACTATAATGATTTAATTTAAGTGAAGTGTATTAATGATGAAGATCAAAAAATGCTTTTATTAGAAGAGGATATTTAACAAAGGTGGATGAGATATTTTACTAAACTTTTCAATGAATATTGTGAGAATGCGATTAACTTTAGTGACCTTAGTACCCTAAATAAAAATAAAGATTTTTATTTTTATCAGTGTATTAGTGAAATCGAAGTTAAAGAGTCTTTAAAGAAAATGAAATGTGGAAAGTCTGTTAGACCTGATGCTATTCCAATAGAGGTGTGAAAATGCTTAGGAGATGAAGGAATATCTTGGTTTACTAAACTTTTTAATACTATTTTGAAAACTAAAAATATATCAGATGAGCGGTGAGCGGTAAATGAGTGTGTTGATTCATATTTTTAAGAATAAAGGTGATGCTCAAGATTGTGTGAATTATAAAAGAATTAAGTTAACGTGTCATACTTTAAAATTATGGGAGAGAGTTATGGAGCATAGGTTGCGACGTGACACTAATGTTTCTCAAAATCAATTTGGATTCATGCCAGGTAGGTCTACTATGGAAGCTATACATTTGTTGATAGGTTTGATGGAGAAGTATTGAGAGAATAAGGAGGATCTACATATGAATTTTATTGATTTAGTGAAAACATATGTTAAATTTCCAAGAGAAGTGCTATGGAGAGTTCTGCATAAGAAAGATGTTAATAATACTTATATTGAAATCATTAAGGATATGTATGCAGGAGTTGTTATTTGTGTTCAAACACAAGGAGGTTTGACCAACTATTTTCCTATTTTAATTGTATTACATCAAGGATCAGCCTTTAGCCCATATCTTTTTGCTTTAGTCATGGATGTTCTCACTAGACATTTGCAAGAGGTTGTACCTTGGTTTATGCATTTTGGTGATGATATTCTTCTTGTTGATAAGACTAGAGAGGGAGTTAAAGGTAAACTTGAATTATGGAGGTCAACCTTAGAGTCTAAAGGCTTTCGTTTGAGTAGATCTAAAATTGAATATATGGAGTGTAATTCTAGTAATAATAGATCTAGTGTGGGGATTCATAATTTCGGCGATCAAGTCATTAATAATAGTACACATTTTAGATATATTGGGTCTATTGTTCGAACAATTATTACGTCCTCTGACCTGACGTAGAGGTACGTTCGGCCGCCAATAACATGTCGCCGCGTGCTCTTACTCTTTACCGCGCGGCCCGACGACTTGACCCGGAGCGGAACCCGGTAATGCTATGTTCGCGATTTTCTCGATATTGCTCGGTATTGCTTTGCAAAAACGAGAAATACCGCTCTGTGAAGACCAAAACTATACAAATACCGAGTTGTACCGAGTTTTTCTACAACTCGGTACAACTCGGTATTTGCTCAGGATTTGCTCGATATTGTTAGGGATTTGCTCGGTATTGCTAGGTATTTGCTCGGTATTGCTAGAAAAAACTCGGTACAACTCGGTACAACTCAGTATTTGCTAGGGATTTGCTTGGTATTGCTAGGGATTTGCTCGGTATTGCTAGGTATTTGCTCGGAATTGCTAGAAAAAACTAGGTACAACTCGGTACAACTCGGTATTGCTAGGGATTTACTCGGTATTGCTAGGTATTTGCTCGGTATTGCTAGAAAAAACTCGGTACAACTCAGTATTTGCTCAGGATTTGCTCGGTATTGCTAGGTATTTGCTCGATATTGCTAGAAAAAACTAGGTACAAGTCGGTACAACTCAGTATTTGTTCAGGATTTGCTCGGTGTTGCTAGAAAAAACTAGGTACAACTCGGTACAACTCAGTATTTGCTCAGGATTTGCTCGGCATTGCTAGGGATTTGCTCGGTATTGCTAGGTATTTGCTCGGTATTGCTAGAAAAAACTAGGTACAACTCGGTTTTTGCTAGGTATTTGAAATATATCCAAAAGGTGATGGGATGTTGTTCGGCTCGTCAAGGATTTAAAAAAAAGCACGTGCGAGAACCCAAAAAACAGCGGGTCGGGTCGGCGACTTTTCTTCATGCTACGTGTCGCTAAAATATTGTTGGCCGAACATAGAGGAGCGTACGTTCACCGGACCAAATAAAAGTTCCTATTGTTCTGGGTGATGGTGAAATTGATGGGGATATTATTAGTAGAATTCAAGTTGGATGGTTAAAGTGGAGGAATGCATCGGGTTTGTTGTGTGATAGATAAATCTCTCTCAAACTTAAGGGAAAATTCTATATGATGATAGTGAGACCTGCAATGCTTTATAGTGCAGAATTTTGGCCATTAAAAGAGAAGCATAATAGTAAGTGTTGCAGAGATGAGGATGCTCAAGTGGATGAGTGGCTTTACTCTTAGAGATAAGATACGAAATGAGCATATGCGTGAAAATGTTGGAGTTGCTCCAGTGGAAGATAAGATTAGAGATAGTCGCCTTAGATGGTTTGGTCACATAAAATGGCGGCCTTCCGATGACCCAGTTAGGAAAGTAGATGTACTAGATTTGACTTCTGTTAAGAAATGTAGAGGTAGACTTAAAAAGACTTGGTTAGAAAATATTAGAAATGAGCTTTCTTTATTAGATTTAGATGAGAATTTGTCTCTTAATAGGACACGTTGGAGAAAAAAAATTTATGTAGCCGATCCCACATAGTGGGATAAAGGCTTGTTGTTGTTGTAATAGTAGTAGTATAATGAGCTTGAGATTACATAATGTTCTATCCTCACTTATATTTTCAACTTGAGGGGTGCACTTATTCCTTTAGAACTCATGTAGGCTTCCCTATCTTGCGTTTGTATCTTATTTGTGATAATTTTAATTTTCCTGCTTTGGCTATACCTAAAAATCCCCAAAGTTTATGGTTATTAATCTGGATTAAATTCCGTGGACTGTTCACGCTTCTGTATTTTTATATTTTTCACTGGAGCGTACTGAGGTATCAATTTATGTCTATTCACACTTGATCACATGTACGCATCATTTGGCTGTCTATTTTGCATTAGCATTCTTGTCTATAAATGTTCATCTTATCATATTTTCCTCCTAATATATTATTATCGGAATTGATATATGAACTGCACTGATAGGTTTTTACATTAGTACTTATAATTGTAATGAGGCAGCTCTACCTTTTTTATTTGCAGTTTCGAATGAGCCATCTGGAATAATTATTGGATAGTTAATTACACCTTTTTATTTGAATGAGGCCTTTTTTATGTATGCAACCTTATTAATGTTGTGTTTAGTTTCCTAAGAGGGCCTGGTTGGTACATTATTACATTATTGGCCTCGGCTGATTTCTTGAATCCTTTCCAGACTGCATCACCCCTTTGCGTGATTGTTGAAGTTTACGTACAGTTTTTCATGTAGAAAAGTTTTTTGAGTTTTCTAATTCAGTTGTCATTCTTGATGTGAACTGTGAAGTTAAGGTCCATGATTGGTTTGAACTGGGAAGTTAATCTATTCAGGTCAATGGCCGGTTTGTGCTATAGAAGCTTGTCTCAATTCTTGGTGTAGATATTTTTTTGAACCTCAGATTTCAAGTTGTTTTCATTCGTTTCATTAATCTTTGTTGCTTTTCTTGTTCATTCATTGTTTTTTTTGGGTGATCTCATGAAGCATCTGAGTTAACTCTATAGTGTCAAAACATCTTTTCCTAGTATTTAGAGTATTCAGAGATATAATTACTACAAACTTAGTCATTGTATTTCTGCTTGTTGTGAGAATTTAAGCCGAATTACTTTGCAGCTATACTGTAATGGTTAATCATTGTTAAATTATTGATGTAAGGCAGTGACCTGGTTTAAGATTTAATTTATGAGAATTATCTTCCCCTTCATGAAGTTGCATTATTCATTCTGCACATTCTTTCCATATTTTACAATTCAGTGAATTACCTTCTGTCCTGACAGAACCGACTACTTGCAATGAACTACATAAATGAGGACTCCGATGAAAAGCTGTTTGAAGCGCACAGGTCCTTTCAATAATTTATTTTTTCAATATCCAGTATGCTAGCTGTTTTTTTTAACTTGCTTCTTTTAATTGTCACAATCTGTTCTTTACCTTCTTGAAGAGTTTTAGAAAGGAAATTGAAAATTTTATCTTTTTTACTTAAGAATTTGTATGGCATATGATAAAGTTCCAAGAGAAGTGCTTTGGAGAGTTCTTGAAAAGAGAAGTGCTATGGAGAGTTCTTGAAAAGAAAGGAGTTAATAATTCTTATATTCAAATCATTAAAGATATGTATGCAGGAGCTATTACTTGTGTTCAAACACAAGGTGGTTTGACCAAGTATTTTCCTATTTCGGTTGGATTACATAAAGGATCAGCCTTAGGTCCATATCTTTTTTCTTTAGTCATGGATGTTCTTACTAGACATTTGCAAGAGGATGTACCTTGGTGTATGCTTTTTGCTGATGATATTCTTCTTGTTGATAAAACTAGAGAGGGAGTTGAAGGTAAACTTGAATTATGGAGGCCAACTTTAAAGTCTAAAGGTTTTCGTTTGAGTAGATCTAAAACTGAATATATGGAGTGTAATTTTAGTAGCAATAGGCCTAGTGAGGGTATTGTGACTTTGGGCGATCAAGTCATTAATAAGAGTACACTTTTTAGATATCTTGGATCTATTGTTCAGAGTGATGGTGAAATTGATGGGGATATGATCAGCAGAATTCAAGTTGGATGGTTGAAGTGGAGGAATGCATCGGGTTTATTGTGTGATAGAAAAGTCCCCCTCAAACTTAAGGGAAAATTCTATAAGATGGTCGTGAGACCTGCAATGCTTTATGGTGCCGAATGTTGGCCATTAAAAGAGAAGCATAATACTAAGTGTTGCAGAGATGAGGATGCTTAGGTGGATGAGTGGCTTGACCCTTAGAGATAGGATACAAAATGAGCATATACGTGAAAAGGTTGGAGTAGCTCCAGTGGAAGATAAGATAAGTGAGAGTCGCCTTAGATGGTTTGGTCACATTAAACGGAGGCCTTCCGATGACCCGGTTAGGAAAGGTGAGGTATTAGATTTGACTTATGTTAAGAAAGGTAGAGGTAGACCTAAAAAGACTTGGTTAGAAAATATTAGAAATGATCTTTCTTTATTAGATTTAAATGAAAATTTGACTTTTAACCGGACACAATGACGAAAGAGGATTCATGTAGTCGACCCCACGTAGTGGGACAAAGGCTTGTTGTTGTTGTTGTACTTAAGAATTTGTATGATTTTTCTAGTTGAATGTATATATGTAAATTTATGGCGATTCTGATGTGTTTGTTTCCATTCTCTATGCTTCCTATGAATTAAGTTTATATGTGAATGGATAGAAAGGGAGGGTGGGATCTGGTTTAGCAATGTATGTATATGAATAGAGAGAAAAGGAAGTGGGAGGGGAGGGATTCCTTTTTATCCTCACAGTCGTGATTATGTATGCTTATCTTGTATGGTTTCTTAAAGTTTTAGTTATTGTCTGTGTGTGTGTGTGTTGAGAAATAGAGATAAAGAGTGTGTAGGGGAGAATCGACCTTTCATGGCTCTGAGCTATATGTCTATGTAAGATGGTGGGTTCTAGCACTTCTGGAGGTGTTGATGTTGTATGGCTGGAAGTGAGTTGTATCCATGTGTTTGTGGATAGGGAGAGGGACTACTATATACAATGATTGAACCCTTTTCACTAGCGAATGACAAAAAAACTAAAGAAATTGCATCTTTAGAATGTGTTTTTCTAGATATCACATTTAAGTTAGGTGCCTCAATTTTACTCAATTGTAGTGAGTAGATAACAATTTGCTAGGACATCACCTATAAATAACACAACTGCAACCTAATTGTGGTCAAAAGTAAACAAGATTTAAGTAGTCTTATAGTTTAGATTAGTTGCTTTGTGAAATTTGGGAATTTCAATGAGAACGTAGAGAATTAGTGGACATAATTATTAGCAAAAGAATTATGTTCACATATTTGTAAGAATTAAAGGGTAAGTAAAAAAGCCGTAGGAAATTTTATCGTGAGTTCGATCTGTTAGTAGATATAGTTTGAAGATAAAATTGTTGAGGGGAGGAGGATTAGTGATAAAATGGTTTTTATTTAGTTAATTTATAAGTACATTATAAATTATATTTATTGTTTATGCTCATAAAGTTGGATTAAGGATAGTTTGTAAAGCCGGTTTTGAGAAGTGATGGATTATCTTTTATGGAGCATGTTCGAGGAAGAAAGGATGCCCAACCAAATGAACTTGTACGGTTTAGGTGGATGGGCTATGGGAGGAGTCATAATGGTTATGAAATATATGATGAAAATGCGAGAGATTTTTTACTTGATTTTCAGTAGCTTATGATCCAGTAACAACTAATTCATATTTTAAGGAATGAGAATAACACTTCACTACTTGCAAAAGTGTAAGTTCAAAATCACAATAACATTTTTCCTGGTAAAGATTTTGACCATGAAATATAATTTAATAGTAATTGACCCAGAAAACATTTCTACTTAAGCTAAACTATGTTATGTAGATCTTAGTTTTGGTTTTCTAGATTTTCAGAATGTGGTTGTAATAAGAATATTAAGCTAGATGTGTTTTAAAATTAGGCAGTCCTATGAGAGATTATTGTCTTTGAGAAGCAATGGGAGTAGTATTATGATACATCTATATATGCACATACACATACACATACACGACATGACACTAATATGAGACACGTCTATTATTAAAAATATAGGAAGCGGACATGCATGATATAACATTTTAATATGACATCTTAAAATTAAAACACTATATAATAATTACACAAGTTAAAATAAATATGAAGTAAATTAATATAATAATAAATTATTTCAATTTAGAACTATATTTAAATTTATTAATTATTTTATATTCAATTGAAGAAAAAAATAGTTAGATGATATTATAGATTGTTAGTTTGAAGTTAATAAACTAAAAGATAAAAAAAAAAGTTTTACAAAAAATAAAAAGCACAATAAGAAAATTAAAATTAGTATTAAGTAGATATTAAGTTATTCACATAATATATTGTAAAATAAAAAATAATAGATGACTTAACTAAAGTTATTTATATGATAAATTTTTTAAGTTAAAAATTTATTATTCAGGACTTTGTATCGGACATGCATCTCAATCTCCATTTTTTTTTTAACTGGATACTTAGTTTGTCTGACACGTGTAGGGCGAGTGCACATGTCCGACACACGTCCGACACAATATGTTTCATTATTATAAAGTATTAGTACATCATAGGAGTAGCACCTTTTAAATATAAGGCAATGGAAAAGACTCAAATGATTTGGGTATGTATAATGGTGGGTTAAACATATTCATCATGTGATGTTTATGGCAAATGATTACTATTGTTATTCTTTAAGAAAAGAAATATTATTAAAAAGTTTCTTTTGCCGCCTTTTTTTAATCTAGAAGGATTGAATGTAAAATCAAGTGATTTGTGAGATGACAAAAGAAGTGCCTATTGAATATGTATTATAAAAAATATGGTTGGGTGGCTTTTGCTAATTCAATAGAGATGAAGATGATCAATAAGGCAGAAAAATTAGTAAATGTGGAATGAAAATGAAAGAAAATATGTAAAAGTAACATTGTTATGAATATACTTATGCACATCTGGTGACCTTCTTTGTTCTACTTGATAAGGTTTTAGGTAATGTATTTTACTTGAAACTACCAGTTGATCTGACTCAGCTTATTCAAATTGCTTTTTGGTGTTAGAGTTGGTTAAAGATTATTTATTTATGATTAAATACCCAAAAAATCTTGTGTGGTGATCAGGTTTGCCTAACCAAGTTGAATTAGAACTTGTGTTATATTCCTAAACTTGATTTGATTAATAGGTTTTCAACTTTGGATGAATGGAGGGACATGATTCATTAAGTCAATAAATAGGTAGGATGAGATGGTTGATTGCTATTATGATCACGATATCGCTGAGAAATCATAATACTTTATTTAATTGCTCCTTATATGCTTGTCATGTTGTTATTCTAGATTTTACTTTTTAAATTCCCTAGGGTGTAAAATTTTTAGAATAACCAAGAACTCTATTTTCTTTGTAAGGAGATATTTAATTTCTATTTCACAATTTTTTTCTTTGAGGGTTTTTATGGACTGTTATTGCCTGGACTGGTCAAGCCGGTCCCTCCTTGATCTGCGCTCGTTTACAACAGGTGGAAAACAGCAAGTGAAAATCTTGCTTGCATTGAGTCCCGCCCCTTAGGGTGGCCAAGGGAAGAAAATTTGAATAGGGAAGGGGATAGCTAGGAGGGAAAAGGAGGGGGTTGTTTTGGGAAATTTTTGGGATTGTATGCTTTAAATAGATTTTTCCCTAGGGTTCAATTTTTTTATGTTTTCTTTGTTGAAATTGAAGTTTTCTTAGGTTGGAGGGCTCTAGCCAATGGCTAGGGACTTGTGAGAACTAGATCTTCCTCTCCAATTAAAGATCCAATTGTATATTGCTTTTTCCTTCATAGTTCTTGCAATAAAAATTGTTGGGTTTGGTTAATGCTTATTCATTTTTGATGGAATAGCCAAAAAATCTTTGTTTGTTGATCGGGTTGACCTAACCAAGTTGAATTTGTACTTGAGTTATGTTCCTAACCTTGATTTGATTAATAGGTTTTCAACTTGGATGAATGGAGGACATGATTCATAATGTTAATAAATAGGTGGGATGAGCTGGATGATTATTATTATGATCATGATAGTGTTGAGGAAATCATAACACTATATGCAATTTTCTCCTTATGTGCTTGTGATGTTGTTAATCTATATCTGTGTTGAATAATAAAAAAATGAAAAAAAAATCGAAGAGATGCCTTGTTTCATGAACGGACGCCTCTCTTCATTTTTACAAAAACAAAAGGAAATTAACGAAAAAAAACTCATGCTCACTGTTCAGTTTCGATCCTGTAGTCCTTTCTTCCCCACATAACACTATGATCTCTCCCTCTTGTCTCTCTGTGTTGCACACAGGAAGCTTAAGGAAAATCCCATAGTCCCTCACCCGCGCCTCGTCACCTTACCTCCATGCGTTCGGCCCAACCTGAACCCATTGTCGACCCCTCTGCTCACTCTCGTGACTACCCACATGGGCGATCCTGCGCTGGCACCGCTAGCTCGTAGCTTCGCTTCTTCTCGTGACCATACCTGCGACCCGCTATCCCTTCTCCCGCACGAAATCGCGTGCAAGCCCTTGCGTTCTTCGACCCGTCAATCTGCCTTTCCTCCACACGATATCGACGTGATCGTCCGGTTTGAGCACTTCGCTTCCTATTCCGTTTTGATCCTAAGTCTGTCGCTGATCTTATTTTATACAAATTTGCTAAAGTTTTTTTGTAAAAAAAGATAGAAGAAAGAAAAAAAGAGAAGGGAAAAAGAAAAAAAAAAGAGAACATGTACTGCCAATTTGAAGACTTGCACCATTGTATCTTTGATCCGGCCATGAATATTTGACTTGAAGCCCTCTTGTCGTCGTATCTTTGATTTTGCCGAGAAGAACAACGACAAATGCTATCCCAACCTCCCTTTGCAGGGAGGAGACGTCAGGAGGCTGACCAATTAAAAAAAAAAAGAAGATAAAAGGTAATAGTAATTTATATTTTTTAAAAAAGAGAAGCAACAAGTACTGCCGATTTGAAGATCTGCCATGTTGTATCTTTGATCCGACCAGGAATATTTAATTTGAAGCCCTCGTGCCATCGTAACTTTGATTCCACCGGAAGAACAGTAGCAAGTGTCGTCCTAACCTCCCTTTGCAAGGAAGGGATGCTGGGAGGTTATTGGATTTTCGAGAAAAATGCTAAAATAAAGAATAAGATTGAGGGAATTGCTATTTGACAAAGTAAATAGGGGAGAGCCACTTTATTAATAATATATTTTTGTTTAATTAAACAGAGTCGGTTAAATTAGAAAATAAGAATTTTTTACAACAATTAATTAAATTTGACTAATTTAAAACTTTAATTGAATTAATTAATAATAATAAAACACTTTAATTTTAAAAAGAGAAGCAACAAGTACTGCCGATTTGAAGATCTGCCATGTTGTATCTTTGATCCGACCAGGAATATTTAATTTGAAGCCCTCGTGCCATCGTAACTTTGATTCCACCGGAAGAACAGTAGCAAGTGTCGTCCTAACCTCCCTTTGCAAGGAAGGGATGCTGGGAGGTTATTGGATTTTCGAGAAAAATGCTAAAATAAAGAATAAGATTGAGGGAATTGCTATTTGACAAAGTAAATAGGGGAGAGCCACTTTATTAATAATATATTTTTGTTTAATTAAACAGAGTCGGTTAAATTAGAAAATAAGAATTTTTTACAACAATTAATTAAATTTGACTAATTTAAAACTTTAATTGAATTAATTAATAATAATAAAACACTTTAATTTTAAATTATTAATTAATTTGAAACCAAATAAAATAAAATAAAAAGGGAAATTGTTTACACTTATCATCCCCAGTACAATAGTCCAAACCAAACTATAACTCCAAACTAACTCAAACTCCAAATAAACTCAAACTCAACTAAAACTTCAAACTAAAACTCCAAATAAACTCAAACTAAAACAGATTCAAACTCAACTAAAACTGCAATTGGTGCGGGCTCCAACACCTGCAAGGAAATAAGCAGTTGCAAATTAATACTAGAACTAAAACAACAATGTTGAAGCAAAATAAAAACTGCTAAAGCAAGAGGAAAGCGAAAACCAAAGTAACTATTCCCAAGTTCAACAAACTCTAAATCAGCAGACAAATCTAACCAATTTGTTAGGAAAACTTCTAAACGAAGTAACAAACTCTAAGTCAAAATATGTAATTTTTAAATGAACTAGTAAATCCTAATTTTAACCAATTTATTTAGACAACTTTCAAGTGAAGCAGTTAGCCCTCTTTTAAATAAAATCAATAGGTAACTTTTAATAGAAGCAGTAGACCAACTTTAGCCAATTTATTAGGGAAACTTCTAAATGAAGTAACAAACCCAAAGTCAAAATAGGTAATTTCTAAATAAAGCAATAAGTCCTATCTTAACCAATTCATTAAGGCAGCTTACAAGTGAAGTAGTAAGCCTTATTTCAAGCAAAATCAATAGGAAACTTCTAAATGAAACAATAATCCTTATTTCAAACAAAATCTACAGGCAACTTCTAAGTGAAATCATAAGTTCCACCCTCAAACAAAAACTACAGACAACTTCTAAGTGAAGCAGTAAGCCCTTTCAAACTAAATCTACAGACAACTTCTAATAGAGAAACAAATACCTACTTTAAACAATCTATTAGGGAAGGTTCTAAATGAAGTAACAAATCCTAAATCAAAATAGGCTACTTCTAAATGAAACAATAAGATCTATTCTTAACCAACTCATTAGACAACTTCTAAGTGAAGTAATAAGCCTTATTTCAAACTAAATCAACAAGCAACTTCTAAGTGAAGCACTAAGCCGTATTTCAAACAAAGTAGGAAATTTTTAAGTGAAGAAGTAAGCCCTATTTCAAACTAAATCTACAGGCAACTTCTAAGTAAAGCAGTAATCCCTATCTTAAATTAAATTATCGGACAACTCTTAAACATAACTGTATGCCCTATCTTAAATCAAAGCACCGGGGAACTTCTAAACAAAGCCGTAAGTCTCATCTTAATTCAAATTAGCGGGCAACTGCTAAACAGAGTTATAAGTCTCATCTTAAACCAAATTATCGGACAACTTCTAAAAGGAGCCGTAAGCCCCATCCTAAACTAAAATAATGGGCAGCTCCTGAGAGAAGCAATAAGCCCCAAGTTAAATAATCTAATAGGCTTTCCAATAGATATAAGTCGCAAACTTAAACTAGAAGAAAACCAAAACCAACATCACAACCATCTCAGTCTACTCGGGATCCCTGAGAGGAGGTAAATTATGTCTGCTAATCAGATTCCCTAGACGCTGCAACCAATGGTTTGTTAGCATTGGTAGACTACAATCTATAGTATTACCAGGATGACAGAACCATTGGATCTTGATCGGGTGTACCTCTATCCCCTATAAATGAGATTAAAACTTAAAATTATGAGGCTACTCTAAAGTGACTCATCCTTAATCGGGAATGCTCTCCCAAGAAGTGGGCAGGGCAGTTAATTATGAAGAAATTTTATTTTTTAGATTCCCTAGCTTGTAAAATTTGTAGAATTACCAAGACCTCTATTTTCTTGGAAAGGAGATAGTCCATTCTATCCCACATTTTTTTTTTCTTGGAGGTTTTCTAACATTCAGTAAAATGATTGTCATTTTATAATAACTATGGAGATCAGTTCGCCAATTGGTTTATATTCTAGACAAACCTCTCTGTACTAGCATTTAATGAAAATGCTTTGTGTAGTTAAACCCTTCGATGATCCTAGTGTTGCCAGACATTGCTTGCTAAATGATAAACTTTTTTATGTTCCTTTGATTCAAATCACACATTAATTGATAACCTTTACTGCCATTGGCTCTCTTTTGCTTTACTAGATGATGCTAAGCAACAAAAAAAAAAAAGAAAAAAAAAAGGAAAAGAAAATATAGTGACCTTATTTTTTTGGGTATGTTTTGGTTTGAAGGGCATACTTGCTTAGGAGAGGGAGGAACATAACTGGCATGGCATGAGGCCAGTTAGAGTTATTACTGGCTATCAGGGTGCAATTATTTATACTCATCCTTTTCTGATTACAATTTTGTTTGCGGATGATATTGGGGGCATGCCTGGTGCATGGAGCTCCTGCTGATGCATGGTGTGGAGTGGTATGATCCTTAGGCCTGCATTTGCAAAGCGACTAGTTTTTTCTTTATCTAATTGGGAACCTCTTTAATACACTGCTTCAATTCATCCTTTCCTAATTACAATTTTGTTTATGGATGGTATTGGGGTGCATGGAGCTCCTGCTATTACAGGGAATGGAGGGGGTTTTGCATGTAGCCTTAGGCCTGCATTTGCATAGAGACTATTTCCATCAGTCCAACATTGGACCTCTATAATGAACTATAGGCAACATGTGTGTGTAGATGATATTGTGATTCAAGAAATCATGACTGCTATTCCCAAGGGTTGATCAAAAAACCAGGATTGCCTTTCCCAATGGAGGATGAACAAAGTTGAGGGTTAATGTGAGGCTGACAGTTTTAAAACTTATGCTAAACTTCATAGCCAGCATCAAATAGTTGTTATAAGAGTGATGCTGTTGATGATATTGTGCTGCAAGCTAGCCATTCGGGTGGCTTCTCTTTTCTATAGATGTTCTTCGGAGATGGGTGCAAACAATAGGTCTGAGGGAAGGATATTGCATAGTAATCTTCATCAATATTATCCGTGTTAGTAAATATTTCCTTAATTTTACAGGAAGTTGTATTTGATTAATTAAACTCTAATGCAAATATGTTAGCACATTATCTTAAGTAATGTGTCAATCAATACTTTTAAATATCAAATTTTTTTGACAATTATAATCAGTTCTTTCTTCATTTGGATTTAATTTTTTGAAAAATGAAAACGAATATTTTATTTTACATTTTGCTTTCATGTTCTGCTTATGGTGAATATAATGTGTTAAATTTTTCCTTGTACTTTTTTATACAAATATTTGACTTCTTAATGTTTCTTAAATGCTAATTCTTGATAGGGAATGGGGAAGACGTTTTATGAGGCTTTATCAACAATACACAAGTTGGGATAATCCTAAAGTTATGGATCGACCACTAATTATTGGATATGTTTCCCCTGATTATTTTACTCATTCTGTGTCATATTTCATTGAGGCGCCCCTTTCATACCATGACTATACCGAATACCAAGTTGTTGTATACTCGGCAGTTGTGAAGGTACCAATGAATCCTCTTTATTAGTTGCCATTTTTTACTTTTAAAGAATTGAATTTACGTGCATTTTCTATTCAAGATGTCATGAAATTGGTTAGCATGGATCGTTGTGAGGGTCAGATTTAGAAGATTTTAATTGTAAAAATTACAAAATATCAATGTAAATCTCTCATATGACTAGAATCAAGATATCAGTATAATCACACTTAAGAAGCCACATTTGCACAATGCCTACTATTTAGACTTGAAATGCCACAAGTTTAGAGGTTTTATCGTTGGCTATGAATGTATATCAAATCACCAATCTCTTAGCTCCATTGTCAAAGTGTTGACCATCTTCCTATCCACCGACCCACTCACGCACGATCCCACAATCGTTTCTATGTTCTGAAAGCTACTGCCACGCTTATGACAAAAGCTCCCTCACACGAAGGTAGGATTCATTCGACTATGGCTCTCAGAATCGAAAGCATTAAAACTCCCGAGATCTAAAATCTTACCTCATACCAATGTCCCTGTTCTTTCGACCGCAGGTGAAGCCACTTTGACGTCTCGATCCCATCTTTCCCACACACGCAGCTGAAGCTGGTTGTCTTCGAATCAACCTCGCAAGTCATCTGCACTAGTAGCCGAAGCCCTAGCCGGCCTACCGTCTCTACTCGTGCCCAACCGAAGACCCGATCTTCACACGTCAACCTCCTCTTCACGAATGAACGAAACCCATTCGCCCCCTATCCACACACAATTCGCCTCCCTTTTGCTTCACATACACAAAGCTCAATCTCCCTTTGTTTGGTCTATCTCACAGGCCACATAAATTCTTGATTTTAAATAGCAAAGGAGGATATTTTAATTATTATTATTATTGATGAAATACTAATAATTATAATAATTAAAATTGAGGGGATCTATTATACCATATTTCATTATTATATTAGGTTAGGAAAAGAAAGAAAATAGGAGATGCTGCAATCGACAATTGAATGAAGTCCCGGGGTTGATTGTCCCCCGAAGCCCTTGGCTGTCCATTTGATCCGGCCGAGGGTATAGAAGACTCGAAGACCAATTACGGGGTTGATACACTCCCCCAAAGTCCTTGCCGTCAAATTGATCTGGCTGAGTCGATTCAAATGGGCAAGTGTCCTTCCCTAACCTCCTCTAGCAGGGAGGGGACGCCGGGAGGCTGTTGAAATTTTCTCGAAAGCTCATATTGATTTCGGAAAACTTGGAGAACAATTTAAAATTTTTATTCAATTAAACCTTTTTAAAATAATTTAAAATAATTGATAATTTGATTAATCAATTAACCAACTTAAAAAGTCAATTCAAAAAACAAGTTCAACTAACTTGATTAATTAAATTAAAATCAAAATTAAATTTCACGCCATTTTAATAATCAATTAACATAATTTAATGAGTAGACAATCGATTAATTAACTATAACTAAAACAAATCAGTTAACGGGATAATCAATTCATTAAATAATTAAGTAAATATAACTAATTCAAACAAATCAGTTAACTAAGTGGTCGATTTTCTAGATAATTAAGTAATTAAAATCAAACTTTAGATTAACTAACCTTACTTAAAAATATAACTAAAAGTTAATTCAAAAATAAAATTAAACTTCAGATTCATTAATTTTTATAAAAAAAATAATTTTTGGTTAATTAATTGAAAGAGAGCAAAACAGTCAATTCAAAATTCAACTTTAATCTTAAGGTTCAAAACAATTAACTTAAAGCTTAAAAAAAGAGGATAGAGGTTTTAATTAATTTAATTGATTTTAAATTAAACTTATTTAATTAAGTTTAAATCTCCAACTTAATTAAATTAAACAAGAAGAATTAAATAATCAAATTCAAAATAAAAAAAAATCATTTAACAAAAAAAAAAAAGAACTTTAAACAAACAAATTTTAAATTTAAATCTAATTAACTAATATTTAATTAAAGAAATAATTAATTAAAATTAAACCTTTAATATTGATTAAACTATTTGAGTAATCAATTTAAATAAATAATGTTAAAATACATCTTAACATTTAAAACTTAAAATAATGAACTAAGCAATTAAATGTTAATTAAAACTTAACCTTTAATTAATTAACCCAATTAATTAAATAATGAAATGAAATTAAAATTTAACTTTTAATTAATTTGATTAATTAATGCAATTAATTCAAATTAAACAAAAATGAAAAAAACATAAAAATAGTGTTTTCCGCTAATCGAACCTAAAGTACAAGCTATTAAACAACTAACCAATTCTCACAACTCTCCAAACAAAACCACACTCTCTCAAACTCACAACAACAGGTGCAACTACATGTGAGATCTCTAAACCCCTTTGCAATTGCAAGACCCAACCTCTGCAACTGCAAGCTCTAGCTCCTGTAACTGCTGGCCACGAACACCTACAAATAAGTTGATAAAAGTTAGCGCAGGGTAAATAAAAGAACATATCTAGTGCTAACAAAACAAATGCTGGCTAATAAATGTCAAAATAATGATTGTTGGCTAGTACTGAAACAAATATGGCAAAATAAGACCTTGACACTGGTGTTAAAATAGTGAAGCGTGTAAAGCTATATCCTCGCTAACCTAAACCTTATAGGTCGCTTCTAATGGAAGTAGTGAATCCTTCTAGTGACTATTTCACTAGACAAATCTATTATGTGAAGTGATCGACATTAGAAACACCCTCGTAACTTCTAAAAGATGTCGTAAGACTGATCTTAATGGAAATCTTTAGGTAAAACTATCCTAATCATAAACCCCTATCCCGGGCCACTTCTAAGTGTAGTAAGTCCCATACATTAAGAAAAAATCCTAAAACCCATTCACATAAAATATTGGGCAGCATAGCCTATAAGACTAGGTTGTAAGACCCACTTTCCAACAACTTCTAATAGAAGCCGTAAGTTCAACTTTAGGGCAAATCTCTAGGTAGCAACCTATTCCTAGACCTTTATACGGGCCACTTTTAATAAAAGCCGTATGCCCCACCACAATCAGGATGTTGGGGAAAACTTTCCCAAAACAAATAACACGTCCCGAATAACCCTGGCCACCTTTAATAAAGTCGTAAGACTTGCTACATGGGTCACCTCTAATAGAGGCCTAAGACCCATCATTAGGACTACTTTCAAAAGGAAAACCTTAAGCCCCTACCCAAATCTAATCATACGAGCAACTCCTAAATGGGGCCGTAAGATTCAATTCAAATCTAAACTTTGGACAACTTTTAAATGGAGCCACAAGTTCCAATCCAGACTAAACAACCTATACATATCCACTTCAGTTTACTCGGGATCCTTGAGAGGAGGTAACCATGACTGCTAATCAGATTTTCTGGACAATAGTATTGGTAGATTGAAACCTACGGTATTCCCGGGATGATGGAACCATGGGATCTTGATTGGGTTTACTTTCATCCTCCACAACCAGGGTTTAGAACATTCACACATTGTTGCACACACATTTGCACTTCAGTCACTAACTAAATATTTTTCATCCTTAATCGAGAGTATTCTTCTACGCGTTAGAAGAGGTAATTAACTATGAAGGCTTGCACTCATAGGAAGTAGGACCAAGTCTAAATAAATCCTGATACTACTCTCAGGAGAAATCTGGTTAATTTAAAATTCAATTTACCCCAGAAAATAAGGACCTTAAGCTTGTGAGAGCGAGATTCGCGCCTATTTTTCTAGGTGAACACAGGGTTTGAGGTTGTAATCACTCAAGTTTGACTTTTAAATCACCGCAAAGAAGAATCATATATTTTTTTCTTATTTGTAAGGAAGACACTTATATGTTGTTTGATAAGTCTATCATTAATCAAGAATCAAATATGAAAAAAAAAAGCATGGCGTTAATTATTGTGGATTTGTTTGGGACAACTCCAGTTTTTTATAAAGGTGGTTGTAAGGCTATTTAAAAAATATAACTATTTTAAAGTTATTGTAAGTAGCATAAATATTTCTTTTGAAAAAGTTGGATAGTAACTTTCTTATAGTTACTACACCCTACTAAATATTGCAGTAAAAACAACTTTTTACAACAAAAATTTCTAAAAAATAGCAAGAAAGTAGGAGTTAATCTGCAATGTCGGCAGTACTATGAAAAGCAAAGCATTGAGAAAGTTGCCCAAATATACTCTAAGGTCTTTATCATAGAATTTATTTTAAAATGGTTCTAGCTGATTATTAAACTTAAAAATGACATGACATGGCATTCTGTTACGTCGGCCCAGGAGGGGCTGGCTGGACCGGTCCAACCTGGACCGGTCCGGGTCTACTCGCGACGGAACCGCGAGAAGCAGGCGGAACCGAGCGGGTGGAGCGAACTTGACGGGGGCCAGGGAAGATTTTTGGGAGGGAAATTTTGAATGCGAGGGGCTGTTTAGACATTTTGTAAAACTCCTTTATGGTTAATTAGGAGGTTAGGAGGAAAAGGGGGGATTATCTTGAATTTGAATTCTCTTTTGAGATCTAGGGTTTCTTGCTTGGGCTCTTGGCGTTGCCGGAGATTGTTGGAGAGTTGCTCTTCCTCTCGAATCGAAGAACATTGTATCTTTCTTATTGTTTTTGCTTCTACTATTGAAATACAATAGTTTTGTGCAATTTCTTCTCAGATTTCTCGCGTATTCTTCCCGTTTTTCCCTGTTTCTTGGCTGATTTCTGCTGTGGACAGCAGTTTGGCATTGGATCTTCTTGGTTTTGGTAAGAAACACTTGGGTATCAGAGCGAGATCCGGACGGTGGAGGGCTGTTTTTTCCACTGTTTCGCTGTAGATTTTTGCAGATTTTGGGTTGTCGGAGGCTGTTTTCCCCTGAAAACAGCAGTTTTTAGGGTTTTTGAGAGCAGCAGTTGAGTAAAACAGCAGATTTTGACTGTTTGGAGGAAGATTCTTGCTGTCCGGAAGATTTTTGTTGCGGATTCGGAGGCATCTCGTTGGTTCCCATGGCATCTAAGCGGGTAGAAGTCTTGGAAACCGAGATGGGTCAACTTAAGGCGGATCTGGAGGAGAAGATGGCCATATTTAGCGAGAATGTAGAAGGGAAATTCATGGCCTTGGAGGAGATGATGAAGAAGTTGTTGGAGGGGCAAGCACGGGCGGTGCCAGCGGAGGAAAGAGGAGAAGGTAGTGGGAGTAGGGGTAAGGAAAAGGTGAATCCAGAAGAGGAAGAGGAGGTAGAACTGCTTGACAACAACGGGAGAATGCCACCTCGGGAGTCCATTAGGCAAGAAGAACATGACAGAAGGAGAGACTTCCGGGAAGGAAGAGAAGATGATTGGCGACGTCGGAGGCCCGACCCATTGGACCAGCCGTGGGGGATCTATAACCACCATGGCGGGGCACGAGGGGAAGATGGTTACCGGCGGCCAAGGAGGGAGGATGAGCCCCGATATGGAGAAAGAGGAACTTGGGAAGCCCCTATAGCTTGGGACAGAGGAGGTCATGGGGGGAATAGGGCATACGGGGTGGACACGAGGGCCAGGAAGCTGAAAATGCCAGTATTCGAGGAGGGAAATGTGGATGAGTGGATCCACAAGGTGGAAAGGTATTTTGCAGTGAACGGCCTGATGGAGGAGGAGAGATTGATGGCTGCTAGTATGTGCTTGGAAGGGGCGGCATTTGCCTGGTTCAAGTACGTGGATAAGTGGGAACCGGTGAGGTCCTGGAGAGACTTCAAGGAGGCTATCAGGGAGAGATTCAGGGGGAGCAACCCATGGGAGATATCGGAACAGTTCTACGCCCTCACTCAAGAGGGAACAGTGGAGGAATACAGGAAGAAATTTGAGAGCTTAGTGGGAGACATGGAGGGCCTCTCAAACAGTACTTTGGGGGGAAATTTTATGAAGGGCCTCAAACCAGAAATTAGAGATGCGGTGAAGGTCATGAGACCAAGAGACCTGAGGGAGGCAATGGAGTTAGCTCAGCTGGTGGAGAACCAGAAGACCAACGCCCGAACGTGGAGGAACACTCACTCAGGAGGGCCCACCAGGACAACCACCACTTACTTGGCTCCAAAAGGGCCAAGCCCTAGCTTCCCTAGGGAGAGTGGAAAGGAGAAGAGCGGGGTGACCAGATCTGCTGGAAGCTTCAAGAAATTGACTGAGGAAGAGATGCAGGAGAAGAGGGCCAAGGGCCTTTGTTTCAGATGTGAGGAGAAGTTTGTTCCAGGGCACAGGTGCTAGGATCGCGCCCTTCGGGCTCTCACCGTCTATATAGATGAGGCGCCTGAAGAGTGTGATGATTCTGATGAGGAGCAGATTGATCCCCAGTTGGAGGTAGCCGAGGTCTCCCTCAATTCTGTGTTGGGATTTACTCCCAGCCATACGATGAAGGTGAAGGGGAAGATCCTTGGGAGGGAGGTAGTGGTCCTGATTGACAGTGGGGCAACCCACAATTTCATATCCACCCAGGTGGCGGAGGAGCTAGAGATGGAGCCTACTGAGACAGGCAGTTATGGGGTGATGATGGGAACAGGAAAGATTGAGTCCAGCACTGGGATCTGCAAAGGGGTGGAGATGAGACTACAGGAGATCAGGGTGGTAGAGGACTTCCTACCCCTGAAGTTGGGTAGCACAGATGTCATTCTGGGCATGAAGTGGCTACAGACCTTGGCTGAAATCAAGGTGAACTGGGGGATCATGGTGATGGAGCTGATTGTAGAGGGGAAGAGGGTGAAGCTAAAAGGGGAACCAGGATTGTCCAGAGCTGGAGTGTCACTCAGATCAATGGCGAAAATCATCCATGAGGAAGGAGGAGGATTCCTTG
Source organism: Dendrobium nobile (assembly GCA_022539455.1). Lineage (NCBI taxonomy): Eukaryota > Viridiplantae > Streptophyta > Magnoliopsida > Asparagales > Orchidaceae > Dendrobium > Dendrobium nobile. The sequence continues at coordinate 23,966,336 of CM039720.1, forward strand.
TGGAGCTGCAGAGCCTGGAGGAGCAGGAGGAGGGGGAGGAAAAGCTCATTCCCACGTTGGTTTAGCCTCTTCTGCAGGAATTTGAGGATGTGTTCCAACCTCCGGTGGGACTACCACCTGACAGAGAGCAGGAACACCAGATTATCCTGAAAGAGGGAGTATCTCCTATCAGTGTGAGGCCTTACAGATACCCTCAGGTGCAGAAAGATGAGATTGAGAAACTTGTAGGAGAAATGCTAGAAGGAGGGATCATTCAGCCCAGTGTGAGCCCTTTCTCTAGTCCAGTTCTGCTTGTGAAAAAGAAGGATGGAAGTTGGAGGATCTGTGTAGACTATAGAGCTCTCAACAAGGAGACTGTGCCTGATAAGTTTCCTATCCCTGTGATTGACGAGTTGATGGATGAGCTACATGGAGCAACCTTGTTCACCAAGGTCGATCTGAAGTCAGGATATCACCAGATCAGGATGAGGAAGGAAGATGTGCAGAAGACGGCCTTCAGGACTCATGAGGGCCACTACGAGTTTCTGGTGATGCCTTTGGGCCTCACGAACGCACCTGCCACATTCCAGGCCTTCATGAACCGGATCTTCAAGCCACACCTCCGCAGGTTTGTGTTGGTATTTTTTGATGACATACTAATCTATAGCAGGACTGAGGAGGAACACCTAGAGCACCTGAGAGTGGTGTTGGGTGTGCTGAGGGAGCATCAGCTGAAGGCCAACTTCAAGAAGTGTGACTTCGCTCAGGCACGGGTGGAGTACCTGGGGCATGTGATATCCCAGGAGGGAGTTGCTGCAGATCAGTCCAAGATAGGCAATGCTGGCATGGCCTCAACCCAAGACCTTGAAGGGGCTCAGAGGATTCTTGGGATTGACAGGCTACTACAGGAGGTTCGTAAGGGGATACAGCACCATAGCGTGGCCACTGACGGATCAGTTGAAAAAGGACAACTTTTTATGGGGAGAAGCAGCTTCAGAGGCTTTTGAGAAGCTGAAGAAGGCCATGACGACAGTGCCAGTGCTTGCTCTGCCGGACTTCAACCAGGTGTTTGTGGTGGAGACAGATGCTTCAGGCTATGGATTGGGAGCAGTGTTGATGCAGAACCACAGACCCATAGCTTACTTCAGTCAAGTACTGTCGTCCCGGGCTAGGCTGAAGTCTGTCTACGAGAGAGAGCTGATGGCTATTGTACTGGCCATCCAGAAGTGGAGACCTTACTTATTGGGCAGACACTTTATTGTCAGGACTGATCAGAGGAGCCTGAAGTACTTATTAGAGCAACGGATGGTGACTGAAGAGCATCAGCGGTGACTTTCAAAATTGCTGGGGTATGACTTTGAAATTCAGTACAGACCAGGCGGGGAAAACAAAGCTGCTGATGCCTTGTCCAGATGTTTGGGTGAACTACAGACAGTGGTTGTGTCTGTTCCTTTGATGTTAGATTGGGAGGCAATCAAAGTAGAGAGCTCGAAAGATGAGGTGTTGGGAAAGATCAGGGCTGATTTATTAAGGGAAGGTGATAACCACCCAGGGTACTCAGTAGAGGGGGACAGATTGCTGTATCAAGGGAGGTTCGTGATGCCCAGGACTTCTATCCACATCCCAAACATACTCCAAGAATTTCATGGGAGCGTGGTTGGTGGTCATTCTGGGGTGCAGAAGACCTACAGGAGGATTGCTGCTGAGCTTTATTGGAAGGGAATGCATAGAGATGTAGAGGAGATGGTGGCCAGATGTGAGATTTGTCAGAGGAACAAATACATGGCTATGTCACCAGGGGGGCTACTACAGCCGTTGGCGTTACCAGGACGAGTGTGGGAGGAAATATCCATGGACTTCATAGATGGGTTGCCCTGCTCAGAAGGCTTCACGGTGATCCTGGTGGTGGTGGATAGACTGAGCAAGTATGCTCATTTTATTCCCCTCCGACATCCTTACACCGCAGTAACAGTGGCTTCAGCCTTCATCAGAGAGGTTGTCAGGTTGCATGGGGTACCAGAGGCAATAGTGTCCGATAGAGACAAGGTGTTCCTCAGTCACTTTTGGAAGGAGCTGTTCAGGTTACAAGGAACAGTTTTGAAAAGGAGCACCGCTTATCACCCACAGACAGATGGCCAAACGGAGGTGGTTAATAGGAGCTTGGAAACCTACTTGAGATGTTTTGTGTCGGAGACACCTAAGCTGTGGGCCAAATGGCTATCCTGGGCAGAATACTGGTACAACACCTCTTTTCACTCAGCTTCACAGATGACGCCATTCAAAGTACTGTACGGAAGGGATTCTCCACACTTGGTGCATTTTGGGAGTAGCAGCACTCCTGTGTCGTCAGTAGAATAGTACTTAGAGGAGAGAGATCGAGTACTTGAAGAGCTAAAGAGGCATCTACTGAGAGCACAGCAAATTATGAAGAAGCAAGCAGATGGGCATAGGAAGGACATACAGTTTGCAGCAGGGGAGAGGGTGTTTCTGAAGCTCCGACCATATAGACAGAAGACAGTTGCCAACAGGAGGAATGAAAAGCTGGCTCCAAGGTACTTTGGGCCATATGAAGTGCTGGGGAAGATTGGGTCAGTAGCATACAGATTGAAACTACCTCCATCGGCAACTATACATCCAGTTTTTCACGTGTCACAATTGAGAAAGGCCATTGGGGAGTACACCACCAATTCTGAGCTACCAGCAACCCTGACTGAGGACTTAGAGGTGATTTTAGAACCTATGGAGCTAAAAGGGGTGCGCCAGAAAGAAGATAAAACTAAGGAAGTGTTGATCCAGTGGAAGAACCTTCCTGACTACGAGGCCACGTGGGAACCATATGAGAGGACGAAACAACAATTTCCTGATTTTCACCTTGAGGACAAGGTGATTCTTTGGGAGGGCGGTAATGTTACGCCGGCCCAGGAGGGGCCGGCTGGACCGGTCCAACCTGGACCGGTCCGGGTCTACTCGCGACGGAACCGCGAGAAGCAGGCGGAACCGAGCGGGTGGAGCAAAGCCGACGGGGGCCAGGGAAGATTTTTGGGAGGGAAATTTTGAATGCGAGGGGCTGTTTAGACATTTTGTAAAACTCCTTTATGATTAATTAGGAGGTTAGGAGGAAAAGGGGGGATTATCTTGAATTTGAATTCTCTTTTGAGATCTAGGGTTTCTTGCTTGGGCTCTTGGCGTTGCCGGAGATTGTTGGAGAGTTGTTCTTCCTCTCGAATCGAAGAACATTGTATCTTTCTTATTGTTTTTGCTTCTACTATTGAAATACAATAGTTTTGTGCAATTTCTTCTCAGATTTCTCGCGTATTCTTCCTGTTTTTCCCTGTTTCTTGGCTGATTTCTGCTGTGGACAGCAGTTTGGCATTGGATCTTCTTGGTTTTGGTAAGAAACACTTGGAAATCCAAGTGTTTCCTATCACATTCATGAAAATATCTTTTATAGCATTTCTCTTTACCCTATAATTTCCCTATCCAAAATTCTTTTTTTAAGTTACTGAAAACAAAATGTTAGTTTTGTTGTGCTTCAATTTTTTTTTAATGCAGTTTTCTGGGAATCCTTGTAGGCAGATGCCAAAACATTCAAATTTAAGGAAAAAGTTCTTAAAAAGGGTGGCCTATGGAGAGATATCTATGGTGTTGATGAAAAAAAGGTTGCTCACATGGTAAGAGAGGATAAGGTTGACATACTTGTGGAGCTTACTGGCCATACTGCAAACAACAAGTTAGGAACTTTGGCTTGTAGACCTGCTCCTGTTCAGGTAGTTTTTTAGATATGTTATGTTGTGTACATTTCTAAAACATAATATATTTTACTTCTTTTGTTTTCCATTAATTTTTGTGTGTTTTTGTATTCTATATGTGTAACAGAAAATTGGCCTCATGGAGTCTTCTAGTTTTTAAGTTTTAGTTTATCTTTAAATGATTTTCATAGGTATATTTCAAATTTCAGTGAATTTTAATTTATTTATCAGTTGATGCCTAAGTTATGGACATTGGTTCAACAAAGATTTTTTTTTAGTAGTTCAATTTAATTAGCTTTATCATGCAGAATTGTTTACTTGCAGAAGCCCTGAGTAAGCACTTATGGTATTTGATTTCTACCATAATTCCAAATTAATTTCTTTCTTATCTTCCTGAATATGATGACTCCATTTATTTAGACTTCGCTAGTTTAATCTGTTAACAAAATTCTAGAAGAATTTTGACGATATTTCTTAACCCATCTATTTTAAATCAGCCATTCTGTGTATAGAGCCATACGTTGCAGGGTCATGTGCATGTATGCTTGCACACTTCATGTGCTTGCTGGTGGTGCTATGTTTAGTCTCCAAAAATTGGAATTTTAGGTAGTTTGTTAACCAATTTGATTGTTAGCTATTTTGTTGAAATTTGCCTATTTTATAATCTTAGTATTGTTTACTATTTGGGCTGTAAGACAGCCTTATGTAATCATCTCTTCTGTTTTATTTCGTGCTGCATACTGCAATGTTTGTCATATTTCGTTGTGATTCCATTATACAGCCTGCGTGTAATAGTCATCTAACTTTGTCTTCCTTGCTTAACTTACCTTGCTCTAATTTCTAGGTAACTTGGATTGGATATCCAAATACATCTGGTTTACCTTCTGTTGATTATAGAATCTCAGACTCATTTGCAGACCCACCTACTACCTGTCAGAAGTGAGTTTGTAGCCAAGGAAATAATTTTGTTTCAATGTCCTGCCCGATGTGCTCATGATTGTGATAATGATACTGTTTGCTAGGCAAGTTGAAGAGTTGGTTCGACTATCTGAATGCTTTCTTTGCTATACGCCTTCTCCCGAAGCTGGTGTTGTTTCTCCCACCCCTGCTCTTTCAAATGGTTTTATTACGTTTGGGAGCTTTAACAATTTAGCAAAGGTGATTCTGTCAACTTGCGATGCCCCTCCTTTTAATATCATTTTTGAGCTTGCTAACGTAATTCTTCATCAATCATTCTACAGATTACTCCCAAAGTATTAAAAGTCTGGGCAAAGATATTGTGTGCAGTCCCAAATTCTAGGCTGATTGTGAAGTGTAAACCATTTTGCTGTGATAGTATCAGGCAGAGGTTCCTCTCAATACTTGAGCAACTAGGTGTTGAGCCTTTGCGTGTGGATCTCGTACCTTTAATTCTTCTAAATCATGATCACATGCAAGCATATTCACTAATGGATATCAGGTAATTTTGGTCATTCTTCCCTGGTTTTGGCATTCATCTTGAAATGATTGTATACTGTCATGCATGGAAGGATGTGAATTGAAAAGATAAGGAACAATCCTTTAATTGTCGTTTTTTAATATTTTAATTATGTAATCTTAAACTTTTTGCAAATTCTTGTTAACACGCCATAAATATGACTTAGGGTTGGGATGCAGAAGACTTTGGGAACTGGTAGGAATAAGGTTATCACTTTATACGCAGCTTTATAGTTTTTTTTATATGAACTCCTATGCATGCAATTTAGGGTTTCTATGAAAAAAAAATTAAGAAGTATCTTTCAATAATGAAATTGATGAATGAATTATCATGTCATTGGTGTTCCCTAAATACTAGTTAGGGTTTTTCCACCTGAAAACTCCTTTCTTCCTTAAAGGGCTCAAGTAGGAGGTGGCTTTTGCAACAATCCAGGGATGATTTAGATCAAATTAGCCATGTTTAATATTCAAGTTCTAGAGAATAAAATTTGGAGGAATGAAACTTTGAATCACTCAATTCAGATAATAATCAAGAGAGAGATGATCGTAGTGGTGGCTAGAATTGTTTTTGGTTTTGGGACTGAAGAAACTAATTGGTTATGTAGATAAGAGAGAATTGAGTTGAGGAATAATTTTACTGCTTCAAGCTTCAAAAGAACATCCTCAGGCCTCATATTTGTATGAATATAGGAGCTGAATTTCTATCAAAATAAATTCAAATTCAATCCTAATATAATTGTACAAGAATAGAAAACTATACTAAATATCTTAACACCTCTCATTCAAATATTCAAAAACGTTCAAATTATCCTCCCAATATGGTATGGATGATAAAGGAATTAGGAGCGAGTATTTTAATGCAATTTTAACTTTTGTGATTATCTTTTCTCTCTTAAAAATTTCTGAATACATTAGAAGGTTCAATAGTCTTTTGGTATCTTCTATACACTTCTTAGTCATAAAAAATCACGTACATCTTAGAAAAATCACTAAACCCTACTTAGCTTTATTTTAATTTTGGGGAGCCTCCTTGATCATAATACTATATTTTTACACTACTTGTACATTAAGTTATGGCATTGAATTAATGTGAACAAACACAAGGATGCCATTTATGTACACCGCAAGCAAAGTCGTATTATTTGATATGTAAGGAATATGTATATTCTCATGATCATGCCCTTTATGCATGTTATGTATTTTTGTGTATGAGTATATGTTAAACGCCTGTGTTAAAGCATGCTTTCAAAGGAAAGCAATGCATTGACCCTACGCATCATTTGCACGTGAAAATCAAGCTTGTAGCAAAATGCATGTGCACACCACTTCATTGCTGCATTGTGCACTTTGCTCTAACTCATAGCAAATTCTTGGTTCAAATTTTATAGTTTGATATAGCATCTACCACAATAATTAGGCATGATCGTTTGCTTCTTATTGTTTCTAATAGTTATTAAGTCTTTGCTTATTTTCTCCTTCTCTCTCACCGTAGGTTTTCACTTCTTGATGGTTCTTCTCTTCAGCCCACTCTCTTAATAATTCTTTTTAAGTTTTTCACTAGTCTTTATTGCTGGTGTTAATAGCATCTCGGACACAAGCTTGTTCTTGATGCCTCATTTTCATACTCTCTCTAATTTTATTTTGGCTTCATCTCTCCGTGTTTAATTAATTGCTCGGTCTCATAGGTATATTTTTTATTTTTAAATATTATTAGATCACTTTATTATTTATATTATTTATATCTTGATTCTTTTTTTTCTTAATAATTGAAATTATTGTTATTTAACATATCATTATATATCCTGAAAAATATAATCTTATTAATTAAATAATTGATTTTTGGACATAATATATTTATCAATTATCCAGTTAAGAAAAGCCTTGGGCATTAATGCAAAAAAGAAACCTTGTATATCACATTGCATTTAGTGTTTTGAAAACACTGGTTAATTTTTGCATATGTTAACACATTGATAGTAGTGTACACACATTGACCTTAAGGGTGTCAAAAAATGACCGACCTGCCAACTAGATCTATAAATTATAGTTTCGGGTCCACAAATTCCAACCCATTTATTAAACAGGTTGGGTTTAGGTTGACCTGTGAACTCAATTTTACTCAAAAGTGTCCAATTTAGTTTTTTTTTCTTTTTTTTGTTTGTTGGTGTAATATCCTTTTTTGTATCAATTTATCTAAAATTTATTGTTGACAAACCTAAAAAAAATAATTAAAATAGGTTTTCGGGTTAGGCTTGTGTCTTTCGGGTTGCCAACGGGTCCGGTTTATATCCATTATTTTGACTCGTTTATTAAAATGGTCGGGTTTGGGTTGAGTGATTTTAGGTTGGTTTAGTTTAGGTCAGGCTCAAACCCAAACCGTTGACCCATTTTGACACCCCTAATTGACCTTACAAAGATAAATTGACCATGAAATATAATTTGTGCATGTCAGTACATATTTATACAGTCTATGCATCATTATTTCTCTCCATGCGTATGGCTTTCATGTGTTTTTTATGTTAACTAGTTTTTCTATATGTGAATTAGTTTCTAGGGGTGTCAAATGGGATAAAGCCCATTTAACTAAGCCCTTCAAAACTCAACTTTAACTTAAGTTAAAGCTAAATTGGCGATGAGCTTTGTTGTGCCACCTAAGGTCTATTTAAGCCTTTTTAAATTATAGTATATTATTCAATAGAAATCGATTCATATAAAATGTCGGCCTTTTGATGATCCTATTAGGAGAGTAGATGTATTAGATCTAGCATAGGTTAAGAAAATTAGAGGTAGACCTAAAAAAGGCTTGGTTAGAAAGTATTAGAAATAACTTTTTTTTATTAGATTTGAATGATAACTTGATATTTAATAGGACATAGTGGATAACAATGATTCATATAGCTGACCCCACATAATGGGATAGAGGTTACTTTTTCTTGTATTCAATACAAATTGACATAGAAATTCAGCCCTTTTTTTGGACAAAATCAACTCAAATCTGTTCTTATTGAGTTTCAACATCAGCATTAAACATTATTTTGAACAAAGCTTGAGTTTTTGATGCCTATCGAAAACTTGATTCAAGCCAACTCAAACTTTAATATATTAGGAAATTTATGCATGTGTAAACAAAAGATTATTTGATCTATTGATAAAGATTGGGGAGGCTGCAACTTTTTATATAGGTGGTTGTAAAACTATTGTGGGGAAAGCAACTTTTTTGAAAGATACTATAGAAAGTAGCTTCCTAGCACAAAAATTTATTGAAAGTAGTGAAAAGTAATGGTCAAACAAAACAGTGATTATTGTTTGAAATGCAAAGCATAAGAAAGCTATTCCAAATGAAGTCGTAGTCATGTTTAGAAGAGATCACGAGTTTTAATGCACTTATTAATATTATTTTCTTTTTAAATTCTTAGCATTATGTGAATGATGGCAGCGGGGCTATTTTTGTAAATGGGCAGGCCTTGTACTGTTAGAGATAGTCCATTTAAGCCTATGTCCATTATTTCCTCTAAAGAGTTGTGCGTATGGATTACATAGGAAAATCTTGTTTGATGCTTCTAGCATTTATATATAAATTGACAATAATGACAGCTTGTGGCTTGTATGATGTTTATCATTGTCAGTAGCACAAGCAAACTTGGCCAAACTACTCTATATATTCTATTTTACCAATCATTTTCTATGAAATACAGACATGGACATGACTCACAGAATCCAGATAAGGAGTGTCAACATAAATGATACATGTAAAACAGCAGGACATAGCTCAACGTTATATTGATGTCTTCTTTATCTTTATAAATTATGAATAGAAAATGTTAATGTCATTATTTTATATCAAAAAATTATATACAATGAAGTATAATGATATATGTATCATAGAAAAAGGGTTAAAGATCAACAACATGAGTTAGCATTGCTTTAATTATAAATATTTATCTATATTTCATCAAGTATATTTAGTCTTCAACAACATACTAACATTAGTATCAATGATGAATCATAATTTTGTCTATATCGATCCTTAAGTGGATAAGATCTTTCGGTTGGTTGGAAATTACTTGGTCAATGAATTAGAGTTTCTATGGATGAAATTAAGAGATAATGAGTTGATTTCTTAATCTATATGAGATAAAGCGAGAAGGTTTTGGTAGTAGTAGTTTGGCCAAAAATTGTTAAGAGGAAAAGAGAAGAATTACAATTTGCAAATAATTGTTGAGGAATTTTAGAATGGTATGCCAAATTCAATTTTCTTAAAATGGTCACATGAGGGCTTATTTATAACTTTGTTGATGAAGAAAATCCCTAGATATCAATAAGCTATCATAATTTAAATTGAAAAAAAGAACTATTAAAAAGTTAGTTGATCCCCTTAGGGAAAGGAGGGGGATTTTGTTGAAAGCATCGTGGAAGATTCTTTGATTCCTTTCATTTGAATTTTCTCTTTGTGACCATCTAAACTCTTCTTTTAATTTTAATTTACAAATGTGGAAATTATTCCTTATTACCATAATTGTACTTCTACCCTTCCAATCAATATCTTAAGAGCCTCTTGGTCATGATTCCTCCCTAGGTAAAGTTGTTTGTTCTTGTAAATCAAGCTTTTTAGATGATGGATTATCCTCTTCTTTCATCGCGTGGGCTTGTTCTTTTAAGGCTTCCTCTTTGCAGCAAATGGCTTTTGAGAAGGTTGGGAAAATTCAGTTACCATTTGATGTATATCCGCAACAAAGATGATGCTTTTTGCACTTTTCATCAAAAGTGGGCTCTTGACCATTTGTTGGGATCCTCCAGTTTAATGGCTTTCTCCATGTCCTCTGAAGGTGGAACAGGAGAGAGCATCTTCTATGAATGTTGATAGTAGATTGGCTCACTCGGACTTCTTTCCCATTCCTTTGCAAGTCCAATTTTTTAATCTCTTAAAGAAGATAGCATCTTAATCCTAAGATATTGTTTGCCAATATTACATGAGATAGATCCCATGCTATAAATTCACAGAATATTTTATTAATGAAATATCTAGAAAAAACGAACTCATACTATATTTCTTAGTGTTTAAGAATATTATTTTGGAAGTTTGTTAGCTGCTAACATAAGTTCCTCGCATTTTGATTGCTATTCCTATTGACTATGTATCAAAATGAATAGGAGTGGCAACCCCCTCAAGTTGTTGGTTATAAAAAAAAAAAAAAAACATCGATGATGGTAGATTTTAAATGAAGTTTGCAGTCAAAATGCTTTCTGCCTAGCTTCCTCGCCAGCATGTCCATGTAATATTAGGGCAAATGTTCGATTTATCTATCGCATATCCTACTTCAATAACTCCTAAAGTAGGACCTTTCTTTTTAGGGGGAATTTAACCGTAAGTCCTTTGCTCGACCACATGTTTTTTAGTCGATTGACTAAATATTTTTCACTCTGAATTACTAATCTAGCTATTACTATTTTGAATGTGGTTACTAAAATAATTGATTGGGTTATTGATTTTTTGAATATGGTTACTAACATATTTGATAAGTTTACTCAAAGCTTGAATGTGGGCAAGAATTGTTGGAATTAATCATTGTTCTCATTCAGACTTTGAGTAAATAGTTCCATTAATTTAGTAATTACATTCAAAATAATAGTAACCAAATTTATTATTTTAATAATCATATCCAAATTTATAGTGTAATTTATTTTTTTCCTTGGAAAAAATAATGTGATCAAATATAGGATTTTTAGGGCAATTCATGCTTTTATTCTCTCCATTTTTGTTTTCTCTCTAGATATAAATTTCGAGAATCCTTAAGCTGAAGCCCTAACTTTTTGCAATAAACAATGGTGATTTAATGTCTTACTTCTCTATAGTTGTATCTGGTCTTCTCTTTCTTTGCGATAGTAGGCTGATCTTTTTCTCTAATGGAAAGGAACATTATTTCCTCAAGTGCAATAGTTCTGGTGGTTGCTTAAGTACATCAACAATTGAAAAAAAAGTTTAATTCTTTGTGAATACTTTAATGAAGTCTGATTACATGTTTCATGAATATAGATTTCTTATTCAACAAAATTTTTATGGTTGCAGTCCAAATTCTGTCATTTATTCTTGCACATTCTTCATGTTATCTTGCTCTAAATTTTTCCATTGGTTTCACTTTTTTTCATGCATGTTGGATAAAATTGAGTTCTTAGCAATCTTTTAAAGTCTATCCTTATCAAAGTTTATAGATTATTGTTTTAGATTGTCTAGTCCAATGTGAAGATATTTTCAATAGGCATATATATATATATATATATATATATATATATATATATATATATATATATGAGAGAGAGAGTTATGGAGCATAGGTTTCGACATGATACTAATTGTTCTCAAAATCAATTTGGATACATGTCGGGTAGGTCTGCTATGGAAGCCATACATTTATTGAGAGGTTTGATGGAAAAGTATAGAGAGAAAAAGGAAGATCTTCATATGATATATTTTTTATTTAGAGAAAGCATATGATAAAATTCCAAGAGAAGTGCTATGAAGAGTTCTAAAAAAGAATGAGATTAATAATGCTTATATTCAACTCATTAGGGATATGTATGCTGGAGCTGTTACTTGTATTCAAATACAAGGTGGTTTGACCAAGTATTTTCCAATTTCAGTTGGATTACATCAAGGATCAGTCTTAAGCCCATATTTTTTTGCTTTAGTCATGGATGTTCTTACTTGAGATTTACAAGAGGATGTTCTCTGGTGTATGCTTTTTGCTGACGATATTTTTCTTGTTGATAAGACTAAAGAGGGAGTTGATGGTAAACTTGAATTATGGAGGTTAACCTTAGAGTCTAAAGGTTTTCATTTGAGTAGATTTGAAATCGAATACATGGAGTGTAATTTTAGTATAATTGATCTAGTGGGGGGTGTGACTTTGAGCAATCAAGTTATTAATAAGATTACACATTTTAGATATCTTGGGTCTATTTTTTTAGGTGATGGTGAAATAAAATGTGATATTATTAGTAGAGTTCAAGTTGGATGGATGAAGTGGAGGAATGCATCGGGCTTGTTGTGTGATAGAGAAGTACTAGTCAAACTTCAGGAAAAATTCTATAAGATGGTAGTTAGACCTGCAATGTTTTATGATGTTGAATGTTGGCCATTAAAAGAGAAGCATAATATTAAGTGTTGCAAAGATGAGAATGCTTAGGTGGATGAGTGACTTTACTCTTAGAGACAGGATACAAAATGAGCATATACGTGAAAAGGTTAGAGTAGCTCCAGTGGCAGATAAGATTAGAGAGAGTCGCCTTAGATGGTTTGGTCACATAAAACGGCGGCCTTCCGATGCTCCAGTTAAGAGAGTAGATGTATTAGATTTAACCTAGGTTAAGAAAGGTAGAGGTAGACCTTAAAAGACTTGGTTAGAAAATATTAGAAATAACATTTTTTTATTAGATCTAAATGAGAATTTGACTCTTAATTGGACACAATGGATAAAAAAGGATTCATGTAGTCGATCCCACGTAATGGGATAAAGACATGATGTTATTGTTGTTGTGCGTGTGTGCGTGCGTGTGTGTGTATGTGTATATATATATATATATATATATATATATATATATATATATATATATACACACACGAGTAATCATTATGAAATAAGTTTCTAGTTGCTTGAACTAGTTTTCAATTACGACAGCTCTAAATCTCTGATTATCTTTTTAATGCATGCCAAAATTTGCCTCTATATTATGGGAAGGTCTCCATCTTCTTTTCCTTTTATTTTTGCTATTGGATTCTACTATGCAAGTTATTTTTCTTCTAGTCGATGCCACCCTCTCAATTTGAAAAGCTAGTGGAGTAGATGATGGTGGTGTTGGTGGTGCATTCTTTGCAACAAGAGCTTCAAATTCAACCATTGTTGTAGCCATATAATCAAACATTTGTATAGTCACTTGTTCCTTTAGGAAACCTCTCCTTGTAGCAGTTAATTTCATGTTTCATACAAATCATCAAGGGCATCATTCCTAGTCTTTAACTTTGTCATAAAAATTTTCAGTAAGTTAAACTTATGACGCCACAATGGCGTAAAATAGTGCACGCCATAGTGTATGGTGCAACACAGTGCACATTTGACGTTATCTGTATGGTGTGGCGCAAAGGTTCAAAATGGCGCATGCTATTTGCGCCAAAGTATGCTTAATGGTGCATGGCGCAAGGCACAAATACCTTGTGCAAATATTTTTAAGATTTTTAATACCTATATATTTTTAATGTCTAAGTTAATATAATGATGAAATATCAATCATTTAATATGATCTAAAGGGTTTAGTTAGGATTTTATTATGTTTTATTTACTTACTGCCCACTGGACCTTCTTCGACAAACACATTGTTGTTTGATAGCAAGTCACAAAGGAAGCTTTTCGTAAGGCAATGATCTTCTTCACGCCTTGTTCTTTCTTTCTTCGAAGGTAACTGATGTAGAACCGGAGGGCCAGCTAGAGAGGGGGACATTAATTTGAGGAAATTAAAGACTTGCCAACATAGGAATTTTAATTAAGGAAGGTGATTTGAATTAACTCCTAATTAAAATTCAAATTAGCTTGACTTGAGGGGGCCTCGAAAAATAATTCATCTTATTTTAGGAAGGAATTTCAAATTCAAAATAGATTGGAATATGAAATTAAGAACATTCCTATTTTAAAATACTATATAAATGGAAAGTAACATTTTAAGGTTTGAAATTTGGAGGCAAAGGCAAGGGAGATTTGAATTTGAATTTTCTCCAAATAAAGTAGAGAGGGAAAGGTGGGCCAGCCCCTTGATAGCGCTTGATTGGGGTGAATTGATTGCCTTCTTTAATGGGAATCTCAAATTGGGAAAGGATTTAAGGGCCTTTCAAAATTTAAAATTCAAATTAAATTCATGAGAGGAAAAAGCTTTCTTAATAAATTCAAATAAAGATGGATTATTTGAATTCCAAATCAATTGTGAATAATTTGAATTTCAAATCAATTTTGAAATTTGAAATTCAAATTTTAGGGTTTCCCAAAATACCTTGAATTAAATTAGGAAAGGACTAATGGGTCCATGGGAAATAGAATCCAAGGGGAATGGGGGGTTTGACCGTTGGCAAGGATGGAGGAAATTGGCTGGCAGCTATAGGAGGGTGGGTTTGGTGGGTTGGCCGACGGTTTGAGAAGGTGTTTGGATCGGCAGTCGAGTGTCTTTTGGCCTAGGGTTTGGGTGGAGTTTTCGGCCAAGAGGAGAAAGAGAGATGGGGAGGTGGCGGCTAGGGTTGAAGATGGAGAGGGGTATGTTAAGGGTTAGACACAAGGTGATCGGTGGCTTGGAGGAAGGAGGAGGAGTTGGCGGTTAGGAAAAATAAGGTGAAGAAGATAAACCACGAGCCCGGACGCTTCCTGATAAACTTAACATAAAGTGGGGCGATTATGGTCGTCGATCTTCGGCTCCCTGATAAACTTTCACGGTCGGATGTCCTCATTAGTAACGATCTCTCTCCCCTTCGTCGCTAGGTCATGAATCCCTAGAGATGCTTCGTTGCCTCATTCAACGAAGGCGTTCCTGTCGGATAGGAAGTCCCGTAGGGAGCTTGCCTTAAGGTAATGATCTTTTTCATGCCTTGTTCCTGCTTCTTCTATAAGGTAAAGATCTTTTTCCTACACCTTGTTCCTGCTTTTGTTGAAGGTAATGAGCTCTCTTCCCTTCGCTGCTAGGTCATGACTACCTAGAAAAGCTTTTTTGCCTCTTTCAACAAAGGCGTCCTATCGGATCGAAGGTCACGATGGAAGTTCATCGCTAAGGTAACAATCTTTCTTTGCTACGCCGCTATGTTGGTTTTGCTTCTACTTATGTCAAAGCTAACAGTCTTCAAGCTCGTGAAAAAAGTTGTTGGAGAAGCTCCTTCCCCGTTCACTCGATCAAAAGATGTCCCTGATGGATCAGAAGTCAAAAGCTCACTGAAGACGTCCCTGTCAATCTTTCTTTGTGCTCAACGAGGACGTAATTGTTGGATTAAAGTAGAATCTCGCTGCTAAAGTAATCTTCTCTAAATTAAGTTTTTTGTTGAAGATCATATATTCGGCTTTTAGGTATCCACTCTATTGGTTCATTGGATTCTTAAAATTCTTTTAACTATCCATATGTTGATAGTACCGATAGATTTAGATAGGTAATCCATCAGTATTTCACTATTAGGCTAAATTATGATTTTATCTTGTTTGTGTGTGTGAGATGGACTTTTAATCATCTAAGGGAAGAATGAGCATTCTCTTAATTTTTCTTGTGTATCTGTTGATTGTAATCTTTAATATGTTTAATCTACTTGCTTAAATCCTTCACTTTGATACCACTTTTTGTCATGATCCGGCCCGGTTAGCTCACAAGTGCGAGGCGGGAACGAAAGTCGGACAGTCGGAATTAATAAAAACCTTTACATTACTCAATTAACATATCTCCAAACATGAACCAAACATAATGAAAGAGCCACTAATGAGTCTCCAAATAAAAACTTTTATTTCTTCCATTCAAACACATCAACATAAAGATTTAACATAAAGTCTACAAAAAGTGAATGGTGTCCAAAAAGTCAATTCCTTACATATCATCTCTAAACCTTCTATTCAAAACATCAAAAATAGCATAACAAAACCTGCCGCTCGTCGTCTCCTTAGGACGGTATGTGAGGGGAGGTCTATCCGCCATCTATCCTCTATCCGATCCTCCTGAAAAGTGTCCCACAACATTGGTGAGTCACAACTCAATAGGTGCAAATGGAATTCAATTAAATTTAGAGTCAAGAGAAGAAAACTATAACATGCTTTGGTATTTTAACAAAAGAATCATCAACATATAGCTACTTTTGTTTTAAGGAGATGCATGCCTTTACCTCAACCTTCAAGTTCTTATTCCTTTCATAACATTTCCATTCTTCCTTTTAAAACATTATGCCTCAAATGATAGTCTCAAATGCATATAACATGAATATGAAATATTCATAATAGCTTAATATGTAAATATAACACCCGTCTCGGAAGTATCAATTGTACTGATCAGATACATAAAATTGGCCATTCCTTTACCATTGGTTCATAAGAAACATCCTTTACCATGGCTCATAAGAGCCTCCTTTACCATTGCTCAAAAGAGCTCCTTTACCATTTGATACTTCCGCGTCAACATGTACATACACTTAATACTTACATATTCATAAGAGATGTTTTAGTAAACTATTCAAATGTATGCTTTCATAATGATATACATGTTTGCTATGCTCATGTGTTCATTTGCATGTAAATGAATGGTAAGTGTAGTACATATAAAGATAAGTGTAGTACATATACAGAAAAGAGCATGAGAATCATTCATGGACTTATACAAGGGAACATGAGTCATAAGAATATCATAATGAGCATAAAAGAAATTGTCATTTCTTTGTATTTGCATGAAAGAAGAGTTTTTTAAATTTAGAAGAATGTCCATTCCACCTACCTCAACTCGTGCATCTCTTTCATTTGTCCGGTCAAGTTCTTTCCTTCCACACGGTTAATATTTAGAAGAGACATACAAAAATGCATAAGTAAACTAGTTCCTACACAATTTCCTAAATCCTTAATCTAAGGTAATAAAGAGTTCTTCCTAATGTCATGTCCATGATTCAATTCAAACCCTCCCCACCATTTCATGATATCTCTCATTCACATTCTCACTCAATTAGGGTTTAGTCAAAATTCTTAGGTTTTAAGCATGCAACACCTCACCCTACACTCAAAACATAAATAAAATATATTCAATTTTCGGAATATATTAAATCAAAAATTAGAAAATCTTGTATTTCAAGTAAAAAATCATAAATTAGTCTTTAAAATCCTTCCAAATACCAATAAAAATCATAGGGATAAAAAATTTCTTAATTAGGGAAAAACCCTAAATTTCAAAACTCAAAACTTTCATCATTCTTACAATATTCTTCAATTAGAAGCTTACCTATGGCATTAGGAACTATTCTTAAGAAGGCATCTCCAAAGACAAATCCATTTTGAGTGAAACCCTAATTTCTAAAATTCACTTTTTTTAAGAAAACAACATACATTTAGGTTCAAAAACATCCTCTTACCTTTCCCTAAACTTTTCTCAAAGGAATCTTAAAGAAAACTCAAGTTTTCCCAAAACCCTAGCTTTCATTCCTTAGAGAAAAGTCGAGGAAAGAAGGAGAAAACTGATGGACCGGTTCACCCGGTCCATCCTAAACCCGTGCGGGTCTATGGGAGGCGGGCGGACCGGCTGGACAAAAAGGGGCCCACCCACTTAAGTGGGGGTAATTTGGGGATGTGAGGGACTTTTGGATTGTTTGAAGGGGGCCATTAGGGTTTAGTTGGAGGATTTATGAAAAGTGTATTATCTTTCTAGTTTTCATCTTCTAGTTTCCTTCTTGTTCTTTTCTAGGGTTTTCTTGTGGAAGATCTTGTCCTTTTCGAAGTGGACAAACTTATCTTGTTTTCTCTTGGCTTTCTAATGCAAAGGTTCTTGCTTTTCATCTCAACCCTCTTGTGATTGTTTCTCTTTGATTTTGGTGGAGAAATTTCCTTTTTGGGGGAAATTAGGGCAAAACCGAAATTGTGGCACCCTAGGGCGTATCAATTTGGTATCAGAGCTCTCGATCCTAGACGGCATGACATCAAAGAAGGTAGAAGTTTTGAAGGGGAAAATGGGCCAATTGAAAGAGGAAGTGGGTGAGAAACTTTCTTCGTTGGAGGGAAAATTCTCAACCCTAGAGGAGAGATTTGGGGGAATGGAAGAGATGATCCGGAAATTGTTAGAAGCCCAAGTTGTTCCATCAAATCCTAAGGAAAAAGGGAAATCTCCGGTGACAAACCCTAACCCTAACCCTAATTTCCCAATTAGGGAAGAAGGAGTAAATCAGAGTGAACATGGCATGCAAGGGCAATGGTCAAGGGAAGGGGAAGAAGGGTCTGGAGTGGGCGGCCTTTGGGGAATGACCGGAGGTCAAGGGGGCCGGCCACACATGGGCTCGGTGGGCCTCCACAGCACACGTGAAGGGTGGCCGAATCAGATGGGGAGATTTCCGGAAGGGAACTGTGCCACGTGGGAGCAGGGAGGAAGAAGGGATGACTACGGCAGGGGTTATGGTGAGCCAAGAGAACCACCATGGCGGGGGATCCAAAATCCTTACCCGGGGGAGAGGAGGGGAAGACCACCGGGGGAGGGATTCACTCAGGGGACATGGGGAGATGGAAGACCCTTCAACCGAGCCGACAACCGCATGAGAAAATGAAAGCTTCCTATTTTTGAAGGAGAGGATGCTTATGGGTGGATCTACAGGGTGGAGCGCTATTTTGCAGTGAATGGCGTCACAGAAGAGGAAAAGTTGATGGCGGTTCCGATATGTTTGGAGGGAAAATCATTGGCTTGGTTTCAATGGCTTGAAGGGAGACAACATGTTAGGAGTTGGGAGGAGTTCAAAGACCTCCTACTTCATAGATTCCGGGTGTCTAGTGAGGGTACATACTATGAGCAGTTTCTGGCTCTAGTGCAGGAGGGCACAGTGGCAGAGTACAGGGAGCACTTTGAGCTACTCTCAGGGCGATTGAGAGGGATTCCAGATGACCTTTTGGAGGGGAATTTCATGAAGGGGTTGAAGCCCCACATCAGAGCAGCCATCAGAGTAGTTGATCCACATGGGTTAGTGAAGATAATGGAGACTGCACAGCTGGTAGAGGACAAGCTGAAGGTGGAGCCACCGAGGAGATCAGGGGTATCTTACCCCACTTACCGACCACCAATCATGACAGGAGGCCCAAAGGCGGCTACCATCCTTCCTCTTAGGGAGGTAGCCAAGGAGAAAACCACTATGGCAGTGAACCAAGGGGGGTTCAAAAGATTGACTGATTCAGAACTGAAGGAAAAAAGGGCCAAGGGCCTTTGCTACCGATGTGATGAGAAGTTTACACCAGGACATAGGTGTAAGGAGAAGACACTACATGTGATCATAGTGGGGGATTCAGAGGAGGAGGAAGGAGACACAGGGGCAAATGAGGAGGATGGAGAGGAGGAAGAGCACCCTCATTTGGCTATGGTGGAGGTCTCACTCAACTCCATAGCCGGACTGATGTAGGCAGGGGGGGGGGGGGTCAACTCAAATCCTATTATTTTGATTTTTGACTCCTCTAGCTCATTAATGTCTAGTAAAAAAATTAGCTCATTCTGAGCTGATTTTTAGTTCATTTATTGAACTAAAAATTAGCTCATTATTTCTTAAAATGTTTTTTTTCTCTTTCCCCCTTTTTCCTTGTCCCTTCCCCTTCCCCTTTTTTTTCTTGTCTCTTGGAAAACCGTGGCTTGTATTAATTGGGGGCTGAATTCTATGTTTTGAATTTATTGGAAAGTTAATGTTTTTAATGCAGCCAGTTGATATTTCCATGCCTGGGCCTTTTTTCCATGAACTTTTGGCTCCAGAGAATATAAAGCTTTGATGGGATGCTTGCTTACCGTGACATGGGCTCTTTGGTTCCATGAATTAGCCCTTTGTTTCCTGTGCTAATTTTAAATGGGGCTGATTTCCAACAGGAATGAATTGTTCCCGATGCTTTGCTGCTTTGGACGGGCTGCTTGCTTTATGGAGCCGTGAGATATCATTGTTTCCTATAGCTTTTTCTTCAGATTTAATAATGGGCTGATTTCTGAAAAGGAATGCTTTTTCCTGTTAATGTGCTGCTTTGAAAATTCAGCCTGTCTGCTTGGTGCCTGGTGCCGTGAGTTACCAATGATTCCTGCTGGGATGTTTTCCTAAGTGGCTTTTGGAAAATCTATGGGAATTGCTGCTTTGGAATTGAAGTGTCTTTTGGCTTTTCCTATCCCTAAAGTTTATTGGAGGAAGTATGGGTGCATTGGCTGTTGGGCTTTCTTCTTTGCTTATAAGTATGAAATGCTTTGGCATAAGATGTTATGAAAAAAGTTATGTGAGTTATTTTTGGAATAGAAACTTGCGGGTTTGTTGTTTGGAAAAGCTTGCGAGCTTTGTCCAACTTCCCTCCTTCCTTCCCTCTTTGAGAAAGCTTGCGAGCTTGTCTCCACTTCGTCTTGGCTTCTAACCTCTTTCTTCTATCCGCAAGTTTACGCCTCACCTGTATCCTTCCTCTAATGGATGAAAGCAACTTTAGGTGTCATGTTTGAGTCAAGTTTGTAAGAGTCTTTGTTGTAAGTTGTTTTATTATATAAAGTTGTGTTTTATAGTATTTGTGTTCTTTTAAGTATTTTATGTCTTTCTATCATCCTAGAAAGACGCTTGCTTTTTGTGATCAAAAATTTGGGTCCCTCTCCCAAATTTTTGATTGCATCACGGACTGACATCGCATTCCACCATGAAGCTGGAAGGGGAGATTGCAAGGTACAAGGTGATGGTTTTGATTGATAGTGGGGCCACCCACAACTTCATAGCTTGCAGATTGGTGGAGAGGGTGGGACTACCGGTGACCCAAGGGGGAGGGGTAGGAGTTATTTTGGGCACGGGGAAGAAGGAGCGCTGTAGCGGGCAGTGTAAGGGAGTGACCCTCACATTGCAAGGGGAGGAGACAGTGCAAGACTTTCTATTGCTGGACTTGGGAAGCACTGGCGTGATACTCGGGATGCAGTGGCTCCAGTCCTTGGGTGAGATGAAGGTGAATTGGAAGAAGTTATACATGGAGTATGGAAAGGGGAGCAGGAAAGTGACACTACAGGGAGACCCCAGTTTATGCAGAGCCAGAGTGGCCTTGAAGTCCATCTTCAAGACTTTGAGAGATGAGGGAGAGGGCTATCTGATAGAACTACAGCAAGTGGGCAGGGAGGAAGAAAGAGTGCCAGAAGTCATACCTGAGGTGATCCAGGACCTTCTACAGCAGCACTCCTCCGTGTTTCAGATGCCCCACGGGCTACCACCTATCAGATCCAGGGAGCATGCTATTGTGTTGAAGACAGGGGTAGCACCCGTCAGCGTGAGACCCTACAAATATCCTCATGCTCAGAAGGAGGAGATTGAGAGGTTGGTAGCAGAGATGTTGGAGGCTCAGGTGATCCAGCCCAGTGTGAGCCCATTTTCCAGTCCTGCACTCTTAGTGAAGAAGAAAGACGGTAGTTGGCGATTCTGTGTAGACTACCGGGCCCTCAACAAGTAGACTGTGTTGGACAAGTTCCCTATTCCTGTGGTAGATGAACTTTTGGATGAACTTGGAGGAGCCACCATCTTCTCTAAGGTGGACTTGAAGTCTGGTTATCACCAGATTAGGATGAGGACTGAAGATATTCAGAAGACGGCCTTCCGGACACATGAGGGTCATTATGAGTTTCTGGTGATGCTGTTCGGGCTCACTAACGCTCCCTCCACTTTCCAAGCCCTGATGAATCAGGTCTTCCAGCCCTACTTAAGGAGGTTTGTTTTAGTCTTTTTTGATGATATATTGGTGTATAGCAAATCTCTGCAGGACGATTTCACCCATCTTGGGGTGGTACTCACGACCTTATTGGAGCATCAGCTATATGCCAACCAAAAGAAGTGTTCTTTCGCTCAAAAGGAGGTGGAGTATCTGGGACACATTATTTCAGAGAGAGGGGTGGCAGCTGACACCACCAAGATAGAGGCCATGGTGAATTGGCCTACACCAAAATCCCTTAAAGGACTAAGGGGATTTTTGGGACTTACGGGCTACTACAGGAGGTTCATCAAGGGCTATGGTTCCATAGCAGGTCCTTTGACTGATCAGTTAAAAAAGGACAATTTTCAGTGGGGAGAAAAGGCGGAGGAGGCCATGAAGACCCTGAAGAAAGCCATGACTAGTGCCCCGGTTTTGGCACTTCCAGATTTCACCCAGCAGTTTGTGGTTGAGACTGACGCTTCAGGAGTGGGTTTGGGAGCGGTACTCATGCAGAATCATAGGCCGATTGCTTTCTTCAGCCGGATCTTATCAAATAGAGCAAGGCTGAAATCAGTTTATGAGCGGGAACTGATGGCCATTGTGTTGGCTATTCAAAAATGGCGGCCTTATCTATTGGGACAACGATTTGTAGTTCGTACTGATCAGCGGAGTCTGAAGTACTTACTGGAGCAGAGATTAGTGGCAGAAGAACATCAGAGGTGGTTAGCCAAACTCTTGGGGTATGAGTTTGAGATTCAGTATAAGCCAGGGGTTCAAAACAAGGCGGCGGATGCTCTTTCCCGCGTGGAGTGCTCACAGTTGATGGCACTATCTGTACCACAATTGGTAGACTGGGGTGAATTGGTGAAGGAAAATCAACATGTAGAGGAGCTAGGGAGAATTCGGGCGGCTATCCAGAAGGGAGAAGGAGGGTTCAAAGGGTATCACCTGGAGAACTCTCTTTTGTTATACAAGGGGAGATTGGTACTACACCGTGACTCAGCATTTGTTCCCATTCTTCTACGGGAGTACCACGATAGCCGTGTTGGTGGACATTCAGGGGTGGAGAAGACTTATCGGCGAGTGAAAGCCGAATTTTTTTGGAAAGGGTTAAGAGGTGATGTCGAAGACATGGTAAGCAAATGTGACATTTGCCAACGGAACAAGTATCAAGCTTGTGCCCCTAGTGGGTTGCTGCAGCCCTTGGTGCTTCCAAACAAGATTTGGGAGGAAGTTACCATGGATTTCATTGAGGGATTACCCAAGTCTGATGGGTATACGGTCATAATGGTGGTAGTTGACCGGTTGAGCAAGTATAGCCATTTCATTCCACTACGGCACCCTTTTTCAGCTCCTACTGTAGCATCTACTTTCATCAGAGAGGTGGTTAGATTGCATGGGGTCCCCACTTCTATTGTCTCAGATAGGGACAAAGTATTCTTGAGCTCTTTTTGGAAGGAGATCTTCAAAATGCAGGGTACATTCTTGAAGCGCAGTACAGCATACCACCCACAGACAGACGGACAGTCAGAGGTGGTGAACCGGAGCGTGGAGACTTACTTGAGATGCTTCGTTGGGGAGAGGCCTAAGCAGTGGGTCAAATGGCTACCATGGGCAGAATACTGGTACAACACTTGCTACCATACCGCAACTCAGTTCACACCTTTCAGGATTCTTTATGGAAGGGATCCACCACCGTTGGTGAATTATCAGAAGGGGACGACCCCTGTATATCTAGTGGATCAATACTTGGAGGAGAGGGATAAGGTGTTGGGAGAATTGAGGGAACACCTATTGAGAGCCCAACAGATCATGAAGACCAAGGCGGATGCTCACCGCAAGGATGTGACATTTGAGGTGGGAGAGATGGTATATCTGAAGCTACGGCCTTACCGACAGAAGACTTTAGCTAGCAGAAGAAGTGAAAAGCTCTCTCCCCGATACTACGGGCCTTTCGAGATCGAAAGGAAAGTTGGGATGGTGGCCTATCGTCTCAAGTTGCCTCCTCATTCCTCCATCCACCCTGTATTCCATGCATCACTATTGAAGAAGAGCATAGGGGCTCATACCGTGACCACTCCTACTATACCCCGAGGCCTCACCAAGGATATGCAACTCTTACTAGAGCCACTACAGGTGAAGGAAGTGAGGAAGAATGATCAAGGCAAAAGGGAGGTTCTCATCGAGTGGAAGGACTTACCGACACACGAGGCTACTTGGGAGATATACGAAGCCATGCAGGCGCAATTTCCAGATTTCAACCTTGAGGACAAGGTTGATCTTCTAGAGGGCGGTATTGATGGACCGGTTCACCCGGTCCATCCTAGACCCGTGCGGGTCTATGGGAGGCGGGCGGACCGGCTGGACAAAAAGGGGCCCACCCACTT
Source organism: Dendrobium nobile (assembly GCA_022539455.1). Classification (NCBI taxonomy): domain Eukaryota; kingdom Viridiplantae; phylum Streptophyta; class Magnoliopsida; order Asparagales; family Orchidaceae; genus Dendrobium; species Dendrobium nobile. Next base: position 23,990,336 of record CM039720.1, read on the forward strand.
AAGTGGGGGTAATTTGGGGATGTGAGGGACTTTTGGATTGTTTGAAGGGGGCCATTAGGATTTAGTTGGAGGATTTATGAAAAGTGTATTATCTTTCTAGTTTTCATCTTCTAGTTTCCTTCTTGTTCTTTTCTAGGGTTTTCTTGTGGGAGATATTGTCCTTCTCGAAGTGGACAAACTTATCTTGTTTTCTCTTGGCTTTCTAATGCAAAGGTTCTTGCTTTTCATCTCAACCCTCTTGTGATTGTTTCTCTTTGATTTTGGTGGAGAAATTTCCTTTTTTGGGGGAAATTAGGGCAAAACCGAAATTGTGGCACCCTAGGGCGTATCAAAAACTCAAGCAAACATCTCACCTTTAGCCTTTCCTTGGATTTTCCTACGTTTTCCTCCACAATCAGCTGCCGGAAACCCGCCGCCCGATGCTCCTGTCGCCGCTCCTACCTACGCCCTCTCTCCCTTCTCTGCTTGGTTCGGTCGCAAGAAGCAAATGGGGACCGAAATATTTCGGTCCCCTAATAAGGGTGGGATTCTCATATAGCAAGCACAATGACCTCAAAGCCCTCACTTAAACATCCTCTCTATTCAAAAGGCATCAAGGGTAAAGTTGTCATTTAAAATTTTTCGGAAATTTTAACTCCCAAAGTACTCAAAATCCGATATGGGTTCTATACATCAAAACGATCAGAATTTTGCGCTCTATTTTATAAAATTTATTGCTTCGAATTCCAACGACTTCGAATTTTTCACTTAAAACTCGTCAAAGCGCTTTGAAAAGCGTGCGAGGTCTAAAACGGCATTTTGCGGGTTTTACAAATAGTTTATGTCACGATTGATAAAAGAGATGACTTCGATGTGATGTAGGGGTGTCAATTTCAGGTCACGGGTCGGGTTTTGGTCTGATCCGGGTTCAAACGGGTCGACCCTAACCCGACCCGGATAGGTAAACGTGTCGGAAATGCGAACCTGAACCCGACCCGGTGGGTTGCCGGGTTGACCCGACCCGACCCAACCCGGCGGGTTGCCGGGTTGACCCGACCCAACCCGACCCGACCCGGGAAGGCTTGTGCGCGCCGGGCAGGTTCGCGAGGGGCGCGCGGGGCGAGTTGTGCGATGCGGGCGAGGTCGCGGGCGAGCAAGGCGGTCGCGGGTAGCGACGCGGGCAGCAATGCGGGCGCACGACACGACGCGGTCGAGCGGTGCACGCGGTGCGACGCGTGCAAGAGACGCAGGCTAGCAGTGCGCGCGGTGCGACGCGGGTGAGTTCGCGGGCAGCGACGCGGGCAGGGCTTTAAACGGGTTTCCGGGTTGACCCGGTAACCCGCCGGGTCAACCCGAACCCGACCCGTTTTTTAAACGGGTCGAATTTGGGAACCCGACCCGTTTTGAAAACGGGTCAGGTCTAACTCGAAAATTCCGGGTCGGGTTTTTGTGTCGTGTCAAATATTGACACCCCTAATGTGATGTGATGGTTGATAATGATATTCTAGGCATTTGACCTTTCAAAAGATACCAGACAACTAAATCTAACACCTCGAGTCAAAGTTCAACATTAACATCAATCCTCAAAGCATCAAGAATTAAGGGACCATTAGGTACTTATCTTACACCAAATTCTGAGGGCATTGTGCAGTAGAGAAAAGATCAATTTTGCAAAAAAATGGATGCTACTAAGAATGAAATGAGAGTAAGAGCAACTCAGGTATTTTGTAGTGGATGTATGATATTGAAATTCCATTCAATTTAGTGAAATATGACTATTTTCCTATCGTGGTTGGGGAATTTGGATAATTTGGTCTTGGGATGAAACTCCATATCTATCATAAGGTACAAGTTACTTGCTTGAAAAAGGGGTTGGACACACATAAGAACTACTGTGGCATTATGAAGAAAATTGTGTGCGATATTGATGTTCTCTTATGCCAGATGGATGGACATCAAAGAATGAAAAATGTCTTTAATTATTTTGTGAATGGAGAGGGACTACATTCATAGAGCTAATAGATGTCGGTTATTTTTCAAATAATGTAATGAAGATGTTCATTTTCAAGTACATTGAGGTTATTAGGCCACATAATGTGATTCAAGTTGTTTCTGATAATGTGTTTGATAATGTCCTTGTAGGTTTGGCACAATGTAAATCTATGTTATTTCATATACATAATGAATTTATCTTACAACTTTTAATGACATCACAAGAAAGTTTTTTATGGAGAAATATCTACATATATATACAAGGTTCTTTGTTGCGCATTGTTTAAATTTAATAATGGAGGATATTTTTAAAATTCAAAAACTATAGAATGCTTTGAGTAAGCGATAGCACTACACAGTTTCATATATTTAAGGCCTCACTAACTCGACTTAATGAGAAGATGTATAAATCAAAGATCACTTGTCAAGCCCACCAAGACTCGTTTCGTGACAACCTTTTTGACTTCACAACATTTTCATCAACAATAATTAAATCTAAAAAAAATTTACTTGTGAAGAGTTTATTTTTGGTCATATACAAAACAAGCATGGAAAAAACATTCTTAAAATACAATCCTACAACAATCATTCTGGAATACTATAGTATATGCACTAAAATTAGGTGGCTTTTTATTGAAGGTTTTTAGATTGGTTAATGGAGAAAGGAAGCCTCGATTAACTTATATATGAAGCAATGGATAACTGATGGAAACAATTGCTACAAGTTTCAACAATAGTGATAAATACGAACAAAATTTTGAAGTTATTGATAGATGGAAAGTGTAATTACACCAATCTTACATGCAACACCTCACTTTCTAAATCTTGAATATTTTTTCAATAATTCTAATATTACTAGGAATAAGGAAATAGCTGATGGATTATATTCATGTATTGGAAGATTATCTAAAAATGTTGATGAAGCAGACAAAATTAATAATGAATTAAATTTATATATTAGGGGTGAAGGTCTATTTGATATTCCATTGTATGACAAAAGACTATTCGGTTTCTAGGTATCATTGTTTGCATAAAATTAAGATAGGGTAGTAATTTTATAAGAATAGAAAATAAATATTTCATTACTTTCAGTTGATTCGGTGTTGGAGGTCAAGGAGGTCCACACTTATAAAGTTTTGCTATTAAAGTCTTTAATTTAACCTGTAATTCATCTGGATGTGAATGTAATTGGAGTATATTCGATCATTCAGTTTATGCAAAATATAATAGGAGATTGATTCGCATATACAATCATCATGATGTGATCGATCATATTTCTTTGACTGGCATAGATTATGCAAATGAGTGGCTAATAGAAAAAATGGATGACGAGTTAGATGAACAAAATGACTACATTGTTAACAAGGAAGATTTGATATGGAGTACTGTTGCAAAGACCATTGGTGTTTATGACAAAAGCTACAGCATTTGTGAGTGTAATATAAAGGCAAAGAAAATGAATTTTCATCTATGCATGAGATTATTGCTATTGAGACTTGAGATAATGAGAGTGATGAAAAGGATTATGAAATATGAGACAATGTTGATGAAGGGAATTAAGGTTTTTTTTTTTTGATGATGATTCCCCAGAAGAGTAGATTAAATTCTTACAAAATTATTATACTTAAAAAAATTATTGTAATATTTTGAATTATGAGAGATTGAGATATTGATTATTTGAACTTATGCATCTTTGTGGCCATTTTTTATTATCATGATACTTTATCTTTTATTTTAATGATATTTATATTAATTTTTATTTTTTATAATTATTTTATATTATGTGTCATATTTAAAATGGCTTGTGTCATTATGTGGGTTATGCGTCATGACTCTACTGGATATTTTATGTCATGGTGTACCATTCTCCATTGACAAGTATGCCAATGCTAGTATGATCTAGAACTAGGGTGTGAAGGATCTTTTGTAACTTGAACATAAAAAGCTATAGTTGAATTTAAGAAATAATGGTTGATTTCTTAAGTTATCTGATAACCATATGAAACAATAACACATTGATGTATCATTAATAAGATCCAACACATTTGACATCGTGATCATCTTCATGACTAACAGCTTTGGCATATCTTGTCGATGTCTCAGCCGTGAACAACTCTTATACTGCGAAAAAAAACCACGTCATATATGACTTGAAGCTAGGCAAACTCATGTTAAGGTGTCTATTAGACACGTGTTTTACATGAACATTGATGGCCAGTTTGTTTTATTTCAAGTGGCTGGAAGTGAAGCGAGTTCCCAATATTGGAAATAAATAAAATGGCAGGAGTTCCATTCTATATCTGTGCAGCTTTATATATATATATATATATCCTTTGATGATGCTGCTTCCATATGCCATGGAATGCTGTAATTTTATTCATTCCTTTTTTTTTTTTTTTCATTTCACCGATTTTTATCTTTAATTTTTCATTCTTTGTTACATTTGAGCCTAATTTACGGATCATCAGCTTCAATGATGAATAAAGTTGTGCACTATGCCGTTTAAAAGTTGCCATTAGTACCAGAACAATTCGCATTCTTTTGTTAAATCCTATCTATGTATTTGAATCCGAGCACTAGTTCACTTGTATCATTATTTTCTACTCTTTGCAGTTTAGATACGTTTCCATATGCGGGTACAACTACTACATGTGAATCTTTGTACATGGGTGTTCCATGTGTCACTTTGGCTGGATCCGTTCATGCTCATAATGTTGGTGTTAGCCTTCTTAGCAATGTTGGTAAGTCCATTCATATTCTTGTTAAAAACCCTATCGGATGTGAGATTTCTTTGGACCGTCTTACTAAAACATATAGCCTCTTCCTATTTCATCGAACATAATAAGGATCTTTTTGTTTTGGCGTTATAAAAATTTAATCATCGCACGCTTATTTTAATCTCTTAATCTTTGTCAATCATGTGTACAAAAAAGGTTGATTAATTTTTTTACCATTTTTTATCTGACTCCCATTTTGTCGCTATGCTAATCTTATATTTGATACTGTTTTTACTTTGGAAATGTTTTTCTTCCTTTACACAGTCTGTATTTTGTTTTTTATTTCCTTTGTTTTTGGAGCTTTTTGGGTAATACTGTTTCAAAAAATTTCTCTTTTTTTTTATTATCTCCTTGAGCTCTCTTGTAATCTGTAAACTACTCTAAATTTTATATATTTGAGCATTGGCTCTGAACTTTCTGCACCAAAAAAGAAAGCAGTTGCTGGAGTTCCTTGTAGATTTTTCTTCTTGTTTCTGATCACTGACCTTTTTCCTCTTCTTGATCTGTCTTCCTCTAGTTCTTATTTTGGTATTTCTTATCTTGACTTTGACTGCAATGCTTAATCAATTTACATTAAAGTATCTGATGATCATCTGTAAGTCATGCTGAATCATATAATCTCTTTCTCCTGCTAACTGTTCTGACTGAACAAAGCTACCTGTGCCTACTTATGTTCGCAGAGAGAATTCTTTGTATTGCGGCAATTTCATGCGCAGATCCGAGAAAGTCAAAGCTCTCTCTTCCTCTTGCGCATTATTTGCCGCAAAAACCCATTACAAAATTTTGAGAGTTTTTCTTCCGTTTTCTTTCTTTTTCTTTTCTTACTCCCCTCGAAAAAAGATGCTTCATGCAGCTGTTTATTCCAGTATATCCCTGATTTATTACTATCCTCAGGTTTGGCGCATTTGGTCGCGAAAACTGAAGATGAGTATGTCCAGTTGGCAGTGAAGCTAGCCTCAAACGTCTCTTCTCTCTCCGAGCTGAGAATGTCCCTCCGTGAACTTATGCTTAAATCTCCTCTTTGCGATGGCCTAAAGTTCACCAAGCATTTGGAGTCCTTGTACAGGACTATGTGGCACCGATACTGCCGAGGGGATTCTCCATCTCTTCATAAAATGGAAGCTCTGCAGCATGAACAGCACACCCATTCTGACAAGATCACAGTTATTTTTTCCGAAGCCACTAAAACAACTCTCGTCGAAGAACACCACCATCTTTCACCAGAGGCCAACGGTCATGTCCTCGACGCATCTTCCGGCGAAACGCATAGCAGCCCTGATAAGAACATAGCAAATGGAGGCTTGAATTGAATCAGAAAGCATTGTTGAGGTTTGAGTGCCTTCAGGCTTCTCTTTGGCATGTCTGTGCCAACAATTCCATTTGGGATTTCTTCCATTTTTCCCTGCAACTGATGGGTGAGAGCTTCCATGGAGAGATAATGGTAAATATAGTTAGAATGGAGTTTTGATGTGAAATGTTGGAGTTGGCCTTAGAAATACAATTGATGTAGTAGCTGCATGATTGTTATGATAGAGCATGTCTAGTGGACAAAAAGGGAAATTGTTCTTTCTCAAGAAAAGAAAGAAATTGATTGTGCCCTTGTAAAATCTGCTTTGCCAGAATTTTAGGAAATGATCACTTGTTTCAGTTCAACACTGCACAGTTGTGCGTTAAGCATTTAGCGCAGTTATTTTTATTTTAGACTTTAGTTGGGAGTAATTATTGTGTCTGGACACCGAACGCGTTCAGAGACCAATAACAATGCTCCACGTCACCTGGAGCTCGGTACCGAGCACTCGGTATTGTTTGGTATACGTCCGGATTTTCGGTTTTTTGTACGGATGTAATAACTTTTTTTGGTTGGGACGATTTTCTTATTGCTTCTTAAAATAACTTTTTAGTATAAAATTTTTTTTTTTTTTACTATAAAGCTATTTTAAGCAGCAGTAAGAAAGCCCCCCAACGAAACCTTAGTTTTTTTTTTTCACGTGGATTCTTATTTATTATTAACTTACATAATTTATGATAAAAATTTACTAAATGATGATTGCACTTCTATATTGACAGCCAAAGTTTGATCTTTAAAATTTAAAAATTTTGAAATTAATTTGATTTAGTTATTCAAGTATCAATTTAATTATTAGTTGTAATTTTGATTTTCTTTAATTTTTAATTATTAGTTTGGATTTATTTTTTTAATTGATTAAATTAAAATATAAAATTGTTTTATTTAATATTAAATTTATAAAATTTATAAATTATAAATAAGAAAGTTAACAAAAGATCACTGTGGATTTTATTTATACAATATGATAAAATTTTTAATTTTAATAAAGATGAGTTGCTGTTTTTTTTAAAATATATGTTAGTTAAAAGTGATTAAATTTGTTATTAAAACTAATAATATTTTAATTAATTTAAATATATTAATTTATTTTATTTTAATTTTAATTTTAATTTTAAATTACAACTAAGTCAAATGCGAGCCCCTTAAGAATTTTTCGCCCCACTTAGGGGCCTAAATGTGTACGTCCTTTGACCGGATGTAGAGTTACGTTCGGCCGCCAATAACATGTCGCCACGTGCTCTTACTCTTTACCACGCGGCCCGACAACTTGACCTGTAGCGGATCACGGGAATGCTATGTTCGCGATTTTCTCGGTATTGATCGGTATTTGCTCGGTATTGCTTTGCAAAAATGAGAAATACCGCTCTGTGAAGACCAAAACAATGCAAATACCGAGTTGTACCGAGTTTTTCTACAACTTGGTACAACTTGGTATTTGCTAGGGATTTGCTCGGTATTGCTAGGGATTTGCTCGGTATTGCTAGGTATTTACTCAGTATTGCTGGAAAAAACTCGGTACAACTCAGTATTTGCTCAAGATTTGCTCGGTATTACTAGGGATTTGCTCGTATTGCTAGGTATTTGCTCGGTATTGCTAGAAAAAACTAGGTACAACTCGGTATTTGCTCGGTATTGCTAGGTATTTGAAATATATCCAAAAGGTGATGGGATGTTGTTCGGCTCGTCAAGGATTTAAAACAACGCACGTGCGAGAACCCAAAAAACAGCGGGTCGGGTCGGCGATTTTTCTTCATGCTACGTGGCGCTAAAACATTGGTGGCCGAACGTAGAGGAGCGTACGTTCACTGGACCGAATAAAACAAGCTGAACTTGAGGTATTTTTGGTTTGAGTTTGATTAATTAATAGACTTCTAACTAGAGCTCTAGTTTATTCTACAAATTTGAGCTGGCTCGTGTATTATGAAAGAGAAAATTAATTACGATTCAAACAATTAATATATTAAAATGATAAAAAAAAGAGAAGTTTATAGAAAATAATAAATAATCAGTTAATATGATAAAATAAGTTATAATTTTTAAATATTTTTAGCTGTTGTGTTTTTTAAATCTTGAATGTTATATATTTTAAGTGCATTTTCGATTAATATTTTAAAACGAGTTGCCTCATGAGCTAACAGGTCGAATAAGGGGATGTCTTAATCTTGACTGGTTAGCCCATCTAGTGGGATTGGCTATATGAGTCGTTTTTCTATATGAGTCATGGCGCTAACATAATGTTTTAAAGGATTTATGACATGATTATTTAATAAATTTTATGCTAGCTATTGACTATCTAAAGCTATCCATCACTTTTTCATCCATTGCTTAGGACTCCACAACAATATTGTTAATTATTACCATACATAAATAATGAAATATTTAATAATATGACAAATATAATTTAAACTTATTGATAAATAAATTAAGCAAAGGATTAAACAAATTTACATTATAATTTTTGCTAAATTTTATTTATGTTTGTTCAATTTAAATGTTTTTTTTTATATTCATGAATTTTCTTTTACTTTTTGGATTTCAAAGATTTTGGTGAGCCTATATGATATATATGACTAAAATTTTTAGAGACTTTAAAAGATTCAAATAAATCCTAATTGGTTCCATGTCTTCAGATTCCGTAAGATTTAGTTATTTGCATCAAAATTTATAAAAACTCTAAAATTTGAATTCACTTCGAAGTATATGACTGTTATCATCAAAATTTAACTTTCAAATAATATAGGTTCATTTGATTAATAATTTTAATTTTTATTTATGATGAAAAACTTATGTTGGTTAGAAAGCAGGAAAAAAACTGTCCCAAATGAAGCCTAAGATTTCGGCTTCGTTTGGGACGGCTTTTTTACTGCTTTCTAAAACGGAGTTTTAGTACAGAATTTTTTATTTTTGTATTAAAACTCCATTTTAGAAAGCAATAAAAAAGCCGTCCCAAACGAAGCCTTCATTTGATATGACTTTTTTACTACTTCTGAAAGCAGTTTTCTACTTCTTTAAATGAATCATAGAATACTATTAAATAGATATTTGCTTCATCATTGTCTGATCTTAACATGCTTACCCCTTCACAATTTGAGTCCATCCATATAACCTTTAAAGCTTTCTTCCTTTTCTTATTTACATGCATTTCCTTTTTTTCTTATTTAATAGACACTTATATTAAAAATAGCTATATTTCATGAAAATTATAATATATCCAATCGTTTTTTTTTTCTCACATGCAAAATGAGATTTTATTTTATCTTTCAATACTTCAGGTTATTTTTCTTACCTATGGATTTTTGATAGTTTCTTCTCAGCATCTTTCCAAAGCATTATAATTTTAAAGCAATTTCATTATTTTTGCTCCCCAACAAAGATACTTTGCTCTCATCTAAATCTTAAAATTTGTGCTAAGATTTCATTCTTTTTTTATTAATCTCTTTTGAATTAATTTTTTATTCACAATCTATGTACTCCTTATTTAAAAAAAAAAAAAAAAAAAAAAAATCTATGTACTCCTTATTATTAAAGCTTGTTGGCCATTTGTCATGAATCTTCCGAATATTTTAGTGATGGTTTCATGAGTTATCATCTTGAATAGTTAGCACTTCGATATAAGAATATTAATCCATATTTTCTCACCATAATTATTTCTTCATAAGTGATTACAAGCTTATCTTATTTTTCTTTAACTATTCTACACACCTTCATATAATCATGCACTACCAAAAAACAAGCCCTATCGCAGCTCTTTTTTTGCACCGGTTTTAAGAACCGCTGCCAAAACCACATTTTGAATCAGAAATTGGAATTCCATTGCACCGTTTAACACTCTTGACTACCATTCAACATCATGCTTTACCAAGGAAGAATTCTATGTTGTTTGTTGCAGGTCTATTTGCGGTCACAGTTGGCTATCCAACTTAGCTCTAGGGTGAACAGCAAAGTTTCACAATTAAAAAAAAAAAAATTCTGGACTTTAGTTGCGGTTTTAATCGCCACCAGAGTCCAGAAAACCGCCGCAAATGTGGCAATCAGGTCGATTTCGCCTGCGTTTATCACGGTTATAACCACCACATTTTGTAACTTTGCTGCGGCTATAACCGCTGCAAAAATATGCATGCCGTAAATAGCTTCTCCGCCGGTCTTCGAACCGCTGCGGAATGCCGTTGTAGTGCATTGCAAACACAGCGGTTATGTAGCGGTTCTACGACCGCTGCAATGAAAATAGTGGCGGTTATAACCGCCGGGAAAGGTGAAAAATTATGCTGCGAAAACTCTATTTTTTGGCAGTGAGATCACTATACTTTAGCCTATAAAGCATTTACACTTTTCTCATATAGTAATCAAAGATCTAACTTGACCTGAGGAGTGACCTACCTATGACATGTAGTGTTCTAAAATGGTCTGAACTTAACAAGGTAAGCCGTGTGTATAATTTTTTATATTTCTGTTTTACATATGTTTGTAAATATTCTATATCCTTTTGAATGCATAAATTCTATTTCAGATCGTGTCCCAAGGTATTGAGAGTGTGAAATCTAAATTCTATAAAATTCACTTATGAGCACTACGACACTAGAGGTGATGGGTTGTGGCACTGAGGTTTTTGTATCCTGTCAGAAAATTTGTTTTATGGTAGCACTATGGCTCTGGTTTGGTGGAGCCTCGGCATTGAAATTCCAATTTCTGAAGGGAGCATTGCGGCACTGGGTTTCTAAGTATCACAGCGCTTGGCATAGCTTTTTAATAAATATATAAATCCACAAAATTTTCTAAATGCCAAATCATTTGTCCCTTAATGAATAGCCAGCTATAGAGAGAGAGAGAGGAAGTGGATTTTTGGAGACTTCGAGTCCTTTTTGTCCATTGGGTCAGTTTAGTAAATTACTAAATTGTCGGATCTTGGATATATATATTAGATTTTGTCTATCTCAAATTTTTATAACTTTAGAGTTTTTTATCTTTTTTAACATTTTAATTAAATTTTGGCACAAAAATTTGGTATATCAAATAATTCGATAGATTTTCACTTTGTAACACTTGATATAGTGTTGTTGATAATATTGTGCACATTTTGATAATTTATTTATAATTTTTTGCCAAATAGTTTTGAAAATACATCATTTTAATGATCTAAAAAAATATATTGACACTTATAAGCAGTGCCATAGTACAACAAAACTTTGAAATATATCTATGAACAATATAGGATAATTTGATTAGTTTTTGGAAAAATGAAACTTTTGTTTGAGTTTACCTCGAATTTTTGCCTGTGGCACGACCTATAAGGCAATTTTATGATAAGTCTGATGTTATCTATTATATATGAAAATGAAATTATTTTTTGTTTAAATATTTGAAATATGTGAATTGGCAAAGTTTTAATGATCTATTGGAGATTCAATTGTGTGGTGCACATGGAGTTATAAAGGCTTAAAATTGTGAATCTAATATCTAAATGAGAGTCATAAGGGCTGAAAAATCTGAATATTTGATTGTTATGCATTGGGAAATATAAGGGCCTAAAATCTGAATTATATATCTATTGAGATCGAGGTATAAATGGATGTGTTCTGCTCTAAGCAGTTGATGTGATGTGTTTATTGTTCTGTTATTTATGAATTGGTGTAATGGAATTTCTATTTAATGTTCTTTAGATATCATCTACATATTTATTCTAACTAGTCTATTTACACTAATGTGTGGATGAATTATTTTAATATTCCTCTTTCATTACTATTAATTATTATCATTAAAGATTTGGATAGGTTGAATGTGATCTACTGAGTAGTGGCTGCTCATGCTAGCTTTCTACATTTATTTCACGTTAGATTAAGGGAAAAGTGCATGTTGAGTAGAGAAAGGTTGTAGGATCTGAGATTTATTGTAATAGTTCAAACATGTGAAATAAATTTACTTAAAAATATGATAATTATGAAGTAGAGCTCTTTAGCGTTGATTTGGTGAGTGTTGCGATGCCATACTATGAACATTATATATATATATATATATATATATATATATATATATATATATATATATATATATATATGCTTGTCTCATCCCACGGACTCCCTTACTTGGTTGCTTAGCTAGAAAGAATTTGAAAGAGGGGAAGAAAGAAAGGAGAGAGAAAGGTGTTTGGATCATATTTCTCAGTCATTCTTGTAATAGATTTTATTATATTCATTATAAGTAACTAATCTCTTACTTTTATTTTTAATGAATTTACTTTCTATAAATAGTATCTCTCCTAAATATAAAAAAAAATGCATTATCTCTTGATTTTGTAAGATTTTATCATGCAAATTTGGATATGTTATATATTTGATCATTCTAAAAGATTTGATATGATTTTATTACATTTTAAATAAAGTATTGAATGATATCAAATACATGATATGATAATTCGACGTGATACCCTACTAATTCACGTGATTCACTGATTGAGAGTCATAAGGAGCTGGAGATTAATTGAGAGTTATGAGAAGTCATGGTGACTAGTTTATGTGATCCCGTGGGAGTTATAATGAGTATATTAGAGTTATAAGAGGTAACTGATTGGGAGACATAAGTGCATGAGCAAAATACCCTTAAGATACACTCATTGAATATTTGAATACTATTATACACTCGTAGAATATTTTAATAATGATATTAACACTTTATGAATATTATACTAATATTGTGACTGACACTAGTATTATTTACTATTACTAAATTGTGATTGATGATGTAATGGATTGAGATGTAATGAATTAAAGGAGGATAAATTAAAATAGATAATCAATATAGACATTCATGTATATATTTTTATATATGATTTATAGCATATTGTTCTCTTTTATCTTGCTTTAATTGCAATTGTAAGATTTTAGTTACTTGCTGAGCTATGTGCTATTTACTTGATTTTACATATTTTTTGGAAAAAGTAAGGATTCTATAATATGAGTTTCTGGACAAGACAACAATTTAATTATTATTTTTTTTATTTTTTATTGGTAAGCTCAAATTAAATGGTTAAAATGAAAGACAGATGTACTTCTTTCTATTTAAATTTTGGAGTGTGACATCTATACAAGTATGTGTGATTAGATTTTGATAGTCATGAATTTTTTTGTTTTGTTCTGTGACATTTGTGCCACGTATTATTTGTCAAAAAAATATTTTTATTTTAAGTATTTTTGAGGTGAATGAAAAAGAGTTTGATAATGAGTAATTATAATTTAATTGAAGTTTTAGAGGATCTATAGTCTATAAATTATATTTAAAATTTTGTAATTCTCTATAATTAGGACTTATAATTTCTGTCATGTTATAATTTGACACAACATGACTTATTCTATCCATGGGTTATATCAGGCCAGGTTGTGATCAACAAAACCAATATAATATTGTGTGAAATTATGATGTACATGTATATCTCATGTGATCAATTAAAAATTAAAGTTAATTATAGAGTCAAAACTTAGTAATTTATAGTTTTACATGTGACCCAAGTGGGGGTGAATTGGGTACTTAACAAATTTAATCAAATTATACAGTTGATCCTACTAATAATAGTTTAGTGATTGGTAATTATATAACTAAGATTTAACATATAAAACATGAACACTGGATATATATAGAGAACTATAATTCAAGTGGCATAAAGATTTTTAGATGGTTTAGCTATATAACCTTGCATCAATGCATATATGTAATATTTAAATAGGATTCTTACAATCTGCTTAACTCTCCTTCACTTCACATACATGGAAAAGCCTTTGCAATCCTTTCTTTAGGTGAATCGTACCTTTCACTTTAGTTATGGGAAATCCCATCTTCTCTAAGCATGTCCTCTTAAATGACTTAGCAAAATACTTTATCAAAGTAAGAACAACAAAAGTTCAAAAACATCCTATCATGCAAATCATAGTTATGTGAATAAGTGAGATCATAATAAAAAAAATGAAGTGGATTTGTAATTGCTAGCAATATTTTCATCCTCATAATTTTATCTTGGTGGCTACATAATTTTGTAATATTGGGCTAGGGTTTTTCTTTGGGGGTTAGAACATGCTGTTGACTATATTAGGTTTTCCCCCTTAACTTACATGTGTGTATATTATAGGAACTCTAGAGTATATGCCTAAATTTTTAGAGCAGCATAAATATTTTTCAGAGACCTAATATGTAATATTTGTTATTACGAAACCTGTTTGACTTAACCTAATCTTGTATAGATTTTAACTTATTTTGATTACATTTTTAAATTTTAAATCATTTTGGTTCTAATTTAATTCCAAATGAATTTGAAAATGAAGTGGAGAAGAAGGGAAAATAGAGGTCAAGAGTTTTGGGGAATGTTACGATGTGAATAGTAGCGGCACTGCCCTCTCGATCCGTATTAGGGTAAGAGTTGAGGAGGGAGTGTGGCACTGGGAAGTACTGTTGCGGTAATGAATTCTCTATCTATGAAGGTCAAAGGAATTCTAGAATATTATGGCCAATTGAAGTGGTGCTGACCACTAAAACTAACTTATATATACAAAAGATCTAAATCCATTTGTTAAAACTATTAGCCTAACAGCCTGCCGAATAAGGAAGAGATAAAGAAGAGAAGAGAAAAAAAAGAAGGATGAATTTAGAGGTTGTGGTGCTAGATTCATCTGTCAGGTCTATTAAGAGAGTTATTATATTCAACATAGACTCTCAATGCCCTATTTCTAATTTCAATTATGATAATTCTACAACATGTTATGAAGTAAAAAGTGTTTTTAATGAATATTACAATCCTTTCATGGTGCAATTTATGGTATACTATAGAATGTTAAATTCTTGTTATTTTAAATGTAAGAAATCAATGTTTCAAAGGTTGATTTTATCTATTTGAATTTCTAAACATTTTTTATTGAATTTGGCAATTCTGACATTGGTTATAATTCATTAAAAGTCCTAAAATGATATTTTAAAGATCCCTTATAAATGATTTCTCAAATTATAAATGTTTAAATTTTTGGCTAATTTATACATCCATCATCCACCAAGGTGTGTTTTCTATGTGTTCTCATTCATGTTCAACAATATATAATTTTGTTTATTTATGTATATGTATTCATAGTCATTTGGCAAAAGTTCTGATGCAGTAGATTATTAAAGTGCACTATATATCCTATTAAATAGGCCCAGCTTTTTGTTCAATTTTGATTTTGATTTTGACCTGTCTGTTTTATGTTGATGTGGAAGGTTAATTTTACCTTATTTTCTTTAAACGAATATGGGAGGTTTAAGGGAGTTATAAGTGAAAGTGGAGCTATAAGAGGAATTGGGTTGGTCTCCTTGACTTAGTGAAGTTTGTCCTTAAGTGACATAAGTGAAAATGAGATTATAAGCATTCATTAGGACATGCATATCATGTTTCCTACATTGCATATTCTATTGAATAAATTAAATTTAAATGCAAAGAATACTCTATTAACAAGTACCTTTTTATACCATTCTTAAAAATATACTTTAATGCCTCAATGAAACTATAAGTGGAAGCGTACATTTTATTATGATGTATGATTTGTCACCTCTATGAAAATGCAAGTAAAAGTTTATATTATAAAATTTCCCAAAAAAAAAAGTTTATATTATTGTTTATAATGTTGTTGTTGAAGTGATAAGTTCTGAAAAGTTTATTTTGACGCGCATATGGTATTTTTGTAAAAGTACGTATTACTTGTTATATTACTTCTCTAAAAATATTGACTTCAATAATTATTATGTTCATGTTTTCTATAAGAAACTTAATTTCTATTAATTTATAATGAGTATTTAAAACCTCTATTTATATGTTGCAAATATGTGTATTAATATCTATAAAAAAATTAAAAATAAATTAAAAATTAAAAATAAAATAAAAAATATGTGCATTAATATCTATGATAAAAATCGAAATGACCTACAAAGCTCATAAAGCCTGCTTTATTGTTTATAAAATTTTACAAAAAGGGAATGTCCAGCTAAGTAGGGGATGGTAAGATCAGGATCATCATATTTTAGCTCCGTTGTGATGTACTTTAGTAATCCTGATACTTTCTTTTAATGTATAGAGTAGATTTGGTTTGAATTATGTATATATAATTCTCTTTTGAAATAAAATTGGATGATCTTTTGTTTTCTTTCAATTAATTTGGGTTATTTAGTTGGCTCCAGCGTGTGTGACATTGTGGTTGACAGTATTAGATTTAGGATTTAATTCTTCTATTAGATTCTTGAGTTCACATAATAAGTTTGCAAAGGCTCTTAAATGTTGTTAAATTATATAGATTTGACTTATGTTAAGAAAGGTAGAGGCAAACCTAAAAAGACTTGGTTAGAAAATATTAGGAATGACCTTTCTTTATTAGATTTAAACGAGAATTTGACTTTTAACCGGACACAATGGAGAAAAAGGATTAATGTAGCCGACCCCACGTGGTGGGATAAAGGCTTGCTGTTGTTGTTGTACATCCACATATAGCAAGTGTAATATAACATGACATAATAGAACAACCTTCCAAACTCGTATTCAATAAGTGGGGCCATAGTTCCTCCCGGAGCATATGGCGTTAGAACATAACAAATATGACCCTTGTGTCATTTCAAAGAGCGCACTTTTCATATTCCAGTTATCAGAATTTTTTGCATATCATGCCATGAATTATGCAATAATATATAATTATGACATTAATATATGATTATGATGATTCATAACTTACCATAAATACTAATATTAAGCTACATTACATGGATAAAAGCCTACTCATTGAATATTTTCTAATTCAATTTCAATTGTAGAGAAAAATTTAGAATAACATTTTAAGACTTTTAAAGAACTATTGTGAAAGCCAAAAATACCTCATTTGTTCAATACATGCAAAAAGCATCATAGAAAACTAACGGGTAAAAATTCAACTTTTTATAGTCAAAATATTAAGAATAAAGAATATGACAATATACTAAAAATTACATGGTAGAAATGTCATAAAATGTAAGAAAAATATATTTTTATTCTTGTCTTTTTATAAACTTATTAGAATTGAAATCAAAGATAAGTGTTGAGAAGTCTACTTCATATTCTACAAATCCCTTAACTAGCCTGATGGATATATAAATACAATGTCTTGACCTCCAAATATTTCTCTCCTCTTTCTCTTTCTCCTCCTTCTCTCCCTTATCTCCCTTCTCTTCTCATCTTCTCCAACAACTTAAGAAATGGGAGAGGGGAAAATGAAATAGATTTAGATATTTTATATATAGAAAAACTTCATTTTGGGTTAGTGTTGTGACGCTCTCCTCCACAGCACCGTTGCACTAGACAAATATTCCAGATACTCCCAAATACTTCAAACCTGAAAGTTAAGCACCACGGCAGTGCCATTCAGTGCCGCAAATCATCTTCCTAAATAGAGAGGACAATATCATTGCGCCGCCTCTATCAGAAACGTAGCACTTTAGGAATATATTGACTTCTCATTACTTCACTTCTCCTTTTCAATTCTAAGCCCGTTTAAAGGTAATTGGACACTAAATGACTTATAATTAACAACCAAATCAAATCTAAACAAGAATTGATGCAAGAACAGGTTAATTACCTGGATTCAGAAATGACGTGTGTTAAACATTATTTTTTATCTTATTTACCCATCTCTCATATATGAAGAGCAAAAAAAAAAACTAAACTAAATAACCACCTTCATATGCTTGATATAGGTTGAGTGGTTTATCCTATAAATCTCCACAATACTTAGCTGACTATTAGATTGATTCCTTAGTATATTTGTTAACATTAAAATGCAGCATATAGTACAGATCCATGCAAAGAGCAATAGTAATAATATTCTATTCTAAAACAATAGAAAAATAATTATATTTACTAATTCAACTTTATTTTTTCATTGTGGAAGCAAGAAAATGAATACGCGAAAAAGTTTTTAAATAAAAAAAAAAGATAAAAAATGATAAATTTTATAATTTTTATTTTTTATTAAAATTTTAAACGCATGTGCGATTAAAATTATTCTATTAAAAAGTAATTTATATTATATTGGAATAAAATCTCAATCAATCAATCATTCATGTATTCTAATAATTAGATCTCTATCAATTTAAGATCTATTTGGGATAGCTTTTTTGTTGCCTTGTTGTTCAAATAACAACCATAAATTCGTTTGGGTATTACTTCCTTACTGCTTTTCAAAACTTTATAAAACGTCGCCGCTATCCCAAACAGATCCTTAATCTAAATCTCATTTAAAAATATTTCACACTCAATCAACAAAATAAATATGATTAAATTATTACTTTGCTTCAATTATTTGATATTATTTTTATTAACTGATTATAATAATGCTATCCATTATGCTCATTATAATTCTTAAAATAATATTTTATCCCTCCTCAAAATAAAACTTTAAGAATATATAAGATTAAAAAAATTATATCTAAAATTTAGTAGTAAATAAAATTTAATGATATTTGGGTGTGGCATAAAAGGCCATGCCATATCAATATGCAAATACTTAATAAATCTTCAAAACTTGATTTAGTTATTTGATTACCTAATAGAAATGTTCATTTTGATTATATTTGTAATGTCTATGCTTATGGTATATAAGCATGCAAAAAATTCATTTAATTGTAAAAATATTATTTCTTATTCTAGACATTTAAATTTACTTTATATGAATAGTTTACTTGATACTATTTCTAAAGAAGACTCCTTATAAATTATTCATTGGAGTGAAATAAAATTTGGTCATTTTAATATTTTTGGATGAAAAATGATTCATCTTAAATAATGAAAAAGTATCTCTAGAAAAATTCGATTGTAAATCTAATAATAGGAATTTTCTAGGTTACTTGATTTTTGGAAGAGCTCATAGAGTATTCAAGAAAAGAAAATAATTATGGAAGAATTAGTACATATATATTTTTTATAAGAATTTAGTTAAATTCTTATAAAAAATGATGTGAATGAAGATGAGATTGAAATAGTTGAGAAAAATAAATTTAGATTTTATTGTGGATGATTCTTTGCTAATGAAAATATATTAATAAACACCCAAAAGAATTTGTTAGAGGAGAACCATCTAAATGTGTTGTGATTAGAAGATATAGTAGGGATGTCATAGATTGTTTTGTATTTTAATTTGAAGTTGATCCTAAATCTTTTAAAGAACCATTGCAATATAATTTTTATATTGTATCAATATAAAAAGATTTAAATCAATTTGTGAGAAATGATATTTCTCAATATCAAAATTGTATTGGAACAAATGGGATAAATAAAACAAGTGAGATGACTCGGGTTGTATAATTTGAAATAAGACTATGTTAGTTGCATAATGTTACATATAAGTTAAAGAGTATAAAATTTGAAGAATCATTTGCATAAGTAGAAAGATTAAAGATTAGTAGATTACTCCTTGTTTAATAATGATGTTTTCGGTGTATTAAAATTTTTAGATGGATACCAAAAGTGCATTCCTCAATGAGTTTATTGTCTAAGATGTCTTTGTTGAGTAACATCTTAGTTTTAAGAGCCTTGATTATTTTGATCATATACTGAAATTGAAGAAGGCTTTATATGATTTAGAACATGCTCCTCATGCATGGTACAATAGGTTTAAAATTTTTTTTGATTGATCATGGACTTAGAAAGGGCAAAGTTGATACCACCATATTTGTTAAGAATGTAGGAAAAGATCTGATTAATATACAAGTCTGTGTAGATTACATATTACTTTATATGTATATCTTGAGTTATCATCATTGAAATGAGTATGATAGGAGAGCTTAATATTTTCTTGGGTATTCAAGTGAAGCAACATGAAAATAATATCTTTTTTTATCAAATTAAGAGCCCAAATAATTTGATTTAATGATTTAACATGAAGAGATCCAAGCTAAGTCTTTAATGAGCCCAACTATAAGTAAAATCTAGATTTTTCACATAAATTCATTTATCCAAAATTGTATAAAAGTATGATAGGTTCACTGTTTGTACTTTGTTGCCAACATGCTTGACATTATGTGTACAATATATCTTTATATTCATTTTCAAAACAATTCGAAGGAGTCACATCTAGTAACAATCAAGTATATATTTTGTTATTTGATAGGCACAACCATATTAGATTTTTGGTATAAAAAAATTATATATCATGTGACTTAATTGTATATTTTGATGCAAATTAAGCAAGCAACAAAGTTGATCGAAAATGCACTTCAGGCATATATCCATTTTTAGGATCATCCATTTGGTCATGGTCTTTCGGGAAGAAAATCTTGTAGCATTATTCACTATATTAGTTGGTAACCTCACTCTTAAGTACACACCCATTTAAGCATGCATCCCGGTTAACTACGTAAAATTTTAACAAAAATATTAGGTTCAAAATTTTAAACTTAAACATGTCATGAATGGTCGCACACATAGCTTGGCATGAGGTCGCAGGAGGGGTGGGGCATGAGGTAGCAGATAGGGTGGGGCGTGAGGTCACAAAAGGGGTGGGGCATGAGGTTGCGGATGGAGCTCAGTGTGCGAATGGAGCGTGGCTTGTGAACGGGAGCGGAACCCTCGACAATAACTAAGTACCCAGTACCTACCAGTTAGATGCATCAACATCATACATTATCGGGAGGTTACTGTATTGTGACACCTACAGGTTCAATATCTGGATTGAGCTATTCTGAGTTGATTGGAAAATACCATAATAGGAAGATTTGGGGCGGAAGAATGTGATTTTTAGCTGCTTTTGGTTGTTTCTAGCCATCAGCCCAGTTCAAAAAAATGTTTGGATCAAAGTATGTCACATTATGTATATTTGAATTTTCAAAAATACAAAGTTTTTATCAAATTTATTTATCAATTTTTTGTTTCCATTAGGAAAAAATGAGGATAACTTTGCACTAGCAATACTTTCACCGTATAATTTTTTATATGTTATAGATATTACGATTATGCATATTTTGAATATTTTCTTAAAATTTTGCAATAGGGGTTTTAGTACTTGTGTGATTTTTATTGAATAAAAAATTATGTGGACTCTAAAAAATAGTATTGTACTATGATAAAAATCTTAAAATATTTTTTGTACAATCCATGATAATTTGATTCTTTTTTAAAAATATGTATTTTTTTCCTAGCAGGATTTTCTATTGCCTACCATTAGAGAAAACTGTGCAATTCTGACACATGCTCAATTATGCTTTAATTATTATAATATGATTAAAAAATACATATGTGATTAAATAATATCTACTAGAAGTCATAAGGGGCCAGATTCCTTGAAGATTCTATCTATGCCACAAAATGTTATAGTTCCTATACGGCATGTTCTGGTGGCTATAAAGCTATGTTCTAGTGCTTATGGGCATGCTCTAGTGTCAAAAGCACAAAAGGGAGAAATAAAGGGCCATAATCCTTTTAGATTCTATCTGAGACCGGGATATGTGAATGAAATATTTTATGATATAAAATTTTATATAATTTATCTGTTCAATATGGTTATCTGCTCAATATTATTATTTAAATAAATTGGACTATTTTTATACTTTTATTTTTTTTCTTAGTATAGACAGTGATTTATTAAATTGTATTTAACTAATATTTAATATTTAGTAAAAAATTTAGTTTTTTTTTTTTGGAAATTTAGAATAATTTTTGTTGTTTGCAGAGTTATTGCAGCTCATTATAGTTTGTTATAGTTTTTAGGCTCTAGGAAAGAGAAGGAGAATGTGGATTGATAGTTAAGGATTGATCAGAGTTTATATGTATTTTTATATTTTGATTTTTGTATAATCACGACTAGTTTATTATTTAATTTTATAGTTTCTATATGTAGCCAGATACGACAGTGTAGATATAGTTTGATGAAATAAGAAAAATAATCTTGTGGATGAGTCTATTTTTAGTATTTAAATATTTTATAGTTTCTACATGTAGCTTTGTAGTCTGTAGTTTATCTAAAATAAAAATTAAAAGATCATCTAAAATATTCATATTTGTCTTCATAGCTCAACACGATAAGACATATCCTGATAGGTTGAGTTGTGACAAGCTTTTTTGGTATCAAAGAACTAATTTTGGAATAGATCATAAAACAAAGCCATTGGAACTGATATGTAAGTAAATTGGGATAGTTTTAAGTCTATCTAAGTATTTATTTTTGTTTATTTTATGTACATGTATATTTAGTTGTATATTTTATGTGATTATGGATCCTCTCGACCTAGATATAACAGACGGACAGAGTAGCAGTAAAAAAACTCATGTACATAATACAACTCTAATAATGGGTTCTAATACAATTTCATAGTTTGCTAGTTTGATAACCCAGATGATGGGTAAGGCACAAAATAGGGTTCTTGCTGTGAGATCTAATGATGTAGATATTTCTGAGATTGAAACCTTAGAGGTTTGAGGGTACTATTGAGCCTAGTGCAGTAGAGGACTGATTGAGGAGGCTAGAGAAGACACTTGATGATATATAATATCCTCCTAACATGAAAATACCGCTAGCAGATTTTCTATTAGATGGCGAGGTTAAGTGCTATTAGGATGGGCTAGCAGGAGAAAAAAAAAATTGTGGAGATTGAATTCTCTTATTTGTTGGGAGGAGTTCTCATACCTATTTAGAGCATGATTTTTACCACCTTCTACACAACAAATTGGCCAGGTGTGCACTGTAGCTAGTTAGCACTCTAAAAAAGAAGTGTTATAGATTTTTTAGGGAACTTCGAGACAGTCTGTGAAAACTACTAAGACCATTTCACATTTTTTATTTTTTGAGCTTGTGAAGAGAGATCATCAGATAAAGAATGATCTGATGGCTACTCAATAGCCGTGAATTGCTAGTAAAAAGAGGTTCAATGGTGAGACTTATGGTAATGGCTCTTCTAGGAAAAAGAGCAGCTTTGCTTCTAAAGATTTTAGGAGAGGAGGACAGCCAGAATATATAGCAACCTTTAACAGTGGCACCATAGTTAGTATTTGTTCTATTAATGGGCACATGTGTGCCATAGTTGTGGCATAAGTCACTTTGGTCGATGCTATTGAGTGATTGGCCAGTGTTTCAAATATGGATAGACGGGACACATGATGGCTAAGTATCCAAAGGCAGGATTTGATGATTTATGCCCATGTCTGAGAGTTCTATTAGACCAACAGGGAGACCGAGGATAATTCCACTTCATCCATTTCCTATGAGTTTTGCTAGTAGAGGTAGTAGTTCTGGTTTGGTGGTAGGTACACCATCTGGCCGTGGTCAGGCGGAGTTTGGTAGTATTATTACTCTAACTCCAGTTCAGCCATATATATACAGTTTGACCCAGTAGGTGGCTCGTGGTTCTCTAGATGTAGTGATAGGTATGAATTATATTTTTTATCAACCATGTCATATTTTATTCAATTCTGAAGCTAGACATTAATTTCTTTCTAAGAATTTCTTTGATTTACTACACTAGCCTTCAGTTGTAATACCTATTTCTTTTTTGTTTCCCTTATCGATTGAAGATGATATTTTGCTAGTAGATTTTATTTCTGTGATATTAATATTTATGATAAGAAGTGCAAAATTCAGTTTGATTTTATTATCCATTTTTCAAATAATGTTATTTTGGGTATAGACTGGTTAAGTCAGTACTAGACTCAAATTGATCATAACTTTAAAAAAAGAGTTTTTTTTTTTTTGTGGTGAAAGTTGTGTATTTTAGGGAGCTAGAGGTATTTCATTTTGTCTAATTTTTGATATGAAAGTAGATAGATTATGAAAGAATAGTTTCGTGGTATTTCTAGCATCAGTCTGGAATAAGAGTATAGATTATGGTTCTCTTTCTAATGTCATAGTATAAGAATTTCTTGAATTATTTCCAGAGAAGTTAGCCAATTTTCCTTTGGACAGAGACAAAGAGTTCTTTATTGATATATTTTAGGTACATCCTCGATATTTAAAGCTCTGTATAGGGTGGCACCTAAGGAGCTTTAAGACATGAAGGTTCAACTTCAAGAGTTAGTTGATAAGGGATTTATTTGTCCTAGTATATCTCCATGGGGAGCACTTTCTGTTTATTGAAAAAAGGATGATTTGATGTGTATGTACATTGACTATAAGGAATTAAATAAAATAAATATCAAGAATAAATATTTACCATAGATTGATTATCTTTTCAATTAGCTTCCAGAATCTTCTATATTTTTTAAGATTGATTTACGATCTGTATACTATTAAGTGAAGGTAGAGAGGATGATGTGATGAAGATAGCTTTCAGAACTCAGTATGAATACTATGAGTTCTTAGTCACACTATTTATGGTGACAAATTTACCAGCCATTTTTATAGATATGATGAACTGAGTACTAAGAGATTCTTTGGATCAATTTGTTATTATTTTCATATATGATATTCTAGTATATTCTGCTTCTGAAGAAGATCATGTCAAACATCTGAGGATAATTTTGGAGACTTTGAGGTAACATTATCTTTTTGTCAAAGTCTCCAAGTATGAATTCTGGTTGTGGATTATTTCTTTTTTAGGGCATGTGGTTAAAGTGATGGTATTTTTGTAGATCCCTATAATGTTCAAGAAGTTACTGATTGGTTGAGGCCTGCTACTATATTAGAGGTATGTAGATTCCAAACTATGGCTGGATATTACAGGAAGTTTGTAAGAGAATTTTCTCAGATTTCTACACCTTTGACAAGACTAATTTAAAAGTCAGTATATTTTGTCTAGACACCAGAGTGTAAGGATAGCTTCCAGAGATTAAAGGATTGTTTAACTTTAGCTTTAATTTTGGCTCTTCTGTCTAGTATAGAAGGATTTAAGGTATTTAGTGACGCTTCATTGAGAGGTTTGAGGTGTATATTGATGCAACACGATAAAGTTACAGCTCATGCTTATAGACAGTTGAATTCACATGATAAGAATTATTTGACACATGATCTAGAGTTAGATATTATTATATTTGCTTTGAAGATTTGGTGACATTACTTATATAGAGTAATATATAGGATCTTTACTAACCATTAGTATGAAACACATATTTACTCAAAAGGTTTTAAATCTAAGATAAAGGAGATAATTTGAGTTTATTAAAGACTATGATCTAACTATTTAGTCTCAGTCTTGTTAGGCAAATGTCGTGGTAGACACTCTAAGAAGGAAATATTCTAAAGTTTCATTTCTTTAACTTACTTCTAATAAGTCTTTGATTCGAGATAAGGAGATATTATAATTGGAGATAATTTTTTCTACTAATTAGGATTTTGATATATTGCCTCAGATGATTATTCAACTTTCTTTCTAAAAAAGTATTCATAAATCTTAGAAATTAGATACATAGTATCCAAAGTTAATTGATTTGATTATATATGGTAAGAAATTAAAACTACATGAATATGATTTTAATATTATTTTCTATAAGAATAGATTGTGGGTTCCTATTTTTTATGATCTAAGGAGAGAGATTCTACATGAAGATCATATATTAGAAAGATATATTTTGGTAGTCTAGATTAAAGAAGGATGTGACAGATTCTGTGTCGAAGTGTGAAGCCTGTTAATTATTGAAGACAAAGCATCAGCGACCATGAGGTATTTTGTAGTTATTACCCATTCCATAGTAGAAGTGGGGAGAGATCACTATAGATTTTATTATGTGTTTTCCCAGGTCAAGATAAGGATATGATGCTAGCTGGGTTGTTGTTGATCGACTGAAAAAGTTTGCACTTTTCATTCTGATATGATAGTATAATTTCATAGATAGATTGGCTCAGGTATATGTGCGAGAGATCATCCGACTGCATGAATACCAAAGGTTATAGTATTTGATAGTAACAACAGATTTATCTCAGGACTGTTGAGAGATATTCAACAAAGTTTGGGAATTAAATTGCATTTTAGTAGGACTTTTCATCCATAGACCGATGGATAGTATGAGAGTAGTATACATGTATTGGAGGATTTTCTAAGACTATATTCTTAATTTTGGTGGCAATTAGAAAGATCATATTCCTTCGATTGAGTTTGCTTACAATAATAGTTTTCAGTCAAGTATAAGTATGGCTCCATATGAAGCTTTGTAAGGTAGGAAGTGCATGACTCATTTGACTTTGATAGAGGTGGGTGAGAGACATCTTATTGGTTTAGTCTTAATTGATGATGCTATTGAAAAGATTCATTTGATTAGAGATAGTTTAAAGGTTGTACAGGATAAGCAATGGTAGTATTTTGATGCTAAGTATCGGGTTGTTGAATTTTAGCTATGAGATTTTGTATATGAGAAGATCAAGCCGATAAAAAGCATTAACAGATTTAACAAGGAAGGGAAGTTGATTCTAAGGTATGATGTACCATTTTAAGTTATTGAAATGATTGAGAATGTAAAGACCATTTTGCTCCCAGGTTCATCCGGACGAAGTTCGATCGTCCGGGACGATCGGTACAGGTTGTGCAGGAAAACAGTTCTGGCTGCATGGTTCGTCTGGACGAAATCGGATCGTCTGGACAAAAATCGTCCAGAGGGCAAGTCGTACGGGACGATAATTAATTTCGTCTGGATGAAAATCGTCCAGAGCCCAAGCCGTCCGTGACGATAATTAATTTCGTCTGGACGAAATTTGTCTAGAGCCAAATCGTCCCGGGACAAAGTGCGATCGTCCGGTACGATCAGTTTGGATATAAAAGGAAATGAGATATTTTTTAAAGAAAAAGGACAGCCAGGAGAGAGAAAAACGAAGGAAAAGAAGGAAAAGAGGATTTTTGAGTGACTCCGGTCTGTTTTCGTCCGTTGTGACAGTTAGAGAAGTTGACTGTGAGATATTTTTTAAAGAAAAAGGACAGCCAGGAGAGAGAAAAACGAAGGAAAAGAAGGAAAAGAGGATTTTTGAGAGACTCCGGTCTGTTTTCGTCCGTTGTGACAGTTAGAGAAGTTGACTGACTCGAGGTAAGGCACATTCCGCCTTTCTCAATTTTCAGAAACGAGATTTTTGACGCAATTTCTGTTCCGGATTTTGTTTCCGTTAGCGAATTTCTGGTATTATTTTCTTCAGACAAAGGTTTTACCGTGTAACTTTTGGTATGTCTCTGAGATGATGATTATGCACGTTTTGAGCATTTTCTGGAAGATTTTTATCGGATATTTTGGATTCTGCGGTGTTTTAATTGAACTACAAATTATCAGGATGTTGAAAAATGTTTTGTCAGTGCAATGAAAGTCTTATAATATTGTTGTGAATGTTCTGTGGTAATTTGGTGAATTTCTGGATCTGTGAATTTTGTGTAAATTCCGTATACTGCCGTTATGCCGCTGAATTTTCGTACGATTTCTGAATTTCTGAAATGAGATGATTTGAATGAATTGATTATTTGTCTGCTATCAGAAGGGAGTTATAAGGGGCCGAAATCCTTTGTAATTCCGTTGTCTGGGTCCGGGAAGGGAGACATAAGGAAAAGTTCTGAATTCTGAAATTCTGTATATCCGTTCTGTTCTGGTGCTATAAGCACAAAAAGGGAGTTATAAGGGGAAGTTCTGGTGCTATATGCACAAAAAGGGAGCCATAAGGGGAAGAGGGGAAGTTCCGACATCTGGAAGGAAGTTCTGTCCTAAAATTATTTGTTTTGTAAAGTTGTAATGTGATTTTATCTGATTTCTGATTTCTGTACGACTCTGATTATTCCGTATGATTCTATCTGCTCTGTGACATGAAAGCTTTATGATAATATGATTTCAGTTTCGTATTCGATGTTTGATTTCTGATTGAGCAAGTATATGTTCTGTTTGTTATACGATTTCTGTACGACTGTTTGAATTCTGTATGGATACTTTTCTGATGTAAGTTTCTTATGATTTTGATTGGTGATTGATGTTTTGCTAAGCTGTTAGCTCATCCTTGTTTTCTGCGTGGTTTTCAGGTTCTGGGAAAGGGAAGGAGGTCTTGGACTAGACGTTCTGAGTCTGATTTGTGATTAGGTACTTGATACTTTTGATTTTATACAGTCATGGCTTTTCTGTTCTGTTCTGTTCTTTATGTCTGAAGCCATGCACTGTATCTGTATATGATTATTTTGATGAAAGAAAAGATAGATGAACTGCACTGTGTTTGGATGTTTATAGTAGCTCTGTGTTTTTCTGTCTGTGTTATACTTGGAAGAAAGTTCTGAAGCAAATTCCAAAGCCAGATCCTGGATTTGTTGGCTCTGTCGTGGGCCGATGCGAGCGGGATCCATCCCGGTCGGGTTGGGTCGTGACAGAGAAAGCTACCGAAATGTTACTATTTTCAAATCATATATTAGAAATTCATAATCCACATCTCACTTATGAAAAAATGTATATTTGATTATAAAAATTGGATATCTACCAAGGACATTGAGGTACTTCTGAATATGAGCTATAGTGAAGAACAAAAAATGATTTTATCATATAATGTTAGAAAGTTATGGAATAAACAGATTCATATGCTTTTAGTTCAATGGAAGAACAGGGCTGAAAGAGAAGCTTCTTCAAAAAAAGTCTGAGATATGACAACTGTATTCTAATTTATTTTTGTGATATGAGACCTAAATTTTAAAATACAGAGGACAATATTTTCTTAGGAGGGGAGAGTTGTGACACCTACAGGTTCATATTAAACTCACTTTTTCAAGAGGTTGACCAAACTCAAATTGAATTAATCAAATTGAAAATCATATTTAAATCTAAAATTCCAAACAAAAATTCAAGGTCAAGGGCCAATGTCCTATGACCTTCTCTGGGTAATTTTTCAATCACCTCAAAATCCAGTCAAATGACCCTCAATTCCTGATTTATTAATTGAATATATATTAGGCATGTTCATAGGGTCAATACTCAAAATTTGAGGCCAATCTGAGACCTCTAACCCCAAAAAATTTGATTTATATCTAAATGTTATAAAACCTTCAAATATTTACACCATATTCCCCTAGACTTAGCATCTTGTGAAATTTGACCTTCTTACCTTCCCCAAAGCCATTGAATATGATAAAATTCATCATTATGATAAGTAAAACCCAAAATTGTACTTTGGTGGACCCTGGTTGACCGAGAGTTGACCAGGGGTCCAAATGACCAAAATGCCCCTTAAAGGAAAAATTGAACTTTTGTCCAAACTTCAACATGGCTCAATCAAACCAATCCATGGAACATCTTCTAATGCATCCTAGACATTATTAGAAGTATATTGAACCCAACCCCAAGGTTTGATTTGACCAGGTTGACCAAAATGCCCCTTAAGGGCCTAAACATACATTTCATGTAAGGGGACCTCACCATTGTATGGGACCACCTCCATTGGATTCAAAGTGTCATTTTGAATTTGTTGGGCCAAGCTGCAATCCTTGATTTAACCAAGTAAATCATACACCTAACCAAGGTCAAATTCAATCTTTTAAACAACCTCAAACATAATTAGCCATCCAGAATTATTCAATTGGATATTTTAAGCATGCCAAATATTCTCCCTAAATCAAAACCCCCATTAATTTGACTTGGTCAACCCAAATGGAGGGGTAAAACCCTATTATACTTCCATGTATTTGACTAAGAATCCAATCCCATGGCTCCAAATATTTGGCCACTCACCCAAGTAATACACCCTCCTAGAAGCCACCTCAACTTCATTGACTAATTTGAGCAGTCAAACGATTCACTAAGCTCTCAAATGAGCTTAGGTGGACAAGCCACATTAGCAATCCTAAGTCTCCAACAAATCTGTTCAAACTTGTCAGCCGAAATCCTTCTTAAAGGAAGCCTAATCCACCCCGTTTAAACTAAGCCATGCATTGGTTTAGCCAAATGGAGGAAAAGTAAGTGGTCCCCTCATTATATGAGCCAAAGGGTCTCACTCAACCTCATGCAGTTTCCCTGGCATTCTAACATCCTTAGACATGTTGCAAGCATCCAATGGAGAGCTCAAATCAATCTATGTTCTCCATTTCAAAAGCAAGGGTTAAGGAGGGGGAAAACCTAAAGCCTAAGGTTCATTCTATTCTAAATATTCTCTCGGTAGCCTCCACCCTAGAGAACTCTTCCTCTAGCATCTCCAACATCTTCTCTACTTCCTCCCATCATTTCTTCACCATTTCTAAGCCCTCAAACCATGTTTTGGTGAAGAGAGAGGGATCTAGAGAGAGAAAGGAGACATTTCAACACAACTTTCAATCTATCTATAACCAAGCCCTAACATCTTTTGTAAAATTGGAGAGGACATCACCAGAAGTAAAGGGAGCCTAAGAAGTAAAAAATTCATTCATTGGTTTGTGAGATATCTTGACTTTTAGTTAAAATTTTAATTTGAAACCACTCAAAATCTATAATGCATGGATCCTCCAAACTATAGGTATCAGAAGATTAAGACATCATGAGTTTGTGTTTCAAATTTCATAGAATTTTGTTTAGTATTTTTAAAGTTATGGGCATTTAAAATTTTAGTTCATTTTGAACTAGAAGGTTCTGGTTAGATCATAACCGTCCCATCGCGATACATGCGCGAGTGGACGGTCTAAAGAGCGTCAAATGACATCACTCGTCCACGGATAATAAAACATATCTTCCATAATTTGATTCCCGTCAACATGGCTAGATATGGACCATCGAATATCATGTGATTTGATCCAACAGTTCTGATTTGATGCTGAGTAGTTTATGATCGTGATGGTGTGGCGCCGCATCACGCAATCTTTGCCAATGATAATGCCAACCATTTTTTTAATAAAATGAATTCAAAAATACATTTAAAAGCCCAAAACTTTGAAAGTTCAAAGTAAATCTATTTTTCACCAAATATTATGATTTTGGTGTCACTAAAAAGGTCTTAAGACCTAGTTTATTTTAAAAATAATTTTAATGAATTTTGATTAGTGAATTATGAGAATCTTGTGATTATTTAAATTTAAATTTTAGCAATTTTCTCATGATCCAAACTGGATTCATTTTTTGGTGAAATTTTTTACCACTTTAGGCATCCCTATTAATTTTTATAGGTCTAGGTGTGCTTTAGATTATTGTGGTGTGAATTTGCAAAGTGATGGGTCCATTTTGAACCCAAAACTTTGAAATTCATAATCCCACAAATTTGAAGGATTAGGGTATGATTTTTTTGTGGTGTGATTGCATGTGTGTGTCAGGTTTAGATGAACCTAAATTTGGACCCATTTGAACACTAGTTGTACCTAGAAAAAATTACTAAGGATAATATTTATAAAAGTTAAAAATATTTTTAAAAATTACCCACATGCCCAAAAAAGATGAAACTCTGGGACATTGAACTTTGGGATATTATAAACCCTAAGTTTAATTTCATTGAATTTGATGTCATGATGTCATGCAATTAATCAAACAAAAAATCAACCCATTTAAGGGTCCTCAAACTTCCAAAAAATACAAAAAATCTAAATTAAATCTAAAAATTACAAATATTATACCAAATTTTTTATAATTAAATCCTTTATCCAAGAAAATTAAAAACTCTATAATCAACTTCAAAATTTATCTTAATTTAATAATTAAGAAAAAAATTACTAATTTTTTAAAATTAGTAATTAAAAATTAAAAAATAATAATTTTTGAACAATTGAAAATGCTTCAATATGTCATCCCTGACTCTTGGGAGTGATTTCAAAGAGTTTGAAGTGAGTTTGGTGCAAAAATAAAATAACATCCTTAATTAACAAATTAAATTATTCAATTAAATAACAAAACTTCAAAAATTCATAACTAATACTAGAAAATTTCAAATTAAGCAAACTCAAAAGCATTGGACTTCTTTAAGGGTCTAATATTTATAAAAATACCAAATTTCTAGAGACTACTAAAAATCTAAAGTCTACTATTTGGTTAATCATAGTTTAAAAACATACTTAAACTTTAAAAAATTATAACTAATTCTAGAAAAATTCAAATCCAGCAAACTTAGTATCATTTTTCTCAACTCAGGGTCAAGTATTTATAAAAAATATGAAAACTCCAGAACTTGATCAAAATAAAAAAATAAAAAATTGGACCCTTCTTTTAATGAATTAAAATAATTCACAAAAGCTAAAAATTAAACAAGTGACTAAAATTATATCAAAACATCAATCCAATCAGTACAATTAGTTAACCAACCTAAAAATACACAACAAAGCTATAGGGCTATGTATCCTAAGGAGGCCTGGTTCCTCAAGCTCATTATGACAACTCCACGAACAAATTCAATGGAGTGTAAATGTATAAAATACACTAATTATTAATTAGTTAATAAAAATTAAATAATTAAAATAACTATATCGACTAGGTTTTTAGGGTGAACTACTTCAAGCTGCGGAGCTATTTGTCTTAATGAGGCCTGGTTCATCAAACCCGTTATGACAATTCCATGAACCAGTTGATGGCAAACAAAAAATAACTAATATAAAGAGTTAAATTAATAATCAATTACTTAAAAAGCCTTACACTTTAATTTCAATCAATTAAATTAATTAAAAAACCTTGATTACTACTAAGTAATCCGGGCCCGCGGGGCTATTAAATTAGCCTTAATGAGGTTGTAATTAAAAAGCCTCAGGGCACTGGTGTAAATAGAGGCAGTAATCACTCAATAATTAAAATTCATCCTAAAATAAATATTAATGTACTAATACTTTAACTTGAATTAAATCCCCTTTGATCTATAATAAATAAAAAAAACACTAAAAAACTTAACAACTATCCAACATATGACACATCTAAGCCACACAGTCTAATGCACATAGTTTAGATGTTTTGTTACGATAACCACTCATAGTTTTAGCCTAGGTTGGCATTCTTTCTTTTTCTGCTCCTTGTGTGCCAAGGTTTTCAAGAGTTTTTACTACATACTGGTTGTAATGAATTGATTGATGTGATGTCGATTGATGTGCTAATTTTTATCATGCAATCTATTATCTAAATTGTTGGGCAATAAATTTTCCTAGGTTAAGATGATCTAGATGTTAACTAAGTCTTATGCAGGTGGACAAGCCCTAGTAGGGCTAAAAAGGTGGCTAATTAAATATGAGTAACTAATTTTATACATGTTTTAAATTTTAAGCCCCCTAAAAATCATAAGACCATGGACAAGTGTGTTTTATGCTCAAATGAGAGCAATTGTGTAATTTGATATATATAAATGCTTGAGATGTTTATGATTTTATATGTGAATTGCCTAGGATAACCATACAGATTATATTATAATCTTTTTATTTTTTATATGTAATTTGAATTTCATGAGTTATAAAAACTTTAAATGAAATATTATCTATCGAATTTATAGTCCAAAGAGGAGGAAAATATTTCTTAGGGAGAGTTCCTTTCATTTGGGGATTCAAATTATGATGAATTGAAAATCCAAAGAGGAAGGAAACATCCCTTTGGGGAGGAATTCTTTCCATTTGCATACTTGGACCTGATGAATCGGAGCTCACAGAAGAGAGGAAGACGAAGAAATAAAAACTTCAAAAAATATCCCATTTTAAAAGTACTTGCATCTTCTTTAGGGTTAGAATCTGGGTTATTGTTAATTGTATCTGACCACTTTTAATTTCTAAAGACCCCAGGTTGTAATTAAGTGGTATTTGTCATATGGACTTTTTAATTTATTGATATATTTTGATCATGTGATCAGATTGTTATGTTTACTTTTATGCATTAGGAGTTTCGTAAATCTTCCTAGGTTTCTTTCTAACATTGCAATTTTATTTTAGCCTGGATGCAATTAGGCTCTCAAAGGATAATTTTCTACTCAAAACTAAATAAAATATTTAAACTGACATAAAAAGATAAATTTATCAAAGAAGTAAGCTCGAGCATGCTGAGTGTCTCATGCTTGCATATTTACCTTCTTTTCCTTACTAGGTACCTCTTTATCTGTAGGTTGTGACAAACTACCTAGCCTATTAGGATGGAGCTCTGTATAGGGGACGCCGTGCAATTTCTAGAGAAAAATCTATTTTTTATGCCAATTTTTTAAACAACTTCATATTACTTATGTATATAAGGTTAATCAGCATGTATTGTACTAGAAACTAATTAAATTGATAAAATTTTAAATTGCATTCAAGCATAATCACGCTACATAATTAAAGGGACCAATTATTACTAGTTCAATTACAAAACTAAAAGAAATTTAAGATTTTTATAATTTCAAATTTTCCCAAAGAATTTATAATTTCAATTGCTTTGCATCTTTCCATAGAAAAAATAGTGTTGCATCTACATTGGCATGTTCTGTCCTGATTAGAAAAAGCTACAATAAGTGGATTTAGGGGGGAATAATAGGTTTTTTTAGCAGCTTTGGGTTGTTTTAAGCTGTTGAGCCAATTCATAAAATTATCGAGATCAAGGTAAGTCATATTATGCCTATCTCAAATTTCAAAAATATGAAGTTTTTATCAAATTTTTATTTCTGTTAGCAAAAAATGCGGATAACTTTTCATAAATAAACTTTCATCGCATAACTTTATATATGATATAGAGATTATGATTATGCAAATTTTGAATATTTTTTAGAAATTTTACAATAGAAGTTTTGGAATTTATGTTATCTTTATTAAATAGAAAATTATCTGGACTTTGAAAAATAGCATTATAATACGATAAAAATCTTAAAATATTATTTTACACAATCAATGATAATTTGATTATTTTCTTAAAAATATTCATTTTAACCTAGTAGGGTTTTTTGTTGCCTACCTTTAGAAAAAACTATATAATTTGGACACATGTTTAATTACGCTTTAACTGTTATAATATGATAAAAAATGTGCATAAATTATTAAATAATATCTGTTGGGTGACATAAGGGCCTTTTTTTTTCTTGAGATTCTATCTAGGTTAAGGTATATTATAATGCATATAAGACATATTCTGGAGGCTATAAAGCCATGTTCTTGTAACTATAAGTCATATTCTGATGCATACGGGCATGTTTTAGTGCTATAAGCACAAAAGGGAGACATAAGGGGTCAAAAATATTTTGAGATTCTATCTGGAACTAGAATATGTGATATAAATTATTCTATAATTTATCTGGTAAATATTGTTGTTTAAATAAGTTGGATAACTATTAATGCTTTTATTTTATTTCTCAATACATACAATGATTTATTAAATTGCATTTAACTAATTTTAAATATTTAGCAAAATATTTAATAAAAGAATTTTGAAAATTTAGATCAACTTATGCGTTCTGTTGAGTTGTTATAGCTCATTACGGTTTGCTTGTGGTGTTTAGCATTTAAGGATTCAAGGGGGACCAAGTGGGATGTGTGCCCACCCTAAAAAAATGCAATGTCTAATTAAGGCTTTAAAAAAAGTCTTAACATATGGGGTAGGTAATTGTAGGGACTTCTTGTGTGTGGGTGTGAGAAGTTCTTAAAGGATTATTTTTTCCCTGAAAATTTTTTAAAATATCTAATTCACCTTCCCCCCAAATCCCCCCCCCCCCCTCTTGATTAGTCTCAAACTAGTTCTTAAAGGTTTAACAACCTTCACGAACTTTCACCATCAACATTCTTAGCTTTGACAATTTAAATGGGGTTTTATTGAAATAGGGGGCATGGGGGCCATGCTATTGAGTTTTTTTGGATCCCACGCGCAAATAAATAAATAAATTAAAACTAAAATCACAGCCAGATAACCAACTGCATTGCTCATGGCTGCACGCCCCTTAGGGCCTGCCTTTTCTTCTGAGGCAGTAGGCGGCCTGCCAGCAAGTCGGTCAGTTCGGCCGTCTACGTCGGACATTCAGAATCAAAACTTTTTGGGATCATCAAAATTATTTTTTAACATTTCGAATTCAATTTTGACACTTTCGAGCAATTTTGATTTTTTTAAGAGTAATTTTTTAATAGTTTTTGCTCCAATTAATTTGCCAACTTCTGGACATTTTCAATTTACAATTAAAAATATTTTACTTTGTTCGCAACCTCGAGAGGAGATCCATGTTGATGTCCTTAGAGCGGTTATGCCTCATAATTATTTGAAAATTATAAATTCACATTTAAAAAATTATAGAGCTATGATATGTATTTTCAAACTCTACAAATTTTGATGTCTAAAAATATTTTTAAAATTTTATATTAGTTTGGCACGAATGTCATGGCAAAACTGTTAAAAACTTCTAAAATTAAATTTGGAATCATATGAACTCCGATTTCAACAAACTTATAGTTGAACTAAACGCCTCAAAAGGATGAACCCAATAACATCAAACTTGATTTAATACAAGCCAAATGGGACCAAATCAATGACTTGAAGCACATTTAAAAGAATTAAACTATAAATTGGATGACCAAATGATTTTTAAACGTAACATGCTTATAGCGGAATCGAGCGGCTCAAAAAGACAAATCCAATGAGCCCAAGATCGTTGAATTTTGATATCAATAAGACATTCAAATATGTAGTAAACAATCCATAATCAAGGGATCAATATCGGTCGTCTATTCAAACCACTCCCAACTGGTCATGCCACTCTCAGAAAACTATAAATAGACCCCTCATTCCTCATGGAAAGGGGAGGGAAGTGAAAAAAATAAGAGAGGAAGGGATGGAAGCAAGAAAGAGAAGGAAGAGAGAGAAATTAGAGTTTTGTTGCCACCATATTCCTCCTCGACCATCGTTGGACTCTTTCCTGGCCACCTACTGATGTTGAATTTCTTCCTTGCCATCAACTGACATCGGACTTCTGGTTGGCCACCAAATGATGACAAATTTCCTCCCTGCCATTGACTAATGCTAGACTTTCGCCTGGCCATTGATTGACACTAGACTTCTATCCGACCACTTACTATGGTCTTTCCGACCTCAATCACCAGACAACAGTCTTTTTGATCACTATCGCCCACTGACTACAATTCATATGACCTCCATTAATTGTCAACTATGAATCTTCCGACTTCCGTCGTTAGACAATGGTTTATATGATCACTATCGCGCACTGGCTATGATCCTTCCGACCTTCGTTGCTAAACAATAGTCTTTCCGACTACTGTCACTCTTCAATTATGATCTTTGTGACCTATATTACCCACCGACTACAAACTTTTCAACCTCTGTCGCCCGCCGACTATGGTCCTTCTGACCTTAGTCAACAAACTATGGCTTTTCTGACCTTTGTCACTAGAGTAGCATCTTTACGACTTCTGTCACCCGCCAACTACGATCCTTCTAACACCCATCATCAAGCAATGGTCTTTTTTGACCTATGATTCTTTTGACCTAAGTTGCCAAACTATAGCCTCCTGATCTCCGTTGCTAGATAATGATATTTCTAACCACTGTATCCTGCCAACTATGATCATTTTGACCTCCGTCACTACACAATTATCTTTCTAACCACTGTCATCCACCAACTATGGTGTTTCTAACTTTTTTTGCCCACCGACTACAGTCTTTCTGACCTCTATTACCCACCGAATACGGTCATTCCAACCTCAGTCGCAAGACTATGATTTTTCCTACCTTCGCCACCATACTACGGTCTTTCCGACTTCTGTCACTCGTCGACTACGGTCATTCTGATATTCGTTATCATACTATGGTCTTTTTTTACCCCTGTCGTCCACCGATTACGGTCCTTTTGACTATCATCCTCCGACTACGACCTTTCTGACCTTTGTTGCATGCAAACTATGGTCTTGCCAATCAAACAAACATGTCATTATTGATTCTTCCAATTTCCACAATGTATTGCATTTTATATTATGCATTATTTCTACATCAAGCCAAGGCCTCCCCCCAAGGAAGGGCCTCCTTTGTAATCGACTGTGAACATTAGTTGATTCATTCAAACTTGGTCAGACCCCATGATTTTTCCCCCTTTTCATAGATTTCCACATAAAAACTCTAGTGTCTCTTATGAACACAACACCCCTCTTTTATCTGTATGTGAGCTAAATTTTTGTACAAAGCTAAGACTCTAAACTTATATTTCTCTATCACCGCGAATATTCCAGAACTCAAGAATGATTATATTGGGATAAAATTTCAATCATTCATATATTCATTGATTTTATTAATTAGATTTCTATCTTTATGCTTTTTTGTTTTGTACTTAAGATGTTTTGAGTAAAAATGTTGAAAGTTATATATTTCATGCATCACTTTTGATTACATGTATACATTTAAAAAAATGTTGATATATATATATATATATATATATATATATATATATATATATATATTATATATATATATATATAATATATATATATATATATATATATATATATATATATTATTTTTATGAATCGATGATCCTTCTAGAAGAGTAGATGTACTAAAGCTAACCTATATTAAGAAAGATGGAGATATGCCTAAAATGACTAAGTTAAAAAGTATTAAAAAAAGATTTTTTGTTAGATTTAAATGATATTTGACTTTTAATAAGATAGAAAGGAGAGAAAAAAAGATTCTTACAGCCAACCCCATGTTGTGGGACAAAGCTTGTTGTTGATATATTTTTATAAATTGATTATATTATACAACTTTTTGAGTTTAAAATATAATAATTCTTATTTTTTAATTTGATAATACTTAGGTACAAATAATTCTTAAAATAATTTTAATTTACTAATTTTGCCTTCTTAAATAATAATTTAAGAATACATAAGATTGAAAATTTATATTAAAAAGTTAATACTAAATTATAAATTAATAAATGAATATAATAGTAACAACATCAACATCAAACCTTTATCCCATTAAATAGGGTTGGCTATATGAATCCGTTTTCTCCATTATTTCTTATTAAGGAGAAATTATTCAGTGCGGAGTCTGGACGTAGCTCTACATCCCGACTCCAATTCGTAGTCGACAAGTATTTGTTGGTTAATTTATTTTGTCCAGCCACCTGGATTTTCTTACTAATGCGTGCCCCGATGACTCAGCCCGATCATGATGTAATATTTTTGAAAAAAGAAAGCCGATGAATCTCGTTCAATTCTGAAATTGATCGGACAAAAGTTTTAGGGTTTGTGATTGGAAGATCATTTTTCATCGTCAAACAAGGAATGTTCTATTCACAAACCGCACTTTATCTTTAAGAAAGAAAGCTTTATCCCTCATGTTTACTTTTATGATTTATTATAAGCATCAAATTAAGTTTATAGTTCTTTTTATTTCATGTAATTTTAAATTTATGCACCATTTCTATTTCTCAATTATTTTAATATTGGGTTTTTTTGTAACTGGAGTAATTATTTTGTGTGGAGTCTGGACGTAGAGTTTTCATACACCCAGTTTTACGATCTCCTGTATTATAATTGACCAAACATTTATTGTTTTGACTCCGCAGAATAATTTTGTGTGTGTAATTTTGCTTGTTTAGTTTATGTATAAGGTAGTGATGTTTACAAGCCCGTAATACACACTGTGTACAATACTTGAACACAATATGCACAAGAGCTTGCACTCATTATGTACAAGCTCTTCTATACACTTTGTATAAGATTATAATTTGCATAATGATGATAGAGAGAATATTAAAAGATTTAAAATTAAAAAAAATCAAAGAATGCGTTTGATAATGAGAAAAATAAAAATATCAATAATGATTTTAAAAATAACAAATGTTGAATTAAATATAAAGGTTTACTTTGTTGAGTTATTAATATGTTATTTTATTTTATATTATATTGAATCTAAGGCTTCACTTTGGTCTCTGTTATTGATTGTTATTCGAATTACTTTCTTTCTCAAATTGGTTTTGCTTACATTTTTGTTGTGTGTAGCCCCTTCTTTTGCAAATTTACTTTTTTGCAGGGGAAGCTGATGAGGATGGGTCTCAACTTTTTGGGTAAAAATACTGAGCTTAAAGCCTATTTTTTTATCTTTCTTTTTTGGATGCTGTGCTTTAGCATCAGTAGCATGTTACTAGGGTTACTTGTTCTTTTTTTTAGTGAAATTAATTGGCTTGTAGGTTCTCTTTTTCCTTGTTTTGTTTGTAGCTCGTTTGAGCAATACTCAGCCGATTTTTTCTGTAACTGATTTTTATTTCAACGTGTAAGCCCCTCCGTGAGTTTTTATAAAAAAGAAAAAAGAAAATTGAATCTAAGATTAATAAATATAGTGAGAAAAAAATATTTTACAAGCTTGCACATTTTATGTATAAGGTAAATATAGTCCACTTGTAATTTGTGTGCACAAGCTTTTATCAGCAATTTAAACGTTGTGTACAACTATATACACATGCATTGCTAACTAAATAACATTCAATCTTCTTAAGTTTTTTTATAAGGCAAATTAATAAATATTTTAAACTTTTTTTTTGTTGTAATGTATATCCCAAATATTAATTTCCGTTGCAGACCCTCAACATTTAGATATGTCTATGACTCTTTAAAAGGGATATTAAGTGATGACATGGAGGACACTTTGAATATGTTAAACATATTTCAATTTATGGAGTTGCCTCCATTTCAATAAAATACACCCCTCATCTATATGCTGACGTCATGTTGGGATATTCCCAAGTAAGCATTCATAATCAAAAGACTTTATCTAAGATTTATAGTAGATGAAGTGGCTCTAATGATCGGTTTGCAAAATAGGGGTGATTTGATATGCTGGAAATCTAAGCCACTAACAAAATATACTTGAATTGAAATTAAAAATGAAATAAAGAATATTGATAAATGAACCCCCTGCCATTTTGAATGTAGTTATAAGCATATCTCCTACAGAATCCAACATTCTCGATACCTCCAACTTTATTTGTAAGATAGAAAAAAGCATCTACGAAGCTAATTATGGCTTATGTCATTGTTTTAAGAACCGAAGTTTCCTCATCACTCATGTTCTTACATGATCTAAGTAGATCTTTATCTTATGGCCTTGCGAACACTAAAACCAACATTATGTACATATCTACAGTACATCACGTATGCCTCCTGCTCACACTTGTACACACCTTGTAGTAAAATAGAAAAAATATCAAGAGAAACACTCCATAAGTGTGTATATAATATTTTGTAATATTTCTCTATGCACACAGTGCACAAATTGTACACAGTGTGCACACACTATGTATAAGATTATACATAGTGTGTGTAAGATTGTACATAATTTGAACAATAATCTTTTATACAATACGTATAATCCTGCACATATTATGTATAAGATTTGGCACACAATGTATACAACATCGTACACTATGTACAGGACTTGTATACATTGTGTACAACAACCTTGTATACACTTGTACATAGTGTGTATAAGATTGTTGTATATAATGTGTATAAGATTGTTGTATACACAATGTGCAACTTCATATATAATGTGTACAATCTTGTACATAGTGTAAAAGAATGTAAAAAAAAAATAAAAAATAATAAAAAAATAAAAAAAATAGTGTAAAAGAATGTAGACACTGTGTACAAGATTATACACATTGTGTACAAGAGAATTAATACACAACTAATACATTTAATACTTTTTATCCAAAACTTTTTACCTATACTTCTACCTTTCTTAATATAAGCACATCTAATACATTTACTATCTTAATCCGGTCCAGAGAAGAACAATGTTTTATATGACCAAATCATTAAAGGAGACTCTCTAATCTTATATGTCATTGAAGCTACTTCAACCTTTTCATGCATATACTAGTTTTCCATTGTCTCTAAGAATAAAGTTACTCATCCACTTGAGCACCTCATCGCTCCAACACTTAATTATATATTTTTCTTTTAAAGGCCATTATTTTGGATCACAAAATATTATAGGTCTCACTGCCGTGTATATATATATATATATATATATATATATATACGCTCAATGCCGATTATATCGTTGGGGTGAAATTATAATTTCATTTGGAAGCCACGTCACTATATTCAGCCGCGTCATCGGCCGCCGGAGACGCGCACGTGCACCATCGACGATCAATCTGCTGCAGAGAAGCCACTGGAAATCCACGTCGGCATCGGGCCGAGGGAAGTTTGGCTTCACAAAAAGGGCCCCGAGCTATCTCCCGATTCCCATTTTCCTCCCCGCCTTTCAATTTTTCTAGTCCGACTGCCGAAAGTAGGCTGGGGAAATAAGACTCGCGCTTATTGGTGTCCTTTGTTGTGCATAAACCCTAGTATTTTCTCGGATTCATCGGTTGCTCAGTTCATCGAGTTGGCGCTCTTTGGTGTGATCTTTTGATTCTGTGCCACCCCCTCGAGGTAATCTTCCATCGCTTCTCTGATGCATTCGATTCCGCTTATTTTCTCGAGTTTTTGGACGATTTTTTTTTTTAATGTTTCTTTCGGGGATTTTGGTTTTGCATTCTGTGGGATTTATGATTGTTGGGTTTTTGGTAGGGGATTAGTTATCGTATATCTTGAGCTGGATTTGAGTTTAGGCAAGTGTTTCTTCTTGGTGCTCTGGGTTGAAGTCGAGGGTTTGGTTCTCATGAGAATTGTTAGGGGGATGCAGAAATCGGCCTGTGGGGAGGAGATCGTGCAGGGTTGGAAAGATTTGTTCTGCAAAGGAATTGGCATCACAGCGCCCAAGGCGAGAACTCGTGATAAACCTGTGGGCTTTGTTTGGAATCTCTGATTTGCGTGAAGGGGCACGAAAGTGGAGAAATAAATAAAGGACGGCCTGGTGTTTCTGTAGAGCAGGATGACTCGAATATTGGTTCAGCGGGGCTCAGGGAGTTCTTCCACGAGCCAAAACCGCCCGTCTTCAAGTTCAGTTCCACCGCCTTCTGTGCCACAGGGTGCATCAACCACTAAGGAGGAACAGGAAAAGGAGCAGATTCAGGATCCTAGTGGTTTGAACGACCTTATGCAGCATTGTGTTGGTATTGATGAGAAAGTCGCTAGTAGCAATGAGATTCCAACTGAAAGTTCTCAGGGAAGTAAGATTGATGTTACGAACATTGAACAAATTGAGAACAAAAAACCTTATATTGAAGAATCTGTTGAGTCTGCTGTTAGAGTAAGAGTTTCTGGCGGGCTTCCTTTATCTGAGAAGTTGGAACGTGATGATTCTGTTTCTGTGGGTGTTGGGCCATCGCAAATGCTCATTGGTGGGTCTAATCCCCCTCCTCCTCCTGTCCCACCTCCAAAGCCATCGTCATCAAATACGGGCTCAAGAAGATTAGGGCTTGGGTTTTCTAATGCAGTGACTATTGGTTCTAGAAGACAAGTTGCACGTCCTGTGGTTTCTACATGGTCATCAGCTTCAGGCTCCTTGCCTTCTTCTCCTAGATCATATGCGGATGGTGAAGGGTACAATAGTGCAGATGAACA
Source organism: Dendrobium nobile (assembly GCA_022539455.1). Classification (NCBI taxonomy): domain Eukaryota; kingdom Viridiplantae; phylum Streptophyta; class Magnoliopsida; order Asparagales; family Orchidaceae; genus Dendrobium; species Dendrobium nobile. Next base: position 24,033,707 of record CM039720.1, read on the forward strand.
GGGTCCTTGTTTTTCCTCCCCTTATAATGATGTGGTATGGTCTATTCATTTGCATTATTATTCACTTCAATTCCATATTTTGTTGAAACTTTTAATTTGTTTTATTCGCACAAGTTGTAATCTTAGTGTATTTGGTTTTCTATTCCAGTTAAGTTATTTTCCTTGTTACATGTAGAATTTATCTTTGCTTCACAAAGTAAAAGCATGATGGTCCAATTTTTCACACTGTTTGTTAATTTTGAAAAATCTTAAACCAAGAACTATATATCTGTTTCGAGGCATATCTTTCATAGCCACTAAATGTATGCATATTTATTTAAATGGTTATCTTAATTCTTTCTTGAATTGGAGATCAGTTGCATAAAGCTTGTTAATCCTTGCAAAACCAGCCCAGCCCCCCACTAAAAATAAAAGAAATGAAAAAGAGGAAATAAGGAAAAGCATGAAAAAGGGCAGTTTTGTTGATTTTATTCTTGCTTCTTAAATTCCTGAAATAATCATCATTTTTTGCAATCATCATCCATAGATGAAGTAAAGATATAAGTTTTAGCGCTATACATTTTTTTAGGCAGTGAACCTTCTTAATATTGCCCATTACTTATGGTTATCATGAATTCAATTTCCTTTTGAAGAATTTTTAAAAACATTAATGCTCTGCTGTCACAGTAAATCAAACACTATGGCGAGAATTTGAACGCATATGTGCTTTAGGTTGCCATGTTGGACACACTATTTGGAATGATTAAGAAGAATTAACATAAAGTATACATCTGGGAAGAAAAAAATTTGTTGATGGAGATTAAATGAATATGTTGGTAGAATGATAGAAGATTTTAAAAGCATTTATGGTGGTTATGAGTTTGAAGCAACTAATGAAGTGGTAGGGCTATATTTGATTTTGCTCTAGCTTATGATTTTGTACTTGCTAAAATCTTATTTTAGCAAAGAAATGAACATCTCATCACTTATAAGAATAGATATAGTAAAATTCAAATTGATTATTTTTTTATAAAAAAAATATATCGTTTCGATTGCAAGGATTGTAAAAGTATTATGATCGCTTAATAGTTTTGGACTTTAAGATAAAGGGATGAAATATAAAAAATGATGTAAAATATTATCTTAAGCTTAGATGAGGGTCTTCAAAGAATGCTAACAAAAATATTTTTAAAAATAAGATTCAAGACTTTAAGATTTGATTGTGTATGAAAAATGGTAATTTTATGTAAGAAAAATAGCTAGTGATATTAAAAATATCATAAAATATGTATTTGGAGTATCAAAACGAAAATCTCATAATAGTAAAAATAGTTGGTGGTTGAATCAAAATATGCAATAAAAGATAAAAAATAAGAAGTTTTTTTTAATAAAAATTAGTTTAGATGTAAAAGTTCATGAGATATAGAGAAACCCATAAAGATTTTAAGAAAGTAATATATGATTCAAAGATTTTAGCTTTTAATGATCTATATAATAGATTATATATTAAAGAGAGTGAAATATGTATGTATAAGTCAACCAATCAAAGAGATAGAAGAAGTGTTTATTTCAAGCGAAGTTCATTAAGGATGAAGATAATTTTTTTTTGAAGAGGATATTCAACATAGGTGGATGAGATATTTCGATAAGCTTTTTAATAAAGATTGTGAGAATACGATTGACTTTAGTGACCTTAGCACCCTAAATGAAAATAGAGATTTTTGTTTTTGTCATCATATTAATAAAGCCGAAGTTAAAGAGGATTTAAAGAAAATGAGGTATAATAAAGCTATTGGACATGATGATATCCCAATAAATGTTTAGAAATTCCTAGGAGATGAAGAAACTTCTTGATTTATTAAACTTTTTAATTTTATTGTGAAGAGTAAAAAGATGTCAAATGAGTGGAGGAGTGCTTTGATTCCTATGTATAAAAATGTGCGAATTATAGAGAAATTTAATGTGTCATACATTAAAATTAAGGGAGAGTTATTGAGCGTAGGTTACAATGTGATATTAATGTCTCTCAAAATCAATTTAGATTTATGCTAGGTAGGTCTACTATGAAAGCTATACATTTATTGAGAGGTTTGATGGAGAAGTATAAAGAGAATAAGGAGGGTTTGCATAGATATTTATTGATTTAAAGAAAACCTATGATACAGTTCCAAGAGATGTGCTTTTTATAGTTCTAGAAAAGAAAGTAGTTAATAATGCTTATATTCAAGTCATTATGAATATATATGCTAGAGTTGTTACTTTCGTTAAAACACAAGGTGGTTTGACCAAGTATTTTTCTATTTAAGTTGGATTAAATCAATGACAAGCCTTAAGCCCATATCTTTTTGCTTTAGTCATTGATGTTCTTACTAGACATTTTCAAGAGGATGTACCTGGTATGATTTTTGTTGATGATATTCTTCTTGTTGATAAGAGTAGAGAGGGAGTTGAGATCAATCTTAGAATCTAAAGGTTTTTGTTTGAGTAGATCTAAAACCAAAAAAGGAAGTGTACTTTTAGTATTAATAGATCTAGTGGGGGGATTGTGACGATGGACGATCAAATCATTAAAAACAGTGCACATTTTAGATATCTCGAGTCTATTATTCTAGGTGATGGTGAAATAGATGGAGACAATATTAGTAGAATTCAAGTTGGATGGTTGAAGTTGAGGAATGCATCGGCTTGTTGTGTGGTAGAAAAGTAAGCCTGAAATGAAGGGAAAAATCTATAAGATGGTGGTGAGACTTGCGATGCTTTATAGTGCAGAATGTTGGCCATTAAAAGAGAAGCATAAAATTAAGTAAAGTGCTGCAGATGAGGACGCTCAGGTGGATGAGTGGCTTTACTCTTAGAGACAAAATGCGAAACATGTATATACATGAAAAGGTTGGAGTAGCTCTAGTGGCATATAAGATTAGAGAGTTGCCTTAGATGGTTTGATCACATAAAACATCATTCTTTTGACGACTTGATTAGGAGAGTAGATGTATTAGATTTGACCCATGTTAAGAAAAGCAGAGGGTAAACCTAAAAAGACTTGCTTAGAAAGTATTAAAATGACCTTTTTTTTATTTGATTTAAATGAGAAGTTGACCCTTCACAAGTCATAATGCAAAAAAGGATTCCCGTAACTGACCCCATGTAGTAGGATTAAGGCTTAATATTATAGTTGTTGTTAAATACTTTTGATTCATTATAGGCATTTTAGACATGGGGTAGCCATCTATGGGCCACAAATTGTACATAATCTAATGCTAGAACAATCTATTTATTTTTCGAGTAACCTTAATTTTACTCTCTTGCACAAATTCTTTCTTTTTATCACTTTATCTTGGTATATTTATAAATAAACTTGCTAAATTTATAAGTTTTGTGCCTGTAAGTACTACCGTAAGTTTTGTCCCTTTCCAATCAACCCTAGGAGTAGCTGGCGAAGCCTTCGATTGCATCTTGATCAATGTTTTCATCATGCCTTCCATGTTTCCAAAACTGATTTCCATGGAGGAAAACCTTCCCTCCAGTCCTGAAAATCTTTCCTCCATCCTAGAATGTTTCTCCTACATCTCGACCCTAAGTTGTTCCATCTCATTTTCCAAAGCTTCCATCTTCTTTACTGCCATTCACAAATTTTGGCCTCCAAACAACAAAAATCAGTAAGGTGGAAAAAATTCAGCCGAAATCAATAATAGGGACTTTAGCTTTCAGGCAAAGACATGGCTTTGATATCAATTTGATACGCCTTGGAGTTAAATTCAGCAAGTAACATCAGGAAATTCACATAAAAAAACAACAGATTTAGGAGGAATACTTGCTTGATTTTGATTAATAACTCAACAAGAAATAGAAGATACGAGCGATCTACAATTAGAAAGGTAGATCATCTCTCCCGAATCCCCGATCAATCTAGATGCTGCTAGGAAGCCCTTACAGAAAAACTACAGCAGAAAAACTCAATCAAAACCTAACCCTAATACAAAATAATAATCCCTATATAAGCCTCTACTCTTCCCCCAATTTAGCCTTAAAAGATCTCCCTTGCCTTAATTAATTCCCTCTCTATTTTGAATTCAAATTTACTTCATTAATTCATTCTTTAATCGTCCTCCTAGCATATGGAATGATTGGATTGCTCGGCCCCACAAGGGGGTTGAAATTTCTAATGGTCCGCCCTCTGTAGCTGGTCCGCCCCCTTGCTGCTGGGTCAGTTGCAGGACTGATCCTGTTGGACCGGACCGGTCTTAACAGATCATTAATACACATTGAAGTCTGTGATGATTGTTACATTTGTAAGGTAGAAGTTCTTCTAGTGTGTATTATATTAAAATGATTGAGAAGTGAGAATTAGAAGTGCCCTCTGGGCATTTCCATATGATGTATATTCTAAGCAGTCTTCATACAGAAATTGTACTTCTTGTTATTATCTATGATACATCTTTACCATTCATTCATATGCTTGTTCTCTTACCAAAAAATCCAATGATTCACTGTTTTAATGTTATTGACCCATTGTAAATGTTACTACACTTGATATTATATAGCATGATGCTAGATGATGTTGGAGATTTGTTTTTGGCCATGCTATAGCCCTGGAGTTTCTATATCGAATGTTGTGGTTTGGTATTGTGAAGAATCTGGGAGATGCCTATCATGGGTAATAAATTTAAGAAAGCTGAGTTGCATGGATAATGATTTAGTGAATTTCTATATATACTTGGTTGAAGTTTTGACTGATCTCATGATTTATTCAGTCTCACAAGTTATAAAAGCTTTTATTATAATTGTGTAATTATCACGTTGAGTTTAATTGACTTACGATTTTTTTTTAACATGAACAATTATGTGGTGTTAACTATTTGAAAGAACAACTTTGCAGTGTGTCTCCTTTTATTCCATTTTTATTGCACTGCTACTTGCTCTTTTAACGTTAATTGTGCTAGGATGCAGAATTTACATACATTTCTCTTACAGGAAAGGGAGCGACTCTTTGAAATTGAAATTAGGCGGGTGAAGGGTTTAGATGTTAAGAAGATGGCGGAAGACGGTAATTGCCTATTTCGAGCCGTTGCTGACCAAGTTTATGGTGATCCTGAAGTGTATGATTTAGCCCGGCAGATGTGCATTGATTACATGGTATTTGTAGACCTTTTTATTACTTTCAATTCAGAATGCTCTGTCCTTTATCCTAAAAGCCCTATGTGACACTAGGTATCGTGCTTACGCTTTAACAGAACAATAAAAAATATTTTGACATGATTGCATACTCAATTTACTGCTTTAAGAGAACAATAAGAATTATTTTGACATGATTGCATGTTCAATTAACTGCTTTAAGAGAACAACAAGAATTATTTTGACATGATGGCTCGTTCAATTAACTGCTTCTCCAAGTTGTAAGGTTTTACCAGATTGTTCTATTGTTCTAATTTTCTCAAAATGTTCTAATAACAGATTTCTTTTTAATTTATGGTTTGTGTATTTTTTTATAGAATAGTTAAGCTCTTCTATTTTGTGAGCTAGTTTTCTTTGGATTAATCACATTGATCTCTTGAATTTTTTCTGCCTCTTTACTGATGTTCTAATATGTATAAATTTGTTACTTCTACTTCGATGTTTTTCTTTTCCAGATTCAATAAATAGTTCTACTAGTTGATATGTCTAGTTTCATGCCTCTTTAGGCAGTATATATATATATATATATATATATATATATATATATATATATATATATATATATATATATATATATATATATATATATAAAAAATATCTCTGTACCCTTGATAAGTGCAGACGTGACAGATATGTGATGTAGAACGGATGGGGTGGGGGAAAATTTGAAAATTGAAATTAAAATTAAATGAGAAAAAAGGGGTGGTTAATTAAATCTCATAATTGGATATCCAATTAAGGAATTAAATAACTAAGGGGGGAGGGGACGGCGGCATTAAGAGTGGCTTGGGAGTTTATGGAGAGAGATTTAAATGCTTGCCAAGTGGGGAACCTTAAATTAGGGAGGAATATTTAAATCAAATCCTATTTGAATTTGAAATAGGTTTGATTTGAATACTTTCCTAAAGTAAGATAACTAAATTAGGGAAAGGATTTGAAATTTGAATACATTTGAATTTAAATTCAAATGCTTTCCATATTAAAACACATCCACAATAGGAAAGAAGGGATTCCAATCAAGAGCAAAACAGGAAGGGGCGGCGGGTAGAGAGAGAAGGGGTCGATTATGGGAGGAAAGGAAAATGAAATTACTCAATTCTTCAATTAAGGGAGAAAGGATTTAATCAAATACAATTCCAAATTGATTGGAATTTGTTCTAAATAACTTTCCAAAATTAGATATAATAATTTAGGAAATGTTTTGAATTTCAAACTAATTGGATTTGAATTCAAAATTATTATCAAATTATCTTCAACCTAATTTAGGAAAACAAAGGGGAATGAAGGAGGAAAAAGGCTAGGGGTGAGGAGGTCGGCTGATTATGGAGGTGGAGGGGTTTATGGCCGGCGGTTGATATAGATAAAGTGGAGGAGGCTTGTAGCTTTGGAGGGGTTTTTGGTAGAATCGGCCATGGCAAGTGGGGGATTTTGGCCGGTGATCAAGGGAGGAGGAGAAAATGATTTAAGGAAAGAAAGATACAATTGTGAGCCCGGACACATTCTGCAGCTGACGGGTAAACGTTTCCCTTGTCCATGGGACTTCAAGCCACGAGCCCGAACCCATCCTGCGGCTAGTGGAAGCTCCGATTCCCTCCCATAGAAATCTTACCCAAGTTCTCTCCAAAGAACACAAGTGCAAACCTTTTTTTATTAATAATTCATCATTGATCTCATACAAGAGTAAGAGCCTCTATATATATAGGCCTCAAAACAAAATAAATTAAAAAGACAACTTTGCCCCTTGGGCTTATATAAGACAAGACTCTTAAATAAGGGTAAAAATGAGAAATGCAAAATTAAATCTAACTACAATTAATAAACTAAGATAAAAAAATGAGTGATCTCGGCCGTTGATCTTTGTCTCTTTCATTGATTAACGTCCACCATTTGATGTCCGCATCATTCTCCCGGGGTGGAAAAGAGTTCGACTCCATCGAGTTCATACCCCGGGCAACCATGCTCTGATACCAATTTGATGTAGAACGGATGGGGTGGGGGGAAAATTTGAAAATTGAAATTAAAATTAAATGAGAAAAAAGAGGGGTGGTTAATCCCATAATTGGATATCCAATTAAGGAATTAAATAACAAAAGGGGGGATGGGCCGGCGGCATTAAGAGGGGCTTGGGAGTTTATTGTGAGAGATTTAAATGCTTGCCAAGTGGAGAACCTTAAATTAGGGAAGAATATTTAAATCAAATCCTATTTGAATTTGAAATATATTTGATTTGAATACTTTCCTAAAATAAAATAACTAAATTAGGAAAAATATTTGAAATTTAAATACATTTGAATTTAAATTCAAATGCTTTCCATATTAAAACACATCCACAATAGGAAAGAAGGCTATCAAGCAAGATTGATTCCAATCAAGAGCAAAAGGGGAAGGGGCGACGGGTAGAGAGAGAAGGGGCCGGTTATGGGAGGAAAAGAAAAGGAAATTAATCAAGTCTTCAATTAAGAGACAAATGATTTAATCAAATAAAATTCCAAATTGATTGGAATTTGATTTGAAGAACTTTCCAAAAATAGATCTAGTAATTTAGGAAAGGTTTTGAATTTCAAACTAATTGGATTTGAATTCAAATTTTTTTTCATGTTATCTTCAACCTAATTTAGGAAAACGAAGGGGAATGAAGGAGGGGAAGAGGCTAGGGGTGAGGAGGGCGGCTGGCTATGGAGGTGGAGGGGTTTATGGCCGGCGGTTGATATAGATAAAGTGGAGGAGGCTTGTGGCTTTGAAGGGGTTTGTGGGAGAATCGGCTGGTGGAAAGTAGGGGATTTTGGCCGACGGTCAAGGGAGGAGGAGAAAAGGACTTATGGAAAGAAATATACAACCGTTAGCCTGGGCAGATCCTGCAGCTGACAGGTAATACATTGTCTTTCTCTAAGGGACTTCAAGCCACGAGCCTGGACCCATTCTGCGGCTGATGGAAGCTCCGATTCCCTCCCATAGAAATCTCACCCAAGTTATCTCCAAAGAGCACAAGTGCAAACCTTTTTTTATTAATAATTCATCACTGATCTCATACAAGAGCAAGAGCCTCTATATATATAGGCTTCAAAATAAAAGAAATTAAAAAGAGAATTTTGCCCCTTGGGCTTACATAAGACAAGACTCTTAAATAAGGGTAAAAAGGAGAAGTACAAAATTAAATTAAAATACAATTAATAAACTAAGATAAAAAAAGGAGTGATCCCGGCCGTTGATCTTCGTCTCTTCCATTGAGTAACGTCCACCGTTGGATGTCCGCATCAATATGGATATGGACTTCTAAAAGCTGGGTTTGAAGTTACCATTTCATACAATTACTTTGAGTTAGACTTGCTAGTATTCCGTATTGTCTTATCTGGACCAGTTCGGATGAATTGTTAATTAGCCCATGCTTATTATTTTGGTGCATTTAGGTTTATTTGGTATCTTGATGTATCTTCGCAATTGAGTTTCCGTTGCAAAAGATGAAATGGTCCCATTTGCCTGCAAACCATCTAACAATACTTGATATATTTCTCTTCTAGATGTGGGGGCATAATTCAATACTAGATAAGACAAGATGAAATAGTCCCATTGTCTTATCTGAACTAGTTCTTCTGAATGATTTATTAGCCCATGCTTACTATTTGGTGCATTTAGGTTTTATTTGGCCTCTTGATGTATCTTTACAATTGAGTTTCCGTTGCAAAAGATGAAACGGTTCTATGTCCCCATTGGCCGCAAACCATCTTACAGTACTTGATATGCTTCTCTTCTAGACGTGGAGGCATAATTCAATACTAGTTTTGTGCTCGTAATCTCTGTTGGCCATGACAGGTACTGATAATAATCTTTTTCTTGTTGTAGGAAAGGGAAAGGGATCATTTCTCACAGTTCATAACGGAGGGCTTTACAGCATATTGCAAGAGGAAAAGGCGAGACAAGGTTTTTTTTTCTCTTGTTTTTTTTTTTATATATATTTGTTGTGCATCCAAATTCATTTTGTTATGGCTTGAGTAACTTAGGGTATTTTGATTTTTAGGATACATTTTTCCCCGCTTTAGTCTTGTTGAGGGTTGATAATGGTTTACATGGAAGCAATAACAAATAATACTATTTTATTGTAAATATTATCATGTTCATTAATTTAACTGTTTAGTTTCTACAATTTTTCTGGTGGTGCTGCTCCGCTAGAAAATGTGGCGCCATTCTAATTTAATTAGTTTTTGATGTGTTCTAAAATTATGCTACCTTGGGCCTAGTCGTTTTTAATGGTCCTACCATAAATGCTATTTTTGTCACTAGTGATGCTCTTATTTCCATATATTTGTCTTGCTATTGTATTCGTCACAAATTTCTAGATCAATTGCAATCCAATGTTATTGTGTTCTAAAATCACGCTACCTTAGGATCTAAGTTTTTGTCATGCAAACTTAGGATGAGATGCACAAAATAAGTACGTTAAAAAAAAAGTACGTAAAAAATTAAAAATTATAGCCTCTATTGTTGTAGGATTTAACTCTTAATAGGACATAATGAAAAAAAAAACCCATATAACTGACCCCAGATAGTGAGATAAAAGCTTCTTGTTGTTGTAATCACTCTTGTTGTACGGAAAAAATATATTTTTTATATTGCAAATCAATATCCATATAGTTGATTACATCCCTTGTCTGATACCAGAGCAAATGCTTGATTATAAATGTTTTTCTTGTATTCTGCATTATGCCTGTAATGAGGATGGTAGGGTGAGTTCAGGGTTTGGAATAGTCAAAATGACTGAAAGGTCAAATGAGATAGGATTAAGTAGAACGTACCCATGAAGTAAGGGAGATAGTACAATGTGATTCATAACAAAGAGGGATCAGATCTACAAACCTATGAACCTTCTTGATTCAGGCTTTTGCACGCAAGATTTCATGTATGCCATTAGGATTAGGTCTCACATCCTTTGAAGAGGACTGCCAAAGATCAGCCTCGGAGATGACCAATTCACTATGCATAGGGAAGAAGACTTATTAGACTAATTCGTTTACTACATGAATAGAAAGAATTCATGAGGTAAGGATTTTCGATAGGATTTTTTTAGAAAAACTATTTGGGATTTGATTTTAAGATTTACAGTAAATCCAATTTCTTGTGGAGAGCAAAACATAATTTAGTGAAAATGGTTAATTTTTTGCAATTATCTGAGAGGATAAGAATATATAGAAAATCAATGAGCATGAGAACATAATTCATGGTCACAATCCTAATGGCGCTTATAATGTATGGGTTATTATTCATGTAATTATGAAAATTTTAGGATTTTTTGTAAAATTTAAAACAAAATGGATGGCAGCCTTCTGATGATTTTGGGATAAATGCAAGGAATTTATCATATTTAAAATACTTTTTTGTAGATTATAAACATCATGCCAATACAAAAGAAAAAATCCAGCAAAGTTTTAGAATTTCCTACATTTAAGAGTAAATTTAAAGGCATATTACTTTATGAAAACATTAAAATAGATATTAAGAAAGTAAAAAAGAATCTTAAACATTTCAAGATCTGTACCCTTAAAGCCTTGAAATATTCCCAGATTTTAATGAAATTTATTTGTTTTTTTTAATAATTTCAAATACATAACACCGCCGTTGTCGGGTTGCAGGACTTGGATGAGAGAAGAGGAGTGTTGCGGTAGGTAGTCGACATCATTAAATTTATCAAACAATCATGATATGAATCCTTTTATACATTGTGTTAATGTTAGGATATTTTTGGAAGCAATGTGTTGTATGACCTGAATACAACAAATAGTATGCAAGGGATACTGCATTGGCCCCCATGTGCAATGCTAAATAAACGAGGGTTCCTACCTCATGGACGGATGTTTGCAAAGAAGTTAGTTCATGAAACTAGACTTGGGATAGAAACTTGGAATATAAGTTCTTTTACGTGGAAATTAATGAAATTACTAGATATTATGATTCATAGAAATATAAATATTCTACCTATTTAGGAAACTAAATAGGTTGAAAAAATACTAGGGAGATTGATAATTTAGGATTTAAACTTTGGTATTCAGGTAGAAGTTGTATATGTGTGATTATAAATAAGATTTTGAAGGATAATGTCGTAGAAATTAATATAATTGGAGATAAAATTATAGCTTTAAAGATTTTTGTTGATGTTAAGATTATTAATGTTATATATGTTTATGCTCCTCAAGTAGGTTTGGATGCGTTCAAAAATAAAATTTTGAAATAATTTAGAAGAATTAATACAAATGATATCTCTTAAAAATAATTTTTATTAAAGGAAATTTTAAATGGATATGTTGGTAAAGTAGTAAAATATTTTAAAATTATTCATAGTGGATATTAGTTCGGAGTAACTAATGTAGATGGTAGGATCATATTAGATTTTGTTTTAGCCTATAATTTTTTATTTGCTAATATTTTATTTAAGAAAATATATGAGTATATCATTGCTTATAAGAATGGACATAGTAAAACTTTGATTAATTATTTTTTTATGAGAAAAATAAATCATTTAGTTTGTAAAGAATATAAATTCATTTCAAGTGAATGTTTATGTGCATAACATTTACTTATTAGTTTTGGACTTTAAGATTATTGTGTGCCAGACCATTCGCGGTAGCAGGGAGGTAGAATGTTTAACGTCCTAGTTTTATACGAAGATTCAACATACATAGATAAATGAGAGGGGTATATCAATCATAAGAAACTAACATTTGTACGTGGAAAATTGTGAAAAGGGAAAAAATCATGGTGCCTTGCCTAGGTGAAACGATTCTGTTGAATTGAATACTGTTGGCAGCGATCAAAGCCTGATCCTCTTACTTAGGGTACCTGGCTGTAAGAGTTGAATGCTGTTGGCGGTGATCAAAGCCCAATCCTCTTACGCAGGGTGCCTGTCAGCAAGAGTTGATTGTCGTTGGCAGTAATTAAAGTCCGATCCTCTTACGCAGGGTGCCTGGCGGCAGTAGTTGAATGTCGTTGGCAACGATCAAAGTCTGGTCCTCTTACGTAGAGTGCCTGGTGGCATGAGTTGAATGCAATTGGCAGCGATCAAAGCTTGGGCGTGTGTCAATGGTGGCAATTGGAGGGTGGACTGATGATTGCAGTCGAGCGAAGGGCCAATGATTGGCTGCCAGAATGTAAAGGGTTGATGATGGTTGTTGAGAGGTAGAGGGCCAACAGTGATAGTCATGTGAAGGCCTAAGTCGTCGGTGGTCAAGTTGCTTTCTATTGAAGACATCATGCATTCACATTGATAAGGGTGGATAGCGGATAGTGGATAGCTTGACGGAGGGGTTCGGGTGGTGCGCCGATGACAACAGTTTAGTGGTGCACTAACGGTGCCAATTGAGTGGAGATCTGATGGTGATCAGGCTCTAACCTTTCCTTAAAGGATTTATGGAAGATGGTTCAAAATGCTGCATGAAAGAGGTTGATGAAATCTGTCAAGGATGTTTGACTTTTCCAAGACTGTTTGTCAAAGCATTGCTTGATGATGTTAATCAGTTAAGATAAATTCCTTAACGATGTTGGACTTTTCCGAAGTTTTTTGTCAGAGTGTTGTTCGATGATGTTAACCTGTATGGAAGAGGTTGAGGGAATCCACCAAGGATGTTTAACTTATACGAGATTGTTTGACAGAGCATTGCTTGATGACGTTAACCTGTGTGGAAGAGATTGAAGGAATCCACTAAGGATGTTTGACCTATCATAGATTATTTTTCAGAATGTTGCTTGATGATGTTAATCTATGTGAAAGAGTTCGAGGGAATCCATCAGTATGTTTAATCTATCCCAGATTATTTGTGAGAGCGTTGCTCGATGACGTTAACTTGTATGAAAGATGTTGAATTGAGTCCCCGTGGGGTCGATTATACCTTGACCGGGAGGGGATGAATGCCGTATGTATCCCAAATCGAAGGTGAAGATTGGTTTGTCTTTAGACTGTCACTGCCTTTTTGAGGTCAAGCCATGATCTTGACCAAGGAGTGGAAGTCCAGCTGAGAACTATATAGAGTTTAGGATTCACTTGAAGCCTTTGCTTATTTCTCTTATTTCTTGGAAGTTTTATGAGAGATGGTTGTTAATCATACTATTTTGGATGTTGAAAATATTGGAGGAGGACCATGTTTTGCCATAATAATGTTTGAGGTTACAACTAAGGTTGCCCCAATCCAAATCTGTTTCCTATGAAATTAATGCACTAATGACTGATAGTTGGGAGGAGATAGAACAATGCATGTTTGCTATTTTAGTGCGGTTCCCCCCAATATTGAAGGTCTTCTTTTAGACATGATAATAGTTTGATGGTAAAGGGATTACATCTCTACAACCATGCCTAGGGCATTGACGTGAACCACCCTTCGAGGTTGTAGTAAAGGTTGCCCCATAACTAAGAATCATTTCCCATAGACAATGCCAAATTATTGTGTGCCAGAACATTTGCGGCGGTAGAGAAAGAGTGTTAATGTCCTAGTTTTGTACGAATATCCAACATACATGTAAAATAAAAGAGGAGTATATCAATATAAGAGGCACCAAAATTTTTACGTGCAAAATCGTGAAAAGGGAAAAAGACTATGGGGCCTTGCCCTGGTGAATTGATTCCACTAGTATTTATTGTTAGATTAAAATGATGCCTTTTCATGGTGGAAAGTATTGGCTTAATGTAGCAAATTTACATCATATATAGCACATTACATGTTTGGAGTTGGAAAAATCCAATGATATGATAGTTGTTATAAAGAGAACGTTGGCCTGTTTATTTGATTGGTAAGACTGTAGTCAGACGATGGTGGTTGGAGGTTTTATATTCTGATAACTGAGGTTGAAATGATTGTATTCAACGGGGGATGGAGGTTGGAGAGACCGTAGTTGGCGGGTGTCGGAGGTCAAAGGGATCATAGTCGAGCGATGGAGATTGGAAGGATAGTAGTTGAGCGACAAAGGTTGGAAGGACCATAGTCGACCGACGACGGAGTTCGGAAGGACTGTAGTCGACCGACGAATGAGGTCGGAGGGACCGTAATCGATTGGTGACAATGGTCGAATGACAAGAGTTCATCGACATTGGTGCATGGGTGGAGCTTCAGAATTCTTTAAGCCTTAGAGCCATCTTAATTTTTAGCCTCATAAAATCCAAGCCTCCCCTCATGTGGGAAGAGAGTCTATTTATAGATTTTGAGAGTGGCATGCCCTGTAAATATGAAGAAGATTGAGGGTGAATTCAGAGTGCCCCATCGGATGACTCATACTGATTCCCTCGATCATGCAGTGTTTTTTTAGCATTTAAGTGCCTTAATATGTCTGAATTAAGTGATATTGGGCTTGTTGGATTCGTCCCGTCGAGCAGCTCGATTTGACTGCAAGCATGCTATATTTGGTCATCGAATTAATGCCTTGGGGCTTCCAAACTTGCTTTGATCATTTGATTTGAGTTTGTTTGGGCTCGGATTGAATCGATTTGTGACATTGGGTTCGTCTCACTCAATGTTTTCAAAGGCGAAATCGGGAATCGAGGCATTTTTTCTAAACGAGGCGAGGCGTAAGCCTCGAGGCGGATCGAGGCGTAAGCCTCAAAACGATTAAAATAAATTAATTTAAAATTATAAATAATGACAAAAAATAACAAAATATTATGTCAACTATGAATTTGAAGATTTGTTTTAAGATAATGTTATTGGAATACAAGAGTTAAAATAAACTCACTTAAAAATAAAACGTCCCCTTAGGATCAAGACCCAAAGCAGGCTCATCATCACTTTGATTGTCTTCAGAAGAATTTTCATAATTAATGTCAAAGTCATCCTCAAACTCTTCTTCATCTATAATACTTTTTCCTTTGTCTCCTATATCAGTTAATATTTCATTAGCTCTAAAATGAAACAATAGTAATATACAAAATAATTCATTATATTTAATAATATCTTTGAATTTTTTTGAAGCTTCAATCTTACTTTGTTTCTTTCTTTTATATACGTGGGTAGTTGCTTCATTGTCTTCTTCATTGACATGAGTTTCTCCTTCTGCTTCAACTTCAGAAACATCAGCATTCTTAGGAGTAACCCATTCATCATCAGATTGTAACTCATCAACAAGCAAATGGTCAATTTCATTCTCAATATTTCCTTGATTCTGCAATTTGAGATATCTATCTTTTAATTTTTTGTTAAACATAACATAAACTAGTTTGTTCATTCGATCAGCCGCCAATCGATTTCTCCTCTTTGTATGAATTTGATTGAAGATGCTCCAATTACGCTCACATGCAGAAGCCGAACACGTTAGGCTAAGAACTTTAACTGCAAAAGCTTTCAATTCAGGAACATCATCTCCAAACTGAGCCCACCAACGTTTTACATGAAGACAAACATAGTATTTTATGAATATTGGTTGAAGCAGAAGACTTGAACATAAATATTAACATTAAAATTATAAATATTCAAACTATAAACATACCAGGAGATCGTGTTTTGTGGCATGCTTGTGCTGCTCTAAATCCAAACATGCACATGGTCCCACATTGACATGAGTGCAGGCTAGATGATCCTTCAATCTCTTGACGCCACCTGTTATGCGTTTCTCACAGAAATTACATTTCATGTAAACATATCCCTTCTTTGCACCTTCACCTGACACTTCAACTTGAGTTCCATATTTCCATGCAGGGTTTTTCCTTCTTGTGCCACTAGTCATGTTAACAATAGAATATATTTTAACAATTATTTGTACTACCAAATACCAGTAATAAAACAACATGAATACAAAAATATACCAATCTGCTGGGGGTCCAAGGGGGCGCTACCCCCTGGTGGGGTCCAAGGTCGCGGGATCAAGGGGCAGCGCCCTTGCGGGGGTTTTCAGGGGCAGCGCCCCCGGAACAAAATTATATTATAAGAGTAATTTTGAAATTCTGCTTGTTGTATATGCTCAATACCGAGCGTACCGAGCATGTACCGCTCAGTACTGAGTGTGTACCGAGCCAGTACTGCTCGTTACCGAGCGGTACTGGCTCGGTACCGAGCAAATACTGCGCGGTACCGAGCATGTACTGCGCGGTACCGAGCGGTACCGAGCATGTACTGCGCGGTACCGAGCGGTACCGAGCATGTACAATCTAATGAAGCGAGACATGAAGCAAATAACGGGAAGAAAGATCATTACCTAGCTGTGAAAAAAGAACCTTCGATTACAAGAAGCTGGAGAAGAAGAAGCGAGACATGAAGCAAATGACGGGAAAATTACGGGAAGCAAGAGAAGGAGAAATAAATCGTTACCTTCGATCGCCTCCAGCTATGTTCGAACTCGACCGAACTGTGGTCGTCGAAGTCGGCGGAGTTCGCCTTTCAGTTCTCACCCAAAGCAGAAGCAGGTATGTTACCCTAACACTCGACTCTTATACGACTCTCAACGCTCGGTCTATATACTTACAAATCGAAGCGGTGCCTTGTTTCGCTTCGAGGCGTTACGAACCGAAGCCTACGCCCCGTGAGAAATAAGCGCACGCTCCGCCGAATCCAACGAGGCGTAAGCCTCGACGCGCAAATGCTTCGCCTCGCCTTGGGTCGCGCCTCAGTGCGTACGCCTCTTCCGCCTTTTTAATCGTTGGTCTCACTAAGACGTTTAATTGATTATAAGCTTGCTGAAATCATAGTTCATATGGTCTCCCATTTAATATTTGAATTTTCCAACTTAAATTTGCCTCGAGATTCATTCTCGATCAACATGATTGTTGGTGGCGTATCAAAGATGAATGAATAAAAAATAAAAAAAAAGTAAAATACTATTCTTGAATTAGATGAGAGTATTTAAAGAATGCTAATAAAAATATTTTTAAGAATAAGATTCAAGATCTTAAGATTTAGGTTGTTCATGATAAAGTTAATGTTATATGTGAAAAGTAGCTATTGATATTAAGAACATTGCTAAGTATGTGCTTTGAGTAGGGGTGTCAAAATGGGTTTTCGGGCCGAGTTCGGGTCCAACCCGAAATAGACTTGCCCTTAATTGATCCGACCGAACTCGACATGTTTACACAAACGAGTTAGCAATTGAAACCCGAACTCGACCCGCCCTAAACTTGGGTGGGGTAAGGCGAGAGAGATGCGATGGTAGATTGTTCGCTAGCACAAGGTGCTTGGGCTAGGCGAGTCGAGCGCGAGTTCTGTGCTAGGAGAGCGCGTGTCCTTGCGGGTGAGAGCGCGTGCGAGAGAAAATGGGCATTAGAGCAGGAGATCGTGAGGAAAGCGGAGTGCGATTCGGGTTGTTTTCGAGATTTCAGGTTGACCCGAACCCGAATTGAAATTAAAAATGGGTCAAAATACAAAACCCAAACAAGACCTGTGTTTCAAATGGGCTGACCGTACCTAGAATTTTTAGTTTGGTTTTTGGATCGTATCAAATATTGACACCCCTAATTTTGAGAATCAAATTGAAAAATTCTTAAAAGTAAAATAGTTGGTGATGAAATCAACATGTGTAAGAAAAAGTTAAAAATAAGAATTTTTTTATAAAAATTTGTTTAGATGTAAAAGCTCGAAAAATTTAGTAAGATTTGTGAGGCTTTTAGAAAAGTAATATGTGATTTAAGGAGTTGAACTTCTAGTGATTTATATAATAGATTAGATACTAAGGAGGACGAAAGAATGTATGCATAAGTTAGCCAATCAATTTTTAGTTCAAGTGAAGTACATTAAGGATGAAGATTAAAAAAAAATTTATATTTTTAAAAAAGAGGATATTATATTCAACATAGGTTGATGAGATGTTTTGAAAAACTTTTAATGAAGATTGCGAGAATATGAATGACTTTAGTGACCTTAATACTCTAAAGGAAAATATATATATATTTGTTTTGTCATCACATTAGTAAAATTGAAGTTGGAGAGACTTTTAAAGAAAATGAATTATGGAAAAGTAGTAGGATCTGATGATATTTCAATAAAAGTGTGAAACTGCTTAATAGATCAAATAATTTTTTGTCTTACTAAATTGTTAATATTATTTTGAGGACTAAAAAGATGCCAGATGATTGAAGGTGTGTGCCTATTTTTAAGAATAAAGGTGATTCACAAGAGTGCGAATTATAGAGGAATCAAGTTAATTTGTCATACAAAAAGCATATGACAAAATTCCAAGAGAAGTTCTTTGGAGAGTTATAGAAAAAGGGAGTTAATAATGCTTATATTCAAATAATTAATGATATGTATATAAGAGTTATTATTTTGTGTTTAAACATTAGGTAGTTTGACCAAGTATTTTTCTATTTCAATTGGATTACATCAAAGATCACCTTTAAACCCATATTTTTTGCTTTAGTCATGGATGTTCTTACTACATTTACAAGAGGATGTACCTTGGTGTTTTTTTTAACTGGTGATATTCATCTTATTGATAAAGCTAGAGAGGGAGTTGAAGAAAAACTTGAATTATGGAGATCAACTTGAATTATGGAGTTTAGATCTATTCTAAAGGTTTTTGTTTGAGTAGATCTAAACTCAAATACATGGATTAATAAATTTGGTGGTGGGATTTTACTAATAATAGATCTAATGATGAGGTTGTGACATTGGGTGATCAAGTCATTAGAAATAGTGCACCTTTTAGATATTTTTGGTCTATTTTTTAAAGCAATAGTGAAATAGATGGACATATTATTAGTAAAATCCAAGTTGGATGGTTGAAGTGGAGGAATGCATCATGCTTATTGTGTGATAGAAAAATATCCTCAAACTTACAGGAAAATTTTATAAGATGGTGGTGAAACCTGTAATGCTTTATGGCGCAGGATGTTGGTAATCAAAATGGAAGCATAAAATTAACTTAAGTGTTGCATAGATGAAAAATGCTTAGGGTTGCGAAATGAGGATATACGTGAAAAGGTTGGAGTAGTTCCAATGACAAATAAGATTAGAGAGAGTCATCTTAGATGGTTTGATCACATAAGACGTTGGCCTTTTGATGTTCCTGTTAGGAGAGTAGATGCATTAGATTTGACTTATGCTAAGAAATGTGAAGGTAGACTTAAATTTTTTGGTTGGAAAGTATTAAAAATGATTATTTTTTATTAGATTTAAATGATAATTTGACTTTTAATAGGACACAATGGAGAAAATAGATTCATGTACTTGGCAGCACATAGTGTGATAAAAGCTTATTGTTGTTGTTGCATAATTTCAAAATACATGCAAAATGCATGATAATCCTTGAGGTGCATACACTTTAAAATGCGTTCTAGATATGTGTCATGTTTCAACTCATGTTAGATAAGCCTCGACATGTGTCATGACACTTGAAATCGTCTTAAGAGTTATTTTAAGCTCAAATCAGGGTCGAGCATGTGCTAGGCATGATCCAACATATGGGCAATTTGTGTGAGGCATTTCTGTGGATTATGTTAATTACAAGGTTCAGTTGTCCAGTTCTCTTGCCATTCTTTTGTAGCCATAACATTCCTTTATCTTTGTATTATTCACTCCCAAGACCTCACAATTGCTCGATTACTGCTCGCATAAGCCATTCCAGCCGCCTGTCTACTTGTATCATCTCTCCCAATCATTTTATTTAGTCAAAATTTTCAGCTTCTAGCTATTGCTTACACATTCTTGCTTTGATAAGCCATCTCTCTTGTGCGTTCTGTTAGTCTGGTTGTTCGCTGCAATCTTTATAACCTTTCAGATGTCTCGTACTTCCGCCATTTGTCTTTTGATCCCCACAACAGTCAATCCTTATTTTTGGCGACACCAAACCTTGAATTATAAATTGACTTGAAAACTGTTTATTGTAGCATGCTTTTTGCTAGCGTAGCACTTAATGGTGCGAAGTGCCTGCTTCATGCGCTTTGCTTGCATAAGAATGTGGCTTAGCGTGCAAGCAGGCTGCTACTCATTTCCTTGATACTAAAGCGCACTTTTAACAAGCTTGGATCACATTTCCTTGATACTAAAGTGTTCTTTTAATGAGCTTGGATCTATCATATTTTTGTAGTTGCGGAATTCAATAATGTAAAACCTGAAATTATGGTTTTGCTTCATGATGTTGACTTTGCAATGAATGATTTTGAAAACATTTATCCTAATGAACTTCATAATTACCACCACTTAGTAGCATACAATATTCTATTGATTTAATTTTTAATCATCATTGACTAATTTACCTCATTATATGATGAATCCGTTAGAATATGATGCATTGAAAAGACAAGTGAATGAATTACTTAAGAATGGATTTATTTTCTTTGCATCATACCTAGTTCGCTTCCACATAAAAAGTATGATTGTTGGAGAACATGTAGATATGAGGGCCATCAAAAAGATCACCATTAAGACAAATTTTCTAAATTTTTTTTTAGCATGTTGTGATTTGATTAATGTTGTTGTGATTTTTTTTTTTAATGATTTAAGATTTGGATTCCATAAGTTAGAATGAGGAAAGTTGCCGAGTGAAAAATTATTTTATAAATTAAGTAGGAATTATATGAATATTCTGTGACACCTTTAAATTCATCACTGCACTGATTACTTCCTTGCATATGATGAACCATTTCCTGTGACAGTTGATTAGATAGTCTTTTGTTGTATAATTTAATGTTATTCTAATCTATACTAGACAAATAATTATTTGGCGCATCTGAGAAAAGTATTTGAGGATTTACTAGTTGAAAAATCATATTTGAATTTGAAGAAGTATAATTTTGTGACTCCATTTGTTCTTTCTAGGTTTTTGTTGTCTTGGGGGCATTATTAATTGATTTTGATTTGGTGAAAGCAATTATTACTTGACCAAACTTATTAATATACATGATATTTAGATTTTCAAGGTTTGGCCACTTTTTATTGATGACTCATCATAATTCATAAGGCTTACTAAATGGCTCTAATTATAAATTGTTTGGAAAGAAGGGGAATTTAGGTGACTAATATGCTACCTGTACTTTTACTAAAATAAAAGAAAGATTTACTGATGCACTTGCACTTAAATTGCCTAATTTTAATAAGGTGTTTAAGATTTTTTGTGATGCATTTGGGGTAGATATTGGAGCGTTGAGTTATGGAGGACATCTCATTTTGCCTTCTTTAGTGGGAAGCTGAGTGATGCCAAATTGAAATTCTCATATTTTCTTAGGAAATTCAATGTTGTAGGCTTGTAGCATAAGCTCTTGGATAATGGAGACATTACTTGCTGTATTGGGAGTTTATGTTATGTTCTAATAATCAAGGCTTGAAAAACTTAAAATCTCAAATGAAGTTGGAATGGAGACATAAATGTGGGTCGAGCTTTTGCAAGAGTATTTTCTTATCCTTAAACATGTATTAGATTTGATAGTAAATCTATTGATGTTTGGGTAGATTTTATGTTATTTTACATATAATGCAAGTTAAAGTGATATGATTTGATCATATAAAAGAGAAGTACGTTATTTGTCAGGATTTTGACAATATTTATAAAGGCTTCAATTATGATTCATTTATTATTACTAAAGGCAACACGATTAATGATTGTTAATTATTTAAGGGTACTCATATGTGTATTTTTGATTCATCATTAAGGAAATTTATGACCAAATTACATGTTAGGGTGTTCCTAGCGATTTTTAAAGAGGTAAGACCTTTGCAATGACTAAGGATATGTATTTATGACCAACTTTGAAAAAAGATGTAGCACATTATTTTACACTGTCGGACTTACTAGTACGCTGAAGGTAGGAAGCGTAACACATGGTTGAATACTCCTTTACCAATTCTAATAAAAATCTTAAGATTATCTAGTATAGATTTTATGTTAGGGTTTCCATGAATATTGAGAAAGAATGATTTTATTTTTGTTCTGGCAAGTCATTTAAACAAAAAAGACATTTTATATCATGTCTTAAATTTGTAGATAGATCTTGCATTAAAATATAATTTATTGAAGTGGTTAAATTTTATGGTTTATTTAGAATGATTATTTCTATTTGTGATGCAAAATTACTGCGTTTTTTGGAATGTGCTTCGGAAGAAAATAGGAAACTGTTTAAAATTTTTTAGCAATTTATCATCCACAAATTGATGATTATACTTGAGTGATAATAGAAGATTGGAGATCAATTACAAATTTTGGTAAAACATGGCATCTGGGTGGGATTTTATGTTGTTATGCTTGAGGATGCATACAATTCATCTACAATGAACTACTAGTATGGGTCAATTTGAGATGTCCACGTGTTGTCAACTTAGAAGGTTTATAGATGTTGTTATCCTACTTATAGAATTTAGCTTAACAAATTTGCACAATCATTTCTTGAAAATATTTATCGAAAATTGACTAGTAATTATGATATTTATAAGCTTTCTGCTAATGTGGATAGGAGAAATATGAAATTTAATCCTGGTGGTAAGGTCATTGTGCTTTCAAATCTAGAAAAGTTTTCATCTGGAACCCTTAAAAATTTGAATGCTAGCAATGAAACCATTTAAAATTGTGCAATATGTTGGAACTAGTGCTTATTATAAATTATAGAAAATTGGGTATAAATGTAGTTTTTAATGTGTCTAATCTGACCATAGTTTTTAAGTTTATTATTAATTCATTGAATTCTACTCTCTTTTAACCTCATCTTTATTACTCTACATCCAATTTTTTGTTGGACACTTTCATGTTGCTTTTTGCTGAAGTTATTGTATATGATGAAATTCATTCCACTATTAATGATGAATTTTGAAGGTTATTTTGTTCAGTAGTGAGATAGACCTAACTTTTGACGATTCATGGATTATTTTATATGAAGTTCATGATTTATGCCCATAATTGCTTATTGAGTATGAAATGCTAAATTCATCAGGCTCAAATTTGTCTAAGCATGGCAAATTTGATTGCTTCTCATTTATTCTCATAGAAGAATTTCACCAGCTTTAATTTTTGTGAATCTTATGATTGTTTTTTGCAATAGTGAGTTTCTTTTCATTTAATTCATTTCACTTATATTTCTATCTGAATTCATGCAAGTGATGATGATTGAAAAGGGTTGTCATGGCTGAAGAAGGTATTTTCTAGTTTCAGGTTAAATTATTTGGTTGGCGTGATTTTAATCTTGATTTAATATTAATTCTCACATAATGTTGAGAAGGTTACATAAGGCTAAGATGTTATGGTGGATTGCTGTTGGATTTGGTATAAACCATTCGAGTTATTGGAGCTTAATTTTTTTTTTAACTTATGCTGTGTAGTAGCTAATTATTAAATTGTTGAGGTTCAGTTTGACATTATTTAAAAAATGAAGAAGCAGATTATGCATTGCAATTTCACGTGAAATGGAACTTTAGGGTTTTTGTGGGAGTTATGGACTTATGGTTTTGCTAAGTTTTATCTTGTCCCGACTGTTGGGCCTTATCATTGTGTTGTTAGGCAAAGGTTTAGTTCCTACAAGTTACACTTCACATGCTCTATGGCTTTGCGATTTTGATGAGATCAATGAAGTTGGTTTAGTTGTTATTGGAATTCAAAAAAACTTTGGAAAATTTGGATTTAAATTGAGATTGATTTGGTGGCAGTCTTATTTATTAACTTAGGTTATGAGGAATTCATAAAAATTGTTTTGAGGCGTGCAATGACTTTTATATAATTTCTTTTACTTTTTAATCATGCATATAAGTTGTACGCGTGATTCTTTCGAGCACGATACAGTTATGATTACTTGATTTTGAGAGATTGTAATCTTCCTCATATTTGTGTGAGGCCTTTTTTATTTTCTTCGGTATTTCGTTCTATGTAATTTTTCTACTTAATTTATGAGAAAAGAACCAAAATGGTCCCTCAACTCTTTGTGAGGGACCAAAATAATCCCCAACTATTTTGAGGAACCAATTTGATCCCTCAACTCCAAATAGGGCTTTTTTAGTCTTTCCATCTAATGGTAGAGTTGATGGTGTTGAATATGAAGATAATTTTATTTTTTTAAATTAAAATAATTAATAAATATAAATTTTTAGAGATTAACATTTTTGTAAAAAAACTAATTAAACATTTATTTAATAAAAAGATTATACATCATTGTAGTTTTAATAATTATACATAATTTCTTTACCCCTCCATTATTCCTTGCTTTTCAACTTCGCCTCCGCATGACGGGTAGAGTTTTGAATGACTAGCTAAATAACTTCTTCACCTCCTCGACGATATTCCTTCCTGTCGGATCCAAAATCACATTTCGTCATTAGTCTGTTCGACCGGAAGAAACGACGACAACAGGAGCTTGCTTGTTGCGAAGGTAGCCATCTTTCTTCCGTTCGTGTGCTTCTTCGGCCAAATCGACTGCGATCGGAAGTAACAACGATGAATGGAGCTTGCTCGTTGCGAAGGTAGCTTTCTTTCTTACGTTTGCACGCTTCTTCGGCCAAATCGATTGCGATTGGAAGTAACGACGACAATGGGAGCTTGCTCGTTGCGAAGGTAGCCATCTTTCTTTCGTTCTCGCGCTTCTTTGGCCATATTGACTGCGATCGGAAGTAACGACGATGACGGGAGCTTGCTCGTTGCGAAGATAGCCTTCTTTCTATCGTTCGTGCGCTTCTTCTTTACTTGTTCTGATAATACTGTCCTACCCATCTCACTTTTACATTTAAAATTGATGGTAGGACCAAAATAGTCCCGTTTGGAGGAGTTGATCCCTCACAAAGAGTTGAGGGACCTTTTTGATCATTTTCTCGCTTATTTATTGTTGACTAGTTTAGTCTCCTGATTTGGTCAAAAATTAAGATGTCCAAATTGTATATTTCTGAAGATTAATTTGTTTTGCTTGCTGAGTTTATTTTTTTCCAAATTTTTTGAAGTTATCAAAATTTTGTGATCTTTTTACAATCAATTCAACTTAAATATTACCGTTGCTTGTTTATATTAAAAGAAAGTGAGTTGTTGGTTTATTTAGTGCATAGTAATTATGAATCCTCATTTTATTTGAATGAACATATGATATGCATCATATTTGTTGTATTAGAAAATCCCAACCCTTAGTTTTTCTGAATGATTAGGTCGAAGAAAAATTACAAATAGATTGGAAAGCATGCTATAATCAGAAAATTCAGATCGGATAAATTTTGACTAATTCCAATCATATTCGTTAACTAATTACTAATATCGTAGGAAAAAAAAAGAAAGAATTCACCAAAATTAGAAATCCATACCTCCCACATCTTGAAAGAGATTGCTTTTCTGGGAAAACTGCTATCACCATGCTAGAAAGATCTACAACCGACACTCAAGCACCGCACAAAGTGGAAGCGTAAGAATCAGATAAATTCTCATTGAAAACTGTTTTTACATGAGTTAATTATTCCCTATTTATAATTTCAAGTCCGCTCCATTTACAGAAAAGATGGGTTTGAATATCTGAACTTTCATTGATACCTTCCCAGCTGCTGTTCGGTTCCTTACTTATGTGGATGATACCATGCGGTAGCATGAAATCCCCTAACCGACTCTGCCGCAGGGAGCCGAAACGCATGGCTACAATCCCGTAGTAGTGAACTGCAAGCAAACATAATTATTAATCTCCATGTGCGTAAATAGCTGTTGATCTTGTCCTATATAGGAGCCTAAATAGTGGAGTAGACAGCACAACAGGAATTCAATTAAAAGTCCATTAATAAAAAAAACCCAACAGCATATAGCAGAATTAAAGCTTGGGATGACTTAGCTCACTAATCACATAAAAACCCCATCAATCAGCCCAGGAACTAACATTAATGCCCATTTAGCAACCTAACAGAGAACTGGTGGCTGAAGAAGAATGAACGAACAGTAGCAATCGATAAGAGAACCCATTAGTGAACGAGTGTCTGAACCCAATCTAAATCAGCACGATGAACCAAACCAAACAAAGAACACAGTTCATTTTTCTTAAAGAATCGTCCACAGATGTTGTTGTAATCATCGTCAGATGCTTGTTTTCACTCAACTAATGCAATAATAAAATAAAATAATAATAAAGTTAATTTAACAAAATCAACAAAGTAAAAAACACTCAGATCATCAAATTGTTTATCTCAACACATACTATTTCTATTTCTGGCAAGTGCAGGCTTGCACCTATGATATTCTATTATCCGTATGTCTTGAGATTAGGAAATTAATCCATCAACGTAAACAGCAGCCAAGTTGCATATAAGTCATTCTTTTTCTAATCGCTATGTTTGCAGCCTGCTTTGATTTTAACTTCTAACTTCACCTAACCTAGTCAGATGATGCTTTGTTGGAGTACCTAAATCTATTTTATCATTCCATATTTTCAGGTATATGGAAATAACTTGGAAATCCAAGCCTTCTCAGAGATGTACAATCGTCCTATTCACATTTATTGCTACAGTACAGGTGATATTTGTATTCCTTTATCCAGTTAATTTGTAATATTACCTTTGTAAGGTAGAATAGCCATTTGTTGCTGATAATGAGGTGTTAATTTTGTGACTTTTTTAATTCCCTTTTCTGTCTTCAGAACCTATCAACATCTTCCACGGAAGCTATGGGACAGACACACCACCAATTAGGTTAAGTTACCACCGT
Organism: Dendrobium nobile; assembly: GCA_022539455.1. Taxonomy (NCBI): domain Eukaryota; kingdom Viridiplantae; phylum Streptophyta; class Magnoliopsida; order Asparagales; family Orchidaceae; genus Dendrobium; species Dendrobium nobile. The sequence goes on from CM039720.1 coordinate 24,060,389, forward strand.
GGAAATCATTACAATTCACTTGTTGATCCCCGCAGATTGACAATTGGGGCTGGCCTTGGATTTAGCTGTCTTCGGGAGGTGAGCCCTTGAATAGAAATTTTGTGTAAAATTTTTGAAGTTATGTGAATTTGTTGTTCCATCTCCATTCCTCGTTCTTCTTGATCGTGTGAGTGTTATGCTACAAAAGAAGAGAACTTTCACCCAGCACGAGAATAACTTTCTTTACTAATCATCAGTATTATTCATAATTAATGCATGGATCTTATCAGAAAAATAAATGCATTATAAAGTACTTATTGAAATTTGCTTCAGCTTTTTTTTTTTCTTACGTGGGTACTCGGCAAATGTTTGTATTACATTTGTTGTTCTTTAGGCAAATGTTGATAAGGACCAGGTGAAGGCTGCTATCAAGGCCCAGCAAGACCAGCAGATTGACAATGTAAGTGTTCATAGCTTCTTCTACTTGTTAATTTTTTTTAATCTTCTTTTTGTAGACTAATGCCATACCAATTTGACATAGCAATGCTTTAAGTATGTGAAGCATAGATGTTATATTTTATTTAACAACTGAAGCATGATGCCAGTTGCGTGAGCCTTCTTGGTCTCTCATAAATTCCTTGTTCCCTGTATTTGCTCCTCACTTATGAGTTGGTAAATTCTAAAAAAATTATAAAATTTATAGATTTTGCTATCCAGTTCATGCTTATAAAAAATGATGGATGGATTTACATTTTAAAATAGCAAATTTGTGCAAAAATAGGTTCATTCATCTGTCAAAAGTGAAAACAAATTTTTTTGTAGCAGATTGCACTAATTATTTCTAGCTTGAAAAGAAGAGATCTGTTTAAACTTAAAACTTGTGGGAACAAGATTTAATGAAATCTTTTTCATCGTAATCCATTATCATTTAATCAAGGGATCCTTGTAAATATAATCAATTATAACAGATGGTGTGGGACCTTGGTCACACATGGAATTATCTAACGCTAATAATGCATTATCCGTGAACAGGCACTTCTTGCTGAGGGACGTTTCTACTCGGACTTGGAGCTAACAGAGAAAGAAATAGAGCGCATGGTCATGGAGGCCTCTCGAGCTGAATATCTTGTTGAGGACAAGTTGAGGCAACTTTGTTCGCAGGAAACTTCCACATCTAGAGCTGAACCATCTTCTTCTGGTACAAGTACGTTAGCCTGCAACTAATCGAGTTAGAAGTTAGATTATTATAATGCTTACAAGCAGCCTCCTTGTTATAAATAAATGAAGTATTTTGGAGGTAGCAGTTTAAATAAGCCTAACTTGAAAGCTCTCAAGTGTTATTTAGCTTTTAATTGTTAAGCAAATGAACATGAGCTGCTTATGAATATAAAATCTACTTGAAAGTCATATATAAATTTTAGAATACACATATGCAAGAACCCCCTTCATATATATATATATGAGGAGTACACATCCTATAAACACACATAACATGCACAAATGCACAAAGTCTTATTTGTGGTTAGCTTGTTAAATGAATGAGCGTCGAAAAACTAGTTGAATATAAGCTATAATAGCAGAACACACTCAAAACAGAAACAATGGGCTTTTTTTATAATTTTTTATTTTCTTTTTTAACACTCTAGTTGAAGGAAAACTTTGAACTGATTAGAATCTTCTTTCATTGACAAGTTGTTCAAAGCATCTTAATATTTTCTCATATGGTTGTTGTAAATTTACTTTGGTGGCAGGAGATACAAATCCTGACAGCAGAAGGGAAAAAGCACCAGTTGAGGCGAGGCCTAGCCGCAGCGTGCAGGTGCTTCTATCCATGGGGTTCAGCTATCTGCAGGTCATTGAAGCTTACAGTATCTTCGGGGATGATGTCGATTCTATGCTCTGCTACTTGTTAGAAATGGGAGGTGAAGTCCCTTCCTCACCCGGTGGAAGCAACCGGCTAAAAGGCAAGGCAGCTCAGTGACAAATTCCAGGTTTGTCTGGATTAATATCTTCTGTGCTATAGTCCATGCTTTCTTTCTCCATATATCAAATGTCCAAACACAATGGACACCTATTAATTTAAGTCATATATATATAGATATATATATGCGTTCTTATACGTTCTACATTACTAAAAGACCAAAATACTTGTTCTTTTTCTTCACATGGGAGAAGGCTATGCTTCTCTGTTTCTTTCTATGTTATAAACTGGTTTGGGAGTTTGGAAGCAGCTAAAGAATAGTGATGCATTTGCTTTTAGTTTTCTGTGTATTAATGGGATGATTTGATGCATTATGGATGCCAACTTACGTTTATGCGTGGGTCGAGTGCTGATGGTCCGTTTAGTTTTTTTTTTTTTTTGTTGTTGTTATTTTTTAAGGATTTTAATGATAAAACTATGCTTTAAACAATAAGAAAAATTATTAATCTTAATAATTTTAACATAATAATTCTACAAATTACTGCAATTAATTTTGGCTGCTATAGGGGTAGTTTTCGTATCATTCTGAGGCTTCAAGCTGTGAATCGTGAGACATGAAAGCTGGCATCCTCTCCTCTCATTATGGGGAAATTATTAGGTCGGGACACCGGACCTAAAAATAAGTTCGGATATCCACTTAAAATTTGTCATGTGGATTGTGCTTTGACTGCTTTTTTTAACTATGCTATGTTTGCGCTTTGATTGCGTTTTGACTGTGCTTTACTGCACTTTACGTCCGTTTTTTTTCGTGCTTGACTTAAAATTTTGCGGACATGTGTATATTTCACATGTCAATATTTTATTGGAGTCTGAACGTATCTCTACGTCCGGTGTCTGGACCAAATAATTTTCCTCATTATGTGAGGAGTTACAAGTTGAACAATCGTAGCCAATCTCAAGTAAGGGTTTGGCACTTTGGTACCTTATTTTCTACTTTTGGGTTGGAACCATTTGGCATATTCCTAACTTCTTTTAGTGGCCTGTTTCATTTTTTTTTTGGCACAAATTCTGCATGTGTTTTGAAAGAAGTTCGGATTGTAGTGCAGCTTTATTTCTGGAATAAGTCTCTGTCTATAATATGCGCTAACCTTAAGATTAAAATGATCAATTTAGGCTTCATTAGGGATGGTTTTTGTATTGATTCTCAAAATAATTTTTTAATATAAAAATTAATTTTTTATTAAAAAAATTATTTTAAATAGTAAGAAAGACGTCTTAAATAAAACTTTAATTGCTTTATATGTTATTTATAATTTCGGCATGATTATAGAGTTCCTCACATCATTATAAAAAAAAAAAAATTAAATGATGATGGTAGTGTCAATTACTCGATGTTTTTTTTTGTGTCAAAATTTAAATTTTGCACTAAAAATTTACGTTAAAAAACTGTAAAAAAGCCATCTCTATAGCTTTCAAAAAATTTATTTTTTTAATAATACTTTAATAATCATATTTATAAAAAATTATTATTTTTAAATGAGCCCAAAGTGTGCTACTTTGGTAGTTATAAAATAATAGCTGCCTAATGTTTTCAAAAAATAAAAAAAATCTCTGCGACCTTTGACAACTTTCAAGTGTTCTACTTTAACTATAGCAAATCATGGTCACCTCTTTAACTCTTTGTTTGGGACAGTTTTTTAAAAGTAAAATTTTAATATAAAAATTAAAAAATTATTTGAATTAAAAAATTTTATACTAAAAAGTTACTTTAGAAATAGAAAATAATTTTCTTTTTTATAATTTGGCCAACTACATTTACTGATCAATGTGTGCATAATTGTTAAAATATTTATTTTTATAATAAAAAAATTTAAAGGTGAACAATTATTTACTCTGAGCTCTTCGTGGCTCCACCCCTGATGGCATGGCCTAAGCTATGTAAAGATATCCTCATGAAATTTTCATTAAGATATATAGATTTACAATTTTGACATTTGACATTTAAAGGACATGTGACAGAATTATGCGATTTAAATTTTTATATAAATTTTGAAATAATGAAGACATTTGCTATGAAGTATATGGCAAAATAGTATATTATTAAGATATTTTTGATATTGAAATATAATAATAACATATTTATCATAAATGTTTCTTGTCAAATTAAATTATGAAAATTTTTATAGGGATTTACATGTATAACACAAAATTATAATGTATTTATATATCTTAAATTTTAATATTTATTTATAAAGCACTTGATTGTGTCTAAATCATATCAAAATATGTGTGAAAATATATATTTTATTTAAATTAAATTAATGATAATAATATTTTGATGTGATTTAAATATTTAAGTTTATTATAATTTTGAATTTATTTGTAAATGAAAATTACTTAGTTATATGATATTTTAATTAATAACATATTTATTATAAATATTTATGGTCGAATTAAATTATAGAAATTTTTTAAAGATATATAATAATAATAATAATAATAATAATAATAATAATAATAATAATAATAATAATAAAATTTTTATGTATTTACATGTTGAGCGCCAATATTTTTATATTTATTTATATAACATTTGATTGTCTAAATCATAGCAAAATTTATGTAGGAAAAGACATTTATTTTCACTACTACTAAATTAGACTTTTGTAACAAATTTTTTTTATCTATGAAATGGTTTAAACCACCGTAAAATTCGTTGCAACAATTTAAAAAAACGTTGCAAATCTATTGTATTTTTTATTGCTGGAAAATGATTCTAGCGTTCTCTAAATTGCTACATTAGATATATGTTTTTGGCAGCGGCTATTTTTGTAGCAATTTTAGCGCTATATTTTTGTAAAATGGCAGTGTTTAAAACAACTATAAATCTAGGGTTGTCAATTCGGGTCAACGGGTCGGGTTCGGGTCGAACCCGGAACTGACCCGGCACTGTTCGGGTCAATCCGAACCTACTCGTTTTTAAAAAAGGGTCAGGTTTCTGGACCCAAACCCGACCCGATTAGGGTCCGGGTCAACCCGACCCGACACGAATGACTCGGGATTGACCCAAAATTGCTAATTTTTTGGTCAAAAATCGGGTCAATCTCGGGTTTTCGGGTCAAAATCGGGTAAAAAACGGGTCAATCTCGGGTTTTTGGGTCAAAAATGATTTTTCGTGTCACTTTCGGGTCAATTTCGAGTTGGCGGGTCAACCCGAACCTGACCCGATTTTTAAAACGGGTTGATTTCATGAACCCGAACCCGACCCGTTTCGGGTTTGGGTTGATCCGAACCCGGATTTTTTCGGGTCGGGTTTCGTGTCGTGTCAAAAATTGACACCCCTATAAATCCATACAAATGACACTATAATGATGATTAAGACATCTTCAAATATGTTACAACAGATCAATTGTAGTGGTCAAAATCACTGTAATTTGGTAAGTTTTTTGAAGGAAATATTGTTACTTGATTGTCTAATTAACTACTTTCTCTTGTGTAGATTTAGAAATTGGTGTACAAAACAAAAAAATATGGTTAACAACCTCCATCATATTATCATTATATTTACGATACCTAAACAATCAAATAGGATTATATTTGTAATATTTAATTGTTTTAGCACTAATGATCAAACTATATGTACTTCTACAAAAAAAAAAAAAAAAAAAAAAAAAAAAAAAACATATAGCTATTTGTATATGCTACAATTCATTCATGGGCGGAACCATGTACTTCTTAGGGGGGCAATTGCCCCCCCTAAAAAAAAAAAAAATTTTTTTTATAGGAGTAAAAACAATTTTTTTATATATAGGAGAATTAAAAAAAAAAATTTGCCCCTCCTAAAAAATTAATTTTGCCCCCCCTAAAAAATTCTTTTATCCTAACTTGTCATAAAATATCTATATATTTCTTCACATTTAGCTCTAATATTCTTTTTCATGCTTTTCATGATAGTTTAATTACACAATTTTTTCTTTATTTTTCTTGTTTAATTTTTTTTAAAAAAAACTTTTCGTAATATATAAATATATAATATTATTTTTTTAATATTTAATTATTTTTTTGCTGTATTTGCCCCCCCTCAAAATTGAGGCTGGTTCCGCCCCTGAATTCATTACTAAAAAAATTATATGAACCTTTCTCCAAAACATATAGCTAAACTACGATTTGAAGACATGCATCAATCTATGCGGGCGTGGCAATAATAGCTCGAGCCAAAATCAATTTCATCTAACATACAAAACATGATAATAATTAAAAGAAAGGTACAAGTAAAGCAATAGGCGATTATGACATCATTAACTCAGCTCAAGCCAAATGACATGAATAAATGTAGGTGAGTTGGATGAATAAACGAGGAATATTTATGATGCCCCAGAATTTAATTTGGAAGAATTATCCTTTTATTTTTTAATAAACAACAACCACATCTACCTAATTTCTTTTATCAGTAACAAAAAATAAAAATAAATTCTAGAATTCAAAATATCCATATCATCATTCTCCAAAAATCATCATATACAATATTCAGGAATCATACAATCACAACACATCATTTCATTAATGAGTACAAAATAATAACTAAATTAATAAGAATTTAAATATGAAGGATCCTGATCAATCTATCACTCCTGATCCTCTACCCTAACTTAAAATATTTAACAATATATAATGAGCTCATAAGTAACTGAACTAAAAATACGATAAAGGAGCAATATGCATGTTAGCGATCAAATCATAGTAGTAACATTTATATGATCATTGAATCAATACAGAAATAATAAAGCTCACATGTAGTATAAATGAAATCTATAAACATTAAAATAATATGGTACAAAAGCAAATAAATTATTATGGGTATCAAATCAAAACTAAATCATCTATAAAGACTATCAAAATTATATCAATACAGTAAAATCATATATGAGTGTATCAGATATGTCACATGCTTAGTATATTATATGTTTATTATGTCACACACTCAGTATCAATACAATGAATTAGTATTATCAAGAAGTATCGATATCCATATCAGTAACAATAAAATTAATATCATAAGTAATAAAATAATATTTTAACAAAAAAATCATGCAGTAACAATAAATCCATATAGTAATAGAAATAATGCTTTAATAACATGTGTTTCAGTAGTCATACGAAACAAGTTAGAAGTTCTGGCTATCATGGTATTTTTCAGTAATCAATAATCGATAGTCGGTAATCATTGGCAAATAAAGATGTTACTCTTTGTTTGTTGGCACAGTAATTATCTCCTTATAATTTCTAGTCAGTATAACGTGAATTAATAAATGATAACACTAAACCACAATATTTAAAGAAAAGTCCATCGGCCCATAATCTTGTACATATCAAACAATTTCTAACAAATGGCTCAACCAGTCCTTACTTATCTTTCTCCATAAATACATATATTATTATCCACACTCATCTTCAATACATTATAATAAATAAAATATAATTATACTTAATTTAGAAAGTACCAAAATATCCTAATGGTAGGTAACAAAAAGCTCCACTGATAAAAAATTTAGATTTTTAGAAATTAATCAAACTAGCAGAGATTGTGCAAAACAATATTTTAAAACTTTAATTAAGCTAAAGCACTATTTTTAGATGTCTGAATAGATAAAAATCGTAACTTTTTTCAAATCACCTAAAAAAATCTCAAATAAATACTCAAAACATTCATAATCTCGATATCTGTAACATATAAAAAATTATGCTGTAAAACTTTTACCAATACAAAATTATCCTCACTTTTTAGATAACTAAAATACAAATTTAATCAGAAAAATATCAAAAGATATAAAGTTATTGAAACCAAAAATAGGGTAAATGTTCCTAATAGCGAGACGAACAAATTTTCTAACAGTCTCGACTGATAAAAATTGCTCTGCAACATCCAAATCTTAATCTTTCTTTTCTCTCCCCTCACTCTCTCTAAAATGCCAAGTATATAATGCCCTAGAATCAAATTAAATTTGAAAGAGTTTTTTATTTTATATTCTTAATTAATCAACTACAGCTTTTATAAATTATCACATTAATAAGTATATATCTTATGAAAGCAACTAAAAAACATATACTTAAAAATATTTCACTGTATTCTCAATATCAATATATAATACCTAGAAGATCTATACAATTATTATTTTATCCCAAACTTTTGACTATAAAATCATAAGAGGAAATATAAAACCCTAAATAAATCATAAGAAAACCTGAGGATTTCTGTCAACCTCGCTCCGAATGGTTTTGACCCCTTTCCTAACCCTAAATCATAAAAATCTATATAATGAGCATAAAAGCCCACAAAGTAACCAAAACTTTATCACTACTTTTAATGAAAGACAAAAGAATTATTATTTATGTTCAATTCTAGTTAATATTAATTATCGATTCATATGAGCAATATAAAATCTAAAATAATTAAAAATAAAATAAATATAATCTGTGAAGTCAAAAGAGATCTATCAAAGTATAAGACATATGATAAAGAGTACTAGCACCTATGAATTATGTCAGTATGCATGTTCTATTATATTATATTAGTACGATTTCAATTATATCTATCAATCAATTCAATGTACTACTATGTAAATGCAATCATTAATATTATTATAAAACATATGGCAGATCAATCTAGTTTTAATGTGGTATTTTTTTGTGTATATCTATTATCTATCATAGTTATCCATTTGCTAATCTCATCTTATCTTTTATTTATTTATATTAATCATTTATTTTTACATAAGGCTTTCGATAATCATTTAAGACTCTTCGCCCTCTACCCTTCAACCTAATTCATTCAATTAGTTACATGTTACAACTAGGATTATATCACCAAATTATTAAATTTATCTACTATGCATTTACTTCAAAAAAAATCATATCTTTTAATTTAACTAGTGAAATTCTAATATATTCCTATAAAAAATCTCATATTGATGAGATTTATCACATACCAAAAGTTATGCGGTGACACTATTAAAAACTTATCCTCATTTTTTTCGGTAATAAAAATATAAATTTGATCAGAAAAATATAAAAAAATATAAAATTATTAAAATAAAAAATAGGATAATAATTTCTTACAAGGAGAAAGACAATTTTCCTAATAAGACCGATTAAAAAAATTACCTTGCGACCTCCTAATCTGGCTTTCTTTTTTCTCTCTCGAACATTATTTCTCTCAAAATTTCCCTCACATGCTCTCTATCTTGGAAAAATGATGAAAACAAAATGCTTAAAAGTTTTAATGAAATCTGATAATGGAATTAGATATTTAGGATTAAATTAATTATATAATTTTATTAATTATCAATATTAAATTCATATAACTTTTTTGGTGCTTTAAAAATTATAAAAAATATTAGCTTTTTTTTTTTAAGAAAATACTAGCGAAATTGGTTTGCAAAATAAATACTTAACGGTCCTGAGATCTCCACTTGTATTGACAAGTATCAATTTTCTAAGGATTTGCACTAGTACTGAACAAAATAATATATATCTTATGACGAAGATGGTTTTCAAATTTGGCTTATAATGAATTTTTTTAAAAATTATTTTTTTGGTCACATGTTATTATAATCTCATCACCTTAGAAAAATATCTCCTTCAATATTTCCACAGACAAAACATATCAATAAAGATAAATTCAATTCATGAATCCATCAAAACAAATCAATACGATTCAAAACCAATATATATATATATATATATATAATTCAATTGAAATCCTTTTAAAATCTCCAAAATAATGTATGCAATCAATCATGAGTATCCCTTCAAAAAACAATCAATAATGAGTTCATTCAAAATAATCATACTATACAAATTATTAATCAATCAATTCAAGGATTGAAAATTTTATCAATGGATCCTCCAGCCACATTCCTATCCCCTTGTTAGATCAAAATATAAACCCTAGGTTGTATAGGTGATAATGTTGGTGTAGCAAATTATTTTGGTCCTCTTTGACTTTCAACCACTCTTATTTCATCTATCCTACTCACAAACCCTTCATTATATTCTCTAGATTCCATGGTCCTTTATCTATATATAGCCTTGTTTGGCTTGCTCCCCTCTAAATATGGATTCTGTCCCCTATCGCTATAGTGGACAATCAAACATCTAGTGTCCTCACTGCCCACATCTAAAACATTGTCTAGTCATCAGAAAATATGGTCCACTGTGTATCTTACCACATCAATCACACTTCAATACACCCATAATTGAAACAGATGCAGATCCTCTCATGCTGTTTAAAAATTAACCCCTCCTTTTACTACTCTATATCTTAGTTATATCTTCTCCTAGTCTCTTTTTGCTCGTATCTTGTCTAAAAAATGGAATTACCAATTCATTCTCCTCTAGTCTTACTCTCTCAACCATCTCTAAAACTTTTGAATCCTCAATGCTACATGTTGATGCCTCAATTCATCCTTTAATCCTCTCAGAAATATGTAGTAATTTTTGTCAGCAATATTATTCAGTTGAGGTGTATTCATAACCAGTGTAGTAAACTATCCCTTATACTGCATCACTATCCTATTCCAATCTCATGAAAGCCTTCTACATTTGTTGTCGAGCTGATGGAGTTACACACCACTATTTGAAAATAGCATCAAACTCTATCCATGTGATATCTGCATTCATCTTTCCTTTAAAGTTCTCCCGCTAATGTCCTATCCATCATTTCTATGGTTCTCCTTCAAATAAGAACATAATAAGTGGTACTTTTTTATTCTATGAATACTGCATGCTGTCAAATATGTTCTCTATATGCATCACAATATTGGACATAATAAGTAACATCAAACTTTGTAACAATCTGATAATAAAAATCATATTATTGTACATCATAATATATATAACTACCTAGAGGCGAACCTAAAATTGAAATCCTTACAACATTTTAAAATATAACTTCAGTCATATATAAGAAAAAGATCATGCATCCCATTTATATTTCTTATTTCCTTTTTCTACACCATAGATGTTAATTAGGTAAAAATTGATCATTTAATAATAAATAATTTATCAGTAAAAATTATGATGATCGATAAATTTATAAATGAACATATCTATTTTTTAATTTAACCTAGACTAAGCTTCTAGGTAATGGATGTTATCCGTGAAAATTTTGTATGTATGGTCTCATCTCACTTCAAAGTGTTTGCATCTCCTCCTCAGGTCTTGCAACTCAAGAAAATGCACTACAACCGTTGTTGCTGCTAGGAGTCATAGTGCTCTGAGAAAAATATTGGGTTGGAGAGACCCTAAACCCTTATTTTTAATACTCTCCTTAGGTGTTCAAGTCTCATGAATGATTTGAAGACTCTCTTATTGGCCTCTAAATTTTTATCTTCTGGCATTAGTCCTTCCTTAGCAAGCATATCACAAGCATCTACCTAGATTAAAAAAAGGGAGTTCATTACACTCGTCATATAAATGCTTATGAAAGTAATGTAAATTTACGCATTTTTATTTGGCTTCTTAAGATGATCATATGCAATTGATTTGATGATCATACGCAATTGATTTGTCATAATAATAGAAAATATTGTATAAATTGCAAAAAGAAGAAAATTAATTTCCTTATGCTAGAAATAATGATATAAGCAAATGCAATACATATCATATATCATTGTCTCCTTACAGAGCTCATTGACCCATTGTATGCAGACATCCTTTTTTTTTTGCATGTTTAGCTTTTTTGCCTCCCTCTTCTACAACAATAATTGCCCTATTAATTTCATTTTTAGGAAATCATTAACATTATATGTCTTGCTTACTCACTTGGTCCTCATGTTATGATCTGACACCTCTGTACTAAGTCTACTCGTACAGGGATAGCCTCTATAATATTCTCTATTGTTCTTCTATCCAATGCTTTGACTTCAAACTAGTTTTATAGTTGTTCCACTTGATGCCAAGAGATTATAGTATCCAATACCATATATAATGCATGTAAATGGTTTAAGTTAACGTAAAAAAATAAATAACATGTGACTATTTACTATGATATTACCTCTACTTCAGCTAGCATCCTCTTCTTAAAGGGCTCCATGCCCTTCTTGCACAAGTTTGAGAATGAGATCAGTGCCAAAACATGATCTCTAGCTACAATCCTAAGTATAAACCATGTACAATAGACTCTAATATATTACATGGCACTCAATTCTCATTAAACTCAATGTGAACCTGTTACCTATGGCATGCTTTGTCTGTCTGCACAAGTGATTTGACCTCTCCTTCTTATCGGTGCACCCTATTCATTTGAGAAAATAATATGAAAAAGGCATGTAAATTATGATTGTTAAAATGGATATAAAATTTAATGTTAAAGTGAACAAAAACTATGAGACAAATGCCATCATCTGGTGGTGCTGTGGTACCTCTTGAAATGACTGCCTCAAGGTTTGTTGGGTGTGAGTACAATGATCATCTTATGTCGAACCTAGAAGCGTTGGAATTGATGGGTTATTACAAGATTTGCTAGTCTGCCCTGGAGGATCCTCAACATATATAAGCTTTTTAGCATGTCGGAATAAGCTGCCTCATGTCATACCTGTAAATAAAAATGCAAAATAAATTGTTAAAGATTCAAAAAAAAAAAAAAAGTTAAAGGGACTGAACAAAATCAAATAGTGCAAAAAACCCATATTGAAGTCTATCATAAAAATCTTATTCTACGATTCATGACCTTAAAAATAACTTAAAAATATCATGAAAACATAGCATTTAAAAACAAGATTTTGATGACATGTGCATAAATCTCTTAAAGAAATAGGATTTATAATACTATTATTTGTTAATTATTTTTTTTCCTTTTATCAATATTATCCAATTAGAAAGCCTCACATTAAACATACCTAACTTTTAGGTTTTAAATGTACTCTCAGAACAAGTAATTTCTTTATATAAAACCATCTGATTGAATTTGTAGTATATATGAAAAATCATGCAATTTCAATCAGATGAAACCATTAACTTAAACTTTAAGATTTTCTCATAGAGTAAGTGGTTAGCTGAAATCACTAAAGGAATTTTATTTTATTTTCTTCATGTTGCATACTAACAACGTTTTTTTTATCATTTTATAAAATAATTGACACGTCATCACAAATTTATCTTGATCGGGCACGAATCTCAAGGCAAAAAGTTAGTTGGAAACTTCAAAGATTAAATTCAGAAGCATCTGAACTCCGATTTCAGCGAGCTTATAGTCAAACTGAGCGTCTCGGAAACACGAACACAATGACACGAAATTCGACCCAATCCGAGCCCAAATGGGTCCGAATCAAGGACCCGAAGCGCTGTTGGAAGGTTTGAATCACAATTTGAGTTACCAAATGGTCTCCGATTTTAACGAGCTTATACTCGAATCGAACGGCTCGACGAGACGAATCCCCAACGAGCCCAAGATCGCCGAATTCTGACATCACTAAGGCCTTCAAATGACCAATGAACGGTACACGATCGTAGGATTCAATATCAGCCGTCCATTCGACCACTCCCTATTCGCCCCTGATCTCACGACTATTTACGAGCTATGCCACTCCAGAAAAACTATAAATAGAGCCCTCATTCTTCACAAAGGGGACTCAAGTGAAGAGAGAGAAGAAGAAGGAAATAAGAAGAGAAAGGGGAAAGGGAGAATGCTCTCCTCCTCGACCACCGCCGGAGCACTTCCCGACTCCTGAATACGCCGGAACTCTGCCGGATTTTCGGGAAACTGCGAGATTTTGCAGAACTCTGTAACTTTGTTAGAAGCTGATTTGTAAACTGATTGTCTCAACTTGTGAGATGAATCGGACTTTGTATTTCAAACAAACACTAGTGGAATTATTTCAACTGGGCGTGGCTCCGTGGTTTTCTCCATCTTCCGGGTTTTCCTCGTAAAAATCCTGGTGTTCATTCTCTTTTCTGTTTGTGTGCTGAATATTCGTACAACGCTCAGACGCGAATTTACAAACTCTACCGCCGCGTATATTCTAGCCCGCAACAATAATATATATCATTTTTTTCACCTATTCAACATGAAAAAGTTTGGCCAATTATTCTCTCTTTAAATGCATTAGGCGTTTACTAATCCCTTACATAAAAATAATCAATATGAGAAGAATATAATATACTTTATGTTATGAAAAATATTTTAAAACTGATATAACTTGAATTTAAATGTAATTGAGAAAAAAGTGTTTCTTACCCATCGCTATTTGCCCGGACGCGAAGAGGAGGAACTCGATTCAAGAAGCAGAGGAGTAGCTTAATCTAATAGATTCACAAGGTGCCTTGAGCAACTGAGCCGTAGCAATGACGGTGTATGGATGAGCACGTCGCTCGACACTTTGGTGCCAATAAAGCTCGGATGACCTAGGTCACTCGGAAACGCTGGAAGGACGGAGAAGAAGCGGCGCTTGTGAATTAGCTCACTCGATATGATGAATCGGGGGTAGGGGTTGATGAAGTGCAAAATCGGCGGTTATAATCGCTTGAGATACCACCTTACAACAACGGTTTTCAAACCATTGCTACCAAGTAATGTGAAAAACCCATATTTTTCAAAGTGTTTATATAAATTACTGATATTATTATTTTTGATTTGATTTAAATATTTGTATTATATTCAAACAAACATTACACTAAGAAGAAAGACGTACAAGGAAAAAGTGTTGATTCAACATCATATATCGAGTGGGCTAATGTTTAATTTCTTTTGTTTATTATTTAAAAAAATAAATATATTTTTTCCTTTTAGACAAGATTTTTATTTCTTAGCTTTCTAATTCTATGCATTCCTCTTTTAACATTTAATTACTGATCAAAATTCATATTTGACTATACTGAAAAGCTATTTTAGAAAGCCGTAACAAAGCTATATCAAATGAATCCTAGTTATATATCTCCACTAAATTAGCAAACCTCCACTTAAAAAGTAAGGATTACATTTTTTTAAAATTAAAACAATGAGCACCTTATAAGAAGAAACGCAACTTCATATTCATAATTAAAGTTTACATGATTATTAATTACAATCATATGGTTGTACCTAACCCAACTAAAAAGTCCATCAATGTCCTCTTTCATACTATAAAATCATACCCAAATCAAATCATAAACCATAGCATCCCTCGGGCCCTTTTCATCGTTGCCTATATCAATGATTATCTATTTGATTATATCTCAGTCCTCACCTACCCCGCTCTATAAAAAAAAACTAAATAAATAAATAACATGGTGTCTTTTTTCATAATCAAAGTGAGAGTGCTATTCGATCCCCCTTAAAGAAAGAAAATGTGATAATTCTCCACCAACTTGGAAATGAATGAGTTGTTAGTAGTGAAATTCTAAGCTATTGGGTGCTTATGAGTTGATACAAGTGAGATTAGACTAATCACCTAAATATCTTTGTCTTCATTTTCTCTCTTGCTAGATCTCCATTACCCATATTACTATTTGTTTATCTTAGATATTATTAGGGTGATTGTAGCAATGGATATTTATATATTTGTCCGCGCAACGACAACAACAACAATAATATCAAGTCTTTATCTCACTACGTGAGGTTGACTCTATGAATCTTTTTTCTTCATTTGTGTCATGTTAAGAGTCAAATTCTGATTTACATCTAATAAAAGAAAGGTTATTTCTAATATTTTCTTATCAAGTTTTTTAAAGTCTACATCTATCTTTCTTAACATAAGTTAAATCTAATACATCTACTCTCCTAATAGGGTCATCGGAAAGCCACCGTACGGTTTAATGTGACCAAACCATCTAAATATGTGCATTAAACTATTCACTACTCTTAGTCATTGAAATCTATATATCTTCATCTTCATTGATGTCTTATGGACAAAACTTATAGCTTGTGGTTAAGGTGACTTAATATATTTGTCCTTGTTTGGTTAAATCATTTACACGTAGTTTATATTCCAGAGTGCATGAGATTTCTTGATTTATATTTATTTATTGTTCACTCTCTCTCTCTCTCTTTAATGCTGATTATGTGGGATTGTTTTGGCTGGATTTCAAAAGAACTTCTAAAGTGCAAAATAACACAACCAATCCCACCTCCTGATTTGTCTTAAACTAAGAGAAGCCATTTTGAAAGAAAGATGAAAGTAAAAATATATTTCAACGTTTAAGTTTTAATTTCGGAATCCAAACCTCAAATATTACATGAGATAATTTTCATGACAAATTAATGAAGAACAGTTAATCAAACAGCCTAAATATTACATTTAGATAAAATTTTAGCCAAATATTGTCTATCCATATCAATGTATTGATGTTCAGAATTACATTAAGAGATGCCAAAATCAAGAATATCATAAACAACATTTGAAGCATCATTTATAATTAGAGCCAATGTTAGCAGAAAAATGCTGTTAGGCTTCTATAATAGGTAGTTTGATAGCTTTTGTGAGTCATTTGGTTCATAGGTAGTATATGAGTATTTAAGCGTTTAACAGGTGTTTAAATGAGTCATAGATTTTCTTGCAGCTAGCTTTATATATATTTTCTCATGGAGAGTTTATGATATCAAAGGAATGAACTAAAACCTGCTTACCTTACTAACTCTAGAGTTTGTATTGATGTCCTTATTCTCAATCAGCATGGGAAAAGAAGAGCAAAGAGTTCTCTTGATAATATTTCTGAGAGTTCTGATCTGAATGAGATTTCTTTCAATCTAGTAATTGATCTTTTGAAACAGTGGAGATTATCAATCTTGGGAATGATAGAAACAAAAATCCTCGCTATGTAATATGTTAGGGATCTATAATGGGTTATGTGGGAGTAATGAGTAGATTAATCGGTCTTTGTGAGCCATTTAGTTCATAAGTAGTAGGTGGTTCATGAATCTGTAGTTTTCTTGTATTCCTATAAATATTACTTCATTCCAGCACTTCACCATAACAATGAAACTCATAGATTCACAGTGCCTTTTAAAATATACTTGTTCAGCATATCAATATTTTTAAAATGGAAAAACATTCCTAATTTAGTTATTTAAATAAACCATTTTCATCCCCACTCCGAATTCCGATTCAAAACAGTAACTCCTTTCAGACTCAAAAATCAGAAACATATAGGAAGCCATAAAACAGAAAGATTTTTGGATTCTTATAAACAACTTTCATATCAGACATAGTAATATCAAGTACCTTCCTACAGCCATGACACATAAGTTCATTCCAACATTTCAAAGTAAAATGCCCCCAAAATTTAAACATTTGAAGGCGCAACACGTAAAATTTATAATTCAATTAAGTCTCAAGGTTTCGTTTAGGATACCTTTTTCATTATTTTATTTTTCAGTCCACAATCATATTGTGATTTGGATGCTACTTTTCGCTATTTTTTAGAAATTTTTATATCAAGAAGAAACTTTGAATAAACGGATTTGCTAAAGTATGGTAGATGTTATAAAACTGCAATTTGACTAAAAAAAAAAGTTATTTTCCTCATAATATCTCTCTTGTTATTTTCATAAGCAGGGGCGGTTGATCCAAATCGACTATCAGTGAAATAGACGAGAGAAAGGAGGAATGGAGTTTGGTAAGTACAGATGTAAAATAGTTTTATTTAAAAAAAGAGTTTTCATTAGCTTTGACAGCATGGTAACCAAAATAGTTTTGGCATGATTTTTAATTTTGTGCTTGATTATTTTTATGTTTTTATTTATACTTTCTGCTACTGATATGGAGGAAACATAGATAGTTTGTTCTAGAGTTGTATGGACTACAAGTACTACAACTGAATCTCATACACAGCTACCAGATCTGCTGTACTTACAATGCAAGAGACCTAAACGCTCATGGCACAAGTAATACAAATTCTAAAGGAAAACTATGAGCTTAAGCAACTGCAAAAATTCATCAGTAATTATTTGCAAAACAGTGCATCAAACAACTAAAATTGTTAGAATTGATAAACAAGTGTAATAATATCTGAACTCCTAATAATCTAAGTAATGAACTACAATTTAGGTTTTGTTTGAGACGGCTTTCTTACTGCTTTTAAAAGTAGCTTTCAAGTAGAAAAATTAACATTTTTATACTTAAAAGCTGCTTTAAGAAGCAGTAAGAAAGCCGTATCAAACCAAACCTGAGTCTTCTACAATATCATAAGCCACTCCAAAGACCAATGTCGACGTTCCAGAATCTAGAAAGCAAAGACCAGATAAATTACAATAAAAGAAAAAGGTAAAAAATGGAAGCAGATTCCAAAGGAGACCAGGTGGCCACTGACTATAAAATTGACATGATCTTGTCATAAAGTTTAGTAAATAACAATTATGGTACACAGACAAGACAAGTCATGAACCTCAACATGAATGCATAGTATTTTGCTTAATTTTTTTGAGAAATTTCATTAATCCATAAGAATAATTACATCATTGACTAATATAGTAAACTACCACAATAGCAAAAGTGCCGTTACAGTCAAACGAAAAAGTACACAGTTGATTATACTTCTCATTGCTTCTTTCATCTCTTGATATCATCCCTGACTCCCATACATAGTGTTTTTTTTTTCTTTTACATATATAAACTGCTAAAGCAATACATGTCTGAACATGCTATAGGAATCTGATTTATTTGCGACTGTAAATACCCTCACATTTAGGTTTCATTTAGGGCGGCTTTTTTCTTGCTTCTTAAAACTGCTTTCTAGTACAAGAATTTAAAAAATTGTACTAGAAAGCCGCTTTAAGAAGCAATAAGAAAGGCGTCCCAAACAATGCCTTAGGCAAAAATCTTATCACAACGGTAAATTTGGGGTAGATACACTCACTGGAACGACGATTTTAAATATACTCATTGTACTTGAAGGAGACCAGGAGGCTGTGCATGGTTGCAGACATTGAAAGATGAGGGAGATGAAGATGAAAAGAAATAGGAAAGGGGATACAATTTGAAATATGTAATGCAATTGGTTGAAGAAACATTATGAACGCATAAATGAACTGCATTTCAACATTTGTACTGTGGGGAAGAATTACAAAGAATTATTAAGAATTATGCTTATAAGCATACTGTATTCTGATTTGCCTAAACATACTGTCCTGATTGAATATCTGCTCTCTGCAGCAAATTTTTTTGCTATTCATCAATTTTGTCTACATTTACATTCTAGACATATGGACACCTTTTACTTACACTAACTAGTGAATTTATATCATGTTAAAAAAGAAATTATCGAAGTAACAGGAAAGATGAATATTATTCTTAAAATAATCAATAATTCAATCACTCTGTAATCATCGAAAATCAAAATTCAGTACAGTGGCACATTTCCGCTTGTTACTATATCAATTTGATTGCTATGTAATGTTGTTGTCACTGTAAATTTTACAATGGTTAATTGTGAAAATTTATAGCTCTAATTTCTTAGAGAGCAATTATGATTGTGAAATATATAATAAAATTTTTAAATAGTTCATAGTGAAATAACCACAACCGCTGAATAACGTATTTTATTTCGTAACTATAATCATTAGATGACCAACAATTAATGCTTCCTTTGGGACAACTTTCATACACTACAGGAAAGTCGGGTTTTTGCGGCGGAAAAATCTGCCGCAAAATAAGCTAAATCCATCGCAAATTTTGATTTTCCGCAGATTTGTGACGGAGTAAATTCTGACGGTAAAAGTCGTGTCGCAAAAGGATTTGTGATGAAACGAATCCGTCACAAATATTTTGAGGTGTATTTATGACGGAATTGATTTTGAGAAAACGACGCTTTCGTTTTAGCTGCCCAATACAAATTCCATCGCAAATTACGACGGCTTTGAAGTGGAAATGTTGTCATAAATTTTGGCAAGAATATTGCTGCAATTTGCGAAGAACTATTCTGTCACAAAATACGATACACATCATCATTTCTATGTTTGCGGCGAAATTTCCGCTATAAATCTACTAGAAATCTTTTGTATTAATAAAAAAATAGCATCTAAAATTAGTTATTGAGCTTTTCAACAATTAAAATTCAAGCGGTTTAAAAGAAATAATTAATAATATTAATATTTCAAGAAATAATGCTACAATAAATATAAGAAACGCACTTTTGTACAATCACAAATGAACGGCTTAAATAGACAATTACATTCCAAATATTCTACAATTACTATAACATTGCAAACGTAAACATAGTTCTTACATAGAAAAGAAAAGTAAAATGTATCAAGAAACCCTACACAGACAATCCAAGCAGAATCTATATCCTCACTCGCCTGCTCAGCTGATGCAGATGCAGGGTGATTTTAACCAATCTACTCTCTCAAACTCCAAAGCTCATTCAATATATGAATGTTGATGTCCGCTTGTGATTTTCAAATATTTTCTAGCTTTGCTGTCAAGTCAGCCACCTAGTGGCTAGAATAACTTTCTTGGATATTTGCAGAGTAGCTAGATGCAGAAGAGGACTATCCCTCGTATGCATAGGACTACGAGCCTAATCCATAAACTTTTCCCTTCTAAATTCCGCCTGCCGCCTACGATCAAGTTCGGTAGTCAAAAATATATGTGAAACTGCTAGAGGATCTCTCTCCAGCTACAGCCTAGCTCTCTCGAAGCTGTGTATACTCATTCTACTAAACATAACATAAGATTAATCATCGTATAATCATCACTTCAACCATACAAAATGAGCTTATATGTGACAAAAATATCTAAGGCGACACGCTCTAATCTTATCTTCCACTGGAGCTACTCAAACCAATTGACGTATATGCTCATTTCATATTCAGTCTCTAAGAGCAAAGCCACTCATCCACTTGAGCATCCTCATCTCTACGACACTTAACTTAATATTCTGCTTCTCTTTTAATGGCCAACATTCTGAACTATAAAAGCATTGCAGTCTCACCACATCTTATAAAATTTTCCCTTAAGTTTGAGAGGACGTTTCTATCATACAACAAGTTTGATGCATTCCTCAACTTCAACTATACAAAATGAGCATGTATATATGACCAAAATATCTAAGACGTCTCTCTCTAATCTTATCTTTAACTGGAGCTACTCCAACCATTTCACGTATATGCTCATTTTGTATCCTGTCTTTAAGAGTAAATCCACTCATCCACATAAGCATCGTCATCTCAACAACACTTAACTTAATTTTATGTTTCTTTTTGAATGATCAATATTATGCACCATAGAACTGTGCAAGTCTCACCACATCTTATAGAATTTCCCTTAAGTTTGAGGGAGACATTTCTATCACACTACAAGCTCGATGAATTCCTCCACTTCAATCATACAAAATAAGCATATATGTGACCAAACTATCTAAGGCTACTCTCTCTAATCTTATCTGTTCCACTGGAGCTACTCCAACCATTTCACGAATATGCTCATTTCGTATCCTTTCTCTAGGAGTAAAGCCACTTATCCACTTGAGCATCCTCATTTCTGCAACACTTAACTTAATATTTTGTTTTTCTTTTAATGCCCAACATTTTGCACCATATATAAAAGCATTGTAGGTGTCACCACATCTTATAGAATTTTTCCTTAAGTTTGAGGGGGACTTTTCATATAACAAGCCTGATGCATTCCTCCACTTCAACTATACAACTTGAATTTAGTTAAAAATATCTCCATATATTTCACCATCACTATGAATAATAAACCCAATATATAAAAAACATGTACTCTTATTAATGACTTGATCTTCCAAATGCACAATCCTAATCTTTATTGGCTATTTGGTATTAGATTTACATCAGATTTACATTAAATATTACAAAATAGTTTTTGAGTGCTCCATAAATCACAGTCCTCGATAAATCCCATATTTACGATGTAAATCAAGGATTTAGTAAATCCCTCAATTTGACATATTTAAGAGTTTATGGCTAACTCCCATCATAAAGGAAGGAGGCGAAGTTCACCTACATAGCGAGTGAGCTCCCATCGTGACTTCAATATGAGGTCTTCAAAGGAGGAAAAGAAGCCATTGAGCTCCCATCATGCAAAGCACATGAAGGCGAAGCAACCATGACGAAATGACGATGAGGAAATGCGACAACAATGAAGCACACAAAGGCAAAGCAACCACGAAAAAATGATAATGAGGAAAAGCGACAACAAAGAAGTATAAGAAGAAGATGAAAAGCAAATTCTTAGTATTAATCAAAGTTAGCATTAGTAATATAATTTAAATGTTAATAATTAATTAGATTAATTAAATAATTAGTAGTATAATTAAGTAATCTAACTTAATTTAACTAACTGATTAGTAGTATAATTGGTTATTAAAATAATTTAATTTATATAATTTAAAATAAAAATAGTTAATTATATTCTTAATATTATAAATAATAATTAAATAATTAATTAGTAGTTGAATACTTAAATAATGAGGGAGATCATTAACAATATAATTAATATATAATTAAAACTATTTAAGGAATACTTAAATCAATAATTAAATCAGTAATATGAGTATTATTTAAATAATTTATAATTCCAAAAGTAATTCATAAATTAATTAGGGTTCAAAAATATAATTAGATAATTAGTAATATAATAAGTAATTTGATAATTAACACCTAAAAACTAATTTGATAATTTGTAATAATAAAATTTGGTCTTAATTGTATTATTTTTCATTATAACAAATTAAAGATAATTAAAATTAAAGTTAAAAAGTAATTCATAATTAACACACAAATTAAGTTCAAAACATATTTTATTTAATTCATAAATGAACCAATTATTGCCTTAAATCCTAGATTACACTGTCAAACAATTTCTTAGGATTTATGAGGATTTAACATATGTCATACTAAAGAAATTTTAGGATTTAACAACCTAAAGATTTTCTAAATTTGGATTTACAAGATTCACAAAATCTCACTAAAGTTAAATCCTACTTGTTGCCAATCAGCCCCTTAGACTAATGTTGACATCTATAATTCAGGTTTACCTTCAACTCCCTCTCTACTCTTATCAACAAGAAGAATATGATCAACAAAGGGCATACCTTGGCAATATGGTCTGGGCGGCACGGAGGGAGTAAGGCCTACTCAAAGTTTTGCAGGGAGGGAGTTCAGCCAATTCACTGATTTGGACGAAGAAGTGCGTAGAAGGAAGAATGATAGATACCTTTGCAACGACCAAGCTCTTATGAGCGTGAAGGAGGTGTGACTTCGTATGCGAGAGAAGAACAGTGAGAGGAGGCATGACTTCAGATGTGACGGGAAGGAACATCGTCAAAGGTGGTGGCCAATGTGAACATCATCGAAGGCCACGAGAAGTGCATCGTCGAAGGGGGCTAAAAAGCGCCATAGTTGAAATCGAAGGAGACGGAGAAACATAACAAATGAAACGGATGCTTACTCAGTTGATTAGTTGGATATGTGGCAGATTTTTTATCGCAAATGTGCAGTGGATATTCAGCCTTCTTTTTTTTAAATTTTTTGTTGCAAATCTGCTTCTATTTTTTGAAAAAAATAATTCGTCGCAATGTCCGCCGAAAAAATCTATCTTTCTTGTAGTGGTACTACTTTCTAAAGCAATTTTTTATTATAATTAAAAAAAAAAATTGTAGTAGAAAACTACTTCATAAAACTGTAACTTATTTTATAGGATTAAAATTAGACTCCACAACTTAAAAAGTAAGTTATAATGAAGAAAGCCATCAATTATAGGCCTTCAGCAAAAACTTGTAAGCATGTGAATAGCTCATTAGTACTCACTTTCAAATAGTAGTTAACATTAATTTTAATCATGAAAATTAAGTGCGTCATAATATCTATTTAGTATTGAAATCATTTATTATAAATTTTAAAATGATACCAACATCATTCACTATAATCATTTTGTGCTTAATTACTATTATCATGTTTATGACAATTCAATGCACAACAAATTATTAAAATATCTTTATGTGATTTATCATATTTTTTGTTAATTTTTTATATTAAATTTGAATAACAATTTAAGCAGTTAAAACAAATATCTTAAGATTCCATAACATGTCATAAATGTCTGTTAGGCCAAAATTCCATTTTTTCCCAAACATTCCACCAAGGATAACAAGCATGATGCCCACTTAACATATCTCAAGCATTTATGAAATACTTACAAAAATAGCTTAGCATTATGCTTCATACAATTTTATATCAAAGGCATTTTGGTAAATTGCTAAATAACTAGATTTGAAGGGGAAGCTAGAATTTTTAATTTTTTTTTCATTTGCAAGGGGTGGTCAGCCATGAGGTAATTAAGGAGAAGAGGAAGGAGGGAGAGGAGAAAATGAGAGACTTTGGTATCATTTGGGATGGCTTTTTTTCTACTTTATAAAACTATTTTTTAGTACAAAAATTTTTAATTCAAGAAATTTTTATACTAGCAAGCTGTTTTAGAAAGCAGCAAAGAAGCTGTCCAAAAAAAGGCTTTGTAATGATTTTAGTTGAATTTTTGTGTAGAAAATCTTTACCTTACCTTAAGAAGCTTACTTTCTTCTTATGGTAATTTATATATGTAAATTGCTGAATAACATTATGGCTGTGATGTATGATATATTTTTATATGTATGTTATTATTCAAATCTTGATTTGCAAGTGGTTTAAATTATGCTGAAGAAAATTCATTGTTATTTTGATTTATATATATTGCACAAATAAATAATTTTATAAGATTTCTTATAGAAATTCATATGAGGTGATGATTTAATCATACTAATTTTATGACATATTTGTATTTGATAGAATTTTTTTATGTTTAAACTACAAAATTTTTATTAATGTGATCCAAATTATAAAAATTCTTTTGCATAATTTGATTTGTTGGAATCATTTGATGTGACATTCTTTGGTATGCAAATTATTATATTATTACGCTTTGGTGTTTACGAAAGGAACTACATTGGATTGATGCATATGTGGAAGCTATGATTCATGATAACATATAGGAGGGCAAGTTAACAAGTTTGCCTCCTTATAATAGAGCATGATGAAGGCTCCACCTTATAGAGGTGATGATATGATATTCATTTCATGATGTGATATGATATGAATGACCTCTCTTTTTAGAGGGTATTTATATGGGTACTATATGATTGTTCCATTCTACGAAAGAGTAGTTGATAAGAACCAAGATGATTATTTTAGCTTAACATATGCTTAATATGAGATGAGTTTTTTTGGTAGCTTGTTGAATCTAATTGTTTATGTTACTATAAGAGTTTCCTCAACCATTCCTCATTATGATGTATGTTTAGAGAAATAGGTTTATATCTTATGTTAGAGAATATATATATATATATATATATATATATATATATATATATATATATATATATATATATATATATATATATATATACACACACACACACACACACACGAATGCATGCATGTATTTGTGATATATGTACAACCTTTAAGTTCTTATGCGGCTGAAACAATTTTTTATAAATGTGATTGTAAATTATGCAAAGAAGTAAATTTTCTTAAAACTATGAATATTATAGATATTTTCTTTTTTAAAACATGGGAAAATAGCTTTCTTATGGTTATCGCATGCCAGTAAATTAAACCATAAAAAGAAGTTTTCACCATAAAATTTTTTGAAAAGCAATGCAATAAAAAAGTTGAACCAAAAAACCCTTCGGATTCATTTGGGGCATCCGCAATTTTTTAAAATGTGATTATCAAGTTGTTGTAGGGAAAATAAATTTTTTAAAGGCAACATATATATATATATATATATATATATATATATATATTGGTTTTTATAGCTATTGCATATTGGCAGATCTAATTGTAAAAAAAATAGTTTCCCATCATAAAAGTTTCTAGCAACCAACAAGAAATAATAGCTAAACAAAAGTACGACAGTTCTGAAAGCAAAATAATGAGAATATTGCCCCCAAAATAGACCCTTGGTCTATAATTATTGGTAATAGACCATATTTTTATTTATAAAAACAAAGCCCTGAGGATTTAAAAACTAGAAATTGAATAAGTACCCATTTTATTAAATATACTAATAAGCTCGATCGTTCAAATAAAAATATTTTATTTTACATCTATTGGTCAAATTTATCTTTCGTGCAGAATTTTTCGGTCAACGCATTCTAAGAAGACCGTTGTCTTCTCCCCAACGTTTTGGCATCTGGCTCAGACGAAAGAGAGCTTAAAGCCTCACTGTAAAGTAGAAACAAGAAAGCCATGAATACGTCAGAGCTTGCTTCTTCATCCATCCATTACTTTTTCTCAGCAAAACTATCATTCAAAGTTTCCAAAATAAAGACAATAAATATCGATCACATAAATATATTAAAAAAAAAAAAAAACAATATGTTATGCATCTCACTAAGTGATTTTAGGATTTTCAGCTAATTTAGTTGATAAATGTTTTAGAAATTATTATCAAATTTTAATTTAATAAAAATATAACTGTCACTCCAATTTTTAATAGAAACAGAAGTAACTCCATCTCTACAACTTCACTCAATGAAGGATCTGTTCTGAAAAGAAGCTCCATTCAATAGTGTATTGAATGCCCACCCATGCCATCCTACCTCTATTTATTGCCCACATGGCCAACCCACATCTACCTTGTTTTCCCTTTCCCTCTCTCATCTTCCTTGAGAACAATATCATCTCTCTCTCTCTCTCTCTCTCTCTCTCTCTCTCTCTCTCTCTCTCTCTCTTTAATGTCCCCACAACACCAAACTCTCTCTATCTGTCTGTGTGTTTCTCAATCTCCTCAGCAAACTAGAAGGAAATGGGAAGGAAATTGCCCTTTAACTCACTTCTCTTCTCCAATTCTTCTTCTACTTCTTCTTCCTCTTCTCCTCCATGTATTTGGCCTTCCTGTAGCAAACCAAGGACTGATTCCTTCAGAGTCTTAACCTCACCTCTCCTCACTATCTCTAACTCACTGGAGTCTTCAGCTGAAGAAGCTTCAGAGAGCTTCTTGGCAGAGAAATTGACGGAGAAGACTGCGGCTGAAGTTGTGTTAGACGGGCTTCGATCCGACAGGCTTTTCTTCGATCCAAGTGGCGGCGAAACCAGGTCGATAACCTCGGGCTTCGATGGAGGAGTGGCAGTGGCAATGGAGTCGACAGACCCTTATAGGGACTTCAGAGCTTCTATGGAAGAGATGGTGGAAGCTCATGGAGATAGAGAGTGGGAATGGTTACAAAACATGCTTGTCTGGTTTTTAAGAGCAAATGGAAAGGGGAATCATGGCTTAATAGTTGGAGCTTTTCTTGATTTGCTTGTAGGTTTTGGTGCTTCTTCTCCTTCTTTCTCTTCAGCTCCTAATGATAAGAACCCTCTTTGTTCATCATGTTCCTCTAACTCTTCATATATCTTTGAGATTGAAGAGGTAGGGGTGAAGAGAAGTGGAAATGGGTAGTTGTTTTTTATTCTTACTTTTATTATTTTGAAAATTTATTGTGTAAATCTAAAAGAATGATGAGATCATATATTATTTTAGTTATGAAGAACAGTTGGGAAGTATACCTAAATTGTGTGCCAACTATTTATATTAGATAAAAATTCTTGAATGTTATTTTTATTATATTTCTTTAAAATGCATATTTTGACACTAAAGATATTCAAAAGAATGTATATTTAAATATTAAATTAATTACTATAATTTTTATCTTATTTTTTAGACATAACAAAAAACAATATATATAATTGGGCTTTTCATTGCAACAAGACTTGATCAACGGACCGGTCAAATTTAGGGCTACTTGTATTGATTGAGCTTCAAATATTTTTTAAGGTATTTTTACAACTCAAAATTTTAGTCAACTCAACTTCAATTTTATTAACTACTATCAGCAAGCCGACCCGGCCCGTAAACTTAAGAATATTAACTTTTTTTTTTTGTAATTTTCTCATTATATAAAGTGAATCACAAAAAATAATAATAGAAACTATTGCCAATGTCAATTATGTAGAGAAGATCAATAATGATTTTCAATGATTGTGCAATGTGTATTGTAAGTTTGGTTGCATGTTGCAATCAAGCAACAATGAGAAATGGAGAAGATCTTTAATTTATGAGAATATGTTTGAAGCTTTAGATGAAGTGTAGTGCCTAAACTAATATTTATAAGAAGGTGGTTGCTTCTTGTAAACAACAAAGGAAGAAGAAATCACAAGGAATCCAATGGGTGGTTAAACTACAATAAATATTAGAACGGGCTTTAAGCTTCATAACTCTATTTCGGAATTTTATTTAAATGCCTTTAATTCCATTGAATATAATGGTTTGGAATATGAAATAAAAATATTGAATCCTCGAAAGATGGTTGACCATACTTTATTTATCATAGACTATGGTAATGGTGACGTGATATAATTTTTATTTAGACTAAATTTTCTTCATATCTACGACTTAGTCTTCATTTGTGATGACTTTCTTATTGCTTCTTAAATCAGCTTTTTAGTACAAAAATTTTAATTTGTGTACTAAAAAGCTGCTTCAAGAAGTAATAATAAAGCCGTCACAAATGAAGCCTTGATATTTTCACTCAGATTATCAAAACTAGCTTTAAAGAAGTTTAAATAAAAGTTGATCACACAAAATATATAAAGACATTATAATCAAAATATTATTTGTTTTGGTCAAATATTTATTGAATGGCTTATGTTGCACTTATCCTACATCAATACCCCTATATGCATCCAATAGCTCTTAGGCTAGCTTATACAACTCATTCAAAGGCAAGTAAGCATTTTATTCATCCAGGAGATCTAATAAGAAATATTTGCTAACAATCACCATATAGGGCTGGCTCATATATATGTAAGTATAATATATACCTTAAGGAAGATCATCAAGTAGAAGGAATTGGTAACAACATACTTACCTATAATAGGTTTAGGTCGTTTCATTTGGGACAACTTTCTTACTGTTTCTTAAAGTAGGTTTTTAGTACAAAAATTAAAATTTTTGTACTATAAAGCTAATTTAAGAAGCAGTAAAAAAGCCGTCCCAAACCAAACCTAAGTATCTAAATTACAAGGAGATATATAAACTTTATAAGTTAAAATATTTATTAAAAAGAACTAAAAAACATGGCAGAGGCAATCAACAAAAGTAAGATTTAGATCCAAGTTTTCTAAAAAATTTAAGAGTTCACATGCCCTTTCTTATATTTTTTTGAACTTTGAATAAGGATATCTTTCTTGCCCATCTAAGGCTTTACTCTTAGAGACAAGATATGAAATAAGCATAATTGTGAAAAATCTGGAGTAGCTGCAATGGAGGATAAGATTAGAGAAAGTTGCCTTAAATGGTTTGGTCATAAAAAAAGGAGGCTTTTCAATGACCCGATTAGGAAAGTAAATGTATTAGATCTAAGTTATGTTTTTTTTTTTGAAGACAGCCAACGACTAAATTATTATAAATCAAAGCAACTAATTATTACAAGCATTATGAGATTCCTCCTCTAATAAATCACAAAACATAAGAGGAATCAAACTAGAAGAAAAGACATCCCAATAAAAATCACTCAAGATAGCATAACTAGCACAAAGATTTGCTAGCTTATTACACTTCCTCTCCACCCAGTTAAATAAAACAAATATATGATCCTTTAAGAAAACCAATTCATCTCTCCATTTACCTCCTAATTCTTGCAAATATTTGATAACATTAAAGTTATCACTTTCTATAATAATACCTTGATAGGCATGCATCCAGTCTTTGAGAATAACTTTAATGAACTGGATAGAGAACAGCTCAAGATCTCCAATATCCCAATGAGTACAAGAGTGACCATATGCCAAAATAAATCTCCCTTTACTGTCCCGTACAACTCCTCCAACTCCGGCTTTGTACGTTTTAAGTAGTGAAGCATCTACATTAATTTTAATCCAATTGGCCAACGATCAGACAATCCAAAGGATTGATTCGTAACCTAGTGACCCAATTTTCCTTGAGGCATAAAGGAAATAGAAGCCATAGTAACTGCATAAGACACAATGAACATTGAACTATCTTCTATCTCACCATAAACTAGTTTGTTCCTAGAATTCCAATGAGGTAAACATCATTAGAGTAAATGTTCAACATGAATCTTTTAAATTTGCAATCCTTTGTCATCCATTCCCAACAGGAATTGAAAGTGATAAACTGTTGAAATCTAAGTTATTTTAAGAAAGAGAGAGATAGACATAAAAAGAATTGGTTAGAAAATATTAGAAATGACCTTTCTTTATTAGATTTAAATAATTATTTGACTCTTAACAGGGCACAATGGAGAAAAATTATTCATATAGCGACCCCACTTAATGGGATAAAAGCTTGATGTTGTTGTTGTTATTGTCAAATATGGATATCTTTCAGGTCCTATGCAAATTAAAATATAGTTATCCTCATTGTATTCTATATAATATCATTTATTAATTATTAATTAAACATATTTAAAGTTACTAATTTCAATTTATTTTCCTAGCAAATTCATATAAGCTAGAACATGCTTTTGAAAGTATAGATTTAGAAGCAAAGAATGCATGTGAAGGTAATTGAGCAAGTTCTATTGGTCTCTTAGGATTGTCTCCTTCCATATTTGTCTTATCAAAATATTAACCTTTATTTTTATTTTTTTTGTTATTTGCTTTATTTTATTGCATAATCATGCATTTCATTAATCAGTGCATGGGAGTTATTATGAGTTGCTCCCAAGAAGTAATATTTGTTTGTCTACCTTATTATGGATTGATTTAACTCTATAAATGCTACCCCTATGTAATCTTATTTTTATTATTTAACAAATAAAGAGTTTTGTTTATTAAATGTTTGCAGAAAGTATTGGTTCAACTTTACAAAATTTAGAAAGCTTCATCTCCAATACAACACTTGATCTTTGGTGAGTTCAATAATTGTATCTTTTTTTGGTGTGTAAGTTTTCTTACATCTTCCCCCATACTATCTCTGAACCAAAATCATAAAACTAACTCTCTAAATCTTTAGTAGCCCTTCTCAATAGCCTTGCGAAATCATCTCATAGCACTCATAGCCTTCCTGAATATTCCACCTCTTCTCCATGTCTAACACCACTCCATTTTTATTACCTTAGAAAAGTTCATTTTTAGGTTTAAACTTCTAAAACCATATCCATCAATGCCCAATCATTAGATCCTCCAACCCCTCCTCTTCCAAAAGCCTTCATAAATTTACCACCTCCTTTACACTTCAATTCTAACCATTATAAGCTATAAATAACCTCTATATATAATTCCTTAACCCTATATAAAGCCTAAACTAGCTTATGTGTGTAAAGCATTAACCATTTTCACCATTTCTCTTTTGGCTCTTTCCATGAAAAATGGGTTTTATCTATGCAAAAGTGACCATCAAAAGGACAAACGGACTTACCGACAAATAGTGTGCTGGAATTTTCTGAGAGAATTTCTAGCAAAAATTTTGTCAAAAAATTTTTGGACTTTACTGCCGGAAGTTTTCATCATCTTTAAATAGTTTGTCAAAAATTTCTGGAGAATTTTTTGCCAAAAATTTATTGCAAGAATATCCACCGGAGTTCTATATATTAGAAAGGCCCTACTTTAGTAATTGAGTTTTATTTTTCTCTTCTCTAGCTTATTAATTTGTTGCTCTTCAACTTTGCCTGCTTCGATGATGTCCCAGCTTGTTTGTTCCTCTTTGACTTCACTTGCTTTGATGATGCCCTTGTTCTTTCACTTTTCCACCATTGCCGACATTCCTTCCTTCTACAATTCTTTGCTCTTTGACTTTGTTTGCTTCATCGACATTCCTTCTATTCGGATTTGCCTAGTCATTTTGTTGCGGTTGATTTTTCTCTTCTTTGCCTGTTCGTTGCTCTTCAACTTTGCCTGCTTCGACAACATTCCTTCCTATTCAGGCTCTTCAACTTTTCCTGCTTCATCGATGTCGAGTCGATTTTTGTTTGTGTACCTCAAAATCTGAGTAATCCTGATTTATGTAAATCTCTTACTATATCTATTTTTGAATGAGCGTGGTGAGCCACCAAATGCTTGTACCATGCACTATTTAACTGATAAGTAGATGAGAGCTGTCACATTAACCACAGGAAAACTCATAAATACCGATGGACGGAATACACCGGTAACATTAATATTTTGACGAAAAGATCTAGTTTCTGTCGCATTTTTGTCAGTTTTTTATATGACGGTAATTTGCGCTTTAAAAATTTTTTCCTGACGTAAATAGTATGCTGAAAGCTTTCCAGCTTACTTTTAGGTGCACAACCGGTAAAGATGTTGGTGGTAGTTACATCGCTTTATATTCACTTATTCCGGTGTTAAATACACTGAAATTACTGACTTAACAATACATCGATAATTTCGATGGAACAAATGTCGCTAAATATGTCAAAAAATAAACGACGGAGACAACAAGTGTATTATCCGCCAGAAAGGTCAGCATATAAATACGTCAGAAATCGGTACAAACTTTGTTGTAACATCATTTTTGGCGGATTATAGGCATTTTATTCGTCGGAAATCTGTAGCAAAAACAAAAAAAAACTTCCCAGAGAGCAATCAGATTTTTACACTTGCAGTTTACAATTATAAATATTTAAAAAAAACTACTCAAAAATACAGATTTCCACAACAAATCACCAAATATTCAAAAATATCACCAAATATTCAAAAACATCACAAATTGTTCATTAACTTCAACAAATGTTAATAAAATTTATCAAATTTTCAGAAACTATTAAAAGTTCATATGAAGATGAAAAAACTAAATAACTACTCTGAATCCGTCGACTCATCCTCTACTGGAGCTACCTCCTTTCCACTCAATTGCTCCCTCATTTTTCGCATTTCATCCAATAACTAATTGTGTTGCTCTTGCATCTGCATCTGTATCTGTGCCTACAACTGCACTTGCCAATCAACTTGTGACTTTCTTACTTATTATAGCTCCACTTGAAGGGCAGTTATCTGTTGACTATGTAAGGACTCCTTTAAACTTGCTGCGAAGCTGGATCCACTAGAGGTTATCCCCTCATATGCCTGGGCTTGCAAACCTAAACCATGAACCCTATCATGTTGCATTCCTCCTACTGCTTGCGACTAGATGCGGTACTCAGAATACTCAATAGGGACATTAGAAGAACCTTCATATATTGCGGCCTGACTCTCTCGAAGCTGTGTATACTCCTCATGTGAAAGTAAATAAAAATTTAATCAATTCATTTAGACATAAAATAAAAATTATTAAACACATATCATTACAAGAAAAGCAGCCATTACCGGCGACCTAAATCCCTCGGTAACAACTGAAATGCGCCGGAAAATATAGGTTTCCGGTGGATTTTCGACGAAAATTCCTTCGATGGTAAATTATGTGTCAAAAACTTATATTTTCATCAAAAATATTTTTCGGTGGTTGTTCCGACAGAATATCGGAGGAATATTTTCATATCCCGACAACATTTTCGTTATTGTCTTCCGTCGACTCTTCCGTCAAAAATTCCGGTGACCAATCCGACAGAAATAAACTGCTGTATCACTACTGTCGGAGAGGACCAGCAAAATAATCGTCGTAAATGTCTGCCAGAAACCTCGTCGTATCGTCTTACTGATAATTTTCTAGCAGAAAATCAGTCAGAAACATGTAGCATAAAGAAAAAAAAAAACCTTCCTCTCTTTGAAAAGTGATTTCTATAATTAAACATGCATAAAAGAAAATATAATACAATATGCATTTATACATCAACTTCTGATCACACTACAGGAAAATCACGTGTTACCGGAGGACAAAATTCATCGAAAAATGCCCAAAATCCGTCGGAAATTAGTATTTTCGGCTGATTTCTGTCAGATTTTTTTTTCACCGGTTATGCACGCATCAAAAAAGTTATACCAGCACAAAATAAGCCGCCGGAATTATTTTTGACAGACTTCCAGCGGAATTAGTCCGCCGGTACAGTTTCCGGTGAACAATTTTGCACCAGAAATAAAAAAGAAAAAAAGGTATTTTGCGCCAGCCAGCCCGCCCGGTCCCATTCGTATGCCCAGACCAGCCAGTCCAACTGATCCACCTGAGCGGGTCTAGCAGGCCAGGCGAACCGCGCAACACAATCCCGCCTTCGGCAGGATTCGAATCCCCGACCTGTCATCCGCGTAAGTCACGCCCCAACCACTCTGCAAAGTAAGAAAAGCTGCTAAGCTTTGTTGTTTTTAATATTTAAAGTAAAATGCAATTCCAATTATTCTAAAAAATTAATATTGTATTAAAATTAAAACTAATTAATTATCAGTAAATATTATATTAAAAGTAAAAATAATGTTTTTCTAAATATTTTATTATTACGTAGTTTTAACATAATTAATATTATTATAACGTAATTTTAACATAATTTTTATATTATAACATAATTTTAAAAATATTTAATTTAAATAATTTAATTTGTAATAAGTTTGTAAATTATTTAACTTAATTTAACAAAATAAATAATTATAAATATTTTTAATAGTAATTTTTAAATTTATTTAATTTTGTTGGAAATTCGCCAGAAATTTCGCCGAAAATTCTGTCGAATTCATTTTCGTCGAAAAATCTGCCGGAAATTAGTTGTTTTCCTGTCTGAAATAAATTTGTCGGAAATTGAATAAAAAAATCAGCCAGAAAAACGTCAGAAAATACGCTGGAAATTTTTCGTCGATAATCAGCCGGAAAAGTCGCCGGACTTTGTGATGAATTCTTTTTTCGCTTTTGAAATTCTGCCGAAAATGAACTATTTTCCTGTAATGTCAAGAACATAACAAATTACATAATTAAACATATCCAAACAAAAAATAACTAAACATTTACACAATAAACATAAACAAGATGTTCAAACAGCAAATATATTAATATGACAAAAAACAAATAAAAACAAATGTCCATATCAGTAAAATAGATAAATAACATCTACTCTGATTCAGTTTCATCCTCAGCTGATGGTGTACTCCTCCCACTACTTATTTTCTCCCTCATATTTCTCATTTATTCTAACATTTGAGCTTGTTATTGTTGCATATGCATCTGCTGCTGCTGCATTTGCATCTACCAATCAGCTTGTTCTTTCCTTACCTATTTTAGCTCGATTGTAAGGGCAGCTATTTATTGGGTATATAAAGACTCCTGGGTACTAGATGAAAAATTGGAGCCACTAGATGTATGCCCTTCATATGCATAGGGTTGCGAGCCTAACCAGTACACTCTACCGTGCTGCATTCCTCATACCGCTTGCGACCAAGTGCTGATCCACCAGAAGAACCTTCACCCGCTGTAGCCTGACTCTCTCAAAGCCGTGTGTACTCCTCATATGAAAGTTAATAAAAATTTAAGCATTTTATATATAACATCACAAAAATGAAACTTATATACTTACATAAGCTTTCCTCACTCGCTCATCAACCCATTTCTGGTCCTCCTACCGCTTGTGGGTATGACTATGCAATTCAACAAGAGTTAGTTCTCTACCCAGCACCTCTTTCTATGAAAAATATATGTTACTATTCTAATTAAAGTAAATTATTAAATATTTTAAATTGACATATCAAACATCTTCTATGCTCAATATGAGGAATAGAACCCCCTGTATGAAGGGAACTACCCAAGCCCCCAACATCAGAAGCTCTGCTCTGTCTATTATGATCACTCCACCTGGAATAATTTGGGCTACCCCAAGCACTGCTTAACTCTGCCCATACACCCTCACCAATTCAGAGTGGTCGCTGGCCTGACTTTCTAATATCAGTAATATATCTTGCATGCGAGTCGAGCCACGCCTCTCAAATTTCTTTTCAATTTTATCATTATGTTGTGGCAGCCAACAAAAATTTATTTGCATTTAAACACATACAATAAAGAATAAATAATTTTGTTAGCTTATGTAAATTACATATAATATAAAAAATTTATATAATAGCAAACCTCAAACTCTCTAAACCACATATTACGTACTTCTTTCGGGACTTTCTTCCAAGAAATATAAGGAGTATCGTATCTGCTCCATATTATGTTCCGTATTTTATGCATTGGCTGCTTTGACTGATGAAACCTGAAAGAAATATTAGTTGTCAAAAAAATTAATTCAATTTTATTTGCATGGCTGAAATAAAATTAGTACTTATGTGTCACCGCCAGGTTCAATCAACATGCGACCCTCTGTAGCAGGCTGAGGTGGTGTTGTAGCGGGCTGAGGTGGTGTTGTAGTGGGCTGAGGTGGTGCAGTAGCAGACTGAGGTGGTGGTGGGACATATGGCAGATAAGGATATGTAGGATTGGTACCATGAGAAGGTGGGGGTGGGTAGTAGGGGTAGAAAGGAGTAGTCTACGTAAGGTCCGGTGAAGGTAAGTGTGGGCTAGTGGCTGTAGGAGAAGGTAAAGGCAGGCTAGGCTGATTCTGAGTAGTAGGCTGAGATAAAGAGGCGCCCTTA
Source organism: Dendrobium nobile (assembly GCA_022539455.1). Taxonomy (NCBI): domain Eukaryota; kingdom Viridiplantae; phylum Streptophyta; class Magnoliopsida; order Asparagales; family Orchidaceae; genus Dendrobium; species Dendrobium nobile. Next base: position 24,096,751 of record CM039720.1, read on the forward strand.
GTACATACAGACCTGTTGGATGAGGTAACAACAACCTTCTTGTTGTGCCTACCAAATATATTTTTTTATTAAGCTTCTTTGATGATCATCATCTAAAGCCATCTGCACAAAAATTTTAAAAAAATATTAGCAAAAGGAAATATGATAAAAAATGAATATAAAATAGTACAGTAATGAAAAAAATGCAAGTACAAAAAAATTTTAAATATATAATAACGCAACAATTAAATAAATGCAATTAAAAAATTTAATTATTTTTATGTTGATTCACTTTTATACGATGAAACTTCTACACCACTATCAGACTCGTAATGAATCTCCTCTATGTTTAAATCCACTTATTTTAACTTCAACTCACTCTTAGTACTTGTAATTTGATCATCCACATCGTTAGTATCATCTTTTATGTTTGACATAAACTCTTCTTTATGTGCTGGTGGTATTAAAGTAGTCTTCTCAATAACTCCCCTGGGTTTAGTCTTCATAACTATGAGCTAATCTTGCTTGCCTCGTACTCTACTCGGGTAATTAGCAAAATAGACTTGACTTGCCTGACTAGCAATGATGAATGGGTTAAACTTTGAATATTTCCTACCTCACTTAACTTCTGTAATGTCGTACTATACTAGATCAAACCACTCACAATTGAATAGATAAACATTATTCCCAACACTAAGATATTCCAACTATAATATTTCTTATAATACCCCATAATACTCAGAATCATCACCTGTATGGGTATTTCCTCTGAATCATACACTAGCATTATCTATTTTTCTATCTTCACACCAAGATTTTGTTTAGAATTTGTAACCATTAGCTAAAAAAATTTGATAACACTTCACAACTCTATTAGGTCCCCAAGCTATATCAATTAGCCCATGATATTACAAATTACTTCTTTGAGTGTGGACCTATAATTAGTAGGTAAGATATGTCATTAGTATGCTTAATAAGTAATTAAAGACATATTAATTGAGATGAATAGCCATTTTATGTACCATATTTTTAAACCAATTTGGGAATTCTATTTCCACTATCTTTTGGACTTATACTTATTCTGTTGTATTCAATTCATTAATGAAACTCCTGTAAACATTAAGATTTAGATTGAATTTAAGTATGTGTAACAAATTTACGAGCAAGCTTATTCATACTTACTCAAGATATGACTCAACTTCATCATAATTAAGCAAGACATATAAAGTGGCAACTCACATCTCCTTATCAATCAAATAGCGCATGGTACTAGTGCCTAAGGGTTCACCACTGTCATTGAATACAGATAAATTTGAGGAATGATCCACATTTTCAGGTGTAGTGCTACAACTTGATTATGATTTCAAAGTAATACAAGCAAAATTGGATAATCTCGTACATTAAATATGCTTCGCATATTGAGCCTTTAGGATGCACTTTATTCTTAGCAATTTTCTTAAGCTTATTTAAATACCTCTCAAAAAGATACATCCATCAATACTGAACAGGTCCACTGGCTCTAGCTTCATATGGTAAATGCACGGGCAGATTCTCCAAAGAGTGAAAGAAAGATGGAAAAATTATCTTCTCAAGTTTATACATAATAAAAGGGATATTCTGCTCCATAAAAATCAGGGACTCTTGATTTAGCTTTGAAGAGCATAAATCTTTGAAGAAAGATATGACAGTCATGACTCTTCATACCACACAATCTCCTAGCTCTAACGTCAACACATCTACTTAGATTTGAAGAATAACCATCAGGTACCCGTAAACTCTTCACCCATTCATAAATAGCTCGCCTCTGCTCAAAATTCAAGTTGAGTGGAGCTTTTGGTTTGAAAAATTTTTCATTTTCAGCATCCCTCAATTCCAATGTTTTCCTCCTACAAAACTCCTTTAAATCCATCCTTGATTTTATGTTATCTTTAGATTTATCTTTGATATCCATGAATGTATTGAATATATTATCAAAGACATTTTTCTCTATATGCATCATGTCTAAGTTATGTCTGATCAAGTTTGTCCTCTAATATGGTAATGACTAAAAAAATACTTTTCTTAATCTAATTGTGATTGACACTATACCCTAGTAATTTGAAATCAGATAATTTTGGAGAATCTATTATTGTGGACATTGATCTTACTCTTTCAAATATTTTTTCACTAGTAAATCTAGGAGAAGGCAGCGACATAACCATTTTATTTTTTACAAAACCATCCTTATTTCTTCTGAAATGATGATTTGTAGGTAAAAACATGCGATGATAGTCAAACCAAGTATTCTTCCCTCCATGCTTTAAAGTGAATGACTTTATATATTCCATACGAAGCGGAAAAGCTAATTTTCTAGAAGTGTTCCAACCTGAGAGCATACCGTACGTAGAAAAATCACCAATTGTCCAAAGTAATGCTGCCCTCATAATAAAGTTCTATTTGGTGGAGATGACATATGTACTTATTTTCTCTTCCCATAATAATTTTAAATCATTAATTAATAGTTATAAGAATGCATCGATATTTGCTTTTAGATTATGTGGCCCTAGAATGATAAGCGTCAGAAATATATAAGGTGTAGTCATGCACAACTCTAGTGGAAGATTGTATTGTGTGAGTATAACAGGCCAGCATGAGGAAGGTGAAGCAGACTGACTAAATGGAGTGAAACCATCCGTGCATAAACCTAATCTTATATTTCTTAATTTTGAGGTGAAGGTGGGATTTGTAAAATCAAAGTATTTCCAAACATCTTCTTCTGATGGATGTGTAATAAAACCTTATTGTGAGATATGTTCTTTATGTCATCACATATGTTTAGCAGATCTCATTGATACATATAACCGTTACAGTCTAGGAATTATGGGAAAGTAATATAATCTACTCGGTGCGTTGCAATAATGACATGCAATATCTGATTGAAAATTTTTATAGAATAACATGTATCCAGTGACATAACAATTTATCTTTCTGTATGTTAAACGAAGCTTAGAAACCAACTTCTTAGTCCTATATAAATTTATAGGAATTATGTTATCTACTGGATTGGTTTCTTTGAGCAGTCCAATGAATTGATTAAAATAATCATGAGAGACATTATATTCTGCCTTGATACTTAACTATCTAACAAGATGGAGAGCTCTGATGTGAGTGGTGCACCCATTCCATATTGATTGTTAGGAAGCATGCAAACAAATCATAAAAATTTGTGCTTCTTTATTAGTGACTCTTTTATTATTATTCAAATTTGTGCTCCACTGCATCATGAATTAAGTCCTCAGATTAGGTATGATGTGTTTTTCTCATCTATAGTAGCATTGTTGTTGGGCAACATCGAGAATTGAAATGTGATTCATACTCACCATGTGAAGTCCAATACCAATATTTTGGCATGAAGCCTTGATGATATAGATTAATAGTTATGTCATCTAGGCTTAGGTGCACCGAAATTTTATATTTAGAATATGGGCAACGAAATTGTCCATTTGAGATAAAACTAGGTAGTTGAGAAGCTGTCTGAATAAAAATATTCACCCCTATAATGAACTCATCTATTAATATATTTCATCCTTGTGCCAATCGATTATACATCCAACTACGTTGAGTTCTAATATTCATATATTGATCTACATATAATTTGGATATATTAGATAATGTTGTAACATTTATTAGAACTAATGTTGTTATGACTCTTCAATAGTTTTAAGTTTTGCATTTAATTGAAATGATAAATTTTGTCAATGAAAAGGGTTACAACCGTCTGAGATCTCGCCTTTGGATGGACATCTCTTACTTCAACTAGCACATTTGATCATACTATATGATAAGAAACCTTTTGAATGAATTGGATTGAACAAATTGATTGAACCCGATCATTTTGTATTGATCTAGTTATTCAATATAAAGAGAGGGTTTCAAAAATTTTCTTTACTCAAATCTCAATTCCTTATCTTCTTCCTCTAAGATTCTCATATCATTTATCAACTACCGGGATCACCCCATCTAAGATCATAAATCCCTAGCTATATTCAGATGATGATTAATTCCTATATATTATGCATATACCTAGCTAATTCCAACACATGATGATGATTAATACACAACGTTACAAGAGAAAGAAAGAAAGTTACTTACACAACAAGCGAGCTCCCGTTAAAATGTCATAACTTTCGATCCAATATGAAGGGAAGGTCATTGAAGGAGCGAAGTCAAACAAGTTACCTACACATCAAATGAGCAAGCGTTAATATGGAAGCTAGGTCATCGAAGTAAAGAAGTCAAACATCGCGAAAGGGAGAAAGTTTCCTAGTACTGATCCAGTAGGAACGAAACATCATCGAAAGTCAAACAGCGTTGAAGGAGCAAAGTCGAACAGAGACGAAGGAGTAAGTCGAACAGAGACGAAGGAGTAAGTCGAACAGAGACGAAGGAGTAAGTCGAACCGCTTCGAAGGAGCGAAGTCGAACGGATTTGAAGGAGCGAAGTTGAACCGAGATGAATGAGCAAGTTGAACCACGATGAAGGGATGAAGTTGAACGGCTTTGAAGGAGTGAAGTCGATGAAGGAGCAAGTCGAACTAGGATGAAGGAGCGAAGTCAAATAGCATCGAAAGAGTGAAGTCAGCGAAGTCGAACATCATCGAAGGAGCAAAATTGAATAGTAGAAGGTCGAAGGAGTAAAGTCAAACAGCGTCAAAGGAGGAACAGCGTCCGAGGAGCAAAGTTGAACAGTGTCGAAGCAGCAAAGTCGAATGGAGGAAATGAGAAGGCAACCCTAGGGTTCGCCCAATATAAGTTTATTACCGACGTTGTTCTGGCAGACTATCCGAAGGTAATTTTACTGGCAGAAATTTTGTCTGTATCATCTCGTCGTATTTTAGTTACGTTGACGCAAAATCTGTTAAAAAATCTGTCGGTCATTACTGGAAGATTATGCACCACTATATTTATAACACCAGTGCAAAATTGGCGTATTAGCTGTCGGTAATGTAGCGACAGCAAAGACGTAAGAAATACCGTTGTAAAATTACCAACGAACATTTTTATCGGTGGTGCCATCGCCTTTGCCGGCATATATTTATCCGCCGAAAAATTTCGACGATAATAAGGCATTTTCCTGTAGTGTATACTTACATAGGCTTTTCTTGCTCGCTCATCAACTCATTATTGGTCCTCCTGTCGCTTATGGGTCTGATTATAAAATTCCACAGGAGTTGGTTCTCTACACATCATCTCTTTTTGTAATAGAATTCCATTAGTATTCCACTTAAAGAAATTTTTTAAAAACTTTTAAAATTCTTTACCAAACATCGCTTGTGCTCAGTATATGGAACTAAGCCCCTAGTATGAAGGGAACTATCCATGCCCCCAACATTAGAAGCTTTATTATGTTGATTTTGATCCCTCCTCTTGCTATACTCTATGCTGCCCCAAGCAGTGTTCAGCTGAAACCATACAATCTCTCCAATCCATAGTGGCCACTCGCCAGACTTTCTAATGTTTGCAAATATGTCACGCATTTGAGTGGACCCACGCTTCTCAAAATTCTTTCTAATTTTGTCATTATGTTAGGACAACTAATAAAAATCTCTCTGTATTTAAAAACATTATATATTATTATATTATATATATATATATATATTATTATCATATTTTATATATATATATTATATATATATAATTATATATATTATTATTATATATATATATAGCTTGTAAGTAAAAAAGATATACAATTTATTTAGAATAAACTAAAAAATATTAAACACAAATACCTCAAACTCTCTAAACCACATATCCCAAACTTGTTTCACCATTTTCTTCCAAGAAACATAAGGAGCATCATACCTGCTTCGTATTATGTCCCATATTTTATGTGTCGGTTGTTTTGACGGGTGGAACCTATAAAAAATATGTTAGGTGAGAAAAATATTTATTCAATTTAGTTGGATATTAACAATATCATATGTACATACGTGTCACCGTCAGGTGAAATCAATATTCGACCATCTATGACCTGCTCTGCTGAAGTTGGGTCGAAGGTCCACATGTAATGGTCTGAGGGGGTGGTGGGGGATAATATGGCGAAACATATGGTAGATATGGATAAGCAGGAGGGCCACCATAAGGTGGGGGTGGGTAGTAAGGGTAGAAAGGGGTACTCTGCATGGCGTATAGTAAAGGAAAGTGAGGGTCTAGTGAAGGAAATTGGGGGTCTAGTGAGTAAAACTGCAGGCTACTGGCTCTAAGAGTGGGTAAAGATGTGGTAGGTTGACTATAAGTGATAGGCTAACTATGAGTGGTAGACTGACAATGAGTGGCAGGCTGAGACGTTGTCCCCTCAATATGTACATGTCTAGATGGGTCACTAGTGATCTTCTTGTTGTGCCTATTAAAAATATTTTTGATCAATCCTCTATTAGGCTCTTCACCTGAAGCCATCTGAATAGAAAAAAAATAAGAAATATGAATTATAACAAAACTTTAATATAAAATAACGCAACAAATAAGTAAATAAAATGCAACAACAATAAAATAAAAATGTCAAAAAAATTATATTATGTTAACTTATCATTTGATAATTTACTTTCATATGATGATATATTTCCACCACTATCAGATTCCTCATGACTTTCCTCTATATTTAAATCTACTTCCTCTAACTGCATCTCACTCTCATTAATTGAAATTTGTTCATCCACATCGATAGGATGATTTTTTAAATTTGATATAAACTCTTATTGATGTGCTGATAGTATTGAAGTGGTTTTCTCAATTACTCCCCTTGGTTTTGTCTTAATAACTACAAGCCAATCCTATTTACCTTGTAATTTTCTTAGATAGTTAACATAATAGACTTGACTTCCCCGACTAGCAATGATGAATAGGTCAAACTTTTCATATCTCCTACCCCGCTTTACTTCTGTTATACCATAAATCGGATATACTCTTGTGCCTTTATTTTGTACTAGATCAAACCATTCACAATTGAATAGATACATAATATTCCTGTGACTGGAATATTCCACCTATAATATTTCTTATAATACCCCATAGTACTCAAAATCATCCCCTATATGGGTGTTCCCTCTTACACAAACACCAAAGTTTTCTGTATTCCTACCTTCACACAAATTTTTTATTTAAAATTTATAGCTATTAACTAAAAATATTTGATAACATTTAACTAATCAATTTGGTCCCCAAGCTAAGTCAAGTAGGCATTGATACTATGAATCACTATCTTTAGTGTGAACCTTTCAATGAACAAGATTATATTATTAACATATTTATTGCATGCTGTGCTAACTAATTAAGATAAATTATTCAAAATGAATAGTCGAGAAATATACTGTATTTTTAAATTAAGTAGTGAATTCTTTATCCACTATCTTATGTACTTCTCCTGATTTTGATGTACTTAAACCATCAATAAACTTCCTACAAACTTTAGGGTTTAGAATAAAGTTATGAATAATAAATATATGAACAAGCTAACTCATACTTACTCGAGATACGACTAAACTTCATTATAGCTAAACAAGATATATAATGTGACAACTCTCATCTCCTTATCAGTCAAATAGCGCACGGTGCTAGCACCTACGGGTTCACCACTTCCACTGAATACATATATATTTGAAGATTTATCCATATTTTGAGGTGTAGTACTTCTACCTGATTGTGTCATTATTTCAAAGTAATACGAGCAAAAGTGAGTTATTTCGTACATTAAATATGCTTCACAGATAGAGCATTCAGAATGTGCTTTATTCTTAACAGTTTTCTTAAGTTTATTTAAATATATCTTAAAAGGATACATCCATCGATACAGAATAGGTCTACCGATTATAACCTCATATGGTAAATGCACTTGTAGATGCTTCATAGATTTAAAAAATGTGGGAGAAAATATTTTCTCAAGTTGACACAGAATAAAATAGATTTGCTGCTCCATAAGATTCAAGTTCTCTACGTTTAGTTTAGAATAGCATAAATCTTTGAAGAAGACACTTAGCTCGATTAAGGGCTTTAAAATTTGATCTTGTAGATAACTAAAAGTAATTGGTAGTAGACATTTTATGAATATATGACAATTATGACTTTTCATTCCAAACAATCTCTCTAATCTTATGTCAACACACCTTCTTATATTGGAAGAATATCTATCAGATACCCATAGGGTCTTTACCCACTCACAAATTTCTCATCTTTGCTTTAAAGTTAATGTGAATGAAGCTTTTGATTTGAGAAATTTTTTATCTCCACCATCCTTTAATTCTAATGCTTTCTTCCTACAAATCTCCTTTAAGTTCATCATTACTTTTATATTATCTTTAGATTTATCTTTGATGTCCATGATTGTATTGAAAATATTATCAAAAATATTTTTCTCTATATACATGATATATTATGTCTAATTAGGTTTGTTCTCCAATATGAAAATGACCAAAAAATACTTTTCTTGGTCCAATTATGGTTTACATCATATCTTGGTGATTTGTACTCAGCTAATGTTGGAGAATTCATAATTGTGGGCATGAACCTTACTCTTTCAAATATTTTTTCACTACTTAATCTTGGAGGAGGTTGCAATATCACCATTTTATTTTTAGTAAAGGTATCTTTATTTCGCTTAAAAGGATGACTTGGATGTAAAAATATATGATGACAATCGAACCAAATGTTTTCCTTTCCATACTTTAAAGTGAATGATTTTGTATGTTCCATACAATATGGACAAGCTAACTTATTGAAAGTGTTCCAACCTGAGAGCATACCATACATATGAAAGTCACTAATTGTCTAAAGTAATGCTGCTCTCATTACAAAGTTTTGTTTAGTGGAGATATCATATATACTTACTCCCTCTTCCCATAATAAACTTAAATAATCAATTAATAGTTATAAGTGTACATCAATCTTTACTTTTGGATTATGAGGCCCTGGAATGATAAGTGTCAGAAACATATAAGGAGTAGTTATACACAACTCTGGAGGAAGATTATAAGGGGTGAGTATCATGGGCCAACATGAGTAAGGTGAAGCAGATTGACTGAACAGAGTAAAACCATCTACACATAAATCACAAAGGTAAGATGTATACGATCAAAGTGTCTCTAAGCTTCTACTTCTGATGGATGTGTAATAACACCTTCTTGCGGAATATGATCATTGTGCCATCTTGTATGTGCAGCAGATCTCATAAATACATATAACCATTATAGTTTAGAAATTATTAGTAAGTAAAACATCATATTGATAGGTACTTCCTTTAGCTTTTTTTTCATTACAAACTTTGGTTTAAATCTTGGTGCATTATAATGACGGCATGCAATCTCTGATAAATCATCTTTAAAGTATAACATGTATCTATTGACATAACAATCTATCTTTGTGTATGTCAAACTAAGTTTTAAAATTAACTTCTTTGTCCAATATAGATCTGTAGGAATTATATTATCTATCGGGTTGGTTTTCTTAAGCAACCCAATGAATTGATTAAAATATTCATGAGCAATATTATATTATGCCTTGATGCTTAATATCTTCATAGCAACAAATAACTCTAAGTGAGTGGTGCACCCCTTCCATATTCGTTGTTGGACAGTATGCAACAAATCATAAAAAATTTTATGCCTCCTTCTTTGGTAACTCTTCTATATATTATTTAGATTTTGTTCAAGTTGCACCATTAACTAATTCCTCAATATTTGGTAAGATATTTTCATCTTCAGCTATATTACTACTTGTAGATGGACTGCATCGAGAATCAAAATGTGGCTCGTACTCACCCTGAGTAGTCCAATACTAATATTATGGCAAAAACCCTATGCAATACATATCAATAATTATATCATCTAGTCATAGGTGCACTTGATTTTTATATTTAGAACATGGACATCGAAACATTCCATCTGATATGAAGTTGGGTAATTATTTCACTATCTGAATAAAAATATTTACCCCATTAATGAATTCATCTATTAATGTCTTTTGTCATTGCGCCAATCAATTATACATCCAACTTCTTTGATTTCTAATATCCATAACATAACCTACATATAATATGGAGCAATTAGATATTGTTTGAAAATCTTTTAAAGAGAAATAGATAAATTTCAATGTGTCTTTTATCTATTTTTTAAAGATATTTCCAACAACAATAATAATAACAACAACATCAAGCATTTGTCCCACTACGTGGGTCGGCTATATGAATACTTTTTCAGCATTGTGTCCTGTTAAAAGTCAAATTATCATTTAAATCTAATAAAGATGACAACGATCAATGAATAGTTAATTGATTATAATGATTTTATGATAATGGTCAGATAATAATTATTGGCAGACGTAAGTCGAGAAATGGATGTTAAATAATATAAGTAAGGAGATGACAATAGTTGGCAACTTGACAACGATCCTTCTAACTTCCATCTCCCATCTACTCTTCTTCTAGCCACAATCGCTAAATTATGTTCTTCCTATAATTATCACCATTTTATGTTCCCAAAAGATCTAAGGCGACTCTCTCTAATCTTATCTTCCAATGGAGCTACTCCATCCTTATCACGTATTTGCTCATTTTGGAACTTAGCTCTAAGGGTAAAGCCACTCATCCTTCTGAGTATCCTCATCTCTACAACACTATAAACAATAGATCCAAGATATCTAAAAGATGTACTCTTATTAATGACTTGCTTGCCCAAAGCCACAATCCCCTCACTAGGTCTAGTACTTCAACTCCCTCTCTAGTCGTATCAACATGAATAATATCATCAGCAAAAATCATACACCAAGGTACATCCTCTTGTAAATGTATAGTGCAAAAATACATGAAAAAAATAAAATATTACAATGGATTATGCTAAAAATAGCAGTGGAAGTCAGTGACTGAGGCAGCGATTGTCGGCAAACTAGGTCAAAGTCCATTGGGTGAAGGCTCGGTCTTGGAAGCGACGACGTTCGACTGAGGCAATGGAGGCGAGTTGAAAGAAGGGAAACAACAACAGAAAAAAGCATACACTAAGGCGTTCCTCCAGTGTCTAGTGAGAAAATCATTCTATGAAAATGTCTAGTGAGAAACAGCATAAAAAATATATATACTAAGCATACACTAAGGAACAATCTCCTTACCATTCTATGAAAATGTCTACTAAGAAAATCAATGAAAAAATAAAAAACTTATGGTGGATTATCCTCAAAACTATGGTGTTTTACCGGCAATGGAGGCGGTGAGCGTCGGCAAAGTCCATGGAAGTCTGTTTGGTGATGGACGGTATCGTCAGCGGTAATATTCGGTGGGGCGATAGAGGCGAGCAAAAACCAAAATAAAATGGTGAAATGAAATAATAAGGCAGACATGCTCAAGAGAGAAATAGGTTTTCGACCGATAGTTTTTCTGGTGGATAAGATGCTGGTATGTTTTTCGTTATCTTTTTCAACGGTAACATTTCATTTTGTTTAAATAAACCGGCGTCCTATCTGTCGGTTAGTAACCAGAAATTATTGACATAAAATACGTCATATTATACTATGTGATTACATATTACACCGTTTATACCTATGGAAATGGTGTTGGAAATTTAACAGTGTAAAATACGTCGGTAAATCTACCGTAATATTATCGTCGCATTAACACAGGTAAAAATGTTGTAGTTTCCGGCATATATATATATATATACACACACCGGAAGATATAACAAAAGTTGTGGATTTTCCTGTGTGGTTGTACACAGTGCTTAATTATGCTGAAGTTGAGTCATATCTTGAGTACGTATAAGTTAACATTCTATATATTTGTATCGCAATGACCCAAATTCAAAAAAAATTACAAAAGTTTTATTAATGGTTTGACTATGTTATTACCAGTACAAGTTGAACATGGATTTGAAGCTAAATTTTCAAATTAGTTCAAAATTATGGTATGTATTTTGATAAGTCACTTCCACTTTATATTTTAGAATCAATAAAATAAGTGAATATCTTAATAACATAGCTACACTTGTTGAACCAATCAGTTCCATACTCAAGCCAAAGATGTACAAGATCAAGGAGTAATGGACCTATGAGTGTAGTCAAATGTTGGCTAATTTTTATTATCAATATAACCATATCTTAAACCAAAGCTTGGTGTAAAGGTCAAAAGACAAAAAAATTGTGGTATATGTGTCAAAGGGAACAACTATATGGGTGATGACTACAAGTATTATAGGGTCTTATAGGAAGTACTACATTTATAATATTTGGAAAAGTAGAACAACTTATATCTCTTTAATTATGATTTGTTTGATTCAGTGTAAAATAAAGGAACAAGAGTACATTCACTTTATAGTATTACAAAATTAAAGTGAGGTTGGAGATATAGAAAGTACAACCCATTTGTCAATACTAGCCAAATATGCCAAGTCTTCTTAGTTAAATATTCGGGTAGACTATAGGGTAAACAAGATTGGCTTGTAGTCATTAAGATTAAACCCATGGGCTTCATAGAGAATACCACATCAATACTAGTAGCACATCAATAAAAGTTTATTTTAAACTTTAAAGACCCTACTAATGATGGTGATAATCAAATTGCAACTAAAGAAATTGAGTTGTAGTTAGAGGAAATAGACTTAGACATTGAGAAAAATATTGAAGAAATTGTTAATTATAAGGATGTAATCTCGTTGGAAGGAAGTGAATCACCAAGTGATTAATAATTAGAAGGTAAATGTTTATTTTTGACTCACATTCCTTCTTTTATGTATATTTTGGTGCACTAATTAGTTCTTGCAGTTCATATTAAATGCATATCTTTTTTTTTGTAGATGACAATACTTAATTTGTTATGTATATTCTTTCAATTTTTAGTATTTCATAGTTCAAGTTTTTTTTTTCAAAACTAGTTTGCTCTTGAATTCATATTAAGCACATATTTTTTCCTTACAATATAATAGTAATTACATTATTATCTATGTTATTTAATTTTTAGTATTTCATTATGCAAGTTATTTTTAGAACTAATAATTTATTTTTTATTTTTATAGATGGCTTTTTGCAGTGATGTGCCCTCCCCCCTCCACCTGACAGTCGATAGAGAACAAATTTAGGTGCAAGAAACTGAGTGGTGTGTAATACAGTAGAGCTAAAGGTACATAAGGGACCTCTTCTTAATAACCCACCACCCATATCTAGTCGAGTCTGCCTTTTCCTACACCTCCCTATTGAACTCACTTCTATTTTAGGTCACAAGCTACCTGGGCTCCCTCCTAGTGACTTGATGATTGACAATAAAAAATGTTCCAGTCAAATTCCAATCGAGTCTCTAATGAAATTCTAGTCCACCTTTTAGTTCAATTTTCAGTCCAGTTTTCAACTCCAAATTCTAGTTCAGCCTTCAATCAAACTTCAAATTCTATCCCATCAATCTCAATCATTTATTTGATTTTGATGGATGTGGGTGATTCAAACTCACTCATTCAAACTCAAAATCCAATCCAAATTTAGAAATCTAGACAAAAACCCTAGGGGAGAAGACCTAGGTCCTCAAACCCTTTCTAGATGATTTTTCACTCCCCTTGAAATCTAATAAAATGACTTCTGAATCATGATCTATCAATTGCATATTTATTAGGCATATCCCTAAGGTTAATCCTCCAAATTTGTGCCCAATATGACACTTCTAACCCAAAAAATAAAATTCATTTCCAAAGGATGTAAAACGTTTAAATATTTACAATATGCCACTTCGTGACTTGTCATTTTGTGGAAATTGACCTTGGAACCCTTCCCAAAACCTTTGACCATGCTCATAACCTCCATTATGACATGTTGAACCATAAACTACACTTTGTTGGACCCATTTTGACCCATAGTTATCAAATTGACCAAAATGCCCTAAGGGCATTTTTGGATTTAAGGGCATTTTTAGACTTTTCCCTAAAACTCAAAATAGATTAACCAAATCAAAGCTTGAAACCTCTTCTAATGAATCCTAATCACCTTTATAAATGCATTAAATCCAAACGCACCCTTTGGTTTGACTTGGTTGATGAAATTAATCAAAGTTGACAAAAATGCCCCTTAAGGGTTTAAATATCAATTTCAATCCAAATAACCACTCCAATGCATGGGACCACCCCAATTGGTCTCCATTGATCAATTCAAACTTATTGAGCCCAAACCCAACCCTTGGTTTAACCTAGTTGGCCAAGTCAACTATGGTTGACCAAACTACCCTTTAAATCATCAAACTTGCATTTTAACCCAAATGAACCCCTATCCACTTGGGATCACTCCCATTAGATCCAGATGATCAATCCAAACTCAATGGACCCAACTCTTGACCCTAGGTCAACTTGGTTGACCAAGTCAACCTAGTTTGACTAATCTTATATATACTTTAATCTTTCAAACCCTTTGACCAAGGCAAGGCCTCCCTAAACCCATGGGATGACTACTTAGGTTCCCAAGAGGTTCCCTTTGAAGGCCCAAGCCTTGGTACCACTTGGGTTTGCCATATGACTTGACCCAAGTGTCCAAGAGGAGTTCCCCATGAGCCAAATCTTTCCTTGAGCCAAAATAAATCAAACTAATGGTGGCATTGTGTCCCCTATGACTCAACATACCTCTCCTAGTTGACCCAACCCTTGGGTCAACTCAGGTTAGGAATTAAGCTTGCCCAAAGTGGTTAAAACTACTAAGGGTTGAGCCATTTCCCAACCTAGGCTCCACCAAGCCAAACCAACACCTTCATTGGGTGGCCCTAGATTCAACACACATCCCCTGGTCAGCCCAGCCCTTGCATTGACTTGGGTCAACACTTAAGCTAGCTCAAAGTGGTCAAACCCACTTTAACCTGAGTTATCTCCCACTACAGACCCAATTGTCACTTGCATTAGGTTTCCCTTTACTTAGTGCATCTTCCACATCAAGCTCACCACCTGGCTTGACCCATGTTGCACCAAAGTTGACCCAAATCATACAGGTTTGGGTCAACAGAAGCCATTTGATCATATTGGGTTACCTCCTTCAATTGAGCTCATGGTTGAGTTCACCTGAACTCAAGCATTCTTTTTAGCTCACCCTAACCCAGCCAGTAGCCGATGATAACTTGAATAAATAGAAAAATAGCTTCGGTGGTCAAATCATACATGGTTGGCTCTAGCTGAAGCTTCCCCAAGGCTGAATTCGTTTAGGGTGGCTAGAAATATATATAATATATTATATATATATATATATATATATATATATATATATATAGAGAGAGAGAGAGAGAGAGAGAGAGAGAGAGAGAGAGAGAGAGAGGAAAGAGAGAGAGAGAGAGAGACTGTTTAATGATAAGATTGGTGCAAGTGTATGAATATTAATATATAAATGACACAATATATGATAACTTACAAATTTCTTTCATTTGATGGAAAAAGACAATACATAATTGATAGCCTACTACAATATATAAGGAAAATTTATATAGATCTTTATTTATGTAAATATTATGAATTTATTTCTATTTAATGCTTTTTTAAAAGATTTTTGGACCAATGTTTGCTTATGGATCACATTGATTCATGCTGACTCATACTATTTGTTATTTGATTTAAATTCATGTCGACCTCTATAGAAAATATGGATTGAGAAGCTACAAGCATATTAATTTTTTTCCCTTAATGCAGTAGTAAGTTTTGGTAACTTGTTGGGCTTTATAGTTCATTATTTGATTTTTATTAATTTTAGGTCTTGGAAGGGGTCAAGACCCTATGGAATGAGGTTTTTTAATATTTTTAGGTTTATTTTATTTTTATATTTTGGTTTATTCTTTTGTAGTTAGGAGTGTAAAAGGATAGAATGTTGTATTTATTAATCACCTGGCTATTATAAATTGAATTTTGATAAATAAAGATATAAATGTTTTGATGTATATGATTTATAATTTCGTTCATTAGATTTATTTATATTGATGGATTATTAGTGACTCCAGTAAATTAATTAAGAGATAAAATAGACTCTTTTCCAAATTTAGATTTTAGAGTGTTACATCTTAGAAGCATAAGCCACCACTTTTTTGTTCTATTTAACACACTTACTAGCCTCTTCAAGGAAGCATCACAATACACTTGAAGTCATTTTATACCTGATAGAAATATTAACATAGGGGTTGACACTAGATACTCTTTTAACTTTTAAAAACTCACTTCATACTCTGGTGTCTAATCAAATGACATGGTCTTCTGAGTCAACTTGTTCAGAGGGATTGCAATCTATGAAAAGCCTCTAATAAACTTTCTATAATATCCTTCCAAGCCCAGAAAACTACGAACCTCGGTCACTAATGTTAGCCTCTGCTAATCTACCACATTGTATACCTTAAGAGGATCTATGGTAATTCTTTTCTTATTTACCACATGTCCCAAAAAAGCTATAAAGGTTAATTGAAACCTCACATTTGGAAAATTTAATATACAATTTCTATTGCTTTAGGTCTCAAGAGTTAATCTAAAATAGACTACATGTTCTTATTTAGACTTTGAATATACCAATATATCATCAATGAACATAATAATGAATTGATCTTAGTACTCCCTGAACACTCAATGCATTAGATCCATAAATATTGATGGTGCATTCGTAACAACAAACATCATAATAAAAAACTTATACATCTCATATGTGGTACTATAAGTTACTTTTCACCACATCTTCCTCCTTCACCCTCAACTAGTGATAACCCAATCTTAAACCAATCTAAAAATATAACTACACCTTCCAACTGGTCAAAGAAATCATCTAGCATGGGCATTAGATGCTTCTTCTTCATAATTACCTTATATAGCTCCTAATAATCAATACACCTCCACAATGATCCATCTTTATTCTTATATATATATATATATATCCACTTGGTATTATAAAACCTCTTTCTAAAAGCTCCTATAATTGCACCTTCAACTCTTGTAACAATCTCAATGTTTTTCTATACAAAGTCTTTATTATAAGATTTGTACATGACAGCACTTCAATATATAACTCCACCTACTTCTTTGGAGGCAATCCAAATAACTCTCCAAAATAGATATATGGGAAGTCTTTCACTAATGAAACTTCTTTAAGGCCTTTAACAAATTTATTGAAATATCTCACATATGTCAGAAATATAGGATTCCACTTCCTCCAAGCCTTAATTACTTTCAATATAGATATTAGAGATTATAAGACACTCCTAGCACCTAGAAATTAAAATGCTTCTCCATATACACATAATTTACACTCTTCTTGCTATAGTCAATATAGGTGTGATACTTTTTCAAAAACTTTGTACCAACTATGATGCCAAAATCATTCAGTGACAATGCAATCAATTCTAATTTTAACTTCCTATTTGCAAGTTTAATTTCACACTTATAGATCTGACCTACTAAGAAATCTACATTGGATAACAAAACATATAAACTAGACACTAGCCCATCCAAAACAAAGCACAAATTATCTAGCACATGCTCAAACAGAAAAGAATGACTCACTTCATAGTCAAATAAAATATGCCATGATAATATAGAAAGAAATGTTGTACATATTACTATATGTGGTTTTATTTTGCTTCTTATTGAGTAAAATTATATACTCTAGGCTACACCAGAGCTATAATGGCCATAGTTATAGAATCTCTAGGAACTCCTCCTACCCTGTAATAACCCATAGTTCTTAAATGAATTTATTTGAAAAAAAAATAATAAAATTTTTGAACTGTAGTGATGTGGTGTTGTGCTTTCGAGCATAGTGGCGCTTGGGGAGTAACACAGGGGTGCTAAAATTTGAGATGCTGGTGTTGATACTTTCTATTCTATAGTAAATTTAGGATGTGCATGTAGTGCTGCAACATCAGATTGGAGCGCCATAATGCTAAGCACTTAAAGACTTTTTAAATATAAATTTCTCCTCCACTCAACCATCCTTCCATCAAGCTATTAGGCTTATTGAGGAAGTAAATGTAGAGGGAAGGAGGGGAAGAAGAAAGAGGGAGGAGAGAAAAAAGAATTTAGAGCATTTTCATCCGTCAATTATGTTTAGAGATTTCTTCAGCTTTGGAAGATAACTCAAATTCTACTTTGGTTTTCAATGATTTTGAGTTTGATGAATTTAATCTTTTAAAAATTGATAAAAAATATATATTTTTTTCTTGATTTACCACACTTTTAAAATATAACTTTTTGTAAATGATAGATATAATTGGTAGACATATCTTGATTATAATATTATTGAATTTCACCATGTATTTTGATTGTTAAGATTTTTTTTGGAGTGATTTAGCTAATATATTGAATTTTATGTAAGAATAAAAAGATAACTTAAATTGATTTATAAAGCATAGTTACATTGTAGTAAAATTAGGGTTTTAGTATATGTTGAACTCATTTTTGTGCGAGGTCAAAAACATCCAATAAAATTCAATCCCAAATCAATCCAAATCAGAAATACAATTCAAAATCCAAAATCAATTGTTGAAATCCAAATCCAACCTTGGTCAAAAACCTTATCAAATGACATTGAATTCATGATAAGTCAATTTTATATTAATTAAGTATTCCCCTCAAAACTAAATTCAATTGAGTCATTGTACCAACTAAACCTTCAAACCTCCTCCAATATATCACAAATATGATTTGGAGTGCATTAAGCTCCAACCAAACTCATGGCCAAGCTTGGTTGACCAAAAGCCCACTTGGCATTTGAAATTGCATTTCATGTATGGAAACCCCATCAAAACTTAGAACCACTTTGAACAAACTCAAAATATCATTTGAAATTGATTGAACCTCACCTTGACCTCTGGTCAAATCGAGTTAACCAAATCAACTCATGAGTTGACCAAAACACACATAAATACTTCAAAAATTCAAATCCAATTATTTTGACCAAATTAATGAACCAAACTCATGGGGGATGTCCATGGGGTCACCATGAGTCTACTAAAAAAATTTCCATGAGCTGCCTAATTTAGCCAATTTGGTTGAACCAAGTGAACCCAAAGTGGTTTTCTTAAGCCAAATCACCATTCTCAAGAAATTAAATTGCATCCATGGTTGTAGTAGGTATTACTTGGCCTATTACATCAAACCTAATAAGCCCAACCCACATGTTAACTTGGGTCAACCGATTGGGATCTAACTCAAAACATCCAAAGCCCAAATTCATGGACCCATGCCAACCTAGTCCAAATTGTTTGTTGTAAATATAATAAATAAATTCTAAAAGCTCCTTTCCACTCACCCCAAGCAACCCATTGGCTCAATTTTTCTCCATGTGCATAAAACTCCACTTATCCTTGCACTATCATTTGCCTACTAAAAAGGACTATCCCCCAACAACCCCAATTATGTGGCAAACATTAGAGGAAGTCTCTAAGCAAATCTAAGCCCTTGGTTAAGGCTCCATGGATTGAATTAGCGAGAAATGCCAAAAGTAACAATCAAGCAATACTCTCAATCCACAGCCTTTCAAGCCCCTATTCTTCTTCCTTTGAGGTCCAAACAACTCCTCAAGATTCCCCATAGCCTTTCTTAGTCTTTCATATCTCAAATAAAACTTCATTTAAGAGGAGAGAGAGAGAGAGAGAGGGTAGAGAGACAAAATGATAATTCTCAAACGACTTTTAATCCACTAATGTTTAAGTCTTGGAGTCTTCAAGGAAGTTATATAGGACACCTCTAGGAGTACATAGAGCCCTAAATCAAAGGATTTTATAATCTAGGTCATGGCCTTTTCCCAAAATACTGCTATTTGATCGCTGCTACATCCTCTACCGGCCTTCTTTTTTCGGTAACCCCATCTTCTTCGTTGATGGAACATGTTTCCTTTGTTATGGATTCGATCTTCCTGAGTTCTTCCACCGTGATTCCTCCTTCTGTTCTCCAGAATGCTCCCTTCGACCCAAACAAACGGCAAGTGTTGCTGCTGATAAGCCTCCTCTTGGCTGGTGATGACAGAGAGGAGGTGGAGTAGCGAGTGGAGCAGCATTTTTTTTGTAAAAGGTTTTATTTTCCTAACTCAAACCAACTAGAATTATTTTTTATATGATAAAATTTTTTATTTTAATTTAAAATTGTTGGTTTGTAATTATATTTATTTTAAGAAATTTTTCATATAAATAGTTTTTTCATCTAATTATTTTTAATGGTATCAAAATAATTACTCTTATATTGTTTTAGCACACAACTCCACAATTAAAATTTTCAAATAAAATATACTGATTGAAAAAATTTTATATCTTAAATAATTTTCTTTCATCTCAATATATATAAGGGTATCAACATAATTTGTACTCGCACAGCTGCAGCACAGTGGTTTTATAGTTATACTATCCAAACAAAATATAATGATTTATGTACAACAACTTCAGAAAGTAGCTTTATGTACAACAATTTCATAATCTGCTTTAACGACAGCTGCAACCATCGCAAACGCACCCTAAATTTATCTTTGAAAGTGCTTTCTAAATAGTGTTTTTTATTAAAATCAAACACTTCCTCACTTTTCATCTTCGTGTGAGGAAGTAATGTTTCAAATTTTATTAAATTTGGATGAGTATTTAAGAAGTTATGAGTAGTTATGGCTTTAGTTCAAAATTGTAAACATGAATAAGTGAATTCCCAAAGCTTAACACATAGCTAAAGGCCGCAAGGCAATGATTACGCATGATTGTGCCATAGTGCAATCATTGCCAACCATTAGCGTAGTAGTTAAATTTGAATTAAATGCATTAAATAATTCCAAAAAATGCTTTGAACATTGCAAACCCACCAAAATCCATTTCTTATCCAAATTTATCATTCTTAGGCTCATTGGAACAATATTAAGCCAAATTTTATTTTAAAATAATTTCAAGTTATTTTGGCAAGTGGTTAGAGAGTCATTTAGTATTGATTGTCCATAAAATTTCTTTAATTACTCCTTAACCATTGGTCTAATTGAGCTTAAATTTGAATAGGGCAAACTATAATATATTTATCAAATACCCTAATTTTTCCAACCCTTGATGGTCCCTAGATTTTGGTGAATTGAATTTTCAAAGCTCTGGGTCACATTTTGACCATAAATTTTAAAAATTCATAACTTGCACTCCACTTAAAATCAGATCTTGAGTTTTTTTTTTTATGATTTGTGCATATTAGTGTAAGGTTTAGAATTTCACTAATTTTTCCCAAATCCAAATAATAGATTTTCCTAATTAAATATCTAAATGTATAGATGTATTCATATTTGGAGATCAATTTTGAAGCCTAATATGATTTTGATGGCTTCAAATTTTGTGGTTTGAAGAACATATTATGGCGAACATGTGTTTCAAATTTCACTAAATTTAGAGTTCATTTGGTTTGTCTATTAGTGAATCCAAATTTGACATATATAATTAACCTAGGAATTTAATCATAATAAATCCAAATTAAATCCAAAAAAAACAAATTAAGTATCAAATTGCTCATAATTAAAATCTTAACAAATAAAAATTAAAATCCCTATCACAACCCCTAAAAATTAAAAGTAATTAAAATATTAAGAAAATTTAATAATTATTTAAATTAAATGATTAAAAAATATTTAAAATTGTAAAATTATTTAAACACTTGTAATCATCCCTAAAGTCATCTCTAATATTTGGGGAGGATTTCAAGAGGTTTGATGTTGATTTGGTATAAAAATAAGAAACCCTATCTAATTAAATGATTAATTAATTCATTAAAAAGAGCTAAACTTGTAAAAATCACAATTAATTACAAAAAACTCCAAATCACCCAAATTCAAAGCATTGGACTCATTTATGGGTCCAGTATTTATGAAAAATATAAAATCTTCAAAATTTAATGCAAATAAAAAAACAATATCTAATCAAATTTAATTATTAAAATGTGTTGAACTTGTAAAAATTAGAACTAATTGTAGAAAAAATCAAATCACACAAACTCAATGGCATTAGACACATCTTTAGGATTAGTATTTTCTATAAATAAGAAACTTTCAAAATTTAAAGTAAATTAAGAGTTAAAAGTTGATCATGCTTAATTAAATAATCCAATAAATAAAAAAATTCAATAAATCATCAAAGATTTGACAAATCCTTATCTCAATAGATTAAAAAAGATGAATAATAATCATACTTCACACTCCATCAATAAAATGTTTAGGCTGGACTATCTCGATCTTTTGGGTACGTATCCTAAGGAGGCCTTGGTCTTCATGCTTGTTATGATAATGCCACAAATGTGTTGATGGAACATAAGTATTAAATTATAAATATTAGATGTCGGCCATAAATTTCAAAAACATAAACAACAGCCTACTCATCTTTCATAAAGATCATATTGTATGGTTTTGAAGCAATTAGGTTGTTTAGCTTGCTTTCCACTCCAGGTAGATGTAAGTCCAAAAATTCATACACTTCACTTATAATAGGTTTAGGTTATTATTATATAATACCCAACTTAGATATAGGTTCTAAGGTAGACCTCAAATTATAAGTTCTCATCCCATGGAAATGTAATGCCAAATATCTAATAAAATACCATCTTAGATATAAAATTTTCTCTCTAAAATACTAAAGACCAATATAGGATAGATTGGAGTGCTTCTAGGAGGTCCCAAAATCCTAAGGTTTCTCAACTTTGCAATCCTATGGCTTCTATAAAGAACTACTCTGAATTGACCCAATTCCCCTTGAAAATTCTTTACCTTTTATCTTTGTCTTAATTATTAAAATCTAAATAAATCTTTGCCATTACTTTAATTGTGAGTATTCTTAGAAGATCTAAGTTTCCTAATATATGATTAACTATAAAGGCTTGTCTTTATGGGGAACCTATAACTTTAGATTAAAATAAACCCTAAAATTTTCTCATAAGATAGGAAAAAAAAATCTGGGAATGTAGACAATTTCATAAAAATATGTTTTATATTCAAATCACTTTGTACAATATTATTTTTACCTTCTGAAGTGATATGATGTTATCGTTGTTATATTCAATAAAACAAATGGAGAATTTTCAAGAACTCCCCTTTCATCTTTAAATACTACTTTAGAATTATATTTCTATCTTTAGAGATGGTGTGTTATTCTTCTATTTGTATTTGCTCATTAAAGTAGATGATTTTCAAAATCCTATTTTTATATTTGAATCAATTGTAGAATAATTTGATTATATCTCAAGGTAGTATTTTATTCTCAATGATATATTCTATCACAAGAATTGGAGCACTCCAAATCTATGAGTATTTTAAATTAATTTTTTTCCCACAGTACACAACTAAATAGAATCTTCACATGTACTTCATACTAGTGAATTGGGGTGTCAAAATGGGTCGATGGGTCAGGTTTAGATCAAACTCGAGTTGACCCTAGTCTAAATAGGTCAACCCAAATCTGACCCATACAGGTTGACCAGACCTGACCCAACCCATGACCCATTTGTAAAATATGAACCCGAATGCTGCTAAGCTGGGTGGCATAGCCATTAGCGTGGCAGGAATGTGAGCCAGGGTGAGACCAGCATGGGGCAAGATCAACGCACATGTGTGACTATAGCCAACATGTGAGGTCCCTGAGGATTGGCTTGACCGCAATCCATATGTGTGAAGACCAGCCTCTAGCGTGCGCCGTATAGGGGGAGTGGATGTCTAGTCGAGGATAGGGCCAACTCGGGTGTAGCCTGTGTAGGTCGAACTACAGGCGTGAGGGCTAGCAGCTAGCGGATGCTATGTAAGCTTACAAGGATGTGACGCACATGTGATGGCTACCTGCCAGCAAAATATGAAGGTCAGAGTGCTTATGTGGATGTGACGGGAGTCAAACCCAGTTTGATTTCAAGTTGTCGGGTCAACCTAGACCCAACCCAATTTTTAAATGGGTATGAATCTTGAACCCAAACTTGAATCGTATTCCAAATGGGCGGACCCAAACCCATAATTTTTTTAGGTCGGGTTTGGGTCGGGTTAAATTTTCACACGCCTACTAGTGAATATGCTTTTTTATATGATTATTAAATTTCATATAATGATATAATAGATGATTGATGAACACATTCATTAAATATAAGAGAGGAAGGTTAATTGTTAATAATGTAATTAATATGGATTGTATCTTAAAATATAATACCCTATACATGAGAGTGGGCTAATGTACTTTCCTTTAAAAATGATTTGTGATGTAAGCACGAATGAAACCTTCAACATATGGATCAATCCCGACAGGCAAAGAGTGGTGTCTCTTTATTAATTTTAATAGATTATTAAATTCACTTATAATGATAATAATAATAATGATGATGGTGATATAATGATACAATGAATACAAATGAGAAAAAAAGTATCATATTAAAGACAGATGTCCTACCCTTACTGAACTATATGATATTGATACATATATTGATAATACATAATAATAAATAATGGATTATTGATTAAGAATATATGAGATGGATAACTGATTTATGCATTTCTTCTTCATGTTCATGCATATACAATTTAATTTATATATATCATTCATGATTTTTTAGATTATAGATAGCTATGTAAGGCATATGTGAGCACTACTGATACATAGTTATAATTTCATGATTCATCTTATTAATATAAAGATGATATTGAATGATTATGATACCAAAGTGATGTTTCATATAGGAATAATTAATTAATTATCGACACAATTACTTTCTTGCACATATCATTGATTTATGAATTTCAGTGTAATAATTCCTTCTTTTCATTTACTGATCATATTGATTTGTACTACTAGTAGCTGATCATTGATCATAGAAGCTATAGTAGATAAATAAAAGATAAAATAAATATTTTTTTCAATTTAGATTTTGGGGCATGAAAAAATGGTATTAAAGCAATGTAGTAAAACAAACATTGGAAAGAATCCCACAGTCAAAATCGAAATCTTTAAAAATAGAAATAGGATTAGAGTCACTCACCATGATTGGAGTAATTTTTGCAAAAGCAGCGAAGAAATTTGGCGACAAAAATTTTTCTTTTCTTTCTCTCTGTCTTTCTTCCTTCTCCCTCTCTCCTGATTTCTTCTCAGGCAAATCGATAGTGGAGTGAGGGAGAGACAAGTGAGTGGAGAATACACACACACACACACACAAAGCGCCGTAATGTTACAAGCCATGCAGAATCTAGAATAATTATAAAACAAAGTTACAAGTACTGTAGCGGCCCTTCCAAGCAACACTGCGCACTAGCACCCAATTCCTAGGAGCTTAAAGGTATAGCGTCGCTGCGTTGCAGTTCAAACAGAAATTCAATATTTTTTTATTTTTAACGTATTTCATATTTTGGGTTATTATAAAGGATCTTGTAGGAAGAGATGATTTTAGGTGGCAGGCTGGAGTTACCTTTTGCATATTTCTATTTTAAATTTTATTTTGTAGTCATGATATGTAATGTACTATTATTAGAGGCACTTCATTAATATTACATATATCTTTTTGGACTCCGGATTGACTATAGAAATGTAATTATATTTTTCATTATATTTATTTCTTCTGAATGCAAATAGTTTGCTTTAGTTGATGATGCGTTGTTTGAAAAATATACATAGATGCTAAATTCTACCAAATTTAGATATTGGGGCATCACAAACACCTAGCTACATATGGTGTTTCCTATATTAGTTATGTAGGCCAACCCTATAGGAATCAATCTCAATTATATCAGTCCTATTTTTAAGAAATAGTCTTATATCACATATCACAAATTAGTCATGTGGCTTTTATATTAGAAGTTATCAGTTCCTACCCATCAGCATATCATACATATCATATCAATCTCTTTATACCTCTCTTTTAATATCATTTAAGATTACACAAAAAATTTTATTTAAAAGAAAGTTTGTAAGACCATCATCCTATGTAGAGTAATATGTCTCTAGTCTACCTGAATCAATCAATCATTTTCAATTAGCCTTTTTTGGTTAAAAGATACAGTGTACATCATATGAGGCATAATAGCAAATATTATATATAATCAATGCAATTATCACTACACTCAATAGTATGCCTTAGTATGTCAAAATGCATGTTGACTTAAATGAACAAAAAATATATGCATGCCATATATGTTATGTTTAAATGCAATATATTGCTTCCTAATCATTTTATCATTAAAATCATACTATCTATTTCTGTTAAAATGATATATAAGCAAAATCACCTTGTGAAATTTTAATATTAACCAGTCAAAATGCTCAATATGATGATATATATCACATATAAAAAATTGCATGGTGAAAAAAATACTAGAATGAGTGATGTTAAATTTAATCAAATTTAAGAGATAAAATATGAGAAATTGAAATTATTGAAAATAGAAATATGATTTGGGTTACCTTCCATAATGAGAGCATTTTTTCCATCTAGAATGACAGATAAAATTAACCAGAAGCAATTTTCCCTCTCTTCACTCTCTCTTCTTTCTTCCACTTTCTTCCCCAACATGATAAACAAATGAAGAGGAACGACTGGGTGGGTGCAAAGGTTTTAATGAAGATGAATTGAAATATTTATAATTTAAAAAATTTAGCATCACGGTGCTCAACTTCCAAGTGCCATTGCGCTCGCTGCGTAAGGTCTGACACCACACAACTAACTCAAAACCCATTTTTTGTCCCAAAAACCCTAGAGCTCAATGTCGGGGCACCACCACCCTAACCCCGTTGCGCTCTGAATGCCATTTCTATCAAGTGTAGTGCCGCAACACTACACCTCATAATTTTTAGAATTTTCAAGTCAAGTTATTTTATAAATAAGTTATTGCACCAACTTTCTCCTTATTTGGAATAGTGTTAACTTTCCCATCTAGTAAATCCCTATTGGTAATGGTGATCAAGATGCTTTCAGCGCCATTGAGTTCTTTCCTCATGCACCTATAAATGCTCACATAGAGAAGAAAAACAAGTGAAAATTAAGCGATTCAAACTAATTTAATCTCATCTACATCAATTCAGGGTCGGGTCAACCCATTTGGTCCTCTTTGGGCCACAATTTACTCATTCAAGCGTTCATGTGCTCGTAACAAAATATCTTGCCAAGCAATCCATCAAGACATACATAACTTTCTTGCACACCAATTCAACCAAATTGAATCGAGTTGAGCTCCTATAGTCACCTTAAGAACCATGCATCATGCCAAAAGCCATGATTGTTTAGACAAGAATGAGTTTTATGATTGCAATAATTTATCACATAAAACAGACTCTACTTAATATACATTATCTCAAACAGGAACAAAATTAAATTTTTATACAAGTCAAATAGTCTAAAGTATATAGCACCAGATACATCTACACAAGCAACCATGTTGCACTATCTCTTTCAAGTAGATCTCTCCTAGTTTGATCTCTGCGGGTAAAAGTGAAAAATGGCTGACCCCATAGGAAAAACTGGTCCACCAATCCTAGGAGATCAGCCAATGGTTAAACAAGCAAAGTCCTTATGCAGGATCATCTTTGATGATAATTCCCAGTCATTTTATCTTTTTTAAATAATAAATATACAAAAAAAAATGGAAGTTCGAAATAGGGTACTGATATACGGCACGACCTGAAATTTTAAGTTTGAATCAACTTGTTTGATAAATGGGTCAGATTCATATATGTTTTTTTTAGCTAATTTTAATATCGGGTCGGATTCAGGTGGACCCGTCAACTCATTTATGTTATATGTGATTCAATTTATAGAGTTAGAGCTCGACAACTTGTTCTTAAAAATCTAAAATCATGCTTTCTTCAATTTGCTTTGCTTGCTTTTTTATTCTCCCTCATATTCATCGAGGTCGTCGTCTTGTCGTTGCAGCCTCTAGGTCACATCGTCGCGGATGCTCCACTCCACGACTCTAGCCTCCAAGCATGAAACCTTTATCTTGCTCTCAATTTTTTCAAACCAAATAGGTCTGCTAGTTGAGTTCGAATCCAAGATTCTAACCTATCTATTAAAGAAGTCGGATTAAACAGGTTGAAACTAGGTCAAATTTGCGTTGAATCCAAATTCAACTCTAAAACCCATTTTGATAGACCTTAGATAAAAATACGTGTATTAGTGTGTATATATATATTATCTATGGTGAATATATAAATAGAATAATTAACATGGCTGAGGGTGCATGAGCGAGGAGAAATTATTCTGTTTGGACATTTCAGATCGTCCAGAGGCAAATCTTAATGCACCACATCACCCGATACACAGCAATACCATTGCATATCAGGTGACATGACTCATTCGGATTCGCCTCCGAATGATGTCACTATCCTCGCATAATAATTTTACTATAGTGAGAGAGAGAGAGATGCGTACGGTAGAAATTAAATAAAATGAAGTGACGTTACATGTCTTTACCAATAATAATTGGCAGCGTAGCAGGATATCACTTTGTCACATATTGGGTACGTATCAAATAGATAGGGTCTCACCTAGCTTAGTATAACTGTGCATGAATTTTCCTTCTCAAAGCTCGCTGCTACGTGACAAGCCAGTCTTCAAAGACCCCACCGCCAACCGTTTGCCTCTCTTCAACTTTTTATTTTTATTATTGTTTTTTAATTTACAAACCATTCATCATAAAAAAAAAATTAATTAAAAATATATTAATTCATTGGAATTGTAATGGAGCTAATTTCTTATACTTTAATTATAATTATATTGATAAATATTATAATTAAATTTAAAATAAAATATTAGATATTCATAAATACAATACTAACAATCTATGTATTTAATAAATTAATTATGAAATTAAAAATAAGAATAATAGATGAGTCATATTATATTAATATAGAACTTACATAATAGAAAATTTTTTCTCATCATATTTGTTTATTTATGTCACATTTATTTTTCTTTTTATATTTCTATGCATTTATACTAGTAGGACTCTCTTTTTATATAGGAATATAATTTTTTTAAATAATTAATTAATTTTAATGTATTAAAATTTTATAATAATAATAATAATTTTGATTTCTGATGAGACAGAAATGTAGCTAATAGATTGCTCTAATTTATATATTTTTAGAAGTTTCATTTACAATGCTCAGCTTTTGCATATTTTTGGCTATGTTTAGGACAGCTTTTGATCATTATTTTTTTACAAATTTTTTTAAAAAAATTTACTGAAAATTGTTTAAGAATACATTAAGAAAATAGTTTTAGATGAAGCCTTAATTATCATAAAGTAAATATATTATTATGATACAAAATATTTCATGATAATAAAAATATGATATATATTTTTGGATGATTAAGGTGAAATAGTTGAAGTAATAAATGATTACATATTTAATGTGATCCATAAGTGAAAAATAGAAAACATTAATGAAGCTGCACATGGAAGTTCATCTTCATCATAAATTTGATCTTCATGTGAACCGAAACTAATAATTTTCACATAGTGCATAGAGAATTTTTTTAAAGTTGTTATACATATATTATTTTTCCTAAAGTTTTTCACTTATGGGACCATTTAGCTTACTGAAAAAAATGCGGAAAAAATTAATATAATATATTTAAATTGTGTATTTGAAATGTGTTAGTATTATTTGATTGGGTGTAAATTAAATGTACTTTTTGGTGTTTTGTTTGAAAAAAATAATAAATGCAATGTAATACCCGACGATAGTCGACGAGATGGCAAGTAGTGGCGTTGGTGGTAACAGGTGCGGAGGTTGATGGTGGTATCCAAGCAATGTAGACGGTGGTATCCAAGCAATGTACAGTGGTGGTGGTTGGCAGCAGTGCACGATTATGGGTAGAGGCAATGGTGCCGACTTCCAATCTATTTGAAAATCGGGAAAATTTTGAAAACATTACAAATGATCTACACAGTAAGTTTATAATTCATTAAAATTTTATTTTGCATGCCCTTTACTTCAAATCAAACTCCAATATTTCAAAATTCTTGCATTTGAAATACTTTGTGCTCCTATACTATGAAATTAATTATCCTAATGCTATGATGTAAATTTAGAACATAAAATTAAGTAACTAAATATAAAAACTTAGCTATAATATTATAAATAAACTTCTTTTATTACAAAAAATAGATAAAAACCTTAAAGATATCTAACAATAATAATATAAGAAAAAATATTTATATATTTTCTGACAAAAATAGCATATAAAAATAATATTATAAGTGTAAAATTATTTTCTATCTCTTTTTTTTTTTTTTTTTGAAAAATCCATACTTTCCATTGACTGTGCCAACTTGAGCATACGTGAGGAAGAATTATTTTTATAAAATAATAGATCAACAATGCTTAGATAACTTTAAAGAACGCATAAGTTGGAATGAATTGGCTCTATCGAGAAAAAGCAAATAGTGCTCATATTTATTAGATGTTGACATTAATTTTTCGGTTACAGTTCTCAGTCACCAGAATGTTTTGACTAAATTGGTGAATAATTTTGAGTGTTGCCGGATTTTCTCATATAGATCTTATTTTATTCAAAATTGTTATATGAAAGTTGTTAAATGGTCTCCAAACTTGGATATTGAGGTGGATTCACCTTTTGTGCCTATCTGGGATCTTTCCCCTTCCTTAGGCCTCATCTATTCTCTCCTAGAATTTTATCTGGTTTAGGTTCGATTTTTGGTCATCCTCTTAAGTCAGATTTGGCAACTGCTTACGGTTCCCGTCCGTCTATGGCTCGTATTCTGGTTGAATTGGATGTTACCAAGAAACATGCGGAGAAGATTTGGGTTGGTTCGGTAGAGTCAGGTTATGTCCATACGGTGGTTTTCGATAATATTCCTCATTTTTGTTCGCACTGTAATTCATTAGGTCATCTTAAGGATTTATGTCCGATCTTGCATCCTTCTCTTAAAGTTCCTAAGGTTGCGGTTGCCCAATGCGGAAAGCCGGATTTGATTGCGCCTGTTAATGTGAATTTAGACCTAACTAGGGAGGATAATGGTGTGTTAGAAGCTGGCAATTCGGATACTTCTGATACTCTGTTGTCTCCTAATGCTATTCCTTTTATTCCTTCATCTGTGGTGGACGGTATTGGTCTTCCGGATGTGAGTCTGAAGATCCCGGCTGTTGGTCTGGTGCCAGAAGTTAGTGAAGTTTTGGTTTCTACTCCTGTTAATGTTGTGCCTATTTCTGCTGAGTGTGGTGGGGGGTCTGGTGGTTTGGTTTCTGGTGATTCGCCGATTGTGGGTGTTGTGGAGGTTTCTGATCAGCTTCAGATTAGTGTTTTGAATGAGGAGCCAAATGTGTGTGGTCAGGTGGTAAATTCGGATGTGAATGGCATGTTAATCAACTCTCAAAATTTGGTTAATGTTTCAGTTAATGTAATAGCATCCCAAAATATGATGTACCAGGTGGGTGATTCTTCTGGTGTGGATGTTAGGTCACATGGTGATTGGTTGCACAATTCGTCTGATGAAGATTCTGATTTTGAGTCGTATTCAGATAGTGGAAATGAGTTTAATATGGTTCGTGATCAACCTCTTCGGGGTGCTTCCCGTGGTAAATTTTGGAATCGAGGTGGTAGAAGAAGATAATTCTTTTTCTACTTTGTTTGTTTTTTGCGATTGTTCGGATTGCGATTCGTTTGGTTTTGAGGTTGCGGGGCTATGATATGGCTGGGATTCGTGTCCTCGTTGGCTACCTTGTGGCAACCGTTGGTGTTTCTCACCCTTCTGGATGGTCCTTGTGCGGATTCGAGGACGCTCGGAGTCTCGACCTTCTACTGAGCCCTCCTTTGGGTCCTTTGGTTTTTTTTTTTTATGTTTTATTGTGATTGTATCTCTCTTATCTTGTTTTTTGTCTGATTGCCTGTCTCTAACTGTTATAACCCCTTTTGATTTATGAAAATATTTTATTTTAATATATATATATATATATATATATATATAATTGAGATGATGGAGGAAGTTACTAATGAATTTTTTTAGTTAATAATTTGGTATTACAAATTAAGCATAATTAAGCATAAAGGATTAACTAATGGACATGAGATTGTGAATTGAGTTATTTTATTGGGCCTTTAATATTTTTATTAATAGCCAAGAAATAATCATATAGGGAGAAATGTGCAACTTTTTTTCTCAACTCATATTGAGGAATTGTAAATATTTTTGTTAATTGATAGTAAAATAAAAATAGAAGAATACATAATATTTGCACAAAAGATGAGCCTTATAATTATCAAATTTATTTTGAGTTGAGTGTTGTTGCTTGCTAGAAATTTTGCAATAGTAAATAAGGTTTAATGTCATAACTTTGCACAAATATTTAACTTTTACAAAAAAAAAATGATTGTTTGAGACATCAAGATTTTTATATTGAAAACTCGAACTAAAAAGTAAAAAAACAAAAATCATGGTACTTGACCAAGTTGAAAAGATTACACTAGTACATATTGTATATTACAAATTATGTATTTTTGCCAATTGAAAAAAGAGTTGATACAATGTAGTGGACATGAAGTGTGGTTGATGTATTTTGTCACCCCAACAAACTATGCCCCACAGACATGACATGTCATATCGTGTGGAATTGTGACATAGAAAGCCCAAGATTAAATTTTTTGGGGACTTTAGATTTCTTCTTATTAAATTATTCCACAGAGCTTCATATTAACTTCCAGTCAGTAAAAGAAAAATATTCATCCTTAAATTTATATTAGTTTCTTTCATTTAAATGTATATACAATAATTATACTTAATTGTGTATGGCTACAGACCAAAGCAGAGAAAATAAATAACTAGCCATGATTGAACCAAAAAAATAAAAAAAACTGAATAAGCTTAGAAATATCATATCCTAAAACCTCAGTTACTCAACTCACTCTTTCCCTTTCCTCATGAAATAGAGTGTGAAATAGGTGTGTGCCAACACAGCTTAGTTGGTCACATCCATCGATCTAAATTTTTAATAATTTGTTTATTGTGCATGTAACTAAATATAAAGATAGTTCATAAGAAATTTATCATACTGAGCATAATATTAATTGTAGATAATTGAAATAAAGCAAACTTTGCACTTAAAATAAATAAACAAATACTTCATGTAACATAACAAAATATAATAGATTTCATCATGGCCTTATATCTCCCATAAAAAAACACTTCAGGAAATTCATCAATTACCGGCGGCCTAGACCGGCGGTTGTCTAGCCTCCGGTACTAACGGCGGTTTATCCTCCGGTTTGGCCGCCAGCGGCCCAACCAGCCGTTATGCAAGCTTATGCCACCGGAAATAGCGGCGGTCACAAAACCGCCAGCCTTAAAATTTACCGTCAATATACCGGCAGCTCAAACCGTCGGTGTTAAGTAATTTAAATACCAATGGGTTGAGCCGCCAGAATGCCGCCGGTAAAAGCCCTAAAATTAACCAACCCGAGCCTCCCATTTCATTTTATCTCCTCGTCTCTCTCTCTCTCTTCGGTTGCGCTCGCCCCTCTCCTCCGCCCGCCCTCTCGCGCGACCGAGCTATCTCTGGCTGCCAACGAGCTATCTCTGACCGCTGACGATAACACCGACCGCCCACGAACTCCCCACTGCAAAGGCCGCTGACGAACTTGTATTTCCCGTCACTACAGGAAAAACCTCATTTTTCTTGAATTTTTATTGCCTCCTCCCACCTGACGCATCTCTACGTTCGGTAATCCGTTATAACGCGACATCTGGCATTCTACTTTACCCATTCTGACCCGACGCTAACCCATATGCTTTACCACGTTTATATAAATTTTCGTGTTGGCCGTCATAATGTATATGAAATGGGCGGGAAAAGTAAAAAAGTACGCGGCTTTTACTTTGGTATTAAAACCTTCTCTGTATTAAACCTAAGATGTTCTAAAGTCTTTACGGTTCCTATAATTTTCATATACCTGACGTGAAGAAATCGTTAAGGCTTTTAGGAGATGGAAGGATCGAACGAAGGTTCTTTCAGTGACCTCCTATTCTGCGAGGAAACTCAGACTTTAAGCTATGATTAAGCTTTTTCTGATTTAATAATTGTAAGTTATTATGTATACTGTTTATTTTTTTTCTTCTTTTTACTGTTTCATTAATGGGTAGCAAACGTTGGTTGTAGTAGTATTGATCATTACTCAGTATGATTCAGCTTTTTTTAATTCAATTGAAGGTACTATTGAATGCACCTATGCTAAGTTCGAAATGATGGGAATATTATGTGCACATTGCATGAGAGTAATGAGACAGTTAGACATTATTAATATTCCCATTAAATATTTACTCTCAAGATGGTTAGCCAACGCTCGAAAAGATTTATATTCTGGAGGTAAGATCACAAGTCTTCTTACTAATGCTTGCCAACTGAGTTCGGGTGATAGCAACTTGATGTTCAGAAATTATGTATGTCGCTTTGCATATAAAATTAGCACAGAAGCACAAGGTAATAAAGAGGCTGAGAAGTGTGTCATAGATGATTTGAGTATTTTGGCTGCAAAAGTTCATTCCATCAAGCTTGGTAGGAAAAACATACCAATTTCTGGAGCCAGCAATGAAACTATTAAAGATCCAAAGAAATGTCGGGCCAAGGGCGTTTCAAATGCAAGATTGAAGGATCACAGGGAGAAAAGGAAGCCCAAGAAATTTAAACAAACCTCCACGATTCCTCCCACAAGCTTACACTTTACAATTCCAGAATCAGGTAGTCAGTCGTCTTTTATGTAATCAGTATTTCTGGCATTATTTAATTAATAATATTATTATGATTTTCTGAATGTCTATGTGATTTTGGAGTTATTTGGGCTGATACCGAGCAATACCGATCGTTATTGGGATTGTACCGAGCATATTACGATTAATACCGCGCAATACCGATCGGTATTGTGTTTATACCTGGAAAATTACGATCATACCGAGCTATACCGACCTTACCGAGCAATACCTAACTATACCGAGCTATACCGAGCAATAACTAGCTATACCGAGCAATATCCAACGTTATTGGGTTTGTACCGAGCATATTACGCGTAATACCGTGCAATACCAATCGGTATTGTGTTTATACCTGGAAAATTACGATCATACCGAGCTATACCGAGCAATACCTAACTATACCGAGCCATATTTACTGAGCTATACCGAGCAATAACTAGCTATACCGAGCAATATCCAACGTTATTGGGTTTGTACCGAGCATATTACGCGTAATACCGCGCAATACCGATCGGTATTGTGTTTATACCTGGAAAATTACGATCATACCGAGCTATACCGACCTATACCGAGCAATACCTAACTATACCGAGCCATATTCATCGAGCTATACCGAGCAATAACTAGCTATACCGAGCAGTACCTAGCTATACCGAGCTGTTAGATAAGCCTAGTCGTACCATTAGTACTGGGCACCATTTACTACTGGGCACCATTTAGTTTAAATAAAAATTTCACAACATAATCAAAGTGAAACATTTCTTTCATAATCTATTGAATTTTAGTACATAGCAACTCATAAACAAATTCAGCCCTATACAATGGCATTCTAGTATTCCAGTTCAAATATCGATACCATTTAATTGGTTCATGTTGTATTAGAACTTTCATATATTTACAAAGATACATGCCGCAATCAACGCTGTTATCTTGTGTGGGCACGTTTCTAAATCTTTTGATTGGCCACTTCGTTATATCTTTGTCAAAGGCGTCATCCGTGTCTTTGTAGAAATGAGAAATATGGATATTCAGAATCAAATTAAGATTGAATAATGTTAAGACTACAAATGATAACATGAAAGTTAGTTGTTACTTACAACTTCTGGGAGTATCGCTTTATGTGTCTTTTTCGGTAATGAATCATAAAACTCCCACCGTTTTTTAGGCAAATTGCAAACTAGAAGCGTCCAATGCTCGCTGTTTATTATTGGAACGAAGATCAGATTTACACTCCTGATAAGGGTTTTGTTTATATGAGATACGAACGTTCTTGTGTTCGAGTCATTGTGTTGTTTGTAGTAAAGCTGGTTAAGAACAAAAAATAAGTAGTGTGATTAATTCGAACATGGTTAAAGCAAATAAATACAATAATGTTTACCACTAACCCAATGGAAGCTAGTAACATATAGAAAAGGTTGATTTTGACCAGGACATGCTGCTGCCTTCTGCGTTAATAAATGAGCAAACGCGTCTATGTGGTTATTATCAAGCTCTTCCGACATTAATAATTCATCCAATTGGCTTCTGTAAATTGTTATATTTCCAAGCTCAAAGATAGAATCGCTCCTGTATAATAATAAAAAAATATCAAAATGTAATAGTACCGAGCAATTATCCTCTCAAATAAAACAGGGTACTCACTTATACTTGAATTGTTTAAGGCCATTATCGATTATTAGCCGTTTTTCTTCACTAATTAACTCTCTGCCTCTGTAATCTAACATTTCAGGTGCAGGACTCAATGGAATTTCTTTATTTTCATCAACTTCATAAATAACCATTGCTTTATCAACAGATGGTTCAGCAGCAGTAAGATTAGCTTGTTCTAGTTGTATACTAGTTTTAGGAGAAGCTGCGGCTAAAGGAGTTGTATCAGTTGATGCTGCAATAACAGTTGGAGTAGTTGGTATAGCAACCGTTGGAGGTTGTGGTGCAGGAGTTGGTATATGAACTGGAGCAATTTCCGGTCCTTTAGCTGGAGGATCAGTTGAAATAGCATCACCTAAATCTTGTTTGTCTGCCCTTTTTTTTTATTTTCTTCTTCCTATCACCAGTTGTGAAAGGTGTGGAGACAAGTTTTCTTTTTCTATCATTTCTCCTTTGAACTTTTTTTGCAATCCCTGTTAGTATGGACGGATCAACCTCATACTCACTCAAGGTCATG
Source organism: Dendrobium nobile (assembly GCA_022539455.1). Taxonomy (NCBI): domain Eukaryota; kingdom Viridiplantae; phylum Streptophyta; class Magnoliopsida; order Asparagales; family Orchidaceae; genus Dendrobium; species Dendrobium nobile. The sequence goes on from CM039720.1 coordinate 24,133,558, forward strand.
TCCTGTTCAGATAGAGTAGGATACAAAGATGAAGTAGCACACATTTCTTTCTTGTAAGTTCTGAAATAAGAAGGAAATTGTTCTTGAAAGAACTGCATCAAAAATTGGTCTTTCTTTTTAATTTGTTCTTTTAGATCAAAATTTTCCTTTTCCAAATCAAACAAAGAGTCCTTTAGAAAATGTATGCGCTATTCAAGTATGTGATTGCTTGTTTCCAAAAATTTGTCTTTCTTGAACAGCTCGTATATTGCTTTATTTAATATTCCCAAATTGGTTTCATCATCTACATGTCTTGATTCAGGACGTGAAGATGATTCTGGAATAGTTGGGCTTGATTCAGGAATAGTTGGGCTTGGTGGACTCACCGGACTTGGTGGAGCTGAGTCATGTTTGGGTAAATTTTCCACCCGTATTGGACTGGCTGCTGGAGAAAGACGAAGCAATAAAACCTTCTCATCATCAGTTATTCCTTGCAACTCTTCAATAATCTGCAAAAAATTTAACATTACATCAAATTTAACCATTACCAAATCTAATTTAACAAGACAATTGAATTAAAATATGTGGTGATGATACCTGATCATCTAGAAGTTCAGCAAATATATTATTTACTTCTTTTTCAGTGTATATAAAGTTACCATCCCAGCGAGTAAAATGAGGCCGGGATAGATCATCCTGTACAATACGAATTGTTGTATGTTCAAGAAACCAAATCTGTAGAAATGGAGACAATTTAATTTTGCTATAGATTTTGTACATTAATCAAATATTTTTTGAACAAACAAACAATACTCACAATTAAAATCATTACAAAACCATTTACATAACCCAAAGCAAGTCCCTTGACTTGTTTTGTAGCAACAACGTTGAATTCTTTAACTAGGAAACCCCTAATTGATTCAGGCCAGTTATACTGATTAAACATATCAAGAGAATTGACAAGTTCCAAGATATCTAATGGTATCCGAAAGTTAGCCGTTGGGTAAAATATGTTGGATAGGAGGTATAAGACAAAGGATTTCACGAGTTCATCCATTGGAGTGCTACTGTCCATCCTCTCAATGTCGTGGCGAATGTGATTTGAAGTTTTGCCACTGGATCTGGCACTGCCAATGTCAAAGACAATACCCCTATTCGGCATACCTATCAGTAATGCAACTTCATCAGATGTGAATTTTAGACTTTGGCCTTTAATAATGAAACTTTCGGTCTTCAAATCCCACTTCGATAATAGCATATGTATAAGTGGAACATTCTGAGGCATATGAGGAAGCCTGAGGAACTGGCTGATTTGCAACTGACGCAGTCTATCAACCAAAGGATCTCCAAATCTCTTAACAAGCACATTACAGACTTCACTAAAAGTCGAAGTCCGGCATCTGAAATGAATCTTTGGAGTATATCCCTGCGTAACATCAATCGTTAGTAATGCTAAGAACAAATACCGATCAATACCGAGTGCTAATATTGCTCGGTACAGCTCGGTACCGCGCAGTACAGAGCAATACCGAGCTATTAGATAAGCCTATACGTACCAATTATGGCAAATACCGATCAATACCGAGTGCTAATACTGCTCGGTACAGCTGGATACCGAGCAGTACAGAGCAATACCGAGCTATTAGATAAGCATATACGTACCAATTATGGCAAATACCGATCAATACCGAGTACTAATACTTCTCGGTACAGCTCGGTACCGAGCAGTACAGAGCAATACCGACCTATTAGATATGCCTATACGTACCAATTATGGCAAATACCGATCAATACTGAGTGCTAATACTGCTCGGTACAGCTCGGTACCTAGCATTACAGAGCAATACCGAGCTGTTAGATAAGCCTATACGTACCATTAATGTCAAATACCGATGAATATCGACTATTCGTTATGCTCTGTACAGCTCGGTACCGACCAGTACCGATCAATACCCAGCAGCACCGAGCATTACCGAGCAGAACCAGAGCAGTACTGAGCAGTACCCACCAGTACCGAGCAATATCGAGTGTTACTAAGGCCAGGTATTGCGTGGTACCGACCAGTACCCGAGCAGTACCGAGCAGTACCAAGCGGTACCGAGCAGTACAGAGCAGTTTGCTTAGCTTATAATGATCTTTCATGGCAAATAATCTCGGTACCGCTCGGTATACCCTAACCGCTCGTGAAATCCTAACCCTAAATATTACAAAAGAAGAAGAGTATGCATTTCTAATCAAATAATAAACTAACCTGAGGCATTGTCAAAGCAAATATGCAGAGATTGGAACTTGAGAGAAGCAGAGATTGGAACTTGAGAGAAGAAGAAGATGAAGTATATCGAAGCAAATGAAGATTGAAGTGAAAGACGGTAAGGTTTGTTTGAAACTTATACGTTTTTTTCGGGTCCGCGCGATATACTTCGGGTCCGTTGGTCGGGAACACAGTTTTAAATTTCGCACGTGCCATATACCCAATCTTCGCCGGGTCGGGTCTCGGGTAAAGTAGAATGCCAGATGTCGCGTTATAACGGATTACCGAACGTAGAGATGCGTCAGGTGGGAGGAGGCAATAAAAATGCCATTTTCTGGCGGCCGTTTTCGTCAGAAAATGGCCAAAATCCGTCAGAAAATTACATTTCCGGCGGATTACCAGCGAAAATATTTGCGCCGGTTTCACGCGAGTCGGAAAAAGCTTTCCGGCGTAAAATAATGCGTCGGAATCATTTCCGACGGATTTGCTGCTGGAAAAATTTTCTAACGGGATTTCTATACGCCGGAATGTCAAGAAAAATATAAAAAATATAAAAAAATTCCAATGCACACACCCGACCAGCCGGCTGGCCCGTTGCTCCCAATTGAGCTCCACCCCAAACTGCCCGGGTGACCGCGTGTTCACAGGCCAGCTTGCCCAGCCCCCAGACCATCCTCGTGAACACAGGCCAGCCTGCCCAGCCCACCCCCGCCTGCCCGCGTGGTGTCTTTCGCGTGGCTTGAACCCCTCCCCCATCTCTACGAGAAGAAGTTTCGTCTGTTCAGCGTCATCTACAATCTAGACTTTAAATCAAAACCTATTAAATATGATAGTTTTTAATTATTTAACCTATTACTTATTAATATTAAAAGTAATAACTACTTTAAACCAAAAGTAATAACTACTTTAAACCAAAATATAATTTAATATAACGATGAATTATTAAATCAGTTAATTTAATTAAGCAAAAATATTTTAAATTATTTAACTAACAACAACAATATATTATTAAATCAGTTAATTAAATAATTTAAGTTATATTTAAAAAAAATATTTAATTCCTTCGGTGATCCGCCAGAAATTTCGTCGGAAAACCAATCAAAATTCGTTGGAGAAAAAAATTTAATTTCTGTCAGAAATCAACTGGAAATTCCTTCGGAAAAAATTCATCGGAAAACCAATCAAAAATTATGTCGAAAATTCGCCGAAAAAATTCTGTCGGAACTCCGCCGGAAAAACCGTCGGAATTTGTGACGAATTAAATTCCGCCGAAAATTCTGTCGGAAATGAGCTATTTTCCTATAGTGCGTGTGCAACGCCGCCACCTCCGAGGTGAGCTTTTTTAATTTTTTTTATGTATTTTGTCATGGATGTTCTCACTAGACATTTGCGAGAGAATGTACCTTGTTGTATGCTTTTTATTGATGATATTTTACTTGTATGTTTTTTATTCTCACTAGACTAGAGAAGGAGTTGAAGGTAAACTAGGTCAACTATAGAGTCTAAATGTTTTCACTTGACTAGATCTAAAATTGAATATATGGGGTGTAATTTTAGTAGCAATAGACCTAGCAAGCGGTTTGCGACTTAATTTGGGCGTTACCTGTAGAGATAGAATATGGAATGAGCATATACATGAAAATGTTGGAGTACCTCCAGTGGATGATGAGATTAGAGAGTGTCACCTTAGATGAACCTTGGTGTATGCTTTTTGTTGATGATATTCTACATGTTGATAAGACTAGAGAGGGAGTTGAAGGTAAACTCGAATTATGGAGGTCAATTTTAGAGTATAAAGGTTTTCGCTTTAGTAGATCTAAAACTTAATATATAGAGTGTAATTTTAGTAGCAATAGACTTAGTGAGGGGATTGTGACTTTGGGCGATCAAGTAATTAGTAAAAGTACATGTTTTAGAAATCTTGGATCTTTTGGTTTAGAGTGATGGTGAAATAGAAGGGGATATTATCAGCACAATTCAAGTTGGATGGTTGAAATGGAGGAATGAATCGGGCTTGTTGAGTGATAGAAAAGTTCCCCTCAAACTTTAGGGAAAATTCTATAAGATGGTGGTGAGATCTACAATGCTTTATGGTGTCGAATCTTGCCCAATAAAAGAGAAGCATAATACTAAGTTAAGTGTTGCAGAGATGAGGGTGCTTAGGTGGATGAGTAGCTTTACCCCTAGAGATAGAATATGGAATGAACATATACATGGACATGTTGGAGTACCTCTAGTAGATGATGAGATTAGAGAGTGTCGCCTTAGATGTACTTTGTTGTATGCTTTTTGTTGATGATATTCTACATGTTGATAAGACTAGAGAGGGAGTTGAAGGTAAACTCGAATTATGGAGGTCAATTTTAGAGTCTAAAGGTTTTCGCTTTAGTAGATCTAAAACTGAATATACATAGTATAATTTTAGTAGCAATAGACCTAGTGAGAAGATTGTGACTTTGGGCGATCAAGTAATTAATAAAAGTACACATTTTAGATATCTTGGATCTTTTGTTCAGAGTGATGGTGAAATAGAACGGGATATTATCAGCACAATTCAAGTTGGATGGTTGAAATGGAGGAATGAGTCGGCCTTGTTACTGTGTGATAGAATAGTCCCCCTCAAACTTTAGTAAAAATTCTATGAGATGGTGGTGAGATCTGCAATGCTTTATGGTATCGAATCGTGGTCAATAAAAGAGAAGGATGAGTGGCTTGACCCTTAGAGATAGGATACGAAGTGAGCATATACGTGATAAGGTTGGAGTAGCTCCAGTGGAAGATAAGATTAGAGAGAGTCACTTTACATGGTTTTGTCACATTAAACGGAGCCTTCTGATGACCCGGTAAGGAAAGTTGAGGTATTAGATTTGACTTATGTTAATAAAAGGTAGATGTAGACAATGCATTCCAATTTAAATAAAGTATACTTGTTCGAAAGTATAGCACGTACACTTGTTAAGGTTGGCACAAGTATTCTAATAAATATTTTCATAACTATGTAGGGGGGTGTTTGCTTCAATGTCCAAATGACTATCCAAGAAGAGAGATATTGGTTGTATAACAGATTGTTGTCGGGTCGAAAAGGATTGATAGATGAATTTATACAGGGAGTTGAAACTTTCATTCAAGTTGCATCTCAACTGCCTTCCTTTCAGTTTAATAAAATGTTTAGATGTCCATGTTCGAAGCATAAAAATCAAGCTCAAGCCCAATGATGTGAAGCTTGATTTATATCGTAGGAGATTTCTTTCAGACAACTGGATTTGGACATCACATGGCAAGTACGAGCCACATAGAGATTCTCATGCCTGTTCATCCACAGCTTATGAAACATTTGATGAAGATCAAATGAGTAAATCTTATGAAGAACTTATTTTTGATATAGTAGATCCTAATTTAAGGGCTAGTGTGGAAGAGCCACCAAATGTAGAAACCCAAAAATTCTTTTAGTTACTACATGCATCTCAAAAACCAATTTAGGATGGTACCGTTACCCATTAAGAATTATCCATTGCAGTGAGGATGCGCTAAGTATTAAAAATAAGTATAATATTCATCGTGATTATTTCAATGACTTTATTGGTCTTCTCAAGAAAACTAATCCAATGGATAATTTAATTCCCTCAGATTTGTACCGAACAAAGAAATTAGTATCCAAGTTGGGTCTCACTACTACAAAAATTGATTGTTGTATCAATGGATGTATGTTATACTATAAGGATGATGCAACAGAAGTTTATTGTCGCACCTGTAATACTCCTCGGTTTAAGCCATACTCGAAAAAATAACATCGTCAAAAGAAAGATGTTTCATATTCCCATTTATTTTATTTGCCGATCATTTCAAGACTTCATCAACTCTATGCATCAATGAGTTCAACAGGTTATATGAGATGGCATAAGAAGAAAATAGTAAAAAATGGTGTTCTTTCTCATCAATCAGATGCTGAAGCATGGAAATATTTTGATCGAGTACATGCTTCATTTACTGCTGAATCCCTCAACATAAGATTGAGATTATGTGTCGATGATTTTACCCCATATAGTCAAGCAGCTACACCGTACTCTTGTTAGCCAGTTATACTAACACCATACAACCTTCCACCAAAGATGTGTATGACTACTCTGTACATGTTCTTAACTCTTATAATACATGGACCACATAATCCAAAAGCAAAAATTGATATTTTTTTGCAACCATTAATTGATAACCTCAAGTTATTATGGGAAGAAGAAGTTCTCACATATAACATATCAACAAAATAAAATTTTCTCCTTCGAGCTGTATTATTATGGACCATTGGTGATTTTCTAGCTTGTGGTATGTTGTCTGGTTAGAGCACAGTAGGAAAATTAGTATGTCCTTACTGCATAGAGAATAGTAAAGCTTTCACACTAAAATATGGAGGGAAAAATATTTGGTTTGATTGTCATCGTATGTTTCTACATATTAATCATCAGTTTCAGAGGAATAAGAAAGCATTCGTTAAAAACAGAGTTGAGCAGTCGCCTCCTCCACCTAAATTAAGTGGTGATGATGTACTACAAAGACTTTCTGATATTCCAACAATTATTGATTTTTCAGTGCTATCAGAGTCTAAATATCTCGGATATGGTGTTGAACATAATTGGATTAAAAAAAGTATTTTATGGACATTATCATATTGGAGAACTAATTTGATAAGGCATAATCTGGATGTTATGCACATTGAGAAGAACTTCCTGGATAATATTTTTAATACAATTATGGATGTTAAAGGTAAGAGTAAAGATAATGTCAAAGCAATGATGGACATTAAAGAGTACTGCAGGCAAAAAAAATTGGAGTTAGTAACAATAATCGACAGCAAAATAATAAAGCCCAAAGCACCGTACTCTTTTATGTTAGAGCAAAAAAGATCAATATGTCAGTGGTTTAAAGGTTTAAAAATGTCTGATGGCTATAGATCAAATATAAGCCAATGTGTTGACATGAAATATGTGAGGTTATTTGGACTAAAAAGTCATGATTGTCACATATTTATGGAGGTTCTTCTTCCGATCATAGTATGTATGTTACTCGATTACATATCAAATCCGTTGACTGAGCTTAGCATTTTCTTCAAAGACATATGTTTATTTAAACTAAGCGAAGATGCTTTACAGAGGAGCAATGATAACATACCAATCATCATCTACAAGTTAGAAAAAATATTTCCCCGGGATTTTTTTGATTCTATGAAACATCTTTCAATCCATCTACCTTACGAAGCTAGAGTTGGTGGACCTGTACAATATCGTTGGATGTATCTTTTCAAGAGGTAAAATATATTTTTTTAAGTCTCCAATATTTTTGAATAAGTTAAGATAACATATGTTTATTAACTTGGTAATTGTAATTATTTAATATATATTTGAACAAGTTGAAGAAATATGTTAAGAATAAAGCACGACCAGAAGGATCGATATGTGAAGCATATTTATCTCAAGAAATCACTCACTTTTGCTCCTACTATTTTGAGCCCCATGTAAGGAGTATAAGAACAAAGATTGGTCGTAACATGAACTTCAATGTAGAAGAATAATCATAGGCTGCACTATCAATATTAAGAAGTCATGAAAAGCCCAGTGACAAATGTGTTGAAAGGATTTTTAATAATTTAGAAATCAAAAAAGCAAATTTATATGTGCTACTGAACTGTAAAAAAGTTGAGCCAATCTTAGAGTAAGTTCTTCCATAATGTCAGTAATGAGTAATGTTTATTTAAAATACTAAAGTATTATTTGTCACCAGGTATTTCATAAGTAATTTGCCTCTGACAGATTCGAGGGATATTGAGCAAGTTGTTACAAATGAATTCCCAACTTGGTTCAGATCTTATGTCCGGCGGTTTACAGACGTTGTCTGGCGGTTGTTCGACGACACGCTGACAGCTACAACCGCCAGTAATTCCTTTGGCTATGACCGCCGGTATGTTTCCCAGTGATCTATCAGCGGTTGAACGACGGTATTTGTACCGGAGGTCGGACGGCCGGGAAGCTGCCGGTAGAAACACCACCGATAACCGGCAGTGTATGCCGCCGGAATGCCGTCGTTGAAATAAACTGCCGGAAAAATGCCGCCGACAACGGTTTCCGATGCCTTTTTTTCTGGCGGTGTGAGAACTGCTGAAAAGCCGCTGATTTTATTCAAAAACGCCGATATTTACAAGTAAATTGCCGACAAAACCCGCCGGTAATAAGCAAATTTTTTGTAGTGAAAGAGATCATAATTCAGGCCCTCATGTCTCCTGATGCTAGCATATCAAAAATTAGACTCTTATGACTCCTAAATGCTTAGTATATATCAAATATTCAAACTTCAGGCCCTTATGACTCCTTGTGCTTTCAACATTAGAACTTAATAGAATCACACATTTCAACTAGCTATTGAAGTATACACATTTGAATAAGATAAACATATATATTATTCCATTGCACTAAAAGATTAATATAACTGAACAAATTTCGAAAATTCATTTAATGCTTTACTAGTAGCTAACATATTTAATTATTGAGCAAAATTTTATAGTTTTAGAATTTTACAAGATTATCAAGGATAGTCCAGAATATTATTTTGAAGCTTTAATTATACAGTCATCTTATTTTTTAAGAATAGAATTATTTTCTAATTTGATAAAAATTGTGCACTTTTCAAATTACGTTAAGTTATATTTTTAGAAAAATAACTAAATATCCAGAATAACTATCTTTATAACATACATAAAGTTACATTAAAGTTTAGCTAGTGTAAATTTATTCTCATTTTTATGTTACGAAATTATAAATTTAATCAAGAAAATCCCAAAAATTTTATTTTTCAAAATTGAGATAAATAGAATGTAACCTGCCTCAATTCAAAAATCATTCTAAATTGGATCAATAGTAGAAAATAACTTGAAAGTGCCAAAACCTACCTCTCTCTTCTAACCGGCAGCACTTAGGGGAAGAAATGGATTAATAAAATAATATTTGAGTGAAAATTAATATTTGAGTGAAAATTGATATTTTTATAAAATTCAAGCCTTGAAGCACAATGCTTGACCTTATAGTGTCACATCGCTCTCCACTAGAGAGCATAACTCTGTAGCACCACCCCCAACACCATAACTCTAAATTAATTTGGAAAAATGACATAGAGCTTAATACTAAAACTCTGGTTACCTGTGTTTCGCGGCACTCAAAGGGGAATATTTTAGAATTTCTAATCATGCACATAGAACCTTGAGATCTACTTCAGAATAGATTTAGACACTCATAAGCATACAAAACACTCACTTGCCCATATTGAAAGCATGAAGGAAAAATTTCAATGGGTTGCCTTTTATCAGACCATGTCGGAACATGTGTAACTGTGCTGGTTTTTAATATTTGTTACAATCCTCTCTTCCTAAAAAGTGTTATCCGCAACATTTCAATACTCAGATTAATGGAATAGATCAAGGTATAATTATCTCATCTCAAATTTCTTCTTTCAAGTGGTTTCTCTTTCTGTTATGTGCTTTTACTACACCTTAACCATTAGGATCTGTTTATTCTCTAATCTTCTAACATTATACACCAGAATTCTTTCTAGTTCTTTATTATAACTCAGTTTAGGACATACCTCAACCTCGTGTATAGAATCTCGACTCTCAGAATCATATACCCACTTCCTCAGCAATGATACATGGAATACCTTATGAATATCAGACATATACTTTGACAATTATAATATGGAAGCAAACTTTATAATCCTTTATTTATCTTAAATGGTCCAATATACTTTGGACTCAACTTTTTTTCTTTCCAAACCTACTTACACCTTTCATCGGTATGATCTTTACATATACAAAATCTTAAATATGAAATTTTATAACTTAATGACAAATGTTCATTAGGACAATTTGATCATATGAAAATCAAAATTGCTATTATAACTTGTATTTTGTAAAGAGTAATTCTAAAATCATTATTGTTTCATTTAAAGCAATGTTATTGTGAACTTCAACTCTATCATTTAGTTCATGCTCATTCAAACCCAGTATTACTAATATAATTATTATGTGAGCAATTTAATAAATTCATGATATCAAATATCAAATCAAAATATAAAAGACTCATAACATCGAATTTAAGTTACTTTATCATTACTTCAAATTAATATTTAAGGCTACCAAATTAAAAAATCAGACATTGTGCACCCATCAAAATTAGCTTTATATCATTATGAGAGAACACTAACATTGCCCATCCCCAATAAGTTAGACCAAGTTCCTTGTAATAGGGCACCCATATGACCATTTAAGTTGTTATAATATATGCATACTAGTTATAACTAGCCGTAATTACTGCCTCACTAATAACCCTTCTATATGGTATATCCTTCTAGTTATATATTTTTCCCAATAAATCTTCTCCTCATCACTCAAAATATCTTTTAAGTCCCTCTGTTGAATAATGTTTGACATTTTTAATCCCTTTTGATTTGATATACCTATATTAACCTTAGTTAGACTTAACCCTATGCTAACCCAATAACTAGCCTAGGGTGATCTAAAAGTATTTAAGTGACCAAATGACCTAGACTATGCCTAATCAAACCTAGTATAGGCAATCATAGCATTGGCCCAAAAGCCTCTAGTTGCTTATTCAACATTTGGGCTTAACATACTTAATTTTACCCTAGGTTAAGCCACTTGAATCCAAGATACTTCAAGCGGTGTGAAACCCCTTAAGTAAAATAAGCTATACTCTTAAACATCAAGGCTTCTTTTGGTGTAATAGTTGAAATTTTATTAAGAAACTATGTAATTAAGGCTTCATTTGGTTATTCTGTACTGGTAGTTTTAAAACTATTGTTTGAGAGAATGGAGTTTTCTAACAGGGAAGTTAATATCATAAAGCTTTTGAAAATAGTATAAAAAATAGTATTCAAAAGGTGTTTAAGAAACATATATTTATCAAATAAATAAATTTTATTCTTTACTATTCACAGACAAAAGAAGTAGTAAAAATGGACAAACAAACGAACCCTAAGTGTGTTCATCTCAGATAAATCCTGGATTTGGTGACCTTTTAGGAAGTTACACCAATATGACAAAACTATGAAGCCCTTAAGCCAAAAACAGACAATATCTCGATAGTTAAGAGTTTGTGTTATTACAAAAGGTATCAAAGAAATACATAAACTAAAAGATGGGAACTAAGTATCATACAAGATAAAGTGCTAAGTCATGGGAGTCGCCTCTTGAACCTTATATGGGATAAAGTTCTATATGGGGGAGTCACAATTAATTTGAACCTGAAGGGGCTACCTATTAGAATCATATCTACCTAGTGGATGATTCTGGGATAAAGATATTGATGAGAATATTAGTTATTGAAGTAGGGGAGATTGTTAATTTTGTTTAAAATTGATTGGTAGATTAAAATTAACATTTGTAGGGTGTATGGTTGATTTGGTCAACCTGGTCAAATCGAAGGTTGGGGTTGGGCCCAACAAATATAAAATATATTTTGAAACTAATAGAGGTGGTTTCATGTAATGGTGAGATCTCCTTGCATGAAATGAACGTTTGAGCCCTTAAGAGGCATTCTAGTCAACTATGGTTGACTTGGACAACCTCGTCAAACCAAAATTTGTGTTTGGGTTTGATAGGCACTTAAACATATCTAGGATGCATTAGAAGAGGTTCCATGGCTTATTTTGATTGAGCCATGTTGAATTTTAGAGAAAACTTTGATTTTTTCTTAAGGGGTATTTTAGTCGTTTGAGCCCCTAGTCAACTGTGTCAACCAGGGTCCACCATAGTGGAATTTTATATTTGATATATGATAAAGATGATTATCGATAACTTCAATGATTTTGGGGAAGGTCCCAAAGTCAACTTTCGCAAGATGCTAAATCTAGTGGCATATGTTATAAATATTTGAAGGTTTTATAGCTTTTAAATTTCAATTGTGTTTTAGGGTTAGAGGTCTTAGATTAACCTAAAATTTGTAGGATTAAACCTACAAACATGCCTAATCAATATGCAATTGATAGATCATGAATTGGGGACATTTGATTTGATTTTGAGGTGATTTAAAAATCCCACAAAAAGGGTCATAAGACAAGGGCCTTTGACCTTAATTTTTTGTTTGAACTTTTTTATTTAAATGTGATTTTGAATTCGATTGATTGAGTTTGGGCAACCTCGTCACAAAATTAATTTCAACATTGTTGCACTCTTTTCACACCTTGATCATTAACCAATCGAGAAGACTTCAATGTCTGTTACTTCACTGCAAGAAAAGCGTTAGTTACCGACGGATTTTTTCAGCATACTATTTTTCAACAGTTTTCCAGCACATTTTTGAAGGATTATGATGAAATTTTTTCAATTAAACTTTTAGTAAAATTTTAGGAAGCTTGTTGTGGTTTTGATTATGGCAAATTTTCTAGCGGTTTTTCTAGTGATTTTTAATAATTATATTTTACATAAAAAGTGTGACAATTTTAACACAATTTCCCTTCCAGCAAATTAGTTGAGTCTTTGAAGTATTTTTCGGACTTTGTTTGAATCCCATGGCTGGCAACCAGGTCGGGCAGTGCGGGAGGGCAGCAGACAGTGTTGTTGGGCAGTCGGGTGGGCAGGCAGCATGGGCGGGCAGCACGGGTAGGCAACGGGCAATGCAGGAGGGCAGCTGGCAGTGCGGGAGGCAACAAGGCGTGAGGGCAGCAGAGCTGGCAATCACGATAGGCAGTGGACAAAACATGAGGCACTTGTGGGGGCGGGCAGCACATGCGAGTAAACGGACAACTTCTTTTTTTCAATATATATTTTTTTAATTTATGGTAGTTATGATCGTCATAAAACCACCAGAAATAAATGATGACAGTTTTAATTTCAAACGTGGTTTATGCCGGCAGAGAAAAAAAAACTGACTAAAAGCTGCCAGAAAACTATATTACCTCCAAAAATTTACCTAGCATTGCTAGAAAAATTTGCCAATAATGGATAATTTTTTTGTGGTGCTTAAACTTATCAGATTGGGTGAGCTAGGATTTACAGCTCTTATCATTCGATTGCGGAAAGTTATAGCATTTCTTATGGCTTGTTGAGTAGACGAAGTTGTTGGTGACTTAGCCACATCTTAGCTTATTACGTTCGACCTTATACGCCTGTTCAGACTTTAAACTTAAGCCATAGAGTAATATGCTCCCCAAGCTAGATTTGTTGAAGTTTGCATATTTGAAATCATTCTTCGTAGTTTAAGATCTCAGAGCTTAAGCTTATTCAGTAGCTATCTTGATTAAGACTCGTTCCTTCCCATTGTAACCTTAACTCTCCAGCTAATTGGAAGAATTTTTTGGACTACGACTACTAAAACTTGTCGAGTTAAATAATCCTTCGTGCATCTAATAGTCCTTACTGAAGGGTTAACAAAATGAGGGTTCCTCTATAATGACCTTTTTCATGGCCTGTTGAGCAAGCAAAAATGTCAGGGATTCAATCATATTTGGGCTTGTTGAATTCGGCTTCATACGCCCATTTGAACCTTAGCTTCAGGTTGTTGAAGAAGTTATACTCTCTAACTCAATTTATTGGAGTGTGTAGTCATAAAAATCTTAATTTTTTGGCCTTCAAAGTCTTAGTATATTGAATAAGGCAATATCATAAACTTTATAAAAAAATAATCTCTATATACATATCAAAAACGAAATTGCCATATCCCCTTGTTTGTGGAGATGTTTGTATTTGATGATTTTAAATATTTATTTGGGATCTTGGCACACGGCATAATGTTGACACAAAAAATATTTAAAATGTCATTTAGTGATATACCACCCAGTTCAAGGGGTTCGGATCATAACTATTTACCTGCTGTGTCATTTGGCAACAAAACTGTCAATTAGAGGACACGTGCTACATCGTTGCTGATAAGAGATTGTTTGAGAATAAATCCTAGTAATATTCTTGACCAAACATTAGCTCTTAATGAGATGAATTGTATTTTTTAAATTTTTCCATCTCGGCAAACTATTACAGAGGATTGATGGATTTTGTTTTAAGTGGTTGATGATTAATTTTAAATATTTGGATTTGAATATTTTTAGAGATTTAAATTTTTGAGCATTTGAGAAGCATTTTGAATATATGAATTAACACATCCAGTTGAGATCCACATTCAACATGACCTTTATCGGGGTGACTTTGGTGTCATTTTTATTTGTGGATTGAACCTTGTCGACTCTGTCAACTTGCCGACGGAGGATCGAGTTTTTCGTATGCTTAATACCTATATTGGTGAATTTTCTTGTTAAAGAACTTAAAGGCCTAATATAAACGTTTGAAATCAAAGTTTTGATTGATTGGAGTTGGAAGAAAGTGAGGTGAGTAGTGTTGGTTGGACAGACAATGAAAGCTGGGGTTTTGTAATTTGGCTGGATTGGAAAGCACGTGAGGTTAAAGAAAATGAGACGTGGGCTTTTACGGCTTTGAGTAGGTGCTTGCGTACGTGAGAACGAGAAGAAAGAACGAATAAAAGTTTGTTTTACTTTAATTTAACTAAGGGATGAGGGGGCTGATTGAGGCAAGCTGTGATTGATAAGATAGCTTCACGGGAAAAACGATGGGATTTACGGAGGTTTGTGCAGGGTTCAGAGTAGATTATCTGAGATTTGCATCAAATTAGCACTTATTTCATTTGAATTTTGATTTTCCTTTTTTAATTGACTTGATAAAGTAATAACAAGTTATTATTAAAATTATTATTAAAATTATTATTATTATTCTCTGAAATGATTGAAACATGTCAATTGATCAAAATTGTCTCGATTCACGCACATCATCTTGAAGTTCTTGCGTTTTGTCACATTTTGCATGTCGGTTTTATCGCGTAATTTTTGTTGGACAAAATCACAATCCATTTTGAATATTTTTGATGTTTCGGATGCAACGACGAAGTCTGTTTTGCAATCGGAAGTCGTTCAGGCAATGCCACACATCAATTTTCTTGATTTGTGCGTTATTGCCTCAGGACTCACGTCGATTTCATCGTGCAATTTACATTGACCAAATTGATAGAGATTTTTTAGTATTGACGACATTCCGGATACAATGACGAAGTTAATTTTGTGATCGAACATCATTTAAGTAGTGTTGTGAGCTATTTTTTTTTTTAATTTGAGTGTATTACTTTGAGATACGCGGAAATCTTCTAACGGGACTTTAATTGCTCAAATTCAATATCACTTTTGGGTATTGACGACGTTCTGAATGCAACAATAAAATCTATTTTACAAACGGACGTCATTTGGGTAGTGTCGCACTCCAATTTTCTCAGTTTGTGCGTCATGGCCTTGGGATTCGTGTTGTTGCCTCGGACAATCCCAATTAAACCGATTAATAGTGATTTTTTGGTTTTGACGATGTTACAATGCAACGGCGAAATCCGTTTCACAATCGGATGTCGTTTGGGTGACGTCGCGAGTCAATTTCGTGTGTCGGTCGTTCCTTTGGACCAATCTCACCCTATTCAACTATGAGGGGTCCCCACATAGGCGAACTCGATATCTTGATTGCAACGACGCAATACATTTGACAATCGAAGATCGTTTAACCCTTTAAGTAACATGTCACATCAATGCACGCGTTGCTTGATTCACCAATTTTGCCCTTTTTGCAAGTGACTTGATGCGTTGGGGTCAACAAACACCATGACCAATAGGGAGTTAGCGGATCGAACCGTTGCTCCTATCCCTATCAAAGAGCATCTTGGTACACTCTAATGACTCTAATAATCTTTTATTCAAGTGTGATTAAGGATATTTATAATTTATTTAAGATGTTTCTCATCTTGTGATCCACCTTTATTATTTTGACAGTTATTTATCTCCAAACATTCATTTGATGGAGAAGAGAATATTTAAATAAAAATATCTAAACATTGCCACACATATTTAGTGGATTTATCTCAAAGACAATGAATAATTTATCATTCCTATTAGACATTTGTTGCCACCTTTTTAAGCACATTTCAAAAAATGATCTTCCCTATAAGTTTACTTTTGAGGACAAATTGGTCCCCATTTGCTACTTTAAGAGGGGACTATCAATTGTCCTTATAAAACTATTAAAGGGTGAATTTTGTCATCATTTTCAATGCTCAACTATTAGACCATCTCCAACCGTTCGGCAAACAGCCGAATGGAGGCCCTCAAACGTCGCAACCGAGTGCCATTTTTTCCGCCATTTGATCTCAGTTGAACAGTGCAACGCCAATATTGGCGTCGCACTGTTCACTTGCGTCATTTATTTCTCTCTACCGAACTCTAATGAAAAAGGCGCGAAAGAAACGAGCGATGATTTGGGGGCAAAATGGTGTTCCACTGGAAATGAATCACGACACTTTTTAATTTTACTAAATGCAGTGAAAAATGAGAATTTCAGTTGGAGACGCCCTTAGAACTATTGATGTCCCTATAAATTATGTTTTGGGGCTAATATATTAATAACATGATCCAAAATGTCTCATAATAAATCTTATGTGATATCATTTAATTATATATTAAGTAATTTATTTCACTATAATCATTTCATATACACCAATTTGTGCTCATCTGAATCCAAACCTTGAAAGATTTCTTTGATTATATTTCTCTCAATTTCTATATTTTTGTTGTAAATTATTATTAATCCTATAATTTATTTGAAAGGAGAAAATAATGCATAATTATAATTGATCCTCTATTAATATATTTGTATTTAAACACAAATATTTTAATTATGTATAATTACAATAAAAAAATATTTTCACTCTTTTTTTATTAAATAAATAAAAAAGATTAGCAAGAGAATTTAATTTTTTTATTAACCCGCAAATTTAACTAAAAATAACAAATGCATAATTATAAAAAAAATTATAAATACAAGGAAACAAATAGAGCCCTCATAAGGTAGAATTCTGATATTGAACAATAAAAAAGTCAATAAATATAAATACGCTGGAAATGAGAGTTGAACTTACTAAGTAAAAACAACCAAAAAAAAAAAATTAAAATCATTATGCTGCTGTGGAAATGGCCTTTATTTCTAATTAAAACATGAGAGTAGCTTTGCATCCCAGCAGAAACATCATGAGAAAAAAATAATAATAAAAAAAATAATGAAAAAATAAAAAATTTATAAAATAGTCCTCATACTCTCAAGAAATTATTTTATGCAGTCAATGGACACCGTCCGGAGGCGAATCAAGACGCGCCATATCATTTTATTGTTGTTTGCCAGTACTGTGTACTGGATGACGTGGAACATTCTAATTCGCCTCCGGACGGTCCGGTTACTGCAGAGTATAATTTCCCCGTACTCTTTGTGTGATTAATTTAATCAAATCAAAATCAAGTTGCTCCAATATAACCTGATTAAATAAAATTGATCCAAAATGATCTTCTATGTTGTAATTATAATATAAAATTGATTTCAAAAATATACAAAATTGATTGCAATTTATTCTCAAAGGAGCCATTTTAAATCAATTCCATGCCATCATCATACATTGGTCAAATATGAATGGTCAGAGGACTATTTTGAAGTTCACCTTTATTTCTTATTGATGGTTATTCAGTTCAGCTGCAGATACTCTCTGAAGTATATCAAGTTTCCAGTTTGAAGAACATACAGAAATCAGTTGACATTTGAACTCAAAAGTATGATGTACAGACAAAAATGGTAGAACAACTTGTTTTGTTGCTAAAGCTGCTTTGATTCTGATACATTTAGCATGAAAATTTTACAAGCAAAAGCTGCAGAGGAAAAAAATACAAGTAAAAACATAGCTTTTGTTTGGAACGATTTTCTTACTGTTTTTTAAAGCAGAAATTTTTTATGAATTATGAATTTTTATACTAAAAAGCTGCTTTAGAAAGCAATAAAAAAACTGTCTCAAACAAAGTCTTAGAAACTAAGATAGAAAGCTGTTAGAAAACCATAGGGTGAAACAAATACCATGACTGCAAATACAAAGGCACTGTTCGGATTGGAGGAATTGGGGAAAAATATGAATGCATTCTGCTTCACAATTTCATATTTGTTAGTTTGTTTCAATGTAATGAATAGTAATTGAACTTTTCTATAAAATGTGAACAAATGCAGATTTCATTTGATAACTCTCAGAGAACTAATGTGAATTGGATACTTTCAACAGTTCAATTCCTTTACAACAGAAAAGAGAAAAGATTTATAGTTGTCTTCCATGAAGAGGTAGAAAAGATGGTAGCGCTGTGCAATAATCTTAAAAGCATGATAGCAGGATTATGACACCAATGCACAAGAATATCATATAGGAAGATCTCATTCAGCGATAAAATAGCATCACAATCAACACTGAAGTATGGATTAAAGTACGTAAAAAACATGTAAATGGTTAAATCAACATAAAAAAGGGAAGGGAATCACTCAAAGTGACAACTATTCTTGGTGATGATTAGGGGTGCAACCGAGTCAAGCCGACTCGTGAGCTGGCTCGAGTTCGACTCAGTAACATGCTCAATGAGTCGAGCTTATGGAGCTCGCAAGTCGAGCTCGAACATGATTTCGAGCTAAATAGCTAATCGAGCTCGAACAACCCTCCACTCGACTCGCGAGTTCGTTGAGCAGCTCGCAGAACGTGTCGTCGGCGGGAAAATGAAATCGCGTACGCGGGAAAATGAAACGGGACGGACTGATGCTGGCAACGGGCAGACACTGGCGGCGAAGACGACCGACGCTGGCGACCGATAGTGGCGACGGACACTGGCGAAGACGACGCGAATGCTGGTAACTACGAGGACGCTGGCAAAGACGACACGAACATTGGCGACTACGCAGGCGCTAGCGACTACGCAGACGCTGGCGATGCTGATGACTAACGCTGGCATGACGAATGGACGCGGATGAGTAGCTCAAACTGCCACTCAATGAGCAGCTCGACGAACTATTTTTTTCCCTGTCAAGTCAAGCTCGAGCTCGAGCTCAGTATTTAACAGTCGAGCTCGCCTCGAACACCCCCTAACTCGAGCTCAACTCATTTGCACCCCTAGTGATGATGGTGAAAGAAGTAATATGTATAGCATTAGATCATCATTGCATACTTATAAAGTAAAAGGAGACATAAGACAATGATGAAAACAGCAAGAAAGCATCGGGAGATTATTTTTGGAATATTTGGGCGGTTTTAACAATTTATGAAAGTGGTTTTAAAATTGTTGCAGGGAAATCAAATTTTTCAAAAGCTGTTGTACATCTTTTAAACTTCTTTTTCCTTTCCAAAATAATTGAAAGGAAACCTTTCTAATGGTTGTCATATGCTAACAGATCTGGTTGCAACAAATTTTCTTCTCATCATAAAAATTTCTTGAAAGCAACTACAAAGTTATAGCCAAATTGAATTGTAGTAGCATTTAAATAAAAAAAACTGTCAAAAAGCTACCTCAAATGAACCCTTAGATGCATGAAAGGAGAGTATTGAATCGGTAATGTTCGCTTTTAACCACTTCTTTCTTTGACAACATGGAAATTTGCAATAGCTCAAAGACTCAAAATCTACAGCTAAAACAAATCTACTGAAACTACACAACACCCTTTGGCATAAGCGTAGCTTAATATAAAAAGCAAAAAAAATCTTCGAAACCATCTCAAGATTAAAAGAAGCAATGCAAACAATTCGATTTACTATGGCAAAAATTTCTTACATTAAACTCTAATGGAATAGAATAAATTCCAGCCAAATGAACAAAACCTGGCTCTTATTGCAAGCGCATAGTGAAGAAAGAAGCAAACCATATATATAATAGAAGATAATAAATGTATTTGATTTTTCTTCCAGTGTCAATAATACAAGAATCAATAATTAGCATACGTCAATTGATTAAACCCTTTTCCTTAATTCTATTGAACTTGTACCAAACAAAAGTAGATTCTCCTGTCCACTATATATTTAGGTTTAATTCAATCACCCAAATTTTCATCATAATTGATATATCATCAAAAAATTATCTTGATCGGGCACGAATCTTGAGGCAAAATCAAGCTTGAAACTTCAAAAATTAAATCCGGGATCACATGAACTCTGATGTCAGCAAACTTACAGTCAAACTGAGCGTCTCGAAAATACGAATCCAACGACACCAAAGTCAACTCAATCTGAGCTCAAACGAGTCCAAATCAAGGACCTGAAGCGCTGTTGGAAAGTTTGAACCACAATTTGAGTTACCAAACGGTCTCGAAACATGACGTGCTTATAGTCGAATCGAACGGCTCGACAAGACAAATCCAACGAGCCTAAGATTGCCGAATTCCGACTTCATTAAGACCTTCAAATATCTGACAAACGGTACACGATCATGGGATTCAATAGTCAATATCGACCGTCCGTCCAACCACTCCCCATTTACCCCTGATCTCTCACATATTTACAAGTCATGCCACTCCAGAAATCTATAAATAGACCCATCATTTCTCTTGAAAGGGGACCCAAGCAAGAAGAAGCAGAGAAGGATAGGAGTGAAGAAACTCCTCTTCGACCACCGCCGGAGTTCTGCTTGACGCCCAAAAGTGACGCCGGAATTCTGCCCAAGCGACGCCGGATTTCTGCCTAAGTGACGCCAGAACTCTTCCTGACGTTCAAGTGATGCTGAAACTCCCACCCAATTTCCAAGTGCCGCCGGAATTCTAAGTGACTTTGAATTCAACTCGAATACACAACTTGTGTGTAACTGGCCTTCAATGCGGAAGTAAATCATTGTAATCTGATCGTCCTAAATTCTAAGGACGAGTCAGCCTCTTGTATCTCAAACAAACACTAATGGAACTTTTTCAACTAGGCATGGCCCCATGGTTTTTTCTCTTTCCAGGGTTTTCCACGTAAAAATCCTGATGTCTTTATTTCTCTCAAGTTTGTGTGCTAGATATTCGTACAACGCTGAGACGAAAATTTTTTTAACTCTATCGCAATGTATATTATAATCCGCAACAGTTTGGCGCCGTTTGTGGGAAATATTATCCCACAATTTTAAGTGTTGCTACAATGGTCAATAGGCGTAACAATCGTATCTTGGGAGCCTCCCGCTCCAACTCACACCAATCCAGGAATCCTTCCATGAATCAGGGACGCCATGCATCCGCCCCTTTTTATCTTGGGGGGCATAATGCTATTGGAGAAGGAACTTCAGGGCCTTCCCTGAAAGACCGTATTAGAAAGATGGAGGAATCTCAGAATGAGATCCTTCAAACTCCTGCGAGAGACTCGACGACCGGCATTAGCACCTCAAGAAGAGATTCTTCTCCCGCGAAATCCACCAGTGCTTGAAGATGTTCAACCCGAAAATCTTCATGGTGAGATTCCATTTCCTCCGCCAAGGATGCACCCTCCGACATCAAGAAAATGAGCTTGCAGACACTGCAAGCTCTACACAGGTCGCCAACCTCGCATTCGTTCGAACATCCCTGAGGACTCAGCCCGACAATGTATTGCTGAACTCCTTCGTAACGCCCTACATCATGAACTGTGGAGATTAGTACGTGAAGAGTTCCCCCGAGGAGATGTGAGGAGCTTCCAGGAGTCATCACCTTTAACTGAAGCCATTCTTCAGCACCACATTCCGATTGGCTTTAAACTACCAAGCATCGAGTCCTACAGCGGGACATCTGAACCATACGAGCATATCGATCACTATAGAACCATCACGCATATCCAGCGAGCTTCGGATGCACTCCTATATCAGGTTTTTCTTACCACCTTTAAGGGACAAGCTCAAACATGGTTCTATTCGCTTCCATCTGAAACGATCCTTTCATTCATCAAATTGGCCAAAGTGTTCGTCGAGTAGTTCGTAGCCAACTGAAGAATTGCTAAGGATTCTTCTCACCTCTCCGGGATCCGTCAAAATAAAGGAGAATCATTAAAGGAGTATTTTCAGCGATTTTCCACCGAGACTCGACAAATTCCAGGAGTAGACCCTGAATTACTAAGAGTGGTCTTTCTTGGAGGCCTTCGTCCTGACCCCTTCTATTCGGCACTCATGCGGGACACTATTCATTCATACGCCGATCTGATCCATCGTGTGGAGGCGCAAATCTCTGCAGATAAAGCCATAAATGCTCACCAAAAACAGTTTGAGCAAACCAATGGGAAACACAAAGGTGCACCTATGATAGATAATTCATCCTCACAATAGAAGAAGCAAGAGAAGAATAATCTATCTCATAGGTCTCCATTGTCGCGATGGGAACCTCGATAGGAGTAGTATACCCCACTGAACACATCTCGAACAAATGTATTGATGGTCGTTCGAGATCAAGATACAGTGAAATGGCTGAATCCTTTGAAGCCGAACACAAGAAATCCAAATCAGTACTGTCACTTTCATCATAGTCATGGTCACACTACCGAAGCCTGTAAGCAACTCAAGGATGAGATTGAAAGACTTATCCGCCAGAGCTATCTTCGACAATTTATTCGAGATCCACCTACCCGAGAGGAAGCTTGTCCCGTTGGGGAGTAAAATCAACAACAAAGACAACCATTGAATAATATTTAAATGGTTGGTGAGATTGAATGACCACGCACTTCGTGTATTTATATTAGTAATACTATTTGTCATGTTTCATCATGTCTTTTTTATGTTAAGTATGGTGTCACTTTGATATCCCTAATATCTTCTTACAAGTTAAATATTGTATTGTCCCCGTACATATATCTTATGTGTTGAGTACATTGTAACTTGAATATACCTAAGTCATACTAGGGACTTAATGTATTATCTTATATGACATAGTAATGTGTTGTTCACTCCATTTTAATATTGTCACATTTTAAAGGATAAAAAATAATAATAAAAAACTACTGATGAATATAATATCTTTATTCGTGATTTGGTAAATGCACAATCTTTATTGTATCTCAATAACTAGATGATCAATCCCAAGGGGATTTGATCCGACCTCTTCCACACAGATTAACATCATTGAGCAAGGCTTTGACATACAACCTCGGATAGGTCTTACATCCTTTGTGGATTCTTCTGACCTCTTTCATACAGGTTAACGTCATCGAGCAATGTTCTAACTTACAACCTCAGATAGGTCTTACATTCTTGGTAGATTCTCTCGACCTCTTCCACACAGGTTAATATCACCGAGCAAAAGCTCTGACATACAACCTCGGATAGGTCTTACATCTTTGGCGGATTCTCTCGACCTCTTTCACGCAGATTAACATCATCGAGCAGTGCTCAAACTTACAACCTCGCATAAGTCTTACATCTTTGGTGGATTCTCTCGACCTATTCCACACAGGTTACATTATCGAACAAACGCTCTAACATACAACCTCAGATAGGTCTTACATCTTTAGCGGATTCTCTCGACCTCTTCCATGCAGGTTAACATCATTAAGCAATACTCTGACATACAACCTTAGAAAGGTCATACATCCTTAGCAGATTCTCTCGGCCTCTTCCACACATGAATACAAAATCTTAGCAGGCCAAAAAATCTCGAAGAGCACAGAAGGCACATATATCAAAGCATATCTCAAAGAGGCATAACAACTTAGTTTTATTTGGAAAACAAGTTCATTTCAAATGAAAAACAAGCATTGAGCTCATACAATTATCTCAACTTCATATACAATATCATTGAAGTTACATTGAAAAATTGTACAACAAGTTCAAGTGTATATTTATTCTCAAGCTGAAATTAAAAGTATATCTGCATCATATCTACAAGTCATTAAATAACAAACAACATCAAAAAAGGTCAAATATCTTTGGCATATTCTATTGACCTCTTCTCTACTGCACGTTGAAGCATCTCCTACAACTTCTTTTTCAAAGAAAGATTATAATTTGATATTCATTAGGCCTCAACTCAGTTGACACTAGAAGTGTGTCATCAGACCACTAACATAGCACACTGCTTTGGTTCCTTGAATCAGGGATATCTGATGTCAGCAAACTTCCTTATGGATGCATATTATCTTTGCAAAATGCCACTGGACATCAGCCATCATTAGGCCTTCGTCTGATATTTGTCGGCGGTGCTTTACTTCATATCAGCCATCATCGGATTATCACTCAACTACTACTAGCAGCTCATCCTCGAATTCTCTCCTTCAGCTCTACACTCGGTTGTTGACCGCCAACGGACTTCAGCTCAATCGTCTGATGGACAGACTTTCGCTCAAGCAGCATCGAAGTTCTCCCTATCTACTCATCACTTTTGGTTCTCCTCCCGGATGCTATTACCGCAGGATCTTCTCAAATCACCCTCGCATACAAGTAGCAATTGATCTTCTTCTATCAAGGGTTGTCTATTAAGAAGATAGCCTCTCATCACGACTCCTACACAAAGAGAGGGGCACTGAAGTTTGATAAGGGAATGCCGCCTTTCTACGACAATATAATGCCTCTAATGTAAGTAAAAGAATGCATGAGAAGAATAAGGAGGAAAACATCTCCTTCTACACAAGACAGGGCACTGAAGCTCAATAGGAGAAGAATGAGGAAAACATCTCCACTGTCGCCTATCACCGACAGTGGAATGTCTCCAATGTAAGAAGAAGACTAGAGGAGAAGAAAATAAACGGCTACAAAAATTATAACTTCTACACACGGAGAGGGGCCCTGAATTTTAGTAGGAGATGCCGCCTACAACAAATAAGGGAATACCTCAACTGTAAGAAAATTAGAATGGGGAGGAGAAAGAAAAGAAACGGCTGCAAAAAATCTAACTTCTGTACAAAAAAAGGGACACTGATTTTGAGTAGGGAAAATCACCTACAAAAAATAGTGAAAGGCCTCTAGAGCAAGAAGAAAGACGGGGGAGAAAGGAAAGAAAATGCTACAAAAATTCTAACTTTTATACGAGGAGAGGGGCACTGATTTTGCGTAGGGAAAGTCACCTACAAAAAACAATGGAATGCCTCCAATATTAGAAAGTTGGAATGAGGGAGGAGAAAAATTTTTCTTCTGCACTGAAGAGGAACATTAAATTTGAGTAGGAAAAGTCACCGATAAAAGATAGCGGAAAGCCTCTAGAGTATGAAGAAAAACGGAAGAAAAACGGGAGAGAAAAGAAGAAAAAAGATAAGAAATTTTCAACTTCTGTATAAGAGGAGGGGCGCTGGGTTAAGAAGGGAAAGTCGCCAACTAAAAAACAACGGAAAACCTCAACTGTTAGAAAACCAGAAGAAGAAAAGGAGAATGTGTAAGTTTTCCCCTGACCCTGAGAGGCTATTTATAGTGTTTTTGGGAGAAGAAAAGAAGTTTCCAGAATTTTGGGTCCAATTTTCGCCCCGGAAAAGCCAAATCGGACATTTTTTGGGTCCCTAGGACCATTTTTCGACATTCCAGACTCAATTTCGACACTCTTAAAGCCATTTGGGGCTTCTACACACAAGATCGGGTTTCAAATCACATAAAATTTTCTCCAAAGTTTGTGACGTATATTTTCGGATTCTTGGAATTTTGACATCCAAAAATAGGGAGCAACTGATATATCATCAAAAAATTTTCTTGATCAGGCACGAATCTCAAGGCAAAATCAAGCCTGAAACTTCAAAAATTAAATCTGGCATCGCATGAACTCCGATTTCAACAAACTTATAGTTAAACTGAGCGTCTCGGAAATACGAACCCAACGACACCAAAGTCGACTCAATCCGAGCTTAAATGAGTCCAAATTAAGGACCTGAACCGCTGTTGGAAAGTTCGAACCACAATTTGAGTTACCAAATGATCTCGAAACATGACATGCTTATAGTCGAATCGAGCGGCTCGACGAGATGAAACCAACGAGCCCAAGACTGCCAAATTCCAACTTCATTATGACCTTCAAATATCTAACAACTGGTACATGATCAAGGCATTCAATATCGGCCGTCCATCCAACCACTCCCAATTTACCCCTGATCTCTCACCTATTTACAGGTCATGCCACTCCAGAAATCTATAAATAAACCCATCATTTCTCTTGAAAAGGGACACAAGCAAGAAGAAGAAGAAGATAAGGATAGGAGAGAAGAAACTCCTCCTCGACCACTGCCGGAGTTCTGTCTGACGCCCAAGTGACGCTGGAATTCTGCCCCACGCCCAAGTGACACTAGAATTCTACCCGACGCCGAAATTCTGCCCAAGCGACGTCGGATTTCTGCCTAAGTAACGCCAGAATTCTACTTGACGTTCAAGTGACGCCGAAACTCCGCCCGATTTTCAAGTGCCACCGGAATTCTAAGTGACTCTGAATTCAACTCGAATACACAACTTGTGTGTAACTGGACTTCAATCCGGAAGTAAATCATTGTAATATGATCGTTCTAAATTCTAAGGACCAGTCAGCCTCTTGTATCTCAAGCAAACACTAGTGGAACTTTTTCAACTAGGCATAGCCCCATGGTTTTTTTCGCTTTCCAGGATTTCCACGTAAAAATCCTGGTGTCTTATTTATCTCCTGTTTGTGTGTTAGATATTCGTACAACGCTGAGACAAAATTTTTCTAACTCCATCGCCGCGTATATTCTAGTCTGCGATAATAATATACCCCAACAAGGTGTCCTCATACATGAAGATAAAGGTCATGGTAAGAAAAGTAGAATATATACAAATATAAGCTGCCTTAATCTCATCATCCTCAAATAGTGCAAAACTGCTTGATTTGACCTGTTCCTGCACAATGAAGAGAATCCCTTCTTACTCCATAAACATACATCAAATCTAAAATCTCACTATAGCTTCTCAATTTCTACTCTTTATCTTCTTGCTTCATTATCTCCTCTCCGCCATATTCTTCTATAGGCACTTTTGTCTATGGAGTTTTCATGGCCACCTAAGTCATCGGCCACCATCTTTGAAGGGTTCCTATGGAGGAACAATTATTACGTCCTCCGACCGGACGTTCCTCTACGTCCTTGCACCGGATGTAATAAAAGTTCCCTATGGAGAGGGAAGAGAGAGAAGATAGTAAAGAGGGAGAAGAATCTAACTTTAAGTCTTCATAATTACTAGATGGAATACAAACTTATCAACTTAATTTTTGCATTACCTGCTTGTACATTTAGCTTTACATCTTTGTGATAGGATTCACGGTCTAATGACGAAAGAAGAATAATATTTATCAAATATCATAAATTCAATCAAAATACTTTGTAATTTATAGTTCACCATTAAAAAAAAATGCCTTTATATGAAACTTTTATCACCAATTTGCGCTTGGTGATTTTATTATAATTATAATAT
Organism: Dendrobium nobile; assembly: GCA_022539455.1. NCBI lineage: Eukaryota > Viridiplantae > Streptophyta > Magnoliopsida > Asparagales > Orchidaceae > Dendrobium > Dendrobium nobile. The sequence goes on from CM039720.1 coordinate 24,161,042, forward strand.
AAAATTTTAAAAATTAAAGCAATAAATCCTTTATACAAATTCGCTTATAACATTATCAATAAATAAATTGATTTTTAAGGTCATTGTGCAGGTTGTAAAGAGGAGTAACTATATCACCAGACATGATAAATTTAACGTTAGGAATTATACATGAAACTATAAATTATGTAAATTAAAAACAAATAGTTTTTTCATTGAAATTATTAGATGAAAAAATTTATAATTAAAGACTTATTGCAATTTTTATAATCTAGACTGCATACTAAAAATTAATAAATAATTTGCACACATGATAACCAATCCCTAATCATTTAATCAACATCCAACATTATAGGTTTCCATTCCCTTGTTTTAATAGGCTTAGATAGTGGTGAATCTACTAACAATTAGACCCCCATATAATTATAAATTTTGTTCTTATATATAAAAAACAAAATAAACATTATGAAAAAGATATCTTAGGTGTGGAGTGCACTTCAAGTTTATCACCTTTTGTTTGTTAGTTCTAATAATCATGTATTTATGTTGGATAAACCTAAATTGACGAATATGGATACCAATTTTCAAATTTCTTGCTTTATGACCACTACTATTTAAAGCACATATCTAAAGGATATCCATATTAATATTGGCTCAAGAGATCCATGGCAAATTCAACGACCCAAGTAAGATCTTGGTTCTACCTTCAAGAGGAAAATCTTTAAAGGGCATCGATGGGTGGGAGCTATGACCCATATCATATATTCGGCTCAAAGCAATCTCTAAAGGATTATACTGAAGTTAGAACTAATATAATAAAAAACATGTACATGTATCAACAAGTACCCTTAGATCAAAAAGCTTGGGTAAGCCTATGCACTAGGTTGGGGAAGAATTAACTAGAGAAAAAGTCTTGGATATTGGATTTGATAGTAAGCTTTTCGATTTAAAATTTCCCTCAAATTGACTTATTGTCTCAATATGACAGAGAATTTGATTGGCTTGGTATGTTATCTAACTATGTTAGAGATGGCCCAATTGGTATTCGTGCTTTCTTAGTGTGGTAAATGTGGCATGGATGTACTTTGAATGGCTTTCTTAGCACTTGAAGGTAATTGTTGGTTTAACACCATAAATTTGTTAGTTTAGCACCAAAAGGAAATTCTTGGCTTGGTAGTAAGAGAGGCTTTATGAGTGTTTAGCTGAATCACCAAGAGGTTCAGAGCTTATAATTCAAGAAAGCCCAGAAAAATCGATCTCATAGCTAAGCATGAGGCGGCCCAAATATTGGGTCGTAAGACCATATTCTTAGGCAAGGTGCCTCAAGGGTTTTATGGCTTACAACCTTATCTCAAGGGCAAGGCAGACCATGGGAACAACTTAAAAGCTGGTGTGATGACTTGGTTAATATGCTCAATATCTCTATCATTTAGATGGATTCATGAGCTTAGGATCAAAATTTAAAAAAAGGGTTTGAATAATTTTGAGGCTTACAATCTCATACCATACACAATATAATCCGAGGAAATTCTTTGGTGCTAGTCTAACATCCTGATCTATGTGTTAAGTGCCTCCAACTTTTATCTTTGATTTGGACTTGTATTTTATCAATAGAGCTTATGATCTTGAACTTAAAAGTTGGCCAAAGATATTACAAATGGTAAGGACTTGCAAACTCTCCTTATAGATAAAGTGGCCTTGGAGGAAGATTTTAAGCCAATCTGACTGGTTATGTGCTCATTATTGAATATGAGCTTGATATTAGATGTAGCTTACAGCCTTGACTTCAAGATGGCCTCAGAGGTTTTGGGACTTAGAACATTACCCTTAAGCAAAGCTGTTGAGCGAAAAAATTATAGGCTAGTTTGATTGGTTTGCATGCTCAGTGTTCATAATAGGGCTTTTGGGTATTTGAATTATCGGGGCTGATGGCCTTGTTTTCAAAGTTATCTAAGGATTTGTTAGGCCTTACAACATTGCTCTACGCAAGGTGATTAGGCGTAAATATGAAGCTAGGATAATTGGTTATATGCTCAATTCTTGTGCATGAATCCTTGATTTAAGGCAACATGAGAAGTTCTTGGACTTACAACACCACCCTATATTTGAGGTGGCCTGCACAAAAAATTGGATGATGGCCCAACATTACTAACATCCAAGCTAGCCCAACGTTCTAACAGGCAAGCTAGCCTAACATCCTAGACAAGTAAGAGATTCTCCTGTTGTCTCCTTCATATTAGACCTAGGGTTTTCGATATTGGAATAGGTGATAAATACATTCAGACTTACATAACAAAAAAATAATAATAATAACATGAACCTTCCATTTTTGATGGGTTATGCAATAACCTGGTTTAGACTCCAACCAATACTATATCATAATTATAATACTTGATTTACCCAACAGCTAAACCACTCCATCACTCAATAAGACAGTCCAAATTGATATCCAAAAATCCTTTCAAGCTGAAGTTTGAGTAATGTTTATGGGGAGATGGCGGTATTTTGTGGAGGATAAGAAGACTCGCTTCTTCTGATAATATTAAATAGTTGGTGTTGTAGCACGAGAAGAAGAATCCATGTAATATATAGTTGTCATTTTTTAATATTATTAATTTTGTACATTTGTTGTAATTTGAAACTTATATCATGATTGTAATTTTGGACTCTTAAATTAAGGTATTAATTGATCAGGTCATTGACTGATGATCATCTTAAAGTGAATCAAAGCTAAAATGGCAAGATATCAGCAAGGATTTTGTTCAAATTATAGCTTATGATTCATCTACCGAGGCATGGATGTCCAAGACAAAGGAGTAAACTCTAATACAAAATAAGGAGTCAACCAACAACCCCCACAACCTCCACAATCAAAGGCACAAAGTCACCCCACTTCCTCCATATGGTTGGCATCAGCAACCCCCTCATTCCATGCTTGGATTGGTTTGAAATTTTTAAATGTTGTAATTCTTATGAACTTGTAATTCTTATAAGGATACCTTAAGTTAAATTTTAAAAAATAAAATATAAAATAGAAGTGCTCTTCTTGATTCTTGCTTGGTGGCTTGAATCTTTGTCGAAGGCTGGGTGGAAAAAGGCCACATGAATCTTTTAGTGAGCGTTAAATATTTTATATTTTAGATTATTTCTTCATAGTTTAATCTCGCTCACACCTCTCATTGATCCATAAGCATTCACTCGTCTCCCACCTCGATGCTCTCATCTAAATTAAGAAAGGCCACCTTTCGAGCTTGCCTCCTCCTGTCAAACCCTAAAATCCTAGGCCCTCTATTTTGAGTTTTTCTCCATATCCACACGCTTATTCCGAAAATCTGACCTTCCCCCCTCTATTAACCCTATATTTCCCTATATATTACACCCTAGACAAAATAAATTCCTCCCAATCATTGAGCACACCTTCACAACTCTATAATATACAACAAGTGAGAGCCAACCCACTCAATTAATTTCCACCACCTAGCTCAATCAATCCTAAGGTTAGAGCCAAACCATTGAGAAAATAATGAGCATAAGAATCACAACATCTATTCAACAACAATAAGTATTCTCCAACTGATTGCAACAAGGTGGTAAAATTACTCCCTTTTTTTTGTATGTTTAACCTCTTAGATTTCAATTCTTTATTTTGGTAAAAATTACTAACCTTTGATGTGTTGGGTAGTAATATGCTACTTGAATAAAAATAAAAGCCATGATGAACCAACTACAACATATATCCCTTAGCGTACAAGCACGTTAATGTAGCACGTCAAAGGAATCATACCAAGAAGAGATCCACACCATTTAGCATTGTTTGCAATCATGTCCAACCAAGCCTTCCAACCTCCAACCACCAGCACTCCAATAAAATAAGCAATTATGTCCTATTTTATAAGGCACAACCTCATCGATTCCTCTGTTAACCACCCCTAAACATCCCCACGTCGATTATAATCCATCTCTCATCTCTTACTAGTGTTTATGTTTAAAATATAAAAGAAATCTTTGTAATAGATATTTTTTATGAATGAAAAAAGAAAGAAGTCCTTTGTAATGATTTGGGATTGTAGTTGATTGCTCAGCAGCTTTCAACACACTTTGCTCCTTTGGTAAAGTTTATATTTAGTTTTATTCTTAATGTTTGTTAATTGTAATTCCCTAAACTATCATTCCCTTGAACACTAATGTTTGTTAATTGTAATTCCCTAAACTATCATTCCCTTGAACACCCCCTCCAGCACCTGTAACCCCATGCAAAGGACTCCAAAGCTTATGCCAACTATCGGCCACTCCTCTCCAAAACCCTAATTTACACAAACCTCCCCATTCAAGCCGTTTAAACCTTCATCTTCCTCCAGAAAACCCTAGAACCATTCTTCAACAACATACCCTACAAGAGACTTATCATTTAGGCCCTCAAGCAGTTCCTCTCCTAGCCACAGCCCAATCCTTAGTATAGCTATAGGGCTCCACCTCCCCCAAGAAGAACTAGGCCAGTTCTTTCCTTTGTATTCCAACTTACCTTACCCCAACATTTACATCATTGAATTACCTCCCCAACCACTCCTTATAAGGTCTTCATGAGCCTTCCTTCCATCCTAAGTATCCAAAAAGAATTTACTACATAATCGACACCTCTCCACTACCGCCAAATAGGCCCCTCCCTCAACTAACACATCATTCCCACGCCTAAACCAGCAATCCTAAATAATTTCACACATTAAACCCACCACCAAATGGTCCTTCAACAAGCATCCTTACATTTTTGCATAACCCATTCCTACCTTGAATTTTGATTTAATATGTGCCCATATAGCACAGCCTTAGAGGAAAGCATCATATTAGATCATCACTTAATATGAATGAATTCAGGGCTGATGATTCCTGTTATCTTAGTAAGGAAGTTAAAGTCGAAGCACCCACATTTGATGTAATCCATGTCGAAGAAACCACATTTGATGTAATACATGACCACAAAAGATTTGATGATTTTCAAAAGATAGCCTTTGCTAAGATGAAGTTGATAGGACATTCTAGAATCAATTAAAATAATATTATAATAAAAGAAGAGAGAATAAGTAGAACTACCTTCGCATTGATTGAGATAAAGAAAATGTAAAGGTCAAAGTATTATAAGACATTATAACAAAGAGCTTCATAGAATACAACTGACTTAGGCAAGGGAACCTACATGTGACTATTTGAATACCTATGACAACCTAATTACTAGAGTCAACTGAACATACAATGATTGGGAACTTGCCAATAAGCTTACTTATAGAGAAGCAAAAGAAACTTCCTTAAAGCTTTATAACTAGACGCCCTACTTTAGGAGCATCTATTCCCAAGTCTACAGATAAACCCAAATCAGTTATGACCCAAAATGTATTTAGAACCTTTTGGTAGGAAATTGGACTTGATTAGGTGATCATATGACTTAGTTTCCATAATATTTTAAGCACTAGAATATTGTACAAACGATTTATGGATTGTACATGCAATTGAGCAATCAAAAATATGATCTAGCATATCTTGATAATTGGAAAATATTTGTTGTTATTAATCCTCTAGTTACAAAAACATCATCATAAATCTTTTTAAATAAACTCTAAAGCTTGGAATCATACATACAATCAATAGCGAATTTTATTGAACTTGAAGTGATTATACATACGACCAATAACCATAAATATAATCTTGTTGTACATACAATCATCTAATTAACCATTTTTAGGTTTTGACTAAACAATTTTTTTAGGCTTACATGTAGCAATTGGGAGGGTTGGAAACTATTGAGAAGCTTATTTATACTCCTCTATTTGATCTTTCAAAGGGTTAGAAGAATTCCTTAACAAAACTCTCTCATACTTCAAAAACCTTGTTTCCCAAGCTCCCAATCTATCAAGCGAAACCATTTAAAGAAAAGCAAGAGTAAGAGCATTCAAAGCAAAATCATTTGAGAAAAATATAATGGAGATGTCGTACTTTCTTCAATGGCCAAACTGTTTCCCAAACCCGTAAAAGAGAGTACATTGTTGTCATAATTTTTCCACTAGCCTAAGGAATGAAGAATTTGTTAGGCTTTAAATAGTAAATTCGTGTAGTGGAATCCTAAAATAGGAGAAAATTAGGCGTGAATATAGGTTAGTTGGGGTTGAATCATCTCAAAATTATTTGTAAGTTGTATACTTGTTTATTCATTTAGTTGTTCATTCAATCACTTGCCATTGCAATTTTAATTTTGCAGTTATTTGTATTGCTACAAATTTTTAAACACCAATTAATCCCTTTCTTCATATGTCATAACCCTCTTATGTCTCATATAGCCATCTTTATTACATTCCTATCTGTTCCATCTCATGAGGGAACTTGTTTTAAATGAGATGAACTATCTTTAAAGCCCTTTCATTAGATAAAAATACCAATAACTTTTATAGGAATTTTCTTAACTTTCATAAATAGCACTTTAACAACAACAACAACATCATCATCATCATCGTCATCATCTAAATTGTAGTTCCTTTGTATGTATCTAAGTGTTTTAAAAATATGAAAATTATATCATTCCTTGCAATCATTTGAACATGCACTGCATTTTTTACATGTCAGCCATAATGCCACAATTATCTTTTGCATTGTATAAGGCATGGGCAATGATTTTATAATTATTGGAAATGTCGTCCTCAACAACTCAAGTAACATTGTAAATTATTTGTTAGGCCATTTACAAAAACATTTAAGATGCAATAACTTTATGATAAATGAAAGCTCAAAATACTCGACACCTTCAACATAGTTCTTCATTGGCTTCTCCTGACCATTGATATTGCTAAAAACTATCCGAATGAAAACAGAACTTTCCCACGTGCAACCAAATTTATGCAAACCCTAACAGACCCATGAATTATCATATTATATTTGCAACCTCAGCAGGAAGCAATCAGCTATTATTGTAGCTCTTTCAGGAGCATATTTTTGGTGATTATTAAGTTATTAAAAACCATATCAAGAAACTCATTTAACTCTTCATGATATTCCTTGTCCTAAATTTCAACATCCAACTTCTGTTGATTATAAGCCTACTACAAATAACATGACATAAGTTTGAGGTAACAAATTAATAATTATGCAAACACATTTAATTAACAATCATAGATAAAAATAAATACCTAAAATTCATTATCTTTGAAACTGTCTAATGCTTTGTAACCAAAGAAGCTAAATGAAAAACAAATTATAAACCAATATCAAACTGCCAATCCTAACATAAGCTAAAACAAAAATATCTAAAACTATTTCACTAATAATTACTGAAAATGGTTATGAGATAAAGAGAATACTTTCATAATCATCAATAAAACAAAATTCAATTAGGGCTACCTTTTTTTCTTTTGAATGAAACGCATGAAAATACATAGAACACCAAGATAAAAGCTTGTATAAAGTGCATGGAAGCAAACTGAGGGACCATAAAAATAAACGATTGAATAAGAGTTTGTGATATTTATATCAGGATAGCCATAATCATCAAAAACTAGCTTAGGCATAAGACAATGGGAGAAAACAAAATAAATACACACAGAATGCTTAGTAAGATTCATGTGGCATTAAGTGAATTGGAAAAAATTGAGAGCACTTTAATAGGGATAGAGAATAATTTAGCAGCCTTAAGAATAGCTGTATAGAAATAGTTTGATAATGCTACAAAGTAAGAAATTCAACATAGAAGTGATGAACAACTCAGCACAGGAGAGATGAAAAAATTCAGAAAAATAACATTCAATATAACAGGTCTCACGCAAATAGATTAAATAGGGAGTACCAACGAGAAAGCATTAAATACTAATCAAACAAGTTTCAAGAAAAATTAGCTAGTATCTGACTTTCAGGACAAACCAGACCAATCTTCAAGCATTTAGATTGTAGCATAATTCTATTTAGGACAAAAAATATATAACAAAGAGCATATAACAAAATTTAAAACAATATGTGATTGACACAAAAGATTTGCAGCTGAGCATTACAGCTAACTCAAAATAGGAAAAAATAAGTGATTCAGTATCATGAAATACAAGCAGATGAAAGAAGATACCAGATAGCCAGTTAACATTTCTCCTACAATAGCACTTTAGGAATAGCATATGAGAGAATACCTGCAGCTTATCAAAATTTAGGTTTCTTTTTAAGATGAGGGATGAAATGGAGCAAGCAAGGATGGAGAACTGATAAAGGAATGGGAGAGAACATATTGGGACTTGCAACTCAAGGATAGGATATAAAATAACTAATAAATAAATTTGAATAACATTTTAAGCTTATATCATGTTCAAATTTGACTCGAACTCCATAAAAATTGTAAATGAGGATTCATTTTGTATTGGTACTGCAGGGGTGAACAAAATTCTCCCAGAAGAATCAATGTTTAAATAAAGAATTATTTTTGCTTTAGGATATGCAATAAGTAGATGTATGAAGACATTTGATTTCAACTATCTCTAAATCAAACTAATTTATTAATTTACCTTAAAAGCTTAATCCTTGTTTCTGTCGCTATTCTAAATATGCAAAAGTACATGAGTAGACAGCAGACAGTATAAATTTGCCTAATAAACCTCAAGAATAAAACCAAATAAAAAGGGAATGCACAGTTTGTACAGCAAAGGAAAAGTCAATATGAACATGGGCGAATGATTCTAAATTAGCATTGAATTCTGTAAACAAATTCAGCAGAGAAAATACCAATGGAATTTACAAATAATCATCACTCAAACCCTCCTTCCAAAGAGGTGACCTTCTCAGTGGAGTAGAAGACCCAACACATACTTCCAATCTGCGCTGGAATTCATCATCGCTGGGCTTCAACAAGGCCGGTAGCTCAAAGAATACAGCATTTTCCTTGCAAAGCCGATACCTTGGCTTAATTTTCTTCTCTAAACTAAACGAAAAGTACTGAGGAAACTTTTTGATCTCCTTCAGCTCCCTCTCCATTATCCCGGTGAAGAATTCAAGCTTGGGCTCTAGATTCGCTTTTATACTATAACAGAAGATCTGGGGAAACCTCCTAGCCATGCAACGGGCATCTCTGGATGAAAACCCGACTTTCTGAAGAAACTCTAGCCGTGGGAGAAACTTCTCCTCAACGCTACAGGAGAGCAGGTGCGCGTGGCGCGCGGTTTCTGAAATCCCCAGCATTTGGAGGAAATAAAGCGTTGGTCGAAGCCTGCCGGCGACGTCAGATACCAGGAGGCGCGGGCGGCGTGATATGACGTAGCAGAGGTCGCTACTCTGAACACCAGCCTCTCGAAGGAGGAAAGTGAGGACAGGGTTGAAAGCAGAAGGGCCGCCAGCTGTGAGTATCTCCGGGCACATGCCACACATCCGGCGGAGGTCAATAGAGGAGAAGCCAAGAGAGACGAGGAAGTCGACGGCGGCGCGGAGTTCAGCGATAGAAGCAGAGACGATGGGTGGGTGATCTTCCACAAGGGCGAAGAGGTCGACTCCGACGGAATCGAGAAAGAGCATCTTTTCCCGGAAAGGAAAGGAGGTATCGATAGGGATGGAAGGGGATTTGCGAGGCAATTCAGGGAAAGAAACGGGAGCTCGCGGTGCGATGACGAGGTTCTTTGCGAGGAAGATTGGGTGCCGAGGGTGGGACTTTCGGGAAGAGGAAGTAGAGAACTTATGTAAGTGATAGGGCAAAAATTCGTGCTTTGATGGAGACGGCGACGGCAACGGCGGCGGCTGGGCGAAGTTAAGACAACGTATATGGATGGCTTCCTCCATATTTACATGGCTGCCGGTGAAAGCGGGCGGAAGGGAACCTGTGGAGAATGAGATTTTAGATTTGTTTTTCCTCTGTTTCTTCTTTCTTGGTGGAGATAAGGCGATGCTAGATCAGGGTGGAGGAAAGCGGAAAGCACACGACCACTACTTGCGAGATCATCTCCTAAACATTTCTATTGAAGTTATAATAATATTTCTGAGTGGAATTTATATACATATTCCTATATAATAGCTATTTTATATATCCAATACATAAACTATAAATATCCACCAAAACACAATTTTAATATCAAAAATACCACTCTGTATGCTCCCAACCCCCCTTCCAGCAAACTTATCTCAGCGTCTGCTCTTTCCGTGTGCTTTCTCTCGCGCGTTCGACCTCCATGTGCTTTCTTTCTCGCATATAAGTTCCCACGTGATCTCAACGACGTAAGTTCTTCTCGTTTTCTTGTTGTCGTTTGGTTTGTAGAGACGGGCTTTTGGAGGAAATGGGCTTAGGTTTTTGTGGGTGTCACTTGAGCGGGATGTAGCTCGGTGAGGGTTTTTTCTTTAAATCAAGCAGCTATAGTTATGTAATCAGCTTGTGAACAACACAGTAATGTTGAAACAAATATTGTATAGCACTGGCGTCAAATAACTTCAAACCTGCTAATTTAGGAAAGATAAGGGAGTAATAGCAATTTGATTTCTTGTATTAGGCATTATTTTATTGTAAATCGAAACATTACATCAACCTGCTATTTTCAGAATCTTTAATATTTGTTTTATAGAAGGTTCTAACTCTTCCTCATCTTTGAATGATGGTTACTTAACTTCATTTGACATATTGGCTATCTTATTTTATGTGCTTCTAGTATTATATTGCATTACAGAAAGCAAAATTCTACTAATATTTTTACTACTTAAACAGATTTTGTGTGGAGTCAAATGCGTTCAACAAATTCATCTGTTATGAAAGCTAAGCGTCAACATTTTCAAGTTTATTGTCATTGTCATCTAAAATGTGTCTTGTATATTTGTTACCGATGACCTAATAGTGGAAGACAATTTTATATATGCATTCATAATCAAACAGATGAAGATTGCAGTTACTTTAAAAGGATAGATGAACTAGAAGAGTCATCTTATGCCTCACATTATGAATTAAAGGAGGACGAGGTAAGGATTTCCAAGAAGCTTGACTTGGTCATCTTAATGATGAAAGTCCTTGTTGTAATTGTTCTCATCGACACCATCATCAAGTTTTACCTTGTGAAATAATTTGTTGTGTCAAAGTAGTTTGTGAATGTCGATGTAGTGTTGTTGACATCGACATGTGTTGTGTTTATCATTTGTTTGCTTATTGTTCAAGGCTTATTGTGTAAAAATGTGTTGTATATTCATTGACATTTAATATATTACACCCTTTTTCTTAAACTTGAGTTTTGGATTATCTCGTAATATTGTGCTACATATTTGTTGAATTTGTGGAATGTAGAGCATATATGTTTGACAAAAAAAACATACTTTTCACAATTCTCAGGCTCAATCTCCATCAAACATCTTGTAGCTATCTCCCCAATCTTCACATTACAATAACTCCTACTAGCACTCGACAAAGCTTCTTAATATATAAATATATATAACAAGAAAAAATTGACCTCAATGATAAATCTTCTCAAAAGAAGTCGATTGTTGCTACTAAGTTGATTTAAACTGCATTGCAAAATAAGTGATCAAAACCCAAGCATTATTGTTTCTACTATGTTGATTTCAACTTTATTGCAAAAGAAGCTTTTGTAATGGTAAATGCAAATCAAAAACATCTTGAACTAAATGAAGTTCACATTTAGTGTAACCTTTCTATTTTAGTTAAGTACAAAAAGAACTTCACAAGCAAAAAAATTGCACTGTCCCATATAAAAAGAATTTCATATACCAAAAAAAAAGAGCCTTTCCCATAGAAAAAGAAGTTAAGTGATTAAATGAACTTATAAACCATCCAGATATGAAAGTTCATATTCATGACCCTCATTTTCATATGTACTCCGCCTACTCAGCAACTTTGCTCATCATGGTTTCACTAATTGTGTGAAAATGATATCTTCGTCATTCATCTTTTTTAATGGGTCTTGCATGTACACCAATGATGCCCTCAAAGTGCACACCTGTCACATGTATGAACTTTATTATACTTCTCCATGAAATTTAGCTGTCTTCTTTTTCTTGGCCGACACCCTTGGTCTGGATGTATTAGGCACTCCAACTTGCACAATATCGTCTGCTACTCGCCACTGTTCCTTCCCAAGTAGCATGGAAATTACACCATCATATGCAAGTTTATACCTTAAGCAATTATCAGCCTCAAGTTAATATATTTAATATGCAAACACTAGTTGATATGTTATGCTAATATATGTTACCTGTCAACATAATAGGAGTCATCAACGTATGTATGCCACAACGGGTGCTCCTTCATGCCAATAAAAGTTACGACATGAATGCAATGAAGTCAAATTACCTACCACATCGAGGCATATGTACACTCCATTCAACCATTTGTTCATTACTCACAACATCCATAAGATTTGAATTTGATTCTTCTTCATCAACTTCTTGAAGTGTAATAACTATCTCAGCACACAAATTTTTATTTGATAGTTTAACCAACTCACTCATGTCAACGTCAGAAGTGATAACTTTGTATTCATTGGTTGATGTTCCATATATGTGACAATATATATTGTATTGATACCCTTTCAGCCATGGGTATATTCTAGCAATCTCTACTCTAAGCATAAAAATATTAATATATTTTTTCTCAAGTTTGGCATTCATTTTTTTGCACATCATTATATCTCTTTCTAGATTAATTTTTGGTGTCAGCTCAAAATCCTCTAAATTTAAATACAACAAAAATTTGCACTTTTTTCTTTCCGCATAAATTATTTCCTGCTTTGTCATCGTAATCCTGCATTAACAAAGTATGCATTGGATATAACTTGTCATTTTTTCCTTCAGCTTCAAATTGAAATAAGAAGATAGGTCCAACACCAAATTGTTAGTAGAATAGTAGACATAAATATTGATAATAACATGCCTAAAAAAACCTTCAAGTATATATATATATATATATATATATATATATATATATATATATATATATATATATATATATATATATATATATATATATATATAGTCAGAAAAACTTGGAAACAAAGTTCAATGAGGCCACAAAAACCAAATTTAAGGACTTAAAACCATTTTTTAGATAAAGGCTAACATGATTCAATTGAAATACTTGACCCCAACTCCAGCAAACTCCTCCAATATCCTCTAAAAATTAGTTCATAATGCTTGGTCATGCCCATGAAGCATTGATTTCCACATTAATATAATTTCAATTCAATTGAAATACTTAACCCCAACTACATTAGTATCTTTTGGTATATCTTTATACTTTTGTCGAGCCAAGAGTACCTGATAATTTCCACATTAATTTCAATTTAATGTATGGAAAGAGATGAAGATAATCTTCTTTTTTTATGTTCACCTTGAAGCTACTTCAGTGTTGCCACAGTTGTGATTGATGCAAAACACAAAGGTAAAAGTTGTGATGTGATTAGTGCTTATTCTGTTGTGATGTCCAATTCCTCCTGAAGCCTTTTTTGTTTCTTTTTACATAGATTGTTGAGCCCTTTACAACTCATTACATTAGGTTCTTGAGCTGTGCCCACTGAGTTCTACAGGTTTGAATAATTCCTTGCAATGTGCTACCATTATACTGGAACAAATTTTTATCATTACAAGATTAGTTTTTCAAATAGTTTCTATATTTGGTGCTTAGATACTAGGAACTTAGTAACTAGGAACTTTAGCCAAGAGTTGTTTCCCATCTACATACGAACATAGGTGATTTATGCCCGTTAGCCGAGTACCATTGCATGATCTCGCAACAATGGAATGAAAAAAAAAAAAGACAAATTACATCGATGTAAACTGAACGATGAAAAGAAAATGATAAAAACTTATGTCACAAAGAGCACGCGGGAAGTCAGATGTGTGAGAGATAGTATGCAGCAAGAGTAGGAGCAAAGAAAAGTTCGTGAGGAGGGGCATTTTAGAGGGAAGGGGATAACGCCATGAGGTTGGTATTTTTTATGTTAAAATTGTGTTTGGGTGGTATGAAGTAAATATTTATATTTTAGGTGTTAGATATGTAAAATAGCTATTATACAGTGGTATGTATGTGAATCCCCCTATTTCTTGATATAATTTTTTTTTATCTTTAGACGATATTAAAAATATTGTTAATATTTTTTTGTATATTTTTAAGTTATTAAAGACACAACATACGAAAATTTTGAACTCAATAACTCTTAGTTGATAGTCACATCTCCCCACCAATAAATCAAGGTGATATGCATATATTATTAATATTAATTCTCTAATTCTCAACTTTTTCAAAGTTTTTCAAAAATTCTCTTAATAAAATAGTCAATTTCTAAGTGTTCATCCTTAGCTTTTAAACTCTCTTATTTCCTTTGTATGCATCTTCTTGAGTTATTTGTCTAATGATCACATGCCCCATCTTTCAAATTGGATTTACTTTCACGAATCAACTTGTAGAAGATCCTCCTAAATATACAAGTTTGCATTGGAGGCCACTTATTTTCTTTTCAACTATGTAAAGCAGCTTGGTGATGCAATAAGTCATAGTTATTCTCTTCTTCAAAACTTAGGGTTCATTTGAGACAACTTTTTTGTTGCTTTCAAAAGTAGCATTTTAGTACAAAAAATTTTTAATTAGAAATTTTTGTACTAAAAATCGGTTTTAGAAAACAGTAAGAAAGTTGTCTCAAAAGAAACCTTAATCTTTCTTCAGATGATCCTCTCAGGTAGATAGAAGTCATCTAAAAGTGTTTGGATTTATTCAGCTCATCATCTAGCGTTGAAGGCTAAAAACCTTAGATTTTATGCATTCACCATGGAGTATATTTTTGTTTAGGCCAGTAAAGCCAATTAATATGGGTTATCCTTGAGCTTCTTTAAAACCTTAAATAAAATATATCTGATCGACTTAATTTTCTAACATTTTTTGTCAACCTTTATTTACTAATGTGGAGCCCCTTAAGATCAACTTCATTAAAATTTTTCTCTATCTTGTTTCGATCATGCTAACACTTATAACACTACTATGATTTGGCTAGATGTGACTCTAACTTAGATTGAACATTTTTAATTCCCTATAAGATCCGTAGCCTCTCTCATGACATTTTTCTGAATTTTCATATATAGTTATTGATTCCACCAAGAACTCTTTGTCAAAAGAAGTTTTAGGAAAGTATCATAGACATGTCGCAAACTATGCTAAGTATGTGTATTTATGTGTTTTCATGTTGAATGCATACTAGGAATAAAAAGCTTTTTTGATCTTATGTCCTTAGGTGTCATAAGTTGAATCCTCTCATTAGGTGCTTTATAATTCTATGTATTACCTCAATCTTTCATTTAATTTATGGATAGAAGGCTATGCACCTCTTTAGACCCATAAAATAAAAATATAGCTATGACCATTTTGGGTTGACAACATTATTTCTAGCAAATCAATAAAGATACTCTCATAGTTGACGTGGCATAAGCAAAGGAGTGTACGATCATTGCCTTCTAATCAAAGGCTTTGAGGTGCAACATAGTACACTCTACAAAAAAAGTGTTCACATAAAGATGCATTATCAACCATTAAGCACATCTTTAGAAGTTTTGAAGTATCTTTGTCACTTCAAAATATCCCTACCACCCAATTAGCCCATGGGCATTATAATGACCATGGTTAGGTCAAATTTACAAAAATGCCCCTAAATGACCAAACTTAAGTCCTATGAGATCAGTTCACTAATGCATTAAGCCAACCTTTCCAAACTCTATGTAAAATTTATGGAAACAGTGTATCGTTCTACCTATTTTGACTTGATCTGTGAGAGGTAATATGTTAAATTTCTACATCAAACCCTCTTACATGTGTGTGAAAATATTATGTGTTCATGTCTGGGGGTCTGTATGCATATTTTTTAAATATGAAAATTTTACCTTAGGTTGTCATGGCATCATGGTTTTGAGCTTATGTTTTTAATCAATTCAATTTGGGTGTTGCGACATGCAAGATAAGGCTCTGTAGCACCATACCCTATTTTTATGTAAAAATATCCATTTCTAGTAAATGAAATTTATTTCTTCCCTTAGACGAAATTGGTTAGAAAGAGAGGAGGATTTTTGTGAGAGAAAGCTAGGGATTGGGTGACTCCAATCCATTTTCCTCTTTTGACAAAGTTCTAAAAGTTGCTCGGATCAATGTATGTTATATTTTGCCTATCTGAGTTTTCAAAAGTATACAAATTTTGGGAATTTTTTTTATTAAACTTATATTTTCATAGTGCAAAAATAAGAGTAACTTTATATCTACAAAAATTTTATTGTGTAACTTTCTATATGTTAACGAGATAATAATTCTGGACGTAGGCATTTTTTTGAGAAAATTTTTACCAGGTATTTTGAAAGATTGATATTTTATTTAACTAGAAAATAATTTTGAGTCTTAAAAAAATATTGCAGTATGATTAAAGTTCAAAATAATGCTGAGCATAATCCCAAGTAATCTGGTAAAATTTTGAAACTGTAAAATTATGCTTAGTAGTTGAATCATGGTTTGCTGGGAGATAATTCTACAAGTGTAATGAATTACATATGTATCTGCTTGAAATGTGTGATTATGAGGAGATCTGATGTGTAGTGAAACTTTTGTTATGGTGCTAAATTCATAGGGAACCATAAGGGCCTAAATTTTTTATTATCTAATATGTACTAAGCATTATGAGTCATGAGTGTATGTTTTCTGATATGCAAGCATAAGGAGTCATAAGATCTTGTTTTTGGTGGGAGGCATGAGGGCCTGAGGAAAATTTTTTTTTTATTCTGATAAATGAAGTGCTTATTTATTTATTTTTAATGCTTAGTCTATTTTATTTTAGTTCTCTATGATTCATATTATTCTTAATAAAATCAATTTCTTATGAAGTGATTTTTTATTAAAATAAATACATGTTAAATTAAATATTTGGAACTTTAGATATGTGAATATGACCTATTGAGTTGTATTGGTTCACACGTATTATTTTTTTATTTTAGGCCAGAGGATGCTGAAGTAGCCTATTGCGTAGCTGAGTTTCTAGGATATGATTTATTGAGTCTGTAGAGTTTTTTTTTTAATACAGTTATAACTAGTTATTCAAATCAATATATTTTGGGTTTATAGTCATATAATGATAAATGAAAGAGCAACAAGTTTTTTTTTTTGGATGAGTTTCTTTTCTATTTATTGAAGTTACGTAGAAGCTCTCTAGTATGTGTAAATTTAAAAGAAATATGAAAATCCTCAAAAACATATATCTTGGGCTGGCCTATAATAAATAAATACGATATGACCTTGTTATATATAGGTCATATCTAGTTGGGTTCTGACACTCTAGCATTAGAGTCCAAAGATCCTAACAGAGTTTCCCTAACCAACTTAGCCCATTTGGCAAACCCAAATGAACTAATTAGGTCAACTTAAAGTGCACCCAAAGAGCCAAAGTGTATTATTAACTTTTGATCATTATCCTAGGGGATATAAAGTTAATACCCTTGTTGAAAAGCCCTTCTATAATAGTGTTTCCATCTTGGATTGCATAAGTTCCATATATGTTGCATGAAGTAGATTCATAAGTATATGGATCAGGGATATTAGAGATGCACATTAAGATATAATAATGGTTGCATCATCTCCTTCTTTATGTTTTTTGTTAAGAAAACTATTTCATTTGAAGCTTCTTCATGATATATGAGTGAACATAAAAGAGAGTTGGGGCTAGGGTTGGATGAGTAAGGATTAGCACTACCTTTCCCAAGTTTAGCCATGTGAAAGGTTGTGCTCCTAACGAGAAAGAGCTATTATATCTATTTTATAAGTAGAATAAAGAGTTCTATGTGCAAAAATGAGATCCCATTTTAGACTACAAATAAGAGCTTCTTTAGGGTAGAATTAACAAATAAGAAGCTTCCTTGAAATGGCTTAAGGCTCTCTAAGGTTGTTTTCTTAATAAGAGGACAAATATGCACCTCTATAAGACTAAAGAGTTGAAAGCCTCGAGCTAGGCCCTTTTTATTTTGTTCCATTCCTTTAAGGCCACATAAATCCATGAACAAAGCCTTTAGATTAGGAGTTCAATGTATATAATCAGAGCTCCTCACCCTCTCTCATCTCTCTCAATTCAATCTAGGATAATATATATTTTTGTGAGAGAGTATGTTAGTACTATAGCTAGATATAAAAGACTAAAAGCATATATCTTCATACATGGAGGGCCTATAAAAAAATGTATTTAGCCTTATATGAAAAATAATAATTGTGTTTAATAAAGTCCGAAATTAGGTTGAGCAAAAGATTAGGCTTTGATTGAAGTGTATCCTATGAGTGAAATGGTTTATCCAAGGGTACATGGCATTCATGTAACCATCCTATTTAGAAAGGTTTAAATAAAGCTAATATTTTCTAACCTAGGATTTGACTAAAGAATATTGGTAGTGTCCTAGAAGTCTAAGGTGATGCAAAGGGGTCCCAAACTCCTCAAAGTTGTTTAGGTCAAGCTAGGTTGGCTTAATATTAGCTCAATGCTAAGAGATTGGGTTAGATTGAGAACTATGGTTGATTAAAATATTAGTATCAACTAGTCATGGCTCATTGGGTTAGGTTGATCAGATAGGTCATGGATTAAATATAAGATAGGAATAGGGTGATGATGATAGGATTCCTATTTGGTCAGATTAGTTAATAAAAGTATTTTTGAATATTTATTTTATTCTTTAAAGAAGCGATCTATAGTTTTTGTTATAAACATAAGGGTTTGGAAAGGGTATAGTGAAAGGAATGTCGAGACAAGTCCTATATGGGCTAGTTTGTGTTAATTTGTAAGATCACTTTAGGGAGAGAGTTTCGAGTGAGATAATATAATGCCACATGACATAAATTTGAAAAAAATATTTATTTTATCTCTTAATTAATTTACAAAGATTTTTAATAACTCATTAATATAAATAAGTCTAGTGGAAACAACTATAAATCATATAAATCAAAATATTTTTATATTCATTAATTAAAATTCAATTCATAATATTTATGAGATTAATCATTAGAACGGCCTATTCCTTTAAACTCTTGATTATAAAAGAATAAAATAAATAGGGAATCATAATATACATTACTCCATTGAATCCTAGTACCCTCATGTAAACATATGAAAATCATGGAGTGAGATAATAGATCAGTGGATTACTAAAACCTATAATTGTAATCAATGCAAGGAAATCAAAAATAAAATATATGTATGTAATCATTCAATCCATGTTAATATAAATAAATAACTACATGATCATATAACAGTCAATATGAATAGTATCATTTTCATATGAGCAATAGAAATCATTAAAGGTAATAAACTTTAAATTTAGTGATCAATAGTCATATAAAGGAGGATTCTATCATTCCTATATTAATATCAAGTACAACACATAAATTTATGGATGTTAAAAATTTATACTTCACTTCATTCCATATGCCATCTCATATATATTAATATAACTACCATATCAAGCAATTGATATATATTGCGTGCGCGAACTCGCGAGCGGGCAGCGGCAGCTGTGTGGCTCGGGCGGCCTCGGGCAGGGCGTGGGCAGCATTGGTGGTCGCAGGGGCAGGCGCGGGCAGGCGCGGGTAGCCGGGGCAGCCTCGGGCAGCTCATTCTAAGCGGGTTTTTGGGTTGACCTGTCAACCCGTCGGGTCAACCCGAACCTGACCCGTTTTTTCAAACAGGTGGAATCCGGGAATCCGAACTGTTTTGAAATCGGGTCAGGTCCAACCCGGATTTTTCGGGTCGGATTTTTGTGTCGTGTCAAATATTGACACCCCTAGCTGTAGCTACAAACTACATCATAAGCTACAACCTGTAGGTTAACATTGAAGATCTGCCAGAAGCTCCTGCTAGCATTCCAAATGCTATAACTTGACCAATTTGATAATAGAAACGTCGTCCCTAACATAGTCATCAATCACAAGCTTATGTTGAAAAAGTATAGCATGATATTTGTTTAACAAGTTTTTGATATTAGTATGAAATTTCATATAATTGATTGTTTGTTATTTCTTTATTTATAATAAACAAATAAATTATTTTTGTTTCATATCATATAATTTCCTTTTCCCTAATTCAAATTTAGCTTTAAATTATGAATTTTAAATTATTTCAAATGGTGGAGTCTTGTGCCCATAGCCGAATTCACAATAATGTTATTCCTCTTTAAACAAAAAATTATGAAATCAATATTAATTGAAAATTTACTTGCAAATAAGGAAATATCTAATAGTGTTGTTGGTTCTCATATGAATCTAGTGCGAAATGGGCCTATTTTGTCTCATCTGCGTCTCCAAGTTCTTGTTGATCCAGAAAGTCTTGAACAAAGGCTAAATCGTAATGGCGAAAAAGGAACAACAATGTGAAGTTGCCGCTGTGCCTTTCGATCCGACAGGAAGAACAAGTGAATAAGCTTCTTTACTAACTCGTTTAAAACTCTTCTTCATGCGAAGCGAAATAAGTTGCCGTCGTGTCTTTCGATCTAACAGGAAGAAGAAGCTTTAACTGACTTGTTTAAAACCCTTCTTCACACAAAGCCAAATAAGAAATGAGAGTGGGTAGCGGGCATGCTGTGGGAAATCGTCGTCCTAAGGTTGCTGTCCTGTATTCTATAGATTTACCCCTACCTGTTAAACCTCCTATTGAGGTTTCTATGAACCCTGTCGTCCCTATTGTGTCAGTGCCTGAGGTGCAGGGATTGGGTTATGACGTTGGTAATCTTGAGGAAGATGTTGTTGTTTTGCTTCCTGTTAATGAGCTAGGGTCTCTGGTGTCGAGTTATCCTAACCTTTTGCCTGTTATTTTGTTGAACAATGTGAATTTTATTAATGAGGTTGGTGCTGCTAGGTCTATTGTGAAGGTTTTTATGGATAATGTGGCCGGGGCCTTACCTTCTATTCAGGTCTCTCGGGCTTGTGCTAATGATGGTGATCTTTTGGGTTGTGCTGTTAATGTGTGTCATGTTTTGTCTGTGGTGGATGTTGTGTCTGTACCGTATTTTTTTAATGGTAATAAGGTGCCTTGTGTGGCTCTGGAGGATTCTGGTGACTCTGGCATCCCTAATTAATTAGGATTGGTTACACGTTTAGGAGTGGTGAGTGAGGGATCTGGTGTTGTTCCTAAGTTTATTTCTCCTGTTACACCTTCTATAACTGGTCATTTTGTTGAGGCACTGTTAATTTTGTATCACCTTTGGCATTGGTTGCTCATGTGGGTGCAAATTCGGTGGAGGATGTTAGGATACAACTTGATTGGCTGCAGTGCTCTTCTGATTCGTCTTCGGAAGATAGTGGGGATGATGAACCTGTGGCTAATTTTCCCTTAAAATATGATCGTCCTATTGTTTCTGTTTCCTCTCGTGGGAGGGGTAAACATGGGAGAAAATAACTTGTGGGTTGGTGCTGATGTTCTCGGTTGTCTTTACTGCCTCTCGATGGTGGTTGATTTTTGCATTGGTTGGTTTTTGCATGTTGACGGTTCACTGAAGCTTTGATTTAAGTTTAATACAGGTCATTTGATTTTGCTGGGCAATGATGTGGCTAGGGCTCTGTCCTTCGTAGCCATGGCTCATGGCGACCTTTGGTGGTGGCTTCTTGCTCGGTTGGGTTGGCTGCTTCGTGTTTTACTGTTCTCCGCTCCAAATTGGATGGTCAGTGCCTGGCTACGGTGTAGAATTATTGAGCCCGTTGGGATGTAACTCCATTGTTTCTTATGTTGCTTTTTTGTCCCTCGTTCCTATGCTTCTTGTACTTCTTTTAAATTTTTAATAAAGTTTTTGTTTTCTGTTACAAAAAAAAAGGGAGTGGGTAGCGGGGAGCGAGATTCGAACAACCACAAAATTGTATCGGTTAGATCTATATTCCTGAATCAAAACTTTTATTCATGTGAAGGATCAAGTAGAAGAAGCCGAAGAGATTTAAATTTTGAATTCGTAACAAGAATACGAAGACCAAGAGCCGTAGTACAAAACCGAAGATACCAAGAGGCGCTTGACATGTGATGGAGGAAATAGCCGGCTTTTTCAGCTATTAAGCGATTAATAATTAAAATATATGGAATGAGTACTATCAAATATTTATTATATAGAAAAAAAAAAATTAATTATTAAAAATAAAATGAATGGCGGGATAAATTTTTAATGAATAAAATTAAAGGTCGAAATTGCATATGAAAGGAAATCCAAGAGGTTTTTATAATGGTAGTATAGATATATTAAATTACATTAAATTTATTAAATTATATTTTATATTAAATTTATTAATTTAATATAAAATTGATAATAGTTAAATCAACTAGTTCTTAAAAATTGGGAATTTTATTTGGTCCGGTTGACCGGATGCAAGAAACATCCGGTTGTAGGCAAAAAACTCGGTACACCTCGGTATACGCGCGATTTTGCCTACAACCGGATGTTCCTCTGCATCCGGTCGGAGGACGTAATAATTGTTCTAAAAATTGAGACTGGCCAGCCGGTTCCCAATTGAAGAGAGACAAGCTGTATAATCAATACTAAATCAACTTCAAGAATCATTAAGGATTCTGCATTTAGCTCAATTATTCTCATCTTCGTAAAGTGCTACAGAATAAGTGAGATGTTAATTTCTACCTTTTTTTTTCAGCATTCTTAAATGCTCTATTAGATCGAGCTATACTGTTGAAATTTTTCATAGGTTAGCGATTTCATTTTTATCTGTTTTCTTCTCTTTGTCCATTACATTGGAATCTAACTTATCAAATTTAAAGTCATCGCGATCCGTAAAGGTTCATCTGTGTTTTGTCTAAGATCATCTCCAATCGAACTGCATACCACCGTATGTCATTCGCCATTCGTTGCATTCAAACTCCAAATCTCATGCCAAAATTCGGTAGGTGCACAGTCCAACCCAAATAATTGGGTCAGACTGTTCACCTATGACAAAAAATTGGGTTGCCGAATTTGATGAAGACGAGCACGAAAGAGGAGAGATTGTGAAATTTTTAAAGAACACTGTCTGAAATAAGTATGGTCAAATAAAGAAAGAAATTTGATGAAGATGCCTTTAAATAAAATTTGGTGGAAATGACTCTTAAAGGCATTGGATATAACTCATGTCTGTCTAATCAATTAAATTTTATATTATCTTCTAATTTTAAATTAGTTCAAAATTTTTTAGATACATTATGAGAACTGTACTGGAGAAATGGAATTTCGTAACAACAGCTAATGCATCCACATTCAAACCTGAAAGAACAAAGATAACGCAGAAAAATAGAGGAACAGAGTGTTAAACCTCGACGAGTCGATTCGACTCGACTCGGGACCAAATTTATCAAAATAATAATAATTTGATTTTAATCAAATATATTCAATTGAGTGTTATCGAGTCAATTCAACTCGAATCAAATAGGATGTAAAGCTCGATGGCTTCAATCAACCCGATTTAACACATCTCAACCTAATCTAAATCAAATCAGCATTGATTAGATTTAATCAACTTAGTATAATTAGTTTAAAATACATACCAAATTTTGATGATTTGTTCAGCCATTTATTCCAATTCAATCCTCAAATATTCCTTATGCTTCAAATAAATTTCATCCCTCCAAACCTCTCAAAATCAAGTAATAATCTCAGCCATTGGGTTGAAATTAAATCAAGGGCAAGATGAGTACATGACTTCCTTAAGAGCCATTAGGTTAGATAGAGAGTATGCACTATTTCGGAGGCCGTTTTCCCACTCGATCAATATCGAACTAATGCCCTTTCTTTCTCTTGCATGCAAGAACCTCGCACAAAGGAGAAATTATTATGTGTGGAGTGCATATATAGAGCTACGTTCGAACTCCAATAAAATTGTGACAATATGGATTTATACGCACTGTGCAGTGTGTACAAATTTGTATACATTATGTACATACCGTGTATAAGTTTGTGTACAATGTGTAAAAACTTATACATATTGTATACAAGTTTGAGTTTTGTGTACACAGGGTGTACAAGTTCACGTGTCACAATTTTATTGGAGTTTGGACATAACTCTGCGTTTGCATTCCGCACGTAATAATTTCTCTGCACGAAACCCCTCTCCCATTCGATCGGCTCCTCTTTCGGCCCTCACGCACAATTGATCATCTCTCACTCACAAAGCCTCCTTCACCCAAGGGACCTCGTAGCACTATTTCTCCTCCTCGGAAGAACATCTTCTTAAGATCAACTAAGAAAAAGAATTTCATTTCCCCTTTCAAATGATTTAACCAAGTATTTCTTTGATTTTCAAAGTTTAGTGGCTACCCTTTATTTCTCTTTACATGGCTACATTGTTCCATTCTTCTTCCTCATGTTGCTACACTTCTTTCACTTTCTTTCTGATAATCTTGATGGCAAAAGAAGTTATGAAGGCTTCTATTATGGATTAGAAGATAATTGGAATTATGGTTTCTTGCTAAAATGCTAAAATCATGAGCCATTGTATTATTATTTTTTTTTGGACCAAGATGAAATAGTTTTGGGATCCTTTCTAAAAAAAAAATAGAGAGTGCTATCATGTTTCTTTTTTTTCAATTTTATGGAAGCAGGGTAAACTTGCTGAAATTATATTTCTACTCTAAGATTTTAGGGGATTGAAATTTATTCCTTAAAATAAACTTGATGGGTTCAAAGAATAATGGAGATTAAAAGTCTTGTCATGAAAACAGTCCTACCTGGATACCTAAAAAGTGCATTCTAGTGTTTACAATAATTCCTATTCATTTGTTAAGGAAATCTAATAAACTCTATTCACTCACATCATGGGGTTTATTACCCAATGGATTTGAAGTTTCTTGCATGTCTCGCTAAGTAAAATTTTCTAATCAATTTCATTTAGTAATGAAAGATGGGTATGCATTTCATCATTTTAGGTTGATGGACTCAGGATTCTTAACATAAATGACACTCTTCATGACTTGATTTATTGAGTAAAATACAATTCTTGCCCTTCACTTATCTACTTGGGTATGTATTTCTTTGCCAAACTAGTTGTGAAACTTAGTGTTGACATTAACTCATAGTAAGTGACATTACATGTGCGTTAATGAATCTTGATTAGATAAGGAGTCTATACGTTTATTCATGCTCCACAACAACAACATCAAGCCTTTATCCCACTATGTGGGGTTGGCTACATGAATCCTTTTCCTCTATTGTGTCCTATTAAAAGTCAAATTCTCGTTTAAATCTAATAAAGAAAGGCCATTCCTAATATTTTCTAACCAAATCTGTTTAGGTCTGCCTCTACCTTTCTTAACATAAGTCAAATCTAATACCCCTACTCTCCTAACCGGGTCATGGGAAGGCCGCCGTTTTATGTGACCAAACCATCTAAGGCGACTCTCTCTAATCTTATCTTCTACTGGAGCTACTTCAACCTTTTCACGTATATGCTCATTTTGTATCCTATCTCTAAGGGTAAAGCCACTCTTCCACCTAAGCATCCTCATCTCTGCCACACTTAACTTAGTATTATGCTTCTCTTTTAATGGCCAACATTCGGCACCATAAAGCATTGTAGGCCTCACACCATCTTATAGAACTTTCCCTAAGTTTGAGGAGAACTTTTCAATCACACAACAAGCCCGATGCATTCCTCCACTTCAACCATCCAACTTGAATTCCGCTGATAATATTCCCATCTATTTCACAATCACTCTGAACAATAGATCCAAGATATCTAAAAAGTGTACTCTTATTAATGACTTGATCACCCAAAGTCACAATCCCCTCACTAGGTCTACTACTAAAATTACACTCCATATATTTTGTTTTAGATCTACTCAAGAGAAAACCTTTATACTCTAAGGTTGACCTCCATAATTCAAGTTTACCTTCAACTCCCTCTCTAGTCTTATCAACAAGAAGAATATCATCAGCAAAAAGCATACACAAAGGTACATCCTCTTGCAAATGTCTAGTGAGAACATCCATGACTAAAGCAAAAAAAGATATGGGCTTAGGCTGATCCTTGATGTAACCCAACTGAAATAGAGAAATACTTGGTCAAACCACCTTGTGCTTGAACACAAGTAATAGCTCCTGCATACATATCTTTAATGATTTGAATATAAGCATTATTAACTCCTTTATTATCAAGAACTCTCCATAGCACTTCTCTTGGAATTTTATCATATGTTTTTTCTAAATCAATAAATATCATATGTAGATCCTCCTTATTTTCTCTATATTTCTCCATCAAACCTCTTAATAAATGTATGGCTTCCATAGTCGACCTACCTGGCATGAAATCCAAATTGATTTTGAGATACATTAGTATCACGCCGCAACCTATGCTCCATAACTCGCTCCCATAATTTTGAGATACATTAACTTAATTCCTCTATAATTCGCACAATATTGTGCATCACCTTTATTCTTAAAAATAAGAATTAACATACTCATTCTCCACTCACCTTTATTCATGCTTCAATATTCAATAAATTATAATTAGATTGAAGAGTTTGTATGCATACCCATTCTTTGATAAAATGTGCCCAGTTGATACACTGCAGGAAAGTCAGTAGTTTGTGGTAGATTTAAGGTGGACTTTACGGTGGAATATTGTTTGTTAAAAATGTTGATGAATTTGCGATGAAAGTTTTTGTCAAAAACTTTTGATTAACTTTGTGACAGATTTGAGGCAGAATTTCATGTGACGGATTCAAGGCAGAATTTCTGCACCATATTTACAGTGGAAATTTTTACCGCAAATCACCATAAATTAACCTATATAATGGAATGGTTATGATTTATTTCATTTGCACATTCGATTCTTCAACTTCACTCCTCTACCTTTTCTTCTTTTCTCTTTTCTCTTCGACTTCACCTCCTTCGTGACTATTCATTGATATTCAACTTCTGAGAGGTTATTTTAAATGAGTTGCTCCATAACTTCTTTACCTCCTTCGACGATGATGTTCCTTCCTGTCGCATCCGAAGTCACACCTCCTAACGGTTCTTCTATTGGATCAAAAGGAATAAAGATGATAATAGTTTGGTTGTTGTGAATGTATTGATCTTTCTTCCTTTTGCACATTTCTTCATCCAAATCTCATAAATCCTCCGAACTCCCGAATTTAGTAAATCAATGATTTACATCAAAAAGAGGGAAACATAGGATTTAACTTGGTGGGAGAAAAAGCTAGTGAGATACATGAATTGTATGCTTCTTTAACAAACGTGAATTGTGTGCTTCTTTATTCTCTACACCATAATATGATACATAAAAACCAATCAACATGACTTCATATTCCAAGGAATTTAGGTCAAGAATGAAACATATATAACACAATTTGGTGATGGTGGATAAACTAATACAATAGTTTTGAGAATAATTATATAGTTATGATCAAACTAGTGATTATCCAAAATTGTTCAAACCCTATTTTATCATGAAAATATTATTGAGATTTTTAAAACTATTTTCCTTAATTAACATAAATTGATGAGATTATAATGATGGCAGAAAGTGGTGTAGAATCAAGTAAAGTGGTGTAGCATCACATGTTTCTTTCTTAACTCCCAAGTCCTATGACAATTTAGAGGGTTAAACTTGTAGCGAGGCTTAACTTATTGTGGTATATCATTATTGTATATCTTGATTAGATAAGATGTCACATTAAAAAATTTTAGGATGACAATTTAAAATTTGCTTCTATAGCCTTGTTTGTGATCATAAGTTTCATATACAATCTTAGAATTTTATTCTAAGCATGATGTGATCAATAAAAATAATTATATATAAATAATATTAAATTGATACAAATCTCATTATTTGATAGCAGGAATTTATAGCCAATTGTATTATGGATATTCAAAAATATAGATATTTGATATATAATCGAATGTTACCTAGCTGCAAGATATTAACCGATGTATTATTGAATGGAGGGAATTTTTTTATATATGAAGGCTGTCAATTACCTTCCTTTATATCAAGGGAAGGTTTCAATGTCTATGTTCCAATCACAAAAATTAAGCCTACCTCACTTTAGATGAGATTAATATTGATCTATATCACAGATGATTCGTGCCAGAGCATTCGTATTAGACTTCATAAGATGAGTATGAGCCCCATTTTGACTCTCAATGTGACACATCTATAAGTTCTAACATAATTGATAAAGAATAATTTATGATGTTTGAGGTCTTGGATTATGATGCAATTGGGCCACAATTTCAATAATGTACAAAAGACACCCTAAATAAGAAGGCATAAAATTTCTAGAATTTGTTGTCTGATGCACAACAACTAATTTATAATGTGTGCACTACTCACTCAAAGTTATCTGTTGGTGTGAAGATGTTGAACTTAAAGACAAAATATAATGTAACAAAAGAATGTTTTAATTAATTAATTAGCTTATTTAAGAAAACCAACCCAAAAGATAATATAATTCTAACATATTTATACTAGATTAAAAAATTAGTTTCCAAGCTTAATTTAACAACTATAAAAATACATTGTTGTGTTAATAGATGTGTGTTGTACTACAAGAATAATTTGCCATAGATTGCATGTCATCATTTTAACCACCAATGTTTAAACCAAATTAATAAAAAAAAATAGAAGGATGTGCCAGTTAGTCGATTATTTTAGCTATCCACCATTCCTAGATTATAATGTTTATATGCATCTATGAGCTCTACGACATATATGAGATGGCATAACAAACACATCTAGCAAGTAAGTGTTCTGACACATTTGTTAGAAGCATAGGTCTGGAAATACTTGGATCGTACACATCATACCTTCATCGCAGAATGAAGAAATGTAAGATTAAGTTTATGCGCATATGATTTCACTATATTTAACCAACCTACCTCACCCTACTCATGCTGGCTTGTGATACTCATCCCATATAATATTTTCTCTATTGATGTGCATAACTACACCCTACATATTTTTTATGCTTATTATTATAGGCCCACATACTCCAAAAATAAAGATATATGTATTCTTGTAACCTTTTAATCAATGTCTTAAAATTATTATGGAATGAAGGGGTTATTATATATGATATCTCCAATAAACAAAATTTTATATTGAAGGAAGTGTTGTTTTGGACAATTGAAGACTTCTTAGCATACGATATACTTAATGGTTGGAGCCCTACAGGTAAGCTAGCTTGCCCATATTGCATGAAAAATACTAAATTGATTAGTTTGAAGCATGGGAGCAAGAACACGTGGTTTTACTGTCATCACATATTCTTACCTATAAATCATCCATTCAGGCGTAATGAGGATGCTTTCACTAAAAATAAAATGGAGATGACACAACCTCCACCAAGTTTAACTAGTAAGTAAATATTTGAAAGAGTAAATTTCATAATTAATATTCCAACATTAGTTATTTACAAAGTGTTTGGGTATGGAGTTACTCATAGCTAGACAAATAAGTGTATTTTATGATCTTTGCAATATTAGAGAGTAAATTTGATCAGACATAATTTAGATGTGAAAATATAGATAAAAATATTTGTTATAATGTGTTCAATACAATGATGGGCATCAAGGGTAAATCTAAAGATAATGTAAAAGTTGTGATGGATTTGAAGGATATTTACATGAGAAAAATACTTGATTTTGAGAAAGATGGAAATAATAAACTTTTTAAGCTAAAGTCCCATTCACCTTCACTTTACAGTAGAGTTGAGCGATTTGTGAATATGTGCAAAGCCTAAAGCTACATGATGGATATACTTCCAACTTTAGTAGATGTGTTGACATGGGATAAAAAAAATTGTTTGGATTGAAAAGTCATGGCTATTACATCTTTCATGGAATGTTTACTACCCATTGCTTTTAGTTTTCTTCCATATTTAATTTTAAATCCCTTGATCAAGCTAAGTATCTTCTTTAATGAGTTATAATCATCAAAATTGAATGAAAAAGCTTTGTTTCATATTGAGCATAATATTCTTTTCATTCTATGCAAGCTTGAGAAGATATTTCTTTAGGGATTTTTTTCTATTAAGCATTTTTTTATGTATTAATCATATGAGGCTAGAGTTAGTGGACCTATTCAATATCGATGAATGTATCCTTCTGAGAGATAATTTTTTGTTAACATAATATATCTAATATTATTAACAAGTTATTGTTTCATAACCATAAAATTTTCAGGCATTTAAATAAACTTAAAAAAACTAAAAAGAATAAACTATATCCCAAAAGATCAATATGTGAAGCATACTTAATGTATTATACCATACTTAATATATGAGACCACTCAATTTCTCCCACACTACTTTGACCCAGAGTTACAATCAACAAAGAATAATGTACTTCAAATTTTGGGTAATCCATACATATGTCAATCTAATATTAAGATTTCAATGTTCAACAGACATGGCGAGCTAGCAGGCGCTTGCATTATGTGCTATTTGAAAAATAAGGATTGTGTTGG
Organism: Dendrobium nobile; assembly: GCA_022539455.1. Classification (NCBI taxonomy): domain Eukaryota; kingdom Viridiplantae; phylum Streptophyta; class Magnoliopsida; order Asparagales; family Orchidaceae; genus Dendrobium; species Dendrobium nobile. The sequence continues at coordinate 24,191,439 of CM039720.1, forward strand.
ATTTTAGCCATATCTACATTACATTTGAGTTAACATTCCGTATATTTTTAAGACTCTGACATAGAGATCATAAATTCAAAAATTTTATTAATAGTCTGACTACATCATCACTTTTAGAGAATAAAAAGATAATTGAATATGAATTTTTAAATTGGTTCAAAATAATGGTATGTATTTCGAAAAGTCACTTTTATCTTACATGCCATAATAAATTAACTTACTTAAAATGCTAATAATAAAGCTACACTTTTTGCACTAATCAGATCCACAATGAAGCCAAAGATGTTCAAGATCAAGAACTAATATATCTAGCCTTGAGACTTATGAGAGTAGTAAAATATTGGCTAAGTTTTATTATTAATTGTTACAGATTTCAAATCAAAGCTTGGTAAGAAGGTCAAAAAATAAAAAATAAAAACTATGGTTTATGGATAAAAGGGAACAATCGTATGGGTGATGATTGTGATTATTATGGGGTCTTATATGAAGTACCACAATTAGAATATCTTGGTGAATGGAATAACTTGTATCTTTTTTAATTGTGATTGGTTTGATCTAGTACAAAATAAAAGAACAAGGGTGCACCTACTTTATGGTATTACAGAAGTAAAGGTAGAAAATATGAAAAGTATGACCCATTTGTTATTACTAGCCAGGTTAGCCATGTCTTCTTTGCTAACTACCCAGGTAGACTGCAGGGTAAGCAAAATTGGCTTGTAGTTATCAAGACTAAACCCATAGGTGTCATTTAGAATACCACATCAATACTAGCAATATATCAAGAAGAGCATATGCCAAACTTTAAAGGGCCTGGTAATGATGGAGATGATAAAATTGTAACTAATGAGATTGAGTTATTGTTAGAGGAGGTAGAGTTAGACATTAAGGATAATATTGAAGATGATGTTAGTAGTGAAGATGTAGTCTCCTCATATGGAAGTGAATCACTTAGTGATTAATAGTTAGGAGATAAATGTGTATTTTTTACTTACAATCTTTCTTTCAACCATGTTTTTTATAACATGTTATTCTCCTTATTGTACAATAGTTGCTTTTTTTTCCTTATAACATAGTTATAATAAACGAATGTTATTTCCTTGTAGCATAGAAAAAGGTATTTTTTCCTTATATTATAATATTAATAAACGCATATTTTTACCTTATAGCATAACAGTAGTTACATTTTTTTTCTTATAGCACAATAATGCAAATACATATTTTTTCTTACACCATAGTAGTAGTAACTATTTATTTCCTACATTTTTAGAACTAAATTAATTTTTTCTTTTATCTTTTTACATATGGCTTTTGGTGGTAATAAGCCCCCACCAGGCGATTAATCAAAAACATATTTAGGAGCAAGAAGAATATTGGTGGATGGTCCGATAGGGGTGGAGATATTGAGGGGAACTGTTCTTCACAGCCTACCACCCACCCAGTCGAGCCCGCTTTTACCTACACCTCCCATAGGGAGTCCTTAATTTTACTCCCCAAACCTTTATTTTTTATCATCGAACCCTATGAAGATTGCTCCCTTCTACCCATACTACCCCCACCATCTTCTTAGGGAGTCCCTTCTACTTATCTCTATTCATCATACATTCCACCATTCTCTACCCACCACCCCTCAACCCTCTGTATTTGGACCTTCCAATCATATTGCAGCTAGACCTTCTACCCAGGCTGCAGTAGCATCGATCATAGATGGCCATATGTTGATTTAGCACGAGGGTGACACATATGTAGTGCATGTTTTACATTACTCTGATATTTAAGAAGTGATATTTTCAATTAAATATTTTGTGCATATTTTATTTGTCAAAGTAGAACACATATAATATATAGGACACCATATGGAGCAAGTTTGATGCTCCATATATTTCTTGGAAGAAAATTTGACATGCGATTTTGGGAGTTTGAGGTTAGTAAGTTACAATATTGGTAAGACCTCTCCTTTTATCAAGATAACAAAGAATACTTTTTGTTCTAATTTATTATACACAATGAGATTTTTATTGGTTGTTGGAGTATGATACACATATCAAAATGAATTTTAATAAATACAGATGAACTTTCCTGCGAGACATGTTCATATGCATTAGAAGGATGAATGAGTGACTACTCTAGATTGGAGAGGGTGTATGAGTTGACCTCAATAGTATTTGGGATAGCCCAAATTATACAAAGATGAGAGAGCAGAATAGATAGAATCAAACTTCTAACATTAGGGACATGGCTAACTCCCTAAATACTAAGGGCTCAGTTCCACATGCTAGACACAAGCAATGAGTGGTAAAATATTTAATAGATTTTAAAAATTTATATGCTTATATATACAAATTTAAGTATATTATTAAAGGATATGCTGGGTAGATAATCCACTATTGTTGAGTTGTACAGTCACCCCCACAAGTGCTAGAAGAAGGAATGGTGGATGAACGAGCGAGTGAGGAGAGCCTATATAAGTATATAAGATTGCATTACTTAAAGAAATATTATAAGTTACGATTATACAATTGTTAATCTTATGTTATATTTTGTAGGAAGAGTAAACACGACTTCAAAAGAGTCAGGCTATAGCTGTTGAGGGAACCATTAGGGATTGGTAAATGTTTTTTTACTACTACTACACTTAGTCATAGGCGATAGGTGGAATGCAAAAGGGATGAGTTTATGGATTAGAATCATAAGCCTATGCGTATGAAGGATAGTCCTCTTGTGCCTCCAACTACTCTACAAACATTCAGGAGAGTGTATAACCAACATGTGGCTAACTTGACAGTAGAGTTATAATATGTCTAAAAATCACAAATGGATGTGCACATGTAGATACTAGATGAGCTTCAAAGATTGAGAGAGCAAATTGGTGATAATCATCCAGCACATGCATTGGTTGAGCAGGAGAGTGAGCATGCATATTTTACATAGATTATCTTAGATTTTTGATACTTTTTATTTTTTATGACGTATAAAAACTATGTTTATTATTGCAGTGTTGTATTATTATAAAACAATTGAATTATGATTGTAGAACAATTTATGCAATATGTTTATTTTAGCAGTACTGTTAGTTGTGTTTACTGAAATATTAACATTATTAACAGCTGCTTAAAATTGCTTGGATTGATTGTAAAAAAGTTGAATAATTGATATAAGGTGGTATATTTTTTTATTTATGATAGAGGCTTTTGATAGACTTACAGTGAAATTTCCACCACAAATAATGATACCAAGCATCTTTATCATTAATTGTGGTGGATATAGCTGCTATAATGCCATCACAAATTGCGATGGTATTCCCACTGCATCCGACATAAATTAGCTGCTATTTGCTACTTGCTATTACAAGCACATCCTTTTTTTGGAGTTTAAATCCATATTAAATCCGCCCCAAAATATTTGCGTCGGATTTTTTTAACATAAATATTTTCCTAACGTGACCTTTAGCGTCGGAATGCATTATGTCGCAAAGCATATTTAGCGGCGGATTTTACTTATTTTGCGGTGAATTTTTACCATAAAAGCTAGCTTTTTCGTATTGATATCCATGGATCATGGCCACATTGTAAGCTTCATATCCATATATGTGTAATAGTATTAAGATGCATTTCATACTAAGGTTTATAATTATGTTGGACAATTTATTATGCTTTGTATTTTAATGTTGAGTATACATGTATTTGCATTTAGCCTACATATAAAAATATAGTAATGGATGAAAATGACCTGCAACAACGTCCTTCTTAGTGTGTATAATTTTTCTATGGGTGATGACTTGTTGTTGCAAGTCGGGTTCGGTATGAAATATATAGTAGGTGCAAATTTTTATTCTATGCATTTATGCATAGGCATTTGCTATGAAAGCTTTCAAATAAGATGGCATGAATAGTTTACTTCATAATTGGAAAGAAGAAAAATTAAAATAGCATGTTTCATTCATGTAACAGAATACGGATTATATGAGGGAGGAATAGAATTTGGTGTTGGGGGATAAAGATTTTTGAAGAAGTAAAGAAGTAGAATTTGTATCAAAATGTCTTTCTCTTGTCTTGGACTGGATGAATTCCAAAATTTGTAAATGCCTCTTCCAACTTGAAGCCTAGAAAGTAGATTAACAAAGTCAGTGTAGAAGCTAAAAAAAAAGTAAATTTTGATTATTTCAAAGTAGTTACATTCACTCACTTTTTCATTTAAAATAATTGTTAGAACCACTATTTTTTTGTCTGCTATTTTCTTGCGAGGAATCCTGGTGAGCATTTAGACAAGGAACCATGGTGAGCATTTGGATAGTGAGTGCAAAAAATTCAATTGTCCCCATTTCTTTTGAATGGGGGTGCTATTGTCAGAAACTACCAGCCTGACTCTAGTGAGGTTAGTATTTTGAAACTTAGAGATCCTAGGTTCATGAAGCCCATTTTTTGTATATTTATGCTCTCTAAAACCTTAGGACCCTATAGAAATCACTACTTTTAATTCATTATTATCTTTTATAACCTAAAACCAATTGATGCATGTTGGGCTTCACGTTAGCTTTAAGAGAGCTCTAAAAATGATCATTTGGGCTTAAATGAACTCAAATTAAATTTTATTAAATTGAGATAATAATATACATGCTTGAATTAAATAGTATAATTGAATTTAAATCAAAAGGTGAAATTATTAAATTTGGCCTAGAAAGGAATTTTTGAAGTACTTACTATTTTTATGATGATGCGGCAGGAGCGGCCACGCGATGGCTGTTGTCAGTGCAAGGGGATGCATGTAGCACAACATGAGAAAAGTCGTGCTCATAGCGGGTCACGTGTCATGTACAGAGAGAGTGGCAGAGGCCACTTATCCTTGCAAGCATCATATCATGATCGTTGATCTTGGATGATTTGGGATTAGCGGTTGTGATTCGGTCGAATGGGGTTAGCTCATTTGGCATGTGAAATTGGACATATCATACGATTTGTCCGACCAAATCGGTGTCATTCGTGCATAATTGGTCCATATTTGATCTTCTTCTTAAAAATAAATTTTAGAAGGAATTTTGTTTTGAATGTTGTGGGTTATTTTCCAAATTAAATTTAATGAACTTTTCAGAGAATGGTTATGATCCTATGAACTACCTACACCATAAATTTTAGGCCTTAATATGGCCAATTTTGGGAGTTTCTTTTTTCTTCTACATCATAAAGGTAAAAAAAGGCCTATTTTCGGAGTTATCTCAAAAAGTAGGTTTGAGATATACCTCTATCCCATGGATGGATTTGCTGGGTTTTGATCTTATTTTGCTCCTTAGCTCTTAGGGAATAACTTCTATGAAGGAACCAAAGCTACAAGAATCCTAGATTGAAAGTTTGAAAACTTTTAAGATTTGATCTTTTTGTTGCTTTTGGATATCTCAATCAACCAAGCTTTCAAGGCTTGGGATCAATGGGGAAATCAAGGGGGATTCTTGAGGAGAGGAATAGAAGTAGTGGGGGCTCTAATGAAAAATTCTGAGGGGAGATCTCTTTGAATGATGGTTTTGAGTGGTTTGCCCTATTATAAGCCATGGAGCTTGAATGGAGGGCTGAGATTGATTATGCTTGCTTCCCGAATGTTTTCCAAGTGTCTCATCAGGTTAAGTGGGCAAACTTTGGGTAGGACAGGACAAACGAAAGTGGAAAGCTAACTTTTGTATTTTATGAGGAGGGGGGGGGGGGGCTTGGGTTAGGTTTTAGTTGACCCATGGGTTTGGCTTGAGTTTAAATAGCTCTAAGAAGGTTCTAGAGTTGATTTTAAATAAGGTCAAAAAGCTAGCATGGATTGGAGACATGGGTTTTCATGAATTTGACTAAATTTGACCTTTTTGGATAATTTTGAAAATTGTAATTAATTTGACCTCTTTGATTGGTCAAACTTGGTTAAAATGATTATGATATTAAGGGGGGGAGGTTCCCTAGAAGCCAGTTGGATTGAACGCATATAATTTGATGCATTTGACCAACTTTGACTTTTTGAATATTTTGGAAATTTTTAATAAATTTGAGCACTTTGACTAAATTGACCAAGTCAACTTGATCCAAGTGATCCACCCATGCTTTGGACTCATCAAAGGCATTAAGGGGTATCAGTTTGAAAGCTTGGAGTAGAAATAGGAATTTGAATGACCACAACAAAAAATGAGGTCAACTGCAAATTTGAAAAATGAAAGTTGACTCCAAGATATGTTGTACCATTTGAAACAATAAAAAAGATTGGAAAATTTGTGTGCATGGTAAAATTGACAGAGCAGATGTATGATATTTATAGTATAATTCATATGTCATCTTCAAGAAAATGGGTACTTGATTATGGGGACTAAGTATCTATAAATGAAGTTGAGGTCCATCCAAATTAGAGCTATAATGAGGAACCAAAAATGATTATGACATATTATGTTAGAAGATTAAGAAATGAATAAATATATATGGTTAAGGTCCACTAGAGGCACATGCCATAAAGAGAAGTTGCTTTGGACGAGTTTGAGATGAGACAGTTGAACCTTGATTTATTTCTCTGATTTGAGTTTGTAAATGTTGAGCACTATACTTTTTAGAGGATGAGAGGATTTTAATACCTAGTGAAGTAGTACGTAATTATACCTATTTTAACTCAATATTATAAGGCTAATTCACTAAAATTATTGCATTTACCTCTCTTGTATGTGTCTATGAGTGTTGTATAAACATATGGTTGTTTAAATCTATTCTAAAGTAAGTCACGAGAGTCTATATGCATGAATGAAAAATATTGAATTTTTTTTTCTTGGAGCGCCATGGTGCTAGGGTGGTAGTACTACAACATTGAGCTCTTGAATTTTATTTTTTATTTAGGCTTATATATCAATTGCGCTACCTAGAGCACAATGACATTAGGTTAAATTTGTATAAAATATTAATTTCCATTTCTTTTTATTTTACTTACAATCAACCCCTTAAACAATTAGTTAGAAAGAGGGAGAAATCCTAAAAGAGAAAGCGAGGTTTTAACGGCTCTATTCATTTTTTACAATCTGTCCTATTTTAAAAGTTGTCTAAATCAAAGTAGATTATATTTTTCCTATCTCAATTGTTAAATTTATGAAAATTTTGGGATTTTTTATTTAAATTATAATTTCATTGCTTGAAAAATAGGATAACTTTATACCCATTAAACTTTCATTGTATAACTTTTTTGTATATTGTACATGTGACTTTTCTACACATTTTGATATTTTTCTTTAATGTGAAGTACATTGAAAAGTGTGCCATTTTTTAATCTAATAAGAAAATAATTATGATCATCGAAAATAATGATATAGTATAATAGAAGCTTAAAAATAGTAATCCAAACAATCCCCGATAATTTAGTAAAATTATGAAATTCTGGTGGATTCTTACATCTATTGCCTATCGATAATGGATTTTATGCATTTTTAAAATTGATTTATTTATATTTCTTTTATTATAATTCAATTATATATGCACTTATCTATTTGGATTGTGTGATTATGAGTAGTTCTGATGCTGGAGAAAGTTCTGCTGTGCTGAATGCACAGGAGTCATAAGGGCATGTTTTAAAATTTTGATATGTGTTAAGCATTTGATAGTTATAAATGCATGTTTCTAATATGCTAACACAGGGAGTCATAAGGGCTTGATTTTTAATATTTATTTTTAAAGCAAAGCATAACAGCCTGAGAAAATTTGTTATTTTTTATCTGATATATGAAGTACTTATGTACTTACTTTCCATGCATTATTTATTAAAAATTTTATAACTAGAAGCATACTCTATCCAACATAGTAAATTATAATTGTTGCGTGCTAGAATATACGCAGCGGTAGAGTTTGTAAATTTGCGTCCTAACGTTGTACGAGTATTCAGCACACAAGCAGAAAAGAGAACTGAACACCAAGGTTTTTACGTGGAAAACCCGAAAGAGGGAAAAAACTACGGGGCCTCGCCCAGTTGCAAAGTTCCACTAGTATTTGTTTGAAGTACAAAGGTTGATTCGTCTTATAAATCAAGAAGATCAATTTACAATCAACTTCTCACAAAGTTACAATCAACTTCTCCCTAGAAGCCAGTTGGATTGAACGCATATAATTTGATGCATTTGACCAACTTTGACTTTTTGAATATTTTGGAAATTTTTAATAAATTTGAGCACTTTGACTAAATTGACCAAGTCAACTTGATCCAAGTGATCCACCCATGCTTTGGACTCATCAAAGGCATTAAGGGGTATCAGTTTGAAAGCTTGGAGGAGTAGAAATAGGAATTTGAATGACCACAACAAAAAATGAGGTCAACTGCAAATTTGAAAAATGAAAGTTGACTCCAAGATATGTTGTACCATTTGAAACAATAAAAAAGATTGGAAAATTTGTGTGCATGGTAAAATTGACAGAGCAGATGTATGATATTTATAGTATAATTCATATGTCATCTTCAAGAAAATGGGTACTTGATTATGGGGACTAAGTATCTATAAATGAAGTTGAGGTCCATCCAAATTAGAGCTATAATGAGGAACCAAAAATGATTATGACATATTATGTTAGAAGATTAAGAAATGAATAAATATATATGGTTAAGGTCCACTAGAGGCACATGCCATAAAGAGAAGTTGCTTTGGACGAGTTTGAGATGAGACAGTTGAACCTTGATTTATTTCTCTGATTTGAGTTTGTAAATGTTGAGCACTATATTTTTTAGAGGATGAGAGGATTTTAATACCTAGTGAAGTAGTACGTAATTATACCTATTTTAACTCAATATTATAAGGCTAATTCACTAAAATTATTGCATTTACCTCTCTTGTATGTGTCTATGAGTGTTGTATAAACATATGGTTGTTTAAATCTATTCTAAAGTAAGTCACGAGAGTCTATATGCATGAATGAAAAATATTGAATTTTTTTTTCTTGGAGCGCCATGGTGCTAGGGTGGTAGTACTACAACATTGAGCTCTTGAATTTTATTTTTTATTTAGGCTTATATATCGATGGCGCTACCTAGAGCACAATGACATTAGGTTAAATTTGTATAAAATATTAATTTCCATTTCTTTTTATTTTACTTACAATCAACCCCTTAAACAATTAGTTAGAAAGAGGGAGAAATCCTAAAAGAGAAAGAAAGGTTTTAACGGCTCTATTCATTTTTTACAATCTGTCCTATTTTAAAAGTTGTCTAAATCAAAGTAGATTATATTTTTCCTATCTCAATTGTTAAATTTATGAAAATTTTGGGATTTTTTATTTAAATTATAATTTCATTGCTTGAAAAATAGGATAACTTTATACCCATTAAACTTTCATTGTATAACTTTTTTGTATATTGTACATGTGACTTTTCTACACATTTTGATATTTTTCTTTAATGTGAAGTACATTGAAAAGTGTGCCATTTTAATCTAATAAGAAAATAATTATGATCATCGAAAATAATGATATAGTATAATAGAAGCTTAAAAATAGTAATCCAAACAATCTCCGATAATTTAGTAAAATTATGAAATTCTGGTGGATTCTTACATCTATTGCCTATCGATAATGGATTTTATGCATTTTTTAAATTGATTTATTTATATTTCTTTTATTATAATTCAATTATATATGCACTTATCTATTTGGATTGTGTGATTATGAGCAGTTCTGATGCTGGAGAAAGTTCTGCTGTGCTGAATGCACAGGGAGTCATAAGGGCATGTTTTAAAATTTTGATATGTGTTAAGCATTTGATAGTTATAAATGCATGTTTCTAATATGCTAACACAGGGAGTCATAAGGGCTTGATTTTTAATATTTATTTTTAAAGCAAAGCATAACAGCCTGAGAAAATTTGTTATTTTTTATCTGATATATGAAGTACTTATGTACTTACTTTCCATGCATTATTTATTAAAAATTTTATAACTAGAAGCATACTCTATCCAACATAGTAAATTATAATTGTTGCGTGCTAGAATATACGCGGCGGTAAAGTTTGTAAATTTGCGTCCTAACGTTGTACGAGTATTCAGCACACAAGCAGAAAAGAGAACTGAACACCAAGGTTTTTACGTGGAAAACCCGAAAGAGGGAAAAAACTACGGGGCCTCGCCCAGTTGCAAAGTTCCACTAGTATTTGTTTGAAGTACAAAGGTTGATTCGTCTTATAAATCAAGAAGATCAATTTACAATCAACTTCTCACAAAGTTACAATCAACTTCTCCCTAGAAGCCAGTTGGATTGAACGCATATAATTTGATGCATTTGACCAACTTTGACCTTTTGAATATTTTGGAAATTTTTAATAAATTTGAGCACTTTGACTAAATTGACCAAGTCAACTTGATCCAAGTGATCCACCCATGCTTTGGACTCATCAAAGGCATTAAGGGGTATCAATTTGAAAGCTTGGAGGAGTAGAAATAGGAATTTGAATGACCACAACAAAAAATGAGGTCAACTGCAAATTTGAAAAATGAAAGTTGACTCCAAGATATGTTGTACCATTTGAAACAATAAAAAAGATTGGAAAATTTGTGTGCATGGTAAAATTGACAGAGCAGATGTATGATATTTATAGTATAATTCATATGTCATCTTCAAGAAAATGGGTACTTGATTATGGGGACTAAGTATCTATAAATGAAGTTGAGGTCCATCCAAATTAGACCTATAATGAGGAACCAAAAATGATTATGACATATTATGTTAGAAGATTAAGAAATGAATAAATATATATGGTTAAGGTCCACTAGAGGCACATGCCATAAAGAGAAGTTGCTTTGGACGAGTTTGAGATGAGACAATTGAACCTTGATTTATTTCTCTGATTTGAGTTTGTAAATGTTGAGCACTATATTTTTTAGAGGATGAGAGGATTTTAATACCTAGTGAAGTAGTACGTAATTATACCTATTTTAACTCAATATTATAAGGCTAATTCACTAAAATTATTGCATTTACCTCTCTTGTATGTGTCTATGAGTGTTGTATAAACATATGGTTGTTTAAATCTATTCTAAAGTAAGTCACGAGAGTCTATATGCATGAATGAAAAATATTGAATTTTTTTTTCTTGGAGCGCCATGGTGCTAGGGTGGTAGTACTACAACATTGAGCTCTTGAATTTTATTTTTTATTTAGGCTTATATATCGATGGCGCTACCTAGAGCACAATGACATTAGGTTAAATTTGTATAAAATATTAATTTCCATTTCTTTTTATTTTACTTACAATCAACCCCTTAAACAATTAGTTAGAAAGAGGGAGAAATCCTAAAAGAGAAAGAGAGGTTTTAACGGCTCTATTCATTTTTTACAATCTGTCCTATTTAAAAGTTGTCTAAATCAAAGTAGATTATATTTTTCCTATCTCAATTGTTAAATTTATGAAAATTTTGGGATTTTTTATTTAAATTATAATTTCATTGCTTGAAAAATAGGATAACTTTATACCCATTAAACTTTCATTGTATAACTTTTTTGTATATTGTACATGTGACTTTTCTACACATTTTGATATTTTTCTTTAATGTGAAGTACATTGAAAAGTGTGCCATTTTAATCTAATAAGAAAATAATTATGATCATCGAAAATAATGATATAGTATAATAGAAGCTTAAAAATAGTAATCCAAACAATCCCCGATAATTTAGTAAAATTATGAAATTCTGGTGGATTCTTACATCTATTGCCTATCGATAATGGATTTTATGCATTTTTAAAATTGATTTATTTATATTTCTTTTATTATAATTCAATTATATATGCACTTATCTATTTGGATTGTGTGATTATGAGCAGTTCTGATGCTGGAGAAAGTTCTGCTGTGCTGAATGCACAGGGAGTCATAAGGGCATGTTTTAAAATTTTGATATGTGTTAAGCATTTGATAGTTATAAATGCATGTTTCTAATATGCTAACACAGGGAGTCATAAGGGCTTGATTTTTAATATTTATTTTTAAAGCAAAGCATAACAGCCTGAGAAAATTTGTTATTTTTTATCTGATATATGAAGTACTTATGTACTTACTTTCCATGCATTATTTATTAAAAATTTTATAACTAGAAGCATACTCTATCCAACATAGTAAATTATAATTGTTGCGTGCTAGAATATACGCGGCGGTAAAGTTTGTAAATTTGCGTCCTAACGTTGTACGAGTATTCAGCACACAAGCAGAAAAGAGAACTGAACACCAAGGTTTTTACGTGGAAAACCCGAAAGAGGGAAAAAAACTACGGGGCCTCGCCCAGTTGCAAAGTTCCACTAGTATTTGTTTGAAGTACAAAGGTTGATTCGTCTTATAAATCAAGAAGATCAATTTACAATCAACTTCTCACAAAGTTACAATCAACTTCTCCCTAGAAGCCAGTTGGATTGAACGCATATAATTGATGCATTTGACCAACTTTGACCTTTTGAATATTTTGGAAATTTTTAATAAAATTGAGCACTTTGACTAAATTGACCAAGTCAACTTGATCCAAGTGATCCACCCATGCTTTGGACTCATCAAAGGCATTAAGGGGTATCAATTTGAAAGCTTGGAGGAGTAGAAATAGGAATTTGAATGACCACAACAAAAAATGAGGTCAACTGCAAATTTGAAAAATGAAAGTTGACTCCAAGATATGTTGTACCATTTGAAACAATAAAAAAGATTGGAAAATTTGTGTGCATGGTAAAATTGACAGAGCAGATGTATGATATTTATAGTATAATTCATATGTCATCTTCAAGAAAATGGGTACTTGATTATGGGGACTAAGTATCTATAAATGAAGTTGAGGTCCATCCAAATTAGAGCTATAATGAGGAACCAAAAATGATTATGACATTTATGTTAGAAGATTAAGAAATGAATAAATATATATGGTTAAGGTCCACTAGAGGCACATGCCATAAAGAGAAGTTGCTTTGGACGAGTTTGAGATGAGACAATTGAACCTTGATTTATTTCTCTGATTTGAGTTTGTAAATGTTGAGCACTATATTTTTTAGAGGATGAGAGGATTTTAATACCTAGTGAAGTAGTACGTAATTATACCTATTTTAACTCAATATTATAAGGCTAATTCACTAAAATTATTGCATTTACCTCTCTTGTATGTGTCTATGAGTGTTGTATAAACATATGGTTGTTTAAATCTATTCTAAAGTAAGTCACGAGAGTCTATATGCATGAATGAAAAATATTGAATTTTTTTTTCTTGGAGCGCCATGGTGCTAGGGTGGTAGTACTACAACATTGAGCTCTTGAATTTTATTTTTTATTTAGGCTTATATATCGATGGCGCTACCTAGAGCACAATGACATTAGGTTAAATTTGTATAAAATATTAATTTCCATTTCTTTTTATTTTACTTACAATCAACCCCTTAAACAATTAGTTAGAAAGAGGGAGAAATCCTAAAAGAGAAAGCGAGGTTTTAACGGCTCTATTCATTTTTTACAATCTGTCCTATTTTAAAAGTTGTCTAAATCAAAGTAGATTATATTTTTCCTATCTCAATTGTTAAATTTATGAAAATTTTGGGATTTTTTATTTAAATTATAATTTCATTGCTTGAAAAATAGGATAACTTTATACCCATTAAACTTTCATTGTATAACTTTTTTGTATATTGTACATGTGACTTTTCTACACATTTTGATATTTTTCTTTAATGTGAAGTACATTGAAAAGTGTGCCATTTTAATCTAATAAGAAAATAATTATGATCATCGAAAATAATGATATAGTATAATAGAAGCTTAAAAATAGTAATCCAAAACAATCCCCGATAATTTAGTAAAATTATGAAATTCTGGTGGATTCTTACATCTATTGCCTATCGATAATGGATTTTATGCATTTTTAAAATTGATTTATTTATATTTCTTTTATTATAATTCAATTATATATGCACTTATCTATTTGGATTGTGTGATTATGAGCAGTTCTGATGCTGGAGAAAGTTCTGCTGTGCTGAATGCACAGGGAGTCATAAGGGCATGTTTTAAAATTTTGATATGTGTTAAGCATTTGATAGTTATAAATGCATGTTTCTAATATGCTAACACAGGAGTCATAAGGGCTTGATTTTTAATATTTATTTTTAAAGCAAAGCATAACAGCCTGAGAAAATTTGTTATTTTTTATCTGATATATGATAGTATCTACTAGTGACTTACTTTCCATGCATTATTTACTAAAAATTTTATAACTAGAAGCATACTCTATCCAACATAGACCATAAGTAAATTATAATGTTGTGCGTGCTTAGAATAACGCGGCGGTAGAGTTTGTAAATTTGCGTTCTAACGTTGTCGAGTATTCAGCACACACAAGCAGAAAAGAGAACTGACACAACAAGGTTTTTACGTGGAAAACCCGTAAAGAGGGAAAAAAAACTACGGGGCATCGCCCAGTTGCAAAGTTCCACTAGTATTTGTTTGAAGTACAAAGGTTGATTCGTCTTATAAATCAAGAAGATCAATTTACAATCAACTTCTCACAAAGTTACAAAGTTTTGCAAATTCTCGGCGTTTCTCGAAAATCCGGCAGAGTTCCGGCGTCTTAAAGCGGCAGGAAGAGCTCCGACGGTGGTCGAGGAGGAGCTTCTTCCTTCTCCTCCTTCTTTTCTTCTTCTCTCTCTTCACTTGAGTCCTCATTATGTAGAATGAGGGCTCTATTTATAGTTTTTTTGGAGTGGCACAGCCCGTAAATAGGCGTGAGATCATGGGCGAATTGGCAGTGGTTTGAATGGACGGCCGATATTGAATCCTTTGATCATGCACCGTTCATTGGATATTTGGAGGCCTTAATGATGTCGGAATTCGGCGATCTTGGGCTCGTTAGATTTGCCTCGTCGAGCTGCTCGATTCGAGTATAAGCTTGTTAAAATCAAAAATTGTTTGGTAACTCAATTTACGATTTGAACCTTACAACAGCGCTTCGGGTCCTTGATTCAGACTTATTTGGGCTTGGATTGGGTTGATCTTGGTGTCGTTGGGTTCGTATTTCCGAGACGCTCAGTTTGATTATAAGCTCACTGAAATTGGAGTTCGGGTGCTCCCGGAATTAATTTTTGAAGTTTCCAACTAGATTTTGCCTCGAGATTCGTGCCCGATCAAGCTAATTTTGCGATGACGTATCAGTTGCCCCCCTATTTTTGGACGTCGAAGCTCCAGCAGTCCGAAAAAATATTCTTCAAAAATATGTATTGGCCAAAACACCAAAAGTTGCGTTCCGAAAATTAAGTGTTTCTCGAAACTTGATCATAGAGGCTTCGTTGAGCTCCGAAAGTTGCAAAATTGAGCCCGGAACGTCAAAAAACGGTCCCGGGGACCCCAAAAATGTCGAATTTGAACTTGTTAGGGCGAAAAACGGGCCCGGAACGGACCAGGTGGCCGAACCGGCAGGACCGGTCGGCCGACCGCCACCGCCGCCGCCGTGGAACCATGCGCGGCCAGCCAACGTTGGCGCGGTGCCCCGCGAATGGGCTGTACCCGCTACCGCGCCTGGGCCGCGCCCAGGCCAAACCCGAGCACGCGCTTGGGTGTCCGTGGCTTTGCCGCGCCTTGCCCCGCACGACTGCCGCCGGCGCAGAGTCCGCCTGCGCTGCTGCGGCTGCGCGTGTTTAGCGCCTTCGCGTTGAAGTTGGCGATCTCCGTGTTGAGCACATGGATTCACGCACTGTTTGCGCGGTTTCGAGGAGAGAGAAGAGGCGGTTCAACCCACCGCCTCAAGTGGGCCCCTCTCGTAAAACATGATTTTTTTGTCTATTTTGGTCCAAAAAATTCTGAAAAAAAATCCCAAAAAATTCCGAAAAATTTTTAGAAAAATTGGGAATTTCAAAAATTGTAATAACTCCCCCTCATTCTCTCTAAAACCTATAAATATGCCCCCTAGGCCTTTAGGAAACTTGTACCTTCTCCTTTTCTTCTCCCTCTGGCTCTCTGACAGTTGAAGATTCCGCTATTTGCGAGTGGGAAATTTCCCCTGCTCGAATTAGCGACCCTTTTCTCGTGCAGGAGTTACGGGATTTTTCTTCCTTGCCCCACAGCTTTCTAATGGTTGAGGCTTCCGCTATTTGCGAGTGAGAAATTTTTCCTGCTCGAATTAGCGCCCCTCCTCTCGTGCAGGAGTTACAGGATTTTTCTTCCTTCCCCCACGGCTTTCTGACATAAGGCTTCCTCTATTTTGCGAGTGGGAAATTTTCCCTACTCGACTTAGCGCCCCTCCTCTCATGCAAGAGTTACGGGATTTTTCTTCCTTCCCCCCCCGGCTTTCTGACGGTTGAGGCTTCCGCTATTTGCGAGTGAGAAATTTCCCCTACTCGACTTAGCGCCCCTACTCTCGTGCAGGAGTTGCGGGATTTTTCTTCCTTCCCCCCAGCTTTCTGACTGTTGAGGCTTCCGCTATTTGTGAGTGGGAAATTTCCCCTGCTCGACTTAGCGCCCCTCCTCTCGTGCAGGAGTTACAAGATTTTTCCTCCTTCCCCCCGGCTTTCGAGAGATCTATTGAACTGCAGAAATCCAGCGTCGAGTAGAAATACGGCATTGGGCAGAAGACCGATGAAATTTCGTCGACTGTTAGAATTCCGACGACAAGTAGAAGTACGATAGAAGTCCGACGTGGTGTAAAAGTAAAACTTCAGGTAGAAAACCAACGAAAGTTCTTCGAAGAGCAGAAGTCCGATGACGAGTAGGAGTACGCTGACGAGCAGAAGTCCGACGACAGGGAGAAGTCCGACGTCGGGTAGAAGACCGACGAAAGTTCGTCGACGAGCAGAAGTCTGACAACGAGTAGGAGTCCGCTGACGAGCAGAAGTCTGACGACATGGAGAAGTCTGACGTCAGGTAGAAGACCGATGAAAGTTCGTCGATGAGCAGAAGTCAGACGACTAGTAGGAGTCCGCTGACGAGCAGAAGTTCGACGACAGGGAGAAGTTCGACGTCGGGTAGAAGTTCAACATCGGGTAGAAGACCGACGAAAGTTTGTCGACAAGCAGAAGTCCGACGACGAGTAGGAGTCCGCTGACGAGCAGAAGTTCGACGACAGGGAGAAGTCCGACGTCAGGTAGAAGTTCAACGTCGGGTAGAAGACCAACAAAAGTTCGTCGACGAGCAGAAGTCCGACGACAAGGAGAAGTCCGACGTCGGGTAGAAGTACTACCTCGGGCAAAAGACAAATGAAAGTTCATCGACGGGCAGTAGTCCGACGACAAGTAGAAGTCCGCTGACGAACAGAAGTCTGACGAAGGTTCGTCGATGAGCAGAAGTCTGACGACGAGTAGGAGTCCATTGACGAGCAGAAGTCCGACGACTGGGAGAAGTCTGACGTCGGGTAGAAGTTCAATGTCGGGTAGAAGACTGACGAAAGTTCATTGACGAGCAGAGGTCCGATGATGAGTAGGAGTCTGCTGACGAGCATAAGTCCGACGATAGGGAGAAGTCCGACGTCGTGTAGAAGTTCGAAAATATTTGTTCCGAAATTTTAGACTGACTGAATTCTTTGTATAAGTGATAGATTTATCAATCACTTGCATTCTTAGAGTCTTTATAGAGAAAACATTGTTTACTCAGAACATTGTTCGGTGATGTTGACCTTTATAAAAGGGCTCGAGAGAATCCACCAAGGATGTGAGACCTATCTGAGGTTGTATGTCAAAGCCTTTGCTCGACGACGTCAACCTGTGTGGAAGAGGTCTGACGTCGAGAGAATCTACCAAGAATGTGAGACCTATCCGAGGTTGTATGTCGGAGCTTTTTCTCGACGACGTTAACTTGTGTGGATGAGGTCGAGAGAATCCACCAAGGATGTAAGACCTATCCGAGGTTGTATATCAGAGCCATGCTCGATGTCGTTAACCTGTGTGGATGAGGTCGAGAGAATCCACCAAGGATGTAAGACCTTTCCGAGGTTGTATGTCGGAGCCTTAGCTCGACGACGTTAATCTGTGTGGAAGAGGTCGAGAGAATCCACCAAGGATGTAAGACCTATTTGAGATTGTATGTCAGAGCCCTGCTCGATGACGTTAACTTATGTGGAAGAGGTTGAGAGAATCCACCAAGGATGTAAGACCTATCCGAGATTGTATGTCAGAGCCCTGCTCGATGACATTAACCTGTGTGGATGAGGTCGGATCAAATCCCCCTGGGATTGATCATCTGGTGATTGAGATACAATGTAGATTGTGCATTTCTCGAATCACGGAGAAAGTGTTTGAGAAATTTTTTCTTATATTTCATAAGAGAAAATAATATCACAATAACATGAACATTATATTACTGCATCATGTAAGACAGTACAATAGTCCCCTAGTATGACTTAGGGATATACAAATTACAAAGTACTCAACACACGAGATCTACGTACGGACACAATACAACATTTAACTTGAAAGAAGATATTAGAGATATCAAAGTGACACCCTACTCAACATAAAAGAGACAACAAGACAAGTATATTGCTAATACAAATGCGCTAAATGTGTGATCATTTATTCTCTCCAACCATCTGAATATTATTCAATGGTTGTATTTTTTGTTGATTTTTCCCCCCAGCGGGACGAGCTTCCTCTCGGGTAGGTGGATCCCGAATAAATTGTCAAAGGTAGCCGTGGCTGATAAGTCTTTCAATCTCATCCTTGAGTTGCTTATAGGCTTCGGTGGTGTGACCACGACTTCGATGAAAGTGACAGTACTGATCTGCATTTCATGTGTTCAACTTCAAAGGATTCGGCCATTTCAATGTATCTTGATCTCGAAAAGCCATCAACACATTTGCTCGAGATGTGTTAAGTGGTGTATATTCCTTCTCTTGTCGAGGTTCCCATCGCGGTGATGGAGACCTATGAGGTAGATTATTCTTCCCTTGCTTTTTCTGCTGTGAGAAAGAATTGTCCATCCCAGGTATACCTTTGCGCTTCCCATTGATTTGCTTAAACTGCTTCCTGTGATTTATAGCCTCATTTATAGAGATTTGCGCCTCCATGCGATGGATCAAGTCGGCGTATGAATGAACGGTGTCTTGCATAAGGGCTGAATAGAAGGGGCCAGGACGAAGGCCTCCATGGAAGACTCCTCTGAGTAATTTTGGGTCTACTCCTGGAATCTGTCAAGCCTCAGTGGAAAATCGCTGAAAATACTCCAACGATTCTTCTCATTTTGGCGGATCCCAGAGAGGTGCAAAGAATTCTTAGCCATTCTTCGGTTAGCCACAAACTATTCAACGAATTGTTTGGCTAATTTGATGAATGAAGGGATCGTTCTAGATGGAAGAGAATAGAACCACGTTCGAGCCTGTCCCTTAAGGGTGGCAGGAAAAACCTGGCAAAGGAGTGCGTCTGAAGCTTGTTGAATATGCATGATGGTTCTGTAGTAGTCAATATGCTCATACGGGTCGGTCATCCCATCGTAGGACTCAATGTTCGGCACTTTGAATCTGACCGGAATGGGGTGCTGAAGAATGGCTTCAGTTAGAGGTGATGACTCCTCGAAGTTCCTCTATCGGAGAGCATGCCTCACATCTCCTCGGGGGAACTCTTCCCATACCAATCTTCGCAGTTCGCGACGCAGGACATTGTGAGGGAGTTCCGCAATGTGTGGCTGGGCATAGCCTTCTGGGAGATTCGAAAGCACAAATCTCGAGGCAAAATTAAGTTGGAAACTTCAAAAATTAAATTAGAGATAATTTGAACTCCGATATCATCAAACTTACAGTCGAACTGAACGTCACGGAAATACAAACTCAATAACACAAAATCGACTCAATCCAAGCCCAAATGAGTCCAAATCGAAGAAAGCGCATTTAGAATGTTCAATCCATAATTTGGATTATCAAAGAGTTTCCAAACGTGACATGCTTATAATCGAATCGAGCGGCTTGACGAGACAAATCTAACAAGCCCAAGATCACCAAATTTTGATATCATTAAGATATTCAGATGCTCAGTAAACGGTCTATGATTGAGGGATTCAACATCTACCGTCCACCCAAGCTACTCCCAATTTACCCTTGATCTTTCTCCTGTTTACGAGCCATGCCACTCTAAAAAAGCTATAAATAGAGTTCCATGGAATATAAATAAGGGCGGGGATGGGGGGATGGGGGATGAGAAAGAGGCCCAAGAAAGAAGAGAATGAAGAAAGAGAAGAAAGCTCTCTAGCCACCAGACTCTTCATCCACAACCGTCGGACTTCCACCCTGCAGCCTACCAATGCCAGAGTTTTGTCCGATAGCCAACTAATGCCAAAGTTCTGCCTGAAAACTGACCGACTCCGTAGTTCTGCCCGACCACCGACTTACGCCATAGTTCTGCACGATAGCCGACCGACGTCGAAGTTTTGTTTGACCGCCTGCTGATGCTAGAGCTCTGCTTGACCATTAACTAATGCCAGAGTTTCGCTCGGACGCAAACTTTAGTCAAACATTTACATGACATCGAAGTTTCACCTGTCACCAGAATTCTTCCTATCGCTGGACTTTCAGTAGACTTCTACCTTACGTCAGATTTCTGCCCGTCACCAAATTTTCACCTGATGTCATACTTATGCCCATTGTCATACTTTCATTAGATTTCTAGTTGACGCCAAACTTTTACTCGTCCCCATTGCCAAACGTTCATTGAATTTCTACCAAATGCCTATCTTCCGCCCTTTGTTGAACTTCTGATCTCCATCTCTAACCACCAAACTCTAAAAGTCCACCATACTCTTCATCGACAATCGTCGGACTTCCCTCATGCAGCCTACCAATGCCAAAGTTTTGCCCGATCGTAGAATAACGCCACCGTTCTACCCGACAACTGACCGACTTCGTAGTTCTGCCAGACTGCCGACTGACGCCAGAGTTCTTCCCAATAGCCGACCGACGTCGGAGTTTTTTTCGACCGCCTGCTAACGCTAGAGCTCAGCTCGACCACTAACTAATGCCAGAGTTTTGCTCGGCCGCAAACTTTGTTGGACTTTTATGCGACGTCGAAGTTCTGCCCGTCGCCAAACTTCTTCCTGTTATTGGACTTTCAGTAGATTTCTACCCTATGTCAAACTTCTACCTATCACCAAATTTCCAGTCGACATCAGACTTATGCCCATTACCAGACTTTCATTAGACTTGTAGCTGACGCCAAACTTTCACTTGTCGCCAAATTTTTACCCGATGATGGACTTCTGCCCATTGCCAAACTTTTATTAAACTTCTACCAAATGCCTATCTTCTGCCCTTTGTTGAACTTCCGACTTCGTCGCTAACCGACTATTATCTTTACAATCTCCTTCACCAAAAAATAGTCTTTCTGACTACTGTCGCCTACCGGTTATAATTTTCTGACATTCGTTGCCTGGCAACGATCTTTCTTGCCACTGTCGCCCACCGACTACAGTCCTTCCGACCTCCATAGCCAAATTGTGATCCTTCCGACCTTCATCTCCAAACAAAGTTTTTTTCTAACTACTATTGCTAGCTGACTACAGTCTCTCCGACCACCGTCACCAGACTACGATCTTTCCTACCTTTGTCGCTCATCGAATATGGTTTTATCGACCAAACAAATATATCAATAGTGATTCTTTTAAGTCACATCATGTAACACACTCTATATGATATATATTTGTTACATCAAGCTAAGGCCTTTCCCCAAGGAAAGGCCTCATTTGTACTCAAATGTAAATAATAGTCGATTTATTCAAACGACCAAACCCTACATTTTTTTTCCATTTTCAGGATTTTCCATGTAAAAATCATGGCGTCTTTTATGAATACTACACTATCTCTTTTATCTATATGTGTGCAGGATCTTTGTACAAAGTTGAGATGTTAAACTTTATACTTCTATGCCTCCATGAATATCAGAGCAACTCAGTTCTTCACATTAAGTACAAAAAATATATACAATCAGTCTCGCAATAAGTCTTGATCGGGCATGACATCTCGAGGCAAATCAGTGATAAACTTCAAAAATTAATTCCGGGAGCACCCGAACACCGATTTCAGCGAGCTTATAGTCAAACTGATCGTCTCGGAAATACAAACCCAACGACACCAAGATCAACCCAATCCGAGCCCAAATGAATCCGAATCAAGGACCCGAAGCGCTGTTGGAAGGTTCAAACCGCAATTTGAGTTACCAAACGGTCTTCAATTTTAACGAGCTTATACTCTAATCGAGCGGCTCGATGAGACGAATCCAACGAGCCCAAGATTGCTGAATTACGACATCATTAAAGACTCCAAATATCCAACGAACTGTGCATGATCAAAGGATTCAATATCGGCCGTCCATTCAAACCACTCCCAAATCGCCCATGATCTCACGCCTATTTACGGGTTGTGCCACTCCAGAAAAACTATAAATAGAGCCCTCATTCTACACAAAGAGGACTCAAGTGAAGAGAGAGAAGAAGAAGAAGAAGAAGAGGAGAGGAAGAAGCTCCTCCTCGACCACCGCCGGAGCTCTTCCTGCCGCCTGAAGACGCCGAACTCTGCCGAGTTTTCGGAAACACCGGGAATTTGCAGAACTTTGTAACTTTGTGAGACGTTGATTGTAAATTGATCGTCTTGATTTGTAAGACGGATTAACCTTTGTACTTCAAACAAATACTAGTGGAACTTTTCAACTGGGCGAGGCCCCGTGGTTTTTTCCCTCTTTCGGGTTTTCCACATAAAAACCTTGGTGTTCACTTCTCTTTTCTGCTTGTGTGCTGAATACTCGTATAACGCTAGGACGCAAATTTATAAACTCTACTGCTGCGTATATTCTAGCACGCAACAATTTGGCGCCGTCTGTGGGAAACACTATCCCACAACTTCAAGTATTGCTACAATGGTCAACAGGCGTAGCAGTCGCATCATTGGAGCTTCCCGCTCCAACTCCCACCAATCCAGAAATCTGTCTGCAAATCACAGACGCCCGATGTCTGCCTCTTTTCATCCTGGGTGGCAGATTGCTGTCAGAGAAGGAACCTTGGGACCTTCTTCAGAAGAAAGAATCCAGAAGATGGAAGAATCTCAGAACGAGATCCTTCAACTCATGCGAGATGATCGACAACCGACATTAGAGGAGGTCCTTCTCCCTCGGGATCCACCAAGGGGTGAAGATGTTCATTTTGAGCACCTTCAAGAAGAGATTCATCTTCCTCCACCTAGAGAACTCCTCAATCACAGACAGGAAAATGAACTGCAGCAGATACAACGAGTTTCAACACATCCTTCCCCCTCGACTCGGCAGCCTCGCATTCTTTCGAAATCA